>CM067369.1:123812515-125228494 GCA_034401795.1 Chaetoderma sp. LZ-2023a
CACGACACGACGATGTTTTTAATAATGACGCAGACAAATTATTTTCAAATTATTCGTATGTAGAGCATTGCGTTGTGAACAAGTACGCTAGCTCCTCAAAACCAATTTCTACTGAGCAAGAATGCTAGCCTCATCAACCTCCTACTCCTCATCCTCCTCATAGACCTCCCTTATCAGACCACCTCTTAAACTCTATTTACATCCCATTATCAGAACACCCATTATTTTTACGTTACATACCACACTACCACGGTAGATAACCACGGAGGGGAGTGCGCACTGCTAAGTTAAATCATAAAATACCAAACTTTTAGGGGTTACAATTTTCTACAATTGGACATACAACGGGGTTTTACCATGAGTCACATATACTAAATACAGATTCTCAAGTGTGCGAATATGGAAGTCATTGTTCTCAAATCTCTCAAATACGGGCCGCTGGATGCAATTGTTCTCTAAATACATTTCCTTTGTGTGCGTACGGACACCATTGTTCTCAAGACGATTCCATTGTTCTAAAAGACCTCCTGCTGAGAAGAACAATAGCGTCTATAAACCTGCTTCACTACTCACGCAGATTGGAGGAACTCTGAAAATCTTAAATATGTCTACACAGTCACCGATAATAGAGCAGAACGCGTTTGAAACCTCTGTAATAAGAATGAAATCATAGACGAGTTTCATTACTTATTCATTTGTGGCTTCTTTCAAAATAAGCGAGCAAACATTTTGCTAAAATAGTACCCTTGCATGATGGTCAGCCAAAAACGGTCAATTTAGTGATCTTGGGCAATGTCCATTTGCCGGCGGGGATTGGAGTATTTTTGAAAATTTACCACTGTAATGACTGGCTCGGGAACCGAGACAGTCGTTCCAGTGGTGTATTCTCGGGAATGACCTTGTCTGTGCCTGCAAATGTACATTAAATAAGTAAGCGCATATTTGGATTTTACTGAACAAATTTAACCAGTAAAGGGTTAACATTAATGCCATATGGCTTTCCTCAAACAAAATGACAAATCTCAGGCAGTAGGATAAACCAAAATATCTTAAATTTTTGAATTTTTCAATTATTGAAGATTCTGAGCCAGTGCGTTGACAATATTGACTACTACTACTACTACTACTACTACTACTACTACTACTACTACTACTACTACTACTACTACTACTACTACTACTACTACTACTACTACTACTACTACTACTACTTTTTTTTTTTTTTTTTTTGAAAAACCGACGCTGACGCAGTCGGACAAACTTCACGGAGGAACTCCTTTAAAAAGGCTTGCAAACCCCCAGAAAAAAACCTGGTGAACTAGTAATCTTGATTAATATTACAAAACAATGATAAATAATGAGCATTAATACAATCTATAAATACATATGGCTTAAAAGGTATAGATACAAAACAATATGCTGATAAAGCTCCGATAGCAAAACAAAACTTAACAAAGGCATTACTATTCAACCGAGGTGTAGTAGTAGACCCGTGTGGCGAGTGCAACTATCCAACAAATGAAAAGTGCCTCGTCAATCTATGACAAATAAGTCAATCATTGACGCCAGTGGGCTGATTCTCTAAAGATCAGCGGGCGTAGTAGCATTTGGGTAGTATAATACATATAGTCGGCAGAAAAATTCCAGAAAAATTGATGGCCCTCTTGTTTAAATTTTCAATTTACTTTATTGTAAGGTTTTGTAAATTACCATTCAATCCATGTGTGGTAGTAGACCCGTGTGGCGAGTGCAACTATTCAACAAATGAAAAGTGACTCGTCAATCAAATAAGTCAATCATTGACGCCAGTGGGCTGAGTCTTAAAGATCAGCGGGCGTAGTAGCATTCGGGTAGCATAACATATATAGTCAGCAGGAAAATTACAGAAAAATAGATGGAAATAGATGGCGCTCTTGTTTCCATTTTTGATTTACTTTGTTGTAAGGTTTTGTAAATTACCCGGGAACAAATAACCCTATAAAACTCTGTGCAAATTCCTAAAATTACCTGGGACAATTTTATAATTCAATGGCAAATTACTTTATCGATTGATTATTAAATTACCCCAGTCTGTTTATTTCTTAACATGAATTATTAAACATAACAATATCAAAGTGCAGACTAAAATGAATTACATGACACAGATCAATTAAAAGACACAGATAAATCAGCTGTAGTAATTAAATGATTTAAGCTAGTGCAGGCTCATTTATTTTTACAGCTCCCAACTCCATTGAAACTATGTTTGTTTTGCACCATATGTCCTTGAATACTTTTTCTTTACCATGCTGCTTTAATCTAAAATATTCGCAAGGAATATGATTCAGCAGCAATGAACGAAATATTGCCTTTATTGCTCTATTGTGATTGCCCATAGATGGATTTTTCGTCTGTGCACACCGATGTTTCCAAATGGCCCAAACACCTATGGTTAGTATTGTTATTAAAATAGTCCTTTCAGACTTTATGATATTTACACCGCTTGATCCAAACTCTCTAAACAAGACTACATGCGTGTCTAGAACAATGGGCTTCGCTCCAAATTTTGCCAAGATTTGGCTGATATAGTCCCAAAATTGTGATGATATTGGACATTCCGCAAATAAATGCTCGATTGTTTCCTCGTCTGTTTGACATAAGTAACACCTATCAGAAGTCGTAATATTACACTTGTATGTCAAGTGTCCCACCCATAGCCGTCGATGTAGTAATCGCCACAATAAATCACGAGCCATATTTGGTATGGATGGAGAATGTAAGATTTTCCATACATTTTTCCAACTGGATGGTTTATAGCTTGAGTCATCCCATCTCCTAATTGCTATGGGAGGTGTTACTTGTTTTCGTCTCATAATATGGTACCATTCCTTGGATCTCATCTTGTATTTTAACATCTCATCATCAAGAACTAATGCGGGTTGTGGAGTCAAACTATTATTATTTACATTTGGTAGACGAAACCATTCAATTGGTACAGCATGTTTTATTTTATTTAGCAACCGCTGGACATCTATATGCCTCATATGTGTTTTTCTAGCTACGTCTTGCATTGAAATCCATCTACGTGTTTGAGGGTGTATCATATCCGATAAATGTTGAATGCCATATTTTGCAAAGGACGGTAGATAAAGTACTGCATTGTTATAACATATATTACTATTGCCCCACAATTGCTGTTCTAGTACTTCCTTCCAGCACGTAGGTGGAGGCATGTATCTGTCAAATATTTCTAACTCCTTAACTTGATCTTTAAACACATCTGGTATCATTTGGCTATTCGGAGGTGGCTTCTTTGAGGTAAAAACATGCTCCGCCAGAAATGGTTCTACAATTCTCTCCATGAGAGCTCGTGAAACACATGCCCACGTCTCATCTGATGTAATAAGATCATCCAAAAATTTTAACCTTAAAGAAACACATTTCACTTTAATATCAATTAAATCAAGTCCTCCTTCTAACTTAGCATTATTGAGAACACGATGGGAAACTAAATGATTCTTTTCTTCCCATATGAATGACAATATCAACTCATTAACCTCCTTTTCTACATGTTTTGGCATGTGTACAACAGATGCTGTATACCATAGCCCAGATAATGCCAAGTTGTTGACAACAAACACTCTACCAAAGATTGAAAGACGACGACGCTTCCAATTTGCTAATATTCTCTTAAGCTTAGATACTCGTTCATTCCAATTTTGTATTGTATTCGGTTTCCTGCCAAAATAGATGCCTAAAATCTTAATGGTATCATTAGACCAATTGATTTCAAGTGGCTGGTCATTCCGCTCTTTCCATGGCCCCAGAAATAATCCTTTGGATTTTCCTTTATTGATTTTCAAACCAGATGCATTTTGGAACTTTTCTAGTACGTGGTTTAAAATTGCAAAATCATTGTTTGAACTGGTAAACACAGTTGTGTCATCAGCATATTGTGACAGCTTAAGTGGTCTTTCTATGCCACGAATACATATGCCTTGAAAGTTATTATTTTGCCTCAATGCTATGCCAAGTGATTCCATCACAATAACAAATAATAATGGCGATAGGGAACACCCCTGTCTAACCCCACGTTCTAAGACAATTTCTCTGGATAATTGATTGTTCACTAAATAGCTACTCTTGATATCCGTATATAAAATCTTTACCCATTTAATAAAGTTTGAGCCTAACCCAAACGATTGCAAAGAATTAAAAAGAAAATCCCATTCCACACGGTCAAATGCCTTTTCATTGTCCAAGGCAATCACAGCTGAAGGGATGCTATCCTTCTCAACCAATTGTATAAGGTCTCTTATTACCATGGTATTGGTTAGAATTGTCCTCCTGGGTACAGCACATGTCTGCTCTGTTCCAATGATTTCTCCTAAAACACTACCTAGTTTCAATGTTAGTGCTCTGGATATTATTTTGTAGTCTACACATAGTAGAGAAATTGGTCTGTAGTTCTGAATTAGACGTCTGTCATTTCCTTTATATATTAGCCTTACGTATGCCCTAGCCATAGTTGGTGGTAAATGGCCTTTCTCAAAAATTTCAGTGCCTAATTCTTCCATTATTGGACCTACAAGGTGCCAAAACGTTTGGTAAAATTCAACTGGAAGGCCATCACACCCCGGTGATTTTTCTAGTTTCATACCTTTAAGGGATTTAGTTAAATCTTCTAGTGTTAAGGGTTGATCACAAAATTCACTGCCTGTGTCTGACACCTTTTTGTCTATATTTGCTAACAAATCCAATTTTGCATCTTCATCAATTCCCCCTGACTTGTACAATGACTCATAGTAATTGCATACAATAGTACTCATTTCATTGTTGGTAAAGACGGTTGAACCATCCGGCATGTTTAATGAGCACATCACCTTATCTATTGCCCGTGCTTTTTCTAATGCGCAAAAATATCGGGTTGGCTTTTCCCCTTCTGCATGCATCTGGGCTCTTGCTCTAATTTTTGCACCCTCAAACTCATATTGTTCTATATCTCTTATTTTACTTTTAATTTTAACCAGTAATTCATAATAATTCTCTTCACCATTATTTACTTTAGCATTAATTTTCATCAGTGATCGATGAAGTGTTTTCTTGCGTTTGCGTATTTCCTGTGCTTTTCTAATAGCATACTTTCGGGAAACATACTTTAAATCCAGTTTAACATC
Organism: Chaetoderma sp. LZ-2023a; assembly: GCA_034401795.1. Lineage (NCBI taxonomy): Eukaryota > Metazoa > Mollusca > Caudofoveata > Chaetodermatida > Chaetodermatidae > Chaetoderma > Chaetoderma sp. LZ-2023a. The sequence goes on from CM067369.1 coordinate 123,817,672, forward strand.
CTCCCACCATTGCAATGTGCTCTTATATGATGCTTTCCTATTAATCCAATGTTGCCAACAACTCTCTATATTATTCTTATAAAATTCTTCTCCCAACAGTGTTGTGTTTAATTTCCAAAACCCGACCCCTTTTGTTACCCAGTCAGCATTGGCAAAGGTTACACAAACCATGTTATGATCGGAGAATGCAACTGGCTTAATATTAACATCTCTCCAGTACCCTGTTAACAAACTATTCACATAAATTCTGTCGATCCTTGAACCAACTTTACCATCTACCGAAAAACATGTAAGATCTTTACCATGAGGTTTTGATATTCTATAGGTGTCCACTAAATTTTCATTATCACATATTTCTTTTAAGAGTCTATGTGATGTATCAGTATAAGTTGAAGTTGCATTCCTGTCATTTTCTTTGTCTAAGACACAATTAAAGTCACCACCCATTACTAAGTTTTCAGTGATGTTATCTAGTGCTGTTTTAGACATCTCCTTAAAAAAATTACGACGTAGTTGATGAGATGTAGGTGCATATATACACAGCAACGTGATACGTGTTTGTTGTATATCTAGCGTGACTCTCACCCAGCGACCATTTGCACCTGATACTGAAGAGATAATATTTACATAGGCTGAACATCGAGGGAGTATAACAATTGCTACGCCTGCACTATTATCTTGAGATAACGAATAAAATATTCTGGATCCAGAAATCTTTTCTAAATTATCGTATAATTCTGACTTCTGAATTTTTGTTTCCTGTATCAAAGCAATGTCAATCTGCTCATTTTTAAGAGTCTCTAGTAAGTGACGTTGCTTTATGTCACTATTTAAGCCTCTACAATTGAGTGTGCAAATTAGCATAAAAGGTAATAAAATGCTGTGTAAAACCGCCATTATTAAGCTAACTAGATTTTGTTTTTTTCGACCCTCTCTTAGACCATTTACCTATTTTACTCACAAACGCTGCATTACTTAGCTCAACTTTTTCCAAATGCTTATATTTTAATATATCTGAATCATGACGCAGATGCCTATATTTAACACCCTTTGCTGTCACATATGGAACTAACACCTCTCCTGCCTCTGACCTGTACATGACCATTTCATCAGGTGATTTAGAACTCTGTGTTTGAATGGATATATCAGATTCAGCGACTGACATATTATCGTCTTCTATATCACTTTCCTCTATTTCTGATTCAGAACTCTCTCCATCTTTCTGTCGCTTTGTTCCACTCAATCGATCCGAGACACCAATTACTTTCTCTATATTATTTAAATCGTCTAGATTGAGTGTACTCAGTGGAAAATCAAAGTTAGTTTCAGTATCTTGCGACCTGAATTTTACTTGTCCTAAATTAAAACTCTCTTCCAGAGGGTATTTATCATCATCTTCAACTTGTGTGGAACTAGCCTCTCTCTCATCAAACTTGGATTGACTTGTTACTGGAGTAAGACTTAGCCCCTCATCTAGAACCTCTATTTCATCGCCTGCAACTACAGCGATTGGATTCTTAGTTTTTTCCCCATGCTTCTCATTAACATGGACTTTAGCTACAATCTCAGCAACTACTGGTTCAATGACATTTTCCTTAGCAACGTGCTTCCCATTAGTATGGATTTCAGCTACAATCTCAGAAGCTACCGGTTCTATGACATTCTCTTTAGAGACAACTTGCTCTGCACTTTTATCAGCACCCTTTTTGACATATTTGTTCTGCGGGCATCGCCACTTAAAATGATCAGATGATCCACAAACTAGACATTTGTTTTTGTTAGGGCAATCTGTTGCAAGATGTTCTGTGCTTAAGCAGATTCTACACTCCTTGATTTGCCCCCTGTACCATAATGGCAAGATAAATCGACCATCTATGGTGACCTTGCTTGGGAGAGGTTGTTCTACCTTTTCAAACCAAATTCTTCTGATGCCATTTTCTAAGGTTCGATCAAATGGATAGGTCTCGTGTTCTACTTTGTCCACTTTGCCATACTTGGTCAATTCAATGATAACCCGTTCATCTGGGATCTCTAATGGAACCTTCATCTTGACTAATAGACGATCAGAATCTATTTCCTCCACATTACACACCTCACCCTTCACGACAAGGACCTCGTCAAGCAACTTTTCCTTCACACTTTCATTAACTACGGTGACATTCCATACAGATTTGGAAACATTAACAAGACCTTGAAGGACCCGTGGCCCTGCCCCAACTACATCCTTCAACCCATGATACACCTCAATTGCCGAAACACCCCACGCCTTTGTCGTGATTTTAAGACTCAGGGTACGCTTATATGAGGTGGCCATGGTGTTTTATAAAAAGCAGTACCCCATACTACTACAATATATAATACAAATATATAACACCAAGACGTCGGGGAAAGAGCTAAACACTAAATAAATAGTGTCCCCTTTTGAAACCCTGACGTCTACCAACAAGTATACGAATAGAGAGTACAGTCGTATACTTGTTAGTTTGAACCACTTTCTAAGTGGTTCACTAACACCTAGCCGATTAAAGTATGCTAACAAATATATGATTAAATAGTCAAGTCATATATTTGTTAGTCTGTTCGAGTTGACCGGGGACAGCCAACTGACTATAAGGATTTATATAGTTAAAGAACTAGGCTTGTGCTTACAAATGACAAAGGAATTAAATCCACTCACTCAAGCGATCTTGCCAAATATAATGCGCTAGCCTACGAACTATAGAAATAGCAGACTGGCGCAGCGAGAAATGTATTGCATTGACCACAGTAAGAGGAGCCCTATTAAATGGCGGAAACCGCCAGCTAAGAGGAATGCCGTGAGAAAATGGAGACACAAAATGCGCTCCAACCAAGACAAGAATTTACAAATTAAATATAAAGTTTGAAAGGAAATACTAATACGAAATATATGTATAAAATTTATCTACAAAATCGCGCTAGAAACTAGCAAATTCGGGCAGCAATTGCAGAGCTAAATAAACGCGTGCGTTCACTTCGACTACTACTACTACTACTACTACTACTACTACTACTACTACTACTACTACTACTACTACTACTACTACTACTACTACTACTACTACTACTACTACTACTACTACTACTACTACTACTACTACTACTACTACTACTACTACTACTACTACTACTACTACTACTACTACTACTACTACTACTACTACTACTACTACTACTACTACTACTACTACTACTACTACTACTACTACTACTACTACTACTACTACTACTACTACTACTACTACTACTACTACTACTACTACTACTACTACTACTACTACTACTACTACTACTACTACTACTACTACTACTACTACTACTACTACTACTACTACTACTACTACTACTACTACTACTACTACTACTACTACTACTACTACTACTACTACTACTACTACTACTACTACTACTACTACTACTACTACTACTACTACTACTACTACTACTACTACTACTACTACTACTACTACTACTACTACTACTACTACTACTACTACTACTACTACTACTACTACTACTACTACTACTACTACTACTACTACTACTACTACTACTACTACTACTACTACTACTACTACTACTACTACTACTACTACTACTACTACTACTACTACTACTACTACTACTACTACTACTACTACTACTACTACTACTACTACTACTACTACTACTACTACTACTACTACTACTACTACTACTACTACTACTACTACTACTACTACTACTACTACTACTACTACTACTACTACTACTACTACTACTACTACTACTACTACTACTACTACTACTACTACTACTACTACTACTACTACTACTACTACTACTACTACTACTACTACTACTACTACTACTACTACTACTACTACTACTACTACTACTACTACTACTACTACTACTACTACTACTACTACTACTACTACTACTACTACTACTACTACTACTACTACTACTACTACTACTACTACTACTACTACTACTACTACTACTACTACTACTACTACTACTACTACTACTACTACTACTACTACTACTACTACTACTACTACTACTACTACTACTACTACTACTACTACTACTACTACTACTACTACTACTACTACTACTACTACTACTACTACTACTACTACTACTACTACTACTACTACTACTACTACTACTACTACTACTACTACTACTACTACTACTACTACTACTACTACTACTACTACTACTACTACTACTACTACTACTACTACTACTACTACTACTACTACTACTACTACTACTACTACTACTACTACTACTACTACTACTACTACTACTACTACTACTACTACTACTACTACTACTACTACTACTACTACTACTACTACTACTACTACTACTACTACTACTACTACTACTACTACTACTACTACTACTACTACTACTACTACTACTACTACTACTACTACTACTACTACTACTACTACTACTACTACTACTACTACTACTACTACTACTACTACTACTACTACTACTACTACTACTACTACTACTACTACTACTACTACTACTACTACTACCACAATCACAAATGAAAAAACGCCTCAGATCACCTGAAACTTCGCCGCCAGTCACAAAACGAGTAGACAATAAAATCTCTCCATTGCTACCATTAGATTCTGGCCCTAGAGATATGCTATTTGAAGCATCATTAATCCCACTACCTGACTCTCCACTAGGCAATCTAAATGACCCAAACGAATATCCGCCCTTGCCACAGAGGGAAAGGGTTAATGGTAGCAAATCTGGTCCACGGACTGGCGCTTCTCAGAAATCCCCCAAGAGCAGTCAACCATCGGGTCTCAAGACCCCATCCCCAACAGGGAAACTGCCACAGCCCAGCTTCTCTCCAACTCCAGGTCCAAGTAATGCACCGGAGGTGCGTCCTATTAAATTTGCAAATACACCCCAACAACCCACCATGTTGGAGAGAAACATTTTTTGGAAATTTCGTCATGAAATCGAAAACAAAATTGACTGGCGACTACCTGTTCTCACGAACAAAGTACTCATCTTTGGACCTTCGAACCTGAGTCGCATTAATGTTGAGCCCCACCCTGAAACGCAAGTTGCCTGCTACCCAGGAGCTAAATTGTGTCATGCTAGAGGACTAATTCAAAAGTACACTGGATCATTTAAACCAGAGAAAATAGTGATCAACATTGGCATTAATGATATGAATGAACCCATGTCTAGTTCAAAACATAGATTAATGCTGCTTCTCAGTGCGATTAAGTCCAAATTCCCAAAGACTGCGATTTACTTCGCAAAACTTAACTATTCAAGTCGGTTGACAGCTCAGCAGAAGTTGGCGATTCAGTCCATCAATTCGACGGCTGAATCATCAAAATCTGTGACTGTCATTCCTGCACTTAGACTCTCCGAATTTAATGTTGTTAAGGATAACATTCATTGGACTGAGAAGACAGCTAACTCGATGTATTCTGCCTGGCTTAAATTCCTAAATTTAAACTAGACATGGGCCAGGGTAACATCTGCCCGGAAACAGGACTGGGCAGTAATATTGTCAATTTAACTGGCTCCCCATTATGTGAAGCAGAGCAGTCACTGCTCAATTTTGGTCTTACATTTGTCCCAACACCAAAATCTAAAACAGGTTTGGATGCTCTTTTAGATAATGGCTGTATGGAAACATCTGAATTTAGTCACCGTATTAAGTTAGCAGACTTCTTTCGTAACTCTAATAGTAACATTCCACCATTCATTGAAAAAACTGGCTGGGCACCAAACGTAAAAATCCTGGACCCAGCGATCGGTGAAAGCATAGAACTCTTTTCAGAACGTGTTAAAAATTCTACATTCCCTAATGATCAACCAAATTTACCCTATGAGGAACGCCAGGCCTTAATTGAATTGTCTAAAAACAGCGAAATTGTCATCAAACCTGCAGATAAAGGGTCAGCGACTGTAATAATGCTTAAAGATAACTATAAACGTGAAGCACAACGACAACTTAGTAACCCAAAGCATTACCAGAAACTAAGCAAACCACTTTGGCAAAATAATTGCAGCAAATTTAATGAGATTCTTCAAAAATTGCTCGATAGCAAGAAGATCACCGAAAAGCAACATAAGTATCTCTTTGCTAAACTTGAGTCAAAACCACGGACTTTCTATCTTTTGCCAAAAATTCATAAACCCATAGATTCGTGGTTGGACACAATGTCACCGCCCGGGCGACCTATAATCTCTGATTGTGGCTCAGAATCCTACAGAATCAGTGAATACATCGATTACCATCTACAGCCAATAGCAAATAGACACCCCAGCTTCTTGAAAAACACAGAAGACTTCTTATCACAGGTCTCTGAGACCTGGATACCTCCAAATTCATTCTTGGTCACGCTTGACATCGATGCTATGTATACAAACATTGACATCGAGAAGGGTATAAATTCTATCCGTAGAGCATTCGTGAACTACCCAGACACCAACAGGCCAGACAGAGAAGTAATAGCTCTATTAGAGCTGAGTCTGAAAGGCAATGATTTTGAATTCGATGGCGAAATTTACCAACAAATTTGCGGCTGTGCGATGGGCAAGCGCTTTAGCCCATGTTTTGCCAATATTTACGTAGCAGAGTGGGAGGAGGAAGCGTTAGAAAAGTGTCCAAAACATCCCCTCATTTATCGCAGGTACCTTGATGACATTTTCATGATTTGGCAACACACAAAGGCAGAGTTTGATGAATTTTTCGAAATTCTGAACAATCACGATCCGAATATCAAATTAAAAGCAACCATTGACGAGATGTCCGTAGATTTCCTGGATGTAACTGTATATAAAGGTCTAAAGTATGAAACAACTGGCTACTTAGACTACAAAGTGTATTTCAAACCAACCGATTCGCATCAGCTATTGCACAAAAAATCTTTCCATCCACCACATACTTTTAAAGGAATAGTTAAATCACAAATAATCCGTTTTCACAGGAATTCTAGTGATAGAAAAAATGTTGAAGAAGCGTGCTCTACCCTATTCAAAGCCCTCAAACCACGAGGTTACTCCTCACGATTCTTGCGCAAAATCAAATCTGAAACATTAGACGGCTTGGAATCCATTCCAGATAATGCCTCAAATCGTCGGCCTACCAAAATTTCTCACAATCGTCCTATTATAGGTGTAGGCGAATCTCGCAAATGCGGAAAGAAAAGGTGCAAGTTAGATGAATTTCTCCCAAACCAGAATACTTTCACGAGCTTTCAGAACAAAAGCAAGTTCCAACTTCAGTCTAATCTAGATTGTGACTCTGAAAATGTTATTTATCTAATTTCATGCAAATTGTGCCAAAAACAGTATGTCGGCGAAACCAAATGTCCATTAAGATGGCGGGCAACTCGACACCTCTCAGATATTAGGCTAGAGGAAGACACACATGTTTCCGAACATTTTAATCTTCCTGACCATTTAGTCCTTCGTGACTTTGAAATTATGCCGATTGAACAGCCACCCCTTTCAGATACGGCAGAAGAAACTGATAAACAAAGAAAACTTCGAGAATCGTTTTGGATTAAAGAACTCGAAACACAGTGGCCAAGGGGAATAAACTCGGACCCAGGCTTTTCTGATCAACGTGACAAAATTCCATTCATTCTGACCTATAATCGGAAAAACGTTGAAATTTCCAAAATTTTGAAAGATGAGTATCAAAACCTACAGGAGAAACTGAAACAACCCTTTAACAAGCGACCAGTAATTGCGTTCAAGAAAAATCCGAATCTACGTGACATCTTGGTAAAAGCAAAACTCAAATAGCTATCCATAATATCCATCTCAATCATTCAACATTAACCCTTGCATGATGGTCAGCCAAAAACGGTCAATTTAGTGATCTTGGGCAATGTCCATTTGCCGGCGGGGATTGGAGTATTTTTGAAAATGTACCACTGTAATGACTGGCTCGGGAACCGAGACAGTCGTTCCAGTGGTGTATTCTCGGGAATGACCTTGTCTGTGCCTGCAAATGTACATTAAATAAGTAAGCGCATATTTGGATTTTACTGAACAAATTTAACCAGTAAAGGGTTAACATTAATGCCATATGGCTTTCCTCAAACAAAATGACAAATCTCAGGCAGTAGGATAAACCAAAATATCTTAAATTTTTGAATTTTTTCAATTATTGAAGATTCTGAGCCAGTGCGTTGACAATATTGACTACTACTACTATCACCACTGGTGCTACTACTACTACTACTACTACTACTACTACTACTACTACTACTACTACTACTACTACTACTACTACTACTACTAATACTACTACTACTACTACTACTACTACTACTACTACTACTACTACTACTACTATCACCACTGGTGCTACTACTACTACTACTACTACTACTACTACTACTACTACTACTACTACTACTACTACTACTATCACCACTGGTGCTACTACTACTACTACTACTGCTACCACTACTGCTACTACTACTACTACTACTACTACTACTACTACTACTAGGTTATTACTATTTATATAGATAAATATTCACTACCACCATAATAATTTATAGAGACGATATCAAACGAATTAATCAGTTGCCGACATTGCTATGACTACGCAATGCAACATTGTCCGGGCCTACTAAATACTTTGGCATTGATATTTGTAAGTTATGTTTATGTTTGCAATTTCAATATTTGTGAAATTCATAATTTGCATCTGTTTTACTATTACGTGGTCATATTTATAAGAAACGCTGTTCAAGTGCGAGTATTGTCACACTAGAACCGTTTTATCCACTTACCATACCTCTGTATATTAAATTCTGAGATTTACCAGGTATTGGATCTTTAAGTTCTTTATTACAAAACAGATATATCTGTTTACTCTATAATGAAACCTGCCTATAGCGGCCGTCTGATTTTGGTACCAGACTGTGGTTATTCTTTAAGATTGCTGGTCGCAATACCACACGTCTGAAGGAGCAGCAAAAACTAATTTTTTTAGCCACCACTGTTTACTGGTCCATAACGTGGTTGCTATACATAGGTTTCGCTGCATTTCTGCTGTTGAACCTAGCAAATTAATCAGGATTTGGCAGACCAACTAAGAATCAGTGTGTTTCCGATTACGGAATTTTTATCCTAATCTGTGTTCACCGACTGCATTATCCGTTGTTCCCGACTGTCATTAGTGCCTACCATATATGTGTTTGCGATAATGTCCAGAACAAACTTGATACGGACGGGGTGTGTCTGTTCTTTGGTGACCAAGCAGAGGAAAGACTCACGTTCCTACCGATATATTAATTTTTTTCCAGCAGATGGGGCAAACTCGAGAACTAAGGTTTCAAGCATCAGCGTCTGATGCATTTTCTTGGCATACGATAAATTAACAACAACGTGTTGACTGCAGACTATCTACATGCACAACCTATGTACAACCTTCGAACATTCAATTGCAAGATATACGGCATAATTTATATCCAACAATAAACTTGTACCAGAAAAAACTATCAACTCACATCAAATTGCGCGCCAATTCTTGTTTATCTGTGTTACCAATGCCCCTAGATGTCTCTGTGTTACTCGTTGCCGGCTGTAATGACGTCAATCTTGGAAAGGTGTATTGCGCCATTGGCAATTAGACAGTCAACGGGATAGCAATCATAGCACTGTTCATCAGTCTGCGATTAGGCTGGTTAATAGACAAACACCACCAGCCCCATCCTGCAAGTAAAAAATCAATCAACCTACTAGGCCTAATTAGGGGTATAGGAATGTATTTGGACCGCGGGGTGGAGGTGTTGAGGCAGCTGTTGGGTGGCTAAGGGGCTGGGGTGGCTCTCCGCATTGCCCAGAGCCCCAGACGAAATACCGATGAGAATACTAATCGAAGTAGGAAATAGGGATGCGGGCGTTCTCCCAGAGAAACAATTTGAAAATCGTTTCTGTTAAGTTGTGTTGAATGGTGAGTTGCGCTTAATTTAACCCTTTCGTGACGAAACCGGCCAAAACCGGCCTCTGTACTGGTTTTGAATAATATCCATTTGCATGAGCCAGTCATTACAGTGGTAAATTTTCAAAAATAATCTTCTCTTGGCCTGCAAATGGACAATGAATAAGTAAATATTAAGATTCTTCTAAGGAATTTAGTCATTAAAGGGTTAAGACCCCGGTACGCGTTCAGTGTTCCTGCCAAGCAACACGCATATCTAACAACATCACTGCAATTTGTATCATGGTGGAAATGTCCTGGCTCAAACTCAGTAGTCTTTCCACATCACTCGATCATCGTGTGGCACTCCTGCGTGTCAATCCATGATTGGTGTTTTACTTTTTCATTTACCGATTAATGGCGATTATCCGATCCGAAGAAGGATTTAATTACAAACCGATTGAGGTCGTGTAGTGTAATTTATTTTCATTAAAGGGATGTTTCGTGCTGTAAAATTACTTCATGTGTATTACCGCATTAAATTCAGATCGTTGTGGGCCAGAAATTAGGAAGACCCGTAATCTTGCGAGGAAAAAAATCAGATTTTTGATGCAGAAAGATATCGATAGCCTATTAGTGTACACCCGGAGGCCAATTTAACGATATTGGACTACGAGAGAAGACCAACTGCTAGTTGTTCTATTGATAACCCGTTTGCTGCTAAGTGGTGGAAAGACAAGTTATCTCTATTTTTAAAACAGTTTTCCTGAAAGATGTTGCTATTTTAGAGAGCAACAGGCTACATCAAAATTGTTTCTAATGTGACAACCAAACGTTATCGCTCAGATTGGAAGATAAATGCGTGACTAATTCCAGTGACAAGTGCCTTATCATTAATGTAGACCTAAGCGTTAACACTTTAATCCTGAAATTTGATCAAGCATATTTCATTTTTCTCATAGAAAATGTCCATGCAGACAAAGAGAGCATTATTTTAGAAAATATACCGCTGGTATGACTGGCCAGGTTATTGGATTTCTTGGTCTGCAAATGGATATTTCCCAGGACCACTGCAGAAGCCATTTTGGCCAGCTTGAGTGTTAAAGGGTTAAACGATAATGTACGATGAGATAATGATTATGAAAGAAGGTAACGGGCCTGCCTCGTTTCTTTATCATCGTCAGAGAATTGTTGAATAATGTTTATTTATTTGGACTAAGCGCCACGGAGCCGCAAGTATTTTCATGTGATATTTTTGCATACCATGGGACAATCAATCATCGACAGTCCATAATGACGACGACAACGATGACGAGAAGGTGGATGCGTTGACGACGAAGGAGAAGAAGATGACAATAATCATATTACTAATACAATGACGATGATGACGGCGATGCGCATTGACTTATAATAATAAATTATGTATGTGCATGCGCGCTTGATGTGCCTACAAGCATTGATGGATTATATTGATCTGTTATATAATGACTAATAGTATGAATCATGCGAATGTTTTCTATTGCCATAGTCACCACCGACAAATCACCTGTCTAACGCTGCACGCGCATGCTCAATTCTGTATCAATTGACCCAGTACCGGCCCAGTTACTTGTGGTATCAGGGAACAAACTATGCTTATGTGTTCGTCTGCATAAATGATGGGTTCAAATCACTGATTAATCTACACATATACTATCAGTTTCAACGGCATATTTATTAAATAGTAAAAACATACTATTCGTACAATAATGCGTAGTCCGTCATCAATTAAGCGTTCGTGGCAAGCTTCGTTACATTATTCCTGACGTAGGGGAAAGTGGGTCCAAAATGGGCCACATAAATACTAACCCCTCTATTTCTTAATGGTTCAAACTTATGCTCATTCAAATTATGGCTAATAACACTCTAGACTAGTGCTATATTATATGTATTATAAATGTTATATACATGTACATGCATTGGACCAATGTTGGCATAACAGTGGCAAAATGACAGTTGGGTTAGAGTTGTTGTTAGCACAACTTATAGCCAATGTATATAATAATATACGTGCACATTATGACACCGCTTAGCCTACTGTTTGTTATCTAAGATCAGTAATCTAAGATCAATCGCGAGTCTTTGCATTAAAAATATACACACACTCCTATTTGACCTACAAGAGGAAACCTCCCAAATGCTGATCTGGGCATGATAAGTGTGGGGGTGGGGGGGGGGGGATAGGCATATCGGCTATATACCAAGTTTCCTTTAAACATATTGTAAACGATTCTGTATTCTATGCTATTTATGAGATTATTGTCGAAAATAGCGAGGTTTTTTACCTTGAAAAGCCTATACTAAGTATTATAAACATATTTAAGCCATTCTGTATGATGAACCTCACGGTTTCATCCCAACTATTAGTGTCACCGGTATGGGGGTCCATATCTTAATTTAGGAGGCTGGACATGATAATTAATCAAAAAATATAAATACTATACAAACAATGGTACTCTTTTGCTAGTAGACGAGAGAAAATTTACCGTACATAGAACAAAGTTGGTGTCTTGTTTACCGGGCGCGTCAGAGGTACCTCACCGATCCGTGTATATCCGTGAGGTATCCCTGCAAGGGAGAATCCTAACGAGGCTACTTATGTAGTTTAATATAAACCATTATACCCCTAACAAAAATATTATTGTTGCGAGAGGAAAGTGCCTCGCGTGGGCCTCTGTCACAGGGAAATTCCTTCAACGCCAAAGTGGAGGAAGAGAGCTGGCAAAAAGGGCCTCTCTCTTATTCAAACAAAAGCTAAGTGTAGTGTGTCTCAACCTAGTGAAATTATATTTTAATGTGATGCACGCTGTATTATGTGAAGATGGGGCAGATGATTTCTGAGGAATACAAACGCTGTCATCTTATGTAGGTCCAAGATGCTGTATTGGTAGTTGCCGCTTTATTTATGCGGACCTTTTGCCAAATTCTACCCTACCATTTAGGTGTTAGATTTACTTCCAAGCTTTGGCCACAAGTGGCAGGAATTTCTACTTATCTTTTGACACACGAGTCTAACTGCCGAAGATGCTCGATTTCCCGAAGATCACCCCACAGAGCATCTCCCTCAGAAAGGCAGCGTGCGAACATGTTATGGAGTGACAGCTTCAGAATCGTATAACGATCCGGTTACATATCAGACCGCAACCACATACAACATCATTAGGACAAGTTACCATTTACATAAGCAATTTGGAAAGCACATAAGTACTTCTCTAGCATCGCCAATATTGACGATGCTAATGCCAGCTTACCGCCTCAATCTATGTATACGGACAATACTCTCCACTCAATTACAATATCAAACACTGACATCTCCGATGTACTGTCCAATCTGGACACGTCTAAAGCTGTTGGCCCGGATAAATTAAGCCCGAAACTCTTATTCGAGAGCCAACAAGTATTGGTCCCAATACTAGCGCGGTTCTTTAATTACTCACTTTCTAGTGCGCAGTTCCCCACTTCTTGGAAAATCGCTAATGTAACTCCTATATTCAAGAAAGGAGACAAGAGGTTATGTTCAAATTATCGACCAATATCACTGTTGAGTTGTCTTAGTAAAGTTATGGAGAGAACCGTTTTTAAACATATCTATAACTATATTAGACATGATATCACTCTATATCAGTCTGGCTTTCTTCCATCACATTCTACAGTAAATCAACTGCTTGATATCTACACGGATATTACTCAAGCCCTTGACGATCAAAAGGAAATAATCTTTCTATTCTTCGATATATCTAAAGCCTTTGATCGAGTATGACATCGCGGCCTCCTACAGAAGCTTAGGAATTTTGGTATCTGTGGAAATCTACTTACATGGTTCGAAAATTATCTTGGAAACCGATACCAGCGAGTAGTTATAAACGGCAATGAGTCCACCCTACTTCGTTTACATGCTGGAGTGCCACAAGGCTCTGTGCTTGGTCCTTTGTTATTCTTAGTTTTTATTAATGACATGCCCAGCAATATAATTCACAATATTAGACTTTTTGCTGATGACACGTGCCTATATGTAATGTCAGATGATCTAAAAGAACACACTGCTACACTCGATTACGATCTACTGACCATGACGCATTGGGCAAACATGTGGCTCGTCGAGTTTAATGCCTCGAAAACTACATCTCTAATTTTTTCCCTGCGCAACGAGCCCACATCCTTTTCAATCAACTTCAAAGATTCTGAAATTCTACCATCAACTGATCATAAGCACCTCGGCACTACCTTTAATAACAAAGGGAATTGGCTTAACCATGTGAGTAATCTCATAGCAAACGCTCAACACAAACTCTCCTTACTTAAAGGTCTAAAATATATTCTAGACCGTAAATGTCTCGAGATCATGTACAAAACATTTATTAGACCATCGTTAGAATATGCAGATGTTGTGTGGGATAATATTCCACAATATCTTGTAATTCGGCTAGAGGATATCCAAAAAGATGCTCTCAGAACGGTATGTGGAATGACACGTAGTGCGAGCACTGAAGACCTGTACTTAGAAACAGTCATCGAAACCTTGTCAATCAGACGTGAATTTCATAGATTATCTATGCTTTTTAAAATTATTAACGGGATAACCTGTGAGGTTCTGGTCAACCATCTTCCCACACTATCCCAAGTACGAAATCCTTACAATATCCGTCATCCAAATTTCTTCACTCCATTCCGCTGCCGTACTGAGCTATTCTCTGGATCCTTTTTCCCAGCAACGATCCGCGCCTGGAATATGCTTCCTGTGCCGGTGAGAGATTCTGTCACTCTTCTAGAATTTAAAAGCAAACTCAAGGCTATGTCATCCATACGACAACCCCCTGAGTGGTATTACGTAGGCCCGAGGTTTGCCAACATAATGCTATGCAGGCTCCGAAATGGTTGTAGTTCTTTAAACCGACATCTATTTGACAACTTTCTGTCGGAATCTGCCAGTTGTTCTTGTGGGCACAATGATGAATCTACACACCACTACCTCTTACATTGTGCCCTTTTTAACGAGCAAAGAGTCGTTTTCCAAAATCAGCTTGCCTTGAACGATATTTCTCTTGCTAATCTTACGGTCAACCAGCTTCTATATGGGACTTACACTACCAACTTGGAAATGAACAAACTGATCTGTAATACGGTATGTCAATACATAATTAACACCAACCGCTTTCAGTAGCTTCCTGTTTGTTAACTTATAGTTTACGGGGTAAATGGACAGCAGCCCAACATGTACAGGTCGGGGCGAAGGCAGCACCTAGAGCTCACCTCTGCTATTCTTCCATTTGATCTTATTCCTCGCTCTCTCTATCTCTCACCGTCCCCCCCCCCCCTTTCCCCCTCTCCCTTTCTATCTCGGTCTTTCTTCCTACTCTCCCCCACCTCACACTCAACATTCACATACTTATGCACACCAATAGACTACAATTAATTAAACTATTATGATTTGCCGCCATTTTGTTGTAAAAAAGTTTTGAATAATCTGTATGTGTATGGGAGACACGGGCATAAGACTCTAAGTCTTATCGTGCTCCCATCTGAACAAATAAATCACGTTTAAACCAAAGCGCATAAGTATTTTATGGCGGGAGTAAGAGGCAGATATCCATCTTTAGTGACCTTCCTGTGAGGGCGTGGTGGGTTCCAAGACTGCACCCAGTCACCGTACAGAGCTAGAAGGAGATCTGCGTCCCATCCACCACCATGTGTTGGGGACCTAACATTTGCCTGTCGGTTAGGGTTAAGTTTCAGAATGCCCGGAGATACACTGCGGGCCGGTTTTACATAAAATATATATCTTTTCGCAGTCCTCCTGCTTTGGCGGGGTTATCTAAGCTAACTAGTATCTGAAGATACAGAGGGGGATGTATGCGAAATCGACACTTTGGTCTTCAGCGCTTGGAAACCCCAATAGTTTCTCAAAGTCGGATCATGCCAATGTGTCGATGGGAGTTCCAGACAATTATTAAGACTTGCAGCTGGAGGAGCATAGAAAGAGACAATCACTCAATATAATAAGAGGCTCTGACGTATTTGGCCAATTTTACACAACCTAGCCAGTGTACGATGGTACATATCCGCTACATCCGGAAAAGAGGCTCACACAAATGTATCTTACGGAGAGATTGTCCCTAGCTTCTTTAAACCTATCCTATCGAGCTAGAATAGCCAGGTTTAATCGATCACATCTCAGGCTCAAGCAATGTGAGCATGAACAGTGACCTCAGTGTAAAATTGATGCTGGGGGGAATAGTGATGCGGATATACTGTTGCTGTATGGTATAACCTAACATACTGAGGTCCTAGAGTTTTCATATAAACAAAACAAAATAACTAGGATGGCTACTTGCCATATAATATCATATCTAAGTCCATATGAAGTTAGACACTCACCAAATCACTTTTCACAAATCAGCACATAGTCCTCTGGTTTCGTGATATCCCGTTAGATAATGCAACTGTGTTCTGACCCTTTTGTGGTTCGGTCCACCTCGATAAGGAATTATTTACACAATTCAAACATCTCAAACAGTGCTCGAGACATTGGAATGTTTATGTGACAGACACACTACTTAAATAGACAGCCCACTACTTAAATAGACAGACCGCTACTTATATAGACAGACCTCTACTTAAATAGACAGATCACTACTTAAATAGACAGACCACTACTTAGATAGGCATGCCACTACTTAAATAGACAGACCACTACTTAAATAGACAAACAACTACTTAAATATTAAATGTACGACGAATTGATTTGCTGGCAATTTATCTGATTCTTTGTATTTGCAAACATATTGCAGGTTAAGGTCACGGTTTGTGGAATGTAGCGTGGATCGGCCGGACGGGTACAAACCGTCCCAGCTTGGCTGAGTATGGATCGACTGCTCCGGGTGCATTCCACGCATGCCCCCCCCCTGGGTAGGATAGTACGCGTGCATAGAGCCATGTGAGAGAGGTTTTCTATAAAATGGCTAAGACCGTGGGGTCACATAGCATGCATGTGCGCGTCAGAGCTTCCCTGACAACACGTATCAGCGTTGGGAGAGAATGCGTACTTAAAGTGTACCGAGTTAGTGCACATGATTTTTTTAATCACTCCATTCTCATCGTTCTTGGTACCAATCAGGGCCAAAATGAGACGAGGAATCCAAAACTATTTACCTTTTTAAAATCGGACCTAAAATGGCCGAGTTAGTATATCTAAGTAGTGGCCTCGTCAGATCTTCTGGACCACACTGAAAAGTGGTATTCAAACTTCCGCGCAGCATGTCGTGTGTTTAATTAACTTTTAGACCACAGTCTGGTAGGACTCTGCCTGGTACACCGCAAGAGCTATGCGATGTATCATGTACGGTGTACACAGTTATGTACATGCATTGTTTAATTACAACTGTAGCGCTCTATGTTACGGGCAACTTTCAAACTACCATTACCGGATGGACACTTTTTAACATACTGTTTAAAATTTTTGTATTAGTTATTATGACTATCTAGTGGACATCTGACTACCGTCGTTCTTCTTCACCATCTTGAGAGTGAGCCGCATCAACAATTCGCCTGTGGAGATTTCCCAGCAACCTCAGAACCATGCCATCTCACGTTCCTCATCTGTAACGCAGCATCTACAGTGATTTATGAACTTTTTCCGTACCGATGACCAATAGGTACTCAAGTAACCATACTATTGCATTATATTTATTCATTTCTTTCTAGGTACTATGACTAATAAGTACCTCCCCGGTCGTCTGAGACCCCATTCTATAGTCTATATCTTTTTACTGTATATATTATCCTTATTTTTGTGCTTACAACTAACGACCACTGCAACGTCCTATGACCTGATTTACTGATGCCACTGTGACACTGTGTTTTGATGAGTGTCTAACTTCAGTTGGACTTAGGTGCGAGGATTCAGATAAAGCACACCATACACAAATCAGGTAATAAATGTGTCACCTATTAGCAAACCAATAGAGTGGTCCGGTCTGCCATTAGAGTATATGGATCAATTTCAGGAAAACGTGCCAAAAGGGTGGTTCAGAAATGTCAAATTTCAAACCATTTTGATATATAATTATATGAATTTTTATTCATTTGACTTGGCTGGAAAGGATGGTTTGATCGCCATGCTTAATTTTAATCCATTTACTAAAATTATGTCCTCACTACCCCCATTTCCATTGATTTGGTCAAGACCATCACAAGGTATAGTATCGTCTCATTGGGCCCAGATCCTACCACCTTCCCAGCCACTTTTAAAAACTCTCAAATCTCTCCCTCAACTAATGCCAAACACCTTGAAGTTAGGTTTAGTTGTAGAGCTCAATGGCTATTTCATGCGGAATCCATCATATTCAATGCCCAACGCAAACTATCCATACTTAAATGCCTAAAATATATACTTGACAGGGAATATGCCTCCAAATCATGTATACAAGTTTCGTTAGGCCATCCCTAGAATATGCAGACGTGGTTTGGGACAATTTCAGGCAATATCTTGTGGATAGTCTGGAAAACATTCAAAAGGACGCACTCAGAACAATAAGTGGACTTACACTAAGTGCTAGTACTAATGATTTGTATACAGAAACCGGATTTAAAACACTGACGCATAGATGCAAAACACAATGACTAATTATGCCCTATAAGATTATAAATGGAATGACTTCCGAACCACTGAATGATTACCTTCCTCCACTATCCCAAACACGGAATCCATACAATATCCATCATCCAAACCTCATCACACACCTCCAGATGCTGAACTGAGACCCATATTAGATCATTCTTACCAGAAACAATCCGTTCCTGGAATGCTTTACCACAACCCGTTAGAATGCCTTAGCCACACTCCGAAACGGGTGTAGCAACCTAAACAGTCATTTAATCGACAACTTTCTGTCGGATTCTCGTCAGTGCAACTGTGGGCACGCTAACGAATCCATTCCACATTACTTGTTTCTCTGCCCCCCCCCCCCCCCTACGCAGATCAAAGAGACGCTTTTTTCAAATAATCTTATCTCAAACCATATCTTTCCCACACCTCTAACCTTTCAACATTTTTATTCGGTAACACCAATGCGAGTGAAGAGACTGATATTTAGGTATCAGAACTTCTCTGCCAGTACATCGACCCAACTAGTCGCTTTAAATGATCCTTCAGCTCTAATCTAAAATAGTCTGATTACTAAGCACCATTAGTACACTGGCACTGCTCTTTGATATTTCTCCATGCATTACCCTCTCATTCTGGTTCGCTTCTATATTTTGGCTAGCTAGTGTGCTTAAGGATTAAGTGTCATGGAGATTGAAAACGACTCCTGCAGATGATTTGGGAAGCGTCTATTTGCGGATGTGAAGGGAACAATTCTTTGAAGATTTTCCCACTGGACTGACTGCCCCTGCTAAGCAAGTCGGCCACACCAGTGGTAAATATTTTTTATGAATTGTCTACTCTGGGCTGCTGTTGGACGTCTTCGGTGAGAGGACCGAGATCTCCATGACCAATCTTGATCACTTCCTGATGACCCCTTGACTAGTGATAATCTTTTGTCAACCATGATCACATTCTATTAACAACCGGTGCATAAGCTCTTTGGGGTGGCCGCTGTGCCATGTAATTGATGAATCTACCTTTGGCTATACACCCCGCCCAATTACGGATAGGTTCCGATTATGCTTTGCAAGTGTTGGGATCCATCGGTATGCTCTAAATAATGGATTCCCAGGATCCCAATTTTATGGCACTATAAATGACTATGGCAACGACAGCGACCAGTGAAGCTAGTTTCAAAATACTCAACAGAATAGTTATTAAATAGCGAAAACATACAATTCATACAGCTTGACGGACTATTCCCAGGATTTATGACGGAGTATTTCCGTCAATTAAGACTGTCACGCCAACCTATAGGCGACGTAGTTGATCATGACGTCAATACTTTAGTGGATTCATCCAGTTTGAAATAACACTAGCTATTGACCAACACGAATGCACAGGTACCTCTACTAGCCATGACGATTGATTTACGATTATAAAGTAATTCTTCCATCCAGGCACACAAGATTTAGGGGAAACTAATGAATATTATATCCATCTCTATCTGTAAAAGCAAATTGTATGAATTCAAAAGAAAAATCCAATGTGGTGGGCTTGACTGTTTTAACATAAATAACATAAAAATGCAAGGTTCCCAGATACTGTGCAAAGGAAGGTATATTGATAACACAAAATACTTTAGTAGGACAAATAAAATCATAAGACATCTCTGATGCAAAGAAATTGTGGTGTGCTATGGACTGCAGAAAGATGGAGACGAGTATGTGAATTATGTGACATCATTCAGAAGATAAACAATCAAGACTGTATTCTTCTAGATGATTTTGATTTTAAAGACATTTATTGGATTTCAAACTCTGCTAGCTCATTTCTCACTACAAAATTAAGAAATAACTTGGAAGAAACCTACCTCACTCAAATGATCACAGAGCCCACCGGACAGAAATATGTTAATGACCTCCTAATAATAGGCAATGCCTCACTAATCCATGAAATCACAATCGGTAAGAGATTCTACAATAGTCACCAGAAATTTATTTGAGCCACAGTACAGGAATTCGTACCAATAACATCTCAATAAGCCCGCAAGGTGTACCTTTACTCCGACGGAGACCTAGTATCACTAGATAAAGAAACAAGTTCCTATGACTGGGACTATCACCTTGAGAGCCACTGGACTGTGAAAGAAAAATGGCAACATTTCAAATCTATGTTCTTCGAACTTCTGGAGAAATATAAATAAATGTAAGCTCATGAAACCAGGATATCGTTCTATAATCCCGTGCACAAGAGATCCAACACTCGGACAAGCTAAGATGACAAGGAATAAACTAAAGCCATGGCCCTGAAATCAGGTCTCCGCATCCACAAAGCACTACTGGAGGTTGAAGACCGAAAGCACGAAACTGCAATAAGAGAAGCTAAGAAAACATATTTCGGAAAAGGTTACAACAAATCCTTGTGTCTTTTACAACTAAGAAATTCACAAGAATCCAATCTTCAGTTAACTGCCTCAAGCAAGA
Organism: Chaetoderma sp. LZ-2023a; assembly: GCA_034401795.1. Lineage (NCBI taxonomy): Eukaryota > Metazoa > Mollusca > Caudofoveata > Chaetodermatida > Chaetodermatidae > Chaetoderma > Chaetoderma sp. LZ-2023a. The sequence continues at coordinate 123,838,733 of CM067369.1, forward strand.
TGGCATAACTTACACTAGCGATCAATATACAGTCAATATCATCAACTCATTCGACGTCGCTTCAGTAGTGATGGATGAAATTGCAGGAGACATGCTCCCAAGATCACAAATTCGGCACTGTAACCAACCAATTAACAATTACGATATTTTGAAACCAGAAATTTCATCATTTATGAACGAACGTAGTGTCTATAGACACTGGCGTCAGCGGAATTAATATCTTAATCCTTAGAGGCATTAAGCCTAGCAAAACCCATAGCAATCTTTTCAAGTATTCCTTTAATTGTGAGATTTTACCTCAGCACGTGTGTGCACTCTTCAAAAAAGGAGCGAAGACCAATCCCACAAACAATAGACCTGTTTCGCTTACCAGACAAATTCTCAAAATCCTTGAGAGGATAATCCTGAAGACGTTGATGAAATTTTGTGAAGATAACCAAATCATCTCCTGTCACCAACATTGTTACCAATCTGGTTGTTTATGCTTTGCCCCGCTCTTAGAGCGGGTAGATAATTGGACTTGGACATATGACATCCCAGGATGTGGAGCCGACATCATTTATACTGGCTTTGGTAGTCTTCGATTCCGTTCCTCATAGGAGATTAATGCATAAGTTAAATAAACTTGGCATCAACGGACCAACCCTCACATGGCGTCAAGCTTTCCTGTCCCATCGAAGACTATGAATAGTCACCAATGAGACCTACTCTGAATGGGAATCGGTTATACTTGGAGTACCACAAGGAACAATTTTAGGACCGCTACTCTTCATACTTTACGTAAACGATTTGCCAGATATAGTTAATAGTATTGCTAAACTCTTTGCTACTGATTGCAAAATATACAGAGAAACACATAATATGGATGACTGCAAAGATCTGGAGGACGACATTGGTAGCCTATCAGAATGGTAAACAATTAAACTTCTATTTTTCAACACCAGTAATTGTTCAGCTATGTGCATTAGACGAACTATTAATTTCAAATAATACTTAATGGTGAAACCCGTCAAGAGTGCGACAATCAGAAGAACTTGGAGGAATAATACTATCAAATCACCTCAAGCCATCCAAACATATAGAGCATATATCATCCCAAGCAAAGAGGCGTGGTATGATTAAACACTGTTTCACCGGCCATTCTCAAGTGACTCTCTCAACCATGTATGCAGCTCTGATACGACCACATCTAGAAGTGTAGTCATATCTGGAGCCCATGGTTCCATAAAGACATCGCAAGGCTAAATAAGGTACAGCACCGTTGCACGAAATTGTGTAGAGTAGAGTTTTAAAAGCTGACAGAAAGAAGAGATAAGACGGACCTCAGAGATCAAAAGCCTGAACAACCGTTACAAACTCAACAGAGAACACTTCCTTCAGGCCTCAGTAACTAGCACGCAGGGTCATGATGCAAAGCTCTTTAAGCCACATTCCCGTTCAGACATTAGGAGGTTTTTTCTCAGCTCATGTCATTGACAAATGGAACAAATAAACCGTCGACACGCATTCGCACCAGATATAGATCAATTCGCCCAGATGTTGGAGCTGAGGCATCATTAGATGCTCACAAAGATTGAAGTAAGGTTCAAGTAAGAATGTGCAAATCTCCACGACTTAAAAAAAATAAGATGGCCTGACTCGGATAGTCTTGACAATATGATGTGTTTATCGATGCTGTCATTTTGTTTTCTCAGTGGATGCAATAATGCTATGCTTATCAAAATAGGACGTCATTCTAAATATTAAAATCTATCATAGGAATGGATAAATGCATTTGGGAAAACTTGGGCAAGTGTTTGGACTTGTCATCTAATTAATATACTCTTCAAAGTAACATGATTCAGATATCAAATTTTCCATTATATAGTTACACTGTTGTGCTTTGTCCGCTGGTGAAAGATAGTGTTACAGGAGACCTTTGAAAGGGGCGCTAACTCTGTTGGGTTGATTGTAACATATATTAAAGAATGCTATATCAAGGATTGTGGGCTGACATCCGCATACAGAGGCAACTCTGATTATGTCTAACCTTCTTCAAACAAGAAACTGTGCTCGACATCCTCGGACAACGAGGTCTTCCCAGGAACTTACCATGTATAATGTATGATTACTGTATCCTGTGGCTGTAGTAGCAGAAACATCCTACAGCTGCAATCAGTCCTTCGATTTTGACCACTGTGTCTTGTCCTCAGCCGAAATCCTTAGCTTCCTCTGGTCCGTTCTTGACTTGAGTGTACCGAGTCCTGCTTTCTTGATGTCACCTCGTATCATGCTTAGTAGATTTATGCAATGACGTCCTCTCCTGGCTGTGTATTTGCTGGCTCCGAGTAGGGCGAACTCCAAGACTCTCTGCGCTGGTGTCTCTTCTGGCATCCTTAGCACATGACCAAACATGGACCATCTTTGCTGGGCGACATTTACAGACAGCGGCGACGTATTACACATCTTGTATTGTGAATCATTCGAAATTATGCTGTCTGGCCATCGGTGTCCAATGATGGTGTGTAGGTGTTTGCGTGGCAGGCACCCAGTTTTCTAGAGCTGCCTTTGGAGCTGCCCATCTGTTACAGCTATACAGCATCAAGGATACGCGGGTGCATTGTATAAACGTAGCCCTTTAATCAATGACATCTTGGATCTACGAATTCATAGCTTCCAGAGGGACTGGAAAGCTATATACCCCATGACGCAGCGTGCAGCAATGTCAGCAGTACTGCAAAGCAGTGAGCCCAAGATTTTACTTTTTCTCCATGGTTCGCTGCTACGAAGTGGATCGTCAGTTTCTTTAGTTTCATGCTTTGTAGATAGGTATATGTGGGTGAACTCTGTTCTGGATTCATTCATACAGAGATTCTGCAAATTCAATTGTGTTTGACTGACAGAAGCAAGACAATACTCAAACAGTAATTTAAATAATGGTAACTAGTGAACATTCAACTCTAATTTTTTTTATTTCATTTTTAAATAAAGTAAATGTCTAATGAGGTATCTGCATTTTCGGCAACACATTTACTGAATACCAAAGTCAACTGGCGAGTACATTGTTGTAAAGTAGATACAGCATAATGTTTCTGTTTATATTTCTTCAAATATAAACTTCGCTAGCTTCTTTTAAGCATTACTGTAACTTCAGAAATGTCAACTGGAATTACTAAGTAAAAACCTATTCTCACTTGATAAAAAATGGAAAGGAATTGAACAAAGACTTGCACAGAACTGTGCATCATAATTTCCCAAATCAAACATGCGTATACAAGATTTGTGAATAAATATCTGAGAAACCATTACTGAGGATAAACATAGACTAGTGCTTAACCCTTTGACCCTAGATTTGGGTCAAGGAAATTAAAATTTTCTCTAAGAAAATACCAATTTGCAGACCAAGAGACCATTTATGAAAATTTACCACTGGAATGACTGGCTCGGTTATCAGCAGTAAATTTTCCAAAATACTTCTCTTGGTCTGCAAATGCACATTTTGCAAAACCGCTGCAGAAGCCGTTTTTGGCTGATATCAGTGTTAAAGGTTGTGTTGGATCATGGAAAAAAATGTCCTCGGTTTTAGTGTTGTCATAGCTCTATTATTCTGATTTGCTTGTTTTGTGAGATTTGTTTACGTTGTATTTAGATAGTTGCCATTTTAATTTAATTCCTCATCCCCTTCATACCCGGTATCACGCCTCTACAGCCACAATAGTTTCATACAGTCCACGTGATTTTCTACTATATGGCCTGACTAAAATATTGAGTTAAAGTGCCATGCAATGCAGTATGTTAATTAATGGCATTTGATAGAGATAATTGGCAGGTACTTCGACAATTACTACGGTGAAAAAAGTAATTTGAATACATCTTTGGACACCATATTTCGATTATATTGTTGTTTATATGTGACATTATCGTGACCATCCCTCCAGGAATATATAAATTGCTTAACTTTCTTCATCGAATTTGTTCCTAGTTAAGTGTGGCTGATTCCTACCTGTGGCATGTGATTATATATGGGCATTTTCTATAACATTGCCATCACCTGTCCGTCAACCTGATAACCACTGAGGACGAATACATGTCATTGGTCAAGTTAGTGGTAGGTATAATAATAGTATTAGCAGTCTTGCGAGAGAGTTATGGCTTGGAAGATGCCTATCATTAGTAGGAGTCGTATAAGAGCGGTATCAGAGATAGAGAGTTAACTATCTTTAACAATGGATGAATCCACTTTTAGCTATGCATTTTGTGACAGTCGTCCATGACAGTAATTTCAGCTACTTTATATATATATATATACGTACGTGTAATGAATTGCACACCTTAAACACAATGGTCTAGCGGACCGCTGATCTACCGAAACATAGTCCAACACGAGTACTATCTATATCCCTTATAATATCGAGTGCTAGATGTTGTATTGCATTAACATGAATATAATGAAATATCATGAAATAGGCGTTTTGTCCCCTAGATGGGGTAAATCGCCATTTGACTGAGGGCATTATGCCCACGTAGGCGTTTTGCCTCTTCAAAGTGTTTAAGATCTATCAATTCAAAACTCTGCAAAGTGGCAACTAAAATTAGATACTTTAATGTCAGACTTCAAACAGCAGATGACTCTAATTGCTTCTTTAGACATGTTAAAATGTGAATGCATACAATTTACCCTGACAATACACATAAAAGTGACAATTAAAGGTTAACACTATTCATTGTGACAAACTTGAATATAATTGTTGTTTAAACATGAGCAACACACGATAACGATAATACACGCAATAATAAGAATAGTGTTACATAAGTGGATCTTCCAATTTTTTGCTGGCTGGTTTATTGCCTGCCAATCAGAGTCCTCGGAATCAATCTCTGACTCACAATTGGGGCATACAAACGAACGTTCACCCGCTGTACAGTCTTCGTGAGCCCAATTTTTACAAGACATACACTGAAGCCACACTTCTTTTGATCTTGAATTAGCGAACGGTTCTGTGCAAATCAAACATGGCCATTCGTCCTCGTCATCACTACTGTCAATTTTCTATCTCATTGCCCTTCCTTTCCCTTTCCCATTCCCCTTCCCTTTCCCAATTCCCTTCCCCTTCCCAATAACATCGTCATTATCTTTTCCAGAATCCTTAGATTTACACTCCTTCATTTTTTGTCTAGTCCCCGCCCTTCCTTTGGTTGCTTTGGCTGCTTTTGCTTCTTCTCTCTCCAGCAGAAGGGCCTTGTGTGGGGAAGAAGTCAACAGTGTTGCACTTTCTGACTTTCTCTTCCTATTGCGTGGGGAAGTCAGTTTAGGAATTGGTGACAACGTGTGTATCAGACCCTGCATAGGCGTGCCTAAAAGAAGATAAAAATGTAGTATCATTATGCTGCATATATACATGTCATCTGGTTTTCAATGAGTGAGTGTGGATGCGTACATGTGTATGGTATTCAGTCCCCTGCACCACCATTGCTATACAGGTTGTACATACAGTCAAATCTGCTTTAAAGACCATCAGCGTTAAGAGACCACCTGCTTCAAGAATAATACACTTTATAGAATTCCCAAATACAACCAGACAATAGAGTTGGCCATCTATTAGGGGACCACGTGCCTTAAGAGACCACTTATTGTGCTCTTTTGTGTGGTCTCTTAATACAGGGTTGAGTGCATTTATATGCTTATATAGAGTCATGGAACGTGGTGGGGAGCAAAACATAAAGGCTAGTCCAGCCTGATTTCTGTAGCAACTTTAACTTTCAACTTTAACTTGATATGAACAGTAAAGTATCTTAATTTTGAAGGTTTACAAAAATTGGATATCAATCAGACTTTACCTGATGAGCTATGAACTGTTACCGCGCCATTGATGGCAGGTTGGGCGTCAGAAGGAACAGCAGTTGAAGGTAGACGTGGATCGGCAGCAGATGATGATTGGTTGACAGTGATGGGAGGTTGAGCATCAGAAAGATCAGCAGTGGAAGCTAGATGTGGATCAGCAGCAGGTGGCGAGCAGTCGACTGTGACTGGAGGTTGAGCGTCAGATGAATCAGCGGTGGAAGCTAGATGTGGATTGGCAGCAGATGACGAAGGTTCGACAGTGACTGGAAGTTGGGTCTCAGAAGAATCAGAAGTGGAAGGTAAACCTGGATTGGTCTCAGATGAAGGGTGGTCGATATTGGCTCCTCCAGTGCGCCTGGACTGGCTAGCGTTAGGGAGGTTGCTGGCAAATATACACTCTTCAGTAGGCATTATCAGCTCGATATTTGGTGCTTCACCACTAGATGTTGGTTCTACAATAGACGCTGGGCGATCAGACGAGATGATAACTGGGTTTAGAACATCATCAGTAGGCGGCTTGTCAGTAGGGGCAGCCTAGTCTGTTACTTCCGCTGCAGCAAAATCTGAATCAGAGAAAACATTCTCATCAAATGGCGAGATTCCACACGACGCATGGACGGCTTTTTCAGGTGTTGCAGATCTCAAGTAGGCTTTCCCAAATATATCAGCCATATCGAAGAAGGAAATACGTTTGCCTGGATTAGCCACCATCCAGGAATCAGCTGCTGCATTGTAGTGACTCTTGAGAGATCTGAAGTATGTACGGTCAACAGGTTGCATCTTATGTGTGCTATGTGGCGGAAGTGTGAGGAGGTGAAGGCCATGTTGACGTGCGTATGTCACAGCTGCCAGTGTTTTATGACTGTGATGGCCAGCCAGGATAATGATCTGCTGTGTTTCTGGCGAGGCCTTTGTAAATTTAGCGACGTGTTCAAGCCAACTGATGAACAGGTCTGAGTTGGTCCATCCACTGGGACTTGCGAAACCAACCGCTTCTGGTGGAGCTCCAGCCATTAATACATCTGCCATCCTCTTGCGGGGAAATATCAACATTGGAGGGATGTAAACACCAGCAGCGCTCATTCCACAGATGACTGTAACCGTCTTCCCCCGTTCTCGACTTGTCATTTTGGCAACTTGTTTGACACCTTTTGTGGCCAGAATCTTTCCGGGTTTATGGACATTGGTAATACCAGTCTCATCCATATTCCATATATGCATGGGCGAAAATTGATGGGTTTGAAGCAAATCTCTGTACACGTTGAAAAAGGCTTGACCCTTTGGCCTGTTAAAGCCGACAGCACGAGACAGGTTGGTGCATTGAGGCTCTCTGATGCTGAGATCGTTGTGTCGAGAGAGAAATTCAGATAACCATACCTTGCCAGCCATCTTGTTTGTGTGACTGAATGGGTCTTGCAGTCCAGCCTTTTCAGCTACCTCGTATGCAAGTCGTCTGATGTCATGAGTGGTTAAACCATATAATGCTCTCTCCATGTACTTTATATGGTTATGAAGCTCCTTTTCAATTGCTTCCGACAGCACTATGCGGTGTCTGGCCAGCTTCGAACTCCATGGTTTGGCTACTTGTCCATCTCTGTGGCGGCAGATGGTTCTTGGGGGTACGCCAAAGAGGTTTGCAGCTCTTAATATTGGTGTACCTCCACGCACTGCCTGCAGGGCTCGTGCCAGGTTTTCATCACCATAGTCTCCTCTACTACTTTTGCGTTTGTAGTTCCTGACCATACTGCAAGCTGAAATAAATAGAATAACACGCTATAAGTCACAACTATGGCAACTTTGACACTGACCGTTAACCTGATGACCTTATTATTTAAATGTTCAAGCTTTGTCGCAATATGATTATCAAATCCGGAAATATAGGCTTTGTCAATTTTGTCAAAATCTAAGACCGACAGACCGACCGATAGACAGATATACTGACTGACTGACTGACTGACTGACAAACTGACTTTATACTGGTGGCAAGTCAAGAAAAAAGGCTTTAGCAGCAAGAAACGATCATCATTAAGCTAGCTTAGGAATCAATTGAACAGAACTGAAAGAGGCAAAATGCCCAGTTATCCAGGTTAAACGCCCATGTGGGCGACTTACCTCATTGGCATGGGAGGCGTTTTGCCTCAAGAGTATATTCAATGTATTTTGGTATGCTGACACGTGGCATGGAGTTATCGCCCTTTATAACCTGGCATATGTGTAGCAGACTTATCCACTTCGTGGTATATACTAGGTACGGAAAATTAGTGAGTATGTTTACAATTGGACAGACAAAATAACAACGTGCATTTTTACTACTAATAAGGCAAAATTTGTAACATACCTCATAGGAGATCAACCGTTTGCGCTAGGAAGATGGTGGCACCGAAAACTTTCTGACTAGATGGCAGCACGTGCATCACACATCGTGTGACGCATGAAATGACATCAGCGTTGCTAGGATTCTGGAAGGGCATTTTGCCTCACCTGGGCGCTTTGCCCGACCCTACCCTAGTCATGTTGCCTGAGGGAAAAGCTAAGAGAACTGTGTCATTAAATCAATTCTATAGATAGATAAGAAAGTACACATTACTCTGTACACCGTACACTGAATTGGTCTTGATTTATTTATTCATTTTTGTACTGCATGGCAATTGATGAACTTGATTCCACCATCAACAGCAAAGAATATAAGTGGGAAACAAACATCGAGAACATCGTAAACGAAACAGGCTTAACTTACATATCGACAGAACATCAATCAAATAATGGTGCGCACTCAACCCAACAATTTAAACAAATAACAGAAGACCAGTATAGGCAAAAATGGCATCAACAATTGACAGAATCATGGAAAGGCAAAACCTATGGAGATTTCAAAAGAAATTAAGAACCCGAAAGTATCTCTTTCTATTAAACAAATGGAAATAGAATAACATTCACTAGATTTAGAACGAGCAATCACTATCGAGAAAGACACGTGGGATGGAATAGATAGACAGGAATGGAAATGTAATTCATGCCAAAGAAATGATATACATAGGTGATGAATATCGCTCTATCTTTATATGTGAATACTTTGCTGCAGAACGAAAAGCTGCTCTACCACAATACTACTACAAACGGCCAAATTTCCATAATTTTTTCCAACTATTAACTACAAAGAAAATAAAGCTATTTGTTAAGTTATGCAATCTGATCCGTAAAATCACAGATAAATTTCCATATAAATAACTATACCTTACATGATAGTTTTTACCGGTACCAGTACTGTTGCCATAACTAGCAGATCTGACTATACCCGTTTCATTTTGCTTTTCTTTAGTAATAGAAACGAGTAGATAGAATAATAATAATAATAATAATAATAATAATAATAATAATAATAATAATAATAATAATAATAATAATAATAATAATAATATGTTTACTATATATATATTAATATATATATTATGAAGGGCATGCGACAATGATTTGGCTAGAACTACAAAGAACCTGTAACAGGAGATTCATTTTTAGAAAGTGTGTCGACTTGGACTTCGTTCAAAGTTCGCCTTTAGGGGCCTCACCTAAAATTGACACGTTTCTCTCTTGGTCTTGCGTTATTATAAAATCTGATTAAAAAAATGCGTCATTCACTCCATACTAGCTTACATGATGGGAATGATGCATCAGGAGCATCCGGGAAATTTCCCCAGATCCACAAGATAAACTCTCAATTTGCAGTTTTGAAAACTGTTACTGATAGACATATTATTCTGTGTGCTAATACTTAAGCTCGATATGTAATTAATTAACCTAAAGATACGCGTGCAGCGTGCAATGTTTTCAATCGTCAAAACAAGTATCATAAAAATAGTTTTCTTCAAAGTTCTCACCGCAAATTTTTTATTTATAGAGCGTGGCATAGAGATTCCATATCTCTCTGCTTGGATCAATTAGGTGTGTTGCCATCATCATGCCATCATTATCTCCACATAGCTTTGTGTTGAGAGAATGTGCATGTGCGTAACTTAACACCTTAATGACTAAATTTGGTCAAGAAAAATAAAATATTTCCTAATTGAATGTCCATTTGCAGGCCAAGAGATAACTATTTTTGAAAATTTGCAATTGGAATGACTGGCTCGATTATCGAGCCAGTCATTCTGGTTGTAAATTTACAAAAATAGTCATCTCTTGGCCTGTAAATCGACTTTCATCAAGACCACTGTAGAGACCGGTTTCGGGTGGCTTCGTCACGAAAGTGTTAAAGAGTAATGGCACATCGTGGGGCCGACCTGATTTGACTTTCAGTTTGTGTTGTGACTCGCAATTTACTAGTCCGCCAGTTTGTCTGTCATTTTTACATCGTTATCGCGTAGTACGTCGGACTTGTTTCAAAGCATTCAGCTTGCTTTATTGTCCTATATGGGTCTTCTTTTCAAAAGGTTCTCTAGTTGAGAAGAAAAATGTTTAATAAATGATCGACTGAAAATGCCAAGATAAGGCATGGGGCCCCCTGCTAATCTTTCTGATATACGCGAACTGGACTGGGAGCAGCCGTTTCCTCTTCAACGTACAACCAGATAGGATTATCACGTTAGCAACTGTATCGTATCACATGTCTGACTTGGGAGAAAGTATTTAGATATTTATTAATGGTTTATTGAACACGATTGACCATATAGACGTGTGCTGTACGGGTAAATCACATATTATCTTACTTGGATATTAATGTAGGCCTACTACATATTATGTGGCTAACGTAGGCAATTATAATATAATATCCCAGATAACGCAGCTTACAGGGCCAATGTTGGGCCGATACCGTGCCGATACTGTCAGTGTCGGCTCGGTATCGGCCCAGCATCGGCCCAATAAGTTGCGTTACCAGGGTATATGCACTATTCAGCGGATGTTTTTTGTTCATATACTCCATAGATTCCTATATATCTCGCTATCCACTACCTCAGTTTACTTTTTTACTCACGCCCATGAACTTGCGGGTAAGAGGGAACCATATTATGCGCGAGTGCGTTCGTGCGTGCGTCCTTCCGTCGGCCCGTGCGCGCATACACGCATGCCGTCGTGTGTGCATGTGTGTCTGGAGCAAGGTCAAATTTGTTCTATATCCGTGTCGTTGGTATATTTTTTGTTATACCGTTAAAACTCTCTATTTTGGCACCAATGTTACTGAAAGCTGTTGCTGTTGTATTTTAGCTTTTGACCCCAAAATAGGCACGTCTTCTGAACACCACAGGTAAACAAACATCCGCCCGAGTTTGGAGAAGATTGCTCCAGAACCAGGGTTATTTGAAATTTGCGCCAAAAAACTGCCCATTTTGAAAACAATGCCGCAGAAAGCTGTTGGTGTTGCGTTTTAGCAATTGACCCCAATATTGTGAAGAAGAAGAAGAAGAAGGGGGAGGAGGAGGAGGAGGAGGAGGAGGAAGAGGAGCACTTGATCAACACTTACATTAACCCTTGCGTTTAGAAATGCGGGTGAAAACTACCTATTCCATTTGGCTCAAATTTTAACAGAATAAAGGAAGTAGTAAATTATGATTTCTTGACCGTGACATAGGAAAACTCATCTCAGTTTATGCTAACTGTTCGTGTGATAAAAAGTACCATGGAAAAGCTACTCTAGAGTCCCATGCCCGACATTTTTCATCAAAGAAAGAAACATGGTTTTAACAGCTAAATGATGCGATGCAGTTTCTTGTCTATGAAGGCTGGCATAATTTAGGTCTACCTTTCCACCCCTTATGATTAGAAAATACATACAATCGTATAGGCTCGTTACAATCAAGTTTGCCAGGAAAGCAACCAGGAAGGTAAGCTGTTAAATATCTTGGAACTAATTTGACTCGACGCTAGCAACAGATTCAAGTCAAATTCGTTTCACAATTGAATTGTGCGTGGTGCAATGTGTGTATTGAATACTGTTTATCACGGAGTCTCGATGTAACCCATACAGGGGGATGGATGAGGTAAATAAATACAAACCGAATCAATCCATAGAATCGTGATGACGTCAACACAATCAAATTTCCCATAATACCCTGGGAGAGACGCCATTTTCGGAGGGGCTAATTTAACATTACGGGCAATGGGCCATTAAACCTTAATTACATTTTCTTTAATAATTTGCAAAATTCACTCTTGATTTGATGTTTTCTGATACCTGGCGGGGTTATTACAGATTCTCAGATACGGGATTTGATGGTTTGAACTTCATGGAAAATGTAAACAATGCGTTTGTATGGGCAGTCCTCTTTAGCATGTAGTAAGTTTGCCCCAACTTTAATGACGGCCGATCTCAAGATGCCCGGATGTGCGAAACTATGAGTAATTGACCAAGTTGTAATTCACAGGCCTTTTAGGCGTATATAACAAATATGATATTGGCGACGATAATACAGATACGTTTCCACGCAAAAACTAACATAAAAGTGAGTTTAAAGCAGAGTAAATTCGTGCTTAAAAATCCGAAAGTAGTTATAGGTTCTATTTTCGTGGCAAGTTTAACAGTTAAATAAAACGTGAAAAATGGCAGTGAAAATGGACTTGCCGGCAGTTCCACCTCTCGTATTAGCTACTGAACACGGTAACCATAGTAAACAGTGGGAACAGTGGCATAAGCGATTTAAATATTATATAGACGCTGTTGGTGTGACAGATGATAAGCAGAAGCGAGCGCTGTTGCTACATTTGATTGGGCCAAAGGTACAGGACTTATTCGAAACATTGCCATCTACAAGTGAGACGTATGATGCTGCTGCTACGTCATCGCATGACTATTTCACTCCGAAGAAAAGTATTGCATTCAAGAGACATGTTTTTAGACAAGCAACACAAAATTCTACAGAAACGATTGATAATTTCGTAGTTCGACTGAAAAAACTTGTAATTGAGTGTGATTTTGGTGACATGGCGGATGACATGATTCGAGATCAAGTGTTAGATAAGTGTCAGTTTATCAAATATTCGCAGACTGTAATTACGCGAAACAGATTTAACACTTGAAAATGTACAAACTATATCGCGAACAATCGAACATGCAGACGTCCATGCAAATGTTATGGAGGGAAAATCTGAGCAAACTGACGAGAATGTTAATAAGATTAAGATAAAATCCAGTCGAGCATATGCTCAGACAGGGAACACACACAGGTGGACTACATATTTGCATAATAGACAAACACAAAATGTCCCTAAATCAGTACACAATAAGGAGTATAATGACAATTGTTATCGGTGTGGCAGAAAAGGTCATTATGGGCGTGACTGTCACGTTTCTAAAGATAAAGTATGTCGCAAATGCTCAAGGGTAGGACATTTTGAAAAGATGTGTAGGACGAAAATGACAAACGTTCGACCAATGCGCGTAATGATACACCTGGAAATGACAATGATTTCGTGTTCACACTAAATAAGACCGATAATGAAGCAACTGTAAAAATGTGTATTGAAGGGCACTAAATAAACATGCTAATTGACTCGGGTGCTAGCATAAATACCTTTGATGAGAAAACATTTCAGAAACTGAACATGCCAAAAGTACATTGCGTCATTCTACTACACAAATCTATCCATATGGATCACCGAAACTATTAAATCAGCGTGGTGTGGTAACTGAACATGTATGCATACAAGACATTACTCGTGATGTTGATTTTCATGTTGTTGCTGAAGACGGTGAACCACTTATCGGTAGGAAAACAGCTTCGGAGTTAGGTTTGTTACACATTGGTGTACTAAATAACATATCCACAGTGTCAGAGTTAGGTGACACTAGTAAAATTAGTAAACAGTATAGTGACAGATTTGAATGGTTGGGTCGTTTAACAGACTATCAGCTAAAACTGAATATCGATCCGTATGTAGCGCAGTCGCTCAACTGTTATGTAGAATGCCATTCCACATGCGTGTACAACTTGAACAGAAACTTACTGAGCTCATGAATTTAAATGTGTTTGAGAACGTAGCGGGTCCAACACCATGGGTATCCCCACTTGTTGTCGTGCCCAAGTCGTCTGGGTGATGTACGTGTATGTGTGGACACGAGGTGTGCAAATGTCGCCGTATTAAGGGAACGTTTTCCGATTCCGAATGTTGAGGAAACACTTCAAGAAATGAACGGTGCTACAGTGTTTTCCAAATTAGACTTACAAATGGGTTATCATCAGATAGAGTTGGACGAACAATCTCGTCAAATAACAACATTTGTATGTCAATGGTTTATATAGATATAAAACCCTAGTATTTCAAAGAATCGTACAACAGGTGACACGGATTATCTCAGGTTCAAGAAATATATCCGATGATATTATTATTATTTTTGATAAAGACCAAAATGAACATGATAAAGCATTGGAGCAAGCATTGCAAAGGTTGTGTGAGAAAAATCTTACACTAAACATGTAGAAATGTTTGTTCAGTCGGGCATCATTGACTTTCATGGGTAACATTTTGTCAGCCAATGGTGTCCAGGTTGACAAACTAAAAGTTGAGGCCATTAACTATACAAAGGTCCCTACAAATGTCAAAGACCTTAGAAAGTTCTTGGGATTGGTGAACTACTGTTCAAAGTACATTGCAAACTTCGCCACCCTTGCTGAATCGCTCCGTAAATTAGCTAGAAAAAATATGTCATAGGACTGGAATGCAGAGCAATAAGCTGCATTCAGTAAACTTAAGACTTGCCTTATCAGTGCAGATGTAATGGCATATTATAAACCTGGCGCCGAAACAAAGTTAACAATTGATGCAAGTCCATATGGACTAGATGCTATTTTAGGGCAAAAACAATCTAATGGTGATTATAGCCCTGTAGCCTATGCATGTCGAACCTTGACGTCAGTTGAAAGACGCTATAGTCAAACTGAGAGGGAAGCCTTGGGTATATTATGGGGTTGTCAGAGATTTTATATTTATTTGTATGGAACTGATTTTACCATCATCACTGACCATAAACCTCTGGAGAAAATGTTTACTCCAAAACAGCAAGGTCCACCCCGAATCCAGCGATGGATACTCAAACTCCAGGCTTATCGGTTCAAAGTAAAGTATGTGCCAGGTGCATATAATGCAGCTGATATCTTGTCAAGATCCCCAGTCGAGGATAAAAGAGACAAATTGTCCGTCCATCAAAATCAATGGAATAGTTCTGAAGAATATGTTAATTTTCTAGCTGGCCACAATGTGTCAAAAGCGATGACTCTGGAGGAAATCCAGGATGCATCAGCAAATGGGTGTAATCTTGAAAATTGTTAGGAAAAATTTGCTATGTAATGAATAGACAAAATCTAATTCTCTGGAACCATTTTATAAAGTTTGTAGTGAGCTATCCTGCCAAGGATCGTTGGTACTTAGTGGAACTAAACTTGTGACCGCTGACAAATTAAGACAAAGAGTCTTAAATATTGCTCATGAAACCCATCAATGTATCGTTAAAGCAAAACAAATATTGCGTTAAAAGATATGGTGGCCAAGAATTGACAAAGATATTGAAAATCTGATTACTTCATGTCATGCGTGTCAGTTGGTATCAAAGCATAACAAACCACCTCCTATGCAAATGTCAGATCTGCCAAATGGTCCATGGGAAAAGGTCGGAATAGATTTGTGTGGTTCATTTCCAACTGGTGAAAATTTGCTAGTTGTTATTGATTATTATTCGTGTTTCCCAGAGGTTGACATTTTGAGGTCAACAACAGCGTCAGTTATTGTAGAGCGCTTGGCAAAAATGTTTGCTACATATGGCTTGCCAAGTATTATTTTTTTTACAGATAATGGTCCACAGTTCATTTCAGATGAATTTGCGTCAAAATGGTATAAAACACGACCGCGTGACACCATATTGGTCATGTGCAAACGGAGAGGTTGAAAGATTTAATGGTGTTCTAAAGAAAGCAATACAGACAGCTCATCTTGAAGAAAAAAACCTGGCGAACTGAACTGTACAAATATCTGTTGGCATGCAGAACGACACCCCATATCACTACAAGTGTTAAACCAGCAGGATTATTGTTCAATCGGAAGGTTCATACAAAATTACCCCAAATCATAAAGACAAATGATCCGGAAAAGCTTCAATCTCATGACAAAGAGAAGAAAGCTAAAATGAGACATTATGCCAGGAACCGTAGAACACAGTCCAATAGCCAAATACAACCTTGTCATTGTATTACGTCATAATCGAAGTAAATTT
Source organism: Chaetoderma sp. LZ-2023a (assembly GCA_034401795.1). Lineage (NCBI taxonomy): Eukaryota > Metazoa > Mollusca > Caudofoveata > Chaetodermatida > Chaetodermatidae > Chaetoderma > Chaetoderma sp. LZ-2023a. Next base: position 123,854,749 of record CM067369.1, read on the forward strand.
CAAGGTCGTTTGGAGAATAAATTGTTTACAGTAATTAGACAAAAAGGTTCAAATGTAGCAATCAGGTCAGCAGATTTTCAACAGCTGATGTGCAACATATCACATGTTCAACCTTATATTGGTTCATTCCCAACTCAATCAAAACCTTATTTTGATGATTATGATGACTGTACTGTTGAAAGGAATGGAAATGTGAACATAGACCCATTGGTTGGCTCTCCTGTAATACAACGCCAGCGACGTGTCGAGAGAAGAGTGCCAATGCCTTTTAGAGATTATGTCATGTATTAAACTTATTGCACTGTTATAATTAGTAATCAAACTTCCTAAAATAAGGAAATCATTTAATTATTATTAATTATTAGAACCATAATACTGGTATTTTATTTATCATTCATGAGATTAGTTTATAAAGCTCAACATTTTATTTCAGGTAACTGAGCATCATTATAGTATTATTATTATTATTTGCTAATCAACATTATTAATTGAACATATTATTGGTGATAAGAACTCGTAATCTGGATAAAGAGGGATGTAATGTATGTATGTATTGAATACTGTTTATCACGGAGTCTCGAGGTAACCCATACAGGGGGATGGATGAGATAAATAAATACAAAACGAATCAATAATTGACCAAGGTGTTCAAGTTGCAATTCACAGGCCATCTAGGCGTATATAACAGATATGATACTTGGCAGTCTCCCAATCCAGTTATGTTCAAAATATTCAACAAGAACATTTCTTACATCTTGTTCAAAAGTCTCAGTAGCGGATTGTAATAGGGACAGCGGGGGCATATGCCCCCGGCCCCATATCTTAACCAGCTCCCAATTTTTTCTATCAAAAATAAATTTTTTAGTGACTAATGTGTTTTATGCCGTTTCTCTTTTTACAAACGAGAACAGCAATAAGACTCAGTGGCGGATCCAATGGAGTGGCCCTGGCCACCTCTCACCTCCACCCCACCCACCCTCCCCACCCCACCCACCACCACACACACCCCACTTAACTAACACGTTTTCTCATAAGTCGTGAAGATGTCGTGGACAATTATGGCAATTTGAACCCTGAAGCCATCAAATCTCAATTTCAAGACAATCATACGGGTCTGTAAGCTGTTGAATATTTTAAAGCTAATTTGACTGGAAGCTGTTGCATCCTTTATGCATGTACGATTTAGGCAGCAACAGCTCTCGGCCATATTTGTGTCAAACTATTCAAGAGATTATTTAATTATAACGGATTCTTCCTGAAATGTGGTGTTTCATGTTTGTCAGGAATCCCAGTATTTGTCCATCTCTAGGTCATGGAATCACCACATCTACCTATCTATTGACATATTCATATTTATAAGTAAAGTATTACTTTAAGTAATGCAAAATACCAATAAAGGTATGAAGTGTGCATTGAAGAATCACACTTATTCTCTAAGGTAACACCTTAACTGATGCAATTATAAAACTCGCATCGGATTATGATTCCTCAATGGACGCATCACATCTGTAGTGGCATGCATTACTAAGTTATGAACATGAATAGGTGAATAGAATGATAGGTTAATGCATGTGCATGCATACTAGCCTACCCCCTACACAACAACCCTAATTATAGTAATATTAATTATTATTATTATTATTATTATTATTATTATTATTATTAATAATAATAATAATAATAATAATAATAATAATAATTAATATAATAATAATAATAATAATAATAATAATAATAATAATAATAATAATAATAATAATAATAATAATAATGCCTGCATTCGGACCCTAGTTTTACACATGCGTAACGTACGTATGTCCTGGAGGTCAAATGTTCCCAGGCTAAATAAAAAACTGGCAAAATGTTTTGTGGGTAATTTATAGAGGTCAATATATACCCTCATCCCTCCTCTCGCCACCGCCACCACCACCATCAAGGAATGCTCGCTTTGCGTTTGTAATAGCTTTCCAAACTGTGTTCCTCGCAGTAACATAGATTTGGTGGTGCACTTGCAAACAAGCTTTCCTCCATCTTCATTCGGTCTGTGGCCTTTCAGCGTTGGCTTTGCTAATCTCTGGCGTGTAGAACCATAATGATTCTTGTCTCAGCCAGATTGTCTTCCATTTCACTGGAGCGTGTTTATATAGCCCATCAATCTGTACGAAGTGTATGCATAACTTAATGAATATTCTGTTGGATAATTTGGAACCAATTTGACTGGGCGCCGTTAAATAGGCAGAAAAGGCCTCCAGTCAAGTTGATTTCAAGATATTCATGGAGATGCGGGTGTGAGTGAGAGCATGTGTAGCGCCGATCAGCCGGACAAGTACGGATCGTACCAACTAAGCTGGGTATGGGACGACTGGCCAGGGTACGTTCCAAGCATGCCACCCTTAGTAGGATAGTACGCGTCTATAAAGCAATATAGGAGAGGTTTTCTAAATAGACTAAGTCCGTAAGATCACGTAGCACGCATGCACGCGCACCAGAGCTTCCCTGACAACACATGTCAGCATTGGGAGATTTGGTGCATATAATTCACTTAAATTGTATCATCCTCTCGTACTTCTTCACCATCTTCGAGAGTGAGCATCATTAACAGTTCGCTGCAGATATATCCCAGCAACTTCAACTTACGTAAACAACGTCTAGACTAACATTCCCACCAATTTCATAGCTAGTACTGAGGCATAGTCAGCCAAGTTCAATAACAAGCAAGTAATACCATCTTAGAATACAGTCGCAACAACGCTAACGGCGACAGCAAACCCAATAAGACTGTACAAATTGTAAAAATCGACGAATATATATATACACGTCAGACCTCTAGCTATTTACCATACCAATAAGCTGCATGAAGAAGCGACATCAATAACCTAGGTAGGAATTTGTAATGTTGTACACGCATACACTGATTTGAATGTAAAAGGATTACACATTTCCTACCGAACGTTCCACATCATAACTGCTATGCTACCAATAATGCTACCAAGACTTGCCAAAACATTATACTACTTACATATGTGGCAATACGAAATATTGATTAATAGAAACAAAATATTAATATTTTCATATTTAATAATATTAGTCATAAGCTGTGATAGCTGTAACAAGCATTCTGTAAGTATTGCTTTGCAATACATGTCCCCTACCTGTTGATATAAATCTTTAGAGATTGACAGTCAAAAATTTCATAAAAAATTGTCAAAAGCAGCTGAAACTCGAACTTGATCTGTAACTTCTCATAACATAGAAATAAACCAAGTCTCAGTTATATATGGTGAAGGAGAAGGAAAAAGTCTTGAAAGCTGATATGTTTGTATTTCATAAGTCAAAAGGGGACATAACCCCATCAAAAGATGACGCAAACGCCTGAAACTAGAACTTGGTCTGTAATTTCTCATAATAAAGTAATGTACCAATTCTCAGTTGAATATCTTGAAAGACTTCGAGAACAAGGGTGAAAGACTAATATTTTTCGTACTTCATAGGTCGAAAGGGGGGTATAACTCCATCAGAAATGTACACATATGCCTAAAACTCGAAGTTGGTCTCTAACTTCTCATAACAAAGCAATGTAGCAATTCTCAGTACAATATCTTGAGACTGCGAAAAAAGGCGTGGAAAACTAATATTTTTTGTATTGCATAAGTCGAAAGGGGGGCATAACTCCATGAAAAATTGACGCAAATGTCTGAAACGCGAACGTGCTCTGTAACTCCTTATACTAAAGTGATGCACCGATTTTCGCTTAAATATCTTGAAGGAGTGCGAAAAAAGTGCGGGAAGCTGATATTGTTTGTATTTCTTAAGTCGAAAGGGGGCATAACTCCATCATAAATTTACGCATATGACGGAAACGCCAACTTGGTCTGTATCTTCTCATAACAAAGCTATGTAGCAATTCTCAGTATAATATCTTGAAAGACTGCGAAAAAAAGTGCGGAAAACTAATATTTTTTGTATTTCATAAGACAAAAGGGGCATAACTCCATGAAAAATTGACGAAAATGTCTGAAACTCGAATTAGCTCTGTACCTCCTTATAATAAAGCGATGCACCGATTTTCGCTTAAATATCTTGAAGGAGTGCGAAAAAAAGTGCGGAAAGCTGATATTTTTCGTATTTCTTAAGGCAAAAGGGGGAATAACTCCATGAAAAATTGACGAAAATGTCTGAAACTCGAACTTGCTCTGTAACTCCTTATACTAAAGCGATGCACCCATTTTTGCTTAAATATCTTGAGGGAGTGCGAAAAAAAGTGCGGAAAGCTAATATTTTTCATATTTCTTAAGTCGAAAGGGGCTATAACTCCATCAAAAATTGACGCATATGCCTGAAACTCGAACATGGTCTATAACGTCTCATAACAAAGCAATATACCAATTCTCAGTTGAATATCTTGAAGGACTGCGAAAAACTAACTGTGACAGACGGACAGATGGACAGACGGACAGACAGACGGACAGACAGATGGAGTGCAAACCTATAGTCCCCCCCCCCCCGGTTTTACCGATAGGGGACTAATAATATGCCCAATATCTAATTTAAATAACAAGTGTTTACCTGAACAGATTAACGGGTCCGTACAATGAATTATCATACCAATACTGCAACACACGACTAGATTTGCATGGCAATGACAGCGCACAAATCACACAGCAAATGACAACAGCACTGCCAAATAACTAATATTGTAGCGGAGTCACTAGAGTACTACATAAAATAAAATATACACAATTTAATATATATACAATTCGGATTGTGACAGGGACGATCGCTCTTTAGGAGTCATTAGTCCAGGAGCTAAAGCTAGGTCAGAATCGTGACGTAGCACACCCAGTATTCGGAAGATCTGACACTTGCTGTGGCATGGGGGACATGTCCCACACATTTTAAGCCCTGTTGTACAAACAAATTGTGGTAGCACTAATTAGTTATCCTGATTTCTTTGCATAGGGGGTCTAGGCTTTGGCTGTATCCACAGTGCACAACGATATAAGCATGATCGTGTCATAACTCAAAGTAATATCGTATTAGATTCACCATATATGATATTTAGACGGATATCGGCCTAACATATATCCAACATACATTTTGCATGCATATACCAAAGGCGAGGGTGAAATGTGAAGGTTATATTTTATGTATGTATACTAACTCCATCATAGAATCTGTATATCCAGCTGTACCATTGTTGACAAAGCACCCAGGTAATGGTGGTTGGAATGAGACAGATGGATGTGGTGGTAATCGGTGCGGAAAAACAAATTAAAATGAATACTACACCTCACATCGCTCTCATTGTCATTGTCTACATATAATTCAAATTATGCCTGCAACACTTGTTCCGGGGTAATTTTGTAATTTGACATCACAAGTAAACTGAAAGTTTAATTCACTCATTTTCTCAAATACAAATCTTTTTTTGAAAAGCAAATAAGAATGCAAGTGGAATTTTATGAATTTGTATTCATGAGAAAGGTTGTTAATACATGCCTTGATTAATAAAGCCTAGTATTGATTTAATATGTATGCACACACACTAATTACATTTGCGAAATAATTACAAGTGCTATATAACTAGCAATTAAGCAAATATGGACAGTGATGGTTGTGACGAGGAAGTAGCGTTTCATCTTCTCCCAACAAAGCGTATCAAATCGACACAATGGACTCGCTGTATTATTTGTCAAGCACATAGTAGCGAAACTGTTAGCAATGCCACTGAAGTCGGCATCTCAAAGTTCATAGAGGCTTTCCAACACCGGGAGGATGACGTTTATGAAAGACTTAACTCAAATATTGATCAATTAAAACAACTGGATATCGTGCGGCATAGAAACTGTTATGCTAAATACACAAGCAAGCACAATATTAACTTTGCGAAAAGACGATCCATGACACCACCAACTCCTCTGCCTCTTGATAAACAAAGTCCAGAAGAATCTACAAGTTTGGCTAGAGCAGCAAGATCGAGATCATCCCCGATAAACTGGGCAATGTGTATGTTTTGCCAAAAGAAAACTCACAAGAAAGTCAAGAAATTATTCTCAGTTTCTACATTTTCCGCATGCCAAAACATACAAATTGCAGCAGAGAAAATGGCGGATACAGAAATGCTTACCAATATAAGAGGCGTAGATTTAATCGCTTCAGAAGCCAAATATCATGAAATATGCCGTGCACAGTATGTATCAATGCGCAATGTGATGTGTAAATCATACCAAGAAACTGTGAATGAGGATTCGTTCTCCCAATCATTCTCGGAGCTGGTAGCAGAGATAGAGTCTGGACTTGTATCAGGAAAAGCTTACAGCATGACATATTTGTTGAGTCGATTCAAGTTTTATCTAAAGAATAATGGTGTGACTGCTGACAACTACCGCTCCCAAAGACTGAAAAGCCGATTACAAAACTACTTTCAGGATTCAATCGTTTTTCACCAGCAGCTAAACCCTTCCAAACCTGAGCTTGTTTATTCCAGTGATATATCTTTAGAAGATGTTATTAATGCAGCTGCCAATGCAGCTGGTGGTAGATCAGCGTATACTGATAGGCCACATGGCTCAACTGATACTACTAGCAATGATGTTCACACGTTGTTCCACGCAGCGCAGATTTTGAAGGGAGATTTGGAGGCTTGTGAGTGGATCACCATTAAACCAGTTGATGTTGACAATCTGACACTCGCAAAAGCAAAGGAAATTATTCCCCAAAGCCTCTACTGGCTGCTGCGGTGGGTTACCACGAATGCAGATTTAGCACCAGAGCAGTTTGGTAATGTTAGATCGGAATGTGCTAATGAAGGTGATGAGAGGCATGTAATGATGATATGCCAAGACATAGCGCATTGTGTATCACACGGGAGAAAGAAAATGCCAAAACACATAAGCCTCGCTATGACAATGAGGCATCTTACAGGTTCCAAACAAGTTGTCACCATTCTGAATCGTATGGGTCATAGCGTTTCCTATGATGATATTGAGGTAGTTGACACTAGTATGGCGCTTGAAGTATTAGCTCAATCAACACGGTATGGAGTTGTAATACCAACAAACATTGTTCCAAACTCGTTCGTTCAAGTAGCAGCTGATAACAATGATATACTTGAAGAAACCTTAGACGGTAAACAGACAACTCACTCAACGACAATGGTGATGTTCCAACGAATGCAATTTGGCCCAAGACCAGAGCGTGTCATACATGCTAAACACTCAGTCAGGAGAAGGGCTTTGACAGCACCAGGTACTGAAAACAGAATTCTTGATTGTGGGGTGTTTGGTAGAAGACCAGTTGTGACCGCGTTCATAGACACTGTCAAGAAGGATTGGTACCAATGTGATAGCTCAATCCAGGAACAGGCATTAGTCATTCGTTCGAATGTGTCCAATAAAATTGTTTGCGGTAGATCTTGTACCCATGATGACCACGGAAACACAAACAGTCCCTAGTTGGAGTGGATTTAATGCACTTGTATCATGTGCAACGCACCTTTTACACAAATCGGATACTGTCCAATGATTTCCGGATCACCAACTGAATTCAATACGGTGTATACGGTCATGAAACAAGTTCAAAGAATGATGACAACACTAGGACAGAATGACTCGGTCATTACATTCGACTTGGCCATATATGGCAAGGCAAAGGAGATACAGTGGCGATATAAAGAAGAGTTTAGTGACACTGTGATCAGACTGGGGGGAGGGGGGGATTCCACATTGCGCTAAACTACTTAGCTGTTATTGGAAAGATGTTTGATGACTCTGGCTTAGAAGATCTCCTCATAGAGGCCAACACATATGGTAGCAGCACGGCTGCTGCTCTACTTAAAGGGAAGTCATATAATCGAGGAGTGACGGCTCACAAATTGGTTATGGAAGCGCTGCTGCGATTACAATGGCAGTCTTTTTCCAAATGGGTTAAAAAAAATGGACAACATGAAGACCACATTACTCCAACAGAATTGGAGAGTCTGGATGAGAAAATTAAGATGTGCCGAAGCAGCATTGACGACTTAGACGCACTGCAAGAAAATTTCAAAGAGGTGTGTATGTACGTGAATAAATTGCAACAGCTGTTCAAATCCTTTAAAGTTGAGTCAAGCTCGAAATCATACCTGTTCGCATTTTGGAACTCATATATTCATATGGTAGAGCTGCTGCTTGGATTCATAAGAGCTGAAAGAACTGGAGATTGGCAGGCACACCTATCTGCTATTGCTGCTATGGCGCCATATTTCTACAGCATGGACAGAACCAATTATGCAAGATGGCTGCCAATATATCTTGCGGACATGAAGATGCTTCCAAGTACACATCCCCATGTACATGAACAATTCTTTTATGTAAGTCGCTCAGACCATCCATTCAATCAAGTGTGGACAGATATGGCCTTAGAGCAATCGATTAATTTGGATTCCAAAAAGCGAGGTGGTATTATTGGAATAACACAAAAGCCAGGAGCTCTGGAGAGGTGGTTTTTAACTAGCCACGAGAGGGCAGCCATAGCAACGGTCACAAAGCAAATGTGTGGGTTACAAGATAGTCACATGTTTGGAGTACATAAGGAAATGGGGACGAATCGAATGAACAGGGATGAAACCGATGTGCAGAAGATACTTTCGATGTTCTCATCAGATATAATGACCAATCCCTTTAATATTGCGGAAAACGATGACAGCGAGTGTCTTCCGCTTGTAAACATTGCAACTGGCGTGGTATTGCCTAGTGAAATCGCCAAGAGACTTGATTCCGCCTGTGACATTGGTAAGGAGATTATGGAAAATTTTGTTCAGGAGCGGCTGGACACTAACACGAGAAGCTTTTGGGACACGTTGCCACACTTAAAACTTAAAACATTTGCCAGCCTAGCACAGAAGAAAAAACTCAAAACAAATGATGAAAAAATTCGCAATGTGAGATCTGACCGCGAACTATTTTGTCGATTAATTATTGCCGCAAGGTCCAGAGATGTTGATTTAAAACTAGTGATGACGTATGAACTGTCTGCTGTTCCACTATCATTGTCACATACGGATGGGACTCTAAGAAAGAATGTGAAAAGTGTTTTGTTAAGTGAACTAGAAAAGGAAGTAAATGTTAATGGACGGCTTCCACCTGTTGACAAGACAGGCGCAACAGCTTATGTAGTAGATGGCATGGCAATTGTGCAAATGGTTAAAACTGGAGGTACGTATACATTTGGAGAATTGGCTGATAAATACTGGCACATCTTTACAATTCCACTGAATCAAGAAGACTGCAACAGAGTAGATATAGTTTTTGACAGATATGATAGACTGGAATCTCGCAAAGTGGAAGAGCGGCTAAAACGTGGGTCATCAACGGCATTGGAAGTAAAGATTGCTGGAGAAAATACTCCCGTTCCAAAGCAATGGGCCAAGTACATCAGCAATCTAAGCAACAAAAGTAACCTGGTTGCATTTCTCAGCAAGCGGTGGCGTGATACTGGTCCAAATATGCTATCTGCCGACAATTGCGTCATTCTTGCTGGTGGCTTTAACGATGGAATGGATGTTGTTGTCATTTCAGTGAACAATTCGTCGTGTTTGGAAGAACTTCGATCAGATCACGAGGAAGTAGATACGCGTATGATGTTGCACGCGCTACATGCTTCAAAAGACCACATGCGTGTTGTTATACAGTCTCCTGATACAGACGTGGCAGTACTTAGTATATATACGTATCGTTCGCTTCACTGTTCTGAACTATGGTTCCGTACGGGCACAAAGGACAAATTGCGATACATACCAATACATACAGTTGCTCAAGTACTGGGCCCAGCTATCTGTCTGTCTTTGCCTGGGTTTCATTCTCTTACAGGTTGTGATAGCACTAGTGCATTATTTGGAGTCGCTAAGAGAAAAGCATTCAATCTCTTAAAGTCATCTGAATGTCATCAGCTTAGCTTAGCCCAACTCGGCGAACATGTTGACTTATCACCGAATACTGCAATTCTATGTGAGAAATTTGTCTGTGAGTTGTATACCACCAGGGATGTGGGAAAGACAGCTGATGAAACCCGTTATTGGCTCTTTTGTCAAAAGAGACAAAGAAATGAAAATCTTCCACCTACATCGAATAGTCTAAAGCATCACACCGAAAGGGCCAATTTTCAAGCTCTTGTTTGGAGACGTTCATTGCAAGCTGTTCAGAATCTTCCATCTCCAAATGGACATGGCTGGAGTATAGTGGATGGTCTACTCAAGCCTGTTCTAATGTCAAAGGATCCTGCTCCATTTGGATTAATTGAACTCACATCATGTAGATGTCAAAAGTCTGCCTGCAAAAGAACAGATCTCTGTCAATGCAAGGCTAACAATCTACTCTGCACTGAAGCATGCCTTTGTATGGGAGGTGAAATGTGTGACAATGTTCAGCATACAATTGTCGAAGATGACTCTGACACGGATGAGTAACATTCTCTCATTTGCTCACGTGATAAATATGTCCTGCCAGCTTGTGTAGACATGCACTGCATGTCAGTTAAAAGTTTAATATGAAAAATGTAGAAAACATGGGCATTGTTGTAGCTAAGGTATTGCTAGTCACAAGAAGACCTAAGTGCCCCAATATGTACAAAGCAACATACGGGTGTCTTAAACGAGGTTGATTATGTATAAATCTGCGATATACGATCACTCCTTTCCATTTTGGTTAAGATTGTATTGATATAACATGCGCTTAAGTTTGTGAAAAATTTACCATTGTGAAAATTGTTTGAGAGTTACATTCAACACCTATTGTAAATGGGCTTCTCACGGGTTAGTGATACCACAATTTTCTTGTACAACACGGCTCAGAATATACCCAAGACATCGGTCTAGCATAATATAGAGACAAACCTTCTGAATACTGGGTGTGCTACGAAACCATTCTTCTAGACCCCTTTTGAAAATTGGCTCCCGGACTACATTTGTGTAAGCCTCTTTTCCGGATGTATCAGATATGTAACACGATACACCGGATAGGGGGTATAAATTGGCCATATACATTAGGGCCCTCTTATTAATAGATGAGTGATTGTCTCTTCCTATGGCCCTCCAGCCGCAAGGCTTATAATTGTCTGGACCTCCCTTCGGCACGTTGGTGTGATCCGACTCTAGAAACCATTGGGGTTTCTGAGCGGTGAACACTAAAGTGTCGATTCCGCAATCACCCCCTCTGTATCCTCAGATACCAGTTAGCGTAGATATCCAGCCAAAGTAGGAAGCGCTGCAAAAAACATTATATTATTTTAACCATCCAGCAGTGCATCTGTGGGCATTTTAACATAACTCTAACGACAGGTACATGTTAGTCCCCGGGTTTGGATCCTACATGATCGGTCCCAAACACACCAGGTGATGAGCAGGACACAGATCTCCCTCTAACTATTCACAGTGACTGGATGCAGTCTTGGAACCCACCACTCCCTCACGGGAAGTTCACTATAGTTGGATATCTGTCTCCTCCTCCTCACCATAAAGTATTATGCGCTTTTCAATTGCTTATGTAAATATGTCTTGTCCTAGTGATGTTGTATATGGTGGCGGTGTGGTAAGTAACAGGATCATTAAATGATTCTGAAACTCACACCGTGACATGCCCGCACGCTGTCTGTCTGAGGGGGACACTCCATAAGGTGACCATATGGAAACCAAGCATTTCCGCCAGTCAGGCTCATGTATTTAAAGATAGGTAGAAATCCCTGCTACTTGTGACCTAAGCTTGGAACATGGACCTAACAGCTAAAGGTTTATAATAAGGAAAAATTTGTTACCTCTCCGGGATGTAGAAATTGTTTGAGTGTAGCTTTCGTGACCATCTCGGTCACTTCTTCAGCACTAACTGACGGTCGCTGGCAATGTCACTCTGGTTAGTTCTTGTGGAGTCTACATCCCGGAGAGTTAACTAATTTTTCGGAAATATAGCTAAAGGTTTGTTTAGGATTTAGCAGAAGGACCACATAAATAAAGCAGCAACTACCAATACTGTATCTTTAACCTACATAAGATGACGGTGTTGAATTCTCTGGAACTCATCCAGCCCCATCTTCACGTAATACAGTGTGCATCACAATAAGATACAGTTTCACTAGGTTGACACACACTACACACTTAGCTTATGTTTGAACAAGAGAGTGGCCCTTTTTGCCAACTCTCTTCCTCCGCTTCAATGTTGAAGGCATTTTCCTGTGAAGGAGGCCCACGCGAGGCACTTTCCTCTTGCAACAAAAATATTTTGTTAGGGGTATAATGGTTTCCATAAGGGACCACGTCAGGACTCTCCCTTGCAGGGATACCTCACAGATTTAAAGATCGGCAAGGGACCTCTGACGAGCCGACGATAGACAAGACACTAACTTAGTTCTATGTACTATATTTTCTCTCATACTAGCAAACGAGTAGTATTGTTTGTTTATATATATATATATATATATATATATATATATATATATATATATATATATATATATATATATATATATATATATATATATATATATATATATATATATATATATATATATATCAGTTTATTAATTATGTTTAGACTCCTAAATTGAGCAATGGACCACCATACCGGTGACACGAACAGTCAGGATGGGATGGTGTGGCTCAATCTCATAAGCCCGAGAACCGACGCTAACCAGCTAAACCGCGCATCATGCACATGTGGTTCTGTGGAACAAAATATGCAAATGGACCAGTGTGTACCCATGGAGGCTACAAGTGGCACCTGATGTGGGGCTCGAAGAAGAAGCGAACCCACACCCACACTCACACCCGTGTATATCAGTATCCTTCCTCAGATGAACAAGATTCCGTAGACATGGAATTAGCATCTTATGATAGGAGAGACGCACGTGTCCTAACCGATCATGACCTAAATTTCCCCGGTGCGGAAATACCATCACCATATCAACACGAGTATTCGCTGATCAGCGAGGGGACATTCTGTGATGCCTCGCAGGTGGGTACCCATTACATCGTATTGTCAGACATCCACGATAGGCGACTAACATCCATGCTGGAACACAGTCGACCACAAGTAAGACCCCTACAGGGGCATCTAATACCTTCACACCCAATGCGGTCACCAGCACTATCAGAAGGTGACCAATGACCTGCCCCACATGCACCATATCTCGTATCACCTCCAATAAGCACATCATCTCCATTCTACCCTGCGGTACCACGGAATGAACATTGAGGTGCAGGAGAACAGTTGCCATCCTATAACAGTAGACACACACATTCGCACCACACACACCGCCCTCGTTAGTCTCCTGGTCCCCCTCCATGTGAAGAATGCCAAATTCTGCGACCCGTAGAGCATCCGCAGCAAATACATACTATGCCACCTCAATTTATTGTCCAACACCAATACAGCATCTAGCGGAGCCCACCCAAGTCTACCATACTGAGCATCATCGGCAGGAATCACCATCATGGACGTGGCACCAGGGAATCTACCAACCAGACAGGCCACTTTCCCCTGCACCTCCACCAGGATTCTCGCTGGTGACACCTTATCATGGACCTGGCCGAGTCATTCTTGGAGTGGGAAAAAGCTAATCCCTGCCAATCGCATCCTACCAATGAGTTAAACGATGCACATCTCATCACAAGCGACACCGCATCTGCATCCGCATCAGAAACAGACCCACACACCGCATCACATAATGAACACCCCGCCAGTCACAATCATGTGCTCAGGGGAAGGGGGCATAGCCAGTCCCAGTGGGGAGGCCACAACAACTCCCAGGGTGCGGGAACCAGCATAGTAACAGCAATAGGCAAAATATGCACGATAAGTTAGAAGAGATAACCAAACAGATCTCCGCACACACCAACTTAGTCACTACACTCAGCTCCACTGTCGCCACACAAGCAGCACCAGGTAGTATAGTACCGCATATGCAGCCACCTAACGCATGTTTCGGATGTGGTCAGCCAGGCCACTGGAAGGAACGATGTCCTCACCATCCTCCTTCCGCAACTCCAACAGCTGACCGACGTACACTGCAGCCTGAGCCCACATTAAACTCGAGAAGGCACTTATTAAAGAGGCACTTCAGTGCCCACTCCTGCAACTCGGCTCAACTACGGTTCCAAAACAACAACGTCAGGCAGACACATTCACAACCAAGAACGCTACCTCAACAGCAGCATCCAACACCACACACCTGGCTTCACATCTTGGATCCACAAAAAGAAGCACCATAAACAGCGCGACAAATGACAGCATCACCACTGTTTCTTTAGTGTGTCTATTAAACATCCTATGATGCATTGTCGGAAATGGCTGGCTCAGGTTACCCTGTCACCACCGCACTAGTCCAGTCCAAACTGCTGTCTATGCAAACTCTCAATACAGCCGACCAACATCAATTACACCACCGTTGCTAACCCCAGCTCCATCATCACCTAAGCAAATACAGCAGCAGCGACGTCTAGTTGTTCCCTTCCTCACTCGCCACCTATTGCACTCACGGAAGTTATACAGAAGCAAACTGACTATATACAGGATGACACAGCACCAAAAGAGATTCTGCAATCAGTATCGTTGGAAACTCTTTCGCAAGCACACCGTAAAGTAATATATAACTGTGCTTGTCTCTTCAGTGGAGTTTCTACCAGTGCCACAGTAGACACTGGAATTTCCATCACTGTCTTCAACAGGCGTTTTCATGAGAGCATCCCTCCTCATCAAAAGCAACCCCTTAGGCCCACCAACATATTTTTACAAACATCTACCAGAGCCGATGTTCCGGTGGCTGGTAAGGTAAACCTCATAATACAAATGGAGGAACTGCAATTCATCCAGTGAATTGTAGTTGCCTCTATTCAAAACGATGCTCTATTTGGTTCTGATTTCCTCAGTGCCAGTGAAGCCATCATACATACAGACAACAAGAGCTAGACATACATGGCCGTTGCATACCCCTGGGACCGGAATCATCACTGTACAACACCTGAACAGTGATCTTAGTTTCGACAGCAACAGTTGAGCTGGTCCAGGAGGAGATCTTATGGGCCACTGCACCACAGGTAGGCGACAACACACACGTAGCCATGCTGGAACCTGACCCAGAATACATGATTGCCTCCCAATGCGCCAGTCCATGGATGATCGTAGACACCATGAACAAGGATCACATACCTTTCTGGGTATTCAATGGAACAGCGGACCCAATAACACTAGTCCAGGGTGTTCATTGTGGCCATTTGGTGGATGTGATATTCTGACCAAAACAGAGAAATGTTATGCAACCATGAAGCGAGAATTGTTAGCTGCGGTACATTTTGTCAAATACTACACACTTTCTGTACGGATGCCCATTTACACTCCATACAGATCACACCTCACTACGCTGGCTCAGAAACCTAAAAAATCTGGAGGGCCATGTAGCGCAGTGGCCGGAATCACTGCAGGCATTCAACTTCAGTGTTTCATGGAAATGCCGAGGCCTTGAGCAGAATCGGGCTCAATGATGAATAATAAGTGGCCACCACTGTGACACATGCAACATGACCATTTCCAGTATTCCCCGAGCTAAGATGCACAGACTGGGATACTGGGAAAGTCGTTCATGAACAGGCAACAGATGTGACAGATATATGCGTGGATCCAGGAGGGGGTATATGTCCTCCTAAGGAATCTAACAGCCCATCCTCTGCAACAGCTAAATATTATTATCAGAGGTTTGGGGAGTGCGAGGCTCACGATGGCATCCTTTACATTAACAACTGGATAGTAATTCCTGAGCATTATAAGGTCGTGATTTTAAAACAACTTCATGACAGCGCTGGACACTTAGCCATCAAAAGAACTGCGAAACGCATCAAACAAAGATTTCACTGGATCAGGATACGCAATAGTGTGAAGGCATGGGTTGCCAAATGTGTCCCATGTCAAAGACGCGCTGTTGGCCAGCACCACACTGCACCTCTACAAATTAAGATTGTTGGTGCACCATTGGAGCAAGTGGCTATTTATGTGCTCAGACCCTTGAATACGACAGATGAAGGAAACAAGTACATCCTCATATTGCAAGACTATTTTACGAAGTTGGTAGAAGCATTCGCTTTACCGGACCAAGAGACATGCACAGTAGAGGAAGTCCTGTCTAGCAATGTGTTCTGCCATTTTGACATGCCATATGAATTGCACTCCGACCAAGGAAGTAATTTTGAGTGCCGGCTGATCTCCGAGCTCTGCAACTTGTTTCACATAGTCAGAACAAGAACAGCACTGTATCATCCGCATAGCGACGGGGTGGTAGAGAGATTCAACAGAACTCTAACGGTGATGTTGACTAAAGAAACACACCTTGATTGTCGCGATTTAGATCTATGACTCCCATAAGTGCGCATGGCATACTGCACTTCGATACATTCCAGCACGGGCTATACCCTGGTTCGGTTAATGTTAGGCCGTGAATTAGCCTTACCCTTGGATCTGGCCATGCCCAGAATTCCAGGGGAGAAAATTCACCATCTCTTTACGTAGAACTCATGTGGCAATGGATAGAACAAACCCATGAGTTAGTACGAGAATCTTTATCCACTGCACACCGGCGTCAGAAAACATGGCATGACCGGGGAGTGCATAGAAGTCTGTATGAGGTGGGGAAAATGGTTTGGATTCACGATACGCAACGTTCTGCAAACGTGCCAAGTAAACTGAGTTACCAGTGGAAAGGCCTCTATGTGGTAGTAGGTAAGAATTCGGACGTGACATACCAGATCCACGCCTTGGATGGCCTGACCTCAGTCATCAACTTCGATCGACTTAAACCTTGTGTTAGTGATGACCAAGTACCAGAGCTCAGGCTGGGTGTTTAATGTAACACTGGTACCCAGACAGATATCTCCATGGAAACATGTATTCCAGACGTTAGTCCCGAGTACCGCAGTGCCAGTTCGACACCTCTCCTACCAAGCCAGGAGTCTGGTAAACATAGGACTAATGCTGAGGACGATGACGAGCCACGTACTTGCCTTCTCCCTCCTCAGAGCGGGTCAACGCGATCTGGGAAGTCGTATCTGAAGACTCTCGTTTGTGCTGTCCAAGCGGAAGGATGAAAAACTTGTTCCTCCGACCTCTTCCCATTCCCACCCACTTCATGCTATTATCCCAATTATAGAGTTGCCACAAGCGGAGGCCTAGGCTGTCCCGGGCCATGCCTCCTGTGGGGTGGAACATGTAATAAATAGCATGGAAGTGAAGAGGTTAGATAAGACTTTGTGCTGTTCTCGACAACAGGAAACCATACAACTCGGTGCACCCCCCCCCCCCCCCCCTTCCAAGCCATCATACCGCTAGACCACCCCCACCCCTCCAAGTTGCACCCCATCCATTAGCAACACCACCACCACTCCAACTGGTGTCCCTCATCTCCGCACCGAGTTCGGACATCACACGTCCCATCCTTTTCACACTCAACTCGTCGTCTACTGACTGTCAATATTCAGGTATGAGCAAGTATGCAGCCACAGCCCCTCTCCCCCCACACACCCACCCGGCTGTTGGTGGGCAGGGAAGAAGCCTGTTCAGTAGACTCTCGGCTCGAATATTCCTGGTACTTAAAAACTATGACAGAGTACCAACCATCGTGTAACTGGAGATGTCCATCCCCATCTAAAGGGCACCCCTGACCCACCCACCCACCCCCCAACTAAGCCCCTCTCCCGCTCAACCCCCCCCCCCCTGTGAATGCTACATACACATCCGGTTATAGGAGGTATAATGGATACATTCTGCATCTCATTACACGAGCAGCATAGTCGCCACCATCTATGTACATCAACAACAATAGAGCAGCATGCACCTAACTTTTGTAACAAAAGGTTAAACACCTTTTTCCACAACATTCCCTACCACACGAATGCGGTGAACTCATCACCCACCACACCGCTACTTTTCCGCAAAGCAACAGACTCGGCATTCCCAAGGTTGGAAAACTAGATGTGCCCACCGCACCCCGACTTCTCTATAACAGATCACTACCCTCATCAGAACAAGTCAACAACCGGTAGGGCAATAGTTGTCAGTTGTGTCAACGTAACCATATTCAGGCCTCGTTTTCAAGTTCAAACAAAAACATACAGTGTTTCCCCACAATCATAATCAGCATTCCTCTAGTTGCATTATTACCTCTTGCACTAAGATGGATGGGTACATAAATGTATATATATACACACCTGTGCAAAAGTTAAGCACCACCCTATTTTTACGCACATGCGAGGGTATATTCATGTGCTATGAAGAAAGCAATAGCATAAACATTTATGTACCCATCCATCTTAGTGCAAGAGGTAATAATGCAACTAGAGGAATGCTGATTATGATGGTGGGGAAACACTGTATGTTTTTGTTTGAACTTGAAAACGAGGCCTGAATATGGTTACGTTGACACAACTGACAACTATTGCCCTACCGGAGCAAGACATTGGAGCAGTAGCTCGTAAATCTGCAAGTAAACTTATCCAGGCCACGAAAATCAGAAAACTATCCACAGCCACAGAAAGTACCTGTAGCCGCATCATCACCGCCTTCAACAACTGACCACCATCCAGCACCACGACCACCACTGTAACCACAACGGTAATGACAGCAACCACCGGAGCAGCAATCGTTAGAGCGTCCATCATCATGGTCACCACCACATCGCATGTGTTAAATTTATCCGCAACATCATCAGACACTAGTGAACATTAATATTATCAATACTATATCAACACCAGTAGATCACGCACCACGACCAGCCTACGTGGATCGTGCTACCCAGATGCCCTGGGGTAATTTTTCAGCAAACACTTGTGACCATTATTGTCATGGATGTAGCAGAATGTTTGATTAGATGTGCGGAAAAGAGAATTATTATATTTCGTTATTTTTGAAATATTTTTCTTATTATTATATACCTTTTTAAAATTGAAACATCATACCTAGGCTGACCACGGTCATCCTACACAGATACACAAATTATTGCATAGCTGTGTCTCAACAAAATAATCGCTGCGGATCCCTATGGTGTAAACACACCTTATGCGGTGTAAGAATACAGCATACCGCAGCGAATATGTGTTCTTATTATCATGCCATCCCAGGTATTGCTGGAGCCGCCTGATAGCCGCCTTTTAAACCTTATTATATACTATTTTTCTTATTATTAATTTTCTTCTCATTTTAGTATCGCGTGACAGATTTATGGATGGCAAGAGCTATCCGTGCGGACCCGCCAAAACGGGACGCACTGTATGCATGCCCACATATATTTGCATGAATGCGTAATTACTGTTTTACTATGTGATATGTATCGATACATATATACATGTTTTATATAATATATTAAATATATATATTTCATATCACTGTAATTTAAGTACGTTGGAGCTTGGGTGTTCTCACATAAATCTAATTATCCATCACAGAGAATGCCCATGCGAGCTATTGTTTTAGTAATCACAGTGTTAAAACAATAAAGAAGAGCACGCACCACGACATCAAAAAAAAGAAAAAAAGAAAAGTCCTGGGAACATATACCAGGCCAAAAATCAAAATCAAAAGTATGCTTCCCTCCCAAACTCTTTTGCACCTCTATGTGTCCTTCTCTGATAAACTACACGTCTCTCGCATCACTACTCCTCTCGGCTTCGCGCCTGCTCAAGAAGTCTATAATTCTCACCTAGCCTGCTCCCGTGCTTTCAATCCGTGTTGCGGTATCATTTTCCACAGGAGTCAAACTAGGGGGGGGGGGTGTAGCACAGATCGGCTGGACAGGTACGAACCGTCCCAGCTCAGATGGGTATGGGATAACTGGCCCGGGTACATTCTGAGTACGCCCCTTAGTAGGATAGCATGCATGTATAAAGCCATATAAGAGAGGTTTTCTAAATAGACTATGTCTGTAAGATCGCGTAGCGAGTGTCAGAGCTTCCCTGACAATGCACGTCAGCATTGGGTGAGAATGCATACTAAAGATGTACCGAGTTGGTGCATATAATTCTCTTAAATTGTATCATACCTGTCAGGATCGGAATAGAACACGGAATCCAAAACTGTTAACCATTTTAAAATCGGATCAGAAATAACCGAGTTATCCTTGTATTACTCCTTGAATTATGTTCAAAATATTGAAAACGTAAACGCGTGCATGTACTGAGTGGATGGGGAGGATGTTTATCACGTGGTAATGTCCTTGCCCTTGGAGCTCGCACGCTGATTGGCTACAGATCGCGTGCTGATTGGCTGGGCGCTCTAGCTATGACGACACAAGGAGTATAGAAAGGAGCGATGAACTGAGAATCGAGACCACACTTCGATGAGAGAGAAAGATGGTAGGTTGTGTGGCCAGAGCAGTGCGAGACATGGGACTCTGCTTACTGACTGCTGGTTTCATCATAACCGCAGCAGTGCCTCTCGGTTTTAAGATCTTAAATCTCTGGCCCACATCCACTGCATCCACATCTAAGGTTTAGTACGCTCTCGGGAGGATATCACCCGAGGGCAAATAAATAAATCAAGAAGAGTCCCTCACTTCCAACAACTTCAGAGGAGCCTTCCTGTGGATGGGCCTTGCGGCCCCGATGTAACGAACTCGTAGTATGTAGAACGAGTGGTGATTCTTGGTGGATAACTTGTCAGAACTGCTGGACCATGCTGAAAAGTGGTGTTCAAACTTCACGCAATGTATCATGTGTAATATTTAGCTTTTAGACCTCAGTCTAGTGGGACTTTGCCTGGTGCACCGCACGAGCTATGCAGTGCAGCGTGTATTGTGTACACAGAAGATGCACATGCATCATTTAACTTTTAACTATAGCCCTTCATTACTACAGTGAAGATTTCAACTTCCGCTACAGTACGGAATCTTTTGACACTCTGTTTAAATTAGAACTTATAAAATGATATGACTGTCTAGTAGACAATGCATCCACACTCGTTCTTCTTCCCTGTCTTTGAGAGTGAGCCGCATTAACAGTTCGCCTGCGAATATTTCCCAGCAACTTCAGAATCATGCCATCTCGCATTCCTCATCTGTGACGCATCTGTGACACTTTTTCCATACCGATGACTGATAGGTACTCATCTCACTGTATTTTTGTTATATTGTATTTTTATGCTTCTTTGTAGGTACTGATGACTAATAGGTACTGATCGGTCATCTGAGACTGCATTTTATAGTTTAAATATATTATCTTTATTTTGTGCTTATGACTAACGAGCACCGCAAGGTCGTGTGACCTTACGTATTGTCAATACTGTGATAGTTGGTTATATATGGCAGCAGCCATCCAAGTTACTTGTTTTGTTTATATTATATAAAATACTAGGACCGCAGTATGCTAGGCTATACTATACAGCAACAATAAATACTCACTACCTTTTTCCCCCAGTATCACGTTTTCACTGAGGTCACTGTTCAGGTTCTCATTACGTGAGTCTGGCATGTGATTGACTAAACCTGGCTATTCCAGCTCGATAGGATAGGTTTAAAAGTAGTTCGGGATGATTGCTCCTTAGAAGTCATTTGTGTAAGCCTCTTTTCCGGATGTATCAGATATGTAACACCGCACACTGGCTAGGTGGTATAAATTGGCCATATACATTAGGGCCTCCTTATTAATAGATGGGTGATTGTCTCTTCCTACGCTCCTCTAGCCACAAGGCTTATAACTGTCTGGACCTCCTTTCAACACGTTGGTGCGATCCGACTCTGGGAACTATTGGGGTTTCCGAACGGTGAAGACTAAAGTGTCGATTCCGCAATCACCCCCTCTGTATCCTCGGATACCAGTTAGCATAGATATCAAAGTAGGAAGCACTGCAAAAACATGATATTAGTTTAACTGGCCAGCAGTGCATCTCTGGCCATTTTTAACATAACCCTAATGACAGGGAAATGTTAGTCCCCGGGTTCGGATCCTACTTGGTCCGTCCCTGACACACCAGGTGACGGACAAGACACAGATCTCCCTCTAATTCTTCACAGTGACTGGTTGCGGTCTTAGAACCCACCACGCCCTCATGGGAAGGTAACTATAGTTGGATATCTGTCTCCTCCTCCCCACCATAAAGTATGTATGCGCTTTTCAACTGCTTATGTATCGTTAAATGATTCTGAAACTCACACCGTGACATATCCACATGCTGTCTGTCTGAGGGGGATGCTCCGTAAAGTGGCCATATGGAAACCGTGCATTTCCGTCAGTCAGGTTCATGCATTTAAAGACATGTAGAAATCTCTGCCACTTGCGGCCTAAGCCTGGAACCTAACAGGTAACGGTTAGTTTAGGATTTAGCAGAAGGCCCACATAAATAAAGTGGCAACTACTAATAAAGTATCTTTAACCTACATAAGATGACGGTGTTGAATTCTCTGGAAATCATCCACCCATCTTCACGTAATACAGTGTGCATCACAATAACACAGTTTCACTAGGTTGACACACACTACACACTTAGCCTACGTTTGAACAAGAGAGTGGCCCTTTTTGCCAACTCTCTTCCTCTGCTTCGGCGTTAAATGCATTTTCCTGTGACGGAGGCCCATGCGAGGCACTTTCCTCTCGCAACAATAATATTTTGTTAGGGGTATAATGGTTTATATTAAACTCCATAAGTGACCACGTCACGACGCTCCCTTGCAGGGATACCTCGCAGATTTAAAGATCGGCAAGCTACCTCTGACGAGCCCACGATAGACAAGACACCAAATTAGTTCTATGTACTATATTTTCTCTCTCATACTAGCAAACGAGTAGTATTGTTTGTTTGTACATATCATTTTATTAATTATGTTTAGACTCCTAAATTGAGTAATGGACTGCCATACCAGTGACACGAACAGTCGGGATGAGATGGTGTGGTTCAATCTCAGCGGCAATGGTTGCACGGCCCCACTGGAACATTATTGTTCAAACGGCAGTCAGTCTTTGTATATTCCGAGGTCGCGAAACATGATCCGTAACCCCAAGAACTGATGCTAACCAGCTAAACCATGTATCATGCACATGCGGTGCTGTGGAACAAAATATGCGAACGGACCAGCGCATACCCCCGGAGGCTACACATGCGACCCCGTAGGTCCTTGCATTAAATGACACTGAGTCCACTGATAACTGCTATAAGAGCTGGTTACTTGTGACCCATGAGCGATTAGTTGGCACCCACACAGTTTTTCAGAGAGGTATATGTCAGAAATTCTTCATTTATATATATATATATATATATATATATATATATATATATATATATATATATATATATATATATATATATATATATATATATATATATATATAATAGTTGGAAATGTCATTAAATAATGTTATGCACATAGAATGCAAATCTGTCAGTTGGTCGGCCACTTGGATGGTCCACGTCTTTGTCTGGCTGTCTGTTTTGATGTGGTCAGCGTCTATATCTAGGAAATTTCTGCTCCAATGTGTCTCACCTTTTATCATAATAAGGATGGATAAAAAGAAACATCTGATTTTCTTATTTTTCTGATTGCTTCTGGATCTTTCCGGGGTTTTTCTGCAGGGTCCTGTAGGCACTGCATCACTCCTCCTTATCATAACATGGAATTTATCTCCACTACATTCACCAATTCACATGAAAATTTGCTCCAGGATTGGCACGGATATGTGTGCAGACCCATCCAGGTGTGTGCATATTGGTTTGTTAACAATAACAACGATTTGCATCCATAGTCAAGAACAGTTTCAAAATATTTAGCAGAATGTTTATTAAATAGTAAAGCCATGCAATTCGCACAACCACGCTTAGCGTTCGATCAATTTAGCATTTGGACAACCTTAGCTGCGACATTTAGACCATAATTGATTATTACATCACCACACATGTGACGTAGTTGATTGTGACATCACACTACATAGGGCGTAGTTGATTATGGGATTCATCAATTACAAACATCTGGGGCATTCATTCAACATGTATCTGCTTGGGATTGCGTTCATCCAATTTCAATTTCAATCTTTAAATCTTAAGGTTTTTCAAAGACATAGACCTATAAAACTTAGCTAAATAAGTAGTGATGATAGTAGTTGTCGTAAATATGATGATGATGATGATGATGATGATGATGATGATGATGATGATGATATGGGGAGATGAGTTTGCATATGATGATGAAGATGATGATGATGATGACACGTACAGACATGTGTAGGCACACTGTGGTGTGTGGGCATGGACATTTTCAGACCCGGGAAATCCTCATTGACCGAGTCGGTCCAATGACAAACAAAGACAGGACACTCCCGACCCAGAAACGGTCATTCAATAAGTTTTTATTTACATTTTCCTGACTAAATGGCTCATTAAAGTGTTAATGCCCCATTTGTAGCATTCATTTAAAAAAAACCCATGTATTTCCGAAAAACATACACATCAGTTCTAAATCAGCATTAGTACACAATTGATCTTGCCATATTAATCAATAATGTACATTGAACCTACATTGAATCTTGTATATGCTTCCTAAAGGCAGTCACTTTGACAATGACTGCCAAATGTCAGAAAAATGTAGCATTTAAGATATATAGCCATACAGCTTCATGGCTTCGTGTATTTCTTGCAAACTCAATCATTCATCTGAGAACTGCCATCTCAAAACAGACACCAGATGCCAATAGAATGGGTGGATACATTTCTACTGATGCCTACCAATTTCTAGCTCAGCTCCACCTACATTTTACGCGTATTGGAACCGATTTAACCGTTTAATTGTTAAATTTGGTCAAGAAAATCAAAATAATTACTTATTGAATGGCTATTTGCAGGCCGAGAGGATATTATTTGTGAAAATTTATCAATGGAATCACTGGCTTAGTTAACGAGTCAGACATTTCCATGGTAAATTTTGAAATATAATATCCTCTCGGTATTCATCAGGATCGCTGCAGAAGCAGGTTTTGCATGGTTTCGCTATGAAAAGGGATAACGTTTTAAAAACCGGAAATTCCCAAAATCGATATTTAATAATACACGTAAGCTGTTGAACATGTCGCTGCGAGTCAGAATGACCCATGTACCAGTAGGTTTATATGTACCCACAAGATATGAACAGAGGTCCATACCAGCCACAGCACGCCGATAGATATGAATATCTGAATAAATATCTGAAATTATAATTTTACAACATACTTTTTGCTCAATGAACTGGCCAAGCAGAGACCAGGATTTAGAGTCACCAACATAATTATTGACCATGTGAGGGAAGAGAGTCTATGTAAAATAGCAGTACTACGAAAGTAGATCTCGGATCTGTAGTTTGCTGATATTTGTCACATATCATTGGGTAAAACAGAGAAATGGTGATTACTCAGAACGTTGAAACATATTAACTTAATTTTCCTCATGAAAGAGCATGTTACTCCTAACCCCATTATTCATTTTTTCCTGGAAAGTATCCATGTTATAAGCCAGGAACATTTTTAGAACATGCTAAATAGGTGGTGTCATACAAATACTGGAAAATTAAGCAATTTGTTACTGTGTACTATCAATCAATCGTCTACCCCAAAATTTAATAACAAGGTTACAAGAAACATGCATTTCATAGGCAAAATAGTATTTGGTTTGGTGATAGCAGTCATAATTCTAGCTGAACGCTAATGGCGCTTAACTAGAACAAGGCTGGGGTTAAACCTGGATTCCTCCAGTGATGGAAACATTCTGAAGAATATTATGAACCTAATTTTGACTGGAGGTGTTGCAGCTGTAGCATACACTCGCGCAAGTACACACACACGCACGCACGCACAGAAGCACGAGCATGCACGTACGCACGCACGCACGCACGCACGCACGCACGCACGCACGCACGCACGCACGCACGCACGCACACACACACACACACACACATTTGTATGTTTCTTACTGTTTAATAACCACTCTGTTGAACATGGTGAAACTAATTCACCTGGTAGCTGTCCTAATGAATCAGAATACCCAAGTTTGAGAGAGCTTCTATCACGGAAATTGTTGAGATGGGTCATTATATGCTGACCCGTAACTTTAGGTATCCCTATCTTATACTGCTTTGAAGCATACATTAAAGGTACACATTCATGCCAGTATTTTTGAAAATAAAATTGTTAGAACTGTATACTATTATAGACTTAAATTCTGCACCTATATGTCATGAAACGCAATAAATCTTAACATATGCTGATTCCATTTCATAGAAATAAATATTATTCTTTTAGTTCTGATTTTGAATTAGGGTCTCATGTCTCTAATTCAATTTGACACTTTGAAAAATAGCTTAATTAATATGGAATGGTATTATCATATGTTAAGATTTATTGTGTTTCATGACATCTAAGCCCACAATTTAAGCCTCTACATTATACAGTTTTACAATCTTATATTCAAGCATTCTGGCGTGAATATTATCCATTTAACTCAAGCTTTCTGGGTGGAAATCGCCTTTGCAGACTTATTGCAACTCTATTGCGAGCGACATATAACCACATATTTGGGCGTTAATGATATTTCAGCAGCCGAGGCTGTTCTCTTGAAGCATTTAGTGAATTTACTTGATAGGTATGGTATATTGCTAATTTAATGGCCATTATGTATTTGACATAACCAATGAAACTAAGAGGTTGTTTTGAAAATGTTGGAGCAAGGGCAATAGCACCAACAGCACGTCTGTGCTAAGGTTAACAGGAACTTTGAATAGATTGACAGTTACCAGAAATGCTTGCCTGACTTTATTATTTAAATCAACATTCTGGTGAATGTTTTGAAGCTAATTGATCTGCTAACTGTGTGCAGTTCTAGATAGCACCACCATTCAAATTATTCTTCAGTTTTGCATTGTTGTTATTGTTGACTTGCTCTGAAAACAGGAGACTAACTTGTGGTGTCCATTAAGGGTCCATCATTGGCCCTCTGCTGTCCCTCTTGTATATGAACGACCTGCCTAACATATGCAAACACATGTCACTAATACTATTTGCTGATGACACCAATGCCTTTTGCTCTGACGAAGACATAGTTACATTATACAAAGACATAAATAAGGAAATGGAAGATATTACTAACTGGTTTTCATTAAATAAATTATCATTAAATGTGGATAAAACAAACTATATGTTATTTTCAAAATCTGGAGAATTAATAAATAAATAGGTTCCAAAATTGTATATTGGCAATAAGGAAATTGAAGAGGCCCCTTATGCAAAGTTCCTAGGAGTATATTTAGATAAAAACTTGATCTGGGCCAAGCAAATTGAAAAAGTTACTGAAAAAGTAGCAAGAGGAATAGGTGTCATCCAAAGACTAAAACCATATATGACACATGGCAGTTCAAACACTGTACAGAACACTGATCCTCCCGCACATCACTTACTGCAATGCTGTTTGGACTCACAGCTACAAAAACAAAATATCCAGAATTCAAAGTCCCAAGAAAAAGAGCATCAAACTATTTTCTAGGCCAGCAGAGAGACAAAACATGTTCAAAGCATAAAAATTACTTAAACTCAGGAAAATCCCAAATGCTAACTAGTGTCAAAGACTCCCACCACAACACTTTACCAAAATCTATAGCCCCCCCCCCCACCCCCACTCTTTATAAACAATATCAACATCCACCAACATAACACTAGAAGCAGACACAAACTACATGAACAATACACATGGACAGACATTGGAAAACACCAAATATCATTTGCAGCTACTAAGTTATGGAACAAAACAAAACAGGAAAAACGTGAGAAAATTCTAGCAACAAAATTATGCAAGAAAGCAATAAAAAAAACTACTTGATTAACACATACTAACTAGATAGTACTATCTAATTCATGCAGTGTAGATCAGAAGTGGCCTGACTTGTCTACAAAACAAGGGAAAAAAGGTTTTACACTCGTGAATAATTGGATCCTAAGACATTGTGTCTAAAGACAGCGATGTCTCTCGGTCCAAATATGTTTATAGTATTCAACAGAAAATGTGTTCTACTATCTATATAACATGCTTCTTTGCTTGTTTTGAAGAACTGTTGACCTACTACTACTACTACTACTACTACTACTACTACTACTACTACTACTACTACTACTACTACTACTACTACTACTACTACTACTACTACTACTGCTGCTACTACTACTACTACGACTACTACTACTGCTGCTACTACTACTACTACTACTACTACTACTACTACTACTACTACTACTACTACTACTACTACTACTACTACTAATTCTACTACTACTACACATACTACTACTACTACTACTACTACTACTACTACTACTACTACTACTACTACTACTACTACTACCACTACTACTACTACTACTTTTTTTTTTTTTTTTTTTGAAAAA
This sequence comes from Chaetoderma sp. LZ-2023a, assembly GCA_034401795.1. Taxonomy (NCBI): domain Eukaryota; kingdom Metazoa; phylum Mollusca; class Caudofoveata; order Chaetodermatida; family Chaetodermatidae; genus Chaetoderma; species Chaetoderma sp. LZ-2023a. Next base: position 123,883,136 of record CM067369.1, read on the forward strand.
CCGACGCTGACGCAGTCGGACAAACTTCACGGAGGAACTCCTTTAAAAAGGCTTGCAAACCCCCAGAAAAAAACCTGGTGAACTAGTAATCTTGATTAATATTACACCAAAACAATGATAAATAATGAGCATTAATACAATCTATAAATACATATGGCTTAAAAGGTATAGATACAAAACAATATGCTGATAAAGCTCCGATAGCAAAACAAAACTTAACAAAGGCATTACTATTCAACCGAGGTGTAGTAGTAGACCCGTGTGGCGAGTGCAACTATCCAACAAATGAAAAGTGCCTCGTCAATCTATGACAAATAAGTCAATCATTGACGCCAGTGGGCTGATTCTCTAAAGATCAGCGGGCGTAGTAGCATTTGGGTAGTATAATACATATAGTCGGCAGAAAAATTCCAGAAAAATTGATGGCCCTCTTGTTTACATTTTCAATTTACTTTATTGTAAGGTTTTGTAAATTACCATTCAATCCATGTGTGGTAGTAGACCCGTGTGGCGAGTGCAACTATTCAACAAATGAAAAGTGACTCGTCAATCAATGACAAATAAGTCAATCATTGACGCCAGTGGGCTGAGTCTTAAAGATCAGCGGGCGTAGTAGCATTCGGGTAGCATAACATATATAGTCAGCAGGAAAATTACAGAAAAATAGATGGAAATAGATGGCGCTCTTGTTTCCATTTTTGATTTACTTTGTTGTAAGGTTTTGTAAATTACCCGGGAACAAATAACCCTATAAAACTCTGTGCAAATTCCTGAAATTACCTGGGACAATTTTATAATTCAATGGCAAATTACTTTATCGATTGATTATTAAATTACCCCAGTCTGTTTATTTCTTAACATGAATTATTAAACATAACAATATCAAAGTGCAGACTCAAATGAATTACATGACACAGATCAATTAAAAGACACAGATAAATCAGCTGTAGTAATTAAATGATTTAAGCTAGTGCAGGCTCATTTATTTTTACAGCTCCCAACTCCATTGAAACTATGTTTGTTTTGCACCATATGTCCTTGAATACTTTTTCTTTACCATGCTGCTTTAATCTAAAATATTCGCAAGGAATATGATTCAGCAGCAATGAACGAAATATTGCCTTTATTGCTCTATTGTGATTGCCCATAGATGGATTTTTCGTCTGTGCACACCGATGTTTCCAAATGGCCCAAACACCTATGGTTAGTATTGTTATTAAAATAGTCCTTTCAGACTTTATGATATTTACACCGCTTGATCCAAACTCTCTAAACAAGAATACATGCCTGTCTAGAACAATGGGCTTCGCTCCAAATTTTGCCAAGATTTGGCTGATATAGTCCCAAAATTGTGACGATATTGGACATTCCGCAAATAAATGCTCGATTGTTTCCTCGTCTGTTTGACATAAGTAACACCTATCAGAAGTCGTAATATTGCACTTGTATGTCAAGTGTCCCACCCATAGCCGTCGATGTAGTAATCGCCACAATAAATCACGAGCCATATTTGGTATGGATGGAGAATGTAAGATTTTCCATACATTTTTCCAACTGGATGGTTTATACCTTGAGTCATCCCATCTCCTAATTGCTATGGGAGGTGTTACTTGTTTTCGTCTCATAATATGGTACCATTCCTTGGATCTCATCTTGTATTTTAACATCTCATCATCAAGAACTAATGCGGGTTGTGGAGTCAAACTATTATTATTTACATTTGGCAGACGAAACCATTCAATTGGTACAGCATGTTTTATTTTATTTAGCAACCGCTGGACATCTATATGCCTCATATGTGTTTTTCTAGCTACGTCTTGCATTGAAATCCATCTACGTGTTTGAGGGTGTATCATATCCGATAAATGTTGAATGCCATATTTTGCAAAGGACGGTAGATAAAGTACTGCATTGTTATAACATATATTACTATTGCCCCACAATTGCTGTTCTAGTACTTCCTTCCAGCACGTAGGTGGAGGCATGTATCTGTCAAATATTTCTAACTCCTTAACTTGATCTTTAAACACATCTGGTATCATTTGGCTATTCGGAGGTGGCTTCTTTGAGGTAAAAACATGCTCCGCCAGAAATGGTTCTACAATTCTCTCCATGAGAGCTCGTGAAACACATGCCCACGTCTCATCTGATGTAATAAGATCATCCAAAAATTTTAACCTTAAAGAAACACATTTCACTTTAATATCAATTAAATCAAGTCCTCCTTCTAACTTAGCATTATTGAGAACACGATGGGAAACTAAATGATTCTTTTCTTCCCATATGAATGACAATATCAACTCATTAACCTCCTTTTCTACATGTTTTGGCATGTGTACAACAGATGCTGTATACCATAGCCCAGATAATGCCAAGTTGTTGACAACAAACACTCTACCAAAGATTGAAAGACGACGACGCTTCCAATTTGCTAATATTCTCTTAAGTTTAGATACTCGTTCATTCCAATTTTGTATTGTATTCGGTTTCCTGCCAAAATAGATGCCTAAAATCTTAATGGTATCATTAGACCAATTGATTTCAAGTGGCTGGTCATTCCGCTCTTTCCATGGCCCCAAAAATAATCCTTTGGATTTTCCTTTATTGATTTTCAAACCAGATGCATTTTGGAACTTTTCTAGTACGTGGTTTAAAATTGCAAAATCATTGTTTGAACTGGTAAACACAGTTGTGTCATCAGCATATTGTGACAGCTTAAGTGGTCTTTCTATGCCACGAATACATATGCCTTGAAAGTTATTATTTTGCCTCAATGCTATGCCAAGTGATTCCATCACAATAACAAATAATAATGGCGATAGGGAACACCCCTGTCTAACCCCACGTTCTAAGACGATTTCTCTGGATAATTGATTGTTCACTAAATAGCTACTCTTGATATCCGTATATAAAATCTTTACCCATTTAATAAAGTTTGAGCCTAACCCAAACGATTGCAAAGAATTAAAAAGAAAATCCCATTCCACACGGTAAAATGCCTTTTCATTGTCCAAGGCAATCACAGCTGAAGGGATGCTATCCTTCTCAACCAATTGTATAAGGTCTCTTATTACCATGGTATTGGTTAGAATTGTCCTCCTGGGTACAGCACATGTCTGCTCTGTTCCAATGGTTTCTCCTAAAACACTACCTAGTTTCAATGTTAGTGCTCTGGATATTATTTTGTAGTCTACACATAGTAGAGAAATTGGTCTGTAGTTCTGAATTAGACGTCTGTCATTTCCTTTATATATTAGCCTTACGTATGCCCTAGCCATAGTTGGTGGTAAATGGCCTTTCTCAAAAATTTCAGTGCCTAATTCTTCCATTATTGGACCTACAAGGTGCCAAAACGTTTGGTAAAATTCAACTGGAAGGCCATCACACCCTGGTGATTTTTCTAGTTTCATACCTTTAAGGGATTTAGTTAAATCTTCTAGTGTTAAGGGTTGATCACAAAATTCACTGCCTGTGTCTGACACCTTTTTGTCTATATTTGCTAACAAATCCAATTTTGCATCTTCATCAATTCCCTCTGACTTGTACAATGACTCATAGTAATTGCATACAATGGTACTCATTTCATTGTTGCTAAAGACGGTTGAACCATCCGGCATGTTTAATGAGCACATCACCTTATCTATTGCCCGTGCTTTTTCTAATGCGCAAAAATATCGGGTTGGCTTTTCCCCTTCTGCGTGCATCTGGGCTCTTGCTCTAATTTTTGCACCCTCAAACTCATAGTGTTCTATATCTCTTATTTTACTTTTAATTTTAACCAGTAATTCATAATAATTCTCTTCACCATTATTTACTTTAGCATTAATTTTCATCAGTGATCGATGAAGTGTTTTCTTGCGTTTGCGTATTTCCTGTGCTTTTCTAATAGCATACTTTCGGGAAACATACTTTAAATCCAGTTTAACATCCTCCCACCATTGCAATGTGCTCTTATATGATGCTTTCCTATTAATCCAATGTTGCCAACAACTCTCTATATTATTCTTATAAAATTCTTCTCCCAACAGTGTTGTGTTTAATTTCCAAAACCCGACCCCTTTTGTTACCCAGTCAGCATTGGCAAAGGTTACACAAACCATGTTATGATCGGAGAATGCAACTGGCTTAATATTAACATCTCTCCAGTACCCTGTTAACAAACTATTCACATAAATTCTGTCGATCCTTGAACCAACTTTACCATCTACCGAAAAACATGTAAGATCTTTACCATGAGGTTTTGATATTCTATAGGTGTCCACTAAATTTTCATTATCACATATTTCTTTTAAGAGTCTATGTGATGTATCAGCATAAGTTGAAGTTGCATTCCTGTCATTTTCTTTGTCTAAGACACAATTAAAGTCACCACCCATTACTAAGTTTTCAGTGATGTTATCTAGTGCTGTTTTAGACATCTCCTTAAAAAAATTACGACGTAGTTGATGAGATGTAGGTGCATATATACACAGCAACGTGATACGTGTTTGTTGTATATCTAGCGTGACTCTCACCCAGCGACCATTTGCACCTGATACTGAAGAGATTATATTTACATAGGCTGAACAACGAGGGAGTATAACAATTGCTACGCCTGCACTATTATCTTGAGATAACGAATAAAATATTCTGGATCCAGAAATCTTTTCTAAATTATCGTATAATTCTGACTTCTGAATTTTTGTTTCCTGTATCAAAGCAATGTCAATCTGCTCATTTTTCAGAGTCTCTAGTAAGTGACGTTGCTTTATGTCACTATTTAAGCCTCTACAATTGAGTGTGCAAATTAGCATAAAAGGTAATAAAATGCTGTGTAAAACCGCCATTATTAAGCTAACTAGATTTTGTTTTTTTCGACCCTCTCTTAGACCATTTACCTATTTTACTCACAAACGCTGCATTACTTAGCTCAACTTTTTCCAAATGCTTATATTTTAATATATCTGAATCATGACGCAGATGCCTATATTTAACACCATTTGCCGTCACATATGGAACTAACACCTCTCCTGCCTCTGACCTGTACATGACCATTTCATCAGGTGATTTAGAACTCTGTGTTTGAATGGATATATCAGATTCAGCGACTGACATATTATCGTCTTCTATATCACTTTCCTCTATTTCTGATTCAGAACTCTCTCCATCTTTCTGTCGCTTTGTTCCACTCAATCGATCCGAGACACCAATTACTTTCTCTATATTATTTAAATCGTCTAGATTGAGTGTACTCAGTGGAAATTCAAAGTTAGTTTCAGTATCTTGCGACCTGAATTTTACTTGTCCTAAATTAACTCTCTTCCAGAGGGTATTGATCATCATCTTCAACTTGTGTGGAATTAGCCTCTCTGTCATCAAACTTGGATTGACTTGTTACTGGAGCAAGACTTAGCCCCTCATCTAGAACCTCTATTTCATCACCTGCAACTACAGCGATTGGATTCTTAGTTTTTTCCCCATGCTTCTCATTAACATGGACTTCAGCTACAATCTCAGCAACTACTGGTTCGATGACATTTTCCTTAGCAGCGTGCTTCCCATTAGTATGAATTTCCGCTACAATCTCAGCAGCTACCGGTTCTATGACATTCTCTTTAGAGACAACTTGCTCTGCACTTTTATCAGCACCCTTTTTGACATATTTGTTCTGCGGGCATCGCCACTTAAAATGATCAGATGATCCACAAACTAGACATTTGTTTTTGTTAGGGCAATCTGTTGCAAGATGTTCTGTGCTTAAGCAGATTCTACACTCTTTGATTTGCCCCCTGTACCATAATGGCAAGATAAATCGACCATCTATGGTGACCTTGCTTGGGAGAGGTTGTTCTACCTTTTCAAACCAAATTCTTCTGATGCCATTTTCTAAGGTTCGATCAAATGGATAGGTCTCGTGTTCTACTTTGTCCACTTTGCCATACTTGATCAATTCAGTGATAACCCGTTCATCTGGGATCTCTAATGGAACCTTCATCTTGACTAATAGACGATCAGAATCTATTTCCTCCACATTACACACCTCACCCTTCACGACAAGGACCTCGTCGAGCAACTTTTCCTTCACACTTTCATTAACTACGGTGACATTCCATACAGATTTGGAAACATTAACGAGACCTTGAAGGACCCGTGGCCCTGCCCCAACTACATCCTTCAACCCATGATACACCTCAATTGCCGAAATACCCCAAGCCTTTGTCGGGATTTTAAGACTCAGGGTACGCTTATATGAGGTTGCCATGGTGTTTTATAAAAAGAGGAACCCCATACTACTACAATATATAATACAAATATATAACACCAAGACGTCGAGGAAAGAGCTAAACACTAAATAAATAGTGTCCCCTTTTGAAACCCTGACGTCTACCAACAAATATACGAATAGAGAGTACAGTCGTATATTTGTTAGTTTGAACCACTTTCTAAGTGGTTCACTAACACCTAGCCGATTAAAGTATGCTAACAAATATATGATTAAATAGTCAAGTCATATATTTGTTAGTCTGTTCGAGTTGACCGGGGACAGCCAACTGACTATAAGGAGTAATATAGTTAAAGAACTAGGCTTGTGCTTACAAATGACAAAGGAATTAAATCCACTCACTCAAGCGATCTTGCCAAATACAATGCGCTAGCCTACGATCTATAGAAATAGCAGACCGGCGCGGGGAGAAATGTATTGCATTGACCACAGTAAGAGGAGCCCTATTAAATGGCGAAAACCGCCAGCTAAGAGGAATGCCTTTAGAAAATAGAGACACAAAATGCGCTCCAACCAAGACAAGAATTTACAAATTAAATATAAAGTTTGAAAGGAAATACTAATACGAAATATATGTATAAAATTTATCTACAAAATCGCGCTAGAAACTAGCAAATTCGGGCAGCAATTGCAGAGCTAAATAAACGTGTGCGTTCACTTCGACTACTACTACTACTACTACTACTACTACTACTACTACTACTACTACTACTACTACTACTACTACTACTACTACTACTACTACTACTATTACTACTACTACTACTACTACTACTACTACTACTACTACTACTACTACTACTACTACTAGACTATGACTAGGTGATTCCACTTGTTATTATATCCAATAATAATTTCAATTACCATAGTAACAAGCTACAGGACGAGTAGGAGAATGAGCACCTCTCCCCCACCCGACCCCACGCCCCGTCCCTTGTCCAAGGATGCTCCCCCATTAGCCAGCATCCTGTAAACTGTCTATCATCATTATAAGCAAAATTGTCCAAAAAATATAAATGTTTAGCATATGGGTGTGCATTTGGAGTAACGCCAGTACACGTGTACACGTTAGGTAGAGGTACATCAAAACTAGCAGCAAACATTAAATGGGCAATACACACTGTACTAGATATTTCATTGCCTGTGAGAGAGCAAACTCGACAGGCCAGTCAGTCACCAGGACCAGGCAGAAATAACAACTTAGCACCGAACAACAATTTTCTTCCAAACAAAACCTTTTACCAAATCATTTTATGCCACGTGGACAGCAACAACACGGTAGATTTCAGTCTCGCGATTTTAACAACCGCCGTGGCCATAGAAGTTATTATAATTATTGACACTTTCCATTCTTTGATCTAGTATTACAGTATAGTCTGTTGCGGGTTTATTTTATAGACAATTGTCTACTGTTAATCATTCCAGTTGCCTTCATTGTAGTCTAAAGTAATCAGACTTTCTGCAGTGTTCAAGATTTTCATTGATCTTATCTTGGGATAGCTTAACTTAAATGCGTCCCCTCTTGGCTAACTCTAGCTGATTGGGAGGGTATACAGTGGGTTTCAAGCTGAATTTTCATGATAAACGTTACTGCAAATCTGTAAAATTATGAGTAATACTAAGAAAATCAGGTCACGTACTGCCATAGACATATGTTTCTGGAATGTTGGTGATCTTTGTTCAAAAGGCAATAGCAAACTGGATGATGATCTGTTCCTATCTGAAATAAATAAGCATGATATTGTACTGCTGGCTGAAACGCATATGGGACCAAATGAAAATGTCATTATTGAGGGTTATAAATATGTATCCATAAATAGAGCAGTCTCAGAGAATAACAGATTATGGGGGTCTGCTTGTACTAGTTAAACAAGAAATCCACCCTTATATTACATTTCTGACCAATAGTCATAAAGCTTATCAATGGATGAAGCTTGACAATACATTCTTTAGCTTTAGCAAAGACGTATATATCGGTCTTGTATATAACCCACCCAGTCAATCGACATATTCTCAAAGTCTCATGATGGATATAGTACAACTATTAGAAAATGATATAGCACATTTTAAGACCAAAGGTGATATTATGATTACTGGAGACTTTAATGCCAGGACCGGTTCCTTGATAGATTTTATTAAACATGATGGAACAGATCATCTCCCCCTTTATAGTAATTACAATATAGATAAGATTATCATGACAAGAAAAAGTAAGGATTTTATTATTAATCACAGAGGACGCGAGCTTGTAGAGTTATGCATTGGCAATCAGTTGAGAATGCTTAATGGAGGACTTCTAGGTGATACAAGTGGTAGGCATACATATTTTACTCCAAATGGCAGCAGCGTCGTTGATTATGTATTGGCGTCAGAATCATTGTTGAATGAGATATTATATTTTAGCATCTCACCATTCATAGCAACGCTAAGTGATTGCCACTGCAAACTCTCCTGGAGTATTGTAGCGAATTATAAGGTAGAAAGCATTGAGCAGAATTATAGAAAAGTACCAGCCAAATTTGCATGGGATGAGAAGTCTGCAAATCTTTATCAGTCAGCTATCTTATCAGCAGACATTCAGATGAAAATTAAACACTTTTTAGACAGAAATATTACTAAAACCAACTCTGCTGCTACTGATTTGAGTGCTATTTTTTTAAAAGCAGCAAATAAATCATTATATACGCCCAAGGTCATGAATGCTAGGAAAACACTGAGCAAAAGAAGAAAAAGTAAAAATTGGTTTGACAATGATCTGAGACATATGAGAAAAAGATTAATATCCCTAGGAAAAGTATATTCCAAATATCCAAGTGATCCTCAGATTCGAGGAAAATACTGTAAATTGCAACGTGAATACAATAAATATAGAAAGCGGAAGCATTCGGACTTTAGGACCAACATTCTAAACGAGATAGAGAATTTGCACATGTCTAATCCAACGTCATATTGGAATTTATTAGCCCAGTTAAAAGATAGTAAATACTCCAAAACTACTTCAAATATCAATACCGATGCCTGGTTAGACCATTTAAAATCTTTGACTAATATTGATGAATGCTTTAAACAGAGAGATGAGGATTTGCAAGAATGTGTTTGCCAATTAGAAAAAGTCATTTGCTCCAATTGGATTGATGGAGCCATTACACTACAGGAAATTTACAATGCAATCTCACATCTAAAGAACAAGAAAGCGCCATGTCTTAACTTGATTTGTAATGAAATGTTAAAATCATCTCAAACTGAGATGGGTCTATGTTTGAAAAAATTGTTTAATGCATGTATGCACACATGTATTTACCCTGTTAACTGGTCAGAAGGTTATATCATACCACTGCACAAATATGGCGACCCTGATAATCCCACTAACTATAGGGGAATCACTATTACAAGTGCTATAGGGAAAGTATTTAATGCTGTCTTAAACGAAAGACTTAATAAGTTTCTTGAAGATAATGCAATCATTGATAAGAGTCAAATCGGTTTCACAAAGAAATCTAGAACTTCAGACCACATGTTCATATTAGTGTCTGGTTGATAAATACTGTAATGGCAGTGGCGGTAAATTGTTTGTCTGTTTTGTTGATTTTCGTAAAGCTTTCGATTCAGTTATTCATTCTGGATTATATTACAAACTTCTGAAATTGTGCATGGGAACTAAGTTCTACAGCATTAGAAAAAATATGTACTCTACAAGCAAGTCATGCATCAAAGGTGAGCACGGTATCACATAATTCTTTAAATTAAAACTTGGTTTACGGCAAGGTGATAACCTTAGTCCTAATCTGTTTAAAATATTCATAAATGACCTTCCCGAATACATGCTTGAAACAAGAGATCCAGTTACTTTAAACAACATTGAGTTACACTGTCTTATGTATGCTGATGATGTGGTGTTATTGTCTTCCACACAACAAGGATTACAGTCAAAATTAGATAAATTGGAACAATACTGTAAAGACTGGTGTTTGAACGTGAATGTGGATAAAACAAAACTTATGATATTCGATACAGCTGGTAGGCTATTGAAGAAAAGCTTTAGTTTTCAAGGACGGCTTGTTGGATGCACACCAAATTACAAATATTTAGGGATTCAGTTTTCTGCTTCAGGTACATTCACACAAGCAAGTCAGGACCTCTACAAAAGAGGCCTAAAAGCATATTTTAAGCTTTGTAAAGATATACTTTGACTGTAACCAATGATCAAAACTAGTTTATTTTTATCTAACCATATGATAAAACCCATTCTGATGTACGGAAGTGAAATATGGGGAGCTTTTAATCCTCATAGCCCTAAGTTTAAAAACGGATTCACTTCAGACAAATGCTTTGAAAAATTAGAGGCAGGAGGAATTCAGCACAAATTTGCCAGATTTGTTCTGGGTGTGCATAAAAAGAGTAGTAATTATGCCATTCTGTCTGAACTAGGTTAGTTCCCCCTTCACTTTGATGTGGTGAAATCAATGTTACTCTATTGGCTTAGATTAGAAGATGCGTCTGTAGACTCATTATTGCACAATGCACTTGAATCTTCAAAAACTCTCCATGCAACATCAAAGAGCCCATGTTGGTATAGCTGCATAAAACAATTATGTGATACATTAAAACCAACATTAGATATATCATCATGTAACTTTTCAAAGTTCAAACAATCTGTGAAATCCATTTGCACAGAAGCCTGTCTTGAAAACTGGTATGCTTTAACGGACAAACTTTCTGATGGTAAACTGACCATCTACACAGTAGTAAAGACTAGGTTTGGATTAGAAAATTATCTAATACCTATGAAGAAACTTGAATATAGAAAGGTCATTACGAGGTTGCGAATATGTGTGCACAGGCTCAAAATAGAAACTGGTAGATATTACAGGAAAAATAGAGAAGATAGAATTTGTGACTTGTGTGATAGTGGCTCAATTGAAGATGAAATTCATTTTCTTATAGAATGTAACGCATACAATGATGATATTAATGAACTTTTTAGTATAATTGAGAAAACAAACAAGCGCTTTAAAAATCTAACAAAAGACGATAAATTCTTTTGGTTAATTAATTGCGAAAATTCAGAAATATTACATCGACTCGGACAGCTTCTAAGCAAACATCTTAAATGACCATATACACGCTGACCTCATCCCATGCATCTGTACATTTGTATATAGATATAGATACATTTATATTTTATTTTCGGTGTTCCGACTTAATTTTGACCCTTCTTGCATGAAAATATTTACGTCTTTATTTTCACAGTATTGAGACATGGTATATGATTCTATAGGGGCTATGAATTGTCTGAGATTAAGTCTGTATTTTGCTATATTGTTTGTTTTGTTGTTTTTTGGGGTTTTTTTTAAATATGTTCTTTTCATAAAGTTCTGTAAACTGTACTGTGCTGATTAGCCGTAATGGCATAAAAAGCAATAACGTATGTTTTTGTCGTATTTGCCATTCTGCTGCAAAAATGTAGTAATAATATGATATCTATTTAGCCTATTATTAAGTGTAGATGGTGTAATGTGCTGGGGTAGGAAAAAAATATAACAATTTATTAACACCCCCAACGACCCCACCAACACCCCACCCCACCCCACCCCACCCCTCCCACCCCTCTTGCGTTAACAGCGTTCAAAGTGATACTCATTTTGATTAACCAAATACCAAATATTAAATTTTTGGCCTCCGCTAATGTCTATTTGCAGATCAAGAGAAGACTATTTTGTAAAATTATCACCGGAATTTACAAAAAGAGTATGTTGATGTCATTCAATGGATATTTCTCATAATCACTGTAGATGATGTTTAGGCTGGTTTTAACACTAAAACGAAAACATTACCACTGTAATGACAGGCTCGGTTATCGAGTCACTCACTGCATTGGAAAATTTTCAAAACTAATCTCTTTGGCTGCAAATGGAAATTCATAGAGACCATTGCATAGGCCGCTTTGACCGGCCTGGCCATAATAAGGTTAATTTGACACAAGATTGTGCAACTTGTTTACCGACTTTCCACAAAATTCCGATTTGGCTCCTGTCCGGAAAAGATCAATATCAAAGCAACAGTGATTCACCCTTTGATGGTCAAGATTGAATGAGAAAAATTGAAATCTGTCATTACTGACTATCCATTTGCGGGCAAAGGCAAGATAATTTTTTGAAAATTTACAACTGGAATGACTGGCTCACTTGGTAAATCAGTCATTGCAGCGATAAATTTGCAAAAATAGTCTTCTCTCGACATGCAAATAGACTTTCAATAATTCCACATTCCTCAACACCACTATAGAGACCTTTTAGGGTGGCTTGGCCATTAATGAGTTGACCAAAGGCTGGCGACGCTCAGACCGCCGTAAGCTTAAATAAGTGCTACATGCCACGGTAGTCATAGTGATAATCTGCGTTGATAAGCTCGCGCTTGAATACTCAACTGTAATTGCGTGGCCGCTCACGGCTACGCTTATATTCGGGTTGTGTCTAAAATTGCGTATAGGTGTCTCCAGCAGCTAACTAGAGAGATAGATAGAGCGTGCCTCTATTTTTAGTTGGAACCATAGATTTAGGATATATATTGGCTTGATCGCTCATACGCATACGCTCACTATGGGGAATGGGATAGATGTCTCGACTGCTGGATCTTCACTGACTGACTTGACATCTGACGCAGACGATCAGATATGTATATAGCCTCAAAAACTCAAGTAAATAGTTTTTTGGTTAATGGGAATAGAAATTCTGCTGAAATATCATGCAAAATACGGAACTACAAATCTATGGTAAAAATAAATAGGGGAAATACGGTAATACTGAGAGGCGGTAAGAATGACAGAAATGCGTTAAAACCTAACGCATACATCGCTGAAATTACAAACATTTATTTACATACAAGTACACATATTGATGAAGGCATCAATGGTAAATAGCGTGCCCGGAGGTTATTATAATTCTCAGAATAAACTCAACTGTTTCATAAAAAAATGAAGTTATATAAAGGCATACAAGCCACTCATGACAAAAATATAGGCGGACAATACCACAAAAGATGGACTATTTCTTGCAAAAAGATATGGGCAGTATTAACTATGGGCTAGGAATAGCAGCTTATATTTTTGGGCAGTCCAACAATTTTTCCATCCATCCTTTTTCTCCAGGCAAAACTCCTTAACAGAGAGAGGAACAGACAAAATTAAGAGCAGCCAGTGATGAGAAAATTGCACTACTGCATCAACAGAGAGTAACAGATCAAATTTGGCTCATTAGGTATCAACAACTTGTAAAGATAAAGAAATCAATAGAACTGGCAACCCAGTCAGTAGAAAATCGGTGCAAGAAGCAGTACAGACCCTGACACCCATTCAAACATATTAAAGAAGACTGTAAAGAATATTTTAAACCTAAATCTTGATACCTTCTTAAACAGACATGAAGCGCTTATTACCCGGAAATATATTGGTGAAATATACACTGCAATGCTAGTGAAATGCACAAAGCAAGTATATTTTTGATGCAATACAGGACCACAATCTGTACCGACAGATAACCTTTTCAACAAAGTTAAGTGGCCAGGATAGAACCAATACCGTGAACCTAGTTTTCTCCAACGAAAATGATATAGTAGAAAACATTCTGACTGAAGACCCAGTGGGAAACAGCCACGACATTGTCTTCTTCTTCTTCTTCTTTTTGATCGCTGGTATCACACTTGGAGAGCCGTTCTCAAGATGAAATCTGTGGTTTTCTGCAGTTCTTCCACAGGCCCATACAGCTTTTCAAGAAAAGAGGTTGACAAAGGCCAGATCTCTTCTCTTAGAAGCTGATACGTACTGCAACATTGAAGTATGTGCTTTGTGGTCTGTTCTGCTACTCCACAAGGACAAACCGGCGATGTCGTAAGGTGGAACCGCCTGTACATGTGTTGGTTTAGTCTGTTGTGCCCAGTTCTGAGACGAAAAATGGTCACTTGCTCTGGCCTCGAGAGATGGTGGTAGGCATCTTCTGATTGAGGTGTTCTATAGAGTGACTTGATGATAGTCTTCATCTCTGTATGGGTAACCATGTTTTCTGTCTGATTCTTTTCTGCACCTACCTTTGCCATCTTGTCTGCTTCCTCATTTCCTTGGACTCCACAGTGTGAAGGGATCCACTGCAGTGCTATCCGAAAGCATTTGATGGTTTGTAGTGCTTCTTCAAGTTGTGGCAGCTTACCTTTGGTGATAGCCTCAAGAACGGAGCGGGCATCAGAAAAAAGACAATCTGTGCAATAGGGTCTGCTGTTCTGCTGATGGTATTGGCTGCATGAACCAGTGCTTCGACTTCAGCTCTGTAGTTTGTGATCTGTTTCATTTAGCTATCATATCTATGTCACCTATTAAACGATATCTTTACTGGAAACAGGGACAAACTATTAAATCAAATATTTTTGCTCGACAAAAAGGCCAAAATCGGCCTCAACCGTTGTAATGATGATGATCTTGTTGACCATATGTACAAATGTTAGAGTATTAGCCTGATAAGTCAGGTTCTACCAGTACACGCAGCTAATAATATGGGATATATAGAAATATTTTCACATTACTATAATAAATATTTGGTGGTAGAATTATTACAATATTTCGCACAGTACGAGAACATAGTGAGGTCTACATGACCTTATGTTCGAAAACTGGCTACAAGGCATGTAGAGATATTCTGGTACCGAATATAGTACATCATTGGAATTTGACAATGATGTGCCACTATTAAATTGCATATGACGAAATTACTGTCTAGTAAACAATTTTTAAACCTTTGATACTTTATTAGTATTTATTTTATTGACGCGCTGGCAACGCACAGCTTCAATTTCCACATGCTAACCAGCCGACAGTCATGCACCCATTAGTTTAAATTGTTGATCACCATCTCCCCGGTTGAGGATCGAACCGTCATACTGCAACTCCACATGGCATCAGCAACCAGACACCTTTCCACTGGATCACGGCGCCAAGACAGAAAGTCTAGGTTTAGCTGACCAGCTTTCACATGTCTGATATACTGACACTTTGACGATTCATATGGGACTATCTGTGGATGCATCTGCCATGATTCAATCATAGGCTTTTTAAGCCTATTGTACTCTGACTCCATCATGGCTCTGGCAGTATATGTATTTATTTTATTGACGCACTGGCAACGCGTGGCTTCAATTTCCACATTCTAACCAGCCAACAGGCACGCACCCATTAGTTTAATTTGTTGATCACAATCTCCCCGGTCGAGGATCGAACAATCATACTGCAACTCTGCATGGCATCAGCAACCAGACATCTTTCCCCTGGACCACCGCGCCAAGACAGAAAATCATTGATCTGGCAGAATTTGCACCAATTTTCGGTATGGAATTGTGTACTATGAAATTATGTTCCTGTAGAATTTTTTTAAATTCGGAATACAACTAGCATATTTCCTATAAGTATTTGTGGGTGAAATTCTGGGGGTGAACATATTGCAATGAAAACCATGGATTAGCCTAAGTTTGAGCTTACTTACGTTACATAATTTTTAAATCTCACTACATCGTAACCTTATGCCTATACCTATCTAAACATATGGGTGAGATTCTGGGCCGAACCCATTTTGAGCGATATGTCAGGACATATCGACACCTATCTGAATGTGGTGAATGTGAACCAACCATATTACAATGGGGCCATATGGCGAATATGTAACTACATATTACCAAATTACTTGATGGTAGAATCGTGCAAAAGCAGTAGTACAGATTCAGTTATATACAGCTTTATGTAAAAAAAACCCGATTACAAACCGAGAACTGAGATTCTAATACTGAATATAGTAAATTGTTGGCATTTGACAACTGTCCGTGGCTACTAAATTGAATATTACGAAATTATTACGTGGTAGAAATCTCAAGATTCATTAGCGTATTCATATCCCTATCTAACCATATGGGTGAAATTATGTAGCCGCACATATTGCAGACGGTAGGGTATTGAAAACCACAGATCTGCCAACATTGGAACAAATTTATGCGATGAAATCGCATACTACGAAAATACTTCACGTTCGAATTCTTTTAAATTCCCATTGTAACTAGCATATTCAAACTCCTATGCGTCTATGTGAGCGAAGTGTCTGAAACCAACCATATTACGGAAAGTAGGGCACCGAAAACCACGAATACACCATCATTTAATCTAAATTTTGCGTATTAAAATTACTTCATCTAGAATTTGTTAGATTCGGAATATAACTAGCATATTAAAGCTGAAGTCTATGTGGGGTAGATAATGGGGCTGAACATACCACAGACAATAGGCCACCGAAAACTGTGGTGGTTTATTAACACAATGAACCTTTCCAGTTTAGCTATGCCCCGCCCATCTCTAGCTAAGCTCCACCCATACCACTCTCGAGTTGGGATCGATGGATTTCTGAACTTCTAGACGATAAATTTCAAGAAAACTATACAGGTAAGCCGTGGAATATTTTGACACTAAATTGAAAAGCACCCAGTCAAATTACTTTCAAAATATTCAACAGCATTTTTATTAAATAACAAAAACATACAATTCGTACAACGTGTCAGATTATTAAGCATTTAAGATGGACTAAATCGAGTCAGTCATGATGCCATTATTATGATGTTATCCTATGCGTCACTTAATTAATTACGACATCATATGACGTAATATGATGGATAGACAACCTGAAAAGGCCCATTAGCAAGTGGTATTAATTACCCTCGTTCCGTCAGAGGATGAGTGCATTGTATTCGGGTCTACATTCGTTCGGGATGGCACGGGTCTACAATCTATTATTGGCCTTGTTAAAATATGCGACCTATAAATATGGGTGGTCTCTTAATACAAGTGGTTCATATTGTGTGGGCCAGGCATTACCAAGTGGTATTAGCCATGTAATGCTCAATTTGCTCATGCCAATTTCAATAGAGATTCATTTCTAGGTATGCCACGCTTATTTCTAGCTAAGCTCCACCCCTTTTTTGTGTGTTGGAATCGATATATATATACGCTGAAAAATGAATTCCTAGACTTCCAATTTCAAGGTAGCTATACAGGTAAGCTGATGACTATTTTGAAACTAATTTGACTGGGTGCTTTTAAAGGTGTGTTGCCTCTGGCCGCAACAATGCCAGGTCAAATTAGTTTCAAAATATTCAGCACTATGTTGATTAAACAGTAAAGACATACAATTCGTACACTTGCCAGACTATGCAATGTTCATGACTGAGCTCGATACGCCATTCATTTACATATTTTGGATTGTGACATCAGCCTGTATATGACGTAATTGATTATGACGTCATATCCTTCAGTTACAGATCGAATCCACCCATTATCATAGAAAATGACTGTTGAATAAATAGCAAAGACATACAATTCGAACAGCGTCTAGTCAAATTAGTTTCAAAATATTCAACAGCATGTTGATTAAATAGCAAAGACGTGCAATTCGTATACTTGATTGGATGTTCAATGTTCCTGGCGGAGCTAGATACGTCATTCATTACACATTTTGATTGTGACGTCCAGCTACATCTGACATAAATAATTATGACGTCATATACTGCAGAAATAGATCAGAAAAATCCATTATCATAGAAAATGTCCTATGTCTAATTGCCGTCCAAGAGACCATTGTGGTTTTTCTTTTGCAATTTACTATTGGAATTATAGGATCGGTTATCCGACCAGTCATTCCAGTAATAAACTTTCAAAACAAGTTCTCCGGCGAGTAGCCAATGCAAATGGACATTTCTCGCAATTACTGCAAGAAGCCAGTTGTGGTCAGTTTGATAGAGTGCTAAAGTGGACATATAAGAGACGCCGCGAGTGGGCGTGTGCTTGAGTACTTTCATCTGCAGACGGAATGATAAACATGTTTTGTGCACAGTCCTCCAGCAAAAGAAGAGTACTTATTTAGAGTAGTTATGTGAAAGTTCCGTTGGATGTTTATTAAAATAATTAAGTAGTCATCGCCGCACAAACTCTATTACAGTCGGACCAGAACAAATAAGAGAACTCGCCATGAATCATGCACATGACGATAATAATTATGAGATATCCAGCAATCTAAAAATAGAGCAGTGTCTTTGCGCCGAGAATTATTAGATCTCGTATCGATGGAGATCTCACGAGACATAGCCCCACAATCCCCTGCGTGAAATGGCCGCACCTATAGGCACTTCTAGACAGCAATAGATAGAAGTGCGCCCGTGGAGCGGGCACGCAATATATGATAACTTGTATTCATTTTGGAAACTGCTGTGGTAAACCGTTGCCGCCGCACACATGTAGACAAGTTTCAGCATTATTGTTTACATAATCTACACAAATCTTTCTTGTACTGACCGTGAAACAACTAGGCCTAGCCTTTGAAAGCAGAACGATAATGGATAGAGGTTTTTTTTATCTCCCAGTTTCTGTGAAACCTGACACCGTTTGGTATAGAAGACCTCAAAAATAAATTAACACGTTTTCAAAGCAAGGTAGAATTTCTGTTTTTCTTTGCAAATATAGTGCCTTATTTACATGTATGAGCTGTACTGTAAAACCGCCTACTCGATGGTATAGTACATCTAAAGAATAAATTAACATGTTTGCAAAACAAGACAGAATTTCTGTTTATGTTTTGTAAGTATATTCACTTATTTATGAGCTGTATAACGCATCCTAATCAGTTGAATCGCTTGTAATAAGTGAGCACATATTTTAGCAGGAGCGGTCAGATATTGTAGAGTCTTGCCGTTATAATCAATTAGTTGATAGTCAGGGCATTCGCGGGGATCGATTGATCCCAACACTGCAAAGTGTGGGTGGAGCTTAACTAGAAGTGAGCGGGGCATAGCTAAGACTGGAACGGTCCATTGCCGGTGCTGTCGTTTTTCACTAGGGATTGTGGTCATTCACGTTCTCGCCAGATCTCCTATATATATATTTTATTAACGAGAGCGTCTCTATTTAGATTGGAATCGTAGATTTAGAATATATTGTCTAGATTTCTCGTGCGCATTAAAAGCGTACCCGCACTATTGGTGCTAGTTGCACTACTAGCTGGTGACCTGGGCTAATAATGGCTTACTGTACATTTGCATCAGAAATAAAATAGTACTGTGATCTGTCCCACTGTACCCACATACATCTCTTAACCTCCACTTCAACACTCGTCCCGATCAAACTGGCCAAAATGGCTTCTGCAGTAATCTTGAGAAACTACCATTTACATCTAACAGGTAGGCATTTTTGAAAATTTACCATTGAAAAGACTAGCTCAATAACTGAGCCTATCATTCCAATGGTAAAGTGCCAAAAACAACGGTCTCTTGGTCTGCAGATGGGCATAGGATATCTCTATGATAATGGATGGATGTGATCTGTCACCCACGCATATGACGTCATAATTATTTACGTCATATGTAGGATGACATCACAATCAAAATATGTGATGAATGATGTGAATAGCTTCATCAGGAACATTGAATAATCCATCAAGTGTACAAATTTTATGTCTACGATTTAATCCCCGGGATTTAATCAATCAATCAATCAATCAATCAATCAACTACTGCCAGTGTCGTGATGGAGAACGGGTGAGGGCATAGAATACACCATACTGTGTGCATTCAAAAGATAGTCTCATATGAATTCGGCAGCGTATCAGTATATCCGATTCTTGTCTTGGTACGGTGGTCCAGCCGACAGATGTCTAGGTTGCTGATGCTATTCGGAATTGCAGGATGGCGGTTCGATCCCTGACCAGGGAAATGATGATCAACAAAGTAAACCAATGGGTGCGCTCCGTAGGGGAGGTTAGCACAGAAATTGAAGTCATCGCGTTGCCAGTGTGTTAAAAAACCAAGCAAGCAAAGACTCTTTATTGACAGATCCAACATGTGGACATACAGACAATATTCAACATTCTGTTGAATATGTTGATACTAATTTGACTGGGAATTGTACGAATTGTATGGCCTTAGTATTTAGTCGATATTTTGTTGAAAATTTGAAACTAATTTTCCTGGTCATTGTATTTTTTTTTACCATTATCAATTGCTTCCTATAAAAGCTTCACAGGCGTCATAGTCAAAATGCTTAGTGAATGACGTCTCTAGCTCCATCGTGAATATTGAATAGTCCGTTAAGTGTACACATTTTATGTCTTTACTTTTTAATCAACATTCTGTTGAATATTTTGAAATTAATTTGACCAGGCACTTTAACCGGGCACTGTTCCGACCATCGGCAGCAAAAGCACCAAGTCAAATTAGTTTCAGGTTATTCAACACCTTACCTGTATAGTTACCTTGAAATTGGGATTCTGGGAAGTCGTGAATCAAAGTATATAAGTTGATTCCAACACGCCGAAAGAATGGACAGAGCTTAGCTAGAAATGGACCCCACCTTTGAAATTGTCATGAACAAATTTGATCATTAAACAGCCAATACCACGTAGTAATGTGTGGTCCACCCACTTGTAATAAGTGACCACATATTTTAGCAAGAGCATTCAGATAGTTAGCATTGCCCTGCCAGACGCATGTAGACCCAATCGCAATGGACCAACTCTCTTATGGAAAGAAGGTATAAGTTATCCAACCTGTCACGCAAGTGTTGACGTCATAATTAATTATGTCACATGTAGGCTGACGTCACAGTCAAAACACGTAATGAATGACGTGGCTATGGCTATCAGGAATGTTAAAAAGTATGTAAGCTGTGCGAATTGTATGTCTTTACTATTTAATAAACATTCTGTTGAATTTTTTGAAACTAATTTAACTGTGCTGCCACTATACGCACCGACAACATCTAGTCAAATTAGTTTAAAAATATTCATAGGCCTATCATCATCTCTTATTGTATTTTAACCGCTTCATGCCATAGCTGGTCAAACCGACGCTACAGTGATCTTGAGCCATGTCAAATTGAATGCCATGAGGAGACAGTTCTTGATAATGTACCACTGGAATGAGTCTCGAGACAGTCATTCCGGATTCCAATGGCAAATCCGCAAAAACAGTCTTCTCTTGGCCTGCAAATGTACATTCAATATCTAAATATTTTAATATTCTTCACCAGATTTATACAGTAAAAGTTTAATATATTATGACGACAATACCAGGTACTGTGTCTGTTTCATTTCCCTTATGTATTATAGCATAAAACACTGGGCTGAACATTCGAGATAGTGTAAAAATTTTAGCCAATTCACAGTCTTCACTGCCCTATTGTCTGTAGGTTATGCTCAGCCCCAGATTTTCACCCACATAAACTTGAGTTTAAAATATATAATTTAGCCTAAATTACTTTCAGCTGTAAACAATATGATATCATATCATTGCTAGCTATAGTCATAATTAAAACAAATTCTACAATGAAATAATTCCATAGTCTGCAATTCCATACCGAAAATTGGCTTAAATCTTGGCAGATCAGTGATTTTCAGTACCATACTGTCTGCAATAAGTTTAGCCCATATTTGGTTCGAAATTCATACATATGGTCAGATCGGTATATGAATACGCTAATAAAGTATCAAGCTTATAAATGTCTACCATGAAGTAATTTCGTAGCACACAATTACATGACAAAGATTTGCACAAGTTTTGGCAGATCCATGGTTTTCGGTAGCCTACTGCCTGTAATAAGTTTGCCTCCAAAATGTCCGGTAGATATATAAATACGCCAATATGATATTGAATATCTATGTACTCTGTTTGTAACCAGTTTTCGAACATCTAGCCATGCAGAACTCAATGTACATTATTATGTACTTGTACTGTACGAGATATTGCACGATTCTACCATCAAATAATATCATAATTACCAAGTATGTCCATGTAGTTACTTATTCACAATATGTCCCCATTCAAAGATAGTTGGTTCACATTAGCCACAATCGGATAGATGTCGATAGGTCCTGGCATATTGCTTGTAATAGGTTTGGCTCCAGAATTTCACCGATATGTTTACATAGATATATATGAATGCGCTAATAAAGTATAGAGGTTTAAAAATTCTACTATGAAGTAATTTCGAAATACGCAATTTAGTCACAACTTGCAGTTTTCAAATACTAATAATTTACTATATATTCAGTATCAGAATCTCTGTACTCGGTTTGTAACCAGGCGTTCGAACATAATACCATCTTGAACTCACTTGATATTGCACAATTCTATCATCAAATATTTCTTGCAATAATGTGAAAATCTTTCTATATAGCCTCTAATTTAGCTCCAGATAGAATCTGAATCATCAAACAAAAAACCACAGAATTTACACAAATGGACAACAAGATGGACGGAAAGATGGACGGACTGCCCCAAAATATAATCTGCTTCTTCCTATAGCCCATAGCTAATCCTATCCAAGGCCGATGCCATTACAACCATCTTAAAATTATGACACTATCAAGAAACTATAATTATTACAATTGCATCCACCATCAGCACTACATGGGGAAGGTAAGAAACTGTAAATGATAGTCAGAACCTATGTAATATTGAATGTTAATATAACAAGATAAACAAATTTCCCTCTGTCCTGCAAATATATTGTCAATTTATCACATGTCTAATGGCTATATCTGTTTAGTGCATTGAACTTAACTTGAAGCTCACGTCTTCCTATATTATATAGTGCCGTGCCATTTTTACATGCATAGTTTATTTTTTGTTCTATGTAGGGGTCAAAGGTCTAGATATAGTCACTGTCTTTGGTGGACAACCGTGCTACTGCAAATTGTATACTGGACAAAAAAAGTTAGGGATCACGAAGTTTTTTCAGTATTGTTAGAAACATTCGATATAACAGACATATACAGATTCGAAATGATAACTAACAGCCTCTGCTGAATCCATATTTAATGACAGTTTTGAAATTGATTTGTCAGCAATGCATCACATAGGTGTTAATGAAAGGCATCCATGAAACAATGAGAATTCATGATTGCAAGTCAACAAGCGTATAAACGTGTGTCACTCCAAATCAGTCCATATGCACTTTAGTAACGAGTGTGACCTCCACGTGCAGCCACGACTGCTTGACAACGCCGCTGTATGCTGTTGATGAGGCGCACGATGTTCTGTTCTGGAAGGTTGTCCCATTCCTGCCTGAGAGCAGTTTCAAGGTCATCCAGAGTCATTGGGGGCACCTGGCGTTGTGAAATTTGTTGTTGAAGCTGGTCCCACACATGCTCAATGGGGTTCAAGTCAGGTAATACTGCTGGCCACTCCATTCTCTCTATGGTCTCCCTCTCAAGGTACTGTGTGATAACTCGGGCACGGTGTGGCCGAGCGTTGTCATCCATGAGAACAAAGTCAGGACCCACAGCTCCAGCAAACAATCTCACAACTGGATGAAGGATTTCATCCCTATACCGGATGGCGTTCAGAGCTCCATTCCTGATAGCAACCAGTTCAGTGCGACCAGTCAAAGAAATCCCACCCCAAACCATCACTGAGCCCCCTCCGAAACGGTCATGTTCAGCGACCATACACTGTGCATACCGTTGCCTGGGTTCTCTCCACACATGTCTGCGACCATCATGGAAATCTAAACAGAATCTGGATTCATCAGTGAACAAAACTGGCTGCCAGTGACGTCTTTGCCATCTACTGTGATTACGAGCCCATTCCAGGCGAGCTTGTCGATGACGTAGGAGTAGCCTTGGTCTCACAGCTGGCCTGCGAGCTCTAAGATTGGCTCCGTGAAGTCGGTTCCTAAAAGTCTGGGGTGTTATCTGAACATCTGTAGCAGCATTGAACTGTCTGTTGAGAGAACGTGCACTATCAAAACGATGTCTCCTGGCTAAAGTGACGATATACCGGTCTTGGCGGCGTGTTGTGGTACGTGGTCTTCCACTTCTATGCCTCTCATTGACAGTTCCAGTTGCTTGAAACCGTGTCCACAACCTGGATATCACACTTTGCGAAACACCAAGTGCAACAGCCACCTGTCTCTGTGTTTGGGCAGTTTGAATCATTCCAACTGCTTGATTTGCCTCACAAGCTCGTAAATGTCTTCTTTGCGGCATTTTGTAAAGATGGTCCACCGTGGTCAATGTACACGTTAACCATGGCCTCAATCAGACTCAATCAGATGTCTTCATAAAAAAATCAGTCACACCTGTGATCTCTGAAAACACTCAATTTTAGCCACCCTTCACATGTGCTGCACGCTTGCACGTGAAAAATGAAATTGACAACACACGACACCGTGCATGTCTCAATGACCAATAAAAGAAGTAAACAAAAGCTGTTTTCACTTGATCTGAGCCGTTTACCAGAATATACTCAAAATATAATCCATGATCCCTAACTTTTTTTGACCAGTATATATTATATATAAAAATGAATTTGAAACTCAACTGGAATTATAATAATCTCCGGCCACGCTATTTGCCATTGATGGCTTGCATCAATATGTGTACTTGTTCACACCTTATATGTGATCTGACAAGGAGTTGTGGTTATTCAAAGGAATACCTTCCTGTTATCGTCGAAGCTACATGCGGGTAATTAGTTAGGCCCGCTGACTCTCAGTTGTTCAAGAAAAGAAAAAGAAAATCCCTATGACCAGACCAAGAAATGATTTATTTATGAAAATTTATTATAGCAATGACTGGCAGTGGTAACATTTAAAAAAGAAAATCTGTCTCCTCTTGGTCTGCAAATTGACTTTTCTCAAAACCACTGTAGGGGCCGTATTTTGGCAGGCTTGAGTGTTAAAGGGTTAATTCGGAAATCGGACAGCATTGACATATAGAGAGCGTGGCGGTAAATTCGGAGAATTAATTTGTGAAAGAATATATCATCTTTTAAGGCTATCTTACTTACTTCACATAAATATGTATATTTTATAAATTTTTCCAATGCACACGTTTATGATTTTTGTAACCGTGTACACGTCACCAGAACATTTACACGTGTACACGTGCCAAGCCCTAGTTTAGTGTCGTATGTATAATCATTCACAGCCATGTCTATTATTGAACTTGACTATGTTCTGTGCTTGTCTGTTACGTAACTGTCTTGTCCTTATTTACTACCCATATGTATGGCAAACTATAAAATCCGTATTTATGAAACTAAAAATGATGATGATGATGATGATAATGATGATGATGATGATAATAATAATAATAATAATAATAATAATACCCCATGTGATTAACTCTTTCACACCCAGGCCAGCCAAACTGCTGCAGTAGTATATGTTGGTTCGCAGACTGAAAGAGGCCCACTTCTGGAGTTTTTCCACTGGAATCACTGTCACACACCAAGAACAACACAGAATACTTGAATGACAAAAAGAATCAAAGAATTTATTCACAGTCAAATATTAACAAACATCAATCCACATTCACTCATTCAGGTTCTTGTATACATCCATGCCGATTCATTCTATGCTGCTTACACACCTTGCATAACCCACAATACGATCTATTCAATAACACAGTAGCAAATTTAATATAAATAACTAATACAATTAAGATTCGTGATATAACTACTAAAATAGCACTGTAATTGATAATTTAGTAACCGATTGTAAAACAGTTCCTTATTATAGGGTCTACAATAATTATATACTAATTAAAATGCCAACTAAAATATGATTTCTGGAATTGTTCACGGCCTACAAATAAATAATATATGGCCAACATTGTTCACGTTAGAAATACTTATATATATTGGCCATCAATTGTTCCAAGAAAGTAACTCCTACACGACAATTTTTACTACATTCTGAATATGTGTGATTTATGCTTAGTGAAAATGTCTGACAGTACGTGCACAATGTATATTGAGTTGATGAAATGGTGACTGGTGAATAAGGTTTGAAGTGACGGAGTGACGAAGTGACGGATACCTAATACAGTGAAGGATGATGTGAGGAATATTGAAGCCTGAAGAGTTCAATGATGATGTAGATGTATACATTGAGCCACGAATGTCGAGCTGTCTGTCACACAGACGACTAAGACAGCTGACGGCTGCACACACTGCAAACTTTAGTTCTCACCACTGGCGACCATGAGTACACCTAGAGATTGGCACACGATACACACTTGACAGACTGACGGTGCAGAACTCACACACGCCGTACACACATACACCTGGTCTGCTGTCCAGTACCACGGCGGACACTATAAATACAACATACACGCATTGAGTGATAGTGACAAAATATATGCGACAATAGGACATTGATCATCATTCAATACTTATAGTAAGATTCCTACATATATTTACTACAACATTGGCACCGTACACAAGAACATTATGGGGCAATGAACAGTTTTACTACTGAGTCACAATCAAGTAAAGCTGTGATCCGGTTGTGTTTATGTTAAAGCAAACAGCGCAACACCATGCTGCCACACCAAGGTAGCAACAGCTATTACAATTCTGCTTTAAAACAGGCAAGGCGATTTGTATGACAATAACGACATTCAGCAGTAAAGACGTTCAGAATATTTCAACAGTATAGCCAGGCCCTTAAAGAATTGGCTACACATAATACGATATGGTAAATAATCATAATAAGCAATAATTAATATTCAATTATACACACGCCACTATGTATCAGGTAACATCGACAGTATTCTATACATGATTCATACTTTGTAACACCAATGCTGCTCTCGCTGACTACCTCATAGCAACTGCCCAGATAGGTGACAGCCAATTCCACACATTACAAACTAACTTACACTTGGCTTCCGTTTCAGTTTCAGTTTATTTTACACACAGATCACAAAGTGACATATGGGGAACAATGATTTTATAGGATTTACACGTTATGGTGGCTAGACATTATGATAATTAGCATCATCTGGGTCATAATTCATTAATTGCATTATTGTCATTTATATTAGCAGTATCATTCATCCGCATTGACATTGGCACTAATTAACCCTGTTATGACGGGGCCGGTCGTAACCGACACCTGCAGTGGTATCGAGGAGTGACCATTTGTTGGTCAAGAGAAGACGATCGCCAAAAATCCATCACCTAAATGACTGGCTCCATGTCCGAACCAGACATTCCAGTCGTAGACCTCTCAACAATCGTCCCCGCTGGTCCGTAAAGGGACACTCGATGTGCACAGATGTTGCTTCTTAACCACACATTTAGACATTAAAAAGGCTAATAATTATATTTAACAAGCCACGTCGTCGTCGTCGTCGTCGTCGTCGTCGTCTTGATTTGTGTTCTCTTATAGTTGGGTACTTATTTGTATGCGTGATATGGTGTCGGTACTATGTATAGGCTTCGTCAATGTTGGAACTGTTCATTAATTATGCCAATCATGTGGCATAGTTTTATTAGCAGATTTTTGTTCTTGGTTGAGAATAGTTTAAAAAATTTAAAGAAGTTTGGTCTATTACAGTAATATTTAGGTAGGATTTCTAGTCGTTTATCTTTAAAATGTTCGCAGATAAATATGTAATGGAATTCGTCTCCCATTTCGTTATGATTGCAAAGAGGACAAATTCTTCCTTCTCTGGCGATTCTTTCCCATCCTCCCTTTTCTATCGGAAGTCGATGATTACTTGTCCTAAACCTTGTAAATAAAATTCTGTTGCGATCATTTAACGTTATAAGATAGTCTTCCTGTTCCCAATTTGGCTTAAAACAGTTATATATTTTCTCCTTGCAGGAGTCGCTCATCTGTGTTTGCCATGTTTGGATATATTGGTCTTCAAGACTTTTCGTTATTCTTATTTTTATTTCATTAAAGTTATTTATTACTTGATTTGTCCAGAGGTAGCTGTGTCCTGTTGTGTCTAGTATTGTTTTAATGGAGTTTAGCCACTTGTACTGCGTGCCGTTGTTTCGAAGATCTAATAGAACATGGGTGTATAATCTGAATGCAAGTTTTGTTTGTTTTCCTGAAATAAGCTTAAGCCAATATGTTAACATGCATTTTCTTATAACTATTTGAATTGGAATTGCTCAGAGCTCGCCATATATTTCGGTGTACTCTTTTTAATTTTTAGAACATATCGTAGAAAGTCTAGATTTATTTTCTCTAGTAAGCTGCACTTTTCTATTTCTATGACTTCAGCCCAACATAGTGGAATCGGCTCGATCATTTGATGGTACAACTTAACATAGCAGTCAATTGGTAAATCCAATTCTCTGGCGCGACAATGCAATGTGAATGTGGCCTTGCGAGCTTGTTCTGATATGTTCTTTTCAGCCAGGAGGAGGCGACTATTATAAAAAAAAGTATATCCCGAGATATTTGTAGCTATCCACTATTTCTAGCTCTTTCGTCTTTAAATAAAACTTTAGTTTGCTATAGTATCTTTTTGTGCTGCCAGAAACCATGACTTGTTTTGTCTATATTAATCTTAAGTTTCCATATATCGCAGTATACGTCAAAAGCGTTTAGGTTTTCCTGTAGGTTATGTTGTTTGATAACATAGCCGTGTCATCAGCATACAGCGAGACTAGTAAAGTGAGTAAGATGTTTAAATCTTCTTCCTCATTTCACAGCTCAATTTGCTTACATTGTCGGTTCTGAAGGAAGTGCTCTAGATCATTACGGTAAATTGCAAATAGTATAGGTGAAAGATTATCTCCCTTTCGGACTCCTCTTATAAAGGTAAATGGTTGTGATTGCGCATTATTGAATTTAACTGCCAGCTTTATGTTATTGTATATGCTTTTAATAACATTAAAGATTTTACCTGTAATGTTATGTTGCCTGAGTTTGAACCAGGGACCAACGCATCACACCGAGTCGAAAGCCTTTTCAAAGTCTACAAAGCAGCAAAATAGTCTTTTCTTCATTCTTTTGAATATTTCTGTCATGATATATAGCGTAAAAATGTGATCAGTAGTGGAATAGCTGTTTCCAAATCCTGCCTGGTTTTCGCATAATTTGTTGGCGCTTTCAAGGGCTTTGTTTATGTGGTTAGTAAGTATGGACGTGAAGAGTTTACCTAAACAGCTGAGTAATGTAATTGGCCAGTAGTTCTTTGGTTCGTTCAGGTTACCTTTTCGTTTGTATATTGGGATAATGATACCTTCTGTCCAGGCGATTGGAATTACTGCGGAATCTAAAATTGCATTAAACAGGATTTTATATATATTTAACATAATTTGTTCTGTGGATCTAATTAATATATTCATTTAATATTCCATCTGACCCAGCGGCTTTACTTGTTTTTAATTGCTTAATAGATTTGGAAATTTCTTCAGTTGTAATAAGGGAATGTATTGCATTGTGCTCGTCTGTGATGTCTGGGGTGTATTCATTGATCTGTGTACGTTCTGGGTCTGCATCATAGACTACCTCATCTATGGACTTGAAGAAGTCATACATTTCCTCTGTTGTTATTGTAGATGGTTATTGCGTTTCCTTTCGTTTTATCAGTTTCCAATAATCTTTTGGCTTACTGCTACTCATTGCTCTGATTTCCTTATGGCGGTTATATTTACATCGGGCAATCGAATGTTTAATTATATTTTTATGATTCTTGCTAGCGTCTATCATGTGCTGGTGATTTATTTATCCTTTTCTGAGTCTGTAGTCTTGTCTAGCCCTATGATATTCCACACAGAATATAGTGTGATAGGTACCACACAGATCCTTGAATCCGCAGAGGTATCCCCGCAAGTGAGAGTTTCCGCAACAAAATCATTAGACAGTTTAATATAAACTAGTATACCCCTAACACACACACAAAGAAAATATTGTTGTTACGAGAGGAAAGTGCCTCACACGGGCCTCCATCACATAAAAATGCCTTCAATGCCGAAGCTGAGGAAAAGAGCTGGCAAAAAGGGCCACTCTTTTGTTCAACAGAAAATGCTAAGTGCTGAAAATCCTACTGAAGCTACTGTTAAAGTGTTGCACGCTGGTTTACGTGAAGACGGGATGAATGATTTCCAAAGAATTCCCAGGTTGCCATCTTATGTAGTTTCAAAGTTACTGCATTGGTAGTTGGCGCTTTATTTATGCGGGCCTTCTGCTACATCCTAACCTACCAATTGGTCGTTAGCAACGAAAACAAGTTTTGGCCACAAGTGGCAGGGTCCACTACCTAACTTTTAGATACATATATCCATTGGGCGCAGGTGCCTGGCTTCCCTAAGGTTGCCCCGTATAGGATCTACCTCCAAGGATAGTGTGCATACATGTTATGGAACAAGGCTCCGAATCAAATAAAGATCCAGTTACCCAGCTCCGCAACCACATATAACATCACTAGACGAGTTTTCACAGTTCACACAAGCAAATTTAAATACTGACATGTCATTATGGTGGCGATGACCATATTGATTTGTCGATTTACATCAGCCAGAGTTTGATGATTTATTATTCTGGCTATAAATGCATTGCGTAGGTCAACTTTCCATTTACGCAATGTTAAATTTCCTTGCTAATACCATTATTAATTTGTTCTATTGCTGAAGTATTTATGAGCGATAGCGACAACTGCAATGCACAATGTATATCGGATATGATAGGACAGTACAGTAGTCATGGACCTCAAATCTGGCTATGTGATTGAGCAGCTCGGAAACCAAACCTAAACTTGTTCCATTCACTGACCACTACTCACTCAATATACCTGGCTAGAATGCATACAATGCAATAACATTCCTTCAACACATTACCGCTTAGCGGGACCATTCTCTCAGGCTTAGTATACTATAGACAGTCAGCCAACACAAGCTCCCATGCAGCTTACACACATTCAATCTGGGGTGGGCAGGTGGTGGTTGGGGTTGCGGGTGAATTGAGTTAACTCTATAATTTCTAGAGCCAAATTGAAATCAATTTAACCCTATAGCCTCCATAGCAAAATATTATAATTCAAGATCTAGTCTTATGTACATGCTGATAACTAGACTAATGATACTTTCATACTTACAATCACTGGCTTGATAACTGAACCAGTTCACGAGAATGCATGGTGCGCATGCGCGCACTCAGATCCATCTTTGACGACGCGTGTGTCAAGAATGGAGGCGAGTGTGTACCTCTAGTGTACAGAGTTGGTACTTGTAAAATATCTTTAATCTATCTATTTTCGTCGTTCTTGGTACGAATTAGGATCAGAATTTGACGAGCTTTTTAAAACTTCAAACCATTTTAAAATCGGTTCAGAAATGGCCGAGTTATCGTCGATTCTCCCCGTTAAATTATTCTCAAAATATTTCTATAACGTCGTAATCGCGTATATATATATATATATATATATATATATATATATATATATATATATATATATATATATATATATATATATATATATATATATATATATATATATATATATATATATATATATATATGTGTATATTATGTATAGCTAGACAGATGCTGATTGTGTACACGTGACTTACTACGTCACTCTACACATCTATAGATAAAGTAATACATAGATAATTGTGTACACGTCACAATATTCTAGCACGCTGATTGGTTGGTACACCGATGCTGGTTGGTTCAGACAGCCAGCTCTGACGTCACAGTGAGTATAAAAGGGGGTGAAATTCGAAGATCAGGAGCATCGTTGGTGTGGACGCCGAGAGTCAAGGACTGGCCCTAAGAGTGGGAGCTTGAAGAGCTTGAACCGGAACACCGATAGATACAACCTGACACAACAAGCACAACCCGACAACCAGAATCACGTGCCTATGGAACCATTTGCAGAGCTCTGATATGAGCCGGCTCTCAAAATTACACATCACAGTATTCTAGCGTGCTGATTGGTTGGTACAGAGATCGTTGGTTGGTTCAGACAGCCAGCTCTGACGTCCCAGCGAGTATAAAAGGGGGGGGGGGGATGAAATTCGAAGATCAGGAGCATCGTCGGCGCAGAGTCTGAGAGTCGAGGACTGGCCCTAAGAGTGGGAGCTTGACGAGTGAACAGGAACAGCGACAAACAGATACAGCACATCATCTCGGTTTTGCACAGCTTTCAGTTCAGCTCACTCCGTAAAGCAGTTCTCAGCTAACCCGCATTAACCAATTTTGGATGCTCCTGGATGGCCATCCGGGAGGAATAATAAACTAAAATCATGGTTCCCATTTTCGAAGACGAATAAGCGGAACTTTCTGCAGGAGGGTCCCCGGACCCGTTATGTAGACTTCTACTTAATGTAGAGCAGCGATGTTTCTTGGTGTGCGGTTACCTTTGTAACTTTTTGACCACAGCCAAGTAGACTTTGCCTGGTGAACCGCAAGAGATATGTGACATACCCCGCACCCTATGCTTCCAAATGTACATGCATAGAAATATTATATATAGTAATCCTATCTGTTAATGGGTTATGTTTAACGTTCATGCTTCCGTCACAGGACGGAGAGCTTTCTTCACACCATTTAATTCTTGATTTAGTTATAGAGATGATCTAGTAGACATTACTCATTGCTTTGTGTTACCATCCTGAGTTTGTACCGTATCATCCTGGAATCAGCATGCGAAGACCGATCTACGGAAACCAGCTGCGGGGATCTGCATGCGGAAATCTTCCATCCTCAGAGAATGTGTCGACTCGCACTACATGTATGTAGCGCTTCAATTTCAGTAACATAGTAGCCTGTACCATCCAAGTAACTACTAGGTACTCGAGTAACTATACATATTATGTCTTATCGTCATAAATTTACGTCCGTATAAGGTACTGATGACTAACAGGTACCGCACTGGTCTTGGGACCACAATTTATTATTTCTTTATTAAACTGTCTATATTATCCTTGTTTACTGTATGTGCTTAACTAACCACATCGTATTAAGTTATTGACCTATATATATTTACTACCTCATGTAATCAAACTGTAGAAACTGTGATGTTGTTTCAATTGCAATGGTTAGTTATGTATATGGCAGGTAGCCATCCCGTTGTGTGTTGTAATTTTTAAGGCGTGTATTTGCTAGTTCCCAATGCTAGGGTCTAAACTCACGTCTTGCCTTTGTGGTTTCTGTTGAATTCTTGTGACGTAAGTTTGTGCATTAGCGTGTGCGTGCGTGCGTGCGTGCGTGCGTGCGTGCGTGCGTACGTGCGTGGGTGCGCGCGTGCGCGTGTGCGTGCGTGCGTGTTGATCGTTGTCTCTCGATTTTGTCTCATGTGCGCGTGCGTGCGTGCGTGCGTGCGTGCGTGCGTGTGTGTGCGCGTGTGTATGTGCGTGTGCGTGTGCGTGCGCCTGTGTGTGTGCATGGGCGGGCGCGTGCGTGCGCATGCATGTGCGTGTGCGTGTGCGTGTGTGTGTGTGTGTGCGTGTGTGTGTGCGTGCGTGCGTGCGTGCGTGCGTGCGTGCGTGCGTGCGTGCGTGCGTGCGTGTGTGCGTGCGTGCGTGCGTGCGTGTTGATCGTTGTCTCTCGATTTTGTCTCATGTTGAAGATGGCATGTCCTGTTCTTGTCCATGGCCGTTCTGTTGCTCCTCATGCTTGGGCGTGGGGGTGGCGAGGGCGTAACCTGGGCCTAATGGGGTGGGGAAGGGGATGGGGGTAGGTGCTGGGGGTGGTGGTGGTGGGGGGGGGGGGGTATGTGCGGTCATATGAGACCTCTCGGCCCCTTTGCGGGTGCATGTACTGTTCTTGTCCATGGCTGTTCAGTTGCTCCTCATGCTTGGGCGTGGGGGATGGCGAGGGCGTAACCCGGGCCTAACGGGGGTGGGGAAGGGGATGGGGTAGGTGCTTGGTGTGGGGGGGGGGGGGGGTTGTGGGTATGTGCGGTCATATGACCTGATGTACCCTATGGGGGGATGGGGGGGGGCTTTAGGTCAGAGACCTCTCGGCCCCTTTGGGGGTGCGGGGAGGGTGGGATGTGGGGTCTTTAGGGTCCATTTGTCCTTCTGGCCATCATCCGAAGCGGGCACCAGCGTGCAATTGTTGGATCTGTACCAGCTACTATCAGCGCGACAGACAATACGCGTATTACTTCGCTATGTGTCGGGGTTTTCTCCCATAGCTGGCAGTTGCCCAACCCACCGCACTAAAACAATTTTGTAACTCCCTACTTACAGGAGTAATTTGGAACTTTCTGATTATTGTTCACGAATATCAATATCTACTTCGGAACACAAATTTGTAGTGAGGCCTTTACGGCCTAAATATGTGAGTCTACAGATGTAGAGGCAGGATGTTCTTTGATGGATGACTCGCCGAATCTGCCGGCCACGCCTAAAAGTGGTATTTCAACTGTCATCGCACTAATATTGTGTAGGTTCTTCTGACTTTCGACTGCAGCAAGTAAACTCTGCGCTGATATACCCAGCACCGTGAAGCTTTGTTTTGTATCTTCGTTTCCCTCTGACACCCCCCCCCCCCCCGTTTGTGATCGGGATGTTTACAACTTCCATCCATGCCATCGGTGTATGGGAACTTTCTTCACCACAGTAGTACTATCGTATCTTTTGCTGATTTCTCGTTAGACATCCTCTTAGGCTTACAGTGCTGAGCGATGTACCCCTCCCGCCATGAGTGTTCTTGCGCGAATCTTGTTTGCGGAAAACAGCTTGCGGGAACCAACCTGCGGGAACTTTCCAGCTTCCTGAGAATGCATCAACGCATGTCAACTACGAAATGACGTATCAATTTCAGTAACACGGTAGCCTAGCTTAAGAATGACTACTGAGTATTCAAGCTACTATACTTTACAGTTTAATTATTTATCTATATGTGTTTCGTTAATTATATTGTATCCGTAAGAATGGCCCTGATGACTAAAAGGAACCGTAATGGTCTTAGGACCGCTAGTTATAATTTCTGTATTTGTTTATAATTATTCTCATTTTCCTCAATGTGTTGCTAACTGCACTATAGTAGGTTCGTTAACCTGTACTAATATATATATATATATATATATATATATATATATATATATATATATATATATATATATATATATATATATATATATATATATATATATATATATATATATATAACGTTGATCATTTGATACTGTATTGCTTGTTTTGGTTAGATTATGTATGTATATGGCCAGTGGCCATCAGTTCATATGTTTTGCTTATTTATAGAAAATATAGGACTGCAGTGCACGTAGGAAACACTATACAGCAACATTTATATATACAGCACTTTCTCCCGCCATCAACAATTTTTCACTGAGGTCGCTGTCCATGCTATAACTTTGTTTATCCCGGCATGCTACCGACTAAACCTTTTCTATTCAGCTCGATAGGATGGGTTCAAAATGATTAGAGACACTTTCTTCTTTACCTACTCGGTAATGTACTCTTCTCCGCCGGCAGTGCGATAATCTATCCCCGCACTCCGGTAAGACTCATAACTCCAAGATTTTGTCTCTCTTCATGTTCCACTCAGCCTTGTGGCTTCTTAATTGTTTGGATGTCCCCATCCACACCATGGGCTGATCCAACTCTGGGAAACTGTTGGGATTTCCGAGTGGTGGTGGCCAGGGGGCGGTACCACACACATTCCCTTCATATCTTTGGATACTTAGTAGTTAGCACTTTAGCCAGTGTAGGAAAGCACTGCGAAAACATATATTAATTATTATTTTTATTACTGAACAAACCTCCCGCACCGCAGTGCAAAACAGGGCAACTTGTATATAAACCTAACGACAGGTTAAACGGTTAGTTCCATATGACCCGGTGACGGGCGAGATGCGTATTCCCACCAAATTCCATTAGAATGTCTGGGCATGATATTTAGATCTGCCACGCCCTTGCGGGAAGGACATTTACATCTGTTCTCAGTGACAGCCGTGTCTAATAGCTAGGTAGATACCAGCCAGTTGCGGCCAAAAATAGTTCTTGTATTGAAAACAACTAAAAGCTAATTAAGCAAAGCAGAAGGCCCGCATAAATAAAAGCAGCAACTACTAATTCAGCATACTAAGAATCTCATAAGACGGTGACGAGAGAATCCATCTGGAATCGCTCGTCCCGTCTTCACGTAAAACAGCACGCAACCCTATAGGCATAATCTCACTAGTTGTCTTTTCTTTCTCAGGCATTTTTGGTTGAAATATTAGAGGGGGCCCATTTTTGCCTACTACTCTTCTCCCGCAGTGGTGACACCTTCCCGAGATGGAGGCCCCCGTGAGGCACTTGCCTCTTGCAAGGATTCAGCGACGACAGTCCACGCGAGGATAATACTCCTCACCCAAACTAGCACTAGGAGTAGTGCCCGTGTGAGGCACATAACTTTTCATCCGAGATAATATTCTTCCTTTCAGCTTAAAGGTGTAATAACTTATATTAAGTTAATTAGTTAAGTCTCATGTACGGGAGCCTCCCTTGCGGGGATACCTCTGCGGACCGGCGAGTCTGTGTGGCACCTCCAGGAGCCCCCTGTTTAAAAGTTCATCTAACTGTCTCTATGTCTCGTATTTTCCTATGCTCTTATTTTAGTTTTATCTAGCATATTTATAATTGTTTAGGTAAATTCATTGTATAGACTTATATTTTTAGGTGACCAAATCAAATCTTGTAAATACATAGATCACGAAATTGTTATGGACAGGCACACTGGTGACACAAATTCTTGGGATGAGACAGTTGTGTTTAATGTTCGCGACGATGGTCGCACAGCCCCAATGGAATGATTGAGTTCTACCAGCCTTAGGAGCCGGTTTTTGTTTCCCACATGGCAGTCTCGTACAAAGTCTGTCACCCCGAGACCAGATGCTAACCAGCGTCATCACTCGTCGTGCACTTGCGGTACTTGCGGCGCGGCTAGTGGACATGATACACCAGAAAGGCCCAACACTACATGGCGAGCTACACTTATCTGTGAGAATAGGCTGTAATGTGCCATGATCTGTGGTAGTAGCCATGGCGGGTCGGGAGCCGGCCTTGAGCTTTCTATTTCGACGTTTACCAGTTCAGTGACGCTGGCGAGCTCTGTCATTAACAGGCCTTGTGGTTTGGTCTTTTTGGTCATTTTGGGCAGTACCTTGTGTCTTAGGTGCTCCTTGCATGGAAGACATACCTCTCGGGTACGGTGTTGAGTGGCGCTGGCGAGCTCTGTCATTAACAGGGCTGGTGGTTTGGTCTTTTTGGTCATTTTGCGAAGTACCTTGCGTCTTAGGTGCTCCTTGCATGGAAGACATACCTACCCGGTAGGGTGTGCGGGCGCAGAGCTTTGTATGTATGTCCAGAATTTGAGAAGACGTTCCTCTCATCGCAGATCTAGTGGTATTTCTCCACACTCTATGTTGATTGTGTCTCGAGGGATGCTCTGTGAAGCACCACAGCAAGTGTGCATGCATTTTGATTGGAGGGTGTCAATGGTTTCTAACAGTGACTTGCTCGCCGTGGCGTATGCTTCACATCTGTAGTCTATCCTTGACAGGCATAAGCATGCTCGGAAGGTCTGCCCCCCCCCCAGGTGTGCTTTGTTAATGAGCGAAGGAGATTTACTTGCTTGAAGCATCTCTCCCTCAGACTCTTTTTTGCACCACCGTGAGACTATGTCAAGAACTATTTGCATAGTCTTTCGTGCCCGGTCTATCTTCGCATATTTGTTCCACAATGCTGTGTCATCAGGGAAAATAGACCCGCCTATTGCGTTGGGACCCAGTGCATCATCTTTTTCAATGTCTTTGAGTAGATCACTCATCATCATATTGAACAGTAGGGGGCTTATTACACGACCCTGCAGGGTGCCATTTTCCAATGTTTGTTCCCGAGACATTTGTCCATTAACACAGATACTACTCCTTCTGTTATCGAGAAAATCTCGTATCCAGAATAGGATGCGGCCATGGTAACCAAAGTCATAGAGCTTTTTTAGAACTCCATTTCGCCACATCATATCAAAGGCTTTCTCAACGTCTAGGAAGACTCTTATTGTTATGTATCCTCTTCGCGCATCTAGAGGTTTCTTGGCTGCCTCTGTCAATCTGACTAGGTGATCAGTAGTGTGTCTGCCCTTTCTGAAGCCACTCTGCCAAGGGTGGAATAGACCGTTATTTTCGAACTCATGTTCTAGACGGTTTTTTATCATCCTCTCCATGACCTTGCATAGACAGCTCGTTAGGGAGATTGGCCAGTATGATCTTGGGTGAGTTTTGTCCTTCCCTTGTTTTGGAATAGGCACCACGATCCCAGTTTTCCAGACTGAGGGCATTTTTCCAGAGCTCCACACGAGGTTGTAGAGATTAAGTAACATTTGTTTACCCTCCTCTGGCATATTATGAAGCATGTCGTATTTCAGGCCATCCTAACCTGGTGAGGAGCTTTTGTCTCTTCCAAGGGCTTGCTCGAGTTCCATTCTGTTGAAAGCTTTGTTGATGTCTCAGTTGTTAAGGTCTTCGCATTTCCCTGTGCTAAACTGGCGATTGATATGCTCATCGACCTTTGTATTGGTTGCTAGGAAGTCGGGGTCATAGTTATCATCGCTACTGGTCGCAATGAAGACTGAGGCAAGCGCTTCAGCTTTTTCCATGTCATTGGCATGCTTCACCCCATTTGCTATGAGGGTGGGTAGGGGATTTTTGTACTTGTTTTTTTTCACTGGCAATAGCTTTCGCTTTGCGCCATATTTGGCTCGAGGGTGTGAACTGAGTGATTTCGGAGCAATATTGCCTCCAGTGATCGCGTTTTGCCTTTTTGATGGTTCTTGTTACCTTGGCCTGGAGTCTCTTGTGTTCAACTAGGCGTTCAATGCTGACGTTTCTCTTTAGTCTATTCCAGGCAATTTTCTTGAGCTTTACTGTTTCTTGGCACTCGTCGTTCCACCAAGGCACGCATTTGTGTTTGGGGTTATTGTCTGGCTTTGATTGGGGGATGGCTGAGCTGGCAGCCTTATAGAGAATCCCCATACATTGTTCATAATAGTCCTCGGTGCTGGTACCAGTGATCAGTGTCTCCAGCTCCATGGCTATTATGTGCTTGTATTCAGTCCAGTTGGCCTTTTCACATTCCAATTGTTCCTGTGCAGTGGCGTCTCGCTCTTGCTCTGTTGGCTTCCTACCTGTATTTTGATAGGGAGGTGGTCCCTGCCGAGGAGTTGGTCTTGAACGTCCCAACTGGGGGTTGGTCGAAAGCCAGGTGTTATGAGGCAAAGGTCCAGGACTGACCATTCACCACCGCTAGCATGATATCTGGTGGGTCTATGGTCGTTTAGTAGGCACAGGTTGTGATTATCAATAACCTGTTCTATTATGAGGCCTTTGGAGTCCGTGGTTTTGCTCCCCAATAGGGCATGGTGGGAGTT
This sequence comes from Chaetoderma sp. LZ-2023a, assembly GCA_034401795.1. Lineage (NCBI taxonomy): Eukaryota > Metazoa > Mollusca > Caudofoveata > Chaetodermatida > Chaetodermatidae > Chaetoderma > Chaetoderma sp. LZ-2023a. Next base: position 123,922,603 of record CM067369.1, read on the forward strand.
GAAGTCCCCCAGAAGTATTGTTTCACCTTCTAGGCCTTCAAGGAGCGTGTCATAGTCGGAAGATGAGTACAACCAGGGACTACAGACATTTACAATATTAATAGTTTCGTGATTGATGTATATTTCTATTGTAATGTGCTCTACGCTACTCTCACGTTATGACAATATCTTTTTAGGAAAGATAACTTTTTATGAGGGTCGCTATCTTGCCACGCCTTACCACCCCCAACCCCTCCCAGAGGTGGTTGCAGATTTTGCGGTACAGTCTTGTCTTTCCACATTGTAGTTGTACCTTTTGAAATCCTGATTGGGTTTCAGACGGGTTTCCTGTAGACATATAATGTCTGGGTGGTCATTTTCGTTGCGGAACATGTTCCACAATTCGTCAAGGTTGGTATTAGACCAGGTGCCTCGAACGTTCCATTGATGAATTTTGACCTCCAGGATTATTTTGCAGAGGAGCAGAGTTCTACGAATCTCGTAACGATACCGTCGACATCAAAATTTCTCCTGGCTGCCTAGTTGCCCATGCAAACTGTTGCTACGATCGTCTCTATGATCAATCTGAAAGTCTGAATATTTAATACAAATTGATGATCTCCACCAGCTGTGGTGAGACTTACCTTGTTCGCTGGTGTCTCTCTGGTAACCTCGGCTGGAGGGTTTTGGCGGCTGCTAGCACTGCTAGTTGAGTTCTCAGATTTGTTAACCTGTTTGTCCACTACGGTTGCCTCCATTGTGCCAATTGGCTCAGCCCTTTGGTTCAGGCCCCTGCTCCTGCCTGTGACTTTAGCCCCTGAGCAGGCAGGCTTTTTTGGCGTCTTTGTTTGCCTTGTGGCGTGTTTACAGGCTTTGCTGGCCATACTCACCTGAGGCAGGCTGGGCGTGGCCGTCTCTATTGTGGGGGGGGGGGAGGGGCGGGGGGGGGAGGGGCGGGGGGGGGAGGCTCAGTGGGAGCCTCCTCACCTTTTCCCTGCAGTCTCATCACTGAGCGGTCCCTCCCGGGGGTGGCCAGCTTCCTCCTTACGGATTCAGCCCTTTTCTGCCATGCCGTCTTTTCACGTGTGGCTGGTCCAGGTGCTGGTATTCCAGCCGGCCGTTCAGGCCCCCTGCTTATTTGCTGGGTGACCCTCTTGTTGGCCTCCCCATTTGTAACCTGATCTTTCATTTTTACCTTCAGGATGTCCTTGGCCTTTTGCAAAGCCGGGCATCCACGATATGCAGCACTGTGGCTCCCCTTGAAATTTCTAGAGTGGGAGTGGGGGGTCTGCTGGCAGTCGTCACGTTTGTGATTCCCTCCACAGTTTTGCAGTGCTTGGCCACGTGGCCCAGCAGGTGGCATCTAAAGTATCTGACCGGTGCTGGGATGTATGGTTTGACTTTGAAGGTCATCCATCCCAGTTTAACCTTGCTTGGCAGTGAGTCTGATTCGAGCACCAGTTTCACTGCATAGGTCGGTCTGGCCGTTCCGCCAATCCGACCCACCCAGTCCACTTTATGTTCCCCTTGCTCATTCATTTCTTGCTTTATGTCATCATTCGTGAAGTCCCTTGGGACTCCCGATATGACACCTACCACTTTGCTGGGGCGGAGGTTTTTGGTGGTGCACTCTTCAATAGACACCACATGGCTGCCTATTGTTGTTATTTTCAGCAGCTTTTAAAACTGCATTTCACTGGTGGAGGTCACTAAAACCTCCCGGCCCCTCTTGTCCGGGCCTGCAAGCATGCCCACCATGGCATACAGTAGCCTGTAAATCACCATGCGGGTTAACACCGCAAAATCGTCACCTGTGAGTCCCTTGACCCTGACCCTCCTCCCCTGGGTAATACCTATGGGCCCCCACACCCTTATGTCCCACCTCCCTCCCTTCACTACTGGGCGTGCCCTCCCTGGGGACCCCCGATCTGTACGATGGGTGGGACTTCCCGCCGCACCCCCCACATGCTGGGGAAACCCCCTTGTCCTGGCACCTCTTGCTGGGGGTACTTGTCCCTCCCCCTCTTCCTCCCCCTCCTCTAGGACCCCGACCCTCGATTTTCTTTTGGGGCCCGGTGTGCCACACCCTCCCCTTCCTATGGGTGCTTTGTGGTGTGCTCTGGAGATTGCTCTCCATAATCACCACCTCCTGGGCCACCTGTCCATGGGAGAACTCTCCCATTGTCAATTGGTCGGGCAGACACCACCACCCCCACCCCCTCGCCTGCCCCTACACCCCTTCCAGGTGGGCAGTGGCGCTAGCCCCCTCACTCGCTCCCTCCTGGGGAATTACCTCCCTTTCCTCCCCACCCCCGCCTGGACCCGGTGGGTTGAGGAAGTCACCTTCCTCCATGCTGGTTACCCCCACGGTGTGAGGAATTGAGAAAGTAGTGTGTAGTAGGAAGATTTAGAAGGTACAGAGCGATAGATAGAGTAGAATGCAGTAGAATTAGTGTGTGAAGGAAATGAGTGGAGCAGGCTGTGAAAGATGGAGGTGTAGAGAGAGAAGAGGTAGAACTAGCCTGAGACTGCTAAGTAAATTTTACCAGTATACCAGTGCTGTGTCATCCCCTCCAGTAGGCCTGATCTCGCGGATATTCCACCTATGCAAAAAAAAAATTTGGTGTCGAAAACGATCAAAGCTAGCACTAATGGCCGAAAAATGCAGCTGTTTGAGTGGCGGAAAATCTAGTTGTTTAAAGCACGCAAACGAATATCCAAAAGAAAATTGATTAAAAAGGTTTAAACTAGTTTAAAATTAAGTAAATTATTAAAATAATTTAATAACAATTCTTTATAATTACAACACAGGGAAGCACAGCAAAAAATGAAAAAATAAAAAGAATTTGTTTCGAAACTGTGAAAACATATAGTTATAATTATGAGATAGTTAGTTTATTTACCGGCCCGCAGTGCATAATTGAGCATATTGGAATGTAACCCTAACGACAGGTCAACTGTTAGATCCGTAGCGCGCAGTGACTGACGAGATGCGGATCTCCATCCAATTCATTGGAGTGTCTGGATGAAGCGTTGGAGCTCGTCACGCCCTCACGGGAAGGATGCTCGCGATGGATATCCGTCTCTCTACCCCACCATAAAGACATGTTAAGTGATCAAACTTGCTTGTGTGAAATGTAGCGATTGTCCAGGTGATGTTTTATATGGTTGCGGAGCAGGGTAGCCGGATTTTCATCGAATTTGGATGCCTTGTGTCGTAACATGTACGCATGCTGTCCTTGGGGGGGGGGGGGGTAGATGCTATTCCAAAGCGACCTACCGGAAGCTGAGCATCTGCACCCATGGGACAACTGTATCTAAAGATAGGTAGGAATCCCTGCCACTTGCGGCCAAAGCTACTTTCAGTTTCTAACAACTAAATGGTAGGTTAGATTGTAGCAGAAGGCATGCATAAATAAAGCATAATACAGTATCTTTGGAAACTACATAAGACGGTGACCTGGGAATTCTTCCGAAATCGTTGGTCCCGTCTTCACGTAAGCCAGCGTGCAACACCTTAACAGTAGCTTCACTAGGATTTTCAGCACTTAGCGTTTTCTGTTGAACAAAAGAGTGGCCCTTTTTGCCAGCTCTTTTCTTCCGCTTCAGCATTGAGGGCATTTTCCTGTGATGGGGGCCCACGCAAGGCACTTTCCTCTCGCAACAACAATATTTTCTTTGCGTGTGTTGGGGTATATTACCTTATATTAAGCTACTTAGTGGCTTCGTTGCGGATGCTTCTCTTGCGGGGATACCTCTGCAGATTCAAGAACCTGTGTGGCACCTCCGGCGACACCACGTAGAAAGGACACCAGCTAGCTCTATATTGTGTATTATTGTGCTCATTTTACTGTCAAACAATTCACCTTGTATAGTATTTATTAACATTTCTACTGTTTAATTATAAATTATTACATAACTCTAAATTAGTATGGATGGGCATACTGGTGACACTAATAGTTGGGATGAGACCCTGTGGTTCAAACTTGGCAGCAATGGTTGCACGGCCCCACTGGAACATCATTGTTCCACCAGCTCTAGAAGTCGGTCTTTGTATTTCTCGGAGAGGTGTCATACGGGATCCGCAACCCCGAGATCCCTTGTGGTGCGATGGGCGGAAATCTATTGGCGGACCAGTACGTACCCCCACGAGCTATAGTAAGGTGTCCGCCATAACAATAGGCAAAGCCTTCGGCGGACAACCTGTTATGACTCATGAATATTGTTCATTTGGAATTATTGAATAAATAAACTTGAATCTTGAATAAATAATCTTGAATCCCATGCTTATCATTGTTGGTGCGCTTGATGTTGTTGGTGTTGACTGGAGTTTGTTGTTGTTGCACACCCCACCCCATACACGCACACACCTACACGTGCATACACACGTACGTATGCATGCACACTATGATGTCATGATCAGTTACTTCACATGCGGACTGATGACACAATCATAAATGAGAAAGCTATACTTTGTCATGTAGCTGGAATAGATCACCAGTTGTATAAATTGTATGTTTTACTATGTAATAAAACATTCTGTTAAATATTTTGAAACTAATTTTTTAACCATTTATCTAAGCATCAAGGAGGGTTGGGTGGTAGTGGCGGCAGCGAGACGAGTGAGGGTGTATATTGACCTCTATAAATTACTCCGCCTCCCCCTTCCAACCACCCACATTTTGCTAGTTTTTTTACTTAGCCCGGGGCCATATAAATTCCAGGATATACATACCCGAGCGTGTACTCCTGCATGCACTGCACCCCCCCACCCCCGCACTAAAACAGTAGGTACATATGTACATATGTGTGTACATATGCATGCACGCACTGACGCATCATGAAGTAGGAATAGCTCAACAGGTTGCACGAATTTATTGTTTTTAAAATCTTATATAACGTTCTGGTGAATGGTGTAGCGCGGATTGGCCGGACGGGTAGGGACCTTCCCATCACAGCTGGGTACAGGACGACCGCTCCGGGTACGTTCCAAGCACGCCCACCTGAGTAGGATAGTACGCGTGTATAAAGCCATATGGGAGAGGTTTCTGTGAAATGTCTAATCCCGTGAGATCGTGTAGCGCGCATCAGAGCTTCCCTGACAACATGTGTCAACATTGGGAGAGAATGCATACTAAAGTGTACCGGGTCGGTGCACGTAATTTCTTTAACTTCTACCATTCCCATCGTTCTGGGTACCTATCAGGACCGGAATGAGACGAGGATTCTAAAACTATTTACCTTTTTAAAGTCGGACCGAGAAATGGCCGAGTTATCATATTTAGCTCATTGAGATTATTTTCAAAATATTACAAGGACGTCGTAAACACGTGTATGTACTAAATCAATGGGAAGATGTCTATCACGTGATAGCGTCCTCACCCTTCCTATCTGCACGCTAATTCGCTACAGACCGCCCGCTGATTGGCTGGGCGTCATGCCTATTACATCAACAGTAGTATAAAAGGAGCGCAAAACCAAGAATCGAGACCAGACTTCGTCGAGAGAGAACAAGTAGTAGGTTGTGTGGCCAGAGCAGCGCAAGACATGGGCAACTGCTTACTGACTGTGGTTCCCTTTTTGTAAGCCCTCGGACGGCCATCCGGGGGCAACTAATAGAAGCGTCCTTTGCTTCCAACACTTCAGAGGAGCCTTCCTGCGGATGGGCCTCACGGCCCAGATGTACCTTCTCCAGTATTTAGAATGAGTGGTGAATCTTGGTGGACAAGTCGTTAGATCTGCCGAACCACGCTGAAAAGTAGTGATCAAACTTCCGCCCAGCATGTCGTGTGTTAATTAACTTTTAGGCCGCAGTCTGGTGGGACTCTGCCTGGTATGCCGCAAGAGCTATGTGGTGTACCATGTATGGTGTACCCAGGGGTGTACATACATTTTATAACTTTCAACTGTAGCCCTTCATGTTATGGGCATCTTTCAAACTTCCGCTACAGTACAGAACTTTCCAGCATTCTGCTGAAATTATTTGTATAAGCTATTATGACTATCTAGTGGACATCCGCAATTGCAGTCATTCTTCTTCATCGTCTTTGAGAGTGAGCCGCATCAACAGTTTGCCTGCGGAGATTTCCCAGCAAATCCAGAATCGGGCCATCTCGCACTCCTCATCTGTGACGAAGCATCTACAGTGATTTATGAACTTTTTCCATACCGATGACTAATAGGTACTCATTTAGCTATAGTTTTGTAATATTGTATTTATCCATTTCTTTACAGGTACTGATGACTAATAGGTATTGACTGGTCGTCTGAGACCGCATTTTATAATTTATATCTTTAATGTAAATAATATCCTTATTTTTGTGCTTATGACTAACGAGTACCACAAGGGCCTATGACCTGATTTATACATATATGGCAGCAGCCATCCTAGTTACTTGTTTTGTTTATTTTATATAAAATACTAGGACCACAGTACGATAGGCTATATTATACAGCAACAATAAATCTGCATCACTTTCCCCCCAGCATCAATTTTACACTACGGCCACTGTTCATGTTCTCATTGTGCGAGCCTGACATGTGATCGACTAAAGCTGGCTATTTCTAGCTCGATAGGATACGATTAAAAGTAGTTAGGGACAACCGCTCCTTAGGAGACATTTATGTAAGTCTCTTTTCCGGATGGAGTGGATATGTAACACTGCACACCGGCTAGATTGTGTAAAATTGGCCAGATACCTTAGGGCCTCTTATTATATTGAGTGACTGTCTCTTTCTACGCTCCTCCAGCTGCAAGGCTTAGTAATTGTCTGGAACTCCCATCGCCACGTTGGCATGATCTGACTTGGGACACTATTGGGGTTTCCAAGCGGTGAAAACAAGTGTCGATTTCGCATACACCTCCTCTGTATCTTCGGATACCAGTTAGCATAGATAACCCCACCATAGTAGGAAACACTGCGAAAAGATATTTATTTTAACCGGCCAGCAGTGCACTCTGGGAATACTGAAACTTAACCCTACTGACAGGCAAACGTTATTCCCCGGCACCGGATCTTAGATGGTCCACCCCCGACACACTGGGTGATGGATAGGACACAGATCTCCATCTAACTCCATACAGGGACTGGGTGCAGTCTTGGAATCCACCACGCCCTCATGGGAAGGTCACTAGAGATGGATATTTGGCTCTCACTCCCAGCCATAAACTTTTATGTGCTTTTCAAATTGCTTGTGTAATATTGACTTGTCCTAGTGATGTTGTATGTGGTCGTGGTGTGATATGTAAATGAATCGTTATGTGATTCTGAAGCTGTCACTCCATAACAGGTCCGCTCGCTGCCTTTCTTAGGGAGATGCTCCAGAGGGTGACCTTAGGGAAACCGAGCATCTTCGCCAGTCAGACTCATGTATCAAAGATAGGTAGAAATTCCTGCCACCTGCGGCCAAAGCTTGGAGATAAATCTAACAACTAACTGATAGTTTAGGATTTAGCAAAAGGACCACATAAAAGCACCAACTACCAATACAGTATCTTGGACTTACATAAGGTGACAGTGTTGAATTCTACAGAAATAATCCACCCCATCCTCACGTAATACAGCGTGTATCACATTAATTAAAATTTCACTAGGTTGACTCACATGACACTTAGCAAAAGTTTGAACAAGAGTGGCCCTTTTTGCCAACTCTCTTCCTCCGCCTCGGCGTTGAAGGCATTTTCCTGTGAAGGCGGCCCATGCGAGGCACTTTACTCTTGCAACAATAATATTTTTGTCAGGGGTATAATGGTTTATATTAAACTTTATAAATGGCCTCGTCAGGATGCGCCCTTGCAGGGATACCTCACGATATATAAGGATCGGTGAGGTACCGCTGACGAATCCACGTTAACAAGACACCACTTAGTTCTATGTACTGTATATTTTCTCTCTCGTGCTAACAAACGAGTACCATTGTTTGTATAGTATATTTTTAATTATCATGTCTAGGCTCCTAAATTGAGTTACAGACCATCATACCGGTGACACAAATAGTTGGGACGAGATGGTGGGGTTCAATCTCGGCGGCAATAGTCGCACAGCCTCACTGGAACATTATCGTTCCACCGGCTCTAGAAGTTGGTCTTTGTACTTTTCAGAGATTCACGATACAGGATCCATAACCCCGAGAACCGCAGCTAACCAGCCCTCCCATGCATCCTGTACATGCAGTGCAAAGGAGCGGAGCAGCAGGATGGACCAGCGTGTACCCCTGTGAGCTACAAAATATTTAAACTAATTTGACTGTATGACTAATTACCCATAGGTGTATGGCATAATTTGAGCCAAAATAGTTTCAGAAAGCTCACCTGGACACGCATCTAACCTCTAGGTTTTTGTCATAGCTGCAACTTTTTATTAACTTAGGGTGACTTGGCCCACATACCCAGGTATAATGCATATGCAGGTTTTTTTTTATAACTCTGCTGAGAATATATGGTGTTTTTGTGCAAATCAGCTGTATACTGCTTAATAAGCGGGCTGAGAATATTTTGAAAATACTTTGACTGGATGAGTCCCCGACATATTTCCACAAAGTCTTACAACACTCAGATGATTTTACGGGTGTAAATTTAGGGTCTGAACACGCGCATTATTATTATAATATTAATTATTATTAATATTATTATTAATAATAATTAATATTATTATAATTAGGGCTGCAGCTTAGGGATATCACTAGTATGTTTTTGAGACTTTTTTTTCAGGAGCTCATAGCTTATGATAAGCCTCTGGCTTCTTAATTGAAGAGAGACCCAGGGTTGAACATGCATGGATTGCCATTGCTATATTGCCTTGTTCTAGGCCAGGAAACGTTATGCCCGGGTCTGAATGGTAAACACCTTTAGAGTATACACCCATTCCCTCTACAATAGCGGTAATAGCAGAACTAGCAGAAGCAGCAGCAGCAGCAGCAGCAGCAGCAGCAGCAGCAGCAGCAGCAGTAGTAGTAGTAGTAGTAGTAGTAGTAGTGGTAGTAGTAGTAGTAGTGGTGGTGGTAGTAGTAGTAGTAGTAGTAGTAGTAGTAGTAGTAGTAGTAGTAGTAGTAGAGTAGTAGAGTAGTAGTAGTAGTAGTAGTAGTAGTAGTAGTAGTAGTAGTAGTAGTAGTAGTAGTAGTAGTAGTAGTAGTAGTAGTAGTGGTAGAAGTAGTAGTAGTAGTAGTAGTAGTAGTAGTAGTAGTAGTAGTAGTAGTAGTAGTAGTAGTAGTAGTAGTAGTAGTAGTAGTAGTAGGTTTTCTTAGCTTAAGATACCTCAATGTGGCCATTTCTAAAAATCTTAAGCCGTTAAATCATTTTAGAGCTTAGGAGCGAATCACTCTCCTAACACAACTTCAGGTAGACCCGTGCAAGGTTGAATGTGTTATAAGCCTTGATCCACATATCCAGATGTAGTGTATATACAGGTTTTATAACTTTATAATACATGCACAAACAAATGTCTTGGGTATTTAATATGTCTGCTGGTGAATATTTTGAAAATATTTAGACTGGCTAGCTAGTCTAAATGCCGACTTAGCAACATATTTCCACAAAGGCGCCCAACGTCCAGTCAGCTTTCACAGGTGTAAATCTAGGGTCCGAACACAGGCCTTATTATTATTATTATTATTATTATTATTATTATTATTAATTATTAATAACAGTAATAGTAATTATTATTATTAATATTATTATAATTAGGGGTGCTGGATATTGGTTAGTGATAGTACATTTTGAGACATTTTTGCTGGAGATCATAGCTGATGTTAAGCCTGGGTCTTCTTGATAGAAGAGAGATCATGGGGTTGGACATACATTGAATGCCATTGCTATATTGCCTTGTTCTAGGTCAGGAAATGCTACAACCAGGATTTGAATGTTAACCCTTTAGAGCATATACCCACTGCCTCCTCTTCAGTAGTAGTAGTAGTAGTAGTAGTAGTAGTAGTAGTAGTAGTAGTAGTAGTAGTAGTAGTAGTAGTAGTAGTAGTAGTAGTAGTAGTAGTAGTAGTAGTAGTCGAAGTGAACGCACACGTTTATTTAGCTCTGCAATTGCTGCCCGAATTTGCTAGTTTCTAGCGCGATTTTGTAGATAGATTTTATACATATATTTCGTATTAGTATTTCCTTTCAAACTTTATGTTTAATTTGTAAATTCTTGTCTTGGTTGGAGCGCATTTTGTGTCTCCATTTGCTAAAGGCACTCCTCTTAGCTGGCAGATTCCACCATTTAATAGGACGCCTCTTACTGTGGTCAATGCAATACATTTCTTCCCGCGCCAGTATGCTATTTCTATAGTTCGTTGGCTAGCACATTATATTTTGGCATTATATTTTGGCAAGATCGCTTGAGTGAGTTGATTTTATTCTTTTGTCATTTGTAAGCGCAAGCCTAGTACTTTGATTATATAAATCTTTATAGTGAGTTGGCTGTCCCCGGTCAACAAATATATGACTGTAATATGTTAGTATGCATTAGGAAACCACTTTAATCGGTTAGGTGTTAGTGAACCACTTAGAAAGTGGTTCAAACTAACAAATATACGACTGTACTATCTATTCGTATATTTGCTGGTAGGTGTCAGGGTTTCAAAAGGGGACACTATTTATTTAGTGTTTAGCTCTTTCCCTGACGTCTTGGTATTATATATTTGTATTACCCCTTATATATTGTAGTAGTATGGGTTTCCTCTTTTATTAAAACACCATGGCAACCTCCTATAAGCGTACCCTGAGTCTTAAAATCACGACAAAGGCTTGGGGTGTTTCGGCAATTGAGGTGTATCATGGGTTGAATGATGTAGTTGGGGCAGGGCCACGGGCCCTTCAAGGCCTCATTAACGTTTCCAAATCTGTATGGAATGTCACCGTAGTTAAGGAAAGTGTGAAGGAAAAGTTGCTCGACGAGGTCCTTGTCATGAAGGGTGAGGTGTGTAATGTGGAGGAAATAGATTCTGATCGTCTATTAGTCAAGATGAAGGTTCCATTAGAGATCCCAGATGAACGGGTTATCAATGAATTTATCAAGTATGGCAAAGTGGACAAAGTAGAACATGAGACCTATCCATTTGATCGAACCTTAGAAAATGGCATCAGAAGAATTTGGTTCGAAAAGGTAGAACAACCTCTCCCAAGTAAGGTCACGATAGATGGTCGATTTATCTTGCCATTATGGTACAGGGGGCAAATCAAAAGTGTAGAATCTGCTTAAGCACAGAACATCTTGCAACAGATTGCCCTAACAAAAACAATGTCTAGTTTGTGGATCAGCTGATCATTTTAAGTGGCGATGCCCGCAGAACAAATATGTCAAAAGGGGTGCTGATAAAAGTGCAGAGCAAGTGGTCTCTAAAGAGAATATCATAGAACCAGTAGCTGCTGAGATTGTAGCTGAAATCCATGTTAATGGGAAACACGTTGCTAAATAAAATGCCATCGAACCAGTAGTTGCTGAGAGTGTAGCTGATGTTCATGTTAATGAGAAGCATGGTGAAAAAATTAAGAATCCAATCGCTGTAGTTGCAGGCGATGAAATAGAGGTTCTAGATGAGGGGCTAAGTCTTACTCCAGTAACAAGGCAATCCAAGTCTGATGTCAGAGAGGCTAATTCCACACAAGTTGAAGATGATGATCAATACCCTCTGGAAGAGAGTTTTAATTTAGGACAAGTCAAATTCAGGTCGCAAGATACTGAAACTAACTTTGATTTTCCACTGAGTACACTCAATCTAGATGATTTAAATAATATAATTGGTGTCTCGGATCGATTGAGTGGAACAAAGCGACAGAAAGATGGAGAGAGTTCTGAATCAGAAATAGAGTAAAGTGATATAGAAGACGATAATATGTCAGTCGCTGAATCCGATATATCCATTCAAACACAGAGTTCTAAATCACCCGATGAAATGGTCATGTACAGGTCGGAGGCAGGAGAGGTGTTAGTTCCATATGTGACGGCAAAAGGGGTTAAATATAGGCATCTGCGTCATGATTCAGATATATTAAAATATAAGCATTTGGAAAAAGTTGAGCTGAGTAATGCAGCATTTGTGAGTAAAATAGGTAAATGGTCTAAGAGAGGGTAGAAAAAACCCAAAATCTAGTTAGCTTAATAATGGCGGTTATACACATCATTTTATTACTTTTTATGCTAATTTGCACACTCAATTGTAGAGGCTTAAATAGTGACATAAAGCAACGTCACTTATTAGAGACTCTGAAAAATGAGCAGATTGACATTGCTTTGATACAGTAAACAAAAATTCAGAAGTCAGAATCATACGATAATTTAGAAAAGATTTCTGGATCCAGAATATTCTATTCGTTATCTCAAGATAATAGTGCAGGCGTAGCAATTGTTATACTCCCTCGTTGTTCAGCCTATGCAAATATAATCTCTTCAGTATCAGGTGCAAATGGTCGTTGGGTGAGAGTCATGCTAGATATACAACAAACACGTTTCACGTTGCTATGTATATATGCACCTGCATCTCATCAACTACGTCGTAATTTTTTTAATGAGATGTCTACAACAGCACTAGACAACATCACTGAAAACTTAGTAATGGGTGGTGACTTTAATTGTGTCGTAGACAAAGAAAATGACAGGAATGCAACTTCAACGTATACTGATACATCACACAGACTCTTAAAAGAAATATGTTATAATGAAAATTTAGTTGACACCTATAGAATATCAAAACCTCATGGTAAAGATCTTACATGTTTTTCGGCAGATGGTAAAATTGGTTCACGGATCGACAGAATTTATGTGAATAGTTTGTTGACAGGGTACTGGAGAGATGTTAATATTAAGCCAGTCGCATTCTCAGATCATACCATGGTTTGTGTAACCTTAGCCAATGCTGATTGGGTAACAAAAGGGGTTGGGTTTTGGAAATTAAACACAACACTGTTGGGAGAAGAATTTTATAAGAATAATATAGAGAGTTGTTGGCAACATTGGATTAATAGGAAAGCATCATATACGAGCGCATTGCAATGGTGGGAGGATGTAAAACCGGATTTAAAGTATGTTTCCCGAAAGTATGCTATTAGAAAAGCACGGGAAATAAGCAAACGCAAGAAACCCACTTCATCGATCACTGATGAAAATTAATGCTAAAGTCAATAATGGTGAAGATAATTATTATGAATTACTGGTTAAAATTAAAAGTAAAATAAGAGATATAGAACAATAAGAGTTTGAGGGTGCAAAAATTAGAGCAAGAGCCCAGATGCACGCAGAATGGGAAAAACCAACCCGATATTTTTGCACATTAGAAAAAGCACGGGCAATAGATAAGGTGATGTGCTCATTAAACATGCCAGATGATTCAACAGTCTTTACCAACAATGAAATGAGTACTATTGTATGCAATTACTATGGGTCATTGTACAAGTCGGAGGGAATTGATGAAGATGCAAAATTGGATTTGTTAGCAAATATAGACAAAAAGGTGTCAGACACAGGCAGTGAATTTTGTGATCACCCCTTAAAGGGAAACACCAGACCGTCTATACTACTGTGTATAACATGAATCTACTGACCGTAACGTTTTCAAAAATATAATTGTAAGCTCTGTGCTCAAATTAGAAATATATATCTTTGTTATTTAAATATGTGATACATTAGTTAAATTTCTATTCCCGGATGAGGTGTATGACGTCATAAGTTGAACGTTTTCCTCGCTGTCACCCAACGCTATCGCAATACAATTGCGAATTGCGTTTTTATAAGGGGTTCTCTTCAGCGGTTTTAGGAATATATAAACTATATTTGCGGAAATGTTGAAGGATATATACTAACAGTCCTTTGTCTGATTTCTCTGATGGTGTCAATTTTGACATGAAGTTTTAATCTTGAGATAAATGAATGACGCGATAGCATAGGCATATCAATATAATTGCCACTATTGAACCAACATTCTCACTGGGGCTACGGCAGATAATGCTATTAAAGTTTCACCCATTAATATGAGAGTTTAAATAGTTTGTACATACACCCAGTCCATCTTTAGGTACTTATGTTTTCATACTAGCCTCAAAACTTCCTGGGATTTTGTAATGTTGATGTAATTGGCAGGTATCTTCATGGGAAATGGCCATCTTAAGGCTCGGCAACTAATGTATGAAAATAACAAATATATCCCATAAATTTGCGATAGTGTGATACACGTCTTAATCTCTTCAAGCTGTACATATATAAATGATGTCGATAGTATTATCACAGATAGAGATATCACCATCCAAATCCATGTACTCCTGTTTTCAGAGTGCCGTTATCGTAGTTCTTATCGGATGGGATTCAACTTATGACGTAATAGGTTTAATTAACTCGCAGAAAATTATAGTAATATAGTGTTTTTTAACATCATTTTACTCGGATTTATATACAAATGTCGGGGAAAAGCTTTACACAGTAGCTTAAATATGGGCTCTACAATAGAACTGCGTGTTTTATGCAGACGATGGTAATAGGTTTAATTAACTCGCAGAAAATTATAGTAATATAGCGTTTTTTAACATCATTTTACTCGGATTTATATACAAATGTCGGGGAAAAGCTTTACACAGTAGCTTAAATATGGGCTCTACAATAGAACTGCGTGTTTTATGCAGACGATGGTAATAGGTTTAATTAACTCGCAGAAAATTATAGTAATATAGCATTTTTTAACATCATTTTACTCGGATTTATATACAAATGTCGGGGAAAAGCTTTACACAGTAGCTTAAATATGGGCTCTACAATAGAACTGCGTGTTTTATGCAGACGATGGTGACCCTTCTTGTGTTCCCCTTTAACACTAGAAGATTTAACTAAATCCCTTAAAGGTATGAAACTAGAAAAATCACTGGGGTGTGATGGCCTTCCAGTTGAATTTTACCAAACGTTTTGGCACCTATGTAGGGCCAATAATGGAAGAATTAGCCACTGAAATTTTTTAGAAAGGCCATTTACCACCAACTATGGCTAGGGCATACGTAAGGCTAATATATAAACGAAATGACAGACGTCTAATTCAGAATTACAGACCAATTTCTCTACTATGTGTAGACTACAAAATAATATCCAGAGCACTAACATTGAAACTAGGTAGTGTTTTAGGAGAAATCATTGGAACAGGGCAGACATGTGCTGTACCCAGGAGGACAATTTTAACCAATACCATGTTAATAAGAGACCGTATACAATTGGTTGAGAAGGATAGCATCCCTTCAGCTGTGATTGTCTTGGACAACGAAACGGCATTTGCCCGTGTGGAATGGGATTTTCTTTTTAATTCTTTGCAATCGTTTGGGTTAGGCTCAAACTTTATTAAATGGGTTAAGATTTTATATACGGATATCAAGAGTATCTATTTAGTGAACAATCAATTATCCAGAGAAATTGTCTTAGAACGTGGTGTTAGACATGGGTGTTCCCTATCGACATTATTATTTGTTATTGTGATGGAATCTCTTGGCATAGCATTGAGGCAAAATAATAACTTTCAAGGCATATGTATTCGTGGCATAGAAAGACCACTTAAGCTGTCACAATATGCTGATGACACAACTGTGTTTGCTAGTTCAAACAATGATTTTGCAATTTTAAACCACGTACTAGAAAAGTTCCAAAATGCATCTGGTTTGAAAATCAATAAAGGAAAATCCAAAGGATTATTTTTGGGGCCATGGAAAGAACGGAATGACCAGCCACTTGACATCAATTGGTCTAATGATACCATTAAGATTTTAGGCATCTATTTTAGCAGGAAACCGAATATAACACAAAATTGCAATGAACGAGTATCTAAGTTTAAGAGAATATTAGCAAATTGGAAGCATCGTCGACTTTCAATTTTTGGCAGAGTGTTTGTTGTCAACAACTTTGTATTATCTGGGCTATGGTATACAACATCTATTGTACACATGCCAAAACATGTAGAAAATGAGGTTAATGAGTTGATATTGTCATTCATATGGGAAGAAAAGAATCATTTAGTTTCCCATCATGTTCTCAATAATGCCAAGTTAGAAGGAGGACTTGATTTAATTGATATTAAAGTGAAATGTGTTTCGTTAAGGTTAAAATTTTTTAATGATCTTATTACATCAGATGAGATGTGGGCATGTGTTTCAAGAGCTCTCATGGAGAGAATTGAAGAACCATTTCTGGCGGAGCATGTTTTTACCTCAAAGAAGCTACCTCCGAATAGCCAAATGATACCAGATGTGTTTAACGATCAAGTTAAGGAGTTAGAAATATTTGACAGATACATGCCTCCACCTATGTACTGGAAGGAAGTACTAGAACAGCAATTGTGGGGCAATAGTAATATATGTTATAACAATGCAGTACTTTATCTACCGTCCTTTGCAAAATATGGCATTCAACATTTATCTGATATGATACACCCTCAAACACGTAGATGGATTTCAATGCAAGAAGTAGCTAGAAAAACGCATATGAGGCATATAGATGTCCAGCGGTTGCTAAATAAAATAAAACATGCTGTACCAATTGAATGGTTTCGTCTGCCAAATGTAAATAATAATAGTTTGACTCCACAACCTGCATTAGTTCTTGATGATGAGATGTTAAAGTACAAGATGAGATCCAAGGAATGATACCACATTATGAGACGAAAGCAAGTAACACCTCCCATAGCAATTAGGAGATGGGATGACTCAAGCTATAAACCATCCAGTTCGAAAAATGTATGGAAAATCTTACATTATCCATACATACCAAATATGGCTCATGATTTATTGTGGCGATCACTACATCGACGGCTATGGGTGGGACACTTGACATACAAGTGCAATATTACGACTTCTGATAGGTGTTACTTATGTCAAACAGACGAGGAAACAATCGAGCATTTATTTGCGGAATGTCCAATATCGTCACAATTTTGGGACTATATCAGCCAAATCTTGGCACAATTTGGAGCGAAGCCCATTGTTCTAGAAACGCATGTAGTCTTATTTAGAGAATTTGGATCAAGCGGTGTAAATATCATAAAGTCTGAAAGGACTATTTTAATAACAATGCTAACCATAGGTGTTTGGGCCATTTGGAAACATCGGTGTGCACAGACGAAAAATCCATCTATGGGCAATCACAATAGAGCAATAAAGGCAATATTTCGTTCATTGCTGCTGAATCATATTCCTTGCGAATATTTTAGATTAAAGCAGCATGGTAAAGAAAAAGTATTCAAGGACATATGGTGCAAAACAAACATAGTTTCAATAGAGTTGGGAACTGTAAAAATAAATGAGCCTGCACTAGCTTAAATCATTTAATTACTACAGCTGATTTATCTGTGTCTTTTAATTAATCTGTGTCCTGTAATTCATTTTAGTCTGCACTTTGATATTGTTATGTTTAATAATTCATGTTAACAAATACACAGACTGGGGTAATTTAATAATCAATCGATAAAGTAAGTTACCATTGACTTATAAAATCGTCCCGGGTAATTTTAGAAACTTGCACAGGGTTTTATAGGGTTATTTGTTCCCGGGTAATTTACAAAACCTTACAACAAAGTAAATAAAAAATGTAAACAAGAGCGCCATCTATTTCCGTCTATTTTTCTGTAATTTTCCTGCTGACTATATATGTTATGCTACCCAAATGCTACTACGCCCGCTGATCTTTAAAGAATCAGCCCACTGGCATCAATGATTGACTTATTTGTCATTGATTGACGAGTCACTTTTCATTTGTTGAATAGTTGCACTCGCCACATGGGCCTACTACCACACATGGATTGAATGGTAATTTACAAAACCTTACAATAAAGTAAATTGAAAATGTAAACAAGAGCGCCATCTATTTTTCTGTGATTTTTCTGCTGACTATATGTATTATACCACCCAAATGCTACTACACCCGCTGATCTTTAAAGAATCAGCCCACTGGCGTCAATGATTGACTTATTTGTCATTGATTGACGAGGCACTTTTCATTTGTTGGATAGTTGCACTCGCCACACGGGTCTACTACTACACCTGGGTTGAATAGTAATGCCTTTGTTAAGTTTTGTTTTGCTATCAGAGCTTTATCAGCCTATTGTTTTGTATCTATACTTTTTAAGCCATATGTATTTATAGATTGTATTAACGCTCATTATTTATCTTTTGTTTGGGTATAATATTAATCAGGCTTACTAGTTCACCAGGTTTTTTTCTGGGGGTTTGCAAGCCTTTTTAAAGGAGTTACTCCGTGAAGTTTGTCCAACTGCGTCAGCGTCGGTTTTTCAACAAAAAAAAAAAAGGTAGTAGTAGTAGTAGTGGTGGTGGTGGTGGTGGTAGTGGTGGTGGTTGTGGTGGTAGTGGTAGTAGTAGTAGTAGTAGTAGTAGTAGTAGTAGTAGTAGTAGTAGTAGTAGTAGTAGTAGTAGTAGTAAACAGGCCTAGTTGTACACACTATGACTCTATAGAGCATTCAACACCCAGCCACCTAAGCATTTGCACGGTTCATTAACTCCACAGAGCATACAATGGTGACTGTATAAGCGGCTGCCCCGATTGGCTGAGAGATATGACATCATCAATATTTGAATTAGGCCATGCCCCTAATGCTTTCACAACTCATTACCTGTGTCAATAGCTCTACAGGTTAAAATATAAGCAGCTGCACTGATAGGCAGCGAGGGGTCTCGTAACCTCGATTGACACCTCAACATCGAACAATGTCAACCATATAAGTGGCTGCTCTGATACGGCTCGAGGGCTCATGTGACCTTGATTTGGACACATCCCACCATAGACATTTCCCACCTTATTACAACTGGCAATAGATCGACAGGTCAAACATTGGCGACTGCATAAGCGCCTGCACTGATTGTTCAAGCCCTATGACGTCATCATCCATATTTTAATTAGGCCACACCATCTACTCTTTCACAGGTCATTAGGCCCGTCAATCAGCATTATCGAGGGTCAATATATATAGTCTTGAACAATGGCGACTTATAAGCATGCTCTGAGGGGTCACATGATCTACATTTAGCCATGCCAACCCCCCACCCACCCACCCCCCCCCCTTTCATGCATCGTTACACTAGTCAATTGTATAAAGATCCCAAAACTGCCCCCCCCTCTCCCCCCTCCCCCCTCCACCCACCCCGCCAAAAAAATACTTGAATATTATTGGTCGAGAGAGTACAATAGAAAAGCCTCTCGAGCAGTCAGATTCGAGTATTTTTTGGCAGGAGAAAATTGGGTGTGGCCTAATTTAAATATTGATGACATCGCTGATGAGGTCATAAGCTCTCGACCAACCAGGACAGTCGGCCATCCTGTCACCTTTCTACTGACCTAGCCATTATAGGACCACATATGTAAGTGAATTATTATGCATAATGGTTTGGTCCCTCCCTCCCTCTCTCTATCTCTCTCTCTCTCATAACCTATCACGGATAGGATACATAATGATAATATGGATTATCCGTATGTCATAGGCTATCATAGATATGATACATGATGATATGGATTCTCTCTATGTCATACCCTATCACGGATAACATGCATGATGATAAGGATTCTCTCTATGTCGATACATGATGATATGCATTCTCTCTATGACATAGCCTATCAAAGATAGTGTAGCGAAATTGGGGGAGGGGGGGGGGCACAATGCTCTGCCGGTCATGGTGTGATGCTAATTTGGTATAAGTGTGACGCATTCTAGGTCTCTGCTTGTTGATCTTTGTGTTGCCACCCGGAGTTATCTTTGGCGAAGTTAAAGTTGAAGGCCGAAAAGTGAACCCGGGTGGTGGTGCTATCACAGTCGAAATGCAGACCGGCTTTGGCGTTCTCATCAGGAAAAATGGTGAGTTCTCGTGCGTGCGTGCGTGCGTGCGTGTATGTCAAGGTACACCTTACAAAACAGAGTCTAGAAAAAATGGGCGAAGTGCAGGCTAGTAGTGCAGGTGCGTGCGTGTGTGCGTGTGCATGTCAAGGTACACCTTACAGAACAAAGCCATAAAATGGGTGAAGTGCAGGTTAGTAGTGCAGGCCGTGCAAGTGCCGAGGCTGTTAGAATGCAAAAGGACGGGTTTGCACCAAATTCCTAATCGGTTTACTAAAGACTGGTGCCTAGTCTGCTAAATCGAAAAGAAGAACAGAAGTTTTTTTAAGAAAATGTTTTGCTACAAGGCTAAGCAAAGGTAGGTTACGTCAAGTTGGTTGAGCACTGGAGTAATCCTCAGTTAGCAAACAACTTGTCACCAGATAACTAACTTATAATTTCTTACACCAATGCTTAGCCAAGGATTAAATTTATCTGACTAACGTGTAGTGTAAAGTGCGCAGTTGTATCGAGGACAACTTATATATAGGTCAATTGAAAATTGACCGGATGATTTACATCAAACTTGGTATAAATTGAAAACAAATGTCAACTAAGCAACCTATACAATGGCTAACTCAAAGACTAAGTTTGAATATAAATAATCTGGCAACAGTTAACTATGCTCAGATTTTTGTACCGTAGATGATAGCAAGCGAGCACACTATCTGGCAACAGCACTCCAATATAAATTCTATCCGGCTTAAATATTTGCTAATTGATGTTGAAAGTCAACAATGCTAAGGACTCGGACACTATCTATAAGCACGTTGGGCCTACAATCCTAGGATAACCTGTCCAAGTAAAGAATCTTGTGCCGCTTATTGGACGAGTAATCAAGATGCTTTCACTTGAAAGTTATTCTAAGAACTATATAACTAAGCGTGCTGGGACTCCTAGTGACTAAAATCTGAGACAGTCAGTAAATAAGATCAAGTATAAAAGTATAAGAAATATCTCCTTGAAATTTGGTAGTTAGGAGCTGAAAGAGCCTAGCTCACCTTTCTATTAAAAGCAGAGTGACCTCTCTAACTACCGGGCAAGTACAGGTGAACTTATTTGATGACCTTGACCTATTACCTTTGTCCTACAAATGTATCCGAGCTTCTAGACTGAATTTAGCTAAATTAAATGGTTCGAAATCATGGACGACGGAGATTAAGTTTTAAGTAAATCGATTCAGTAAAATTAAAGTTTAGCCTACTCTGTGTTAAGGATGGCCCATCCTTTCCCTGTAACGCTACGCTTGATTTATGTGAAACCGGGTCAGTAAATTTAGTTTCAGGATGCAGATTCCACGGGTACGTTCAACTGCTAAATGTCCACTGTTATCATGAAACTGTTTGAGTACTTGTTTACTTGCATCCAAAAACTGAAACCATATCCGTTTCACCTATCCTAGCCTAACCAAAGGGGAGTTCGGACGTACTAGATAATCAATCGATACAGAAAGATTATGACGTCAAAATGCTCGAACCATTGCTAAGGCAGGCAGGCACCTTCTTACCATCAGCAAGGCACTTACAAATAGTAATGGCACGATAAAATACTACTGAAACATAGCTCCTACGTGTAATGTAAAAAAATACTCAACAATACATCTTCTGCGTGTCATAATGTTAACGAGTGTGTCTACATGGTGCAATTCTAAACTGATTACAATGGCAATGATTCCGTAAAAACTGTGTACCTGCTCCTAAAAATCGACAGCGGTATCTACTGAATAATAACAAAATATTGTCTGTCTATGAATTGACTGCTGTCTGCACCTTGCTTCAACAAGAAACCGGAATCTACTGGATAATAAGAAATATCTCAGCGCTGGCTCTCTGCCAATGCTACTTGCAAACTCGATAACTTGCTTCACTACAGGAAACCAGGGGGGAGTTACTGAACAAAATAACATGTCCGTGCTGGCTATCTGTAAATTCTGTTATCTGGAAACTTGATTCTGCTAGGTCAGCAAAACATTCTCAAAATTCTCTTCAGAGACAGTAAAAATCATGACCAACTCTAACTGACAATATTCCGAGGCGCCTTTGTACCAGTTACTTGAAATTGAATCATAAAGGGCCCTATAAAAATGGACAGCAGTTCCACTATCTTCACTATCTACACTCTTCGTAAAGCGAAGGGGACAGATAAAACGGAAATGGAAACAATGAAAACGGAAGTGAATAAACTTAAGGTTTATTTTGGATAATTTATTATAGAAGGCAAATGGGTACAGATATTTACCTGATGTTAAGCAGCGAAAAGATGCTTCCTAGCTCTTGGCGTCTTGTGTCCTGGGTTCGTGTCCTCAAGCTTACACATTTAACTCAGAATGAAATAACTGCATTAGCCACAAGTTAAGAAAAGTGTGCACAGTAGTTAGGCCAGCCGAAACTATCACAAGTGCTAACACCAAGCAAAAATGCCTTTCACGTCAAATGTGAACAGTAAAAATTAGCACGCATTCTGTAAGGCTTTGCAATACATGCCCCTAACTGGTGAGATAAATCTTTAGAGATTGACAGTCAAATAAAAATTAACAGAAGCAGCTGAAGCTCGAACTTGATCTGTAACTTCTCACCAAGTTTCAGTTAAATATGGTGAAGGAGAAGGAAGAAGTCTTGAAAGCTGATATGTTTGTATTTCATAAGTCGAAAGGGGACATAACTACATAAAAAAATGACGCAAACGCCTGAAACTCGAACTTGGTCTGTAATTTCTGATAATAAAGTAATGTACCCATTCTCATTTGAATATCTTAAAAGACTGCGAGAAAAATGGCGGAAAACAAATATTTTTTGTATTTCATGTCGAAAGGGGGCATAAGCCCATGAAAAACTGACGAAAATGTCTGAAACTCGAACTTAGTCTGTAACTCCTTATACCAATGCGATGTACCAATTTGCCCTTACATATCTTGAAGGATTGCGAAGAAAGTGAGGAAGGCTAATATTTTCGTCGAAAGCGGGCATAACTCCATCAAAGATTGGCACATACCCCTGAAACTCGAACTTGGTCTATAACTTCTCATATCAAAGCAATGTAGCAATTCTCAGTAGAATATCTTGAAAGACTGCGAAAAAAAGTGCGGGAAACTAATATTTTTCGTATTTCATACTTCATGAAAAATTGACGAAAATGTCTGAAACTCGAACTTGCTCTGTAACCCCTTAGACTAAAGCAATGTACCGATTTTTCCTTAAATATCTTGAAGGAATGCGAAATTGCAGAAAGCTGATATTTTTCATATTTCCTAAGTCGAAAGGGGGAATAACGCCATCACGAATTTACGCATATGCCTGAAACTCCAACTTGGTCTGTACCTTCTCATAACAAAGCAATGTAGCAGTTCTCAGTATAATATCTTGAAAGACTGCGAAAAAAGTGTGGAAAGCTAATATTTTTTCTATTTCATAAGTCAACGGCGGCATATCTCCATGAAAATTGACGAAAATGTCTGAAACTCGAACTTGCTCTGTAACCCCTTATACTAAAGCAAAGTACCGATTTTTCCTTAAATATCTTGAAGGAGTGCGAAAAAAGTGTGGAAAGCTGATATTTTTCATATTTCCCAAGTGGAAAGGGGGCATAACTCCATAAAAAATTGACGCATATGCCTGAAACTCGAACTTTGTCTGTAACTTCTCATAAAAAAGCAATGTAGCAGTTCTCAGTATAATATCTTGAAAGACTGCGAAAAAAAGTGAGGAAAACTTATATTTTTCGTATTTCATAAGCCAAAAGGGGGCATAAGTCCATGAAAAATTGACGAAGATGTCTGAAACTCCAACTTGCTCTGTAACTCAGTATACTAAAGCGATGCACCGATTTTCTCTTAAATATCTTGAGAGTTGGAAAAAAAGTGCGGAAAGCTGATATTTTTTGTATTTCTTAAGTCGAAAGGGGGGCATAACTCCATAAAAAATTGATGCATACGCCTGAAACACGAATGTGGTCTGTAACTTCTCATAACAAAGCAATATACCAATTCTCAGTTGAATACCTTGAAGGACTGCGAAAAAAGTGAGGAAAACCAACTGCGACAGACGGACATAGCAAGAGATCACGTAAGCGGAACACAAATTTTAAATGTTTCTACTTATGAATACAGACGCCAAGAGAAACAAAATCTGAGACGACTGTAGTTTTATGAAAATGTCCCCAAAGGAAAGACATACACAAAATATACATGCTACCAGAATAACCCGGTCTGCCTGAGCATAGCTCCAATTTGGAATGCTTCCATATTACATCTGAATGCTGCCAAACACCCTGGTCAAGAAAGCATCAGTTGAAGAATGTGCGAGAAATCCGTCAAATAACGGCTGAAAATCATTGCAAAGTGTATTTACAGCAACTTTCAGCAACATTTTTGAAGAAAATCAGACACATTCCAAGACGCCAGGATCCTGACCAGAATCTCTAAACAGGTTATAAAAAATTGGGGGGGCTAACATGTCAGACTAACTGCTAATTGTTATGCACATCTCAAACTTAACAAAAGCTGTACCGGTGAAAATACGTGTTCGTCTCGTATGACTAGTTGTATGGTGACTACTCATCCAACGAACGCATTCCAATACTAAATTTAGTCAGCTATCTGTGTTTGGCTGTCCAGTACTTACAACAGACCTTGATCCAGCTGCACTGTCGAACTCCATGGTGTTAATTTCTTGAAATGTGACATGTAAACGCTGAATAAGAAGAATGTCCCTCCTACATTTAAGGAGAACCGAAATCGAGTTCTGTAAATTGATTCAAAACTCGTAATTCTATTGAATTGAAAGTTGACACAACTGACAAAACTCGATCCGACTGACATGCTTGTTTCAATAGGATATATGATGATATGGATTCTCTCTATGTCATAACCTATCACGGATAGATGCTATGTCATAACCTATCACGGATAGATGCTATGTCATAGCCTATCAAAGATAGGATACATGATGGTATGGATTCTCTCTATGTCATAGCCTATAATGGATAGGATATATGATGATATGGATTGTCTCCATGTCATAACCTATCACGGATAGGATACCTGATGACCTGGAATCTCTCTATGCCATAGCCTATCACGGATAAGTTGCATGATGATATGGATTCTCTCTATGGCATAGCCTATCACGGATAGATGCTATGTCATAGCCTATCACAGATAGGCTACATGATTATATGGATTTTTATATGGCATAGCCTATCACGGACAGAATACATGATGATATGGATTCTGTCTATGTCATAACATATCAAGGATAGGATACATGCAGATATGGATCTCTCTATGGCATAGCCTATCACGGATAGATGCTATGGCATAGCCTATCAAAGATAGGATACATGATGGTATGGATTCTCTCTATGTCATAGCCTATAATGGATAGGATATATGATGATATGGATTGTCTCCATGTCATAACCTATCACGGATAGGATACCTGATGACCTGGAATCTCTCTATGTCATAGCCTATCACGGATAAGTTGAATAATGATATGGATTCTCTCTATGGCATAGCCTATCACGGATAGGATACATGATGATATGGATTCTCTCTATGCAATCGCCTATCATGGATAGGATGCATGATGATATGGATTCTGTCTATGTCATAACATATCAAGGAGAGGATACATGAAGATATGGATTCTCTCTATGTCATAGCCTATCACGGATCGAACACATGATGATGTGGATTCTCTCTATGGCATAGCCTATCAAAGATAGGATACATGATGATATGGATTCTCTCTATGGCATAGCCTATCAAAGATAGGCTACATGATGATATGGATTCTCTCTATGGCATAGCCTATCACGGACAGGATGCATGATGCTATGGATTCTCTCGATGTCATAGCCTATCACGGATAGGTTGCATGATGCTATGGATTCTCTCGATGTCATAGCCTATCAAAGGTAGGATACATAATGCTATGGATTCTCTCTATGGCATAGCCTATCACGGATAGGCTACATGATGATATGGATTCTCTCTATGGCATGGGCCTCTCAAAGATAGGATACATGATGCTATGGATTCTCTCGATGTCATAGCCTATCAAAGATAGGACACGTGATGATATGGATTCTCTCTATGGCATAGCCTATCACGGATCGGATGCATTATGCTATGGATTCTCTCGATGTCATAGCCTATCAAAGGTAGGATACATAATGCTATGGATTCTCTCTATGTCATAGCCTATCAAAGATAGGATACGTGATGATATGGATTCTCTCTATGGCATGGGCCTCTCAAAGATAGGACACGTGATGATATGGATTCTCTCTATGTCATAGCCTATCAAAGATAGGACACGTGATGATATGGATTCTCTCTATGTCATAGCCTATCAAAGATAGGACACGTGATGATATGGATTCTTTCTATGGCATAGCCTATCAAAGATAGGACACGTGATGATATGGATCCTCTCTATGTCATAGCCTATCAAAGATAGGACACGTGATGATATGGATTCTCTCTATGTCATAGCCTATCAAAGATAGGACACGTGATGATATGGATTCTCTCTATGTCATAGCCTATCAAAGATAGGACACGTGATGATATGGATTCTCTCTATGGCATAGCCTATCACGGATCGGATGCATGATACTATGGATTCTCTCTATGTCATAACATATCAAGGATAGGATACATGATGATATGGATTCTCTCGATGTCATAGCCTATCAAAGATAGGATGCATGATGATATGAATTCTCTCTATGTCATAGCCTATCAAAGATGCGAATTTTAACATGAGATTAGCATCCGTTTGAAAAGGTTATTTGTATAAATTTGTGTAAGAGTTTGGGGTTAAAACCATATTTAAAAAAAAAGTTTTTCCGACAAACAGAGACTAGACATAGACATTTAGCCCATTTTCCCAGGTACTTGTTGCCGTTGTTGGCTTTTAACTCTTTTTATCCGTGTTGCTATATGCAAGTGTATTTGCGAGCGTGGAGTGCTTGTTGTTGTTGTTGTTGTTGTTGTTGTTGTTGTTTTGCTCTTGTTGTTGTTGTTGTTTTGCTCTTGTTGTTGTTGTTGTTTTGCTCTTGTTGTTGTTGTTGTTGCTGCTGCTGATGCTGCTGTTGTTGTTGTTGTTGTTGTTGTTGTTGTTGTTTTGTTGTTGTTGTTGTTGTTTTGTAGTTGAGACATTTTAAAAAATAACTATGGTTCTACTGGAGGGATTTTTTCCAAATTTGGAAGCAACAGCTTTTAGCAACACTTTTCAAAAGACAATTTACGCATTCTTCACTAACTCTGGTTCTGCTGGTGCAATCTTCTCCAAACTTGGGTGGAAGCTTGCCGATGTGGTCCCGAACATGTATACCAGTTTCGTGGCCAAAGGCTAAAATGGAATAGCAACAGCTTTCAGCAACATTGATTTAAAAATAGTAGACATTTTTAACGCATTTTTCAATAACTCTAAAGGAGCGATCTTTTCCGAACTTGGGTTGATTGCTTTGTATCTGAAGGGTCTCGAGGATGTATGCCAAATTGACGGTCAAAAACTAAAATGCAACAGCAACAGCTTTAGAAACATTGTTTCCAAAATAGACACTTTTGACCCTACTGTGGCCCGACTGAAAAATATATCAACGATGCGGGTATTGGACAAATTTTTCCTTGTTAAATTTCACCATACTTAATGAATAGGAGGTGCGTGAAGTGACTTACTAGTTCCTGTAGTGCCTTATTTTTCGAAAAAAATAAGTAACTAAAATAAGTAACTGGTTACTTATTTTCAATACATATGATTGCTAGATACTCATGTGATCTAGATCAAGTTTCCTACCACCAGGGATTCCCATTTCCTAGTATTTCCTAGTTCCTTATTTTTCGAAAAATAACGAACTAAAATAAGTAACTGGAAAATGAGTAACTCGTTACTTATTTTCAAAAAGGATGATTGGCAGCTCTCCCCGTGATTTAGACCACGTTTCCTACCTCCAGGGGTTCCCATTTCCTAGTTCCTTATTTATCGAAAAATAAGGAACTAGAATAAGTAACTGGAAAATAAATAACTGTTTACTAATTTTTACTTGTTTAAAATAATAAGTAAATGGCCTCTCGTCAACATTGGCCAAATGTCTCAGCCTCACAAATGTTAGAAATATAATCTAGGTGACTGACTGCCTTTATACCACCATTCAGTGACTTTCAGTGACTGGCCATTTAAGTCAGGCAAAAATAAGCAAATAGCAGGACAAAATAAGTAACTGGCGCCAAAAAATAAGTAAATGGCCTCTGGTCAGCGATGTCCAGATGCCTCAGCCTCGCAAATGTTAGCAATATGATCTTGGTGACTGACCGCGCCTATACCACCATGCACAGACACTAGTGCAAAAATAAGTAAATGGCTGGACAAAAATAAGTAACTAACACCAAAGAATAATTTAAATAACCTCTTGTCAGCAATGTCCAGATGCCTCTGCCTCTCAAATGTTAGCCGTATGATTTAGGTGACTAACTGCGTCTATACTCATTTGTTGGTGCCAGTTACTTGTTTTTGTCCAGCCATTTACTTAATTTTGCCCGCCTTTAAGGGTCAGTCACTGAAAGTCACTGAATGATGGTATAGGCGCAATCAGCCCTAGATCATATTGCTAACATATGCGGGGCTGAAGCATCTGAACATTGCTGACCAGAGGCCATTTACTTATCCTTTAAAACAAGTAAAAATAAGTAACCAGTTAACTTATTTTCCGGTTACTTATTTTAGTTCCTTATTTTTCGAAAAACAAAGAACTAGGAAATGGCACTCCCTGGAGGTAGGAAACGTGTTCTAAATCACGGGGAGCGCTGCCAATCTTGCTTTTTGCAAATAAGTAACCAGTTACTTATTTTCCAATTAGGCTACTTATTTTAGTTCCTTATTTTTCGAAAAATAAGGAACTAGGAAATACTAGGAAATGGGAACCCCTGGTGGTAGGAAACGTGATCTAGATCACACGAGGAGCTGGCAATCATATTTATTGAAAATAAGTAACCAGTTACTTATTTTCCAGTTACTTATTTTAGTTTTTTCGAAAAATAAGGAACTAGGAACTGGGAACTAGTAAATAACTTCACGCGACTAAGATTATTGGCACATATAGGATGTATGCAGCGCATATGGTAAGTTCCCCAGAATTTAAAAGCAAGCTGGAAAAATGGGTTACATGTTTATGGTTATGGTTAAAGATAAATAAAATTGAAAATATTCAATATTTTTGCTGTAAAATAATGGTCACAGTGTATCCGACCCCGTCACACATATTTGTTATTATTTGTTGTTTTTCTGGAAAGTGCAAAAAATTATATCTTGACATTAAACAAATAAGTTACATAATAACATGTTTTGTTTATACAAGACCAGCGATGAATCGCATACCATAAGTAGCGAATACTCTGGCTTCTCTGCGAAATGGAGATGCCGGCGACCGTCAGATTTGTGTTTACACTTTTTACATTTTACAGTCGCATATGTAAGAATTAATGTTTAAATGAGAGTATTGACCTACTGGAAGTGTTTTGTCGACATGGTTCTAGTTCTATGTAGGCTATATTAAATTTATAGCTCTATAAGTTATAGCACATATCCTCTTTAACGTGTAGGTTTCTGGTCGGGTGGTGTCGGCTGGTGGGGATGAAAGTTGACACAACTGACAAACCTTGGGTGATATCGCTATCACGGATAGGATGCGGGATGCTATGGATTCTCTCTATGTCATAACATATCAAGGATAGAATACATGATGATATGGATAAACCCCCGCAGGTGGGGGTGTTGTTATGCGGTTGAAAAAAGGATTTAGTTTCTTGTGGTGATGATCGACGTTACAACCCGCCAACGTCTTTGGCTTAATTAATTACTTAACTCGCTTAATTTATAGCGCGCGCAAGATATCATATCAATAATAGGTCTAAAACGGGTTACGAGTTTATCGCGCGGATTCAGGTTATCTGCGCGGACGCGGGTGTATCGCTAGCATCCTGTGCGCGAGCTGTTGGCGCTAAGTTGTGCCGCGTTGCTGTTTAACCGTATTCATACTTGCAGAAATTATTTATAATGGTTATAGAAATATAATTGAAATATGAACTATACTTTGACGTCAATTCGACTTGAAGTCGTTGCTGCTGTTTTATTACAATTTGTGCCAAACTAATGTCAAATTTAGATAAATGATTTCAATTATCGCGTAGTAGGTCTAAATAATCAATTAATAGAATTTCAGTTAGACATGAATTAACATCTCGGCACAGGTATAATATGAGATGCGTCATCTATGACGACTGGTCTAGATGGACTGCGTCTGCAGGCATATTAAGCTGGATTTGTCCACAGGCCTGTGATTTATCAGTCAGTTTCAAGCGGGCAACATACCCCGGTATAGCGCGTATTCAGAGATCTTATATAGGTCGATGCCAATGTTGTAATTGTTTTGTGTTTACAGTTACATCTTTAATATAGTATTTTGTGGTCGGGATTATAATGCCAGAATTTGGGAATTCCAGAAAATATATTTCCGCAATGCATAGGATTTAAGAAGGATTCGTTTCGTTGGTCCGTTTAAGAACAGGTGAATATAGTGAACATTTCTGGAAGGATTGATTACGTTTTGGAATTTTTTGACTTTTGTGTTTCATCATAACGGGTTCATAATTTAACACCTTTGAGAGCCTGTTTAGGAGTCTTTCTTAAGCCATTGAGGAAAATAAATTTTCTCTAACGGGTGATTAGGAACAACTTAGCCATGCAAAACGGGGCTTATAAAGCGTCTCCTAGACCACTCCATCCTAATAACGTAGTCTGCTTGAATAACTCGAAAGTACAAATATACACGAACTATCCACAAAATGCGGAGCAGCAGCCAACAAGCACACCTCTGCGCATTGACACAAATATAGCCCGAGAAAAGAATGTGTCATTTGAAAACTCGGAAACCATGGTGAAAAGTTCGTGTTTTGGTCGCAGGAAAGGTGGCTTGACCGCCACCACCAGGCAGATACTTGTCGATGTTTTCATTTGGTCGCTTCGTAAGTATTTAATAATTTAATAATGTTGTATTTTAATATTAAACACACATTTGTTACCCGTTTTCGTTTACTTTGAACTCGGGCATAAGGAGTCGGACTCGGTGAGTCGTTTATTTACGTGTATAAACATTCATGTTTGCCATCTGTATCTGTATGTGGAAATCCAGCCTCGATGGGCTCACCCCTATTCCGTATGGTACGAACGATTCTTCAAAATGTCAATATAACACAGTCTTAAATACACGAATACACGAAATTTGCTCTGACTGAGTAGGATTAAATTAATTAATGTCAAATTGATTGCAGAGTTTTTCATTCACACATTAATAAGAAAGTTCTGTTAGTAGCATTTATAACTTGTAGAAGAATAGGTAAATTTTAGATTGTGTCTGATTTACTTTGATTAGTGTTCATTGATGTATTTATACAGACGCAATTGCCTCAATCAATTGTGTACGTTTGAGGTGCAAGGCATAGCAGAGAAAATGTGCAGTTTTCGCAATTTTGAGAGAATTTGCTGGGGACAGCTTAATATTCAATCAGGATATCATCATTGTATGATCAAGTATCAGCTGAGTTGTATTTTCGGGATCAGCTAATAGGGCAATTCCACATGAGAGAAGGCCTTTTTAGTAAAATTGATATATCTAGCCATTATCCTGAAACTTACTGTTTCAGTAGAGAAGTATGCACTGAATATGAATCTGAAAACAGATTTTAGATATATTAATTATTTTTACTGTAAATTAATTTTGAATTTATGGATATGTTAGCTTTATAAGATATATTTTGTTGCAAATTTTTAACTTCTGATAAGAAATCATTACTCATGCCATTACTTCAGACATTTTAATTGAATTTATACCTTTAGATATGCCCAAAAAGACAAATTATAAGTATTTCTATCTATGCCTTTAAAATTGTATTTTAGAAGGTGTCCAAATGTCATCCATTTTTAGTAATTCCGTTACCAAAATAGTTACAACAGTTGAATTCCTGACCTCAATTAGGCGTCAACTATCCTGTTTTGTCAGTTTTTGGAGAAAACCCAGTAACGGAATTACATTGGTAACGGAATTACACCGTACCGGAATTACAGCAAATTGATTTAAAGCTGTATGTAGACGGATATGATGTTGTTTCTATTGATTCAATGATTGGCCACAAACCCGTGGCAGCGTTTAAGTCAAAGAATTGCTTATTCATTATTCATCACATGTAATTAATGACCTAAAAGAGGGAAGCAAAACAAAAACAAAAATTAATAAAAAAATTAATTAAAAAAAAAAAATGTATTAAAAAAAGAGTTGTAAGCACATGTCTCACACTAAGATTTTGAATCCGGAAACATCCACGTAATTGGTGAGTATCTTCAAAGTATCTACTAATAATTCATGATAGTTATATATATGGAGATATGTTCTAACTATTTCCAAGATTTTCCCAGATGTCATTTAAAGAAAAAAAGATGATAAATACAGATGGAGCTCAATTGTTATTAACAATCTACATATATATGTCCATTCTCTGCATTAACTTTGTGGATATGAATAATCAAATCATATAATCAAAAGAATAGATAGACCATGACCAAAGTTGCAGAATCCTGGTCTATGCATACAAACTTTAACATGTGCTAAAATGTTAGAGAAATATCGGACCAGTCTTTGCCAAGATATCCATAGATAAATCTGATCCAGGTTTTAATCCTGATCTTGACCAAAATCGGAAATCCTAGGTTATGGCATCAATCTGTCAGATTCCGTTAAGCAAATTGGACTAGAAATTTCGAAAAAAAGCCCAGCCAGACAAACTGACCCTATTATGTAATAGGGTCAGCTTGTCTGCCTGGGCTTTTTTTTAGAAATTGTACAATAACCTCTCCAACCACCACCAGTGGGGCAAAGGTAATATTATAACCATAGGTACTTTAACCCTTTAATGGATGAACTTCATCAAGAAACATTGTATTTTCACATTCTAAATGACTGCTTGTAGACAAAGAGATATTTTTTAAAACTCTAACTGATTTGAGTGTGTATGTGATCGAGCCAGTCAATTCAGTTGTATGTTTTCAGAAATAATCCTTTCCTATTCTGTAAATGGACACTTGTCAGGATCACTGCAGAACCATTTTGTCTGATGTGACTTATTAAAGGGATAAAATACTTAGTAGGTTTCATCCTATATGCATCTTACATGGCTTACGACTAACTCCTCTTTTTGCAGAGAAAATGCCCCTTAGTGCAAAGGAGAAGATGAAACATTATCATGCAAAATTTAAAGAAAATCCTGAGCGAGCTAAACTGGGTAAAGAGAAAGACTATTAGAAAGTCTGTGAAAAAATCAAGTGTGACTGTTTGAGAGAAAGAAGTTGGGAGGGACAAGAATAGAAAGCGTGTTGCCCAGCATCGTAAAAAGATGAAGCAAGTGAAGCATGGAAAAGCAGGGTCTCCTCATAAGCGAGTTGCTGGTCAAATTCAAGCGGGTAATCTGGTAGCCTACCCGTATCTGTCCCCACAGATTTTAGGGAGAGCAAAGAAGAAAGTGTGCTGTGTTACCTAGATCACCAAGAAAAAGAACTGCGTTGATTGCATCTCTTGCTTCAGAAGTTGGACTCAGATTGAGCTCTGGAAAAAAGACCAACGGGAATCGTGGGATGGATGATGGCACGCAGAAACAAATTGTTGAATTCTATCTTACCATTTCATGGATGTGGATGGACAGAAAGACAGAGTGATAGTGCGAAAACCTGGCATGAAAAAGCAAATACTTCAAAAACATTACATGTTAACAACACTTAAAGAAGCCCATGCCATGTTCCTGGATAAAAATCCAACAACCTCTGTGTCATTCTCTAAGTTCGCTGAGCTCGGACCTCCACAAGTGCATTTACAGCGTAGCGTACCTCATAATTCCTGTCTATGTATTTACCATGAAAATATTCGCTTTTCCTTCAATCTTTGAATAAAAGTGGGTTGCCACTGCCAACTAGTTTCCGTGATTTCATAGCACTGATTGTGTGTAACCAGGAAAACGAGGAATGTATGTCTGGTAAATGTGATAATTGGCAAGGCATCAGTGTGCTATCTCCATCAGAAGACTTGTCTACTCAAACCATTGAATGCCAGTGGGTTTTTAATCCCAAAACCACCAAGGATGTGTTTCATGGAACTGTTGGTGAATGTTTCAATAAGTTAGTCGAGAAAACACCATACTTTCTTCAGGCCTCTCCACGAGAATTTTACAGGGGAGCAATCAGTTGCTCTCCTGGATTTCAGTTGAGGCGAGAAACCTTATTGCTCACCTAAACTTGAGCAAGGCGAGCAAAATTTCAAGAAGTTAATTTAGAGTATATGTAAACACATCATCATGATCACGCATTATGATACATGCAATTGCATGCACACACGCACCTGAATTATAGAATATGTCGAATAAATTTCTTAAACTGATTCCACTTTGTGTTTGTTTTCAATTGGGTTAGGGTTAATCTCAAATTCTAGATAAAATTAAATGAATGTATATTTTCCTTATCAAGAATTATTTTCATCATTTATTCTTTATTCTTATTTCTACATTTGATTCATTCTATAATCTGATCAGCACTTCCAAAAAGCATTAATTCAGGCTTTTTTTAAGCTAATCAAATTATTAACTGGATCAAATGTCAAAATAAGTATACTGAATAAATAAGATTGAGTCTGATACATTGGATAGTTGAAATGGATGTGTGAATAGACCGATAAATGACCGTCACCTTAAATGTGAGTTGGTTATTCAACTGTCATGACAAGAAGAAATTTTGAGATAAGCATGGTCTGTACTGACACGCATATTACTTCCATCGGAATTAAACTTAGAGAATCACAAACAGGTAAGGTTTTACTAATTGCTTCCAAATACAATTGTTTCTCTTGACAAGTTGGACTGTTGCAACCAAAGGTAAGTTAGCTTCTTTACTACAGTTGGTGGAAACAATAGTCATTTATTTTATTTTGTATTCAATTAGGATGGTGAGTTAAAAAAACCTATGTTGATGAGAGCTATTGCTAACATGCTAAAAAGCAAGAGTTCTCAGCAACGCTTCAGAATGAGAATCTGTGTAGACATGATTAAATGACCTAATGCAGACCAAATAATGGAAGTTCTGGTTGACAATTCTACAGTACACTTGACAGGCTTGACTGTTGTGACAGGTTTATCGAATAAATTAAAAAAATAACGAACACATGTATGCCAACTATTTAGAGTAGTTTTAATTATTATCTTTCAGTAACGTTGGTACAATGCCTGAATAAAATCTCCAAACCAAGTGTAATAAGTCAACTGACAATGAATTATAACTAGAAAATGTTAACAAAGTAGTGTTCAGGTCCAAATATTCTTGTTTCATTTCAATTTCAACGGCATTATTACAATCAGGGTTTGTATTCGCTTTGCAATGCTAAATTCCATGACTTTCCAGATCCTAGGACTTTCCATAACCAAAATTACAAAATTTCATGACCTAGAGAGTAGAGGGTAAGAGCAGAGCAAATATTTCTATTCCTGACAATGTTTTAACCTTTTGAACATCAAAAAGATAAAACGTTAATTCCATTTTTAATATGTATCCTGTTGAGTATTTTGAAAATAATTTGATTGGGAGATATTGCTGCCTAAGGCAGCAACAGTTTCCAGCGAAATTAATTTCAAAATTTTCAACAGCTTACTAGTGGATGATTGTCTTGAAATTGAGATAATGGGGCTTCAAGGTTCCAATGCTTAATTTTCCATGACATTTTCCAAACATATGAGAAAGGGATTGATATAATTTTCCATGATTTTAAAATTTGAGTTTCCATAACTTTCCAGGATTTCCATGACCAGTAAGAATCCTGATAATCATGATAATCAACACTCTGAAGATGACACATGTAATAAAAATACCATTACTGAGTCAGCTTGGGGTCATCATGGATGGACTTTCAACTGATGTTTGCGATATTGAGTGACTCGATGTCATAATCATCAGTTGACGCTCCCTGATCAGAATCTGACTCTGTATCCACCGTGTCCACCTCAATCATGTCATCTCCAGACTGAGAGACGGGTTCCTAGTCCATGTCATCACTTGAGTCATCATCATGCATGTCCGGCCCATCATAATCAGTCTTAGGTACTTTCACATTATCACGGATATTATTAGCAGATAATTGGGCTGATCGACGTTTACTCAGGTAAACATCAACTGCCTTTTCAACGATTCTGCCTTTTTCCATTTCCGTCCATACATTTTGATTATTTCGTATTATTATATATGCCTCAAGATTCTGATGCTTAAATGACAGTCTTCTGTCAGCTAGCGCATGTGTCAAGTAACTAAAACCACGTTCAATAGTGCAATTGGATGCTGATACTGACAAAACAATTTCAGCAATCATACACAGATTGGGGAATGACTTTCTTTTATATCTGAAGATGTAAGGCCTAACACCAGAACATGATTTATTTGGAAGTTTTGTTTTTACTTCAATCTTAAAATTGCGCCACTCCTTTTTGATTGCGCTTTTATCATACTGGCTTTTTGCCAATGTATCAGTGACAAATTTTTCAAGATAATTTATTTCTTTTAGACCATATGAACCGTCTGTAAGATCCCAGTTTTGGGGATCAAAACATCCCATTGAGTCAAACACCTCATGATCAAATGAGGAAAATCTCTTAGTGTATGACTGCAAAAGTTTTGGTATGACATTATTTTTAATCTTCAATGTCAAATCACGTGCACTGTTGACATGTGATTGTGTTACATTAGATTCAAGAGTAATATACTGCTTGTTTGAATCTTTCTTTTTGGTATCCCCAGCTTTGACAAAATTTCTTCTTATTACATAATTATCATCCTCATTTTTACCCAACTGGAAGTCAAAATCTGCGTTTAATTCAACAAGGGATGGTGTCGCTTCATGGAGGACCTTTAAGTGTTCTTCAGTTTTGTGTATTTCGGATTTAACATTGAATGCCATGATGTTTTCTTTTTCAAACTGTTTGCATAGATAACTTAATGCCTCTAAAATCTGTTTATAAACGCAAACAGCTGACAAAAAATCATATTGTGATAGTTTTTTCACAAATCCTTGTAGCTTTGCTTTCACATCACCTGTTGCTCCGCCATCAGCTAGAACATTGTCATAGGTTGCCTTCAGTGGAATCCACATATGTATCAGTCTTTCAAAGCCATTTCGGCGATGGTGTTGAAATCGGGTCCCATGTATTTTGGGGAATACATAATAAGTTATATCATTTGCACCACAATATGCAATTAGTTGGGATGTCACCATGCCAGACCGCTTAAGAAAATTGTAGTTTGCAATATAAAAACTCTCAACATCTTCGAGTTCTTTACTTGACATGAATGCATCCTTAGCAGAAAGTTCAGCTCTATGTGCGATGCAATGGATCTTTATAAGCCATGCTCGTGATTCAC
The DNA here is from genome assembly GCA_034401795.1 of Chaetoderma sp. LZ-2023a. Taxonomy (NCBI): domain Eukaryota; kingdom Metazoa; phylum Mollusca; class Caudofoveata; order Chaetodermatida; family Chaetodermatidae; genus Chaetoderma; species Chaetoderma sp. LZ-2023a. The sequence continues at coordinate 123,959,913 of CM067369.1, forward strand.
CCATCTGTGTAAAGACACCAGTAAATTTACCAGTGTTTACTGATGCACCATCTGCAGTAACAGACACACACTTATGTTGGTAATCATCGTCATTTATATTAAGCTTATCAATGAAAACATTGTCAATGGCTGTCTTTATTGAAGTTGCATCGCAGCCACCAAATTGTGACATTTCTTGCAACCCTACACAGTAATCTACTGGAAGACCATCGGTTGGCTTCCATCATTTAGTATAGAAAAGGCCACTTTAGTCGCAACTAGCTGAGCAATTTCTTCTCGAATAACATCTGCCAAAATTATGCACATTGTTGCACAAACACGGGCATTCTGTTTACCTTGGACTAATTTCACACCATTTTGTTTCTGAATATCAACAATATATTCAAAGTCAAGGAATGGTTTTCCATTTGTCACAATGTTATATGCAGTGTTAAAGAGCTTAGTATAACATTCTTTTGAGGCCTTTTCTAACATTGTCATTATTTTCGACTGTGATGGGGTCATTTGAGATGTACTGGCCTCGCCGTGTTCAGATATGATTAATATAGGATTGTCCTTTGCTACGGCATGTGACATAGCAAGTGAATGTGCTTTTCCTACCAGGTGCCGTTGTAAATTATACTTTGAAATATAGTCAGTTCCAATAGCATAATTCAACATGTCCTGTTTGGCCTTTCCCTTACAACTCGGGTGTAACTTAATCGCCGATGTATTTTCAGCACAGACTGTACAGTATACATATGTAACATATGCGCGTTGTTTATCATGACAATACTCTTCTTTAATTTTAAAGTGTTTTGTAATGTCTGGATCGAAGCGTAAATAGGTGGACAATTCCATTTTGTGACCTGCCATAGTGAATTAATCTGTCTCGTTGTCAGCTAATACTAAATAACACGGAATAAAACACCCGATAAATCGCAATGATGACAAACGTCAGACGCTAGAAGATACAAATGCTCGCGTCAAAATTTATATTCGGCTGCTTTCAGACACCCGATATAGAGATTACTCATATCCGAAATTCACCGATTGCCAAGTTATTTATTCTAAGCGACTGCGAGAGGATTTGCTATAGGCTGCGCGGAGATTACAACGTCGTAAAATGTCAAGTCATCAGTATTTGATTACATACGGTTAAACGCAAAACTATTCACAAGGATGTGTTGGATTATTTTATTTCATGTTATTTTATTTGGAGAAACGATCGCAGCAATAACTTTCTACTAAGAATACAGTGATCTTTTTCCGTGATTTTCGCTAATTTCGTGTCCGCACACCAAATGTTACTGTGTGTCCTTGTGGTTATTGGACAGGAAAATATCGCCAAATGCCAAGAACCATTGAAATAGAGTGGCATACATTCGTTGTCAACAATTTATTTTGCCCGTGGCACCAATATCTCCCGGTAAAATAAAACATGTTTGGAGGAAAACCAGCTGTCCTCAAATGGGACGAATACGGGTTGGGCCGAATTTAGCGCAAGTGCTGGAAAAGTATGTTGTAAAATGGTACGTAAAAATTATTCGTGTAATGAATTCTCTGACTAAAATAAGAGTCAAACAACACATCCTTGTTAATATTACGCATGTTGAAGATTAAATGCGCCAATTTTAAGACTCTAAACACTGGTGAAAAAAATTGTCTTTCCCACAGCGAAGGCGAGCAACGAGATGCTCGCCTAAAATAATGTGGAGGCGAGAACGAGGCGTGCGCGAGCGACCGCTCGCCTCTCGTGGAGAGGTCTGTTTCGTACCCATACACATGTTAAAAGAATCCAGTCATTCGAATTTGAACACCAGAGAGAAAGTGTAAAAGATGATATTTGTACAGAAAGGTTGTCATACAGGTGGACTTCGCAGAAAATTTCACCACTAAAATGCAGAATGAAATTCGGTCAGCGTATTGGGCCTACGGTCAAGTTACACTGTTTACTGTGTGTGCCTGGGAGAAAGAAGGAGTTCATTCTCTGGTGATTGTTTCAGACTATCTGCACCATGACAAATATGCTGTTCACACTTTTCTGAGAGTGATTTTCAAGTGGTTGGATGAGAAAGTCCATCCCTTCTCACAAATTGTTATCTTCTCTGATGGTCCCTCAAGCCAGTTCAAGCAGCGCTTTCTTTTGAACAGTCTTACACTCCTGGAATGAAACATTGTGTGGAACTTCTTTGCAATAAGCCATGGGAATGGTCCTGTTGATGGCATCGGTGGTGCGACAAAGCGAATGGTCTGAACTGAAGTCATGAGCGGTGTTGCCATGTCACCACTTCCATGCAGTTTGCTGAAGTTACAACAAGAAAGTGTCCAAATATCAAGATACTTCATATCGCAAAGGAAGATGTAGAGAGTATGATTACGCATCTTGACAATGATTCTGAAGGTATATTACCAATTCCAAATACCAAACATGTGCATCAGGTTACAGTGGTCCGGCCTTATGTGATCGACTTCAAATACCATGCCAGATCCATGGACACTTCAAGACACTACTTTAGATTTATCGATAATGACAAGGGTGTAGTCCTAGGATTAGATGGTGTCAATGAACTTGAGGATACATGTGATGATATTGACAGTAGTTCGGAAGAATATAAGCCAGAAGAGTTGTGCTGGAAGTGGGTGTCAATTCACTACTCACAGGATAAGAATGCAAAACTATTTGTTGGCCAACTGTTAGCTGCAGAAGGCGACAGAGTAACCATCAAATTCCTAAAAAAAACTGTGTTTGACAAATTTGTTTGGCCAGAAACCGATGACATTGATGATACCCTGAGCTATAAGCGTAATGTCATTAAGGTCCTTCCTGAGCCGCAGATGGACAGGTGATCCAGAATTACATTCCCAGTAGAGCTTGACTAAATAAACTCTACTGTTAATGGGATTTTATGAGCTTAACCCATTCACGATGAATTCCCCAGATATATCTCAATTTCAGGGCAACCATAGGAAAGATGTTGAATATGGAAATTAATATCACCCAGAAACTGTTGCTGTGTTACTAGGCACCAATGGTTTCCAATCATATAAATTTCAAAATAGTCCACATAATATATGATTTACGTCATAAAGAAATTTGCTTTAGCTAGCAAGGATTTGTTATTGAAAGGGTTAAGTACATGCACAACTCCAATCTAAACATCATAATGACATGCATTTGACTTGGTCCAGTCTTGATTAAAGTAATTTATCATGGAACGTAGCATTTCCGGACTGCTTTGTAAAAACTGTGTGTTAGTGTAATTCCGTTACCATTTACAAAACATGGATTTAGTATCTGTTGTGACTTGGTAGAGCCACACTTCTTAGGCAGAAAAAACATGACCAATAACTACAGTTTTTACAAAACATATTAGCATAGAATTGGTGTATACTTCATCTGAAAACACGTCTTGTAGTTCTATACACGATGAATAATTAGTTTGTAAAACACTACTCTATTACTTTTTACAGTTGATTATTGATAGTTAAATGTGTTCAAATCGTTCAGTAATTAGTTAAACTGGTAAGGTATGTTCATGGCATTAATTCTATTACGGAAATGTGTATTTTTCAAGACTGAATTCAGAGAATGTAATTCCGTTACTTTTTTCGTAATTCCGTTACCACTGCCTGTCCAAGAAAATTTGAAAATGTTGAAAAGTTTTTACAAAAATCATCATTGCCATTGTTAAGTTAACACATGTAGGCATTTAGAAATGTAGCAACCTATGGGCTAGGTACTGTATTTTTCATAGAAATTCAATTCAAAGTTTAGTTAAATAAAGTTCATTTTTTTCTGATGTAATTCCATTACCACTGCTTCTTCACTCACCCACACTCCCATGAGCTTTCCTCTCATTTAATATTTTTCAATGGTGGGTGATGTATCGAGGGACCATTTAAAATGGTCACTCACTGGCCATTCTTTAGGACTACTTGGGAATAAACCAAAATATGTCAAGTTTTTCTCTGAATTGTAATTCCGTTACCGTGGAATTGCCCAATAACGTGTTGATGATGACTGGGTCATTTTCTAGGTACATGGTGGTGAGAATACACTTCAAATATGGTTTTCTTGACTACTCTAATGCTGTACATAATGTAATGAAGTGTTTCCTGTCCTCGGGTGTTGAATGGCAAAGTAAACACTTTTCAGAGACAACATATTGATTGAAACGGGCACGATTTGCTTGCAAGATGTGTGAGCCAATCAGAATCTTTGCCTTTATTACTGCTCGTCTAACATCCCTGGTTGTGTTGTCAAGTGAGTTCCAACAGTGGTGAACGTTGTTTACAGTGCATACATTGACATTTAAGTATTTTGTTGATGTCTTCATGACAAAGTCTTCTTTCCAGACGTTGTGTACAGCACAGTTGATGTGCTTCTCAACTTGCGCCTTCCATGCTAACTTTGCAGGCATGCTGTTAATTAGTTGGTAGACACTTGGGAGCTGATACTTATGTAGCGTTTCCTGGCATTTCATAAACCAACTTGCTCTTAATATTCTTTACAGCAAGTTGTCTGGCTGCTATCTGGAATTCTACAGTATCGTCATTTCTGAGGATGTTTCCTAGTAGTTTTAGTTTTCTGGAGTTCAGCTCTGCTTGGATGGGTCTTATTCCTAGTAGGCATAGTGTTGCTGATGATGTTGTATTCTTTGGAAGGGACTGTAATTGTTTAAGAATTGACAGTTGGAATAGTTCCATTGCACTAATCTCAGCCTTTGTCATCTGAATGACCTCTAGACCAAACAGACTTGATGCGTCATTCGTATTCTTAATTGATGGCTCTATGCGGCCTTCTAATGTTGGTTGGTACATTGAGGTACTAATCGTAAGTTATTAGCGGTACTTATCCCTAATGTTACCTGACAAAGGTGTGTTTATTTCACGCAGAAATGTTGGCTTTATAGTGTTTATCCACTTAGTATTAAAGCGCAGTAAATGTGTGCTCAATATAGCTGTCTTATTCATCATTTTTAGCAAAAATAATTTTCTTTTCGCATTCATACAATTAGTGAATATATAAGTATTTTGGATATTTGTTAAATATCTTGAAGATGTTTGTATAATTAACTATCACCTTATATATTGTAATGGTTTGTTTTGTGTGTAGGATGTCCATCGACTCATAGGCTATGCCTTTGATGGACTGCCCAATTGTAATGTCTGTATATTGTATAGGAGGTTTTTTCGTGACATCATTACGTCATTATTTTTAGAACGGGGAAGCCTGGCAGTCAAGCATTCACTGATATGATAAAGTAAACACCGATCTTCCTGGCTGTAAATCTTATCTTACACCACACTAATCCTCTAAATAATAATTGTTTGGCAGAATATATTCAATTTCCACTTTATTTGTGTACGATATTGAGAGCAATGATTTATTTACTGCTTTCATACAGTGTTGGAACCAGTATTCGTGCATCAAATGGCTTGCTCATTGTGTATGTGAATGGTGACATTTGTGCTGTTCATGCTCAAATAAGTGCATGATGGTATGAATGGTGATAAATTATACCTCTAGAAGACTGAGTGAGGCGATAACTGTATACATGTTTGGTTGGGTTGTGGGCGGTGGGTGTGCGGGGTTGGAGTGGGGTGGGTGGGTGGGGGTGGGGGGGGGGGATGTGATAGCAAAATGGATGTTAGTCTAAGTTCATGTGAAAATATTCAGCAGTGTTGTTATTCTTTTAAGTAAGTTTAATTATCCATGGCTGGCAGGAGACATAATATGATAACCAGCTGGGTGTGTCAGATTTTGAGATGCAGGAGCTGATTTGGAGGTGTATATGAGCTGGATATGGGGTGAGTGGGATGGAAAGAAGTTTTCTGCATTTCAAGTGGTAGGCCAGCTAAGGGCAACCCCACTGATTGTAAGAGGAAGTCACTGTTACTATATGCATAAAGTAAATAAGCTTAAATAACTTTGAATGTATGTTGATCATGTTTAATTGTGTATTTAGTTAACCATTTCACCAACAGATCCCTGAAAAAGTATATTCTTTATGATATAAAACTTATTCTGTTGAATATTCTGAAATTAAGTTGACTGGAAGCCATTGCTGCCTAAGGCAGCAGCAACTGCCAGTCAAATTAATTTCAAAATATTCAATAGTTTTCCTGGATGGTAGCATTGAAAATGAGACATGGGGAAATCAGCGGGATAAATGGTTAATGAATAGCTACATGCCCTTAAGGGTTAAAGCATATGGATGTCTATGATTCATTACATATATGTACCTGCAACAATGGATACAATTTATCTGCTCCCAAAAATATTGCAATATTTATATTTCTACATAAGACTGGACTGATTGTAAAATTTATTGAATTTTCATAGTTTTATTATTTCCCTAGATTTATTTTGCTGTGCTTAGCAAAAACATAGTAATGGAAACCCTAACCGTCCCCATGAAAGATACTTCTCTACCGTTACCTACCTTAATTGCTAGGGGCATGTGATTGGGTTATTATTTTATTGGGCCTCAAGACATGATACCAACTGCTATTGCATAAATTATGTGTATGTAGTTACAATAACTGAGAACCAACCATGTAGAGCCTCACATCCACTTCAAATTATGCATTAATCTACATTTAATAACAAAATTATTTAAATAATTGCATCATTTAATATATGGGTGACTGATGAGATATGCTTGAAAAAATAGATAGTATAGAAAGAACAATCAATGTTTATCTCAGTTTATGCAAACAGTGTAAGTTCTACAAAATGTTTTAGCATTTGATAATCAGATATGTGCATCTGCAAGTGCCATGCCATGAATTGGCTTAGATAAATTAGGTAGCATTGCCAGTGTTGAATCACTCACTCCATATTAAAACATTGCTGAACATATGTCCCCACATCTTCCCAAGCATAATTCCTTTAATCAACCCTCCCCCTCTTCTTGTGCCTGTGGATCAGTCGGTCCAGGGTCTTTTACCCAACGTGCCAGTAGGAGGGCGCCTGTCTCTGTTTTGGGAGAATTGGTAGGCCCTCAATCAGGACTCCTGGCTAGTTTCTCAGATGCGTTGTGGTTATGCACCGTCTTAGATCCGTCATCCTCCTCTTTTCTCTTTGCTTCCAATGGACACCATTTCCATCCAATCCAGGAAAATTGGTTGTCTTGGAAGAGGAGTTGGAATCCATGATTGTCAAGAGGGCAATAGATGAATCTCCTCATTGGAGAGTAGACCTGGGTTACTATTCAATCATCTTTTTAGTTTCCAAGAAATCAGGAGGTTGGTGTCCTTTCATAATTTTGAAGAAATTAAATCTCATGATTCTTACTCCCAAGTCAAGATGGAGACCATCTCCCAGATCATTTCCAGTCTAGATAAGGGTAGGTAGTCTTTTCCATCGATCAAAAGGACGCCTTCTTTCATGTTCTCATTCTCCCTTCCTTCAGAAAATTCCTGAGATTTGCTTACAAAGATCGAGTTTGGCAGTTTCGCGCCATGCCTTTATCCATCTACACGTTTATATAGACGATTGGTTAGTAAAAGCAGTCTTCCTCAATTCTCTCAGGAATTCTGCCAGATGTTTGCAGTCTGGCATGCAACCTAGGGTGGATTTTAAAGCTAAAGAAATCAAACCTATGTCCCTCTCAAATCTTCATGCATCTAGGCGTTTCTTTCGATCTGGCCCAGGGTCTAGTGTTCCCCTCAGATCCAAGAATAGAGGCTTTATCACTGGCAATGGAAATCCTGTCTTCTTCCATGGTCAGAGCAAGATTTCTGAGAAGAGTGATAGGTTTGATGGTCAGCATAGAGAATGTTATTCCATAGCCGGTGCGGATGAGAAGACCCTTCAAAATGTATTTAATGTCCCTTTGGAAGCAGTCGGTTCACTCTATTTACCATCAGATTCCCATCAGAGAACTCTTGATTCCTCATCTAGATTTTTGGAAAGATCGTTCTCTGCTTCTGATGGGTGTTCCACTGGTAAAGTCCTCCCCTCAGGCGATTATCTTCACAGACGCTTCTCAGGAGGGATGGGGAGCGGTCTGGGACTCCTTGTCGGTTTCCGGTCGTTGGTCCCTGGATGAGTCGACAGCTCATTTCAACATTCTGGAATTGTGTGCTGTCAAGAAGGCTCTCCTTTCATGGTCAGATCTTGTGATAGGTCTCAAAGTCTTGATTCGGTCGGACAATTCGACAGTGGTCTTTTATATCATCAGGGGGGGGGAGGGTGTGAGGTACACGGTCATCCCTCCTTTGTCTAGAAGTGTGGAACCTTCTCTTATGGTGTCGCAAGAATCAGATTCTTCTAGTGTCTTCTCATGTCCCAGGCAGTCTGGATTTTCTTGCGGACCAACTGTCACGTCCCAGCAAAATCGCCCACACAGAGTGGCAGTTAAAGAGGTCAGTTGTCAAAGCGACTTTCAATCTTATGGATCGTCCTCTGGTAGATCTGTTTGCGACATCTCTGAATGCCCAGATCCCCTCTTTCATGTCTCCTTTTCCGGACAATCAAGCCCTGATGGTGGATGCCATGTCTCAGTCCTGGACAGGAATGTTCACCTATGCGTTCCATCCAACGAGTTTGATTCCGTTTGTGTTGAAGAAGGTCAAAGAGCAAATCTGCGAGATTCTTTTAATAGCTCCTTTTTGGCCAAAGAGGATTTGGTTTGTGGATCTTCTAGATCTCCTGGTAGAATTTCCTCGTCTTCTTCCATTCTCCCAGGATCTTCTGTCTCAAGTAAGAGGTCTTTGTCTTCATCCAAACCCAGAAATCTTCAGTCTGTGTGTTTGGAGAATATCGAAACTAAAGTCTACGAGAATAAAGTTTCTTCAAGATCTCCGGTAATTATCGATTCTTCCAGAAGAGTTTACAAGTGTCGACTTAAAATTTTTGGAGAATGATGTTCAGATCAAGGTCTCGTGCCCGATTCTGTTTCTATTCCCCAAGTATTAGACTTTTTAACATATCTCTTTGATTCCTTACATTTATCATCTAATATGGTTAGGGGATATAGATTTTTTCTGGCATCTTCTCTTCCTTGCCTTCTGTATGCCGATTTCAAGACCTTTAATAGTTTTTATTGGAGGTCTAGGTAATATTCGTCCTCCGATAGCTAAGCCTTTACCTTCATGGAACTTGGCTTTGGTTCTTCAAGTGCTGGTAGGCAGCCATTTCGAACCTCTTTCATCTATTAGGATTAACGGCCTCTGCTAGAAGGCGTTCAGAAATTCATGCTTTTTCTGCTGAAAGGGACAGACTTGTAGTTTCAGGAGACTGTTTAGTTTTATATCCCAGAAGGGTTCTTTTTTTATCTAAGACTCAGTCTAACCGCTTTCCTGCTAGTCCGATCATTTTAAAATCATTATCGTCTTTTTCGCCATCCGACAAATTCGGGTGTCCTGTTAGGGCATTAAGAATGTTCAAACAGCGAACTGATTTCAAAAGATTTGATCCGTCCCTTTTATGGTTTTCTTATGCGGAAGAGTTAGCTAAGCCAGTCTCAAAGTGTACGATATCCTGATGGATTTGAGAGATGATTAAGCTTTGTTACGAGATTGCTTCTCCGGAACAGATTAATCTCTTCCATATTAAAGCTCATGATGTTAGAGGAATGGCTTCCTCTTGCGCTTTTTGCCGGTTCGTATTTAGATGACGTCATGCAGGTTGCAGGATGGAAATCTGAATCCTCTTTTACAACCATTTTCTGATTGCAGCAGCCTCCTTCTTTCGTAATATTACGATTTTAACCAAAAAAGCCGAAGACCATTTACCAAGCACATCCCGCCATTTTCATTAAGACTGCATCTGTAAGAAATGGTGAGAGTTTATTTTGGTTTTTATTTATCTCTAAGTTCAAGTTTCCTTAATTGATAATCATGGTGTGATTGATTTGAATGCACTGTTATGTTATGTTATTAACATTTGGATAAGATTGGTTTGATTTTTATCCTTGTTTGTTGATTCTCAAATCGCCTCCCACCTAATGTTTTAAGTGGGGCACTGACCAAATCTACGGGTTTAGCAAGTAGTGATTGAATGGTAATGGATGTTTTTGTGGTGTAATAACAACCCCCACAGACCCCCCTTTCGGGTTGGTCTGTTGTTTTATTAACCACTATAAAACATACTTACGGGTTCAATCACTGCGACCCGGCCTCAGCCACCCCGCATGGAATTGATTTGAGAATTTGACTATAATATTTGGCACTTAAATTCAGAAAAGTGAATCTGTTTCCTATTTGGGCTCCAGTGCGCATGCGCAAGCGCGCTTAGTGGCAGGCGTCACTATGGAGTGAGTACAGACTGTCGCCAGTCTATATTAGTTAATATAATGGAGATGGACCTAACCAGTAGCCTGGTTGAGGGTCCATATTAATAGGAATACTAGGCAGGGGAGGAGTGTATGCAAGCATAAAAATCTTATTCTGGTAGCTAAATGCAGATAATTGATTTAGCAAGTAGTGATTGAATGGTAAGTATGTTTTTATAGTGGTTAATAAAACAACAGACCAACCCGCAATGGGGTGTCTGTGGGGGGTATTCTCTTGTTTGGTAGCTATGCAAACAATATGAGCCTTCCTGGCAGATGGGTACCCGCTTGTTGGGAACCGGGTACCCGGTTCCAGGAGCCGGTAAAGCTTTCTAATTCTAGATTCCTAGAGCAGCTAGCTAGCTAGCTTGTATTATCAAGAGTAATATATTGGTAAGTATAGTTAGATCTCGGAGAAAGGGAAATTGAAATTTCCTTCATTGGTAAGCGAATGTCTAAAATTTGGATACCAAAGATAGGATTATTTTTGAAAACTTTTCACTGTAATGACCTTCTTAAAAGCACTGCAAAAGCTGTTATTGGCCGGCTTGACCATTCAAGAGTTAAATGACTGACTTATGGAAGACAAAATGCAGTCACGAATGAAAGCCATTGAAGCCAAGATTGATAAAGACAATTTAATATTCTGGTTGGTAAACGTTCGTTGGAGCCCAAGATAAGACTGCTTTTAAAGATTTATCACTGGAGTAACTGGATCATTTGTCGAGATAGTGATTCTAGTGATAAAATTTCAAAAAACATTCTCTTGTCCTGCAAATGGATATTTCTCCCGATCAATGCAAATGCCAGTTTTGGCCAACATTACCAGTTAATGCACAAGCTGGCCAAAAGTGGCTTCTGCAGCGGTCAAGGTCCATTTGCTGAATAACTTAATGAGAGGGATAACCGAGCCAGTCATTTCAGTGGTACATTTGCAAAAGTAGTCCCCTCTTAGCATGCAAACACTTTAATCATTGAAATTCCAGTGTTTTAAGTTTAAGACAGCTATACTGGAAAGATGTTGAACATTTTGAAACTAATTTAGCTGAGAACTGTTGTTGAAATGTGTCATTTCTGCTCTGCTCTGCGATGGTTAAATGGTTAATATGTTTGGTTATATTATTGTTATTATAATGGTTATATTGACAGTAAACCTACAGTAGTTAACACTTTAAAGGTCTTGTGAGGACTTGCGGTCGATAACGAGTTTCAACTAATTTTATGGTCTACTACACTATTTAAACACAATAGCGTCACTTTGGCGTGAGAAAAATATGTTAAGCAGCCCAAATAACGAGATTAAATGACTCCTCAATCTGAATCACATCACGGGAACGGCGCTGTGAGCAGGGTCAATATTTCTCTGTCTGTAGTGCAAAGGTAACATATTTTAAAACGTGCGTTTAACTGGATAGACTTCACCTACCATAACATAAATTATGTCAGGTTGAAGCTAAGTCTTCAAGAAGGGGGGTGGGGTGACTGTCACGCCTGTGACAACCATATGAACTATATCATTTTCGAACCAACTTCTTCCATGTATGGAAGTAGCATACACTCATATTTCAATGCTATGAAAAAGCAAAACTGTAGTGGATGAACAAATTTAAAATAGGCAGGTGAACTGACAGATGTTCAGAGGTCGCTAGCATATCATCTTTACTTACAGTGCAGCTCATAAATAAGTTTAAATGCTTCCAAAGCAAAAACACAAATATGTTAGTTAGAACCATATGAACATGATACAAGAAACATTATGTTGAATATTTGAACACAATTTGGGTTGGAATCCAACCCAATTATGTTTAAAATATTCAACAGTATATGTTATTTAAGTTGTACTATAAGCGTGCGGACGGCAGTGAAAATCTCGCGACGCACCTCGACCGCTGCCTAAATTGTAAACAAACCGTGTATTGTCAATAATATGTCAATGTAGACTACGCAAATAGAGTATATTTACCCGACATTTTAGTTAATTTTAAACACATAACTGGAGTAACTGCTATATTGCAATCATAAATTTATTCATAAGCCTACACAATGGTAAATTGCGATCGTACATGCACTGAGCGGTGTAGGCCTACTTAACTATCATTTAAAATGTTGTACATTTGTGTACATGCATGCCTATCATCTATGCAAAATCTCTGCAGTCAATCCAGAAAGATAACATATATATGCATTTGTAGAATTGTATTCCAAGAAGTGTGAGGGTGGGTTTGATAAAATATAGCCTAATTCACGTACACGATATCTGATGTTACTGTCACCTCTAACAGGCATATATACACCTGTGCAAAAGTTAAGCACCAGCAAAAACAATAGAACGTAGAAACATGATGGTACAACTAGGCTGCCATACTTTTTGTCCCCGCGTTAGCTGACATAATTCCAAGTACGAAATGCACATGCATGCATGACTTCACGCCGCTTGATGTCCGTGCGTGGCGGGAAACAGCACACGTGTTCAGTTATGTAAAAGTCCAGTTTGAGGTGTAGAACATTACATACAGATTTAGGCGACAAGATTAGGAATTTTGTGTTCATGACCGTGGTTTATTTGTACAGAGAGAATTAGCTCTTGATTGTGAACCGCTATGGCAAGACGAAGGTTAAGTGATCGTCTGAAATGGCAAATCATAGGCATGCATACCACTGGTATGTCATGCAGAGAGATTGGCAGACAGCTGAACATTAACCATACTGTAATCAGTCGTTTGATTGCAAAACATGGGCAAACTAACGAGGTGAAGGACAGGCCTAGATCTGGAAGACCGAAGAAGACTACTGCCCGTGATGATCGAGCCCTAGTACGCCTTGTTAGGAGATCTCCATTCACCAACAGCAGAGTGCTCAGCCAGCAATGGGAAACGCGCAATAGAGTGTCAATGTCTACCGTCAAAAGGAGACTGTATGCTGCTGGCATAAAAGCTAGGAGACCTGTCAGACGTCCTCTCCTCACTGCACACCACAAAGAGGAGCGTCTGAGGTGGTGCAACGAAAGAAGACACTGGAACATGAGATCCTGGAGACGGGTACACTGGTCCGATGAAAGTCGGTTCCTGCTTCATGCCACAGATGGTCGAACTCGTGTATGGAGGTCCAGACGCACGGCGTACGACCAACGTAACATCATGGAAGAAGTTCCATTTGGTGGAGGTTCCGTTATGATATGGGGGTGCATCTCATTTGATTGTAAGCTGGATCTGTTGACTGTACCTGGAACACTAAATGGACAAAGATATCAAGATTCCATACTGGATAGAGTTGTGGTCCCTCATTTTGTAAATCATGCACCTGGAACCCACCCTATATTCATGGATGACAACGCCCGACCACATCGTGCTAGAGCTGTGCATGCATACCTCCGCCAGAATGCCATCGAAACCCTACCATGGCCAGCAAGGAGCCCTGACATGAACCCTATTGAGCATATCTGGGACATTCTGGGAAACATGGTGAGAAGGAGGGATCCTCCTGTGCAGAACCTACAGGAATTAACAGACGCACTCCATCTTGAATGGCAACGAATACCACAATGGCGTATCAGTCGGTTGGTGACCAGCATGAGACGTCGTGTCCAGGCCGTCATCCAGGCACAAGGTGGATATATCCGGTATTAATAATGACAGTCTCAAACTCGTGCACAGATGTTAAACTTCGTTTTCAGACACCATTAATGACAATCTAGCCACGTGTGTCAACTGTAGGGCAATAGTTGTCAGTTGTGTCAACGTAACCATATTCAGGCCTCGTTTTCAAATTCAAACAAAAACATACAGTGTTTCCCCACCATCATAATCAGCATTCCTCTAGTTGCATTATTACCTCTTGCACTAAGATGGATGGGTACATAAATGTTTATGCTATTGCTTTCTTCATAGCACATGAATATACCCTCGCATGTGCGTAAAAATAGGGTGGTGCTTAACTTTTGCACAGGTGTATACATTAGAATCGTCATGTCTGGCACCGTGACCATGAGGTCTGTCCTTTAAGTTTAATCGACAAAAATATCATCAACTTCAATATTATTGGACCTTTGTGCATCTCGAACAATGTAGTGTCCCTGTGTGAACAATGAATAGGTGCATAGGTGCCTAATACGCGCAGCAGTAGAGAGCCTAGCTATGCTCCCCGAGATAATAATCCAGACTAATAGGAATTGGTGTCATCCCGGTGTGACGTCACAACTCTAGCGTGATAGCTAAAAACATTTGGTTGTCAAGGTGGTTGCTATATGCTTATCTCAGCTTTGGCTTGGCCGATTACAAAAATTTTAAAAAGCATTTTGTTCTTCTAGTAAAGGAGAATCTGTATTATGATTGTCAAGTTAATCAGAGCGATCGGGTATCTAGTCCTCACATCTTTAACCCTCAAATTTGTTCAAGAAGATAACAATTTTCTCATTGATAATGTCCATTTGCAGACCAAGAGACTATTATTTTAGAAAACTTACCACTTGAATAACTGGCTCAGTTATCGAGACAGTCATTCCATTGGTAAATTAAAAAAAATCATCTTCTTGGTCTGCAAATGGACATTTCTCAAGACCACTGGTGAAGCCATTTTGGCTGATATGTCATAGCGATTGTTAAAGGGTTAAAATGTATAGTTAATTTAACATGAAGTTGTGTCATACACCTACCCACTTCCACTCCAAATTGTCATTTTATGACTCATTCAAAAAGACTAGTACTTAAATATGCCTGTAATTAATCCAGGTGAGGGTGAGCGAGGGCCCCCCCCCCCCACCCATCCCACCTTATGCCAGGAAAGGGA
Organism: Chaetoderma sp. LZ-2023a; assembly: GCA_034401795.1. Taxonomy (NCBI): domain Eukaryota; kingdom Metazoa; phylum Mollusca; class Caudofoveata; order Chaetodermatida; family Chaetodermatidae; genus Chaetoderma; species Chaetoderma sp. LZ-2023a. The sequence goes on from CM067369.1 coordinate 123,974,963, forward strand.
CAGAGCAAGACAGAAGAGATGGTTTGGGTGTCACATGAAAAGCCATAGATTTATTGCAGTGCTAAGCGCTGGGTCCGCATGGATCCCATACAATATAGAGAGCCTCAGAAGGCTATATATATAGCTAAGATCTATGGTCCTCCATATACAATAAACTAAACTAAACATAACTAACAATTTATATACATAATATATCATAGTACATATGGTGTAAGCATTTTAAGCAATACATGTGTAGTGCATGAAGTGCGGGGATAACGCGCGCGCGGGTCGGGTGGGAGGGAAAAACCGTTAAGAAATCTAGCAGAGAAGCGTGTAAAAGGCAGCAGCTACAAATCTGATATGAGTATGCCCACGGGCACATGCGAGGGTATATCGCCCCACTCGCGGATATAGAGAAACTATTGGATGCCCTGGGCAGGGGGAAGAGGAGCAAGGCACGTGCCTCGCGCATGGTCGGTTTGTGATAGGGTCACAGTGACCCTCATCAATATTCATGACCTGGGCACACATGCGTGATATGACACATACGAAGCCATGTGCCCCACAGGTGGTCGGCTGATAAAGTCTGTCGCCAGATTAGAGACAGGAAACACGGGCTATTTGGGCATGGTTTAATAAGCCAACAAAGGGCCGCAGTTGATCGATTACAAAGGACCGGATCCCATGGTCAGTAAACCGAGACAAGGAGTGATCACAGGAGACTGATAAGGAATGCACCCACTCCCCCTCCCGAATTAATAGCATATTAATAATATTAATATTTCCATTAATCCAGGTGAGGGTGAGCGAGGGCCCCCCACCCATCCCACCTTATGCCAGGAAAGGGACAGAGCAAGACAGAAGAGATGGTTTGGGTGTCACATGAAAAGCCATAGATTTATTGCAGTGCTAAGCGCTGGGTCCGCACGGATCCCATACAATATAGAGAGCCTCAGAAGGCTATATATATAGCTAAGATCTATGGTCCTCCAAGTCCACCAGCCTGTAAATAGACAGTTTTATCATCATATATAATGTGATAACTCCTTAGTGTGTTTACATAATTGTATAGCAAACAAATTGAAATTTTTTGTATATACAAAGTATTATTTCAGGGTTGAATTAAAAGGAAATATGTTTATTTTATAGGAGGCTTTATGGTATTATTTAATTGCCACTTGTCATTTCCTAAGTTTGAGAGATGTCATTCAGTTTATTTAACAAAATTATATAATCAGGACTGTAGGTTATATGTGTTAGTCTTATATAAGTAGGTGAACTCTGGTATGTCTACTTAGATGAGGAGGCGGTAGCTCAGGCTGTAATGAGCAGAGCTGTGAAACAGGCGACCCAGGGATCGCGTCTCTGTTCGGCCAACTGGCGTGGAAACATTGGCAATCTCGTTCATTCCTCGTCGCCTCTCCACCCAGGAGTATAAATGGATACCAGTATAAAGCTGGAATAAAACCAGCCTAGATATGGCATGAGCCGCATGAATGGGACCTGGAATCAGGGACTCAATAGACGCCAATCAAACCAATAACTCCTTATGTCTACTAGATCCATAATACTCAGATTTGTGTAACAATGGCCAAGCCAGCCAAAACGTTGTCCGGAGTGGTTGTAAAGAATGTCTCATTTGTAGACCTTTAGAGAAGATTATTGAAAAAAATTTAACGCTGAAATCCCTGGTTCACTAACTGAGCCAGTTATTCCAGCGATAAATTTTAACAAATAATCTTTGCTTTTCAAATGATCATTCAATAAGCAAATATTTTGATTTGACCCCTTAGCGAAACTGAGGATGGTGCTAATTAGTGATCTGAATGGGGGTGAGGTGTCTGATCTGAGAATTAGCTCATTTATGTTTAGTTTACAAATTATATTTAACCCGTTAATCCTAAGATTTGTTCTAGAACATTTCAATTTTCTTATGGAAAATGCTCATTTTCAGACCAAAAGAAGGCTATATATTTTAACCACTGGAATGGCTGGCTCAGTTATCCAGTCAGTTATTCTAGTAAAAAAGAAATAGTCTTCTTGGTCTGCAAATTGACATTTACCAATATCACTGTAAAGGCTTCTTTGAGTGCTAAAAGTGTTAATGGACCTTTCCACCTTTAGCTATGCCCTGCCCTTCTCGATCTAAGCTCCACCCACACCATGTCCATGATGGGATCGATCGATCTCTGAACTCCCTGACTACCAATTTCCAGATATCTATACATGTAAGCTGTTGAATATTTTGAAACTAATTTTACTGGGTGCTGTTACCCCGTGAAATTACTTTCAAAATATTCAACAGCATGTTTAGTTTATTAAATGGCAAAGACATACAATTCGTACAACGTGTCAGACTATTAAGCGTTAAAGACGGACTATTTGGAATCACTCATGACATCAGCATACACATCACTTAGTTAATTATGACGTCAGATGATCGATGGATAAACTTGGAAAGGTCCATTCTCGAAGGGTTTAGCCAATCTTAGTTAAACTTTACAATTTGTATCCTTACTATGTTTCCATCCACAATGTGTCATAATGAAATTAATCCTGACATTTTTTTCACATTTATGCCCATATTTTTAACAGTCAGCGGGATATTATAATTACCTCCACCCATCTGTCCATCTGTTCATCCATCCATATGTCCGTCTATCGCGCTATCTCCTCCCAAACCATTGGGTGGCATTAAACCACATTTGCTATGTGGGTTATCCATTTAATTGCTCTTTACTAGACACCATTTAGATTTGACTCCACACACACACACACACACACACCCCCCCCTCTGGTGGTCAAGGGAAGAGTCAAAGCTTCAAATATCTTTAAAATTCTGTCACACTATAGCCTCCCAAAGCATTGTGTTGAAATTTGGTATGTGGTTTACCCAGATAACTGGGGCTCATGTGTGACACCATATACATTTAGCTCCGTGCGAATTGGTGGGGTGGGGTGGGTGTGTAAGTCGGGCGGGGTCAAAAGTCAAATATCCTAAGAACTGTCTGTCATGCTACCTTCTCTGAGTGGATTATGCATATGGCTGTGGATTGTATGGCGACATTTACCTTTACCAACACCCCCAGGAGGTTGGTAAAGGTCAAAACATCAAGAAAGTTATTATAATGCAACTCCTTCGAAACATGTGTACGGAATTCAACTATGTTTAGTAGGTGATGCTTGTGGTGTGCAAGAGCAAGAGGATATTTATAATTGGGTCTTGCCCCAGGGTTGAGGTGATCGTTAAGAGGCCAATGCGGTGAACATGAAGATTTGCGATGATGCGTCATCGACCGAGCAATCTGGTATGAGATTTAGTTTGTTTTTTAGCAATTTATGACAACCTGATTTTAATATCCGTTGAAGCAATTGATGAAACTGTAGATGTGTGAACATACACATGCACCACATTATACAAAGTTGCTGATTTCTAACCTGAATCACACATAAAGAATTATATCAACCGATTAGAAAATAAAGTTTCTGGAGAATATAAGTCAAGGCTTAATTTTCTCATTAGGACCAATAATAAAACATCGAGCTAGAACATTTTGAATTATTAGCTAAAAGGCCCAGTGAGCTTATGCCATGGTGACCATCCATCAACTTTTCCTTTAAACGACTTCTCAAGAACCACTGGGCCGATTTCAATTATATTTGGCATGAAGCATCCTTAGGGCATAGGGATCCAAGTTTGTTCAAATGAACCCGATCAGCCAATTTGGCCGGCGGCCATCTTGGATTTAGGCCGATTTTTGGAAACGTCTTTAAAAATCTTTTCCGAAACCGCTTAGGGGATTGATGCAAATCTCATGAAATATCATCTAGGGCAAGAGCTGAACCAAGTTTGTTCAAGGGAACTTGATTGGTCAAATGGTTCGGCAGCCATCTTGGTTGACCTAATTGTAGCGAAATTGACTTCCCCAGAACCGCTGAAGGGATCGGGCCGAAATTTGGCAGATATAATTATGGCCTAAGGGCCATTAAAGTTTGTTCAAGAGAAGTTGATCCGTCAAAAAACCTGGCTGCCATGGGCCAATCAAAATATAGAGTGTTTGGCGGCCATATTGGATTTTTTTTATTTGATGGATTTTGAGGCCGAAATTGGTTTTATGTGTTTTTTGGGTATTCTTATCTCAAATTTGCAATTTTTGAAACTGGTAGATAAACGGTTTGATGGCCATCTTGTTGATAAAGAGCATTCTAGTTCAAATGCCTATGGTTCAGGTGAGCGATACAGGCCCCTTGGGCCTCTTGTTTTGAGCTATGTAGAGTTTAGACCAACTATAATAGACCAAATATAGTGAAACCGCATGGAGATTAAGTGTGTGGGCTCAAGAGCTAAAAGTGTTAAGCCGCTGAGTTTAAGAGGCAGTGATATTCTATTTAGCTGAAACGAAGTGGAGTTAACGGAATTGACATTTTGAAATGGAAAATGTTGTTTGATATATAATAATGTTTTTAAAAACAAACATCAACGTTTTCATATCTGCCATACTTTTTAACATTTTGTATTGTTCTGATATGTCTGAAGATGAAGTGTGATGGTTGAAATGTGACCCATTCTGACTTTTATTCAAATTCATAAATTTGTATATAATGCTGAAAGATTTTGTTACTTAACACGCTTGATTTACCCATGATGGCTGATTAGTGCAGGTACATATATGTAAGGGTGGTTGGTAATCAGGGGACATTACAACAGCACTATGATGACGGTAATGGCAGTGGGTAATGAGGGACATAAATGAGGGGACATTATAACGGCACTATATGATGATGGTAAGGGTGGTTGGTAATCAGGGGACATTAAAACAGCACTAAATGATGATGGTAAGGGTGGTTGGTAATCAGGGACATTATAACAGCACAATATGATGACGGTAAGGGTGGTTGGTAATCAGGGGACATTATAACAGCAATATATGATGACGGTAAAGGTGGTTGGTAATCAGGGACATAAATGAGGGGCCATATAACAGCACTATATGATGATGGTAAGGGTGATTGGTAATCAGGGGACATTATAACAGCAATATATGATGACGGTAAGGGTGGTTGGTAATCAGGGGATATTATAACGGCAATATATGAAGACGGTAAGGGTGGTTGGTAATCAGGGACATTATAACAGCACTATATGATGATGGTAAGGGTGGTTGATAATCAGGGGACATTATAACAGCACTAAATGATGATGGTACGGGTGGTTGGTAATCAGGGGACATTATAACAGCAATATATGATGACGGTAAGGGTGGTTGGTAATCAGGGACATTATAACAGCACTATATGATGATGGTAAGGGTGGTTGGTAATCAGGGGACATTATAACAGCAATATATGATGACGGTAAGGGTGGTTGGTAATCAGGAGATATTATAACAGCAATATATGAAGACGGTATGGGTGGTTGGTAATCAGGGACATTATAACAGCACTATATGATGATGGTAAGGGTGGTTGGTAATCAGGGACATTATAACAGCACTATATGATGATGGTAAGGGTGGTTGATAATCAGGGACATAAATGAGGGGCCCTATAACAGCACCATATGATGATGGTAGGGGTGGTTGGTAATCAGGGACATATAACAGCACTATATGATGGTAAGGGTGGTTGGTAATCAGGGTCATATAACAGCACTATATGATGATGGTAAGGGTGGTTGGTAATCAGGGTCATATAACAGCACTATATGATGATGGTAAGGGTGGTTGGTAATCAGGGTCATATAACAGCACTATATGATGATGGTAAGGGTGGTTGGTAATCAGGGACATTATAACAGCACTATATGATGGTAAGGGTGGTTGGTAATCAGGGTCATATAACAGCACTATATGATGATAGTAAGGGTGGTTGGTAATCAGGGACATTATAACAGCAGTATTATGATGATGGTAAGGGTGGTTGGTAATCAGGGACATTATAACAGCACTATATGATGGTAAGGGTGGTTGGTAATCAGGGTCATATAACAGCACTATATGATGATGGTAAGGGTGGTTGGTAATCAGGGTCATATAACAGCACTATATGATGATGGTAAGGGTGGTTGGTAATCAGGGACATTATAACAGCACTATATGATGGTAAGGGTGGTTGGTAATCAGGGACATTATAACAGAACTATATGATGATGGTAAGGGTGGTTGATAATCTGGGACATTATAACAGCACTATATGATGATGGTAAGGGTGGTTGGTAATCAAGGACGTTATAACAGAACTATATGATGATGGTAAGGGTGGTTGATAATCAGGGACATAAATGAGGGGCCCTATAACAGCACTATATGATGATGGTAGGGGTGGTTGGTAATCAGGGACATATAACAGCACTATATGATGGTAAGGGTGGTTGGTAGTCAGGGTCATATAACAGCACTATATGATGATGGTAAGGGTGGTTGGTAATCAGGGACATTATAACAGCACTATATGATGGTAAGGGTGGTTGGTAATCAGGGTCATATAACAGCACTATATGATGATGGTAAGGGTGGTTGGTAATCAGGGTCATATAACAGCACTATATGATGATGGTAAGGGTGGTTGGTAATCAGGGACATTATAACAGCACTATATGATGGTAAGGGTGGTTGGTAATCAGGGTCATATAACAGCACTATATGATGATGGTAAGGGTGGTTGGTAATCAGGGTCATATAACAGCACTATATGATGATGGTAAGGGTGGTTGGTAATCAGGGACATTATAACAGCACTATATGATGGTAAGGGTGGTTGGTAATCAGGGTCATATAACAGCACTATGTGATGATAGTAAGGGTGGTTGGTAATCAGGGACATTATAACAGCAGTATTATGATGATGGTAAGGGTGGGTGGTAATCAGGGACATTATAACAGCACTATATGATGGTAAGGGTGGTTGGTAATCAGGGTCATATAACAGCACTATATGATGATGGTAAGGGTGGTTGGTAATCAGGGTCATATAACAGCACTATATGATGATGGTAAGGGTGGTTGGTAATCAGGGACATTATAACAGCACTATATGATGGTACGGGTGGTTGGTAATCAGGGACATTATAACAGAACTATATGATGATGGTAAGGGTGGTTGATAATCTGGGACATTATAACAGCACTATATGATGATGGTAAGGGTGGTTGGTAATCAAGGACGTTATAACAGAACTATATGATGATGGTAAGGGTGGTTGATAATCAGGGACATAAATGAGGGGCCATATAACAGAACTATATGATGATGGTAAGGGTGGTTGATAATCAGGGACATAAATGAGGGGCCATATAACAGCACTATATGATGACGGTAAAGGTGGTTGGTAATCAGGGACATTATAACAGCACTATATGATGATGGTAAGGGTGGTTGATAATCAGGGACATAAATGAGGGGCCATATAACAGCACTATATGATGACGGTAAAGGTGGTTGGTAATCAGGGACATTATAACAGCACTATATGATGATGGTAAGGGTGGTTGGTAATCAGGGACATTATAACAGCACTATATGATGATGGTAAACACTGAAATAACAATGAAAGATGTGACAAAGTGGAATTCTTTCATATCTGTAATGGAAAATGTAATATTTTGAAGGTGAAAATAACTAGGCCCTAAGCTCAATGCCCTAGGATCTCAGCTTGTTAACCCTTTAACCCTCGGATTTGTTTTGAAAAATCTAATCTTCTCATAAAAATCTCAATTTGCACACCAAGAGAAGACCATTTTTGGAAATTTACCACTGGAATGACTGGCTCGGTTATCAAGCCAGTCATGCCAGTGTTAAATTTTCAAAAATAGTCTTCTCTTGGTCTGCAAATGGACATTTCTCAAGACCACTGCAGAACCCGTTTTTGGCTGATACGAGTGTTAAAGGGTTAATGGTTAACGTGTCCATTATAAACAGCATGTACTGTATATATTCACTGTCTGTACCAGAGGGTATCCATGGGTGTGTGCATATAACCAGATTTGTTTCCAGATAATAACTTTAAAATGATTGCCTGAATCAGATTCAAATTTAGCATACCACTGTTGAATGACATAACATGTTTTTGTATTGTTGTAGTTAATCATATGGCAAGCTAAACCTGGCAAATCATCTGATGGATCTTGTTCTATCAAAATCTTATATCACCCTGTTCTCCGCGCGCATAAACCTGGTTACCTGTTATTTGCAGTTGCTACAGCAACCAATTAATTCAATATGGAACACATTCTCCTTTGTTGACCGGGACTTGTTGGAAGTATTATATAGCATATTGACTGGTCGTTCCACTATTAATAACCAACACACAATGGGTGTTTTGATGAGAAAGCCTTCCAATAACAACACATTTCTAAATCTTGCGTAATTCCTGTTATTGGATTGTCAATTAATTCCCTGACTCACACTTGTCCTTTGTCATGGATCATCAATAGCAGAATTGATCATGATAAGCTGAATATCACAGACAGCAGAGTTTGTATTGGTCATGGAAAGTAAAAATTTAAATTCCAGGCCTGGAAAGTCAGGGGAAATCAGCATTTTTAACGTAGGTCAGGTCATGGAGAATGGTAATCATGCAAAATAAAAGAAGTCTGTTAGCATAATCTTCCGTTGTCAGCTATGTACAATAAAATTATGGCAACAGCTTATCAAGACAAGGCTTTGGATTGGTTGTTACAAGAGGCAATTATTCAAACATTTTGCAGAATAAAGTCATATTGACTATTGTAATTTATGTAGCTACGTCATAAACACAAATCTCTTAGATATGAATTCTTAGATGTCATAGAATTTGTTAATTTCGTCATGAAGTCATGGAATTTCAGACACAAAAAGGTGTATGAACTTTGAGACAGGTCATCAATGAGGGATCCGATCTGTCACTCAACTTATATGATGTCATCTTTAAAAATATGTCATTTCTTTAAGCGTTAGCTGATATCGCAATCAAAATGACCTAAGTTTGTCACAACGTCGACAGGTGTGTCCTGAAAATGTATGAATTATATGTCTTTGGTGAATTTACATTTTAATAAACATTTTGAATATTTTGAAACTAATTTGATGCAGCAGCAGGTGATGCCACAGCTCCCAGTCAAATTAGTTTCAAAATATTCATCAATTTACCTGTATAGTTACAATAAAATTTATATTCTGTGAATTCAGGTTTCAAAGTTTCAAATCATTACCAGCATGCATAAAAAGTGGGCGGAGCTTAGCTAGATATGGGCATGGCATAGCTAGATATGGGCACGGCATAGCTAGATATGGGCATGGCATAGCTAGATATGGGCATGGCATAGCTAGAAATGCATCCATTTATTGTCCTGCTCAACAATTTTGATGGATGACTTTCTTAAACAAAATGGCACCAAAGCTTAATTTGCTAAGCAGCACTTATGGCACATAGCCCTTTAATGGCTAAATTGGTCCAAAAAATTAACATATTTTCTTATTGAATGTCTCATTCCATTCCAAGAGAAGACTAGTTAAAAAAAATTGACCACTGGAATGACTGGCTCAGTTGTCGAAATTTTCCAGAATAATCTTCTCTTTGCCTGCAAATGGACAATTCTTTAATGTCGCGGGATCATTTCCCGGCAGGGCTGCTGCATTGTTTCCCTGAGCAAGGCACTTCACTCTACGTTGTTACAGTACACCTGTCTGTAAAATAGGTACCTGTGAGGGTAGTGTCAGCAATACGGAATGTCAGCAAAAAAGCCATCGAGCGCCTATAAATGCCAACCGTAGTATGGCTGTATACTCCAAAAAAAGAGTTGATATTGTGCAAGAATGAAAAGGTCCAATGATCAGGGGGTAACTTTGGAAAGTCGGCTGAGCACGCAAGTAGAAACAGACTATAAACCCAACCTATACATATATACCTATATTTTGGCTTCAGAGCCATCATTTGAGCTTCAAGATCAGCTCTTGCAGTTTAGAAAAACAGCTCGGTTCCACATCAGCAATCATATAACCTCCTCCTCAGTTAAAGATTAGTTTAAAGTTTAAACCTTTGGTTACGCCTACATTATATAATTATTGATCAACGGGTAACTTGAGAGTACCTGAGACATATCTGCACTCAATCAGCCATATCAATAGTACTTATTTCAGTATTAAAACTTGATTTAAGCGCTCAAATATTTCAAATTTCTTAACCTCTAGATATACGCTAAATCTTCAATTAGTAAATATCAGCAGTTTATTTGTATGTATTAATGTTATCTTATCTGTCTGCCCGCTGAATTTCTGCAGATTACATTTTCTATGGGGTTTAAATATGGATATGCTGAATATTTCGAAAATAATTTGACTGAAAGTTGTTGGTGGTTAAGGAAAATAACTCAGTCAAATTGTTTTCAAAATATTCAGCAGGTCCTGAGTTATTGCTCATTTGAATTATGGTCTGGTGACTGGCAGCGGTCAGGTATCTATCTGGTTGTGGTGCAATCCTAATCCACCCCAACTTCAACAAGTTAACGCTTTCAACATCAAAATACCTATGTCTTAACTTAGCAGTGCTTAATTATGCCGGTATGCTGCTGAATGTTTTGACACTAATTTGACGCTGTTTGGAAGGAGCAGATGCAAGTGAATGTAGTTGTAAGGATATTCAACAAGATTGTAATGAATTTTTCTGAGATAGATGTATTTTATCTTCGAGTTAATCAGGTTTTAAACAGGGACACCTGCTACCTGCAATATTAGCAGCGCTGGCTTTAACCTTGTAAGCCTTACATACCAGAATTGACAATTTCATTTTGATCTAAAGACTACTCTGTTGATTATTTTGAACATCATTTAACTGGGAACTGTTGCTGCCTATGACGTCCGTTGGAATTTCACTGGCGGAAGGATGCTGGCACCAAAATGCAAATTGTTATTTGTAATCTACAGACGTAGAAAAAATTTAGACATTGTGTAAATTTTGTAAACTCTGCAACAGTTTGTTGCAACATTGCTTCCAAACATACTACCACTAGTTAAATATCTTATGAATTAAGGCATGGAATGTAGAATTCTGAAATTGGTGGTGTAGTCAAAGCTTATTAAAGCTTTAGAATCAATTGTGGTTAATAAAATATAAATTTTCTCACAGAGAATGTACTTTGAAGGCCATGAGAAGACTATCTTTGAAAATTTACCACTGAATTGTCTGTCTCACTTATGGACTGAACCATTATGGTGGTAAAATTAAAAAATTAGTCTTCTCTTAGCGTTCAAATCGTCATTTCTGAAGAGCGTCACAGAGCTGCCATTGTTAGCCGATCTGACCATGAACGTGTTAAAGTCATAGAAACAGTTCTCATGACATGTGGCAGTAAGATCTGATTAAAAATTTTGAACAGTCTTGCGCTTTCAGAAATTTATACGTTATATGTGCATCTTAATGTTACAAGTCATTTAGCGGTTAGGCATCCGATCTTATCTACTTTCAGAGACTGTCTGTCCTAATGAACCAGTCCAGCTTAACCCTTTAACACTCATATCAGTCAAAAATGGCTACTAGAGTCGTCTTGGGAAATGTCCGTTTGCAGACCAAGAGAAGACTATTTTTGAAAATTTATCACTGGAATGCCTGGCTCGGTTATCGAGCCAGTCATTCCAGTGATAAATTTTCAAAAATAGTCTTCTCTTGGTCTGCAAATGGACATTTTAGTTGAGAAAACAAATTAGAGGGTTAAAGGGTTAAGGATGATATGAGTATGCAATTCTCCAGGACAAACAATGTTTATTTGCTTTAATGTACAGATATGTGAGGCAACAACTGCTGTCATTGCCAGAGTCATTCTTCTGGATACAGCAACAAATTTAAACAGCATCTAGATGTAGTGTTTGGTACTGCAGAAGGGAAATAATGGCCAGTGTTATTGAGTCTGATTGTCTTAGAAAGGACAGAGTTGCCTTTGGGGGCCCTGGGGTGGGGGGAGGGGCACATCACTCAGGAATCATAATTTGACATGATTCCCGGTGCCTGACATCTTCAAGCGCTGCGATATTGAAGCAGTTTGTACTGTGTGTATACACCCCCACCCCCAGGAAAGGAAGCTGAGCACTCTTTTGCATGTTGACTAACCATACTGGTATGTGTCTAATATGTACAGTATTTAAACGCTTTAATGGTCAAAATTTAATTGTCAAAAAAATTCAATTTTTGTTTAGTAAATGTACATTTTCAGGCCAAGTGAAGACTATTTTAGAAAATGTACCACTTAAATGACTGGCTTGATTTTCGAGCCAGTCATTCCAGTGGTAAAATTTTGAAAATGGTCTTCTTGGCCTGTAAATGGACATTTCTCCTGACCACTGCAAAAGCTGGTTTGGGCCCAGTATGTCCATGAAAGGGTTAAATTCTCATTTATAGCTGCCCTGTGGCTGGATACTGTATTATAAGGACATGCACATGCTACCCACTTGACGTGCTTCAGACCCCTCCCTAAGCATGGCGGCTGTGTACAGTGATTTAAGATATGCTCTTTCCCCTGGTTACATTAATATAAACACTTTACTCATCAGAAGAAAGGATATGTAGACAAACCAGTCTATAATAGATACTCACTTTTGGGGCCAAGATTCAGTGGTTCTTTAAAGTGTATGGTCCTGTAACCACCTGTTCTAATGAATCGCTGTTATTTGGCTTCATAGCAATTTACCATATGAAGTGAATTTCAGTAACTCTGACCACCCATTCCGTAGTGGTCACTATTTCATTGTCCATGCATTGTCTATTATATATGTAGAGATATTTTATTAAATCTACCTGAAGGTGGATATAGGCAATAATTTGTCCATGTGATGGCAATACATAGGTAGTTAGTTACATATCTTCATGAAACTATTTTTACTTTGTGAACATCTGTTTTCGCCTGAAGTTGTTTATTTTGAATTCCCAGATGAAATGCTGTCATGTGTATAAGCACTGCTATGTAACTGATTCCAGCGCTGACTGTTGGCCATACTCAATATTTTCTGGTTTCTTGTGGGATTGCTCAGGCCACCTGAACAAGTAATTTGTTTTTTGTCGATCCCTATGCGAAGCATAGGATGGCTTGAGTCGTATGCAAAGCATAGGATGGCTTGAGCCGTATGCGATCCAAATGGTGTGTGGTGTGCAGATAAATGTTAAAGTATTTCAGTATACATTTAATTCATCAAGGGCTTATCCGATCTCAATATAACTTTACAGATTTATTCTATACCACCATTGCATCCAGTCTACATCATAATTAAAATAATTTTCAAATTATTTCTATATTTTTACGGGGTTTGGACTTAGCTTATTTTGCAACAAGAATTAGGTGAATGCTAAAGTTTTTCAATGTACATTTAATTCATCACGGACTTAGCTGATCTTAATACAATTTTGCAGATTTGATCTATAATATCATTGCATCTGGTCTGCATCAAAATTTAAATGATCTTCATATTTTTTTGGTGTTTTTACGGGGTCTGGACATAGCTTACTTTTACGAGAATTAGTAAATGTTAAGGTTTTTCAGTGGCTGTTTGATTCATGGCGACCAACTTTTCATGATTTTTTGTCTGGAAAATAAGTTTGGACGAGCACGAAGACCATATGGTGTGCCCTTTTTGGACATAGTGTGCAAGCACACAATTTGTCTCTTTCCTGTTTGCATATGTGAGCATGGCCCGATCCAGACTGATTTTGAACCCGTAATATAGAGGTTTTGGGCGCCATCAGTTTGGACGCCCAAATTATGAGGGACCCAATAAAAAGCTCAGAGGAGCTGTGTGGTATCTTTTAATACATTTTGTTCCCAAATTTTTGTCAAATATCACCTCACGCCCCTCTTTTGCGCAATCTACACTGCTAAGAGTGCCCAAGCTAAAACCCTGGATCAGGTTCTGGTGTGCATACAGAAATGTACACAGATCGTGAATTTAAACTATAACTTGTCAATTAATATTAATATAATTCTATGTGAATAAATCATAAGGCTATTCAGGCTAACTGGGTTGACTTGAAACGGGTCAAAATTGTACTCTATAAAAAGAAAACTGGCAACAAATTAATTATATCATGAATATTGCTAATTCAACAAAAACATTTGGATATTTGACAGTTCATTAATTTATTAAGGACTTATCCGATCTTAGGAAAACTTTACAGATTTGATCTATACCATCATTGCATCCAGTCTTCATCATAATTTAAATGATTTTCAAGTTTTTTCCATATTTTATGTGCTTAGGACTTAGTTTATTGTGGACCAAGAATTAGAAGAATGTTCAAGTTTTTCAATGTTCTTTTAGTTTATCAAGGGCTTATTCGATCTCAACAAAACTGTACAGATTTGTTTTATATCATCATTGTATTCAGTTTCCAACAAAATTAAAACGATTTAAAAGTTTTTTCCATACTTTTACATGGTTTGGACTTATTTGTTTCTGGGTCATTCCATATAAGAAGGACCACAATTTTTGAAATCCGTCAAGTCATAGTTTCAGATTTCCTTCAAACTTTGTCAGAGTAAGCATATGTATGTATTAACAGGAAATTCCAAGTATTATAGTGAAAGTTCAAATACTTTTTGAAAACTGGCCTATCCAATACCCCCTGCCTAAAATTGACAAAAATTTGTAACAAAATTTCTATGTTTGAGGCTTCATATCTCACCGACTACATTGCTCACAATACTAGGTCTTTTTATTTTAACAGTCTGGTCACCATAGTTCGAGAAAATCACAAGCATTTTGTGCTGACCTGTTTTAGGCATGTATTAGGGGTCGTCAAAAATGCCAAAAAATGTGATTTTTCATATTTTAATCCAAATTTGGTGATGCCGTAAAATGTATTTGTATTTGGTTTACACAAATGATTTCTATCCTGTTAACTAGAGCTACTGCTAGTGATATTTATTACCTAATGGCAAGATATGCTCCGCAAAAATTTTGTGGGAGCCATACCCCCACCCCTGTTCGCCAAAATGGTCCCCTAACATCTTTTTTCAAAATGACCCCTTTCAATTTTTTTAATATTTTGGTGAATGTTATATATATGGTCAATGGTTACAGGGCCAAAAGGTTCACTCTTACATTTGTTTCCTTTTAGAGCTATGGCAAATACAAAATCTGATATTTTTTCAAAAACTTGTATGATATTCGATTTTGGGGGGTTAATAATTTTAAAAGTATACACTCTAGAAGTATGAAACAAGAGATGTAGCGCGTTTCCCTGCCTTATTAAAAGAAACAACCAGCATTTCCCTTTTACAAAATAGATAAACATGGATTTTAGAGATGTCAAAACCTTACTTTGTTAAAATTTGACATTTTTGTGGGTAAACTACAAGTCATTGTTCAACAACATTTTCAATGGGAATAACATATTGCCTGGAGAATATTTAAAAAACAATTTGACTATAAGTTGTTGCTGACTTAGCCATCAATAATTTTCAGTCAAATCATTTCCAAAATATACACCAGGTACAGAGTTTGTCCTGTAAGCTGGTCGAGATGCAACAGCTCATCACTCAGTCTTGAGTTATCCAGTGTTAATAAAGACTGAGAGATTTCATATCTAGAGAAAATAACTCAATCTTCAGAGCGTTGTATATAATTAGGTCAATTGCTGTAATAGACATAGGTAGTGAGGTGATATTGATTAGTCACATGGTCTCAGTTTTTCTCAGAGATCTGCATGCAAGTATTGCTATCAACAAGAGTTCAGTCAAGCATTTTAAGTGATCAAGATTAGGCAGCATGACCAGTGAAAGTGTTTAATAATTACTGCTTTGAAACATTTACATTGTTGCTGATACACAAATGTTTAGATATTTACTTTAGAAATGTAATAATTCACTATACATTTTAATGATAAATTAGGCCTTTTAATTTGAAAAGTGTAAACTTTGACTAGGACACGTTGCACAATGGCTGAATTACCAGAGACATTTTGTTCAGTTGGACGTCTCACTAATGATAAATGTCATAAGTTTACGGATAAATGCTCTGTAAATGATGTTGTACAATTGACGGCTACAGATAAAACACTTGTTACAATGAGAAGCGGCCAGAGTGAGGATTGTTTAGAAACAGTGTGCTGTTGCCACAAGAAACACTATCTGCATATATTCCCGATGATGAAGCAGAACACTTCATGTTGTGATCACCTAAAAGTTCACAAAAAGCTTATTAAAAAGGGACTAGTTAATATAGATCAAGAAATTGTGGCATTAATACAGTCGAAAACTAGAGAGAGAAAACAACCTGGCCAAAAGATTTGCCATCATTGTTTGCAGAAAATTAATAACCTGACAGATTGTAGTGACAGTGAACCGGAATCAATGGCCATAGCAGATACTTTGTACAGTAATGCTGAATGCCTCAACTCTAGTTTCTCAGCAGTTGGAGTTTCTCCCCTAAAGAGTGTCCATTCAGAAAGGAAAGTATCATATGGTAAATGAAAAATCAAACAAATGGCAGAAGCAACAACAAGTCACGTGGCATCCCACCTAGGTTTTCCAGCTAATAAATTAGTTGCTGACACTTCACAAACTGAATGTACATGTGATTCTAAGTTAGATGTGGACTACTTGGTATCGAACATGAATGAAAAACTGTCTGTGTCATCACGAAATCAAAAGATACAAGTATTGACTATTACACTTAAATCATGGTCGATAGATAAAACTGTTCAGGTTTTTCAGGCATGTGGTGTTACGCGTTATATGGTGAAACAAGCCAGACAACTTGCGCAGAATGATGGAATACTCGCTGATCGTGAAACCTTTAAAAGAAATAAGCTTGATCAGCATACACTAGATAATGTTATTAACTACTACCAAGATGATACTGTATCTAGACTATTACCCGGGAAAAATGATTTTGGTACTATAAGAATTTGTGGTACCAAAGAACATAAGCAAAAACGGCTAATCCTGACAAATTTGAAGGAAGTACATGCTAATTTCAAAACAGAAACTGGACTTAAAATTGGTTTCTCTAAATTTGTTGAGTTAAGACCCAAATGGTGTGTAACTGTTTCTTCTAGCGGCAGCCACAATGTTTGTGTATGCGAAAAACACCAAAATGTAAAGTTTATGGTGGATGTTATCTCTGAAGACTATCATAACCTAATTGACAAATCTGTATGTGACAGTAGTTCTAGAAATTGCATGCTGCAACGATGTGAAAAGTGTCCAGGAACTGCATTTCTCAAAACTTACTTAGAGCAAGACCTTTACGAGCACATGGATGAGGATGACATCATTAAATTCAATGAATGGGTATCCACAGACCGAATTGAAATCATGCGCCGAGAAGTATCAGTTGAAGATTTTATTTCTATATTATGTCAACGGATCCAAGAATTAACACCACATTCCTTCATAGCGAAATCTCAAAGTGAATTCTTGAAAGCGTGCAAACATGATTTAGATGACACTACTGCCATTGTTGTTCTCGACTTTGCTGAAAATTACAGCATTATTGTGCAAGATTGTGTACAGGGATTTTATTGGAACAATTCTCAAGTCACGATACATCCTTTGGCATTTTATGTTAAGGCTTATGGAAAGTTTAATGAAGAAAATGTATGCTTCATCTCTGAGTGTCTGAAACACGAAACAAATACTGTGTACTGTTTTCAGGAGATTTTTACAAGATATTTGAAGGAAAAGTATCCCAATATTCATATAATTAAATACTTTAGTGATGGGTGTGCAGGACAATACATGAACTTCAAAAACTTTATTAATGTCTGCCATCATTGTTCAGATTTTGATATTAAGGCAGAATGGCATTTCTTTGCTACCAGCCATGGTAAAGGTGTTTGCGACGGTATCGGTGGCACAGTGAAGCGCTTAGCCGCAAGGGCTAGTCTGCAGACAGCGCTTATACGAAATGCTAGTGAATTGTATGAATTCAGCCAACAGAACATAAGCAAGATCAAGTTCTTCTTAGTTAGTAAAGATGAGATCCAGAGCCATCATACAATGTTGGAAGAGCGGTATCTCCTTGCCAAAACAGTGCAAGGAACCAGGTCATTCCATTCGTTTGTTCCAAATGACACTAACTCTATCACAGTAAAGCGAATTTCAACTGATGATGTTTCATACACTCGGTCATTTTCTAACACACAACCTGGTATGTCATCAGAGATTCAGAATTTAAATATACCTATGGAACTGTCTTTGAGTGACTATGTTGGTGCATTGTATGACAAAAATTGGTGGTTTGGCATAGTGTTAGAAATTAGTCTAGAAAATGAGGACTGTCTCATTTCGTTTATGAAGCCGCATGGACCAGCTCGATCCTTTAGTTGGCCAAGGTGCACAGACCAGTGCTGGGTTCCTTTTTGTGACATTCTAAGTAAGGTGTCAACACCATTGACAGCAACTGGCCGGCAGTACACTTTTCCACAAACTGATATCGACTTTATAAGTGGACTATTTAAATAATTTGGAGGAGTGGTATATGCTGGATCATGTACCATATCATCAATTATTGCTGAGGTATGTAGTATTATGTACTATCTCTTAACACTTTTATATTATATCATGTGTATTAACCAATGCCTGTCTCAGTTTATTAAATAATTCCATGAAATGGGTGACATTTAGGCATACTTTAGTATGAGAGATTACACATATTGGCCTGGTCGCAGTGTGTCAAAATTGTCTATAAATGGCCATAGAAGTCCATGTAGCTGTACTAATATGACCATAATATACCATTCAATGTCCACCTATGATGAAAAAGTATCTAAAATGCTAAAGTGGAGACATTTTAAACTTTTTAAAACAAATTAGATTGTCGCGAAAAATGTCAAATTTTAACAGAGTCAGGTCTTTGGGTCTAGAAAATCGATGTTTATGTATTATATAACCAGGGAATGCTGATTGGTTCTTCTAATATAGCAGGAGAACTGGTTGTATCGCTTGTTTCATGCCTCTAGGCCCTATAATTTTAAAATTATTAACCCCCAAAAATGGAATATCGTACAAGTTTTACAAAAATATCACATTTCTAATATGCCATAGCTCCAAAAGGGAACAAATGTAAGAGTGCAACTTTTAACCATGTAACTATTGACCATATATCTACCATTCACCAAAATAAAATAAAAATTGAAAGGGGTTATTTTGACTTAATAGGCGATGAAGTTGGCCCTCTTTTGTGAACAGGGGTGGTGCATTGGGCCCCCAAAATTTTTTGATGAGCAAACCTTGCTGTTAGTCAGTAAATATTACTAAGATAATATTAGCTCTAGTGAACTGGGTAGAAATCATTTAGTTACAGCAACTATAATATACATTTTACTGTATCACCAAATTTTGTTGAAACAGGAAAATTAGCTGTTTTTAACGTTTTTGGTGACCCCTAAAACACACCCAAAACAAGTCAACACATATTGCTTGTTATTTTCCTCAAGTATGCTGACCAGAGCATTAGAATGAAAAGATCTAGTATTGTAAACAGTATATTGGATGAGATATGATGTCTCAAACATTGGATTTGTACTTGAACTTTTGTCAATTTTAGCATAGGGGTCTTTGAGAGGGCATTTTTCAAAAAGTATTTCACATATCAGTTAAAAAATTGTCATGCTCAACTAAAACATCCATATGCTCACACTGAGAAAGTTTGAAGGAAATCCGTGACTATGAGTTGACGGGCATTGGTCCATCTTATACGGAATGACCCTTCTGTGTCCTGTTCAAGAATTAGAAGAATGTTAGAGTTTTTCAATAGACCTTTGATTCATCAAGGGTTTGTCCTATTTTAAGAAATCCATATGTCTTAACTCTGCCACATATATGTATGATATATGTGGAAAAACTAAAGGGCTCAACATGCGGCCCATCTAGTTTAAACAGTATGCGCTTTCCAAGCTGCTTGAGATTGCATAATGCATTATTAGCTCACCTGGCCATTCTAGTGAGCCTATGGCATCGCGACTGTCCGTCAACCATCCATTCGTCTGTCCATCGTCTGCCTATCAATCAACTTTTTCTTTAAAATGTTACTCATTAACCATTTGACAGATTTAAACCTAATTTGGCTGGCAAATTTGAGATTTTATGAAAAATTTAACAAAAATTTTCAAAACTCTACTCACCATTAACCACTTGGCGGATTGCATCCTAATGTGGCTGGGATGACACTATAGCTGTAGGCTTCAGAATGCCTAAACAGGATTTTGACTGGTCAATTTTTGTCTCACTTGCAAAGCAGAAAGTGAGACATATGTATCAGTTTTCTGACAGCAGTGACAATGTTAAACAAAATTTCTCATCTTATATTTCAGGATCGGTGACTCCTATTGCAACTAGACATGGCTACTTGGATGACTATACTGTTAGGAAGCAGCATGATGATAATTAGGTCACTAGGTCAAAGGTTGAGGTCACTGTGACCTCGATACAAAACTCTGTTTTCTAATGTTAAGTTTTTGTGTTTAGTAAAACTTTTCGGCTTATCTTTCAGAATTGGTTAATCCTCTTGGAACTAGGCTTGGATACATTGTTACCTATAATGTTAGGAAGCAGCAAGCTGGCACTGGCGTCACAACGTCGAAGGTCAAGGTCATTCTGACCTCTACAAAACATTATTTTTCAATGTTAAGTTTTTGTGCTTAGCAAATCTTATCAGGTTATATTTCCGTTATATTGCTTATAACCCTAATGGAAGGCAACTTGGGTACATGGTTGCTTTTACCAAGAGGATGCAGGATGGTGACAAGGAGGTCACCATGTCAAAGGTCAAGGTCATTCATTTACATTTATTAGCTCACCTGGACTTGTGAGCTTATGTCGTGTGTCCGTCCATCCGTCAACTTTTCCTTTAAAACGACTTCTTCTCAAGAACCACTGGGCCGATTTCAATTATATTTGGCAGGAAGCATCCCTAGGGCATAGAGATTCAAGTTTGTTCAAATCAAGCTGATCGGCCAAAATCCAAGTTCGCCGCTGGCCAAAATAGCCGATTTTAGAAACCCTTTAAAAAATCTTCTCTGAAACTGCTGGAGGAATTGATTCAAAGCTCATAACACATTATCTAATGCAACGGTAAACCCAAGTTTGTTCAAGTCAACCTGTTTGGCCTATTTGCCTGGCAGCCATCTTGGATGACCTAGTTTTCACAAAAATGACCTTCTTCCGAACCGCTGAAGGGATAGGTCTGAAATTTGGTAAATATGTTTAGGGCCCAAGGTCCATTCAAGTTTGTTCATGGGAAGTTCGTACGTTAAAAAACATGGCCGCCATCAACCAATCAAAATTTAGCATTTGTTGGTCATATTGGCTTTTTTGTATTTGATGGCGAAAATTGCTTTATATATGCTTATCAGTGTGGCGAGTTCAAATATGCCACTTTCGAGACTATCGGATAAATGGTTTGGCTGCCAGCTTGGTTTGTTTTCCCGCCAAAGGCTCCCATAGTAAAGCAATGGGCCCATAGTAAAGCAATGGGGAATTCTTTAAACGACTTCTTCTCAAGAACCACTGGGCCGATTTCAATTATATTTGGGAGGAAGCATTCATAGGGCATAGAGATCTAAGTTTGTTCAAATGAACCCGATCGGCCAATTTGTCCCGCGGCCATCTTTTATTTAGGCCGATTTTAGGAAACGTCTTTAAAAATCTCAGAAACAGCTTGGGGGATTGATGCAAACCTCATGAAATATGATTTATGGCAAGGGAACTTGATTGGTCAAATGGTTCGGCGGCGATCTTGGTTGACCTAGTTGTAGTGAAAATTACTTATTCTCTAGAAGCGCTGAAGGGATCGATCTCGAAACTGGCGGATAAATAGTTTGCTGGCCATCTTGTTGATAAAGAGCATTCTAGTGTTACATATGCAATGGCGACCGTCTGGCGTCCATCAACTTTTCCTTTAAGCAACTTCTTCTCAAGAACCACTGGGCTGGTTTTAATTATATTTGGCAGGAAGCATCCTTAGGGTATAGGGATTCAAGTTTGTGCAAACAGGGGCCGGTCGGCCAAAATCCAAGATGGCCGTCTGCCAAATCGTCCGATTTTGAGAAATGTCTGAAAATCTCCGAAATCGCTCAGGGGATCGATTCAAAATTCATGGATTATCATCTAGGCGTGTAGCTGAACCAAGTTTGTTCAAGGGAACTTATACTCCATCTGGTCTGGCGGCCATCTTGGATGACCTACTTTTCGCGAAAACGACCTCAAGAACCGCTGAATGGATCGGGCCCAAATTTGGGAAATATTAGCTCACCTGGCCTGGAAGGCCAAGTGAGCTTATGTTGTGGCGACCGTCCATTGTGTGTCCGTCATCCGTCCGTCCGTCCGTCAACTTTTCCTTTAAACGACATCTCAAGAACCGCTGGGCCAATTTCAATTATATTTGGCAGGACGCATCCTTAGGGCATAGGGATCCAAGTTTGTTCAAATGACGCCAATTAGGCTGGTAGCCATCTTGGTTTTTGCCCGATTTTTAGAAACGTCTTTAAAAATCTTCTCCGAAACCGCTTGAAGGATTGAAGGAAACCTGATGAAATATGATCTAGGGCAAGAGCTCAACCAAATTTGTTCAAGGGAACTTAATTGGTCAAATAATTTGGCGGCCATCTTGGTTGACCTAGTTTTAGTGAAAATAACTTCTCCAGAACCGCTAAAGGGATCAGGCCGAAATTTGGCAGATATGATTAGGGACTAAGGGCCAGTAAAGTTTGTTCAAGAGAAGTTGATCCGTCAAAAAACATGGCTGCCATGGGCAAATCAAAATATAGCATGTTTGGCGGCCATATTAGATTTTTTTATTTGATGGATTTTGAGGCCGAAATTGGGTTTTTATAGGTTTTTGGGTATTCTGATCTCAAATTTGCAATTTTCGAACCTGTCAGATAAACGGTTTGGCGGCCATCTCAGATCATTTTCCCGCCAAAAGCTCCCATACTAAAGCAATGGGAAATTAAAAATATCTTCTCGAGAACTGCTGGGCCGATTTCAATTATATTTGGCATGAAGCATCCTTAAGGCATAGCGATTCAAGTTTGTTCAAACGAACCCGATCGGCCAATTTGGCCGGCGACCATCTTGGATTTTGGGCAATTTTTAGAAATGTCTTTAAAAATCTTCTTCTCCCAAACCATTTGAGGGATCGATTCAAAACTCACGAAATATGATCTATTGTAAGCGCTGAATCAAGTTTGTTCAAGGGAACTTGATTGACGAAATGGTTCCGCGACCATCTTGGATGACCTAATTTTCACAAAAACGACTTCTTCCCCAGAACCGCTGAAGCGATCAGGCCGAAATTTGTGATATATAATTAGCAACTAAGGGCGATTAAGATTTGTTCAAGAGAAGTTGATTCATCAAAAACCATGGCCGCGGTGGACCAATCAAAATATAGTGTGTTTGGCAGCCATATTGGATTTTTTTATTTGATCGATTTTGAGGCCGAAATTCGTTTTATATAGGTTTGTGGGTATTCTGATCTCAAATTTGCAATTTTCAAAACTGTCGGATAAACGGTTTGGCGGCCATCCTGCATAATTTTCTCGTCAAAAGTTCCCATGCTTAAGCAATGGGAAATTTAAAATGTCTTCTCGAGAACCACCAGGCCGATTTCAATTATATTTGTCAGGAAGCATCCTTAGGGCATAAGGATCCAAGTTTGGTCAAATAAACCCGATCAGCCAATTTGCCCAGTGGCCATTTTAGATTTCTGCCAGTTTCAGGAAATGTCTTTATAATTCTTCTCCGAAACCACTTGCTGAATCTTCATCTAGGCCACGAGGTAAGCCAAGTTTGTTCAAGAGGACTTGATTTACCAAATGGTTCGACGACCATCTTGGATGACCTGGTTTTCACGAAAATGACTCCTTCAGAACCGCGGAAGGGATCACGCCAAAATTTGGGCCATTAAAATTTGTGCAAGGGAAGTTGATCCATCAAAAAAACATGGGTGCCGTGGACCAATCAAAATGTAGGGTGTTTGACGGCCATATTGCACTTGCAAAAATGTCCACCAACTCATTTAAAAGACTGCTAAACCACCCACCAACAATTTTGACAAAAATTGATGGTGCTCCAGGTGAGCGACACAGGCCCATAGGGCCTCTTGTATTTCAGAATTACTTAATATTACTGGAACTAATTTTGAACACATGATCCCCTATAAAATAAGGAAGCTGCATGCTGATAGTGACATCACTGGATTCAAGGTCATGGTCATCATAGCCTTGATATTTGACCGCTGTCATGTCTGTATTTACAATGTTAAGTAGTTATTTTTGCCTATATTTTAGGATTGCTTAATCCTACTGGAAACAAACTAATATTCCTATTTGACCTATGCTTTTTCAACCTTAAGTTTTTGACCCACCGGGCCAGAATGGCCAAGTGAGCTTATGCCATGGCGACCATCCGTCTGTCCGTCCCTCATCCATCCTTCAACTTTTGCTTAAAAACGCTACTCATTAACCCCGTGGCAGATTTCAATCTAATTTGGCTGGTAGGACCATATGGGGGGTGGGGGGGGGGGGGAGGGGGGTGTAGGCTTCAGAACATGTATACAGAATTTTGATTGGTCTATTTTTTCGGTGGCCATCTTGAAATTTCTGAAAAATGGTTGGAAATTGTTTGAGATGCTAGTCATTAACTGATTGGGCAATTTGAGCCAGACTTAGCTTGGAGGCTAGTACGCTGGTATGGTTCAGACCATGTATACAGAATTTTGATTGGCCAATTTCTTTCGCCGCCCATCTTGGGTTTTCGGGAAATTTCTGGAAATTACTTAAAAGCCTAGTCCTCGATAACCACTGGGCCGATTTCAATCAAACTCGGATGGAAGAACCCTATCATTGTATGCTTCAGAACTTATATACAGAATTTTGATTGGTAAATTTTCGGCAGCCATCTTGAATTTTCTTAATATTTTGGGAAATCGGTTAAACGCCTGCTTCTCATTAACCACTTGCCCGATTTCAACCAAACTCAGCTGAAAGAACTCTATGCTCGTACGCTTCAACACGTGTATATAGAATTTTGACGGCTTGATTTTGATGGTGGTCATCTCAGATTTTCCGAAAAATGAGATTTTATATAAAATGCTATTCCTCATTAATCGCTTGGGCAAGTTCAACCAAATTTGGCTGGAAGGATCCTATTGTCATAGCCTCTAGAAAGTCTATCCAGAATTTTGATAGGCCAATTTTTTGGCAACCATCTCTGGTTTCCAGAACCATTTAAAAATGGTACTTCCTCAATCAATAGTCCGATTTCAACAAAACTTGGGTGGAATGATCCTACGATGGTAGGTTTCAACATATTAAACCAGAACCTTGATGGGTCAATTTTTTTTTATGGCCATCTTGGATTTTCCAAAAATTACCCATCATGTCTATTTAAATGCCAATGGTTTAAATGCCAATGGTCCAGGTGAGCGCAATAACAGGCCCTTGGGCCTCTTGTTTCATTCAGCAATTCATTTATATTTCAGGATTGGTTAATTCTATTGGAACTAAACTTGAATTAGATGGTTATTTATACTGTTAGGAACCAGCATGATAACACAGGTCACAATGTTGAAGTGTTCTTGTTTTGGTGAATATCTTAGATTTTATGAAAAATCTACTGGAAATTGTCAGAACGCTACTCCTCATTAACCCATGGCAGATTTCAACATAATGGCTGCTTGTATACAGAATTTTGATTGGTAAATTTTTCAGGTGGCAGTCTTTATGAAAAATGTACCGGAAATTGTCAAAACGCTACTCCTCTGAACTAACCACTTAACAAATTTCAACTCAATTTGGCTGGAAGGACCCTATGGGGATAGGCTTCGAACATGTATAGACAATTTTGATTGTTCAGGTTTTTTGGCGAAAATCTTAGATAGTATGAAAGATTTATCAGAAATTGTCAAACCACATCTCCTTAGCTGCTTGGTGGATTTTATCCACAATTGTGTGGGATTCTTTAATAGTAGGCTCTAGAACTTTAATATTCAGAATTATGATTGGTCGATTTTTTTTTTGCCGACCTTGCATGTTGTGAAAATTTTGCGCAACCAGCTAAAACGCTACTCCCTTAACCCTTTCACCAATGAATTTCCTATATATCATTTTCAACGCAAACATACAAGTAAACTAGAATATTTTGTAATTAATTGGGCTGGAAGGTTTTGCTACGGCAGCAATGTTTTCCAGTCAAATTAATTTCAAAATTTTCAACAGAATAAGTTTATATTGTAAAGAATTTACTTTTCAGGGATTTGTCGTGAAAGGGTTAATTAATGGCCCAATTGCAGCAGAACTTTGGTGGAATGACCCTATGGCAGTAGGCGTCAATATATCAAATGAGAATTTTGAATGGTCTTTCTTTGATTGGCATTTGGAATTTTTTGAAAATTATGCATCGTGTTTACTTATATTGCAAATGTTTCAATGGCTAATTGTCCAGGTGAGCGTCACAGGCCCTTGGGCCTCTTGTTTTCATCACATAATTTTGTGTATTCGATCATACGCTGACTTCGCGGCTTAATATTAGCTATTTGGCGAATGTTAGACACATACAGCTTGTTTGTTATTAATTACTATACAATGATGCCGTAGTTTGCAAAATTGTACATAAAATAGATTTCTCCAAATATGAGCTTTAACTACTCTTTGACCAGTGTGGTGGGGGTATCCGACTACTCGGTGGCCTGTTGGTGAACACACACTCCCTGGTCATCGGGACATGAGATGTGGGCATGGGGAGGTATGCGGAGAAGGTGTGCACATCTTGGCTTATTCAGGCTTAGTTTCATAAATGGAAAAATTTATTCTTAAGATGATCCTTAATATCTGCTGGATATTGCTTTTCAGAATGTAAATTTTTCTAAAATGTGTCTAATGGGGCTGGGTTTCTAGTATCGCCCACCACATTTCTGAGGTCCTGATGACCATGGAGGGGTTTCGGGTGGAGTCTGCTGACCAGGTCACAACGTAGTCAGACGCCGCATGTGACAGTTGACTTTGAGCTAAGTTGCAGCAGTGGTAAAGCAGCACTGATGCAGAGACAGCTGTTGTACTATAGAGCCAGTGTATTGCAGAAGCTATAGAGCAGCTGCAATGGAAAGATAATGCAGTGGTTCCAATTATGCAAATTATGGCTACTATTCTACCTCAATATAAAGTGGCAAAGCAGCGACATACGGTCAGCGGTGATGCAGCAGCAATGCAGCTCAACATCAAGTCAGATGCAATGCAGTGCTAGGTGGCAGCGCCGAGGAAACAATGTCAGCGGCGATGCAGCGGCATTGAGGAAGCCAGAGGAAACAAAGTCAGCGGCGATGCAGCAGCATTGAGGAATGCAGAGGAAACAAAGTCAGCGGCGATGCAGCAGCATTCAGGCAGCAATGCAGAGGAAACAACTTCAGTGGCAATGCAGCGGCATTGAGGTGGCAATGCAGCGGTTCCATGGATGCAAGTTAAAGGAAAGGACCAGGGAAGTAACAAATGCTCTTGAATGATAGATTTAGATAATAATCAACCTTATAGCCACCAGTAAAAAACAAATAAATCGGAATAATTTGAAAAAAAGCAAATAAATACAATTTATGTGACTCTGGCGGGAACCAATTAGTGCCGCAGCTGGTGTCGCTCGCTCTGGTGACAGCCAGTCATATAATCTCAGTTATATTGGTGTTAAACTGATTAACTACTATTTCCTGCAGGTAAAATACTGTCTACCGGTGATCCTAAAGCAATTTGACTGAAAGCCTTTGTTTCCAAAGACAGGAACTACATTCAGTTAGACGAATTTCAAAATATTCAGTAGGCATCATGTTGGGACATTGGAAACCAGCAGTGTATTTTGAAATCATTTTGACCGAACAGTGACTTTCAAATATAATGATTTCAAAAGGATCAATAGTGAATTAACAGTAGCGAGTTAATCACTCAAGAGAATACTATTCTACTGCTTAAGAAACTATATTCAGGTTTGCTTTTGTTGTATTCGAGTATGCGGTATACCTGCACACACAGTTGACACACGACGGAGCGCGAAGCACCAGCGATGTCACTAATTGGTTCCAAATTAAACGCTCATAGATTTAGTAAATGCTTTTTGTCAAATAATCCCGACTCATTTCCATTTTTTACTGGTGGTAATTTGTTTAATATTGTATGAAATTACCCATAAACATCATTTGTTATTTCCCTTTTCCCTTCATTTAAGGCCGCCATACTGATTATTTTGGAATTTTGATAAAGCTGCTAAAAAAAGCTAAATTTGTTGTTTGAGTTACGCATATGATTGCAGACTTCAACACTGCTATGATTACTCTATTTTGAAATAGTAAATACGTCTACACAGTAGATAATGGATAGCAAATACAATTCACAGTCCTGATTGATTTGTATGCTGTAGTCCTTTAGAGATTGTTAAAAATAAATGCAGTTTGATCACTGCAAGTTAAAAAATTCCATAGAATGTAGAAAGTTTTTAAAAAACTGATAACTTAATAAATTTCTGGAAATTACTAGCCATAGTTGGTAAAACTTTTAACTGCGATGTAAAAGAATTTTCAATTTCCCTCTAATTTATCCTGTCATGGTCACCTCTGCATAAGTCATTCTATTTATCTGGTTCAGTCTGCAGCCTCCCAGATACTCTGTGTTAAAGCAGAGGTATGGGAGTTGATTAGCAGGAAGCACCAGACAGAGCAGCTTCATCAATTTTCAAAGTTAGAACAGCAATATGGCTGTGGTTTCTTCAATTTTCATTTTTCCAGTGCTCTGGTATGGCAGCAGTTTTATTGATCAGCTGCTAGAGCATAATTTTTTTGTCTGTTGCTCGGAGGTCATGCAACTATAGCTGAATCGCTGCTGCCCAAACAGCGGCAATGCAGTTATAATTAGCAGTTGAGAAAAAATCCTGGTTTTTGAGGAAGCTCCATCGGCATTTGGCAAGGCAACTGTGTTTCATATAATTGTAACATGATATTTATTATTAAACATGATATCTTCTATTAGCATGCCACTTCAGCTTTAATTGCCATTGACATAGTCCATCAGTGCTCTGCTAATAGCCATGCTGTTCAGCTTTAATGTTTTATGCTTGGATGGGTGTTGATTATGTATAATAAGCTAGTCTGACACCTTCATGGATGATAGAACAGCAGCCTCCAGCAATCATAAACACATTTACTGAGTACACAACAAGTTAACACTCAATGGATCGCTCATTTGTTTATGGCAAATTCATGAGATATATTTAACAAGCTAAATTCTCTTGTTATCCCCACATGTTTTGAAAAAACTGCGGGGGAAGAAAGTCCCGAGTTGGCAGAGTTCAACCAAATTTTCTTGTGTTAGTTACCCATATAATTGCAGACTGTAAGACAAAGTTTACATTACGCTTTGCACCATGGTAGGTGTTGGGGATGTAGAGTGGGGGAAGGGGGCAGAGTGGCGGCGGGGCCAGAATGTCAAAGTTCATGCGAAAGCATGGGGATTTCCGATGATGTAGCATTGACTGCATTTTAGTTAAATTTGAAAATGGCATGGCTATACTGGTAATGTATATGTAATGTGCAAATAACCAATTTTGTCTGTTGACCAAAGGCAGAGAACCATTAACTTATTGTCTATCAGCATGCCTGCTTGTCAATAGCGCAGTCTCATTAACTAATCAGCCATTGGTGTGCCACTTCAGGTCAGCAGTGCATCACCGAGTAACCAATTGTCTGTCTGAGTACACTGACATTTGTTAATGGCTCAAGGTCCAATCTCACATCTGTTATTGCTGGACTTGGTGGTCGATGTGCAAGGCCCAATATCCAACTGGCAAACAACATGCTCGTTTTGTCAATGCTGCATGACCAAATGGGCAACATCAGAATTGCACATAGTTGTCGAATGAATTGTGCTAGCTATCTACTTTTGGTTTATTGGGTCTGTATGTTCTGAGTGAATATATCTCCCAAGTGTGGCGTCAATGGTTTTTAGCCTAGACAGGAGCTATTATATCCTTGTTGACAACAAGATTAACCATTAGCACTCTGATGTCATTATTCTAGCACTCTGATGTCATTATTCTAGCACTCTGATGTCATTATTCTACCACTCTGATGTCATTATTCTACCACTCTGATGTCATTATTCTACCACTCTGATGTCATTATTCTAGCACTCTGATGTCATTATTCTAGCACTTTGATGTCATTATTCTAGCACTCTGATGTCATTATTCTAGCACTCTGATGTCATTATTCTAGCACTCTGATGTCATTATTCTAGCACTCTGATGTCATTATTCTAGCACTCTGATGTCATTATTCTAGCACTCTGATGTCATTATTCTAGCACTCTGATGTCATTATTCTAGCACTCTGATGTCATTATTCTAGCACTCTGATGTCATTATTCTAGCACTCTGATGTCATTATTCTAGCACTCTGATGTCATTATTCTAGCACTCTGATGTCATTATTCTAGCACTCTGATGTCATTATTCTAGCACTCTGATGTCATTATTCTAGCACTCTGATGTCATTATTCTAGCACTCTGATGTCATGATTCTAGCACTCTGATGTCATTATTCTAGCACTCTGATGTCATTATTCTAGCACTCTGATGTCATTATTCTAGCACTCTGATGTCATTATTCTAGCACTCTGATGTCATTATTCTAGCACTCTGATGTCATTATTCTAGCACTCTGATGTCATTATTCTAGCACTCTGATGTCATTATTCTAGCACTCTGATGTCATTATTCTAGCACTCTGATGTCATTATTCTAGCACTCTGATGTCATTATTCTAGCACTCTGATGTCATTATTCTAGCACTCTGATGTCATTATTCTAGCACTGATGTCATTATTCTAGCACTCTGATGTCATTATTCTAGCACTCTGATGTCATTATTCTAGCACTCTGATGTCATTATTCTAGCACTCTGATGTCATTATTCTAGCACTCTGATGTCATTATTCTATTTTTTACGGTGTTAATATCCAAGAAACTGGTGTACATTTTTCAACAATTTTGGTGGAGGATGTAGCTGTCTACGACAGCACTATCTTTCACCAAATTTGTTGAAAAATAAATACCAATTCATCTTTTACTTTAATTTCAAAATTTAAAATTTTGACATCAGAGTGGTAAGGTTTAAGTATGGCGGATGATTACCTAAATTCCTGATACTGCCTTAGAATAGTCTTCACCTTTAAGTTGATCATTTATACACATGCCTCTTAATTGTCAGTGTGTGTTTGGAAATTGGCAGCATGCCCTCAGTTAATTGAAGTCTATAAGAAGACACTTCATAATCTGACATTGGCGGGTAGTTTTTGTTTTAAACTCATATTGACCTGTTGTTGTGTCTGTGTTGAAAACTGAATTATGGCATTAAGATAAACAAAGTACATAAGATTATTCTCGAGATCAATACAGATGAGTCAATGACTATGTAATGGGGTTATGGTATGTGGATTAACACTTTCAACCCCTAAATTTTGCTACCGTCACTTTATTTGAACTCTTCGAAAAAACTGCTAAATATCTTGTATCTGTATTTGACAGAAGGAATGGTTGTCTTAGAAAACAACAGCCATAAGTCAAATTAATTTCTAAAGTAAATATTACAAAATAATATATGTTCATGTTGCCATGTGTCTGATCTGTAGGACAGGATGGCTTAACCCTTTAACCCTTTGAAATCCCAAGGTTTCAAATTCGTGACAACTCTATGAAAGCTGTGAAATATTTTGAAATTAAATTGACTGGAACTTGATAGAAAATAATAGTACAGCACGCAGTCAATCCTGCAGTAAGGCTTTAATGGTTGAGATTGGTGACGAGAATAAAATATACTGCTCAGTGAATATCCATTTGCAGACCACAAGGAGACAATTTTATTACAATTTACCTCTGGAATGACTGGCTTTGTTATCGAGCTAGTCTTTTAAGTGACACAATTTCAAAAATAATGTTCTCTTGGCCTGCAAATGGACTTTCACTGCATTGACCATTAATGGTCAAGATTGTTCCAGAATATTCACATGTTTGTTTATGAATGTCTATTTGCAGGCAAAGAACTAGAGACTATGTTTGGAAATTTATCACTGGAATGTCACTGGCTCAGTTATCTAGCATTCTAGTAATAAGTGTTCAGAAATAGTCTTCTATTGGCCTGTAAATAGACATGCCTCGAGAGAGAATTGCAGAGGACACTTTTGGTCAGCTTGATTATTAAAGCATTAAAAGGTTGACAGATATTTTGCTAGATATATCTATGCTTTTCATTTAACACATTTATTGACATGAAATCATTTTCAATACTTATCAGTTCCTCATTGGCAGAGGATTGATTTGTTAGTATTGTAACATTATTATGCAAATGTTAATTTAGTTGATCATTATTATACAGTTAATTATTGATATTAATACAGGTCAATTTTTCGCTTAGATAACTGTCATGTATCCTTTCTGAGCTAGAGATGTTCCTCATGACAGAAATCACAGCATCACTATACATGAACCTTAGCACATGATAATGCTTTCATTTGTCCACCGACGGCCGTCGATGGGGACACTAGTAATAGGCGGTGTGCGTGTGTGTGTGTGTGTCCGTCCATCCGTCCATCACACTAGGTTTCCACCCGATAACTTTAGTTAGCCTGCTAGGATTTATTTCAAATTTGGTATAGTGATTCCTTATGACGAGGCCTCGGTGGGGATTGCGTTTCAGCGACGCGCGTCCAGATGTGATGGAGTTATCCTCCCTTGAAGGACAGATTCAAGGAAAATTTGGTTTCCGTTCAATACCTTTAGCTAATTTTGCTATTTCATAAATGCTGACACAAACTACTTGTCTGCTTTATATGCATGTGCTATTAGTTTAGTAGATGTTAGCATTGTGTTCTACAATGGATTGTGATTGCACTGCCTCATCTCATTATGTATGTAGTGTTGTAGCCACCATAGATTCACATGCATATACACACACGCAATTTTGTAAAGGCAGGAATCTAAAAAACTTGTTCTACTAACAACACCCATCAGGGGACATGTGAGCAGTACTGATCTTCTTGTTTAGATAAGTACAGGTCTGTTGGCTGTTTAAGAAATTTTAGAATAGCAATTATATATTTTCTGCAGTTGCCAGTTCTAATTTAATGCTCAAAGACCAGAAGCATCAAATTATTTATGATGTAAGGAATGTTCTGAACACATTTTGAAATGATTTTCATTGGGAGCTGCAATAAAAGGTTCCAGTGTAATTAGTTCCAAAATATTCAACAACTCCCCTGTATATCGGACTTGAAGTTTGAGATACTGGAACTTCAAGCATTAAAATGTTAACCCTTTAATTGTCAAATTTGGTCAAGAAAATCTAAATATTTGCTTAGTGAATATACATTTGCAGGCCAAGAGAGGACTATGTTTGACTATCGAGCCATGCATTCCAATGGTAAATTTTCAAAAATAGTCTTCTTTTCTTGAAAATGGACATTCCTCAAGACCACTGCAGAGGCCGGTTTTGGCCGGCTTGACCGTTAAATGGTTAATAGTCATGGATCCTGAAAACTGACTCGACTGACAAGTGTGTAACACAAATTTGAATATTTCAGCAACACATTCAGTGTCAGACGTTTAGCAAAATGGCGCAGAAACTTTCAGTCAAATTTGTCAAACATTCAGTAGTTCACGCTCTGATTTGCAATCCATGACATTCACAAGTAATAGTATTAACATAATTTCTACCTTCAGATTTTATCAATGGACAAGTTTATGTATTCCTTGTCTTGTGATCTATCTGAACAACTAGACGAAAATTATTGCTGCCTATAGAAAAACTATTTTCAACAATCCTCAAATTATATATTGAAAAGCGCTGGGTGTGTATTTTAAATTTCTTATTGATCTAGGCTATTGTCCGTTCTTTTATACTAGGATATGGCATTTTGAGCATAGTGGATTTAAAGATAAATGCAAATAAAACAGTTTATTGGTTCAACTTTGTGGACAAATGAAATAAATTCTGAATATAATTTGGTTTAACGGTTTAATGGTAAAGCCGGCCAAAACCCGTCCTCGGCAATGGTGTTTAGGAATACCCATTTGCAGGCCAAAACCCGTCCTCGGCAATGGTGTTTAGGAATTCCCATTTGCAGGCCAAAACCCGTCCTCGGCAATGGTGTTTAGGAATTCCCATTTGCAGGCCAAAACCCGTCCTCGGCAATGGTGTTTAGGAATACCCATTTGCAGGCCAAAAGAGAACTATTTTTGGGGAATTTATTACTGGTATGACTGGCTCGATTCCCGAGCCAGTCATTCCAGTGATAAATTTCCAAAAAATTTCCTCTTCCTGCAAATGGACATTCAGCAAAGGTGTACATTTTCTTGTTAAATCTTAACGAGTGAAGGCATTTTATATGACTTAAAGGAGTATATATAGCTGAGAATCTGACTCCTGGGTAGAGCTGTTTAAATATAAGAATTGTTTATTTTCTCATCATTGGCATATTGTTAGACCATCTTCCACCTGAACTATCAGCTGTAGTCAATGGTGTTATAAGTAAACAATTCGAATGCCTGCTCAATATTCAGGTTACAATTTGACTAAATTTTTTTGGCTATTTGGTACTTTCAGTCAAATTGAGTTTATTGTTGGCAGCACAATTCTAAGCAACACTCTTTTATGGTATACAGAGGTCTTTGCGTTAAATGTTACAGCAAACAATAGATCAAATTTATATCGACAGAGGCGGGTTGGGTGGCGAGGAGATAATATAGAAAGGGGGTGGAGGTACTTAGTAGGATGTAGTAGTAAGTAGATATTGGGCTGAGGAACATTAAAATATAGATAATATAGCTTTTTGGGGGTGGGGGGGTCGGTGGGTCTTGATCATCAAACCTTTCATGGTCATTTTCGGTAAAAAAAAAATTTGATTTTCTCATAGAAAATGCCCATTTACAGATGAAGAGAGGACTTGTTTTGAAGATAATCCACTGATTTGATCATCAAGCCAGTCATTACAGTTATAAATTTTCAAAAGTAGCCTCTTGGTCGGCAAAATGACAGCATGACAGAAACTGTGTTTTGGGTGATAAAGGGCTAATAAGTGTATATATTCAATTGATGTTTATATTTGACCCCTTTACAACGGTCATAATCATCATGTTATTTAATTCTTTAGGAGAACCTATGATCATCTTCACTGAGGTGTCTTCACTTTATTGCTTTTATGCTCACACTGTGTTATCAGTAGAACACGCCTGTTTGTATTTTGTAAGATTAAGAAATTCACTTTGCTTTGACTCTTCAAGTGAAAATGTTTTTTGTTCATTTTCTCTCAGATGTTTCTCCAGCTCTAAATTAAATCACTGTTCCCCTCTGATGGATAAATGATTAGCTGCAAGTTGAACATAGAGATCATGATGTTTTCTGCATAAATCAGGTGATGGTTCTCTCCTGATAGGATAGGCAGTGATGTATGAGCTAGATTAAACGTGCATATTCACAGCAAAATGACTGAAAATAAAATTGTTTAAATTGTATACCTTTAGAGGCTTTAAGTGTAGGTCTATATAGAATGAAACGAAATAAATCTTAGCATATGATGATTTCACTACTTATAAATTAATTTGTGAATTTGAATTAGGGACTCATGCCTCTATATCAAATTCACAACTAAAAATATTTAATTTATTTATACGGAATGAAATCGTCATATGTTAAGATTTATTTCATTTCATTGCATCGAGGCACACAACTTAAGGCTGTAAACGTATACAATTTTAGCACCTTTCAAGCATTTTCGTGTGAATATGTACCTTTAACACATATTATGCACAAACCTGACAGGCAGATAGACACACTGGAATATTTTTTTTGCGAGGCCTGAGGTCTGCTCACTGCTATACTCTCTTGGAATAAAATCTTTCAAGAATAGTCAAGAAAATATCTATAAAAAGTTATTAATTTAATTCCATGCGAAAATACTGAAGTTATGTTGATATATATATAGTTGAGCTTATCATTCAGATGTTTACCTCTTTGACCTCTGAATTTCCAGTGTCTCAAGGCAACAGGAAAGCTGCGGAATATTTTGAACTCAACTGGAACCAGTTGCTGCCATCTAGGTACCAATATCTCCCAGTGAAATTAGTTTCAAAATATTCAACAGAATATTCCTTGCATCATAAAAAATGTGTCATTTTCGATCTGTCAGGTAAGGTTAAGAATAGCAATCTGACAGTCACCTTGATTTAGGACTAGGTTTTCTGTCAGAATTACAACAATGAAACGTGGGTACTGCTGGTTTTATGGCACTTAAACTTGTGAATGGGACCCGTTTAGCAGGGGACTGAACTATGCGCCCTCCAAACCTACTAATCTTAAACCTTTAATCTTCAAATTTGTTCCAGAAAATTTATCATGATTTTTCTCTCCCAAAGTTAACCCCATTTTGACCCATACTTCTGTAAACTTTCAACGATGTATGGAATGATGAAACTGCTTTCACTTTTCTATTTATGAAATTAATATGATTGATAATTATTTCTGTGAAAGATTTGTATTATTATTTTCCAGCTAAGGATTGTACCGGTAGTTATATGGATAAGGTTAGGATGAGACTTTGTAATAGGGAGGCGTTATGTAAACAGATGTGATAGATGTGTTCCATTATGCCACTTAAATGATGGCGTAAATGATATACCTGCCATTGTGTACCTGCTCAGCATGCCATTGACAGGTATTTAGACAGCGAGACTGATTGTAATATTTAGTTGCCTTTGCCTGTACAGGAAGATGATTAATGGATTTTAATTTGATCATTCTGATCAAAATGAGAAAACTAACTGCTACTGCTGCAACCCACCAGGCAATAATTTCAATGGGCAATAACTCTGAACCTGCTGAATAGTTTGAAAACAATTTGACTGAAAGTTGTTGGTGGCTAAGACACCAACAACTTTCAGTCAGATTGTTTTCAAAATATTTAGTAGGTCCAGAAATATAACCCCTGGAATATCTTCTCTTAAAAAACTCGGCAATAAGATGGTTAAAGTGGCTATGTTTGCTTTTTCACTGATGAATTTCCTATATTTCATTTTCAAGACAACCATATAAGAAAACGGAATATTTTGAAATTAATTTGACTGGAAGTCAATGTTGACCCAGGGCCATATTCCCAATGGCGATTGCGATACCGAATTACAAGCATACACTGATTTATTGTCAAGCCTCTAGCGAAGCAGAGGATCTTGGCTTAGCGGTTCAAATGATGCCCGCTGGCCAAGAATTATGTAAATGTTATGTTTTTCAAAGGACATTTAATTCATCACTGTGTTAAGGACTTAACCAATCTTAATAAAACTTTACAGATTTGATGTATACCGTAGCTAATCCAGCCTCTTGTAGTTGAAATGATTTTCACATTGTTTCAATATCTTCACAGGATTTGGTGATTTGATTCATCAAGGGGGTATACTATTTTATGAAATCCTTATTTCATGACACTGCCATAGATGATGTGTGATATGCAGACAAATCAAAGGGCTCGACACTTGGACACAGTCCATCTAATTGATTTATATGAAAGTCTGTAAGCCACACATTCACATAGAGCCTATTATCAAAGTTGATAAAACTATTCTTTGAAAATTTACGACTAGATTACCTGTCTCAGCAACACAGGCAGTCATTCCAGTCTTCTGTACGCTGAATAATTTTGACTAAAGGAATTATGCTTGGTGATTTGTAGCTCTCGACCATTAACTGGAGTAATTACCTCAGCGGTTGTATTACATCTCTCAAGAAAATAGCTAAATTTAGGGATAATTAACTAAACAGTCCTTGAATGATTTGTTGTAAGCTTCAAATGCCATGTTTATATTTCATTAGCAATTCTAAGCCAACATAGTAGTCAGGATTGAATCTGTCTTGACTAATCATGCACTGACTTATAAAGTACATTTAACCGTTTAACTCTTTCAGAGACAACTCCCCAAATAAATTAAATTATTTCCAATATAAAACATATTCTATTGAATGTTTTGCAATTAATTAAGGCAGCAATGGTTTCTAGTCAAATTAATTACAAAATAGTCAACAGGTTTGCTACCCTTACCAAATGTCAACAGAAGTTCCTGAGGCAGTGGAATTTATTTATCAACTGCTAATCAAAATCAACTGCATTGCAGCTGCTCAAACAGCGGTGATTTAGCCATAGCTACATCACCACGCATCCATAGCTATATCATCACGCATCCATAGCTACATCACCCCTAAGCCATAGCTACATCACCACTCAGCCATAGCTACATCACCACTCAGCCATAGCTACATCACCACTCAGCCATAGCTACATCATCATTCAGCTATATCTACATCACCTCTCAGCCATAGCTACATCACCACTAAGCCATAGCTACATCACCACGCATCCATAGCTACATCACCTCTCAGCCATAGCTACATCATCATTCAGCTATAGCTACATCATCTCTCAGCCATAGCTACATCACTATTAAGCCATAGCTACATCACCTCTCAGCCATAGCTACATCATCACTAAGCCATAGCTACATCACCACTAAGCCATAGCTACATCACCTCTCAGCTATAGCTACATCACCACTAAGCAATAGCTACATCATCATTCAGCCATATCTACATCATCACTCAGCCATAGCTATATCATCACTCAGCCATAGCTACATCACTAAGCCATAGCTACATCACCACTCAGCCATAGCTACATCACCACTAAGCCATAGCTGCATCACCACGCATCCATAGCTACATCACCTCTCAGCCATAGCTACCTCACCACTAAGCCATAGCTACATCATCATTCAGCTATAGCTGCATCATCACTCGGCCATAGCTACATCACCACTCAGCCATAGCTACATCACCACTCAGCCATAGCTACATCACCACTCAGCCATAGCTACATCATCACTAAGCCATAGCTACATCACCACTAAGCCATAGCTACATCACCACTAAGCCATAGCTACATCATCATTCAGCTATAGCTACATCATCACTCAGCCATAGCTATATCATCACTCAGCCATAGCTACATCACTAAGCCATAGCTACATCACCACTCAGCCATAGCTACATCACCACTAAGCCATAGCTACATCACCTCTCAGCCATAGCTACATCACCTCAGCCATAGCTACATCACCTCAGCCATAGCTACATCACCACTAACCCATTGCCGCATCACCACTCGGCTATAGATACATCACCAGTCGGCCATGCTAGCTGCAGTACCGATCACCATATAGCTACATCACTGCTCAGCCATGTAGCTACATCACTGCTCATCCATGTAGCTACATTACTGCTCAGCCATAGCTACATCACTGCTCAGTCATAGATACATCACTGCTCAGTCATAGATACATCACTGCTCAGTCATAGATACATCACTGCTCAGTCATAGATACATCACTGCACAGCCAGTCAGCCATAGCTACCTGACACTGCTGCGTTGCATACAAAAGCAGTTGATCAAGTGCTACATACCACTGTTTTACTTGTAACATATAAGGTTAAAGAGAGCTGCTGCCATATGGCTGCTGTTACTTTGAGTGTTAAAGAAGTCACTGCCATAACAGGTGCTTTGTCTCATACAACCTGATAACAAATTGCCATGCACCACTGCATTGACATAGAGCATCAGGGTGGCTGCTGATGGCCGCAAATAAATACATTGACTCATGTAGAGGTGATATTGATTGGATAAAACTGGAGGGAAAGTTAAAATCTTTTTGCACAGCACTTTTCATTGCATTTATTATTAGAATGTGTTGTTAAACCAGCAATGGATATAGAATTAGATACTTGGTTAAACTTTCTCAGTTATATTGGAAAAAGCAGTGATCAGAGCATATTTATGTTAACAATTGTTGTCTATAAGTAAACAAATCAATCATGTTTTTATATATTGTAAATAACACTAACATTGTATTTGTTAGGGTTATTTCTACTAACTGTTTAATTGTGAAGCCAGCCAAAACAGGAGTGAGTTCAGGAAAGTGAATGTTCCGCGAACATTCGCGTTCTTTGTGTTTAGTAATGTGTTGTTTACATTACTAAACTGAGGTATATAGTGAGAGTACGACAAATTATTCGACGCTGTTGCGTAACGGCAAACATTTTCCCCCGCTTCTGAACACAAATCCCAGTCTGTGCTGTGGGCTTGAGGAATGTCCATTTGCAGGATAAGCGAAGAGTATTTTTGAAATTTTACAACAGTCATTCCAGTGATAAATTTTGGGCCGAATTTTGGGCGATATAATGAGGGATTAAGGGCCATGAAAGTTTGTTCAAAGGAAGTTGATCCGTCAAAAAACATGGCCACCGTGGGTCAATCAAAATGTAGCTTTTTTGGTGGCCATGTTGGATTTTTTGTATTTGATGTATTTTGAGGCTGAAACTGTTTTTTATAGGGTTTTTGGTATTCTGATGTCGAATTAACCATTGTTGAAACTATCGGATAAACGCTTTGGCAGCCGTCTTAGATCATTTTCCCGCCAAAAGCTCCCATAGTAATTAAGCAATGGGTAATTTAAAATGTCTTCTTCCCAATGACCACTGGGCCGATTTCAATTATATTTGGCAGGAAGCATCCTTAGGGCACCTAGAGATAGAAATTTGTTCAAACGAAGCCGATTGGTCATTTTTAATGCGGTGGCCATATTGAATTTTGGTCGATTTTTTAAAATGTCTTTAAAAATCTTCTCCGAAACCGCTTGGGGAATCGATTCAAAACTCACGAAACATCATCTAGGGCAACAGGTAAGCCAAGTTTGTTCAAGAGAACTTGATTGACCAAATGGTTCGGTGGCCACCTTGGATGACCTAGTTTTCATGAAAATGACTTCTCCAGAACCGCTGAAGGGATCAGGCCGAAATTTTGGAGATATGATATGAGGGACGAAGGGCCATGAAAGTTTGTTCAAAGGAAGTTGTTTCCGTCAAAAAACATGGTCGCCATGGGCCAATCAAAATGTAGCGTGATTGGCAGGCATATTGGATTTTTTTATTTGATGGATTTTGAGGCCAAAATTGGTTTTGTGTATATTTTTGGGTATTCTGATTTCAAATTTGCCATTTTCAAAACTCAGATAAACGGTTTGTCGGCAATCTTGGATCTTTTTCCCGCCAAAAACTCCAACGCTAAAGCTATAGAAAATTACAAATGTCTTCTCGAGAACCACTGTGCCGATTTCAACAATATTTAACAAGAAGCATCCTTATGGCATAGGGATACAAGTTTGTTCAAAGGAAGACAATCAACCAATTTGGCCAGTGGCCATCTTGGATCTTGGCCTACTTTTAGAAACATCTTTAAAAATCTCTAAAACCGCTTGGGGAATCGATGCAAACCTCATGAAATATGATGTAGGGTAAGAGCTGAAATAAGTTTGTTCGAGGGAACTTGATTTGCCAAATGGTTCGGCAGCCACTTTGGATGACCTGGTTTTCGCGAAAATGAATGGATGGGGCCGAAATATGATATGTCAAAAAAACATGTCCTCCATGAATCAATCAGAATTTTCCGTCTTTGGGGGACATCTTGTATTTTCAGCAAATTTCTGAGAAAATCATAAAAAAGACTACTTATTAACCACTCGGCCAATTTTAATAAAACTTTGCTAATCCTTCTTCACAGAAATTTGATTGATAAATTTTTCCAGTGGTCATCTCGTTTTGTTCAATTGTGCCACTGCGGCCTATAACTCCAGGTGAGTGATACAGGCTCCTTGAGCCTCTTGTTTATTTTACATGTTTGAGTTAATATTGATTATTTTAGAAAGACTGTTCAGCTTTAATTGGTTAATAGTCAATCAAAATTTATATTCACACTAATTGCAGAATGACTATATAGTAAAATTTATAGAATATACTTGGATATTTGATATATGTGACTAGTTGATTTAATTCAGATAAAATCTTGTATTTATTGATATGTATTTTTGTCCACATATGTATCTATATTATATCTATTTAGGTGCTGACAGTTTATAAACATGGTGGCATTGAAACTTATATATAAACTAGTGAGTGTGTGTATGTGCTAGTGTGTGTGC
Source organism: Chaetoderma sp. LZ-2023a (assembly GCA_034401795.1). NCBI lineage: Eukaryota > Metazoa > Mollusca > Caudofoveata > Chaetodermatida > Chaetodermatidae > Chaetoderma > Chaetoderma sp. LZ-2023a. Next base: position 124,017,010 of record CM067369.1, read on the forward strand.
GAGCACGCGTGTGCGTGGTGTGTACGTGTGCATCCGTTGTCATGTGTTGGTATAAATTGCATTGTATCTACGGTATCTGACATTATTATAGTATGGGTTTTCTCATACCAGGATATGTGGGTTGAATCCAATTGACAAAAGTACTATTGATAATTTTAATAAGTTCATTGATGGCTATAATAATTCTTCACTACACCAGATCCTTATTAAACCTGTTTTGTGAATTTAAACTGCAATCATTGAGTAGAGAATTATTGAGTAGCCATGCATGTTTAATGAGGAGAGAGGTGTCCCTTATAAAAGCCATTATTCACTTGATAGTAAGAATAGAAAATTTGAAAAGCTTTTATGCTATTGGTTATGTTCCCCCCTCTGGCTCTTTAGGGTGTTTAAGAATTGATAGGCATGTATAGTGATTTGTGAACTTGTTAGTACATTGTATGTTATTGCTGAAGGTGATGTTTAACAGTAAATATAGCCCAGTGTTAGTACAATATATGCTCAACATGCAACAGGTTTATCATCTATTTCTAAGATATTGTTAGATTTAGATGTGAAGAAGATGGTGTTCATTTGTTCATGTTGTTGTATGCTGTTGTTACATGAAACAGCAACAGCTTTGGACAGGCCTGGTTTACAAATAGACACCTTTATCCGATAATGATGACTAAATAATGAGACTTGCAATTCAGGAGTTAAAAGTTAACTGTTTAATCCTCACACGTTGTTGAACAATTTAATTTTCTCATAGACAATGTCTATTATTTGCAGACCATTAGAAGATTATTTTTGAAAATTTATCACTGGAATGGCTGGCTCGGTTATCGAGACAGCCATTCCAGTGGTATGTTTTCTAATATAATTTTCTCTTGATTTGCAAATAGACATTTCTCAAGACCACTGTAGAGGCCAGTTTTGGCTCGCCTGAATATTAAATAGTTAACCATATGTCAACCGTCTGCTTTTATACACATTCAACATTTTAGTCTAGGCTTTAATGAAGCTGTGTGCGGAAGGCGCGACTTAGTCATGTTAGTGATCCAAATGGCTCCTCTGATGTCCTGTGTCCTGTGTCTGAGCTGGGAATTAGGTAGATGTTAAAGGTTTTAAATGGACATTTAATTAGTCTTGAGGGTTTATTTAATTTCAATAAAACTGAGCTTGGCTAAATAATTTTGGTGACCAATGATAACTCCATAGAATGCTTTTCAATAGACATTTCTGATCACCAAAGTCTTGTCTAATTTCAATAAGACTTTACAGATTTAATCCGTTGATCGATTGCAATGACTCTGTATCATAATGAAATTAATTTGGTGATTTAAATCCAAGCTTTATTAGTGTTTGACAGTTGTTGAGTAATTTATGACAAGAATGCCATAGAATGCTAAAGCCTTTCAATGGGTATTTACTTGACTAATAGTGTATCTTATTTAATTCAACAAAATCTTTTTATATATAAATTGTGATTGCAGCCTGTGACATATGTTTGTTGCCAGAGTGTTTGTTTATTATCAAGTGGTTTCTTATTTAGCCACAATCTATGATGCTTGCTTGTCAGGAGAAGCAACTTACCAATGACATGGCGTGATACACATGTTCGGCTTGCGTGACAAACAAATAACTTAATTATATAATTCCAGTGCCAAAGCATTAGCCTCCAGGAAACTGGATTGACTGGAACCTGTTCCTGTTGCTGCCACAGCTCCCAGCCAAATTAGGTGTAAAAATATTGAGCAGAATATTCCTTACATCGTGCAAAGTTTGCCACTTCATCAGTTACACCTACCCAAAAGACCACCTGATTTTTGGTGCAGAAAGATGGTGGCTCTTTATGACAGGTGGTTAAATTTGAACCACCTCCATTTGGCATCCAGAGACATATTGTACAGCAAGTCACTGGGTTTAATCCTTTAACCTTTTCATGATGAAGCCGGCCAAAAGTGCTCTCTGTAGTGGGCTTGAGGAATCGCCATTTGCAGGCCAAGAAAAGACTATTTTTGAAAATTGACCACTGAAATGCCTGGCTTGCTAACTTGGGCCAGACATTGCAGTGGTAAATCTTCAAAAATAGTCTTCTCTTGACCTGCAAATGGGCAATCAATAAGGAAATATTTTGATATTTTTGAAAAAATTTAAACTTTAAAGGGTTAATAACTAAATTTGGTGAAGAATATAGAAATATTTGCTTAATAAATGAGCCAATCATTCCAGTGATAAATTTTCAAAAATGGTTTTCTATTGGTCTGCAAATTGGACATTCCTCAAGATGACTGCGGAATTTGTTTTTGGTGGGCTGTAGTCATGAACGAGCTAAGAGACCACCTGTATATTGTGACTTTGTGCTTCATAATGTGGTCACTGAACCCTTGAATGGTCAAATTTAGTCAAGAAAGGCTAAAGATTTGCCTATTGAATATCCATGTGCAGGCCAAGAGAAGTCGATTTTTTTTATTTACCACTTGGATGACTGGCTCGGTTATCGAGCCATGCATCCCATTGGTAAATTTTTTTAAATAATTTTTTGTTGATCTGTAAATGGACATTACCAGTTTTGGCAGGCTTGAACATTGAAGGGCTAAGACATTCTTTATGGTACTAGAATATGTAATTTTAAAAATATTTTATCATAATTGCATGCCCTGCTGTCGCTAAAATATGGTAATTATTTAAAAATTGAAAAAAACGTAAGTGTTAGAGATTGTGATCTTTTGAAGTGATGACGAACATTAAGATAACATCTTTAAAATTTAAAGCGCATTTTACTTATGTGCAAAACTTGAAAATACCTTGTCAAATGAACAAAGATTGGATGTGAGTAATGAATTTTTAAAAGTGATCTTTTGTGAAGAAGTGGCAATGTGAAATATGGCCTGTCACTGTCACAGTCATGGGTAATAAATTTTAATCGAAATTTTTTTTTAAAGTTATGGAGTCACTGGGTATAATATATTACCATTGTATTATCTTATTGAGGACATTTACAGTTTAGAATACATGAATGTTTTATGACATCAGCTTAACACGTACATATGTCTGCACTAGTGTTGAAATGTCTGGATAATGATTTTGATGTATCTTCCTATAATAAAAATATCCCAGTAACAGAATTTGATGACAGATCTCTTCAGTCACTTGAAAGTAGACCTGGATTCAGAGAGACTAATTGATGAATGCAGATTTAACTATGCCCTGTATATCTCTAGCTAAGTTCTCATGTGTAGGTGGGCTCTTTGTTTAAGAAATCCTGGCCAAGACTAAATGAACATGACGTGTCCAGTAGTTACAACGATTATGGAGTCAGGGCATTGCACACTGGGTAGCATTGCACGCTGGGTAGCATTGCACGCGGGGTAGAATTGCATGCTGAGTAGCATGGCACGCTGGGTGGCATTGCCCGCTGGGTAGAATTGTATGCTGGGTAGCATGGCACGCTGGGTGGCATTGCCTGCTGGGTAGAATTGTATGCTGGGTAGCCTTGTATGCTGGTAGCATTGCATGCTGAGTAAATTGAACAGAAATCAACAGGCATTTCATAATGTTTAATGGGACACGAGAACTTAAAAAAAATATTCTCTTGGTCTGCAACTGGATATTCACTGTACAAATTTCTTGACCAATTTTGATCATCAAAGGGCTAAAATAAAATGCTGCATGCGGTGAACTATTCAACTTTTCTATGGGAAACATTTACGTGTGATTGGGAATAAAATTTTACCTTTAATTTTAGCACTTCATTGTCTATTGAAAATGGAGAATGTTTAAGTGATTACAAAATTGTCTGGCAACCAGAGTCTAGACAAAGTCCTTCTAAGGGCTGGTAGTATAATCAGTTAAAGCATTTCATTCTGTATGTTATAGATAATATTACATACATCTCTGTCATTAACCATTTAACACCCCACTTGGCCAAAAATGCCTTCTGAAGTGGCCGTGAGAGACTTCCTATCATAGACCAAATGAAGACTACTTTTGAAAATTTGCCACTGCAATGATTGGCTATATGACTGACACAGTGCTAAATTTTCAAAAATAATCTCATGGTCTTGAAAATTATTGTTTGGAGCAACAATCTTCACTCAATTTGTTTTTAAAATAATCAGCTAGTTTCATATTTAGCACTTCTGAAGCCAGCTTTTTTTGGTCAATTCTGAATGGACTATAGTTCCATTAAGGAATTAATTGTCAGAATGTATTTTAAAGACAAGCCACAGAAGCCAGGTGAGAGAAACGTATCCACAATTCTTCAGCAATACCACACCATCAAAACCAGTTGCCAAACAGTTGTCCTAGCATTTTAGCATGTCTTTAGCAAATTGTTACTGAACCTTTGTACAAATTGCGGTGTGTTTTACCATACCAACTGAGACATGCAGACAGCAGACCCCACAGAAACATAATACTTCAAACATCCTTACTTTTAACTCTTTCAACATATGCATGTATCCGTATTAACCCTTTCACTGATCAATTCTCCATATCTCATTTTCAATGCTGCCATACAAGAAAACTTAAATATTTTGAATTAATTTGACCGAAGCCATTGATGCTTTAGCCAGCAATGGATTCAGGTCAAATTAATTTCAAAATATTCAACAGAATAACCTTTCAATTATAAAGAATATACTTTTTCAGGGATTTGTCGGTGAAAGGGTTATGGCAATGATACTGGGATTATTTTAAAATTAATGAGTCTGAAAATAAATTGCATCTCCACCTTGGTGCACCTTATCTTCCAGTCAAATTAATTTTAAAATGATAAACAAACCATTTCATGAGTAATTTAGAAATAAATTGATGTTGTTGATCTAACTGTTTGACAGAGTTAACCCTTTATTCCCCACAGACCAGAAATGATAAGTTCTTTGTGATGCATGTTCTATGCATTGAATATTTTTGAAACTGTGGCAGCAACAGGTTCCAAAATATTCAACAGCTTTCCTGGATAACTGTCTTGAAATTGAGACACTGTATTTTCCAAAGTTCAAGTGTTAATTCTTTAACCCTCGAATTTGTTTTTAAAAATTTAGGTTTCTCATAGAAAATGTCTATTTGCAGACGATGAGAAGACTATTTGTGAAAGATTTGCTACTGGAATGACTCAGGCTCGGTTATCGAGCCAGTCATTCCAGGGGTAAATTTTCAAAAATAATCTCTTCATCTGCAAATGGCCATTTCTCAAGACCACTGTGGAAGTTGTTCTTTGGCTGATATCAGTGTCAAGGGGTTAAGGTGTTAAAGATATTCAGCATATTAGTAACATTGATGGATAATTTTGCTTTCTATCATCAAAGCTGGGTTAAATTAGGACCATATAGTGAGAAGTAGCATATGAGGTAGAAGGATGTATTGTGGCTGGACATTCATACTATATACATCTCGTAATGTTTATCATTCACTCTATGTAACTGATATGTATCTTGATTATTTCCAAATGGGTGTAGCTAGTTAGGTTTTATTGACATTTTCCACTATATCTATGGCACAACAGACAGCCTGGTGGGGTGAGTCTGTCTGAAGATTCAATTCTGTTTGTCCATGATATATAATATTTGGTCAAAATACACAGGTACATACATCCTAGCCAATTATTGTACAACATACTTTTTACATGTGATAGAAATTAATCAACTGTTAGTTCATTCCCATGAGTATTTCAAGCAAGCTGTTGTAGAAAGATGTGGCTATATTCAAGACAGCTGTATCCTACATAATTTCTATTCTCAGTATATGTACTCGCATGATGAATTGATGATCATGTTAAAGGTTGATATATAATTATGGTTCGGAATTCAGCATTGAGAGGGTTAACAGATCTTGAGAAATGCCTATTAGATTGGTAAGCCAAAAGAAGATTATTTTGTGCAATTGACATCCTCTCATTCTAGTGGCAAATATTCTAAAATGGCCTTTAACCTGCAAATGGATGTTCATAAAGCAAAAGTTTTGTCAAATTCTTGACCAGTGTTGACCATTAACCATTTAATGGTCAAATTTGGTTCAGGGAATGGAGGATTCCATCAACCATATGAATAACATCCTAATCAACTATGTGATGTGTAAGCTGACGTCATAATCCATTACGTCATGAATGATGTAGCTGAGTTCATCACGAACGCTTAATTGACAATGCACTAAGCGCTGTTGTGCGAATTGTATGTTTTACTATTTAATATTGAAATTAATTAGACTGGGTGCTGTTGCTGCCAGCATGGGCGAAGTGTGGGTGGAGCTTAGCTAGAGATGGGCAGGGTATATCTAAACATGGATTCTTCCATTGTGGCTTTCCCATAGAAAATGTCCATTTGCCGAATATGCGATTATTTTTTTAAAACATCCATTTACAGACCAAAAGGTCTATTTTTGAAAATTTACCACTAAAATAACTGGTTCTGTATCTGAGCCAGCCATAACGGTTGGCTCAGATACCGCACCAGTATTTTTCAGTGGACATTTAATTAATCAAGGGCTTATATGATGTCAATAAAACTTTGCAGATTTGTTCTACGCTATCATTGCATCCAGTCTCCATCATATAATCAGTGATTTTCAAATTTTTTGCATATTTTTCCAGGGTTTTGGTGTACAATATTTTTTTGTGATTATATCCTGCTTAAGCCAAGAAGAAGAATGTTAAAGTTTTTCAGTTGACATTTAATCAATAAAGGACTTATCTAATCCCATTAAAACTTTGCAGTTTTGTTTTATACCATCAGTGCATTTAGACTACATGACAAAATAAGATTTTCAAATTTTTCCATTATTTTTACTGGGTTTTGACTTTTTTTGTGTGATTTATATCCTATTTAAACCCCAGAATTAGAAGAATGTTAAATTTACAGATTTATTAAACATCATCATTGCATTCAGTTTGCATCAAAAGTAAATGAATTTAAAAACGTTTTTTCCATCGTTTGAACTTAGTTTATTTCTGTGTGATTTGTCTCCTTTTCAAGAATTAGACTAATTTTAGAGTCTTGAATAGACATTTGATTGGTCATGGCCTAGGGGTATGCTATTTTAAGAAATCCTGCCACACATGATGTGTGATATGCAGAAAAGCTAAAGGGCTCGACACGTGGGACGCAGTCCATCTAGTTCAAAATTTACCTTTGGAATGACTCGATCAAGCCTGGATCTTAGCCTGCAAATGGGTATTTTCTGAGAAAAATTAAATTTTCTTGAACAGATTTGAGGGTTAAATGAGTACTAGTGAGAATTGTGAGGTGATTGCAAATGCTTATTGATTGCAATGCTTTGTTAACACTTTCAGTTCAACACCAGATTATAGCAACAAATATTCTGCTAAATATTTTGGAACTTATTTCAAACAGGAGGCTTTTGTCAGTAACTAAATATTCTGTCGATTTTGCAGTTCTGAAATGTTCAGCAACTTTGCAACTGGCATGTTTATATGGCCTGAGAGAAACTGCTGGGATTCCAGCTATGAAAGTGTTAATGCATATATTAATAGGTAGTCAATCATTTATAATTAAGATGTACATCTTTAGGCTGAACATCAGTGCCAATTCTGTTACTAATTATTATAGATTACAGACCTGTACACACTATTTACATACGCATGCATGTGTAAAATAAGCAGGTGTATTCAGTCAATCGATAGATCGATCAATCAACAAACAGATCAATTAACTAATAGATCAATCATACAGCTAGTACTAACATTTCCTCGTTATTCCCATAGGCTATTTATACTATGAGCTTTACTTTATGAAAATAAATAATCGGTTTGAAATATCATCTTTTGACATCAAGTATTAGTATTTCTGCAGGTGATTGCCTTAAGTACCTGGTTTTAGCATGAACAGATTAGTTGCTAGATGGTATTTCCCTATGTTTATTTATTTTCCTGTTGTGTTTGAAGTCAGGTGTAATAATGTCCCAAATGTCAGAAAGCTGTCTGGACAGGGTCATACAGGTGGGCTGCTTTCTTCATCTGGCTTCTAATTATCCTTGTCGAATGTCTGCACTAGATTTCTCAGCTAGTCTTGGCTGGCAGAGTGTTTCTAATGAGTCCCTGTTGATATGTTTGTAGATGATGCTTAGATACAGGCGCTTTAGCATTAAGCAGTTTTTAAGTGTACAGATTTCTTATCTTCTGCTCTTCTGCTTTACTGCTGGAATGACTGGCTTGATAACTGAGCTTCAGTCAATCCAGTAGTAAATTTTTATTAATCTCTTGGTCTGCAAATGATCATTTTCTATGAGAAATTGAAATTTTCTGGAACAAATTCGAGGTTTAAAGAGTTAAACAGTCAGTTCTATAGGATGTAGAAAGGCTTGCTGGAAGATGGCTTCTATGAAGGGCCAAGAGATTTTATGCGAAGGCCACCATCTGGCTATCACCTGTCTGTCAACTGTCAGTCAGTCAACTGTTTTGTCTAGCTCTCCAGGAAGCAAAGGATGGCTTGACTTAGTGAATCAAAATACAGTTTCTGGTATCCAGCCTGCGACGTCTTATCTAAGAATTCTATAGAAGGTTAAAGATTTTAAATTCACATTTAATTCACCTAGCACACTTAAAAATTGCTTAACCCATGGAAGATTATGTTAGAAGAAACATTTGAAGGGTTTTGAGAGTGCACTGATAATAATAATGATAATAATAACATTGGCACTCGACCTTCCACAAAGAAAGGCTATTAAGCTGTATACACCTGAATCGGTTTGCCCAAGACAACAGTGATTTTCAATCAAATTGTTTTTAAAGTCATCCAGATATTTTAAACAATAGCTAGCATCTATATGTTCATGTAACTACATATTGTTTGCAACACGCTGAATGAAACAGGTGGCGGAACTGCAATAATTTCAGACAGTTTTTCAAAAAGTAAAATCATTGACAATTGATCTTTGGAAATTGTTACGCCTGCTGCAGCAGCAACAGCAACAGCAGTATTAGTAGCAGCAGTAGTATATGCCCTCTAAAAGCATATAGATTTCAAAATATCGCTGTGTTGGGAGGGATCGAACCATGAATTCCAGAATCCCAATATCACGGTAGGTATACGCTGTTGAATATTTCGAAACTAATGTGACTGGGTGCTGTTGCTGCCTATAGCGGCAACAGCGCCCAGTCAAATTAGTTTCAAAATCTTCAACATAATAGTTATTGAAGTAGTAAAGGCATACAGTTCGTACCAAAACAGAGAAAGGCTTGAAATCTATTAGAATGGAGTGAAGACAAACTATTGAAGCAAACACTGCAGTTAGAAAGTAAACCAGAAGAAATCAAACCTCTCCCAGATGGAACTATAAATAGGCAAACTGGGCACAAATTGCCTGCCTCACAGAAATTAACATCATGTGTTCAGGGGAGAGATGGGAATTTCAACAAACAAACGTAATTCTTTACAAAGGGAATTCTGGTAGTACAAAGGAAACCTTGTATACAGCTTTTTGATTGGTAAATTTTTTGGCAATCCATCTTGAATTTTCCGAAAGATGACTGGAAATCGCTTAAAGTGGTACGCCTCGTTAACATCTTGGGCAATTTCAACCAGAAATGGCTGGAAGGTTACTAAGCTGGTAGCTTTCAGAACTTGTATACAGAATTTTAATTGGTCAATTTTCCTGGCGACCGTCTCACGATTTCACACAAACTTGGCTGGAAGGACCCTAGAGTGGTGTGCTTCTGAGCTGTATACAGAATTTTGATTGGTCAATTTGTTTGGTGGCCATCTTGAATTTTTTGAGAAAATGTCCGGAAATCATTTAAAATGTTAGTCCTCATTAACTACTTGGTCAATTTCAACAAGACATGGCTGGGTGGATACTAAGTTGGTAGCTTTCAGGACATGTATACAGTATTTTAATTGGTCAATTTTTCCGGCATCCATTTTGGATCTTTGAAAATTTTGGGAAATTAATTTAAAAGCCTACTCCTCATTAACTGCTTGGGCGATTTCAACCAAACTCAGCAAACCCTAGGCTAGTATGGTTCAGAACTTGTACACACAATTTTGACTTTAATTTTTTTGGGTGACCATCTTAAACTTTCCGAAAAATGGGAATTCGTTTAAAATGCTACTGTTCATTAACTGCTTGGAGAATTTCAACCAAATATGGCTGAAATGATCCTATTGTAGTAGCCTCTAGAAAATACATTCAGAATCTTAATAGTTGCCCGATTTTAACAAAACTTGAGTGGATTGATCCTATGACAGTAGGTTTCACCATGTCAAACAAGAATCTTGAATTGTCAATTTTTTTGGTGGCCATTTTGAATTTTCCTCAAATTATTCATCATGTCTATTTTAGTGCAAATGGGTCAAATGCTAATGGTCCAGGTGAGCGCCACAGGCCCTTGGACTTCTTGTTTGAGACACACACACACACACGCATGCGCACGCACACGCGCGTGCGCCCTACAATGTGCAGGTGAACTAACAAACATAGACAAACAGACAGAGGAGGGTATACATCATATTGAGTCATTTAAAGTTATGTTGGGCAAGCAATATCAGAATGAATCTTAATTAGGGCAGTTTTATTTTGATATTGAATGAAATAAGAATTTATCTAAAGTGAAGATTAGTATTGAGCATCATGTTCAAGTACACATTAAAATAACGAGACTATAATAGCAGAGTTTAATCTTTTCAAAACACTTAATCTCTTGGGAAACTGAACTCGGATGAAATAGAATTCTATGCATGCATAATATGCTTTTCTATGCATACATAATGTTTCAAATATTTACTTGAGACATTAATTCAATTTGAAACATATTGATAGTGAATTTGGTAATTGAATTGTATTCTAAAGTTACACCTTTTGATAGATAGGATTTATGGCTTCTATAGAACCCCATACAATTTTGAGCAAATAACTGAAGCGTTCTACATACAGTTTGCGTGGGTGCTCTCACGTGGGTGTCTGATAGCTGAAAGAGAGTGGAAAGCGAATACCTGTGGAAGAAATAGGCATTAACACCTGTCTAAAGTGGCCACCTTATGGATTGCAAATAATAGAGGAATCCAATCTGTCAGTCAAATATGATGTAATAATGAATTACGTCCTATGTAGGTTGACGTCACAATCAATTACGTCATGAATGACGTATCTAAGTCTGTCATAAATGATTAATAGTCAGTCAAGCTGTAGGAATTGTATGTCTTGCTAAGTAATAAACATTGCGTTGAATATTTTGGAACAAATTATTTTCAAAATATTCAACAGTTACCAGACTGTATAGTTTTCTGGAAATTGAGATTTCAGGGAGTTCAGAGTTCGGTCGATCCCAACACGGACAAAGCATAGGCAGAGCTTAGATAGGAATGGGCAGGGCATAGCTAAAACTGGATTCATCCATTAGTGGCATTAGTAATAATTTGTTATTGAGCCAGGCATTCCAGTTGCATTTCTCTTAATTATTGAAAAACCGTGTTGCTTTCCAGGCCTGCAAATGGACATATCTTAAGACAATTACAGAGGCTGATATTGGTCATCTTGTGCATAGTAAATGGTTAAATCATATTGTTTTCAAAACCCTTCATCTTTACCTTATCATGTGGTGTTTCATGATGAAATGTGTTAACATTTTTATGGTGTTTTGACACCTGTATTAGATATACCCGTCATTTTCATGTGTTTAATATGAATAGTCATGCAAGACTTGTTGCATAGATTTATGATATAAGGATTATAACCGTTTAATGTTTGCACAACTTAAATTAGCTCCGTTTGCCAATTTTCACAGTTATTTACACAATTAAACCATCAATGATAAAAGGAACTATATATTTTCATTGCTATTCTTGATCTAATGAAAGCAAACATGCTTAAACTTTACAAGTATATTAATTAATTTTATGCAAATTTGTATTCAATTCATTTAAATTTGATAATAAATGGCATAGAACCTACAGTCATTACTTGTAATTCAGTCAATGGATATTATTAATGTGGTGATCAGAAGCACACTCCTGTCATGAGTGTTGCTTTCTTTGATAACCATGTTGCTCAAAGATGCAGTAGGGCTGAGGGTTAGAAAATAATATTTTCATGGTGATCCATGCAGATCAGCACATCCAAAAGCTCAGGGATCCCGGACATCTTGTACTACTTCCCTACCGTAGTACATAAAAGTAGTCAAATGTTCTGGATGCATCATTTATTATGATAATTAATGTAAGATGGTTGAAATTGGTCAAGAAAATCTAACTTCTCTTGTTAGTCATTGGCCATTTGTTGCCTTTTAGAGAAGGCTATTTTTGGCTATTTTAAAAATTTTACCACTGGAGTAGCTGGCGACATTTATGGAGCCAGTCAATTCAGTGGTAAATAAAAAAAAATTTCTAAATGTCAGCAAATGGACATTCATTAATGAAAAATATTTTCTATTTTTAATTTACTATGAGAATTTTGTAGTACAAATGTGAGAGTTAAAGCATTGAGAGGTTAATAGCAAACAGTGTTCCTGATTATAAGGCCCATACATATATTCCTGAAGCGAATACCTTGTGTACATGTATTATTAGCTCACCTGGCCAAGTGGGCTTATGCCATGGCGACCGTCCATGGCGACCGTCCGTCCGTCTGTCAACTTTTATCTTTAAATGACTTCTCAAGAACCACTGGGCCGATTTCAATTATATTTGGCAGGAAGTATCCTTAGGGCATAGGGATCCAAGTTTGTTCAAACAAAGCCGATCAGCCAATTTGGCCGGTGGCCATCTTGGATTTTGGCCGATTTTAGGAAATGGCTTTAAAAATCTTCTCAGAAACCGCTTGGTGGATCGATTCAAAACTCAAAAATATCATATAGGGCAAGAGCTGAACCAAGTTTGTTCGAAGGATCTTGATTGGCCAAATGGTTCAGCGGCCATCTTGGATGACCTAGTTTTCGTGAAAACAACTTATTCTGCAGAACCGCTGAATGGATCGGGCTGAAATATTGGGGATATGATTATGGACTAAGAGCCATTAAAGTTTGTTCATGGGAAGTTGATAGGTAAAAAACATGGCCGCCGTGGACCAATCAAATTTTAGCGTGTTTGGCTGCCATATTCAGTTTTTTTTTATTTGATGGATTTTGAAGCCCAAATTGGTTTTCTTAACTCTGCTTACTTGTCAGTCAGCTGTCGTATAGCGATGACACCATCCGTCGTCTGTATGTCCATCCATCCATCTGTCTGTCCGTCACCAACAATGGTGGCTCATTTTGTTATTTCTTGACGGATTGACACCAAACTTTGTCACAGTGTTAATGTCAGCATCTAATATCTGTGTTGTGAAAATGAAACTGAAAGGACATCAAATGCCAGAGTTACCACTCCTTAAATATTTGCAGTCTCACTTTCATAGGGCAAATATAGGTTTGTTCCCACCGTTTATTGATTTATCACTGTCAGATTTTATTGCCAAACTAGATATTAAATTCCAATTAACAGATTAACCTTTCCAATACTGCCGAAATCTTTGATATATGTATTATGTGCTCGGACATCTATGCTCTTAAAAATATTTTGAAATGTATTTTATTGAAAGTTGTTGCTGCCTTAGGCAGCAGTGAAAGTTGTTGCTGCCTAAGGCAGCAATGACTTTCAATCAAATTATTTTTTAAATCAACTCCATCTCATCCTACCTCTGCTGCTAACTTGGTGATTCAGCCAGATGCGCATGTCTTAAATGGATTGTGTGGTGGTGGGGAGTAACCTGCTATAAAGACCACCTACCTGCCTTTAGAGACCATTTTCTTCAATTGTATTTAAACCGCTAATAACCGTCTTACTGAGTTTTTTGCAGACGACCTATTCCAAAGGTTATATCTCTGAACCTGATAAATATTTTGAAAACAATTGGACTGAAATTGTTGGTGGCTATGCCGCCAACAACTTTCAGTCAAATTGTTTTCAAAACATTCAACAAGTGAAGAGCTTTTGAAAATTGAAATTATTGGCTGCACTGGCTTACAGGAGTGAGACAGTTAAGAAACCAGCTGTAGTTAGCACTGATATCATCTATTTTTACTTAAACATTGTTCAAAATCACTAATGCAAAAAAACAGTCCAGAGATTGTTGTCAGTATCTCGAAAACTAAACCATTTGACTGAAAGTCATTGGAAGTGACACCGATGGATGTAAAACTTAAGTAAGATTAGTTGAAATGCCAATGTTCTAGATGAGCGATACAGGCCCATTGGGCCTCTTGTAATTTATAAATTTTATATCCGTACAGATCTGTAATATGTGAACTCCCCGAAGGATAGATATCATCATCATTTTCTGGACATTGAACGTGACAGTGATAAATTGCTGGTAAATTATCCGACATCTCCAACATGTTTTTTGCCGGTGGCTCGTGATATTTGCTCACTTTTACAAATCGCCTCCAGCAGTTCCTCATCATACATCTCTGTAGAATAGAACAAGTTTTGTCAGACTTCTGAGAGAATATAATCACAACTCTCCTCATTACATCTCACTCTATAAATTATAAATGATATTTATGACAAGTTATTAGCTCACCTGGCCTGAAAGGCCAAGTGAGCTTATGTCGTGGCGACCGTCCGTCGTGTGTTCGTCAGTCGTCCGTCCGTCAACTTTTCCTTTAAAATGACTTCTCAAGAACCACTGGGCCGATTTCAATTATATCTGGCAGAAAGCATCCCTACGGCATAGAGATTCAAGTTTGTTCAAATGAAGCCGATCGGCCAAAATCCAAGATGGGCGCCGGCCAAAATAGTCGATTTTTAGACAGCCTTTAAAATATCTTCTCCGAAACCGCTGGAGGAATTGATTCAAAACTCATAACACATCATCTGTTGCAATGGTAGACCCAAGTTTTGTTCAAGGCAACCTGATTGGCCTATTTGCCTGGTGGCCATCTTGGATGACCTAGTTTTCACGAAAATGACTTCTCCTGAACTGCTGAAGGGATAGGTCTGAAATTTGGTAAATATGCTTATGGACCAAGGTCCAATGAAGTTTGTTCAAGGGAAGTTCGTACATGGCCGCCATCAACCAATCAAAATTTAGCGTTTGTTGGTCATATTGGCTTTTTTGTATTTGATGTATTTTGATGGCGAAAATTGCTTTATATATGCGTATCAGTGTGGCGAGTTCAAATATGCCACTTTCGAGACTATCGGATGAACGGTTTGGCTGCCATCTTGGTTTGTTTTCCCGCCATAGGCTCCTATAGTAAAACAATGGGGGATTCTTTAAACGACTTCTTCTCAAGAACCACTGGGCCAATTTCAATTATATTTTGGAGGAAGCATTCATAGGGCATAGAGATCTAAGTTTGTTCAAACGAAGCGGATCGGTCAAAATCCAAGATGGCCGTCGGCCAAAATGGCTGATTTTTAGAAACACTAAAAAATCTTCTCCGAAACCGCTGGAGGAATTGATTCAAACCTCATAACGCATCATCTGTGGCAGCGGTAAACCCAAGTTTGTTCAAGGCAACCTGATTGGCCGATTTTCTTGGCGGCCATCTTGGATGACCTAGTTTTCGCGAAAACGACTTCTCCCGAACCACTAAAGGGATAGAGCTGAAATTTTGTAAATATGCTTAGGGACCAAGCGCCTTTCAAGTTTGATCAAGGGAAGTTTGTTCGTTAAAAAACATGGCCGCCATCAACCAATCAAAATTCAGCATTTCTAGGTCATATTGGCTTTTTTGTATTTGATGTATTTTGATGGCGAAAATTGCTTTATATATGCTTATCAGTGTGGCGAGTTCAAATATGCCACTTTCGAGACTGTCGGATAAACGCTTTGGCTGCCATCTTGGTTTGTTTTCTCGCCATAGGCTCCCATAGTAAAGCAATGGGCCCATAGTAAAGCAATGGGGAATTTGGGAGGAAGCATTCATAGGGCATAGAGATCTAAGTTTGTTCAAATGAACCCGATCGGCCGATTTTGGGTATTCTGATCTCAAATTTGTAATTTTCGAAACTGTCGGATAAATGGTTTGCTGGCCTGGCCATCTTGTTGATAAAGAGCATTCTAGTGTTACATATGCAATGGCGACCGTCCATCGTCTGGCGTCCGTCAACCTTTCCTTTGAGCAACTTCTTCTCAAGAACCACTGAGCCGATTTTAATTATATTTGGCAGGAAGCATCCTTAGGGTATAGGGATTCAAGTTTGTGCAAACGGGGCCGGTCGGCCAAAATCCAAGATGGCCGTCTGCCAAATCGGCTGATTTTGAGAAATGTCTTTGAAAATCTTCTCCGAAGCCGCTCAGGGGATCGATTCAAAATTCATGGAATATCATCTAGGCGTGTAGCTGAACCAAGTTTGTTCAAGGGAACGTGATACTCCATATGGTCCGGCGGCCATATTGGATGACCTACTTTTCGCGAAAACGACTTCTCAAGAACCACTGAATGGATCGGGCCCAAATTTGGGAAATATCATTAGCTCACCTGGCCTGAAAGGCCAAGTGAGCTTATGTTGTGGCGACCGTCCATTGTGTGTCCGTCGTCCGTCCGTCCATCCATCAACTTTTCCTTTAAACAACTTCTTCTCAAGAACCGCTGGGCCAATTTCAATTATATTTGGCAGGACGCATCCTTAGGGCATAGGGATCCAAGTTTATTCAAATAAAGCCAATTAGGCCGGTAGCCATCTTGGATTTTGGCCGATTTTTAGAAACGTCTTTAAAAATCTTCTTTTCTGAAACCGCTTGAGGGATTGAAGAAAACCTGATGAAATATGATCTAGGGCAAGAGCTCAACCAAATTTGTTCAAGGGAACTTAATTGGTCACATAATTTGGTGGCCATCTTGGTTGACCTAGTTTTCCCGAAAACGACTTCTCCAGAACTGCTGAATGGATCAGGCCAAAATTTGGGAAATATGATTAGGGACTAAGTAAGGGCCATTAAAGTTTGTTCAAGGGATGTTGCTCCGTCAAAAAACATGGCCGCCGTGGGCCAATCAAAATATAGCATGTTTGGCGGCCATATTGGATTTTTTTATTTGATGGCTTTTGAGGCCGAAATTGGTTTTATATAGGTTTTTTGGGTATTCTGATCTCAAATTTGCAATTTTCGAATCTGTCGGATAAACGGTTTGGCGGCCATCTTGGATCATTTTCCTGCCAAAAGCTCCCATACTAAAGCAATGGGAAATTTAAAATATCATCTCAAGAACTACTGGGCCGATTTTAATTATATTTGTCATGAAGCATCCTTAAGGCATAGAGATTCAAGTTTGCTCAAACGAACCCGATCGGACAATTTGGCCGGCGACCATCTTGGATTCCGGCCGATTTTTAGAAATGTCTTTAAAAATCGTCTCCTCTCAAACCATTTGAGGGATCGATTCAAAACTCACGAAATATGATCTAGGGTAAGCGCTGAATCAAGTTTGTTCAAGGGAACTTGATTGACCAAATGGTTCAGCGGCCATCTTGGACGACCTAGTTTTCACAAAAACGACTTCTTCCCCCCACCCCTTGCTAAAGCAATCAAGCCGAAATTTGTGATATATAATTAGCAACTAAGGGCGATTAAGGTTTGTTCAAGAGAAGCTGATTCATCGAAAAACATGTCCGCGGTGGACCAATCAAAATATGGTGTGTTTGGCAGCCATTTTGGACTTTTTTATTTGATGGATTTTGAGACCAAAATTCGTTTTATATAGGTTTTTGTGTATTCTGATATCAAATTTGCAATTTTCGAAACTGTTGGGTAAACGGTTTGGCAGCCATCTTGGATCATTTTCCCGCCAAAAGCTCACATACTAAAGCAATGGGAAATTTAAAGCGTCTTCTTCTCGAGAATTGCTGGGCGGATTTGAATTATATTTGGCAGGAAGCATCCTTATTGCATAGAAATTTCATTTTGTTCAAACGAAGTGGCCGGTGGCCATCCTTGATTTTGACTGATTTTTAGAAATGTCTTCAAAAATCGTGTTCTCCGAAACGGCTTGGGGAATCAATTCAAAACCTATGAAACCTCATCTTGCCAAAGAGGTAAGCCAAGTTTGTCCAAGACAACTTGATTGACCGAATGGTTCAGCAGCCATCTTGGATGACCTAGTTTTCCTGAAAACGACTTCTCCAGAATCTCTGAATGGATCGGGACAAAATTTGGGAGATATGATTAGGGACTAAGAAGGGCCATTAAAGTTTGTTCAAGGGAAGTTGCTCCATCAAAAACATGTCAGCCGTGGGCCAATCAAAATGTAGGGTGTTTGGCGACATATTGGATTTTTTTATTTGATGGATTTTGAGGTCAAAATTGGTTCTATATATGCTTTTGGGTATTCTGAGCTCAATTTTGCAATTTTCTCAGCTGTCGGAGAAACGGTTTGGCGGGCATCTTGCATAATTTTCATGTCAAAAGCTCCCATGCTTAAGCAATGGGAAATTTAAAATGTCTTCTCGAGAACTACCAGGGCGATTTCAATTATATTTGGCAGGAAGCATCCTTAGGGCATAAGGATCCAAGTTTGTTCAAATGAACCCGATCGGCCAATTTGCCCAGCAGCTATTTTGGATTTCGGCCAATTTCAGGAAATGTCTTTATAAATCTTCTCCGAAACCACTTGCAGAATCTTCATCTAGGCTACGAGGTAAGCCAAGTTTGTTCAAGAGGACTTGATTACCAAATGGTTCGACGACCATCTTGGATGACCTGGTTTTCACGAAAATGACTCCTTCAGAACCGCTGAAGGGATCACGCCAAAATTTGGCGCATTAAAATTTGTGCACGGGAAGTTGATCCATCAAAAAAACATGGGCGTCGTGGGCCAATCAAAATGTAGTCTGTTTGGCGGCCATATTGCACTTGCAAAAATGTCCACCAACTCATTTAAAAGACTGCTAAACCACCCACCAACAATTTTGACAAAAATTGATGGTGCTCCAGGTGAGCGACACAGGCCCCTTGTGCCTCTTGTTGTTAAGCTCTGACTGATGTTTTGAAAACAATTTGACTGAATGTCATACGTCGTGCCCATCGCCGCAATTAATTTGGATTACAATTGTTTAGAAATATTCAGCAGCTATTATGTTTGTCTGGCATGGAGTCAGGAAATGATGGATAATAGTCGGAGTGAAGTGTGTTATATTGAACCTTTACTGGGCAAATTTGGGCAGGAAATTTTCAAATAACCATTTACAGACCAAGAGAAAACAGTTTTTGAAATTTACCACTGGAATGACTGTCTCACTTATCGACCCAGTCATTTCTGTGGTAAATTTCGAAAAATACTCTTCTCTTTGTATGCAAATGGGTATTTCTCAAGACCACAGCAAAGTCTCTTTTTGTCTGGGTTGGCCAGTAAAAGGTTAATCTTGCCTTAAATTGGGTGCTGATTAACCTGTCAGGCAGGTGTACTTATCGGTCACTGTGATTGATTTCTACGCTTCCAAGGATTCAATGGTTATAGTACTTTGTCAGTTTGCTGTGTCCTATCTCACCCCGATCACCTCCCATGCACATGTAGACCCAAACCTGCTTCCCTCGCCCCTGAACACCTCACACACACGTGCACGCACGCACGCTCACTCGCTCACTTTGTGTGTATCTGAGTCTGAACATCTGTCCATGTGCTGGTCATTAACAGTGTTATACTTGGACAAATTCAAGTGTCATATTATGGGCAAAGATATCCATGCATGCACCTCATATGCATGTATATGTACTATGAAAATTAAGCTTCTTAAAAAATTGCTAAATTATTTGTTGCCAATACGGAAGGATAATTCTTTGGTGTCATGTCTTAGAGCGATTTATTGATGTTTAACTACATTATATGTAAGTGGGTGTGAATTATTTACTTCTGGGTATATAAGCTTAGGGACCCATATATTAGATTTATTTGGTTTTGTCTTAGAAATATAAATTTGCAAATGAAGCAGAGACTACCTTTGAAAATTTATCACTGGAATGCAGTCTCAAATTTTAAAAAGTAGACTTCTGTAAATAGGCAAAATATAAATTCTTTTTACCAATGCGATTTCCACCAAAAATGGCCAAAGATATGTCTGGTTTCCTAATGTAAATGTAGATTAAAAATAGATTGCTGTAAAATTTGAACCTGCTGTTGACCAGGTTCAGACCTAAGATCACTAGTAAATGGCATATTATTTCATTACAACGGGCCAAATCGATGATGTTAACTACAATTGACTGCTATTGCCACTGCTATTGCCGCTGCAGCTGTTGCTATCGATGCTGATGCTGCTGCTGCTGCTACTTCCGTTACCAAGACTACTACTGCTCCTGCTACTGCTCCGGCTGCTGCTCCGGCTACTGCTGATGCTGCAGATACCAAACATGACATGCCATCAATGCCCTCAGTAGAAGCATATTTGACTTTATTTAAATTTCTTTTTAAATTTGTTATAGTGGCTGAGCACACGACCACGACCCACCCTACCCAAAACATGTGCACAACCACCACCACCACCACCACCACCACCACCACCACCACCACCATCATCATCATCATCATCAGCAGCATCAGCATCATCATCATCATCCGATCATATGGATTAGGCAAGTGAGTGTGGTGTAGTAGCATCCCAGATATGCTGAGTGAAATGACGTCCAATAAGCGTGATTCAAATGTTTCAGTGTCATTTAACTAGTTTGCATTATCTCTAATGTCGTCCCATCTCCGTACAAGCTTGCTCTGTAAAATTGGGCATTTTTGCTTTAGAAGACATTTTGAAAATGGCTGAATCAGAAGCGAAGTCGGGCTTGAGCTTAGTTCGCGTAAGCCAAACTCAGTTTGCCAATCTGCAAGCGAAGTCCTCAGTCGATCTGAGACGGCTCAAGTCCGGTTTAAGCCGCGATTACCTGATCCCCCTCTTAGCCAGTAACATAGGCTTACCTGAGCCATAGATGTGCAATCGGCCATTAGGGCGTTCTGATCTAAGGCAACTGGATTCTCTTTACTGGGCTATAAAATAGAAATGTTGTGCTTTATGCAATCACACAAGTCAGGCCTCTAGTTATTATACTGCCACAAAATGATGTTATATGGCTTAATAATTTAACCCTTTAATGGAAAGCCGGGAATTCAGGCCACAGCTGGTAAGAACAATAAGTAGGCAAAATAAGTAAGTACAATGATGTGAAAGGCCAGGAATCCATCCCTGCAAGTATCTATTTGTGTAAGCACTTAAAAGCATAAACATAAAATGGCAGGCTGGTTTTGCCAGGATATACTTACTAAGATGGAAATACCAGCCTTTCAAGGTTAAATGAAATGCTAACAATGCAATTTCTGGAATTTCTTTTTGGTATAAATTTAAGGTGGGTATGGCTGCTGCTGAAATGAGGTCGGGCTTCAAAGGGTTATAGACTGTCCAAAAATGGCTTTCACTGTGGCCTTGCAAAACATCCATTTTCATGTCAAGAGGTGAATTAAAAAATTGACAAACTGGATCGGCTGCATGGATGGATCATAAGCCCAGTTGGTTATAGAATTAGCAACGGATATGAGTTGGTTTTAGCCCCACTAGACCCACATATTGCCCATCTATCACCTCATCTCGCACTCCCACCAAATATTTTTGTGAGGTGGGTACCTATGGTGGAATGTTGTTAGTTGGCTATGTGTGACTGTGGCAGTAGTAGTGGAGGTGGTAAGAGGGAGGGAACTATCACTATCTAATCTGAATTGTTGCCGTAACAAATTTCCTGGCCCAATTTCAACTAAACATTTTTAAAGGACCCTATACTGACCTAAGCTTCAGAAGGTGTATACCAAAATCTTGACGACCATCTTAGTATTTCAGTATGGAAAGAGTTAACGGTAACCTTGTTTTATGTAAAAAATATTATATTTTATGGATGAATATAAAATTGCCACAAACTTACTTATCGTATAGTGGCTTCTGCACTGATTTTGAGAAATGTCTATTTGTAGACCAAGAGAAGACTAGTTTTGAAATTTTACCATTGAAATAACTGGCTCAATAACCAAACCAGTCATTTCAGTGATAGATTTTCAAAGATAATCTCTTGAGCGGCGAATGGACATTTTTTATGAGAAATTTGAAGGGTTAAATGGTTAATTGCATATACAGATAGTTACAGTGACATCATTCAGCACAGATATTAACCTAGTCTGAAATTTTCTTATAGTGTGACATGAAAATATATCATGCATCCTTTTCTTGTGACCCTTGAGTATATTGTGACTCAAAGTCTGAATGGTTGGAAGTCTGTTTGCTCCCTTTCCCCCCCCCCCCACCCCCCACGCACGCATGCATGCACGCGCGCGCACGCACACACGCATGCACGCACACACACACACATGGGTCTGGAATATGGGAGATATTGCGTTCAGCATGTCCGTCCATCCGTCTGTCCCCGTCTTGTCAACACAACTCTTAGTCATTACCAGTCAATCTAGTCATTATCATCTGAAGATGTGCATGTGCTTTTTTCGTGGCCCAAAAATTGTGCATATTAAAGTTATCACCCTTTAAATATCTTAAAGCTGATACATAAACTGCAATTGCCAATCATTTCCTGTCAATGCTCCTCCTACAGTTTAGCTCAGATTCTTTTGAAACTTGGTAAGTGTTATCATTACCATGTGAAGGTGTGCATGTGCTATCCGTATACGTCCATCTGTCTGTTCAAAATGTATGTAGTATGTCTGTCTGTCGGTCCATCCATGTCTGACAATCATTTCTTGTCAATGCAACTCCTAGAGGTCTCAATGGATTAACTTCAAATTTCCTCCACATTATCAGTATCATGTGGCAAATGTGGATGTGCTTTTTTCGCGGCTAAAAAGGTATTCATGGCTGTTATTACCCTATAAATATATTAACGCTGATACATAAACTGTATCATTTCTTGTCAATGCAACCCCTACAGTTTAGTTGCGATTCTTTTGAAACTTGGTGTGTATTATTATTACCACATGAAGATGTGCATGTGCTATCACTATGCCTGTACGTCGACCCGTCGGACAAAAATGTTTCTGTCGGCCCCGTCCATCTCTGACAATCATTTCTTGTCAACGCAACTCCTAGAGGTCTCAATGGATTGACTTAAAATTTTATCCACATCAGTATCATGTGCAGATGTGCATGTGCTTTTTGCGTGTCCAAAAATTATTCATTACAGATTTATCACCCTTTAAATATCTTAACACCTATACATAAACTGCATTGCCAATCATTTCTTGTCAACGCAACTCCTCCTTAGGTATAGCTGCAATTCTTTTGAAACTTGGTAAGTGTTATGACTACGACATGAAGATGGGCATGTGTTTTTTTTGCGGCCGGAAAGTTATTACAGAGTTATCCCCCTTTAAATACCTTTAAGCTGATACATAAACTGCAGTACCAGTCATTTCTGGTCAAAACAACTCCTACAATTTAGCTGTGATTCTTTTGAAACTTGGTAATTGTTCTCATTACCACTTGAAAGATGTGCACATACTATCTGCAGCCGATTCACATTCCCATAATAGTGAGATATTTGGGACTCGGGTGGGTGGGGTGGGGTGGGGGTCAAGGGCAGAATATGCCACCTTCTGATGGCTCTTGTATACTCTGGATCAGGTACTGCTCAGCCTGTCGGTACCCTCTGGATCTGTGCCCGGGAATCGATGGGTGCCACTGCATACTAGAGTGCTGTGCCATGGGCCACTGTTTATATTGTGCAATGCCTGCCATGGAGGTGCCCGGGCACCATGGCTTCACGATTTGATAGTCTGTGGTGTCATGCTACATTTGTCGATGCCTGAAGCAGGTATGGTGGGCATAATAAAGGAGATGAATAAAAAGTAGGAATTTCCTCCCTTCTCCAAAGGTGTCCTTCATGGAATTATTTCTAAATTGGGATTACCAGTGTAGACCTGTGCCAGCAGGTATTGCCACTTGTCTCAGCTGTAGTGAGGCTAGATACATGTAGTATTAGGTCTAGTGAGGCTTGATACATGTAGTATTTAGCTGTAAGTGAGGCTAGATTCATGTAGTATTAGCTGTACTGAGGCTAGATACATGTAGTATTAGCTGTACTGCATGAGGCTAGGTACATGTAGCGGCACCTGAAGCTGACCAATGGAAGATAATGGATATGGATGATTGTACAAAGTTCATCCATGTCAGCTAGGTGTATCCATAAACAGCCCCTTTTGGCTAGAGGTGATTCAAACTTATTAGCGTTTCATTACAATGTTTCTTGACTAACTCATCAGCTCTTATGTCGTTCTCTGTGTTTTGGTTTCTGTGGGAATATCTAGTATGTTGGACTATATTGTGAAAAGCTGACTGTAACCGAGTGTTGGGAGGGATGTTCCCAACATTAAGAGGTTTTTAGGGACCGAGGTTTGTAGAATTTTGACTTTTTCGCTCATCTGGCCACGTGAAGTTATGCCATGGCGACCATCCGTCGTCCGTCTGTCATCCGTCAATTTTTGCTTAAAAACGCTACTCCTCATTAACCGCTTGGCGGATTTCAACTTAATTTGGTTGGAATGACCCAATGCGGCTAGGCTTCAAAACATATATACAGAATTTTGTAACGATCCTGTGGTGGTTACGCATCAACATACCAAACGAGAATTTTGATTTGTCAATTTCTTTAGTAGCCATCTTGGATTTTTCAAAAATTATCCATCATGTCTATTTAAATGCAAATTGCTCAAATGCTAATGATCCAGGTGAGCGTCACAACAACCTGTTGTAGGAACACGTGTCTGTCAGCGTGTTTATTACACAATGCTTACCAGTAGTGAATTTTGTAAACTAAAAGGACGATCAAAGAGAAATGGAGGGATGCGAAGGTGGAGCAAACTGCGTTATCAGGATAAGTTTTCACCTGGTGCATTTGGTTGCTAATTGTGATGAGACAGAAGACGTTGTTGGTGATGTGGGTCTCTAGGCAAAAGGGGCGGGTTCTGTTGTTGGGGTTCAGAAACAAGAAATATTAAGATGTTGTCGTGAGAGAACTTTTGTGTAACAGTATAATTGGATTCCATTAGAGAAAAGTCTTTGATGAAGAAAGTGGTGAGATTTTCATTCCCGTGCCAGCACTTCAGCGAGCCATCTAGATATGTGTGTTAAGTTTAGAAGTTGGAGGCACTCTGCGCAAGATGATTTAAAGTAGCCCTGCAATTTCCAAGATCTGAAACAGTCGTTCCTGAGGTGCTCTATGTGACAGTGCAGGCATGCCCGATTAAACTCAGATATGCCCTCCGTCTGTCCCCAGATTAGAAATTCCAATTCCAATCGTTTGGTATTGCAACGAGTATAGACTTACCTCTATCTCTTGCTCTATCATCACTGCTGCATTTTCCAGCAAGTCCCGACTTTCCATTGGTACGGTTGGAGAAGCGTCCCCACTGGATATTTCATAGGCGCCGAAAGAGTCCATCATCGCCTGGCTCAACACATCACCCCTTGCATTTGGTGTTGAGTCCGTGTTGCTAATCTATAGCCACAGTGTTTCTGGCATAGAAATGTAAACAGATTGTTTGTTCGTAGCGTCTGGTAAATTAGGCAAACTTGTCAAGAACCACTTGCACACTCCTTCATGGACTTCTCACATGTGCCGATTACATACTCTCCTACCTCACAACAGTAATAAATCCAATAAAGAGTGAGGTACTTACACTTCTAAGTTTGTAGTGGACCTCAATGAGGTCAATCCAAACTCTTGGAAAGGGCTTGGGTTACAGTTTCAGCGTAGAGGAATTGCACATGGGCAGGTTGATCAATGACCTATATCGGCTCATCAGGAAACTTATATTACATCAACATTTCACCTCACACCTTTTTGTCCCACATGACTGCCTGCTTTCAGTGTCCTGATAAAAAAGAAATTTGGACTACCAAAAATGTTCACCCCCAACACAGTACAAATTTTCTATTAGATAGCTTTATTAGTAGGCTTGCGCGATTTTTCGATTTAATCGTGAAGTTTGATTTATTTTTAAAATCGCGATTTTTACGATGTGATTGAGGAAAAATCGGAAAATTCGTCAAAAATGTCCATGTTTTTTTTTAAATCTGAAGTGCGCACTTTTCCGTCGCATTTTATCAGTACATGAGTACAATTATAATCAATTCACGCCCGTGTTCATTGTGTTTATATCCCGCCGCACCAAATAATTACTAATCACAACACAAAGCACTACAATAAACAAGCTAACAATAGCGAGGTAACACCTTTGTAATTGAGAAAACCACCTAGTTACTCCGTCGAATCGCCATATAATTTTCTTTCTTTCGCTGCAGACCCTGAGTCGGTCGTGAAATACCAAGTAAGTATATACTTAGTTGCAGAGTGTTAGGCAATCAATGAGCATAATTCTTTTTTAATTCTAGGGTTAGCAATTTCAGGCGGTGTAATAATTTTTGCTTTTTGATTCGGTTGTCATGTCAAATTAAAGAAAATAAAGCAACAGCATTCCAGGTTGTTTGATTTTGAACTGCGTGTTCTGTTGATTACTCTTAAATGTAAATCATACATACTGAAAGCAACTATAAACTGCTCTATAGGATGAGTTTACGCCGTTACAATCGTACCTACTCAAAACTCCCATCCTATTTATGAGGATTGCCCAGTCTCGCCGGGTACTAATATTAACGCCTTCACGTTACTCTGATAATGACCTAAACTCGTCCTACAAAGGGAGGCTATAAGCAGAAGCTGATACATCCTGTAATTTAAATTATTTTCTCGGCGACATTTTTTCTCAAATTTTGATGAAATAAATAATGTTTATTAAACTATAGGCAATATTTAGGCGGTCCCAATTAATAATTTCACTCCCACGATGATGGATATAAGGTATACATTAAGCATAGACGTAGGATGTTAAGAATTCGGTGCATGAAAATGTGTTCTAATTTTGATCTATTTTTGTATCATTTATTTCAACCTTTACTAGAAACAAGTCACGTTACCCCGGTTTATACTTTTGGGAATTTGGACCTACGATTTAATTGAAAATCGCGATTTTTTTTATAAAATCGATCGCGATGTTTCAAAGCAAAAATCGTGCAAGCCTATTTATTAGAACTATCAAAAATGAGTCATCACAACACACCCATTATAGACATATGGGTGGCAACACCGGCTACTCTGAAAAGGAGGCATAATTGTTCAAATAGTAGATACTCCAGGTGTGGTAATAAGAAGGCAGATACGGATCAGGCCACTGTTATCCTATCTAAGGATGAGTACGTCTCTGAAGCCAACAGACAACTGTCGGACTCCAATTTATACCTGAAATTGTACTCTTACAGGACAGAACTGCATGCTAATCTAGTCAACAAGCACCTAGAACAGCTAGTAGCTAGTGGTGAAATAGAACCTGAGATACCCACACAACTACTCTCCAAACCAGCGAGAACAGCTAGATTCTCCCTCTTGCCTAAAATCCACAGAGAACACTAAAATGGCTTTGTACAAGGCAGACCCATCATCAGTGGCAATGGGTGCTCCACAGAGCTAATTAGCAGCTTCGTGAGTAAACATATCAAACAACACTTAACTAAAATACATTCATATGTGAAAGACTCCACAGAATTTGTCAAGAGAGTGGAGTCTTACGCTACACCCACACCCAACACACTTCTAGTGACAATGGATGTCAACTGTTTCTATGCAAACTTACCGGAACCTAACAAAGAAGATTGTAGGCTTGCGCGATTTTTCGATTTCATGGTGAAGTTTGATTTATTTAAAAAATCGTCAAAATTTCATGTTTGTTTAAAATCTGAAGTGTGTACTTTTCCGTCGGATTTTAGTACAATTATAATCGATTCATGCGTGTGTTCATTGTGTTTATATTCTACCGTGCCATGCAATAATTATTAATCAGAACACAAAGCACTACGATAAGCTAACAGAGCGAATTAACACCTTTGTCATTGAGAAAACCAGCGAGCTACTCCGTCAAATCACCATATAATTGTCTTTCTTTAGCTGCAGACCCTGAGTCTGTCATGAAATACCAAGTATATACTTCGTTGCAGAGGATTAGGCAATAATCAGCAGACATAATACTTTTTAATTCTAGAGTTAACACTTTCAATTAATAACAAGGTCAGGCGGTGTAATAATTTTTCTTTTTTTGATTTGGTTGTCATGTCTAATTAAAGAAAATAAAGCAACAACAGTATGCGTTCTGTTGATTCTTCTTACACGTAAATCTTACATTTTGAAAGCAACTATAAACTGCGCATGCTCATACAATAATTATTTACATACCTCTCAGCACAAGTTCGATCTACTAAATGTAGTGACCAATAGTCGAGTATTTGTCAGTCGAGCACAACATATTTGGATTAGGTAATTGTAGGTGTGTTTGACCGGCAGATAATCACGAGTCAAGTATAGTAAACTACCATTCGCGCGTTGAATGTCGCTGTATTCCATCATCTCTATCTGTATCAAATCTATCATCAATTAAGCTTAAATCACGGCATAGGCCTTTATTTAATCAATATAGTACCTGCGTATTTGTGTACCAAACCTGACCGACGGTGGCTGTTACATCATCTTTGACAATCTTAGTCCAAGTTTTCATGACTTGTCACATTATTCTGGTTTATACTTTTGGGAATTTTGACCTACGATTTTATAAAATCGATCACAATGTTTCAAAGCAAAAATCGTGCAAGCATAGAAAATCGCATGGCTGTGGGATTGTTCGTATGAAACCCTGGCATCACAGGAAACCCCTCAAATAGATGGCTGCTTAACATACCCAGACTAGTTCTGGAATGTAACAACTTTGAATTCCAATAGAGACCACTATATACAAACAGGGGGCACCACAATCGGCAGTACAGAAAGGCAGCATATGACACCCCAGTATCAAGACGTTTCAACTAAACAGGCCACTGCAGGCCTGATATACAATTTGGCATTATCCAATTCCTCTCTTCAGATCTACAGGGCACCAATTTCCACCAAATGGATGAGACCAAAAAAAGAACACTGGATGCATCAGCTACATTGTATCATGTGAACCCCCAAGGCATCAACAATACCGGTTAGGTGTGCATTAGATGGAGGCATACCACAGGTGTACATACACATGCCTGCTACACCCAGGCACCGCACCCATGGCATAGTTATTATCCTCCTCATACATTGTATCTTTAAAATAAATGTTCACAGATGTGATGTTGCGATAATGATATTAAACTTAATATGACATTGACATATTATTGTCCATCGATCTTTACTATGCCCAAGATATTGGCTTAATTTGTTGTGATGGTGAGGAGCATTCAGGCAGGTGGGTAGTGTAGTAGAGTGGTTTTCGGGTGGGCCCACAACAACTTCTGTAGTGGTCTTGACGAATGTCCATTTACACATCAAGAGAAGATGACTTTTTAGCTCGACTTTGCAAAGTAAAACACGCGATTGTAATACTCTCTGCATAGTCTGACAGCATCTGCGGCATTGTCCAATTTGCAATAACCAGCAGCTCAATTTAAAGATTCATATCTCGTGTTCCGTTAATCATACTGTACCAAAACATGGGCATATAATGAGAGTGCATGATACAATAACATTGGGGGTCAAATGATCAAAGGCCAAGGCCAGTGTGTGACCTTGATAAAAAGTTTGGGTTTTTTAATTTTTTTAAACATTGTCTTTTTAACATTAACATTGTGCGTTTAGCTCAACTTAATAGTTTATATCTCGTGTTGGGTTAATCATACTGTACCCAAACTTGAATACATGCTCCCTTGAACTGAGTGGGGATGACTGAATGAGCTGGGAGATTCATAAGATCTTAAAATCAAAGTTCATGGTCAATAATAAGTGTATTGCCTGTATAAGCCTTTTTATTTAGCATTTGTCTATGTAAGTAGAATTATATTTGAAGTCAAGCTCTATATCATTCATTGCAATGTCGTAAAGTTGAGTTTCATGCAACCACATTTCTGGTTGAACATTTAGATTTGAAATGACCCAGGCTCGATAACTAAACCAGTCATTCTATTTGTAAAACTTAGAAAATAGCCTTCTGTA
This sequence comes from Chaetoderma sp. LZ-2023a, assembly GCA_034401795.1. Taxonomy (NCBI): domain Eukaryota; kingdom Metazoa; phylum Mollusca; class Caudofoveata; order Chaetodermatida; family Chaetodermatidae; genus Chaetoderma; species Chaetoderma sp. LZ-2023a. The sequence continues at coordinate 124,046,965 of CM067369.1, forward strand.
ATTTGAACTGCATATTACACATTCACTAAGCAAATAATTTGATTTTCATAGATGACCCTGACCATAATTTGATGCATTAAAACCAATTCTCCAAACACTTTACCTTCCAGTAATTGTCTGGACAAATTATCCTATGGTTTGTTTCCCCTTTGGTACGTGTGATCAGTAAAGTTTTAACCCTTTAACATTCACATTGGCCAAAAACGGCTTCTGTAGTGGCCTTGAGAAAATGTCCATTTCTAAACCAAGAGAAGACTATTTTTGAAAATTTACCACTGGAATGACTGGTTCAATAACAGCCAGTCATTCCAGTGGTAAATTTTCAAAGATAGTCTTCTCTTGGTCTGCAAATGCACATTTTGAATGAAAATATTTTCTTGAACAAATTTAAATGTTAAATGGTTAAGCATGTGTACGGCAGATGAAAAATTATACACTGGTGTAATCTGACTTGTACAGGAAATGTGTATATGACAGCATCTGGGGGATTAACAATGACTGATGTCACTCCAGGATGTACAACAAGGGAATTAATCTGCAGATAATCTCATTAAACATGACGTGATACATCTCAGGAAGTATCTCATCACAGACATTTGATGATGCAATAATGGTTATATTTATTCCGCTCTCCTCCCCACCCACTCCCACCCACATATACTATCTAGGTATAGAGACTAATGGATGAATCCAGTTTTAGCCATGCCCCACACATTTCTAGCTAAGATCTGCCCACACTTTGCTCATGTTGTGATCGATTGAACGCTGAACTCCCTGAATCTCAATTTCTAGAAAACTATGCAATTAAGCTGTTGAATAGTTAGAAACTAATTTGACTAGGTGATGTTGCTGCCTAAGAATGTTTATTAGATAATAAAGACATACAATTCATACAACTTGACAGACTATCATGCGTTTATGACGGGCTTAGATATGCCATTCATGACGTAATTGATTGTGACGTCAACCTAGATGTGATGTAATTCATTAAGACATCATATATTTGAATGACAGATTGGATTTCTCTATTGTCAGATACATTTTACTGTAACTTGATAAAAAGTGCCTTGTTCTTGTTTATCATCTTATTATTGTCTTGTTGTAGTGTCCATACCAGTGCTGCTGTTCTTCCTCGTCATTGAGCCGTCCAAAATTGGTTTCTTCTGTGATGATCAGAGTCTCAGATATCCACATAAGTCAGACACAATATCCACACCTATTCTCCTGGCAGTATCTCTAATCACACCGCTTTTTGTCGTAAGTAATTTGATATAATATTGTCAAGGATTATGATGTCAGAGGGCCAAGTTCGTTCCATGTTAGAAAATAGTGCACATGTTAAAAATAGTCCACCTGTTAGAAAATAGTGCACACCAAATTTGTGTCTATATGACAAGGAATATTTGCCAGAACGATTTCGATTATATTCAGTATGTGGATTCTCATTCACAAAAAGAGCCATGTTGTTTTTGTGGTCAAAAGCTGGCTTGCTTTAAAAAACTTGTGCTTTCACATGCGACCTAGCAGCTAGCAAATGCACTCAATAATTGCGTCTTACTGCAAAGGGATTCTGTAATTCAATGTCATTTAATACAGTGGACTACAGCAGAAGTTAGTCCCTATCTACCTTGTACATGCATGTATCTATTCATCCATCCACCCACCCACCCATCCATTTAGCCAGCCACCCACCCACCGATCCATCCATCCACACACCCACCCTACATCCACCCATCCGTATTCATTTCTGTGATATAACTTCAGAATGCTTGCCTGAATTCATTTCACTTTTGATACATGGGAACTTCATGCCAAAAGTTCACTTGAGATTGTGGTTCATTTAAATTCAACTGTTTTCATTACATTTATCCACCAGATATATTGTTTACAGAGCACAAATGAGAAATTTGTCAAATAAATAAATAGCTCAGATAAGATGATCTAACTCATGGGATTGTGGTTCTATAAGTTATTACCCCATCAAATACTTAATATCTGGTTTTCATTTGATAGGCAATGTCACTGGACGTGTGATTTTCCTGATTAAACTTACTTCATGGTTTGTATGTGGCTTGTTTGGATTGTTTATTCATCCGTGCATCTATCCATTAATTGTCCCCACATTTTTTGAAGAAAATGTGGAATGACACCGTGCAACCAGTTTGTGTGCGTGCGTGTGTGCGTGCGTGCGTGCGTGCTTGCCTGCCTGCCTGCCTGCCTGCCTGCCTGCCTGCTTGCGTGTGTGCGGGAAATCGATTGTAACACATCTACTCTGAAACCGTTAGGCGGAATTCAACCAAATTTGATTTGTTAGTTACCTATATGATTGCAGAGTGCAAGAGGCCATTTATATTGGGCTCCACCCTTGGGGGAGGTATCCAAAGGTCAAATTTTAATGTGCAGAAATTGATTGCAATGATTGTAACTCCTCCGAAAGTGTTGGACAGAATTCAACCAAATTTAATATGTGAGTTGCCCATATCAATGTGGAGTGCATGAGTCCATTTACATTTGTCCCCCCCCTCCCTCCCTTCCCGGGTGTGGGTGGCGGACGGAGTCAAATGGTCAAGAAATTGATTGTAATGCAACTACTCCAAAGCTGTTGGACGGAATTCAACCAAATTTGTTGTGAGTTATCCATATGAGTGCAGAGAGTAGGAGCACATTTACATTTGTCTTCAGGGCAGAGGCCAAAAGGTCAAATTGATTGTAATGCAACTCCCCCCGAAACCATTGGAGAGAATTCAACCAAATATGATATGTGAGTCACCTATATGATTGCGTAATGCAACAGGCCATTTACATTTGGCTCAACCCCGGGTGTGGGGGAGGGGTAAAAAAAAATCAAATTTTAATGTATGTAAATTTAGTAACACATCCTTTCAGAAACCATTGGATAAAATTGAGCCAAAATCTGGTATATAAGTTACCTATAACAGTGTGGAGTGCAAGAGCACATTTGTATTTGTTAATGTGATTGCATTTTTATTTGAGTTACTGATATTTCTATATTTCAGTTATTTGGTACGGAGATGTTGAACAGATGTCAAAGTCATATCTCATTCACACAAGAAGAGAATAAGATGCTCTACGCTCTCAAAGGATACAGTATGTTTCTCTTCGGTGTCATCATCAATCAAATATTCGTTGAGATCGGAAAGTCATGTCTCGGACGACTCAGACCAAATTTTGTAGCTGTCTGTCAGCCAGATTTTACTAAGATAAACTGCAGTCAAGGGTGAGTTTAGAAATTAAAATTTAATGTAAAGTGAAAATTTGTTTTTCAATAATTTCTTTGTCAGTTAGAGTTATCTTCTGGACACGATGTTGTCATTTAGCAATATGTTCAAGGTACAAATATTGCTTAAGAGTAATTGAAAGTGACCATTTAGAGAAATACTTTCTTTTATAGAGGCGTGTCACACCTCATAGTATATATGAGTGTCTTTCTTGTGTGTGGGTCCACCTGTTTGAAATGTCTCAAGGCATTGATAATGCTTGACAAAGACCCGTTATCACACATATAGTTCATAATGTGCTTGTCATACAGTTATCTCACTTAACCCTTTCACATGAATTCCCCATATCTCAATTTCAAGGCAACTGTTGCGGAAAACTTGAATGTTTTGAAATTAATTTGACTGGAAGCCATTGCTGCCTAAGGCAGCAACAACTTCCAGTCAAATTAATTTCAAAATATCCAACAGAACAAGCTTTATGGTGTAATGAATATACTTTTTCATGGATTTGTCGGTGAAAGAGTTAAACGTCTCGTCACCATCACCTTCTGGTCCTCCAACCATCAACACCTGTAAGTCAGTCCTTTCAGTGGGAAATTAAAAAAAGTAGTATTCTCCTGACCTGTAAATGGCCATTCCTCAGGGACCACTCTGGGGACAGATATTGGCTGGTTTGACCATTAAAATCTCACTTACTGTGTGTCTTCAGTGGCCTTATTTTGCTAGCTCATACTGGGCTGGTTATTATGAGACATGTTTAACCCTTAAGCTACCACTCAAGCTGGACAAAAATTCCTTCTGCAATGGTCTGTAGAAATATCCATTTGCAGACCAAGAGAAGAATAGTTTTGAAAATTTATAACGGGATTGACTGGCTTGATAACCGACCCAGTCAATCCAGTGATAAATTTTCAAAAAGTAGTCTCATGATCTGAAAATTGGGTATTTTTTATAAGCAAATTGAATGGTTGAAGGTTTAACACACGCTATATGCATACATTCAGTTTGAAGAAGGTTTCTGTGCTTCTTCCATTCATAGGGACAGGCTGATTATTGTTTGATGACTCCTTGTACACATATATTGTAAGCATGAGATGTGTATATAGAATAACAACTATTTAATACCTTATCTAGTAGACTAATTATCAGAGTTGTGATTAAATGGGAATAGATTCTCACTTGCCAGGCATTTTCTTCCATAGCACTAACATTACTTAGCAGGAACATGTGAAGAAGAAATTGTATTTATTGGCTTACGGGTAAATTATTCATGCAAACAAAATATGTGCATCTGAAGTGTTTGCACTAACATGCCTGCTAGCTAACTCAGCATGCTTGAATGCTTCTTCACATGCTGAAACTGTGAATAAGCCAAGTATCACAAACATGCATATGAAAGGTGTGTGCATAAACAAGCCACCCATCCCTGCCCACTCCTTCCTCATCAGTGCATCACTAATGCTAATCTCATGTTTATGTGCTTGGGGATTTTGTGTGTACCTTTAAGGGATTTAGACATGTCTTCTGGAATTATAGAGGTTTGTTTGGGGTGAAGATTGGGAAATTGAATGGTAAATATATTCCTGCAATGTTTCTATAGATATGTTTGCAGTCTTGTATTGACTGTGTGTTTACGGTGCACTGACTAAAAAGAGAAAAAATGAATGCAAAGTTAACCATTTACTGGTCAAGCTCTGCCAAAACTGGCCTCTTCGATACTCTCCGGGAATATGTGGATTTGCAGGGGAAGACAAAACTATTTTTTAACCCTTTAACACTCAAATCGTTCAAAAATGTAGTGGTCTTGAGAAATGTCCATTTGCAGACTAAGAGAAGCCTATTTTTGAAGATTGGCCACTGGAATGACTGACTCGATAACCGAGTCAGTCATTCCAGTGGTAAATTTTAAAGAATAGTCTTCTCTTAGTCTGCAAATGGACATTTATAATTCTATGAGAAAATTGAAATTTTGTTGATCAAATTCGATGGATAAAGGGTTAAGAAGTATCCACATTGCACTGAAATTTTGAAGAATAGTCTTTTTGGCCTGCAAATGGACATTAACCAAATAAAATCATAAATTTTTTGACAAATCTTGACCAGTAAAGAGCTTTATAGTGAGACTGGCACTGATTATTCTGGACAGAAATTTGATGTGATTAGTCTGCAATGACTGCCAATCAAATTGGTCAAAATATCTTCAAAAAGTTTTCCGACATTTATCTGAAAAATTGTTGCAGTAACGATTTTCAGTCAAGTCGTTATCAAAATGTTAACTAAGCCTAGTAACACTTGTATTGTCTTAACAATTTGAAGGGAAACTGTTGCTTCTTGAGCCAGCAAGAATTTTTAACCACTTACTATAAAAATATCACGCCTAGCCCGTTTCCCTTTTATGATAAGAAACACACAATGAGAATCAAACTACAATTCTCTTTCTCTGCACTATCATGGCTGCTCTGATCACCTTCAAGAAGCCATCAGTACAATGACATGTATTAGCGTTATGGAAATGGTTTTATCCTGAGCATTGCGCAAAAGCGAGAAGAGAATCCCAAATAATGGTGGTTACATATCATACTAAATTACTAATATGTCAACTTAGACGAAGATGATCACTACTGAATCTTTTAAAATACTGCCTAATCTTATAGTTTCAGGATAACTTTAAGAAGTTTGCAGAGACACTTAGAGATTGTACGTACATTACATCCTCGCTGACACACAGATTGCACATACATTGCACCCTCGCTGACAGTGTACACACAGATTGCACATACATTGCATCCTCACTGACAGTGTACACACAGATTGCGCGTACATTACACCCTCACTGACAGTGTACACACAGATTGCACGTACATTACATCCTTACTGACAGTGTACACACAGATTGCACGTAAATTACAACCTCACTGACAGTGTACACACAGATTGCACCTACATTACATCCTCGCTGACAGTGTACACACAGGTTGCATGCACATTACATCCTCACTGACAGTGTACACACAGATTGAACCTACATTACATCCTCACTGACAGTGTACACACAGATTGCACCTACATTACATCCTCACTGACAGTGTACACACAGATTGCACGTACATAACACCCTCACTGACAGTGTACACACAGATTGCACCTACATTACACCCTTACTGACAGTGTACACACAGATTGCACCTACATTACATCCTTACTGACAGTGTACACACAGATTGCACATGCATTACATCCTTACTGACAGTGTACACACAGATTGCACATGCATTACATCCTCGCTGACAGTGTACACACAGGTTGCACGCACATTACATCCTCACTGACAGTGTACACACAGATTGCACCTACATTACATCCTCGCTGACAGTGTACACACAGATTGCACATACATCACATCCTCCCTGACAGTGTACACACAGATTGCACCTACATTACATCCTCACTGACAGTGTACACACAGATTGCACCTACATTACATCCTTACTGACAGTGTACACACAGATTGCACCTACATTACATCCTCACTGACAGTGTACACACAGATTGCACATGCATTACATCCTTACTGACAATGTACACACAGATTGCACCTACATTACATCCTCGCTGACAGTGTACACACAGGTTGCATGCACATTACATCCTCACTGACAGTGTACACACAGATTGAACCTACATTACATCCTCACTGACAGTGTACACACAGATTGCACCTACATTACATCCTCACTGACAGTGTACACACAGATTGCACGTACATTACACCCTCACTGACAGTGTACACACAGATTGCACCTACATTACACCCTTACTGACAGTGTACACACAGATTGCACCTACATTACATCCTTACTGACAGTGTACACACAGATTGCACATGCATTACATCCTTACTGACAGTGTACACACAGATTGCACATGCATTACATCCTCGCTGACAGTGTACACACAGGTTGCACGCACATTACATCCTCACTGACAGTGTACACACAGATTGCACCTACATTACATCCTCGCTGACAGTGTACACACAGATTGCACATACATCACATCCTCCCTGACAGTGTACACACAGATTGCACCTACATTACATCCTTACTGACAGTGTACACACAGATTGCACGTAAATTACAACCTCACTGACAGTGTACACACAGATTGCACCTACATTACATCCTCGCTGACAGTGTGCACACAGGTTGCATGCACATTACATCCTCACTGACAGTGTACACACAGATTGAACCTACATTACATCCTCACTGACAGTGTACACACAGATTGCACCTACATTACATCCTCACTGACAGTGTACACACAGATTGCACGTACATTACACCCTCACTGACAGTGTACACACAGATTGCACCTACATTACACCCTTACTGACAGTGTACACACAGATTGCACCTACATTACATCCTTACTGACAGTGTACACACAGATTGCACATGCATTACATCCTTACTGACAGTGTACACACAGATTGCACATGCATTACATCCTCGCTGACAGTGTACACACAGGTTGCACGCACATTACATCCTCACTGACAGTGTACACACAGATTGCACCTACATTACATCCTCGCTGACAGTGTACACACAGATTGCACATACATCACATCCTCCCTGACAGTGTACACACAGATTGCACCTACATTACATCCTCACTGACAGTGTACACACAGATTGCACCTACATTACATCCTTACTGACAGTGTACACACAGATTGCACCTACATTACATCCTCACTGACAGTGTACACACAGATTGCACATGCATTACATCCTTACTGACAATGTACACACAGATTGCACCTACATTACATCCTCGCTGACAGTGTACACACAGGTTGCATGCACATTACATCCTCACTGACAGTGTACACACAGATTGAACCTACATTACATCCTCACTGACAGTGTACACACAGATTGCACCTACATTACATCCTCACTGACAGTGTACACACAGATTGCACGTACATTACACCCTCACTGACAGTGTACACACAGATTGCACCTACATTACACCCTTACTGACAGTGTACACACAGATTGCACCTACATTACATCCTTACTGACAGTGTACACACAGATTGCACATGCATTACATCCTTACTGACAGTGTACACACAGATTGCACATGCATTACATCCTCGCTGACAGTGTACACACAGGTTGCACGCACATTACATCCTCACTGACAGTGTACACACAGATTGCACCTACATTACATCCTCGCTGACAGTGTACACACAGATTGCACATACATCACATCCTCCCTGACAGTGTACACACAGATTGCACCTACATTACATCCTCGCTGACAGTGTACACACAGATTGCACATGCATTACATCCTTACTGACAGTGTACACACAGATTGCACATGCATTACATCCTCGCTGACAGTGTACACACAGGTTGCACGCACATTACATCCTCACTGACAGTGTACACACAGATTGCACCTACATTACATCCTCGCTGACAGTGTACACACAGATTGCACATACATCACATCCTCCCTGACAGTGTACACACAGATTGCACCTACATTACATCCTCACTGACAGTGTACACACAGATTGCACCTACATTACATCCTTACTGACAGTGTACACACAGATTGCACCTACATTACATCCTTACTGACAGTGTACACACAGATTGCACATGCATTACATCCTTACTGACAGTGTACACACAGATTGCACGTGCATTACATCCTTACTGACAGTGTACACACAGATTGCACATGCATTACATCCTTACTGACAGTGTACACACAGATTGCACATGCATTACATCCTCGCTGACAGTGTACACACAGGTTGCACGCACATTACATCCTCACTGACAGTGTACACACAGATTGCACCTACATTACATCCTCGCTGACAGTGTACACACAGATTGCACATACATCACATCCTCCCTGACAGTGTACACACAGATTGCACCTACATTACATCCTCACTGACAGTGTACACACAGATTGCACCTACATTACATCCTTACTGACAGTGTACACACAGATTGCACCTACATTACATCCTTACTGACAGTGTACACACAGATTGCACATGCATTACATCCTTACTGACAGTGTACACACAGATTGCACGTGCATTACATCCTCGCTGACAGTGTACACACAGGTTGCACGCACATTACATCCTCACTGACAGTGTACACACAGATTGCACCTACATTACATCCTCGCTGACAGTGTACACACAGATTGCACATACATTACATCCTCACTGACAGTGTAGACACAGATTGCACGTACACTGCATCCTCACTGACGGTGTACACACAGATTGCACGTACATTACACCCTCACTGACGGTGTACATACAGATTGCGTGTACATTGCATCCTCGCTGACAGTGTACACACAGATTTCACGTACATCACATCCTCACTTACAGTGTACACTAGTATTATTGTAAATATTTCCGCTACTATGTGTAAAAATGCCAGTTTTAACAGGAAGTTGATCAGGTTATTTCGACATTATCACTTATCCTCGGAAGTGTGGCTGAGCCTGATCTAGGTCATTAGTTAATATCATTTAGTATAATGAATAAGTTAATAAATGAATGAACGATTGGAAGGATGAGTGCATGGGCAGTTGGATGAATTGGAAGGAGGGATATATGAATGAATGGATCCAAGGATGGATGGGTGGATGGATGGATACATGAATGGATGGATGGATGATGTTTTGGATGAATGAATGAATGTTTTCTTAGAAGAGATTTTTTTGTCTCGCCTGCGAAGCAGAAAGCAAGACATAGGTTTCACATTTACGGGGGCTGCGTCAACGTTAAAGTTTATGTTAAGTTTTTTCATGTGCCAATCTAGTCACTAAAGAGTTATCAGATTACTAATTTAACTCTGCATCAAAATGAAATCAATTTGCTAAATTTTTCCAAGATTTTTACACAGTTTGGACTTTTTAAAAAAGCTTAACCTTGTTTCCATCTATATGATCATTAAGACTAGTATCAAAAAGAAATAGATTAAAAAAAAATTTCCATTGTTTTTCTGCTTTTGAACTTGAATAATTTTATGCCTTCAGGTTAAGGACTTTAGCTGCGATTAAGGTTTTTTCAAACAACCTTTTCATCAATAAGGGGTTATCTGATTTGAATAAAACTTTACAGATTCATTCTACATGACGATTAGAAGTAGGCTGCATCAAAATGGAATTGATCATTTGTCAGTGGATTAAACAACCTTTGGCCTACATTCACTGAGCAATGGAGGAATCCAGTTTTGCCCCACCCATCTTCGGCTAAGCTCCATCCACATTTTGCCCATTTTGTGATCGATCGATCCCTGAACTCACTGACTATCAATTTCCAGAAAACTGTTCAGGTAAGCTGTTGAATATTTTGAAACTATGGCAGCAACAGCACCTAGTCAAATTAGTTTCAAAATATTCAACAGCAAGTTTATTAAATAGTAACGACATACAATTCGTACAACAACGCTTAGTCCATCATCAACTAAGTGTTCGTGACAAACTTAGCTACATTATTCATGATGTAATTGATTATGACATCATCTTACACTTCACATGGTTCACATCATTGATTATGATGTCATATGATTGACTGAGAAACTGGAATCCTCCATTGTTTTTATTTTCTTGACCAATCTTGTCCATTAAAGCGTTAAAACTTAAACAATCTGACAGTACAGCTCAGAACTAAGTTAACAAGTTTCCAAAACAAAAACAGAAACACGCTAGTACAGTTTTGAACACGATGTAAGAAGTGCTCCGTTGAATATCTTGAACATTAATAGATTGAAAGACATTGCTTAACTCTTTAACCCTCAAATTTGTTCAAGAAAATGTAAATTTTCTCATAGAAAATGTTCATTTGCAGACCAAGACTATTTTTGAACAATTACTTCTGGAATAATGAGCCAGTCATTCCAGCGGTAAATGTTCAAAAATAGCCTTCTCTTGCTCTGCAAATGGACATTTCTCAAGATGACTGCAGAAGCCATTTTTGGCTGATATGAGTGTTAAAGGGTTAAATGTCTTCCAATAAAATATTCAACAATATGTTTTATTTTGTTTTGGAAAAATTGTAGTTTATTTATGAGCTGGACTGTATGGTCCTGGGGGAGAAAGATGACACCTTCACACCGGTCTCCTCCGTAAGTGACATCCGCATACAGAGGCAACTCTGATTATGTCTACCCTTCTTAAAGCAAGAAAGAGGTAAACCTTAGGTGCAGACTATGAACAATATAACATCGATATGGCATGCATTCAAGAGACTAAAGTAGCTAAACACTCAGAGCAGCAACTACAGACAGGCCATAAGCTAGTGCTCATCGAGCAAAAACAGGCTACATACTGGGGATTAGGCTTCATAATCGGACCAAGGGTCTTGGATAATGTCATTAGTTTTGGATACGTCAGTGGTCGCGTTGCATTCATCGACCTGGCTATACCTACGCGAAAACACCACCACCACTAAGTGTCGAATTGTCAACGCATACGACCCAACTACCGAAAATGCCAAAGAGAATCCAGCAATATTAGATTCCTTCCGTGCAGAACTGAGCTCCGCCATTACAATCCCAGCTAGATGGCAACTGTTCATGTGTGGAGATTTCAACTCCAAGCTTGGTAAACTCGGAATTGCGGACAAAAGTTCAGGACTTGACTTATGCATGGGTTCCTATGGAGAGGGCACATGCAACAGCAATGGAGATGCACTGATGGCATTCCTTAGTTCCAGTGGCCTATTTGTCACAAATACAGCTTTCAAACACCCATGCCATCCCAACAGGGACTGGACACATTACTGATCACAAAGCCCCAAACAGTTCTAAGGCTACAACAGCTGTCTTCAACCAAATAGACTTCATACTATGCAAGACAGAAGCAAAACCCTTAGTCCAGAACGCTCGTTCGTATGGAGGCACAGACCTCAATTCTGACCATGAGCTAGTCATTGCACGCCTTCAGATGAACGATCTCTACCTAATATATAAACAGCACACCAGGCAAGAGGGTAGAGTCACCACCTACAACCTACCCAAGCTCATCAGCGATGCTGGCACTCAAATGCCATACAAAAAAGCCCTCAGGGAGCAGATAGTTAACATCGATGTCAGCTCCGATCCAAATGAAGCCCTAACCAAAATACTGAAATCTATGGAATCATCCGCTACCAGCACCATAGGTGTTCTTAAAAACAGCCAAACTAGGTATACTGACGACCCTCTAGTAGTAAAACTGTAAGCAGAGCAGAAAGCGTTACGGCTGCGCATCTATCAAAGTGACCAAAGTGAAGACCGCACCAAACTATGCTGGGAGCGCAATATTATTCTGCGCCACATTAGCAAACGCTTAAAAGATCTTGCTATTCAACAGGCAGACTCCCTAGCAGATGAAATCACTGCCACGGATGACTGTCACAAAATGTTTTGGGCAGCCCGAGCCCTGAGAGTTACTGACTACACACCACCACTCACTGTACACATCTCTGAAGGACACTTCATCGGGACTGACCAGGAAAAGCTGAGGCGATCCGAGAATGGTTCAAGGAGCAGTTCACTGACAATGATGATGATCCATTGCACCCGTTCTCAGGAGACCCCAGGCCATTACTAATGCCAATTAAAACAGCAGAAGGCACTTAAAGCCCTGAAAAATGGACGTGCATCTGGACCTGATGACATGAGCAATGAACTATTCAAATATGGAGGTGACATTATCTCAAAACCGATCACGCACCTAATCAATTCAGCTTTTATGTACCACCTTCCCATCAACGCTGTAGGCTAAGGCATGCTTATCGCACTACCCAAGCTCAAGAAGCCACCTGGGCCCCCAGCCAATCTGCGGCCCATTGTGCTCCTCAACAGCATATGGAAAATCCTATCCAACGTTACTCTATGCCGCATCCGAGACAAGATTGATTACTTCACTGGATCATGTCAAAGTGGCTTCAAACCTGGACGCAGCTGTGCAGACATTGTATGGGCTCAACGCATGCTTGTGTCAGTAGTCATGTCCAAACACTAGGACTTCCACAAAATGGGCATTGACATGTCATGAGCCTTTGACACAATTAAACGCTCAAAGATCCTAGATGTACTACACCAGGCCAGTTGCAATGAAGATGAGCTATGACTAGTGAGACTACTGCTTGCAGACACCAAGCTGAGAGTAAGAATCAAGTCAGTGAAGTCTGTAGAGTTTGAGACATCAATTGGCTCCCCACAGGGAGATGGTCTATCTCCGGTGCTTTTCACTTACCTTGCTGCCGCATTGAAATCTGTGCGGGAAAGTTCCACAAGACCAAACCCCCCCCCCCCCCCCCCCAGTGTCAATACTGGGCATGCCACTAGAGATGGAATATGCAGACGATGTGGACTTCATAGACGAGGAAAAGAAACCCCTTGACGAACTTCGCCCAATAGCTGCAAGCAAACAAAAATTGAGAATCTATGAATGAATCCAAAACAGAGGTCACCCACATATACCTATCGACAAAGCATGAAACTATAGAAAATGATGACCCACTTCGTGGTGGTGCACCATGGAGGAAAAGTAATATCCTGTGCTCACTGCTTTGCAGTACTGCTGACATTTCTGCATGCTGCGTCATGGGGAACATAGCTTTCCAGTCCTTCTGGAAGCTATGGATTCGTATATCAAAGATGCCCTTGATAAAGAGGCTACGTTTATACAAGGCAACCTGCGTATCCTTGATGCTGTATAACTGTAACAGCTGGGCAGCTCCAAAGGCAGCTGTAGACAAACTTGGTGCATGCCGCCGCAAACACCTACACACCATCACTGGACACCGATGGCCAGACAGCATAATTTCCAACGATGCACTATACAAGATGTGTAATACGTCGCCGCTGTGTGTAAGTTGTCCAGCAAAGATGGTCCATGTTTGGCCATGTGCTAAGGATGCCAGAAGAGACAACAGCACAGAGAGCCTTGGAATTCGCCCTTTTCGGAGCCAGCAAATACAAAGCCAGAAGAGGACGAGATTGCATAAATCGGCTACGCGTGCTACGAGATGACCTCAAGAAAGCAGAACTCGGTACACTCAAGTCAAGAATGGACTTGAGGAAGCTAAGGATTTCGGCTGAGGACAAGACACAGTGGGCAAAAGTGAAGAAAGACTGATTGCAGCTGTAGGATGTTTCTACTACTACCGCCGCAGAATACAGTAATCTTACATACATACTGTATGGTCCTGACAATGTGATAATACAGGAAGCTTAGTTTTTCTGCTCAAGTTTAGCACCCCGCTTTTGGGAGTAAAGTGACAATCAATTAAGTCACACTAACCCATCATGAATATTGACAGTTGCAACTATCCAATTTAAAACAGAAAAGAGAAGATCAACATTAACACATACATGTAATATGTATTTATGCTAGAGTTTGATACAAGATGATGTAGCCTGTGTGTATAGGTAAACATGTCAATAGTAAGCCAGCAAATATAAATATATGTGTCTAGGCAATGCAACCTGAATGTAAATAATGAAATGAAATCTTAGCTGTAAACTCTTGGCAATTATATCAGGAATAATAAAATATTAACTTAAATATTTAATTCAATCTTCAGGCTATATCGTTAAAAAAATATTTAATTTCATATATTCAGTGTTGCTATGCAATCAGTAATAATATCAAATTTTAGATAGCAACTTTTCCAAGAAATATTATTTAACCAAATACTAAATTGTGAACATCTGCTTGTTGCGGCATACATTAAAGGCCCAGCACCCATGTTCCCGAAGCTATCGTTAAGATAGCGACATCGTTACACTCATGTTGAGTAACGATATCGCTATTCTAACGATAGATTCGGGAACAGGTGCCCAGGTTTCCAATCTGTCTGATTATAATATTAGAATCGGATCTGTTGTATTTCTTTCATAGATTCAAATTGACACACTAATTCCTTTGTTAACAATTGGTTAACATACAAGTTACCCTATGTAGGAAATGGACCTTTCCAAGTTTATACATCGATCATCTGACGTCATAATTAACTAACTGACGTGTATGTTGATGTCATAGTCATAACGTCATGAACGAGACCAAATAGTCTGTCTTTCACGCTTAATAGTCCGACACATACAAATTGTATGTCTACTATTTAATAAACATGCTGTTGAATATTTTGAAACTAATTTGACTGGGCACTGTTGCTGCCATAGGCAGCAACAGCACCCAGTCAAATTAGTTTCAAAATATTTAACATCTTACCTGTATAGTTTTCTGGAAATTGATAGTCATGATGGTCAGGGATCGATTGATCCCAACACAAGAGAGGTATGGGTGGAGCTTAGCTATAGATGGGTGGGGCATAGCTAAAACTGGAATGGTCTATTACGGTCTGGAAACATTAGGTGATAATGGCCGACATACACATACAGCGAATTACAGGTGGATTTATTATCAAGTCTGATGAGCTACTTCATCGAGTGTGCCATTCAGGTAGCTAAAATCAGACATGTATATTATACGAGACCACACTGAAACTGGCATTCATTCTTTGCTTAGTCTTAACACTTTAACAATCAAGCTTGACAAAATGGCTTCTGCAGGCATCTTGGGAAATGTCAATTTGTACACAAAGAGAAGATGATTTGTTTTGGAAATTTATCTCTGGAATAACTGGCTCGATAACTGAGATTGTCATTCTCTAAATCGATGAAGCAAAGCTTGAAATCTTAATAATATGACCATAATAAACTGAACATATGCAGATGCAAATGAACATTTTCTATGAAAAAATCAAAACTTTGTTGGTCGAATTTGAGGTTTAAAGAGATAATTCTGTGTGATGTGATTAAAGACATGCAAAGTTTATCAAACAAATAAAAAATTATACCTGTTTCTTGCCCAACAAGCCCCCAGTCAAATTAAGTTCAAAATATTCAACGGCTTACCTGTATCATAGTATTACCTAGAAATTTTGATTATGGAAATTTAGGGATCAAAGTATGTAAATCGATTTCAACACGCACAGAAAAGTAGGCTGAGCTTAGCTAGAAATGGGCGGGGCTTAGCTAGAAATTTATCCATCTATTGGAAACTCATGGTGTAGTAACTCATGTGAGCAATGTTCATTCATAATTATGAATGACAGGCGTGATTACATACATTTAGTGTGATATCTGTCATGATAATGTTTGTGATTTGTTAATGATCTTCACTGCCCACTCTTTATGGATTATTTAAAGCTTGATAGTGTATGTTTATGATGGCTGAGATTGGCATGATAACTCTTAGTATATACACCTGAGTATTATAGCCTGATCATATACAGTATAGATAAAAAATTACTTCACATGTTTCCAAGACAAAATAAAATCTCGCATTGGAATATTTTGAACATAATTGGATTGGAAGGCAATCCAATAATGTTCAAAATATTCAACAAAACATTTCTTATGTCTTGTTCAAAATTTTACTAACTAACATATTTCTGTTTGTGTTGGGAAACTCATTATGTTATTTATGTGCTGCACTGTAGCAGGTACATAGCTGTGACATAAAGCACACACACACACACTTTAATCTTGATAAAGAAACTCAAATCTATCTTTTCTCCAGCAAACACATTAATATGTGTCTATCAGCTACACTATATAGTAGCATTTGTAATCGTTAATAGTAAGCTTATGTCAGAATATATGACATATACCAACTTGATAAAGGAATTTCAAAACAGCTGAGGATGTTACAATTTACAAATTGATGTTTTCACTCAACTATTAAATGTGATATGAACAGTGGTGTATGCACTAGCTGTGGCTGATGTGGCTTTGTCAGAAATGTCAAAGCTTGATTGACAGACAGGTAGACAGACACACAAATAGTAATACAAAGACAGACAGCGGCAACACAGCAACAGCTTTCTAGTCAAATTAGTTTGACATTGCCCTTAACGCTTTAACCTTCAAATTCGTGCAAGAAAATTTTGATCTCGTAGAATATGTCCATTTGCAGACAAAGATTATTTTTGAAAATTTACCACTGGAATGATTGGCTTGGTAAATATCGAGCCAGTCATTTCAGTGGTAAATTAAAAAAAAATCTTGTTTTACAAATGGATGTTTCTGAAGACCACTGCAGAAGCTGTTTTCAGCTTGAGTGGTGAAGGGTTAATTGGCTTAAGAGTTGTATGGTTGCTTTGAATTTGAGACACTTATCTTATGGGGTTAAATGTTTAATAATGGACAAATCCAGTTTTATCTATGCCCCGCCCATCTCTAGCTAAGCTCCACCAACGCTTTGCACGTGTTGGGATCAATGATCCGTGCACCCCCTGATGATCAATTTCAAGAAAACTATGCAGGTAAGCTGTTGAACATTTTAGAACTAATCGGACGGGGTGCTCTATGGCAGCAACAGCGCCCAGTCAAATTAGTTATCTTATCTACGTCATTCATGATATAATTGATGTCATCCTACACATCACATAGTTGATTATGACGTCATATGATTGATGGATAAACTGGAAAATTTCATTATCAGTGCATGCTTTCAATTTAGTTAGTAATCTCTGGCTCGAGTTTTCCCTATATGAGTACATGCACACAGTCTTTGACATCCGAGGAACATTCAGATCATCTCAGGTACTCTTATCTATGAACTTTGGGGTTGAACTGCCATTTTTTCTTGGGGTTTTACCCTTTAATCGTCAGTAGTGCTCAACAACATATAGACAGTTTTCAAATGCTCACATTTGCCGAAAATTTATCACTGGAATGACTCGCTCGGTTATAGAGACAATTATTCCAGTCTTATGTTTTCTGAAATATTTTTCTCTTGGTCTGCAAAAACGAGCATAGACCTAGAAAAGTTCAAGCTAGCCTGGCACAACATTCAGATTCAGAATTACAGAATTTGGCTGACTTTGGTCGCTTAATAAATGATATCTTTTGTCGCACCATTAGTGCATATTTTAGTGCTTTGACTAAAATGCTTTTTCAAGACAAATTATTAGGAAAGCTCCCGGTGATCAGTTTTAAACTTAAATTCGACCGAAACCTGGCAATAGCTCCAAGCAAATTAAGTTTTAAAATATTCAATAGAATACCACTTACCTGGTATATCATAAAGAATTTGTCATCTTTGGTCTGTAAGCGTTAATTTATTATTTTTTAATGACCTGGAGACCAGATATTAATTAAGGTAATTTGATGGTAGCAGCAGCCACTAGAAAGAAAATATGATTAGTGTGTGTATTGGCAATAACAATATATTGAGTGCACGTCCTTACGGTGAATCTTAGCTTCCATGTAAACTTTACAGTAACCATTGAGCATGTATGACGGCAAAATAAATATGTTTACTGTCTGAGTATATACTATCATTGACTGACTATTGCCTACAATACTGAATTGTCTGTTGACCGATTCTGGCAGATAACTTTGTGTCAATCTTTACAAAAATATGTTGCTACTGAAAGCAACTGCTGTCACGCGACAGCAACAGCTTTCAGCATCAACATTTTCAGCTTAGTGTTGTTTGTTGTGGACTTTGAATTCCAGAGACTGAGATACAGGGTTAGGTTTGTAGTGCTTATAAAGAGATCTTTTACGCATTGAGTGTAATAATCTTCATAGATAATCTACCAAGTGTGCATTGTATATAAACACAGAGCAAAGATACCTTTTAACCCTTACCACTCTGTTGTTAAAATTTTTAGTGTTCAATTAAATTAAAAGATGAACTGGTATTCATTTTCCAACAAATTTGGTGGAAGATGGCGCTATCATAGACAGGTACATCGTCCACCAAAATTGTTGAAAAATGTACACCAGTTTCTTTGCTATTGTCACAGTAAAAAATTCAATATTGACATAAGAACATGTATGTATGATTACTGTATTCTGCAGCTGTAGTAGTAGAAACATCCTACAGCTGCAATCAGTCCTTCTTCACTTTTGCCCACTGTGTCTTGTCCTCAGCCGAAATACTTAGCTTCCTCAGGTCCATACGAGTGGTAAGGGTTAATAGACAGATCCATTTCTAACTATGCCCCACCCATTTCTAACTATGCCCCACCCATTTCTAACTATGCCCCACCCATTTCTAACTATGCCCCACCCATTTCTAGCTATGCCCCACCCATTTCTAGCTATGCCCCACCCATTTCTAGCTATGCCCCACCCATTTCTAACTATGCCCCACCCATTTCTAGCTATGCCCCACCCATTTCTAACTATGCCCCACCCATTTCTAGCTATGCCCCACCCATTTCTAGCTATGGCCCACCCATTTCTAGCTATGCCCCACCCATTTCTAACTATGCCCCACCCATTTCTAGCTATGCCCCACCCATTTCTAGCTATGCCCCACCCATTTCTAGCTATGCCCCACCCATTTCTAGCTATGCCCCACCCACCTTTTATACATGTTGGAATCGATTTGAAACTTTAACACCCGAATTCCTAAATTACAAGGTAAGCTGTTGAATATTTTAAAACTAATTTGATGGAGCTATGCACCTTTGTGATTGTGATGTCAAGTAATTAGTTACATAATTGATTGTGATGTCAGGTAATTATCAGGGTTGGCTTGATTTATATCATGATTTAAATCATGATTTAAATCACTCGATTTTTATCGAAAAAATCGTGATTTAAATCAGTTTTGCAAAAATAGAGGAATTTTCAAGTAATTAATACAATTAACAGTAATTTTGTTAAATTAAAGTAACATAATTATTTTACTGCTTCCATGGCACTTGAACATCAACACAAAATAGAATTATACACTTAATTGCTCATATTTGTCATCAGCAAGACTAGACCAAGTGCACGAGTCCACATCTACAATCTACATACTTGAGGTTCATGTACACAGTACATCACACATGTGTACAAAGTATGATCATTAAGTATGTGTAAGCTGTAAAGAAGAGGAGAATTCCATGTGCGTACATGTCACTACATGACCATTAAAGCAATAGTGTACATGAAAAGTCATGTATGGGCCAGTATGGCTATTACTATTAGTCTAATTCCAAAAGCACACTCTTTTAAAGCAAGACACTGTCTCTTTTTTCAGCTATGACATGCGTCTGGAGTCACTCTGGAGTGTCATTGAGTGTCTCGATTACTATTGGCTAGTGCTTATCAAGTTGGACTTTTGGGCTCCATTTTATTTAACACTAAAACAATAAAGATTGAAATGTTATTAAATTAAGTAGTTTACTACAACTTCAAAAATCAAAATCAGTAATTGCTGAAACTGGCAAGAAACTATATACATTGTAACACGTAAACACATCATTACATTACATTAACCCTTAGCACACTGATGTAGGAGTTTTAATTTTTCAAAATAAACATAACCCCTAGCACTCTGGAGCATGATAATTTAAATTTTCAAATTAAATTTAAAGATAAACTGGTGTACAATTTGCAACAATTTTTGTGGACAATGCTGCTGTCTGTGACAGCACCATCTTCCACAAAATTTGTTGAAAAACGTACACCAGTTTATCTTTAAATTTAATTTGAAATTTAAAAATTTCGACATCAGTGTGCTAAGGGTTAAAGATAAACTGGTGTACATTTTTCAACAAATTTGGTGGATGATAGAGCTGTCGCAGACAGCAACATCGTCCACCAAAATTGTTGAAAAATGTACACCAGTTTATCAATTTTAATTTGAGCATATTTTTAAAGACAGAAGTTAACAAGGTTGATAGACTTAGACAATGATGACTTTTGCATACCTTCATAGATTTTGTGCATCTAATTAGGGCTAATTCGTTAGATTTATGCATTGCATCATTTCTGTCCTATTGCTACTCACTGTATCTGTGATGCAATTGTGAACAAAATTGAAAAATCGTTGCTAATATGACGTAATATATAAATTTTGAACTCTATATATTATTAGTTCAAACAGTGATAATTAAAGAATAGACATCCCATCATTCGTAACATAATAAACATATTGAATATTTTGAAAGCAATTTCACTGAAAACCGTTGCTGACTTAGGCAGCAACGGCTTCCAGTGAAATTGCTTTCAAAATATTCAATATGTTATGAATGATGGGATGCATATTCTTTAATTATTCACAATTAAGTGATTAACCAGAACACTCGATATATTGACTATTGAGATACCGCAATTTTTTTATAATAACGATATCGATATTCTCTCAAGCAATATCGCGCAAACCTAACTGAGTCACAGATAGATGTGTCTGTCATCACTTTTCACTTTCAGTTTTCAATAATGCTGCAATTGTACTTCACTAGTCTAGTCAACAATCATCATTCAACTGAAACCGGAAGTCATTTTCTTTGTCACAGTTTAGGGACCGAAAAAGAAATACTAGTTTAGCCGCTTTTAAAGTTCCAAGTTTGTTTCTCAACTTACTCTGCACGAGCCCATAGCTGGAGAACACGCGCTCGACACCAGCTGACGCCGCCACAGCTGACATCAGACGCTGAGTGAATTCAAATGCTTCCAGCAGATCATCCTCGAAGTCACGTCTGTGCGACTTCCACCAATGAAGAGAGGTTACTCCATTAACAACTTCGTCGTTAAATTTAAGAATGTGAAATGGTGGTGCCATGGCCTCGAATTTGATTACCAAAGTCATCAAACCAGGGATTTCGGATGCTACGGTGAGTGCAGTTTCACGTTCTTGCTGAGTCAAGTTTCGACCACGGTATTTAGGGTGGAGTAGATTGGCCAGCATGTGGTGAGGTGTCACAGCTTGTTGATAACGCTTATCGGCCGCACGCTTTGTTGAATTATTAGTGTCATTATGCAGGGCCGTTTTTACATCTTTCCATAATTCAACTGCTTCTGCTATTGTGCAATTGTCCGATTGAGCTTTATCGAGAGCGCAAGCTACTGGTTTCAAACAAAGTCGGTATTCATCTGCAGAACGTTTGATTACTACATTACAAACTTTATTGGCAATGGCAACATCTATGCGGTCAGTATGTCCATCACAGATTGTCACAAGTGTCGGCCATGCCTCACAATACGAGTTTAAACAATCGTACATTGTGTTCCACCTTGTATCTGCTGGCATCACTAACTTTCTGCACGATGATTGGCGTATTTGGGCACTAGCAGTGGTTATTTCGGAAATACTTCACAACTTGTGTGACATGCTCCTTAACATTACCCATTTCTAAGTCCTTTGAAGTCAGATTTAGAAGATGAGGCGTGCATCCATACGCAATCATGTTGAAACCCAGTCGTTCTTTCAAGAACTCTCGCATCTTTGCTACATTAGCAGCATTGTCTGTGACGATACTACATATAATGCACCCAAAATCATTGTGCGTGTTTTCAATTGTCTGCTTCGCAATGTCATAAAGATATTCCGCTGTGTGAGGATGTCCAGAGGTGTCCGTAGTATCCACTAAGTAAATATCACCTAAGCAGGTCGTCACTGTAGCACATACGATAGGCTCGTTATGAATATTGCTCCAACCGTCTAATGCTAGACAGACAAGTTCACCTTCCAAATTTTTTCTCGCCTTCTCCCGCTCTTCTGTGTAGATAACATCCAAATATTTCCCCCCTATGTCCTTTCTGGATGGTGGTTGATAGCCTGGTCGTAAATCTTTTACAAGGTTTATAAAATGTCTATTTTCTACTAAGCGAAATGGGGAGTTCGTAGCATACACCATCCTAGCTACATCACGATCTAATTCACCACGTTTTTCTGCTGAAGTTCTGATGACATAATTCTGTAGACCATAATTCAGCTTGGGTATCTTAGCGGCCAATGTACCAGCAGCTAATTGACCGTGCACTGGGCGCTTCACTGCCGCTGAAGCAGAACTTGAAGTTGACAGAGGTTCAACTTCCATCACCACCACATCGTTTTGATCAACAACAGTTTCAACGCGCTGCTGCTGCTCAGATTGAGATGAAGTCCCCGTTTCTGTTGCGGCTACAGCTAGACCTTGAAGTGCTGGTGTTGGTGGACCTGTGCAATTGGCTGCATGTTTTTTTAACCGCTCTGGGATACCTTGGAGTTCGTGTCGGCAGACCTTGCAGACAGCCCGGACACCGGCCTTATCTGGGGTCTTCACTTTCTCATAATGAATCCATATTGGATCTTGTTTTCGGCCGGAGTTAGACATTTTGCTAATTATGGAATTGAAAATATTTCATAGCCTTTGTCACTTAAGCAGTTTTGACTGTATTTTTCAAGAATGAAAAAATGCTTTTCTATTGCATCATTTAAAAAAAATGATGCAATAAAAAAATGATGCAATAGAAAAATGATGCAATAAAAAAATGATGCAATAAAAAATGATGCAATAATAATACTGTTAAAACTGCTTAAGCGAACAAAGTTTTTTTGTATTAAGAAACCAGCAAGCTTAAAATTCAGTTAAAAATAAGTCATAAAAATACCACTTTATTCAGTTCCAAAATACAGTTTAGCAATGCATCTGGACCTGTATTAAGAGACCACCTGTCTTAAGAGACCACCTTCTGCGACTCCCACAGCCAGTGTCTTAATACAGGTTTCACTGTATAAGTTTTACGTAATTTCCTGGGATGTCGCGAATAAAAATCGATTTAAATCATTGAAATCGATTTAAATCAAAAAAATCGATTGATTTGATTTTTTTGAAAAAAATCGATTTTTTTCCAACCCTGTAATTAATGCCATAATTGATTGGGATGTCAGCTAATTAGTGACATAATTGATTGTGATGTCAGCTAATTTGTGACGTAATTGATTGTGATGTCAGCTAATTAGTGATGTAATTGATTGTGATGTCAGCTAATTAGTGATGTAATTGATTGTGATGTCAGCTAATTAGTGACGTAATTGATTGTGATGTCAGCTAATTAGTGACATAATTGATTGTGATGTCAGCTAATTAGTGATGTAATTGATTGTGATGTCAGCTAATTAGTGACGTAATTGATTGTGATGTCAGCTAATTAGTGACGTAATTGATTGTGATGTCAGATACTTGAGTGATGGATCGGATCCATCCTTTGCATTGCTGCTTGGTTTTACCCACGTGTTTGTTAACCAAATTACATCTCTTATTTAGTCACGATCTTTGCCGTTTGCTTAACGGAAGTTATGTATCTGTCACACACGCCCCCCCTTTATGTGTCATGCCTATTCATTGGTCTATTGCTTGTTCCAATTAAATATAACGCCTGGAGTGGCAGTTTATAAGTAATTCGCGGTGAAGAAAAACGTGGTCGTGCAAGTTGGCACAAACGATCTATACACCTGTGCACAAGTTAAGCACCACCCTATTTTTACGCACATGCGAGGGTATATTCATGTGCTATGAAGAAAGCAATAGCATAAACATTTATGTACCCATCCATCTTAGTGCAAGAGGTAATAATGCAACCAGAGGAATGCTGATTATGATGGTGGGGAAACACTGTATGTTTTTGTTTGAACTTGAAAACGAGGCCTGAATATGGTTACGTTGACACAACTGACAACTATTGCCCTACAGTCGACACACGTGGCTAGATTGTCATTAATGGTGTCTGAAAACGAAGTTTAACATCTGTGCACGAGTTTGAGACTGTCATTATTAATACCGGGTATATCCACCTTGTGCCTGGATGACGGCCTGGACACGACGTCTCATGCTGGTCACCAACCGACTGATACGCCATTGTGGTATTCGTTGCCATTCAAGATGGAGTGCGTCTGTTAATTCCTGTAGGTTCTGCACAGGAGGATCCCTCCTTCTCACCATGTTTCCCAGAATGTCCCAGATATGCTCAATAGGGTTCATGTCAGGGCTCCTTGCTGGCCATGGTAGGGTTTCGATGGCAATCTGGCGGAGGTATTCATGCACAGCTCTAGCACGATGTGGTCGGGCGTTGCCATCCATGAATATAGGGTGGGTTCCAGGTTCATGATTTACAAAATGAGGAACCACAACTCTATCCAGTATGGAATCTTGATATCTTTGTCCATTTAGTGTTCCAGGTACAGTCAACAGATCCAACTTACAATCAAATGAGATGCACCCCCATATCATAACGGAACCTCCACCAAATGGAACTTCTTCCATGATGTTACGTTGGTCGTACGCCGTGCGTCTGGACCTCCATACACGAGTTCGACCATCTGTGGCATGAAGCAGGAACCGACTTTCATCGGACCAGTGTACCCGTCTCCAGGATCTCATGTTCCAGTGTCTTCTTTCGTTGCACCACCTCAGACGCTCCTCTTTGTGGTGTGCAGTGAGGAGAGGACGTCTGACAGGTCTCCTAGCTTTCATGCCAGCAGCATACAGTCTCCTTTTGACGGTAGACATTGACACTCTATTGCGCGTTTCCCATTGCTGGCTGAGCACTCTGCTGTTGGTGAATGGAGATCTCCTAACAAGGCGTACTAGGGCTCGATCATCACGGGCAGTAGTCTTCTTCGGTCTTCCAGATCTGGCCCGTCCTTCACCTCGTTAGTTTGCCCATGTTTTGCAATTAAACGACTGATTACAGTATGGTTAATGTTCAGCTGTCTGCCAATCTCTCTGCATGACATACCAGTGGTATGCATGCCTATGATTTGCCATTTCACACGATCACTTAACCTTCGTCTTGCCATAGCGGTTCACAATCAAGAGCTAATTCTCTCTGTACAAATAAACCACGGTCATGAACACAAAATTCCTAATCTTGTCGCCTAAATCTGTATGTAATGTTCTACACCTCAAACTGGACTTTTACATAACTGAACACGTGTGCTGTTTCCCGCCACGCACGGACATCAAGCGGCGTGAAGTCATGCATGCATGTGCATTTCGTACTTGGAATTATGTCAGCTAACGCGGGGACAAAAAGTATGGCAGCCTAGTTGTACCATCATGTTTCTACGTTCTATTGTTTTTGCTGGTGCTTAACTTTTGCACAGGTGTATATATGTATGCGATTGTTTAAGCGAAATAAAGTTATTAAAAAATGGTGTCTAATTACAAAATACTGCCGAGATTCGCGGAGGAAACTTATGACACATCGAAGAATGAACTGGAAATATGGCGCCGTATAACGGATCTACCAACAGAAAAACAGGCCTTGGCAGTTTCGCTATCGTTGATGGGCAAAGCGAGGGAGACTGCAGTGGGTTTAACTGCAGACGATTTGGACAAGGATACAGGTATGGACACGTTGATTGTGGCATTGGATGTTGTTTTCTTAAAAGAAACCAAGGATTCTACCTATGAAGCATATTCAAACTTTGACAATTTTCGGAAAGGTGGCGAAGTATCGATGTCCGATTATATAGTAGAATTTTAACGGTGTTATAATAAATCGAAGAGGTGTGAAATGTCTCTTCCCGATGCAGTCTTAGCCTTCAAACCTTTGGATAATGCCAGTGTAGGTTTAAAGGAATGGCAGCTAGCACTTACATCTTGTACTGATTTAACATCTGTTTCAATGAAATCTGCTTTGAAACGCATCTTCGGTGACAAATCCACAAACTATTCAACATCTAGCGCAATCCAGGTTAAGCAGGAAATGGTATATATATCTTAGCAGCAGAGGCCTTATCACTGGCCGATGGTATTGACAATGGAATTTTCTTGCCAACTCTTTTTTCAGAACTGGTCAGACAAAGGCTGGACTTTCCCAGATTGACTATTGCCGATAATCACTATCTATCCGATGCAATTAGCTCGACAAAGTCCGTGGCTGACAAGAGACTCCATTTAGAGATGACAATGAACTAATAATTCAGAAGCAGATGTGCTTTGGTCAACCACTAAAGGAACGTCAGTTAGCAGATTGTCTAACTAAAAAGGGTGCATCATCACTTAGTCGTCTTAAAGCGTTCAGCGATGGAGTATCGATTATGAATTCATAATTATTAGTCATTTTGAAACTGTTCAATACCTTTTAACATTTACCCTTCAACTGTAATCATTATATTTAGTACTCGTTTAAAATCATTCATTTAATTATTTTAGTAATTCGCGGTGAAGAAAAATGTGGTTGTGCAAGTTGGCACAAATGATCTATATGTACGCGATTGTTCAAGCGAAATAAGGTTATTCAAATTTAATCAGTTATAGTAATTCAACACTGTGTCACTTACAGACCTGGCAGTTGGGGTGTGGATGAGAATGTTGATAGAAACGTGCTAAAACTGTATCTGTCAGAAAAAGAAACCTCAAGAGGCATGAGTTCCTTCTCCCCACCACACCCAAGTGTTGAGCTATCTTCACATGGTTTGAGACAAATTAAGGCAATACCCAAATATTCTTGCAGACTACTGGCCTTTTTGGATTCAACATGCCATTCTTTTAAAGCTGAATCTGCCCATATCACCTTACATCCATCCAATCTTATATCATCAATTATGAATATTGAAATAAATGATCTTTGATCAAATTCATGATTAACATAATTATGGCTAAAAGATATTTTTCTTTCGCTGGAAACTAAGGGTGGTAACTCAATATCACAGGTATAAATTTTTATTAAAAATATGCTGTTATCTCCCTTAGAAGCAATCATTCCGGATTGAATTTAGAGTGCTGTGCGGAGCAATGCGGTTTGGCCATGTTATATCTAGTCACAGGCTGAACATGTATATTATGTTCAGGTTTTACTGCACTAACTATGGCTAAGAAGAGTTTAACAAGTCCTTGTTTATCACTTTAATGTTTAAGCCCGCCAAAACCGGCCTCTGCAGAGGGCTTGTCCATCTCCAGATCAAGAGAAATTTTGTTCCCAAATTTACCAATGGGATTCCTGGCTCGATAACTAAGCCAGTCATTCTATTGATAAATTTTCAAAAATTATCTTGGATTGCAAATGAACATTAAATCTATCGTAAGCCGATAAAACTAACAGATTAGACTAATAAAAACGTGCTCAGAATTCTGCCGCTAACAGCCGCTCTGTAATCTTGTATTGAGTTGTGACGTCAGAATTCCCTTTATATACCGGACTAGCCAGATAATACATTTTAGTTGAGCGGTGCTCGTCTAGTCGATAGTTTGTAGCGTGCTAGGCTAATGATCTTTAGAGCAAGTTCGGCAAGAACATTCGGTCAAATTGTTCTCAAAATAATCTAGCTGATAATACAGTTTTCATCAGCTAATGTTTTGATAAAGTTTTGACTAAATATCATTGTGGCAGCAACTTTCAATCAAATTGTTCTCAGCATAACATCGTAATGATGATGATGATGATGATAAGCAGCAATATAGTAATACTTACTGCAGATATTTTGAGCAATTCGATTCCCAGTCGTTGCTGACTAATGCAGAACAACTTTGTCAAATTATTCTAAGAATAATCATTTCCTGGCTTTCAGGATTATTAGCTAACAGATGTAGGTACAATTAGCATTTGCCATATATGTTATCGAAATCCAGTGTGATATGTGTTAGCAACTGCTGTAGTTGTGTTCATTTCATTGTGAATCATTTTGTAATCATGTCATTTATAACCACTGCATGTCAGATCGTGCATGTTCCGGGCGGATCTACTCTTCTTTGGAAATATATTTCACATTGGACCGTGACAACGTATACACCTGTGCAAAAGTTAAGCACCACCCTATTTTTACGCACATGCGAGGGTATATTCATGTGCTATGAAGAAAGCAATAGCATAAACATTTATGTACCCATCCATCTTAGTGCAAGAGGTAATAATGCAACTAGAGGAATGCTGATTATGATGGTGGGGAAACACTGTATGTTTTTGTTTGAACTTGAAAACGAGGCCTGAATATGGTTACGTTGACACAACTGACAACTATTGCCCTACAGTTGACACACGTGGCTAGATTGTCATTAATGGTGTCTGAAAACGAAGTTTAACATCTGTGCACGAGTTTGAGACTGTCATTATTAATACCGGGTATATCCACCTTGTGCCTGGATGACGGCCTGGACACGACGTCTCATGCTGGTCACCAACCGACTGATACGCCATTGTGGTATTCGTTGCCATTCAAGATGGAGTGCGTCTGTTAATTCCTGTAGGTTCTGCACAGGAGGATCCCTCCTTCTCACCATGTTTCCCAGAATATCCCAGATATGCTCAATAGGGTTCATGTCAGGGCTCCTTGCTGGCCATGGTAGGGTTTCGAGGGTTCATGTCAGGGCTCCTTGCTGGCCATGGTAGGGTTTCGATGGCATTCTGGCGGAGGTATTCATGCACAGCTCTAGCACGATGTGGTCGGGCGTTGTCATCCATGAATATAGGGTGGGTTCCAGGTGCATGATTTACAAAATGAGGGACCACAACTCTATCCAGTATGGAATCTTGATATCTTTGTCCATTTAGTGTTCCAGGTACAGTCAACAGATCCAGCTTACAATCAAATGAGATGCACCCCTATATCATAACGGAACCTCCACCAAATGGAACTTCTTCCATGATGTTACGTTGGTCGTACGCCGTGCGTCTGGACCTCCATACACGAGTTCGACCATCTGTGGCATGAAGCAGGAACCGACTTTCATCGGACCAGTGTACCCGTCTCCAGGATCTCATGTTCCAGTGTCTTCTTTTGTTGCACCACCTCAGACGCTCCTCTTTGTGGTGTGCAGTGAGGAGAGGACGTCTGACAGGTCTCCTAGCTTTCATGCCAGCAGCATACAGTCTCCTTTTGATGGTAGACATTGACACTCTATTGCGCGTTTCCCGTTGCTGGCTGAGCACTCTGCTGTTGGTGAATGGAGATCTCCTAACAAGCGTACTAGGGCTCGATCATCATGGGCAGTAGTCTTCTTCGGTCTTCCAGATTTAGGCCTGTCCTTCACCTCGTTAGTTTTCCCATGTTTTGCAATCAAACGACTGATTACAGTATGGTTAATGTTCAGCTGTCTGCCAATCTCTCTGCATGACATACCAGTGGTATGCATGCCTATGATTTGCCATTTCACACGATCACTTAACCTTCGTCTTGCCATAGCGGTTCACAATCAAGAGCTAATTCTCTCTGTACAAATAAACCACGGTCATGAACACAAAATTCCTAATCTTGTCGCCTAAATCTGTATGTAATGTTCTACACCTCAAACTGGACTTTTACATAACTGAACACGTGTGCTGTTTCCCGCCACGCACGGACATCAAGCGGCGTGAAGTCATGCATGCATGTGCATTTCGTACTTGGAATTATGTCAGCTAACGCGGGGACAAAAAGTATGGCAGCCTAGTTGTACCATCATGTTTCTACGTTCTATTGTTTTTGCTGGTGCTTAACTTTTGCACAGGTGTATATATGGCATAGGCCTAACTATGTTTCATACAAAAATGTTAGCTACAAATATTGAAACTCCATTAATTTTTAGCTCACCTGGCCTTTAAGTGAACTTATGCCATGGCGACCATCCGTCGTGTGTCCGTCAGCTTTTCTTTTCCTTGTCAAGAACCACAGGGCTGATTTGAATTATACTTGGTAGGAAGCATCTTTAGGCCATAGGGATCCAAGTTTGTTCAAGCGAAGCTGATTGGCCAATTTGGCCATCTTGAATTTTGGCTGAGTTTTATTAACGTCTTTAAAAAATCTCCGAAACCGCTTGAGGGATCGATTCAGATCTCATGAAATATCATCTAGTGCAAGAGCTGAACCAAGTTTGTTCAAGGGAACTTGATTGGCTAAATAGTTTGGCGGTCAGCTTGGATAACTTAGTTTTCGCGAAAACAACTTCTCCAGAACCGCTGAAGGGATCAGGCCTAAATTTGGGAGATATTATTAGAGATTAGGTACTAGGGCCATTAAAGTTTGTTCAAAAGAAGTTGATCCATCAGAAAACATGGCCGCCATGAGCCAATCAAAATGTTACCAGCATGTTTGGCGGCCATATTGGGTTTTTATTTTATTTGATGGATTTTGAGGCCGAAATTGCTTTTATATGTTTTTGGGTATTCTGATCTCAAATTTGCCAGTTTCGAAACTGTCAGATAAACGCTTTGTCGGCCGTCTTTGATCATTTTCCCGCCAAAAGCTCCCATGCTAAAGTAATGGGAAATTTAAAATGTGTTCTCGAGAACAATTGACTGGAAAGGCCAAGTGAGCTTATGCCCTGGCGACCATCGTGTGTCCATCATCCGTCCGTCCATCCTTTAAACGACTTCCTCTCACGAAACACTCGGCCGATTTCAATTATATTTGGCAGGAAGCATCCTTAGGTCATAGGGATCCAAGTTTGTTCAAACGAAACCGATCAGCCAATTGGCCGTTGGCCATCTTGAATTTTGGCTGATTTTTAGCTCATCTGGCCGGAAACGCCAAGTGAGCTTATACCGTGGCACCTGTCCGTCGTCTGCCTATCCGTCAACTTTTCCTTTAAACGACTTCTCAAGAACCTCTGGGCCAATTTCACTTATATTTGGCAGGAAGCATCCTTATGGCATAAGGATCCAAGTTTGTTCAAACGAAGCCGATCGGCCAATTTGGCCAGCGGCCATCTTGGATTTTGGCTGCTTTTTAGAAACGTCTAAAAATCTCCGAAATCGCTTGATGGATTGAAGCAAACCTCATGAAATATGATCTAGGGCAAGAGCTGAAAGAAGTTTGGTCAAGGGAACTTGATTGGTCAAATGGTTTGGTGGCCATCTTGGTTTACCTAGTTTTAGCGAAAATCACTTCTTCAGAACTGTTGAATGGATTAGGTCGAAATTTGGCAGATATGATTAGGGACTAAGGGCCATTAAAGTTTGTTCAAGAGAAGTTGATCCGTGAAAAAGCATGGCCGCTGTGGGCCAATCAAAATATGGCATGTTTGGCGGCCATATTGGATTTGATGGATTTTGAGGCCGAAATTGTTTTTTATAGGTTTTTGGGTATTCTGATCTCAAATTTGCAATTTTCGAAACTGGGATAAACTGTTTGGTGTCCATCTTGGATCATTTGCCTGCCAAAAGCTCCCATACTAAAGGAATGCAAAATTTAAAATGTCTTCTTGAGAACCACTGGGCCGATTTTAATTATATTTAACAGGAACAATCCTTAGGGAATAGACATTCAAGTTTGTTCAAACGACGCCGATCGGCCAATTTGGCTAGTGGCCATCTTGTTCTAGTGATCATCTTGTTTTGTTCAGTAGTTCCAGTGGCCAATAATTGCAGGTGAGTGATACAGGCCTCTTGGGCCTCTTGTTCTGAGAACAATTTGACAAAGTTGCTGCTGCCTTTAGACAGCAATGACTGGCAATCAAATTGCTCAAAATATCTTCAGTAAGTGCTATTACATTGCTGCTTCTTTGAGAACAATTGAGTTATTGCCGCAATGATTTCCATTCAAATCGTTATCAAAACATTAATGACATTAATATCAGCTAGATTATTTTGAGAACGGTTTGACCGAATGTTCTTGCTGCTACATTGTCAAGCAACTTGTTCTAAAGATAATTATCCTAGCAGGCTGTTAACTATAGACTCAACGAGCACTGCTCGACTAAAATGTATTACCTGGCTAGTCCGGATATAAAGTGAATTTTGACATCACAACTCGATACAAGATTACAGAGCAGCTCTTAACAGCTGAACTCTGCGCATATTTATTAGCATAATCAGGTAGTTTTATCAGCGTACAATAGCTTTAAATAAGCAAATATTTAGATTTTCTTGACCAAGTCTGACCATTAAAGGATCAACACGTTAATAGGAAAGCCAGCCAAAACTGGTCAATGCATTGTCCATTTACACACCAAAAGGTGACTATTTTCAAGATTTTACCACTGGAATTGCTGGCTCAGTTATCAAGCCTAGCATTTCAATTTTCAGAAACAGTTCTCTCTTGGTACGCAAATAGAGCTTTCTATTTCAGAAATTTTGAGCTTCTTGCTTTGGCAATTAGAGGTTTAAACTTGCTGCTGTATATGTCACAGGTAAGCCTCATTGATGTACATTTGATGATGTGTCCACAGGTACATTACAGACTATGTTTGCACTAATATGGTTCCAAGTTGGTTAGCGATGCGTGACAGTCATTTATCATTCCCATCAGGACATGCTGCTTTCTCTACATACTGCATGCTTTACACAGTTGTAAGTATGATGGGGTATTAGCTGTCTGCCCGCTCAATTTATGCAGACTACATTTCTATGGGGTTTAACTGTGGATATGCTGAATATTTTGAAAATAATTTGACTGAATATTGTTTGTTGTCAACAATTTTCAGCCAAATTGTTTTCCAAATATTCAGTAGATCCAGAGTCATTGCCATATGAAATTAGTATCTGGTTCAGATATTTTAATGAAACTTGGTGTATGCCTCAGTTATGATACGCAAATGTGCCTTTTGTAGAATTCACGTTTATAGGTCCAATATTTTGGGTGAAAATGTGCTTTTTATTGCAAAAACTCAATTTTTTTTTCCATTTCCTCATAAACACCATATCATACAGAATCACTTAAAATAATATGTTTTGTATTTTGTTTATGTCTAATATCTGCTGTTGTGTTTGTGTTGGCAGTTTTACTTACAATATCGCTTTAATGTGCAGTTCAGTCGCACACTGAAGCCCACGTTGCAGGTGCTCCTACTGGTGTTTGCATTCTACTGTAGTGCCTCAAGAATAACTGACTACAAGCACCACATGAGTGACATATACGCTGGCGGTGTTTTAGGCGTGGTCACGGCAGTATTAATCGTGAGTACTAATCATACCAGCTAACTCCTTAATAGGCAAGAAATACAAGGGAGATAACTTATAGAAGTATTCGAGACTATTTACCCAATGTGATCCTTCGAACCACAGCAGTGAAAAGCACCTATCTTTTCCCCAATCATAATGTGATCAATGTTAGGAACGTTAGTTACAGTTAAACACTCGTGAATAACTTTCAATTATCTCTCATTATTAGCTCACCTGGCCTGAAGGGCCCAAGTGAGTTTATGCCGTGGCGACCATCTGTCCGTCAACCTTTGCTTTAAAACACTACTCATTAACCACTTGGCCGGTTTCAAGACGGACCCTGTGGTCGTAGGCTCCAGAACATCCATTCAGAATTTTGATTCATCAATTTTTTTGATGAAAATCTTAGATTTTATGACAAATTTACCAGAAATGGTCAAAATGCTACTCCTCCATAGCTGCTTGACATATTTCAACCAAATTTGGCTGGAAGGACCCTATGGCTGTAGGTTCTAGAAATCCATTCAGAATTTTGATTCATCAATTTTTTAGGTGAAAATCTTAGATTTTATGAAAAATGCACCTGAAATTGTCAAATTGCTGCTTCTTACCATTCTGAGCAATTTCAAGCAAATTTGGCTGAAAGGATCCTGTGGTCATGGGCTCTAGAACACCCATTCAGAATATTGATTCGTCAATTTTTAGCTCACCTGGCCTGAAAGGCCAAGTGAGCTTATGTCGTGGTGACCGTCCGTCAACTTTTCCTTTAAATGACTTCTCAAGAACCGCTGGGCCAATTTCAATTATATTTGGCAGGACGCATCCTTAGGGCATAGGAATCCAAGTTTGTTCAAATGTAGCCAATTAGGCCGGCAGCCATCTTGGATTTTGGCCGATTTTTAGAAACATCTTTAAAAATCTCCGAAACTGCTTGAGGGATTGAAGGAAACCTCATGAAATCTAGGGCAAGAGCTCAACCAAACTTGCTCAAGGGAATTTAATTGGTCAAATAGTTTGGTGGCCATCTTGGTTGACCTAGTTTTAGTGAAAATAACTTCTCCAGAACCGCTCAAGGGATCAGACCGAAATTTGGCAGATATGATTAGGA
Source organism: Chaetoderma sp. LZ-2023a (assembly GCA_034401795.1). Lineage (NCBI taxonomy): Eukaryota > Metazoa > Mollusca > Caudofoveata > Chaetodermatida > Chaetodermatidae > Chaetoderma > Chaetoderma sp. LZ-2023a. The sequence continues at coordinate 124,081,944 of CM067369.1, forward strand.
ACTAAGGGCCAGTAAAGTTTGTTCAAGAGATGTTGATCCATCAAAAAACATGGCCGCTGTGGGCCAATCAAAATATAGCATGTTTGGTGGCCATATTGGATTTTTTTATTTGAGGGGTTTTGAGGCCGAAATTGGTTTTATATGGGTTTTTGGGTATTCTGAGCTCAAATTTGCAATTTTCGAAACTGTCGGATAAACGGTTTGGTGGCCATCTTGGATCATTTTCCCACCAAAAGGTCCTATACTAAAGTAATGGGAAATTAAAAATATCTTCTCGAGAACTACTGGGCCGATTTCAATTATATTTGGCATGAAACATCCTTAAGGCATAGAGATTCAAGTTTGTTCAAACGAACCCCATCGGCCTTGGCCGGCAACCATCTTGGATTTCGGCCGATTTTTTGAAATGTCTAAAAATGTTTTCCTCCCAAACCATTTGAGGGATCGATTCAAAACTCACGAAATATGGTCTAGGGTAAGCGCTGAATCAGGTTTGTTCAAGGGAACTTGATTGACCAAATGGTTCAGTGGCCATCTTGGATGACCTAGTTTTCACAAAAACGACTTCTTTCCCAGAAACGCTGTACTGATCAAGCCAAAATTTGTGATATATAATTACCAACTAAGGGCGATTAAGGTTTGTTCAAGAGAAGTTAATTCGTCAAAAAACATGGGCGCGGTGGACCAATCAAAATATAGTGTGTTTGGCAGCCATATTGGATTATTTTTTTAATGGATTTTGAGGCCGAAATTCGTTTTATATATGTTTTTGGATATTCTGATCTCAAATTTGCAATTTTCGAAACTGTCAGATAAACGGTTTGGCGGCCATCTCAGATCATTTTCCCGCCAATAGCTGATCATGTTTCGAACGTACATCATCATGTTTTAGTTCAAATATACTGTTTCCCTACAGAAATTAGATTATAGAGTAACACAGGTCATCAAATGTTTATTTTTATAAAATCCACGTTAGTAAATCCATTAGCCGTAGCAGGAAAAACTGAGTCCGTTTAGAAGCCATCGCCCATCACTCACCTGCAAAAAATAGGAAGGATAAGTTAGAAATATAGAAATTCTAGAAGTGTTATATTAAGACTTTATTAATGCCCATATGCAGACCAAGAGCAAGTCATTCCAGTGATACATTTTCAAAAATAATCGTACTTTGGTAGGAAGATTGACATTTTCCTAGACAACTGCAGCAGTTTTGGTCTGTCTCAAATTTTAGATGGTTAACAATATACATGTACGGCGCAAGGTCATAGGGATATATAGTCTGCTCTGATTCAACCCGCCCCTGTGACAGATATTTGGACAGACTGACAGTCTGTCCAAATATCTGTCACAGGGGCAGGTGAGTCAGAGCAGACTCAGACAAAGGGATATACTGGTAAACATTATGACCCGACAACGGGTGTTATGGTCATACACTGCCCTCAGATTTTAGCGCAGAAATGAAATGAATAATATGGTAAATGGTGGGCATATATCGTCCAACGAGGGAGTATGACTACTAGTTACTGGATTAACCCTTTCAATCGACAAGAGCGAATGATAAATTTGTTGCGAATGTTTAAAAATTCTGTTGAATATTTTGAAACTAATTAAACTGGCTAAGGCAGCACAAGTTTCACATTGGATTCAAAATATTCAACATCTTGCATTTATAATAACTGTAAATGTGAAGTTCTGTAATTTCAGGTTCAAATGTGACAATTGTTTTTGATTTTGGGCACACAAGTTTATTTCAGGGCCCCGGTTCTCTATATCTTTGATCAGAGGATACTGGCCACACAGTAAATGGTGATAGAATGTTTGTAACCAGGGCAATAGTGAAATATTTGTTTTCTAATGAATTATTAGTAAGCTCCAGTCATCAATGATTATTAGTAAATGTGCTGTTACTTCTAAGTTTTCAGTTACTCAATGACTAATTTAACAGAGAAAATTATATACTGTGGTAAGAGAGCAGCAGAATCAATAATATATAAATCAATTTCATTTATTTTTCATTTCGCGAAATAACAATAAGGTTATAGATAAACAATCCGATAGGCTCAATCATTGATGCGTGTCTTTGTGTACAATTTCCGAGAAGACGTACTCTTCAAATTACTGTCAGTAATTAGGCCGAGTTGAGATGCGAAAGTTGTCAAATATATCGGCATCCCGATTGGCAATATCGTTAATCTAGTCATCTGTCTACTTTTTAGTTTGTAGTTTGTGGCGTACAAGAAATATGCATAGATTGACATTTGAACACACATACTATTTTGTAAAACAGCTGATCGTGTCGCCATCTTGCCGGAAAAATTAATATTCATGAATTCCCGACCAATCAGACGCATCAATCTGATGCACGTGATCCGGTGTTGCCAATAATGGGTAATGAGCTTGGTACTCGTATATTAGATACGGGTACAATTCTACAAATTCCTCTAGTTCTCTCACGATCTTTCACGATAAACGATTCCTATTGGGGACGCCGCTAGGAAAAAATATCTGATGCTATAGAATCTTAGTGTAAAACATTCACGTTCGCTTTTTAAATGGTTGAGTGCACCCACCAATGCTACATAGCATAAAATTTGCCATTTATTCGCTGTCAACGCTGAGAAACCCTGGTATGTGTTCGGTTATGTATAAAGGAATTATTCAACATTGAATGAGGCCCCCCCAAAAAAGATCATGACTGGAATTGCTCGAAATTTTACGGTAACATGACATAATATAATTGTCATTTCCATATCTTATTGGATGAAAACCTTCACGAAACTTTGGTACATCTGTTAGTTTTAATACCATTGTGATTAAATTTATCAATGGCATTTTTAAAATGAAAAAAACTTCGATAAACTTTGCAAAAATAGACCAATGTATTTATCCTACGAGGTGTGGCTATTTTGAGAGGCACGTTGACTAACTAAAATATATTGTATTCATACAAATTTTATATGTACTTAAAGGAATTTTATTGCCCTTTCTAATGATATATAGTTTTATATATAGTGATCTGTTATTTTGCCAAAAATAGTTAATATAGTTGGCATGGTAGCACTACGCCGCTATCACGCCACTACCACTTATAGGCTAGGGTTCTAAGCAAATTTCTAGCTTTTGGCTGTCGGGTTTGTAGCACATTTTTGTAAATTCTTGGTAGGGCCCAGAGGGTTAAAGATCTTCTCCAAAACCGTTTGAGGGATCAATTCAAAACACATGAAATATCTAAGACAAGAGCTGCACCAAGTTTGTTCAAGGGAACTTGATTGGCCAAATGGTTTGGTGGCCATCTTGGATACCCTATTTTTTGCCAAAACAACCAGAACCACTGAGCAGATTGGGCCGAAATTTGGGAAATGTGATTAGGCACTGAGTACCATTAAAGTTTGTTCAAGGGAAGGAGCGTAGCCATATTGGACGTGCAAAAATGTCCACAAACTCATTTAAAAGACTACTCCTAAATCACCCACCAACAATTTTGACAAAAATACATAATGCTCCAGGTGAGCGACACAGGCCCATTGGGCCTCTTGTTTAGGTGAAAATCTTAGTTGTTATTACACCACAAAAACATCCATTACCGTTCAATCAGTGCTACTTGCTAAATCAACTACTCTACAGTTAGTCACCAGAATAAGATTTTTATGCGTGCTTACAAATTTCATTTCTATGTATACCCTCAACCAGGCTAATGGTAGGGTACACCCCCAGCATATGACCTGATAGAGACTGGCACCAGTCTGTACTCACACGCATGGGAGCCCAAATAGGAAACAGATTCACTTTTCAAATATTGTGCAAGCAGTACAGTACAGTCTGCAAATATTCCAGCTAAGTTTTTATAGCTTTGCGCTGAGTTCAGCTTACTTATTTGAGAGTGCTTCAATCCATGATTATGCCTAATGAAGCCTATCCTCCCTAATTTATGTTTATCTAGTATTTACTGCATTGTATACTCTGTATATATGTGTTACTGGTTTTCGTGGTGGTATCCCATTCTCGTGGTAAACAAAATGCCTAAGTCATCATCATCATTTCTAACCCTCAATTAAACTAAGAGCCTTTATATCCACTTATTTCTAGAATCAAATCTTTTAGTGCATTTCGTTTTATATCCCTAAGAAAGTTTGAAAGAAATGCACATATGCAAAGGATGGTCATCGACTGTCTCTAAAGCATAGTTTAAGGATTTTGTAGACTGTCTTGACGAAATCATTAGATGAGCGAATATCGTCTGCCATACGCGCGGCTAAGAATGTGTCTTCAAAATTGGACGATAACCAGAAGGTTAACGGGCACGCCCGCAAATAGGGAAAGCCTACTTCCCTCACGTCCAGACAGGAGATTCGGTCACCAAAACAGAAAATTAGAGACTAGGAAGATGCTCTCAAAGGTGAACTCGAGTAGGTCACTGGGTAAAATCCACATGCGTCTTTAGGAAGGGCATTAACCTCAAGCAGTTGTGGCGGCGGCTGAAGCCCCCCCCCCCCCCCCCCAGACCTCAACACCTATGCCAACGTCATGTTTTTGGTCATACCAGTAGCCAGGAACGTTTTTAGATCGCCTGTTTCTCGCTTAATGCAGTCAGGAAGTTTGGTAACTTCCGGTTCAGGTTTAGTGGATTTGGGTCTCCAAGACCCGGGGCTACTTCCGGTTTCCATTTCCGGTCCTTCCTCTTCCGCTTCCGGTTTGCATATTTCTGGTTCCTATGTTACTTCTGTTTTTTTACTGTACATCCGGGTCTGTAGGATCCTGTTCAGTTTCCGGTTGTCTACTTCCGGTTTGCACATTTCCGTCTCCTATTTGTCCACTTCCGGATTTCGTACATCCGGGGTTAGGGTCATTTCCGGTTTTCATGGATCTTTCTGGTGTTCCAGGATTAACTTCTGGATCTGTCTTCCTGTCTTGGATTTCCGGTGATAGAGAACTTTCTGGGGTTCCAGGTTTGTTCTTCAGGTCCGGTTTACATGTTCGCTTTCCTAGGATCTAGTCATTATCTTGCCTAAGAGTTAGTCTTATTTCCGTAATTGCTTTTAAAAATCGGAATGTTTAATGGCTGAAAATATTCATACCGAGACATTGCCAGTCTTGAAGACTCTCTTGAAATTGTAGATATTCAGCATTTATTCTTTTATCAGTGACAATTTTCAACGTAATTAATGACTTCCGACTGGTTGCCATATGGGTTTTTTGTTGCAGCTTATTTTATATGCGCATATCATCAATTAATTTCGAATGGTCTCGCTCAGCTGAGTCAGTCTGTATTCTATGCATTATCTCTAGATATGTGTTGCCGTGATTCTAGCGTAATTCTTAGTCTAAATCTGACAGTCGCTGAAAGGAAATAGAATCAGTAGAGGATACATAAGGAAGAGAATGGCACCAAGAATAATGACCACAAGAACAAAAAGACGCTAAGAAAGGAGAAATAATCCATAAAGGGAAGAAGGAATAAAAGCCAAGTTTTCTTCTGTGTTGTCAAGGTTTTCGGCGAGTCATTTCGCCCTGCTTTCATATCGCCTCTGTCTTTTCAACGTTTTTTGTAATTTTTCTCTTATTTTTCAAATTTTGTTGTTTTCCCTTTTTCTAGCATAATTTTTTACTCTAAATCTCAGTTTTTATTTTAATTTGGCAGTTGAATTTCATTCTAGGGGCATGATTAGGTATGACATCTATGTGCGTGATTCAACCCAGTAGTGTGTGATGTCTTCATCTGTTTTTAATCAAGTATCAGTGTTTTGCGTATTTTATATTCGAGCTGATCCCAGAGATTCATTATCAATCAATCAATCAATCAATCCTTTTTTGGCATATCAACCACAATGACATACGCCATTACAGAGATGACAATATTGGTTCTAAGACTATAAATATAAAAAATAAATAAATAAATAAAAAATTTACTGGTTTAATGTGTAGGGCTATGTTTTAAGTTTACTGCCTCTCAGCTTAAATATATCGGATTGTTTGGGATATCTAATTAAACAATATATCAAATACCAGGACTCATGAAGATGGCTAGTTTCCCAATGAAATTGATATGGACGTTGATTTATATAGGACACAGTTATGCAATCATTATAGGAATCTGCCTCATGTACAGGATGACTATCTGACGTATTGTGTCTTTGCATAGGATTTAAAGTACAAGCCCGAGTGGCTAGGTAAATGTTGATGTAATCAATAACAATTTTTATTAGCTCACCTCCATTATTATGATTTTTTTTAAATTTTAATTGGCTACACCTATCAAGCGAGACAAAATTAGTAAACTCATTAAGCTTTTTAAAGAGCGTTTGCCTCTTCTGATTGTATTGTGGACATTCCTTTATAAAGTGTTTTTTCATCCTCGATTAGGTTCTGGTTGCAAAGCTTACAGAATCGTAGATGAGCAGGTACTAGTGGTGTTTTGTGCCTATCTTCCTCAATTTTTAAGGTGTGTGCTCTTATCCTGAGTTTTGTTAAGTTTCTGCATTTTGTGAAATTCTTTTCAAATTGAAGATAATTTCAATGGCACAGCTTTGTTTATATTTTGAACCTTGGTTATGTCAGATTCCAAGACAGTCAAAGGTTTGCCATAGTTCTCTTAACAGGCCCATGTCATACATTCTATTCGTAGAATCATGATGATGTCATCACAAGTAAATTTCCCTTAGTTCCCTGGAGCGACGCCATTTCTGGAGGGACTAATTTAACATTTCGAGCGGTGGTTTGGGAAGCCCTAATTTCATTTCCCTCACTATCTTGCTAAATTCAGTCACGATTTGATGGTTTCGAATTCCAGACGGGTTTATTGCAGATTCTCCCGTACAGGATTTGGCTATATCTTGATTCTAACCCCTCCCATAGGCTTACTATGGGTTTTCGGTTTGCCACGATATCTGGTTAAATCTCTATAAATAAAATTATCTATAATATTTTCAGGGTCTAAAGCATTTTAATAAGTAAGGCTATAGTTAGTTATACGATACTTTTTCTCCATTCAAAGTAAGCGGTAAAATTAAAATAACCAAAATAAAGGGGAGTTACCACTTTTCGTGAGGGCTAAGCATAAGGATATAGGCCAGGATTTTTTGGTTGGAGCATCATGGCATATGTAAACTATGTGTTTCTATGAGCAGTCCTCTTTAGCATATAGTAAGTTTGCCCCATCTTTAAGGGCGGCCCTTATCAAAAGAGCCAGATGTTCTTGGATCTAGAACCCTTCTCTGCAGTCTAGGGCTGCGCGATATACCGATACCATATTTAAAACCGATATCCTGTACTGACGGTTTCATAACCGATTATAAAAAATTAATATCGAAAAACCGAATATGAACATATTTTCGGTTTTTCATATCAGGATTGTTAAAAATAAGAGATACTAACGAGCATGAAAATCGTAATGAATAATAATGGCCATACTTTCCATTAAGCTATGTTCGGGGCAACTAATAATTGAACGTGGCCCCAATTGCGCATATTGTGTAACTCCATGTAACTCGCTGTACGCCGAGAGAAATCAAGTAGCGAATTAATAAAATAAATATCCACTCGTCTTTTCTCTGGTAGTCTCAGATAAATTTGCAATATAAAACACTACTAATGTGGGAATTTGTCATTAAAATTTGTATCGGGGAAAACATTTCTAAACAACGGCATCCATTTTATTTACTTCACCGGCTAATTAACATAATGCAAAGTCGTCCCAACACTAAATCGCCCGAATGCATCATAATCTCGCCAATAAATATAATGCTGAATACATTTTGCTGATTAGGATATAATTTTAAACAAAAGTATTACTCAAACGTTATCTTCTATACACAATATCATATTAACTTATGAAATTCGCGATCGCAATATTACACTTAATATTTTCTTCAAGGCATGATTTCATCCTCGGGCCGAATTGGAAATGAAAGAAGAAAGGGAGATAATTACATCATAATTAATTACAATCGCGTGATTTACGTCTTTTCGCAACCTGTTTTGCTGATTTATGATTAATTTTGACAAAATAAACGATGTTTATTTAACTGTGCGTAATATTTAGGCGGTCTAATTAATAATTTCACTCCCGCGATGATGGATATTATAAGGTATATTAAGCTATAAAGGCGTAAAACGTTACGAATGTATCAGGGCGTGAAAATACGTTCTGTTTTCGTGCTAATTTTTATCATTTAAATTTTTTGTTTCATGTCCATAAAACCGATATTCGGTTAAAACCGATATGGCTGTAAGCCAAACCGCGCAGCCCTACTGCAGTCTCTTCTCCCAAATGGTCTTCTGTTCCTTCCAATCAGAAGCTATTAGCATTAGAGGGGTTGTTGGTTTTCTATGATTGTCAAGGAGTCTATAGAAGAGGCTCTACCTTGGAAAGTAGACTCAGGCTTCTGTTCAACGATCCTCATAGTTTTCAATTCTTAGAAGGCTGGCGTCCTTTTATCTTCCTGAAGAAGTTATATCTTCTTTCTTTATCTCATAAATTCAGGATGGAGTCCTCCCCTATCGCAAGTTTATTTTTCAAGCATGTGATCCTTTTCTATCGATCGTTAGGATGCCTATTCATGTGCCTTTTTTACCTTTCCTTCTGAAGGTATATGAGTTTTGCTTTCAAGAATAGGGTAGGGCTGTTTGAGCCATGCCCTTCGATCTGACATTGGCGCTTTTCTTTCACACGTCTGGTCTCAGCCGTGGCAGGTGTCTTGCGCCATCATTTTATTCTTCAATCTTTATAGACATTCGGTTAATAAAAGCTAGGTCTTTCTCAATTCTTTTAAGATTTATTCCAAAGGTTTGCAGTTCACCTTGCAGCCTAGGTTGAATTTTATTTTTCAATAAGTCAAGCCTAGTTCCTTCTCAAGTTTCTCCCATCTAGGCATCTACCTCAAGCTGTTTTCAGGGTTAAGTTTTTTCATTCAGAGACAAGGGCAGAGGCATTGTTGTTGACAGTGATCACCCTGACATCCTCTTTCTATGTCAGGCAAGATTTTTTCTTAATATTCTAGGCTTGATGATCAGCGTCGAGAATGTCATTCCCAGGGTGACGTTGATGTGAAGACTTTCTAATGTTCCTGATCTTCTTCTAGTAGCAGTCAGTACATTCTAGTTCCCTCTGAAGCCTCTCCACTTTTGGTCAGATTGATTGATAGGCATCAAGATCTCGATTTGATCAGTCAATGCCACAGGGTTTTCTTTCATTTTCAGATTGAGGAACAAGGTTTTTCTTTATTCTCTATATGGGGATTTTAGATCCTTTTCTTGGGATGTCACTAGATCCAAATCTTTCTAGTTCCCAGTCATGTTCCAGTTAGACGGATATTTGTTGCGGACCAATAGTTCAGTCCTAGCAAGTTCTCACTCACCGAGTGGCAGTTTAAGAGGTTGGTTGCCGAAAGCATTTTCAAACTTCTGGTTCTTCCCCATGTAGATCTTTTTGCGATATGGCTGATTGCCCAGATCTTTCATGTCTCCCTTTTCGGCCAGTCAGGTTTGGGCGATGATCGCACTGTCTCAGTTCTGGACAGGATTGTGGGATTTCATGTTCCTTCCAATATTCCTGATTCTAATGGTTCTGAAGATAGTCATGGACCGGTTTAAAGAATTTCTTCGAGCAGCACCCTTTTTGGTAGCCTTTCTCGATCTTCTCGTAGGATTTTGCTAGCCTTCTCCCAGTATCATCAGATCTCACTCAAGTAAGCGGCTTAATCTTCAGCCAATCAAGAATTCTTCATCCTGTTTGGGGAATTTTCGAGTGTCCGGTCTCAGTGAGATCAACTTTTCTTCAAGATCTCAGGAAATCATTGTCTCTTCCAGGAGGGAGTCGACCTGTCGAATTTGTACAAAGGTCGACTATTAAATCTTTGGAGTATGGTTTTTAAAGCATGATTCCTTGCCTGATTCCGTTTCTATTTCTTAGGTGTTAGATTTTTAATTGTATCTATTTGCATCATTTCATTTATCAGCTATCACCATTAAGGGTTATAGATTTCTTTGGCTTCTCTTCCTTGTCTTCTGAATGCTGATATCAAGAATTCTCAATGGTTTTATTAGAAGATTGGGCAATATTCATTCTCCAGTGGGTAAGCCTTTGTCTTCCTGAAATTTGGCCTTGATTCTTCAAGTTTTGGACGGTCACCTTTTTAAGCCAATTGGTTCTATCAGTTTCAAACTATTGACTCTTAAGGCTGTTTTCCTTGTTGCTGCCTCTTCAGCTAGGAGAAGATCCAAAATTCATTCTCTCCACAGATTCTTTGCACTTATGGGTTCCTTATGCGGAGGAGGTGGTTAGACCAGTTTCTAAGGCCACAGTTGTCAGATGGATCTGTGAGACCATAAAATTATGCTATGAGATTTCCTCCCCAGGTGAGGTCAATTTAGCCCATGTCAAGGTTCTTGACCTTCGTGGTATGGCTTCCTCCTTCGCTCTTTTCGCCGGCTCATCATTGGACGACGTCATGAATGCAAGTCGCAGTTTGGAAATCTGAATCGACTTTTACCTCTTTCTATTTAAAGGATCAAAGCCCAGCAGCCTCCTTTTTTTAGAAATATAACGTTTTTAACAAAACAAGACAAGGACCATTTACCAAGCACATCTCACCAATTTCGTTGGTCTGTATGTCTGTCAAATATGGTGAGAATATTCTCTTGTTTTTGTTTATTTCATTGCGTTGACAATTTTACTTGTTTGATAATCCTTGTGTGATTTGTTATGGATGCACTATTATGTTATTTTATTAACATTTGGATATGAATTGTTTAATTTTTATCCTTGTTTAATGATTTTTTAAGTGGGGCACTGACCAAATCTATGGGTTTAGCAAGTAGTGATTGAATGGTAATGGATGTCTTTGAGGTGTAATAACAACCCCCAACAGACCCCCCCCCCCCCCTTGTGGGTTGGGCTGTAGTTTTATTAACCACTATAAAACATACTTACCGTTCAAGCACTACGACCCGGCCTCAAGTACCCTGCGTGGGAATGATTTGAGAATCTGTTTGTAATATTTGGCACTTAAATTTAGAAAAGTGAATCCGTTTCCTATTTGGGTTCCTATGCGCATGCGCGAGCATGCTTAGTGACAGGTGTCACCAAGGAGTGAGTACAGACTGGTGCCAGTCTCTATCAGGGCTTATGCTGAGGGTGATCCCTACCAGTAGCCTGGTTACGGGTATGCATGATGATGGAATAGGCATAAGTGGGTATGTAAGCGAGCATAAAAATCTTATTCTGGTAGCTAAATGCAGATTATTGATTTAGCAAGTAGTGATTGAATGGTAAGTATGTTTTTATAGTGGTTAATAAAACTACAGACCAACCCACTAAAGGGGGTGGGGGTCTGTTTGGGGTTTTTTCAAGGATGGCATTATTGGATCCGCAATTAGGCCTACTGTTGTTAGTCCCTAAAGATTATTTCTCCCATACATTGAAATATTGCCGATTTTGTTCATTATTTATTTCCAATGTTTACTGGTTGTAGCCTAATATGCGAATATAGCTACCCATAAAACCATTTATTATCCTAATAGATTTTCAAGAATCATAATTTTTTGATTTCTTGAAGAATTAGCTTCAACCTGAGATAAATTATGTTATGGTATGTGAAGTCTATCCATGGTATGTGAAGTCTATCCCGTTAAATGCACGTTTTAAAATACGTTACCTTTGTACTAAAGACAGAAATATTAACCCAGCTCGCAGCACCGTTCCCGGTGTGATGTCATAGCGAGCGGTGGCATATTTTAGACTGAGGCATCATTTAATCTCGTTATTGGGCTGTCTAACATATTTTCTCTCACTCCAAAGTCAGGTTATTGTATTTAAGTAGTGCAATAGATCATAAAATTAATTGAAATTAGTTATCGATCTCAAGTCCTTACAAGACCTAGAAATGCAAATGCTTCAAATGCTAATGGTCCAGTTGAGCGTCACACACCCTTGGGCCTCTTGTTTTCTTATAGAAAATGTCAATTTGCAGAACAAGCGAAGACTATTTTTGACAACCACTGCAAGGACTGGTTCAGTTATCGAGCCAGTCATTCTAGTGGTAAATTAAAAAGAAATTTCTTGTTCTGCAAATGGATATTTCTCAAAACCACTGCAGAAGCTGTTTCTGACTAGCTTGAATGGTAAAGGGTTAAAATGCAGGAAATACCATCACTGAAAATGTTACCAAAAAGTATCGTAATGGCCATGATAGAAGGCGATGCGGAAGGAAAGTGAAAATGCTGTACAGCCTTGGTAGATGACATCTGACTGGACAAACAGTGGGTTACCCCAGGTTAGGAGGGACCGTATTGACTGACAGGACGATACCAACAGCTCAATATGGCAAACTAGATAGAATAGAATAACAGCATTGAGTTCTGACACACTTCCGCACATACATGTACTTTATGAGGTCCTGATATGACTGGAGGGCTCCACTCTGTCACATAAGTATCTGACATCATAATCAAATATGTCACATGTTAGCTGACATCACAATCAAAATGATCTATAACTCTCTCATGAAAGTTGAAGTCGGTCACAAAATTGCATGAATTGTATGTATGTGATGAACTTGCAATTTAATACACATTCTGCTGAATATTCTGAACTCAATTGTACTCTGGCCACAGCCCCCAGTAAAATTGGTTTCTAAATCTTCAACATCTTACCTATATATTTGCCTTGAAATTTAGGTTCTGGGAATTCAGCTTTCAAGGGTTCAAATCGATTCAAACAATGCCTAAAAACATGAGCTTAGCTCGAAATTGGTGGAGCTTAGCTAGAAATGGGTGGGGCATACCTGGAAAGGGTGGGATGTAGCTAGAAATGGGTGGGATGTAGCTAGAAATGGGTGGGACATAGCTAGAAATGGGTGGGATGTAGCTAGAAATGGGTGGGTCATATCTAGAAATGGGTGGGATGTAGCTAGAAATGGGTGGCTCATAGCCAAAAATGGATTTCTTTATTGCATTTATGTGCCAAACAAGTGTGGTAGACTATAATTGTGACATTGTTAAATTTGTCAGAAATGTCACGAATTTGACAGACAGACTGACAAACCAATAAATACTAGTTCATAAATACTCGTTGATAAATACTACTTGATAAATAATAATTGATAATTACTAGTTGATAAATACTAGTTGTGAGTTACAACTAATCATCTCCTTTATCCTGAACAACCCTGGCTTTGTAGATTTCAGAACTCTTATATCGAAATATAGAACTCTGATTGGTCAATATTTAAGTGCCTTTCAACTAGAAATCTGATTAGTCGGATTTTTGGGCAACCATTTTCTGAAATGTTCTAAACGTCAACTGAATTATATAAATGCTTGATATTGGTGAATTATATCTTCCTATTGTTATAACGGAGATCATAACTAAGTTGGTACGTAACATTTTATATGTATTGTTTTTCAGTTCAGTAAACTGACCACACCACTATTAGCTGTAGAGCCACCCAGACATACTCGGACACCATACAACCACTCTGATTCAGTCATGACCACTGTGTCGGACTACTCAGACGATTCACCAGCCGCCGCACAAACCACACCCATACCATTGTTGTCAAAGGAACAAGTTCTCTAGTGACTGACTGACCACTGAGCTAGACTGTTTGGCTTATAAATTGTTATCATAGCCAATCTTATCATCATATATTTGTTATCATATCGCATATTTATTTATTACTAAGACATTATACATTGATGTCATGTATATTAATTTATTTACATACCCTCATTGAATATGTTCACATACATCTTTCATTTTAGAAAGTGTATATATATTTGTAGATAAGTGCATAATATACATATCTATTAACCATTTCTTTGCTATGATCCAGATAAACTAATGATCTTTACAAAGTTAGAAATATTAACTTGAATATTTTAGATGTAATTCAATTGTAAACAGAGTTTCTGATCACTACGATCTAGGATAGTGTTTGTCAGTAATGCTGCAACAACGCGCGTATTAGGAATCATTTTGGGCGGGAAAGCTGGAAACTGTTGCTTAAGCGTTAAATTATGTCAAATATTTCAAACATGAATGTCCACTTGCAGGCTACAGGAAGACTGAAAATTACCATTGGAATGGCTGGCTTGGTTATCAAGCCAGTCAATCTGGTGGTAAATTTTCAAAAATGTCATGCCATAAATGGACATTGCAAAATACAACAATTACAGACTGCACAGCTTTTGGCTGGGTTAAATGAAGATACTTGGTTTTCAGTGTTGAAAGGGTTAATTATATATATATATATATATATATATATATATATATATATATATATATATATATATATATATATATATATATATATATATATATATATTTCAAGCATATCCTGTATGTCCTGGTTATTATTAGTACATCATAGTTATGTATATAAGTACTGTGTACTTTGTTTACATATATTCTGGCACATACTCCCGGCCTTACACACCACATGACTTTACATTTTAATAGTAAGTCGGCCAAAATAAACCTACAGTGGCCTTGAATAATGTCCATTTGCAGGGCAAGAGAAGACTATTTTTTAAAATTTACCGCTTGAATGTATGGTTCGATATACTAAATAGTCTACTGCTGGCTGATAAATAGAGATTCATTAAAGAAATATTTGGATTTTGTTAACCAATCTTGACCATTAAAGGGTTACATAGGAAACAAGTGATTTGGTGGCATGTTTAAGAATATACCGTAAAAATTTGACTAAAGGATGCAGTTTTTTTGTCAAAATACATCTACTAGAAAGGGGGTTGCCTCCTATAATCGAGAACATTCCTTCCGCACATTTTTGGGTCGAAATTTTTCTTAAAATTCACAGATTATACCACGGAAATTGAACTAAATGTTACCCTAGACAATTCGCGCCACCTGACGATTATGTTTAATGCATACTAAAAAAACACCAAGCGGAAGTGAAATTATTAAATTGGGGCGCCTAAATATTGCTTATTCTTTAATACATATCACTTATTACATCAAAATTAATCCAGAATTTGACATAAAATGGCGTCAAGAAAAGATACGTGTATAAATCACGTGATTCGCCTCCAATCGCAAAAGATCTTTATTCTAATTAGAGCGAGTACTCGGATCTAAATATTCTGGACTCGGAAATTGCTATATATCATCATTGCGCGATAGGAACTGAATGTTCCCGTACCCGTTTGATAACCAACTCGTTAGCGCATAAGGTTACACAGCGCCTCCAATCACAAAAGAGCCAGTTTACCAACTCCCGTTAGCGCATAAGATCACACAGCACCTCCAAACGCAAAAGAGTCATTACAACTAGTGACCATCTGAATATTCCCATACCCGTTTTAGAACCAACTCCCGTTAACGCTTAAGATTACACAGCGCCTCCAAACACAAAAGAGCCATTACAATCTGTTTCTATCACACGATTTCTATGTTTTCAAGGAGACATTTTATGCCAAAATTAGATTGATTTTGATGTAATAAACAATCTTTATTGAAGATACACAATATTTAAATTTGGGACAGTGTCCTATATTCGAGGGCGGCCTTTAGTCGAGAAATTATGATGTATTATTTTATGAGTAACCACCATAAGCTAAGTAGAATATTATTAGTCCACTACCGGTAAAACTGGGGGTAGTATAGGTTTGCACTCCGTCTGTCCGTCTGTCCATCTGTCGCAGTTGGTTTTCCACACTTTTTCGCAGTCCTTCAAGGTATTCAACTGAGAATTGGTTTATTGCTTTGTTATGAGAAGTTACAGACCAAGTTCGAATTTCAGGCGTATACGTCAATTTTTTATGGAGTTATGCCCCCTTTCGAGTTAAGAAAGACAAAAAATATCAGCTTTCCGCACTTTTTTTCGCATTCCTTCAAGATATCTAAGCGAAAATCGGTGCATCACTTTAATATAAGGAGTTACAGAGCAAGTTCGAGTTTCACACATTTTCGTCAATTTTTCATGGAGTTATGCCCCCTTTCAACTTATGCAATACGAAAAATATTAGTTTTCCGCACTTTTTTTCCGCAGTCTTTCACGATATTATACTGAGAATTGCTACATTGCTTTGGTATGAGAAGTTACAGACCAAGTTCGAGTTTCAGGTGTATGCGTAAATTTTTGATGGAGTTATGCCCCCTTTTGACTTAAGAAATACGAAAAATATTAGCTTTCCGCACTTTTTTTCGCACTCCTTCAAGATATTTAAGCGAAAATCGGTGCATTGCTTTAGTATAAGGAGTTACAGAGCAAGTTCGAGTTTCACACATTTTCGTCAATTTTTCATGGAGTTATGCTCCCTTTCAACTTATGCAATACGAAAAATATTAGTTTTCCGCACTTTTTTTCGCAGTCTTTCAAGATATTATACTGAGAATTGCTACATTGCTTTGTTATGAGAAGTTACAGACCAAGTTCGAGTTTCAGGCGTATGCATGAATTTTTGATGGAGTTATATACCCCCTTTCGACCTATGAAATATGAAAAATATTAGTTTTCCGCCCTTTTTCTCGCAGTCTCAAGATATTCAACTGAGAATTGGTACATTACTTTATTATGAGAAACTACAGACCAAGTTCGGGTTTCAGGCGTTTACGTCATTTTTTGATGGAGTTATGTCCCCTTTCGACTTATGAAATACAAACATATCAGCTTTCAAGATTTTTTTGTTCTCCTTCACCATATATAACTGAGACTTGGTTTATTGCTATGTTATGAGAAGTTACAGATCAAGTTCGAGATTCAGCTGCTTTTGACAATTTTTAATGAAATGACTGTCAATCTCTAAAGATTTATATCACCAGGTAGGGGACATGTATTGCAAAGCAATACTTACAGAATGCTTGTTATAAATACTTCAGTACTGCAGTGTGTAAATACATATTTCATATACCTTCATTATTAGCTCACCTGGCCTGAAAGGCCAAGTAAGCTTATGTCGTGGCGACCATCCGTCGTCCGTCAACTTTTCCTTTAAACGACTTATTCTCAAGAACCACTGGGCCATTTCAATTATATTTGTCAGGAAGCATCCTTAGGGCATCCAAGTTTGGTCAAATGAAGCCGATCGGCCAATTAGGCCGACGGCCATCTTGGATTTTGGCCAATTTTTAGAAACGTCTTTAAAAGTCTTCAGGCGCACCGCTTGAGGGATTGAAGGAAACCTCATGAAATATGATCTAGGGCAAGAGCTCAACCAAATTTGTTCAAGGGAACTTAATTGATCAAATAGTTTGGCGGCCATCTTGGTTGACCTAGTTTTAGCAAATATAACTTCTCCAAAACCGCTGAAGGATCAGGCCAAAATTTGACATGGCCACCGTCGGCCAATCAAAATATAGCATGTTTGGTGGCCATATTGGATTTTTTTATTTGATGGATTTTGAGGCCGAAATTGGTTTTATATAGGTTTTTGGGTATTCTGATCTCAAATTTGCAATTTTCGAAACTGGGATAAACGGTTTGGTGGCCATCTTGCATAATTTTCTCGTCAAAAGCTCCCATGCTAAAGCAATGGGAGATGTAAAATGTCTTCTCGAGAACTGCCAGGCCGATTTCAATTATATTTGGCAGGAATCATCCTTAGGGCATAAGGATCCAAGTTTGTTCAAATGAACCCGATTGGCCAATTTGCCCAGCGGCCATTTTGGATTTCGGCCAATTTCACGAAATGTCTAAAAAAAATCTCCGAAACCACTTGGGAAATCTTCATCTAGGCCAAGAGGTAAGCCAAGTTTGTTCAAGAGGACTTGATTGACCAAATGGTTCGGCGACCATCTTGGATGACCTGGTTTTCACGAAAATGACTCCTCCAGAACCGCTGAAGGGATCAGGCCGAAATTTGGGCCATTAAAATTTGTTCAAAGCAAGTTGATCCATCAAAAAAACATGGGCGCCGTGGGTCAATCAAAATGTAGTGTGTTTGGCGGCCATATTGCACTTGCAAAATTGTCCACAAACTCATTTAAAAGACTGCTAAACCACCCACCAACAATTTTGACAAAAATTGATGGTGCTCCAGGTGAGCAACACAGGCCCGCCCCTTGGGCCTCTTGTTAGAAATGTCTTTAAAAATCTCCGAAACCGCTTATGGGATTGATGCAAACCTGATGAAATATGATTTAGGGCAAGAGCTGAACCAAGTTTGTTCAAGGGAACTTGATTTGTAAAATGGTTTGGCGACCATCTTGGTTGACCTAGTTGTAGCGAAAATTACTTTTTCTCCAGAACCGCTGAAGGGATCGGGCCAAAATTTGGCAGATATGGTTAGGGACCAAGGGCCATTAAAGTTAGTTCAAGGGAAGTTGATCAGTCAAAAAACCTGGACACCCATGGGCCAATCAAAATATAGCATGTTTGGCGTCCATATTGGATGTTATTATTTGCTGGATTTTGAGGCTGAAATTGGTTTTATGTGTTTTTGGGTATTCTGATATCAAATTTGCAATTTTCGAAACTGTCGGATAAATGGTTTGGTGGCCATCGTGTTGATAAAGAGCATTCTAGTTGAAATGCCTATGGTCCAGGTGAGCGATACAGGCCCCTTGGGCCTCTAGTCTTAGAACATATTTAAAGTCTATAAAGCACAATGTGGATACCATATTAAACTGTCCTTTATACACAGGTCTCCTTTATATGAATGGTCAGCTAAATGTGTTCGCTGCTTTTGGGACAAATAAGTGTCCTTTAGAATAGGTTTGACTTCTAATTATTATAATAACGGTTTAACTATAAATCTTTAACTACACCGCTTCCAAACTCCACACACGCACGCATGCACACACACACACAAGAAAACTAGTATATTAATGTATAAAATATTTGTATATTACAGCGTTCAGTGCAATAAAACCAATAAAACCGGCTGTTTCTAATCATTAATTTATAATTTTCAATCCTACAGGTCATAAACACAACACATTCTTTATGATAATTTTACTGGAAGCTGTTTCTGCCCAAGCCAACAACAGCTTCCAGCTAAATGAATTAAAAAATATTTAACAGCTTATTTGTCTTGAAAAGTGAGTTACATGGATTTCAGCACTAAAGGGTTTAAGTAGATTATTTTTCATGCGGTTGATACATTAGAGAGAGGTGAAGATTCAGGTAAAAAAAGGTCAAATATCTAAGTCACTGGCTCATTGGTTTCATATGGGAATACATGTTTTTCGCCATAGCTCAGAAATGCAAGTACATAAAACCACTGAAGTTTGGGACAGCAATGGAGGATTCCAGGTTATCCATTAATCGTTACGACATCATAATCACCTATTGTGTAAGTTGATGTCAGTCAATTACGTCAAGAATGACGGCGATAATTTCATCACAAATGCTTAATTGATGATGCACTAAGCATTGTTGTATGAAATTAATGTCTACTATTTAATCAAGGACTTCAGGGATCAAACGATCCCAACACGGGCAAAGTGTGGGTGTATTTTAGCTAGAGCTGGGCAGGGCATAGTGAAAACTGGATTCCTCCATTCATATTGTGTTTGGCTATAGTCTGTTTCAGGTCAAAGATTCAGGTCACGAGATCACTAAGGGCATGCTGAAATGGTTATACCTGGTTATACCTAGGCGAAAACACAGCACCACTAAGTATCGAATTGTCAACGCATACAGCCCAACTACTGAAAAAGCCAAAGAGAATCCAGCAATATTAGATTCCTTCTATGCAGAACTGAGCTCTGACATTACAATCCCAGCTAGATGGCAACTGTTCGTGTGTGAAGATTTCAACTCCAAGCTTGGTAAACTCGGAATTGCAGACAAAAGTTCAGGACTTGGCTTATGCATGGGACCTATGGAGAGGGCACAAGCAACAGCAATGGAGATGCACTGGTGGCATTCCTTAGTTCCAATGACCTATTTGTCGCAAATACGGCTTTCAAACACCCATGCACCATCACCGGACAACATGGACTGGACACGTTACTGATTGCAAAGCCCCAAAAGGTTCTAAGGCTACAACAGCTGTCTTCAACCAAATAGACTTCATTCATACTATGCAAGACAGAAGCAAAACCCTTACTCCGGAACACTTGTTCGTATGGAGGCACAGACCTCAATTCTGACCATAAGCTAGTCATTACACGCCTTCAGATGACCTATCTCTGCCTAATATATAAACACCATACCAGGCAAGAGGGTAGAGTCACCTACAACCTACCCAAGCTCATCAGCGACACTGACACTCAAATATCACAAAAAAGCCCTCAGGGAGCAGATAGCTAACATCGATGTCAACTCCAATCCAAACGAAGTCCTAATCAAAATACTGAAATCTATGGAATCATCCGCTACCGGCACCATAAGTGTTCTTAAAAACAACCAAACTAGGTATACTCATGACCCTCTAGTAGTAAAACTGTCAGCAGAGCAGAAAGCGTTACGGTTGCGCATCTATCAAAGTGAAGACCCCACCAAACTACGCCGGGAGCGCAATATTATTCTGCGTCACATTAGCGAACACTTAAAAAGATCTTGCTATTCAACAGGCAGACTCCCTAGCAGATGAAATCACTGCCACAGATGACTGTCACAAAATGTTTTGGGCAGCCTGTGCCCTGAGAGTTACTGACTAAACACCACCACTCACTGTACACAACTCTGAAGGACACTTTATCGGGACTGACCAGGGAAAAGCCGAGGCGATCCGAGAATGGTTTAAGGAACAGTTCACTGACAACGATGATGAGCCCTTGCATCCGTTCTCAGGAAACCCCAGGCCATTATTAACACCAATTAAAACAGCAGAAGGTGAGATGGCACGTAAAGCCCTGAAAAATGGACGTGCATCTGGACCTGATGGCATGAGCAATGAACTATTTAAATAGGCAAGTGACATTATCTCAAAACCGATCATGCACCTATTCAATTCAGCTTTTATGCACCACCTTCCCATCGACGCTGTAAGCCAAGGCACCCTTATCCGACTACCCAAGCTCAAGAAGCCACCTGGGCCCGCAGCCAATCTGCAGCCCATTGTGCTCCTCAACAGCATACGGAAAATCTTATCCAATGATACTCTATGCCGCATACGAGACAAGATCGATTACTTTATCGGAGTCAAAGTGGCTTCAAACGTGGACACAGCTGCGAAGAAATTGTATGGGCTCAACGCATGCTTGTGTCGGTAGTCATGTCCAAACACTGGGATTTCCACAAAATGGGCATTGACATGTCACGAGCCTTCGACACAATTAAATGCTCAAAGATCTTAGATGTACTATGCCAGGCCAGTTGCAATGAAGATGTGCTATGGCTAGTGAGACTACTGCTTGCAGACACCAAGCTGAGGGTACAAGTCAAGTCAGTGAAGTCTGTAGAGTTTGAGACATCAATCGGCTCCCCACAGGGAGATGGTCTGTCACCAGTGTTTTTCACCTGCTACCTTGCTGCCGCATTGAAATCTGTGCGGGAAAGTTCCACAAGACCAAACACCCCCCCCCCCAGTGTCAATACTGGGCATGCTGCTAGAGATGGAATATGCCGATGATGTGGACTTCATAGACGAGGAAAAGAAACCTCTTGACGAACTTCGCCCAATAGCTGCAAGCAAAGTAAAAATTGAGAATCTCTATGAAT
The DNA here is from genome assembly GCA_034401795.1 of Chaetoderma sp. LZ-2023a. Taxonomy (NCBI): domain Eukaryota; kingdom Metazoa; phylum Mollusca; class Caudofoveata; order Chaetodermatida; family Chaetodermatidae; genus Chaetoderma; species Chaetoderma sp. LZ-2023a. Next base: position 124,103,510 of record CM067369.1, read on the forward strand.
GAATCCAAAACAGAGTTCACCCACATATACCTATCGACAAAGCATGAAACTATAGGAAATGACGACCCACTTCGTGGCGGTGAACCATGGAGGAAAAGTAAAATCCTGGGCTCACTGCTTTGCAGTACTGCTGACATTGCTGCACGCTGCGTCATGGGGAACATTCAGTCCTTCTGGAAGCTATGGATTCATAGATCAAAGATGCCCTTGATAATGAGGCTACGTTTATACAATGCAACCTGCGTATCCTTGATGCTGTATAACTAACAGCTGGGCAGCTCCAAAGGCAGCTCTAGACAAACTCGATGCCTGCCACCGCAAACACCTACGCACCATCACTGGACACCGATGGCCAGGCAGCATAATTTCCAACGATACACTATACAAGATGTGTAATACGTCGCCGCTGTCTGTAAAAGTCACCCATCAGGGATGGTCCATGTTTGGCCATGTGCTTAGGATGCCAGAAGAGACACCAGCAAACAGAACCTTGCAATTCGCCCTACTCGGAGCCAGCAAATACAAAGCCAGGAGAGGACATCATTGCATAAATCTGCTCAGCGTGCTACGAGGTGACCAAGAAAGCAGGACTCGGTACACTCAAGTCAAGAATGGACCTGAGGAAGCTAAGGATTTCGGCTGAGGACAAGACACAGTGGGCAAAAGTGAAGAAGGACTGATTGCAGCAGTAGGATGTTTCTACTACTACAGCCGCAGAATACAGTAATCAAACATTATACATACTGAAATACACATTTATGACCATTACTATGGGTGTGCAAGTGGGTAGACACCAACCTTCGCACATAGAATCATATTGTGGAAGGCTAGAGAGAGGGTAAGGTTCATATCAAAGGGTCAAATGTCTAGGTCACAAGGTCACTAAATGCATACCAGTATATATGTTTTTAGCCATACCTCTAGCATCCATTAATATTAAAGTTGGATACATGTACATTCAGTTTCAAGTCAAAGGGTCAAATATCTAGGTCACTAAGTGCAAATCTGGATTGACTTATTTTATCAATAACTTGGGAATACAAGGCGATAGAATCACCAAATTTGGTATAATGATGGGCTAGTAGCTTGATAGGCATACCGAAATATGCATTTTTGGGCATAGCTTTGGAGTGCAACAGGCTAAAGTCATATTATCTATTCAAATTGTAGTGCACTATGGGGAATTTGAGTTTCACCTCAGCGCGTCAAATATCTAGGTCACTGGGTTACTAAGTGCATTAGCAAAATATGGCGTAACGGTATAGTCAGCGCCTCCGAGTGCAGTCTATTTTTTATTCCATTGCTTAAATATGACAGCATGTATTTGTGAAGACACGGCATTGCAATACACTGAACTCATCTCATTGAATGTCTCAAAGCAATATAAATATAATTTATATGATTGATTTTGTTAATGCTTTTATGATAAAATTTATTCAAGAAAATCTAAATATTTGCTTATTAAATGTCATTTGCAGGCCAAGAGAAAAATGTGTGAAAATTTACTACTGGAATAACTGGCTTGGCTATTGAGCCATGAATTCCAGTAGTAAATTTTTTAAATAGTCTTCTTCTGGTCGGCAAATGGAAATTCCTCAAGACGACCACAGATGCCATTTTAGCTGGCTTGAACATTTAAGGTTTTAGTAACTATTTTCTTGGCAAACTTAAATTTATTCATTTGTTTGTGAATGTTGTGGCAATTATATGATTATAAAATTGTATGAGCTTAAAATCATTATATTAGCTTAATTAAGTGTCCACTGTCTTCGTTCTTGGTGGTCATGCTGATTGCACCTGAAGCGAGAGTAACCGTGGTGATCCTACTGGTTAAACTGGCCTGGGTATGGATTAACCCTTTAACTCCAAAATTGCTCAGGAAAATTTTGATTTTCTCAGTGAAAATATCTATGTGCAGACCAAGGGACAATTCACCTTTTCCATAGTATCCATTCATCGTCAGACCTCGTATGACATCTTAATCAGCTCAGCGCGTATATGATGCCGTCATAATCATTACGTCACAAAGGGTTCCATATAGACCGTCACCAAATCTGAAATGGTCCAACGCGTTGTATGAATTGTATATCTTTGTAATTCTTTGTTATTTAATAAACATGTTGAATATTTTGAAACTAATTTGACTGTCGCTGGTGTGGGTGGAGCTTAGCTAGAGATCTGGCCGGTGCATAGCTAAAACCGGAAAGGTCCATTAACTCTTAAGATTTATCATTGGAATGATTGGCTTGATTATTGAACGGGTTCTTCCAATGATAACTTAAACAAAATACTCTGCTTTTCATCTACAAATTGACAGTTCTCCAGACCCCTGCAGAATCTGTTTGGAGTGTTAAAGAGTAAAGAAAGACAGACCACACTTGTGTCCAGTCAATTTATGAACCATTGGCCGTGGGTGAGAAAGAAAGCGACTATAGCAAGTTAATGATTTTACTGTTGTTGTGTTTATGACAAAATATTTGCACGCTAGTGGAAGGAAGATGACCTTTCATGCTAAAAATAAGTGGCTGAAAGTTGTTTCTGTCAGCAACGACGTCCTAACATGCACCCATCTCACTTTCATCAGGTCATATAATATACTATATTTTTAATGTACCTTAATTAATGTTACTATATATTTACATAATCTAGCACAGATATTCGTTATTCTCTCTGTATCAAGAAATCAATCAATTTTCTTGAAAACATATTATATTCATCTCTCAATGGAATAGATAAATACATGTATATATCTAAAATTTATATTTATCAACGTCTATTTTATGAGCATATTGGATGAAAATGTTATTCCATTATAATTTAATGACTAAATTGTTTCTAGAATTTGAAATATGGTAAGAAATTTTTGATATCATACAGCTAGCTAACAGACATATCAATTATATATATATATATATATATATATATATATATATATATATAATGGTATAATGATGTAGAACATCATACCGCTCTAATCTTTTTAATGTCCAAGCTAGGGCTAGTGAGCTTATGCCGTTGCGTCCGCCATCCATCCGTCAACTTTTGCTTTAAAACACTACTCATTAACCGCTTGGGCGATTTCAACCAAATTTGGCTGGAAGTACCTGATAATCATAGGCTCCAGAACTTCCATTCAGAATTTTGATTCCTCCATTTTTTGGGTGAAAAATGTACCGGAAATTGTCAAATTGCTACTTCTTACCATTCTGACCGATTTCAACCAAATTTTGGCCATAGGCTCTAGAACTTCCATTCAGAATTTTGATTCATCAATGTTTTTGGTGAAAATCTTAGATTTTATTAAAAATTTACCAGAAATGCTACTCCTCCATAGCTGCTCGACATATTTCAACCAAATGTGGTTAGATGGATTCTATGGTTGTAGGCTCCAGAACGTCCATTCAGAAATTTGATTGAGCTATTTTTTGGCTGAAAATCTTAGATTTTATGACAAATTTACTGGAAATTGTCAAATTGCTTCTTCTGCTTGTCAACGTAACTGATTGTAAGCAAATGTGGCCAAAAGGATCCTATGATCATAGGCTCTAGAACTTGCCTTCAGAATTTTGATTCATCAAATTTTTTGGGTGAAAATCTTGCATTTTATTACAAATTTACTGGAAATTGTCAAATTGCTTCTTCTCTTTGCTACTTTGAGCAATTTCAACCAAACATGGCTAAGATGATCCTATGATCAGAGGCGCTAGAATTTCCATTCAGAATTTTGATTGGTAGATTTTTCCTGTGAAAATTCTTTTTCCATCTTGTTTAATGTAACGAACCATGTATATTTAAATGCAAATGCTAATGGTCCACGTGAGTGTCACAGGCTCTGGAGCCTCTTGTTTGGTCTAAATTGCCTCAGCACTGGTACTAAGGATCATCTATGTGCAGGCAAAGAGAGGATTAGTTATGACATGTATGACTACCGAGATAACAAAGCCTACAAATGGACATTCAATAAGCAATGATTTTGATTTTTGTCTAACCCTATGTGAAGTGGAGCCTGGCTCAATCCAAATGGTGTCTGGTTTGCACCAAGAAGTATAAGCATATTAAAGCTTTTCAAACAAACAAGTCCTGAAGGCTCAATATTCAGGCTCAGCCCTCTAGTCCTGGCAGGACAGCAACAGCTATTTATTTATATTCAGTGTATTCAGAAGGTATACTCACAGTTCCATTGAAACTAAGCTTTGGAACCGAATTCAGAATAAAATGGTTTAACTGCCTGACTGCTGCAAGCCACCAGCCAATATCCATGATCAACTTTACTTTCAGTCAAATTGTTTTCAAAATATTCAACCTGTTCAGATTTAATCCTTTAATCGTCAAATTTGGTCAAACGAATTTAAATATTGGCCTATTGGATGTCCATTTACAGGCCATGAGAATGCAATTTTTGAAAATCTATCACTTTAATGACTGGCTTGGTTATCGACCGAGCCAGTCATTCCAGTGGTAAATTTTCAAAAAATTGTATTCTCGTGGCCTGTAAATGGAGATTCCACAAGACCATAACTTTTGGCCGGCCGAACCATTAAGGTGTTAGACCCCATGAAGAATGTATTGTGCAGAAATTGATCAGGTAGCCAGTTAAAACATGTTGTTATAAGTGAATTATATATGTGCCTACCGGTATTTATGTGACATTGACAAAATACTCTACAAAGATGGACAAATATATATAAATGTCTTCCAATATTCCCTTTCTAGTGATTAATATATACTTTCTATAGATAGATTTAGTCTAATTATAGCAGCATCTACTTACAAGTATATTTATTATATGTTTAGCAATAGTTATTAAACTGTGGATAATTAATTGGCAATTATTACTTGATTGTACATAAAATGTATTGGTAAAGTTTAATGCTGTTTAACTGAAATGTTAAATCATATCCAATCCATGCACTCAGACAGTTTTAGCGTGTAGAATTCACTGAGTTAGCATCTCATTAAGACAATGCATTTTGAATTATTAGGGCCCCACACCAAAAGGTTTGTAAGCCCTATAGTAATCACTGTCTCTGTCTGTCTGTCCATCCACAATATTTTGTAAACAACATATCATACAGAACCGCTTCAGATAGTTTAATGAAACTTTGTGTATACCTTAGTTATGGTGCGCAGATGTGCCTTTTGAAGAATTCACTTTTATAGGTCCAATATTTTGGGTGAAAATTGGCTTTTTAAAACAAAAACCCATGATTTTTTGTCCGTTTCCTCGGAAGCATCATATCATACAGAATCGCTTAAGATAATTTAATGAAACTTGGCAGGTTACTTCTTTGTGATGGTTAGATGTGCCTTTTAAAGGATTCACCTTTATCGGACCAACATTTTGGGTGAAATGGGCTTTTTAATGCAAAAACCTAAAAAAATTTGTGAAGTTTCTCGTAAACACCACATCATACAGAACCGCTTGAGGTATTTTTATGAAACGGGGCGTATGCCTAAGTTATGATATGCAAATGTTCCTTTTGAAGAATTCATAGGTCCAATTTTTTGCGGTGAAAATGGGCTTTTTAATGCAAAAACCTAAAATCTTTGTCATTTTCATTATTATTAGCTCACCTGGCCTGAAAGGCCAAGTGAGCTTATGGCGTGGCGACCATTCGTTGTGTGTCCGTTGTCCGTCAACTTTTCCTTTAAATGACTTCTTCTCAAGAACCGCTAGGCCAATTTCAGTTATATTTGGCAGGAAGCATCCTTATGACATAGGGAACCAAGTTTGTTCAAATGGAGCCGATTAGGCCGGCAGCCATCTTGGATCTTGGCAGATTTTTAGAAACGTCTTTAAAAATCTTCTCCAAAACCGCTTGAGGGATTGAAGGAACCCTCATGAAATATGAGTTAGTGCAAGCGCTCAACCAAATTTGTTCAAGGGAACTTAATTGGTCATATAGTTTGGTGGCCATCTTGGTTGACCTAGTTTTAGCGAAAATAACTTCTCCAGAACCGCTGAAGGGATCGGGCCGAAATTTGGCAGATATGCTTAGGGAATAAGGGCCAGTAGAGTTTGTTCAAGAGAATTTGATCCGTCAAAAAACATGGCCACCGTGGGCCAATCAAAATATAGCATGTTTGGCGACCATATTGGATTTTTTTATTTGATGGATTTTGAGGCCGAAATTGGTTTTATATAGGTTTTTGGGTATTCTGATCTCAAATTTACAATTTTCGAAACTGTCGGATAAATGGTTTGGCGGCCATCTTGGATCATTTTCCCGCCAAAAGTTCCCGTACTAAAGCAATGGGAAATTAAAAATATCTTCTTGAGAACTACTGGGCCGATTTCAATTATATTTGGCATGAAGTATCCTTAAGGCATAGAGATGCAAGTTTTTTCAAACCAACCCAATCGGCCAATTTGGCCGGTGACCATCTTGGATTTCAGCCGATTTTTAGAAATGTCTAAAAATCTCCCAAACCGTTTGAGGGATCGATTCAAAACTCACGAAATATGATCTAGGGTAAGCGCTGAATCAAGTTTGTTCAAGGGAACTTGATAGACCAAATGGTTCAGCGGCCATCTTGGATGACCTAGTTTTCACAAAAGCGACTTCTTCCCCAGAACCGCTGAAGAGATCAGGTCGAATTTTTAATATATAATTAGCAACTAAGGGCGATTAATGTTTGTTCAAGAGAAGTTGATTTGTCAAAAAACATGGCCATGGTGGTCTCGGAAAAATGGTTTGGTGGCCATCTTGCATAATTTCCTCGTCAAAAGCTCCTATGCTAAAGCAATGGGAAATTTAAAATGTATTCTCGAGAACCTCCAGGCCGATTTCAATTATATTTGGCAGGAAGCATCCTTAGGGCATAAGGATCCAAGTTTGTTCAAATGAACCCGATCGGCCAATTTGCTCATAGCCATATATATAGCCATATTGGATTTTTTAATTTTTTATTTGATGGATTTTGAAGCCGAAATTCGTTTTATATAGGTTTTTGGGTATTCTGATATCAAATTTGCAATTTTCAAAACTGTTGGATAAATGGTTTGGCAGCCATCTTGGATCATTTTCCCGCCAAAAGCTCCCATACTAAAGCAATGGGAAATCTTAAATGTCTTTTTTCCGAACTACTGGGCCGATTTGAATTATATTTGGCAAGAAGCATCCTTATGGCATAGAGATTTCATTTTGTTCAAATGAAGCCGATCGGCCACTTTGGCCGGTGGCCATCTTTGATTTTGGCCGATTTTTAGAAATGTCTTTAAAAATCTCATTCTCCGAAACGGCTTGGGGAATCGATTCAAAACTTATGAAACCTCATCTAGGCAAAGAGGTAAGCCAAGTTTGTTCAAGACAACTTGATTGACCGAATGGTTCGGCAGCCATCTTGGATGACCTAGCTTTCCCGAAAATGACTTCTCCAGAACCGCTGAATGGATCAGGCCAAAATTTGGGAGATCTGTTTAGGGACTAAGGGCAATTAAAGTCCGTCAAAAAACATGGCCGCCTGGGGCCAATCAAAATGTAGCATGTTTGGCGGACATATTGGGTTGTTGTTTTTTTTGATGGATTTTGAGGCCAAATTTGGTTCTATATATGTTTTTGGGTATTCTGAGCTCAATGCAATTTTCGAAACTGTCGGAAAAATGGTTTGGTGGCCATCTTGCATAATTTCCTCGTCAAAAGCTCCTATGCTAAAGCAATGGGAAATTTAAAATGTCTTCTCGAGAACCTCCAGGCCGATTTCAATTATATTTGGCAGGAAGCATCCTTAGGGCATAAGGATCCAAGTTTGTTCAAATGAACCCGATCGGCCAATTTGCTCAGCGGCCATTTTGGATTTCGGCCTGTTTCCGGAAATGTCTTTAAAAATCTTCTCCGAAACGACTTGGGGAATCTTCATCTAGGCCAAGAGGTAAGCCAAGTTTGTTCAAGAGGACTTGATTAACCAAATTGTTCGGCGACCATCTTGGATGACCTGGTTTTCATGAAAACGACTCCTGCCGCTGAAGAGATCAGGCCGAAATTTGGGCCATTAAAATTTGTTCAAGGGAAGTTGATCCATCAAAAAAACATGGATGCCGTGGGCCAATCAAAATGTAGTGTTTTTGGCGGCCATATTGCACTTGCAAAAATGTCCACAAACTCATTTAAAAGACTGCTAAACCACCCACCAACAATTTTGACAAAAATTGATGGTGCTCCAGGTGAGCGACACAGGCCCCTTGGGCCTCTTGTTATTATTATTATTATTATTATTATTAAAAGTAATATGAAGGCTTTGAGTAAAATTGCTACCTACTACATACAGAAAGGTATTTTCAGTGATTGTGGGTGGGGGGGGGGGGCTCTGAGTCAAACAACGTTTTCTTGTTTATTAGAACTTTCTATAGGCATTGAGCAAATGGCCAAAAAACAAATCTGTGCATAATTGAAAAAATGTGATCTATTCACAAACTAAACTCTTTAATTTCACATACAAAATTCTAAAAAAAACCCAGTGATTGCCTATGTCCATCTATCTGACTGTCCATCTGTTTGTCTGTATCGCTATCTCAGAAACTTTATTGGAATTGAAGCAAATTTGTTTTGGGGTGGTGGTGGTGTGTGTATGTGTGGGGTAGGGGGCGTGTGAGGGTGTGTATGATTTGTGATGGCTAGTGGGCTATATGATACCACTACGTACAGAACAGCCGTGCTTAACTGTTTATCATCTACATAATATTCTGCTGCATGGTCTGAAATTCTTATTGATTGGAAACTGTTCTTGTGTTGTGTGATTGCATTGAAAGTGAAATACTGTGATTTTAGAGATAAACAATTTAATGCTTCAGTGGACAATATTGTTAGTAAATGAAATTGACATTTCTTTGTAGTAAATGACCATTTGCAGGCCATGAACAGAATATTTATGAAATGTACCTCCATTTTGGACAGCGTGACCATTAAAGGCCTACGACATTATCACAAAAGATTGATTTTTCTGTATTTCATTAAGTGCTTTGATGTCATTAAAAACTAGAATCACATTACCTTATGGAATGAAAAATTTATAAACCATATTTGATGATATCACAACCTGGGTGATAATCTTATTCTAGGAAAACATATCACAATAAAGGGAGATAATGTATGGGCTGTTAAATATAACATATCACAATAACTTATCAATCAGGAGGGGTTTGCTAAACACAAATTTATTGTTCTTTTGGTCAAACTTTTTTATTGTGGTCAGTCAGGGAACCAGATTAATCATATATATCTAATTGGTCAGTCAGCGAACCAAGTCAAGCCTGTCTACAATGGTCTGTCGTGGCAAGTGACCAAAATAATGAGTACAGAATGTCATTTTAATCTAATAACAGAAATTATCAGTATCAGCTTCCAGTCAAATATAATGTTTCATACATCATAAAGACTATATCATTATCATATCTGATCTCTAATGGTTTATTTAACCCCTGTTGAATCAACTGCCTCAATGGGCTGAAAATACTACTTATATCAATTAACCAGTCAATGTTCCTGATATTTATTAAAAATTGTGGGTTTTTTTCTCAATGAATGTCCATTTACAAAAGACAATTTATTTTTGAAAATTGACTACTAAAATCTTCAAAAACAGCTCTGTTGTCCTGTCAATGGGCCACGGTAGATGTTGTTTTGTTAGTCAGTGTCCGTTTGCATGCCAAAAGACCATTTTTTAAAAACCTACAACTAATGACTGGCTTAGTTATCTAGTCAATCATTCCAGTGGTTAATTTTCAAAGATAGTCTGCTCTGAGCCTGCAAATGGACATTCCTTAAGACTACTATACATCTTGTTTTTTGGCTGGCTTGAACATTAAAGTCCTAGTGTGTATCACCATTTCCGCATGTCTCGTAGCCTGGCACACACGCACGCACACACACACGCGTCCTCAGCAGTCATATGACATCATGTTTGTTCTGTAAATATAACCTACATATGATAAGCCTGTCATCATTAGACACTGGACTGATATGAAAACCACATAAATATTGTTCAAATGGTTCTATGTATAGTGATTTTAAACCATTGTTAAAGATAGCTTAAAGAGTTAGGCAGTGCTGGATGGTAGTATTGGCATTGTATATATGCTCATACCGCTCATTCTGGCCTCCAGGAATAAATTGTTCAGTCCTATTCATTCACAATAATGTATATAATGTCTCCTATATGAAAGCAGATATATTGAATATGTGTGTCATAAATCTGTCCATGTTCTCCAAAGTTCTCTCCCTTGAAAAATGTAAAATTCATTAGGACAATTGGATTCCGGAGCATCACTACAGAACACCTGTGTGAAGAATCATAAGAATTAACCTCTTGAAAGAGATGCTGAACAAAAATGGCTTATCTTTGGCTTTGCCAAAAATGTCAAAAACTTAGCATTGTGCAGATTGATGCCATATTAATATCAGTAGTAGTCTTATTTTATTCAGTTTTGTTTTGCATTAAAACTTTAATTTTACAAACCAGGCTTGATGTAAGGCTGCTGCACAAGGTGTGAAAATCTTCCAGTAACTAGATGTTTTCAGAAAAATTGCTACCTAGCATGCTGTTCAATTCATAAATAGTAGTATTCCTGGTCAATGTCTTCTAGGGCAATACTATCAATGACTGATGGTGGCCACTTGCAGACCAAACAACTATTTCTGACAAATTTTCAATGATTGCCTATGTTATGAAACCAGCCTTTCAAGTGCTAAATTTCTCAAAATAGTTTTCTCTGGGACTGCAAATGCACATCCTCGAGACCACTGCAGAAATGATTTTCTGCCAGCTTGACCAATGACCATTAAAGTGTTAAACTGGTCAGTGGAGCTGAGTCCTAAACAGAGTATGTCAAAGCTCAAAATACTACAATGATATCATCTTTCACAACATGTGAAACTACATGCAGTATTATCTTTTATCCTTGTTCAATTAACATCAGCCTCATATTTTGCATTATTGACATTCATATTTCTATATAGTCCAAATACAATGGTCATTGAGATGGTTCTTGAACAATTGTCTTAAACATGGCGTGCACACATGTGCACACGCATGCACATACAGGTATGGGAAATGTTATTTTTATGTTACAGTACGTTTCATTTGCTTTGATGTCTTTGCATTAAAATAATGTATAAAAATTATAAAAAAATTATATTCATTTAACTGCGGGCTTGCATCCTCTTTTTGTTGGATATCTATCTGTATATATTTGCAAAATTGCATTGACAATTTAAAATATATGTAATATAACTAATAAAATCATAATTATTTTATGTTTGCGAGCTTCGAATGGCTATGAGATGACGTAATGCATGTAAAAGTATTACTATACTTTGTACTCAAATACAGGCCACACACCTTAAAACGTGCAATGTGAGCAGAAAATGGCTTGGCTATGGATATATATATATTGTATGTATGCAGTATTTAATGTCTCCTTACAGTAATCTGAGTATGAAATGTTGCATGTTAAGATAGCATGTTTATTTTAAAACATTTTCCTAATTAGCATTACGGATATTCTGACATTTCTGAAGCAAAGTTATCATTTGTTACAAATTTAAGAGATCTCTAGTTATACATCTATATTAACGTTAATTGTTTAGAATTATTTAATTTTGTTATTCGTGAGTGAATATTTATATTTATCCACACTCTATCTTAAGCATTTAACCCCTGAAATCCCAATGTCGCAATTTCAAGACAACTACAGATAAGCTGTTGAATATTTTGAAACTAACTTAACTGGAACCTGTTGCTGCCATAAGCAACAGCTCTCAATAAATGTAGTTTAACAGATTCAACAGATTATTCCTTGCATCATAAATAATTTTAATAAACAGTTAACCTGTATGAGTGTCTTGAAATTACAATACTGGAATTTCCGCTGGTAAATAGGTTAACGGTACAGGGTCATGCTTGCTTCATGAATTATTTCTGATGACAAGTAGCATACAGGTACATATATAGTGTTCTGTAAAAGCTAGTTATCATTAGTTCCCCCATAATGATAACCGTCCATTTAGCTGAACCAGAGAAGTTGAACAATAATGCAACCTCAACAAATTATATATGTATAATTATAATAATACAGCCAATGTTGCTCAAGATGTGATCTGCCATTTTGTTCTTCTTCAACCTGTACACCGATATATTCTCTGTATCTCAATCTCAGCCCAAACAAAGAGACTTATTGCGTGCGCTCCAATAGGCAGTTATATAAGACAGGTTTTACAATGACTTTTTAGAATTTTAGAAACAAGTTATTAGTGATAGGGGCATGGATAATTTGCTGAATGAATCGAGGGATGATCTTGCTGTTTAGCCTCCAACCTACTATCACCAAGCCTGTCTATAATGAATACTGTATGGGTGATTAAGAAGTGGTCACGAAAGACAGGTGGTCACTCAATACAAGTTGTTCACCATGGTTGGAAAGCTTGTGGCTTCTTAACCTTTGTCAAAAATGGTAAAGAAAAACTTTTACTCGGTGAATGTCCATTTACAGCCCTAGAGAAGACATTATTGAGAATTTACCAGTGGAATGACGGGCTCGATTATCGAGACAGTCATTCCAGTGATAAATTTTCAAAAATCATCTTGACCTGCCAAATGAACATTACTGAAGACGAGTGCAGAGGCTGGTGGTGACTGCCTTGACCAATAAAAGTTTAAGACATTTAGTCATAATGAGTACCCTCATAAGAACCGACATCTACAAGCCTACACATGCTCTTATAATATACTATATTTTCGTATAATTTTTTTAGCAATTCCTATATCAGGGTTAAAACCTCTGTTTCCTATAGTTTTATTGGGTTTTTTACGTACCCATAGAAGCGAAGTTATCGAACAAAAAATAATATTTGCAGTCACAGACACACATGTGGTCAGCAAGACGGATGAACAGACAGACTGACTGACCAAAAAAATAATCTTCCTCCTAGCCCCATAGCCAATCTACACAAGAAGTCTCATCAATATATTCCACCAATAATAATCTGCTTTCTCCTAGCCCCATAGCCAATCTACTCAAGAAGTCTCATCAATATATTTCACCAATAATAATCTGCTTTCTCCTAGCCTTGTAGCCAATCTACACAAGAAGTCTCATCAATATATTCCACCAATAATAATCTGCTTTCTCCTAGTCCCATAGCCAATCTACACAAGAAGTCTCATCAATATATTCCACCAATAATAATCCTCTTCCTCCTAGCCCCATAGCCAATGTACACAAGACGACTCAACAATATATTCGACCAATAATCATCCTCTTCCTCCTAGCCCCATAGCCATTCTACACAAGAAGTCTCATCAATATATTCCACCAATAATAATCCTCTTCTCCTAGCCCCCATAGCCAATCTACACAAGAAAAGTCTCATCAATATGTTCCACCAATAATAGTCCTCTTCCTCCTAGCCCCATAGCCAATCTACACAAGAAGTCTCATCAATATATTCCACCAATAATAATCCATTTTCTCCTAGCACTATAGCCAATCCACACAAGAAGTCTCAACAATATATTCGACCAATAATAATCCTCTTCCTCCTAGCCCCATAGCCAATCTACACAAAAAGTCTCATCAATATATTCCACCAATAATAATCCTCTTCCTCCTAGCCCCATAGCCAATCTACACAAGAAGTCTCATCAACATATTCCACCAATAATAATCTGCTTTCTCCTAGTCCCATAGCAAATCTACACAAGAAGTCTCATCAATATATTCCACCAATAATAATCCTCTTCCTCCTAGCCCCATACCCAATCTACACAAGAAGTCTCATCAATATATTCGACCAATAATTATTCTCTTCCTCCTATCCCCATAGCCAATCTACACAAGAAGTCTCATCAATATATTCCACCAATAATAATCCTCTTCTCCTAGCCTCCATAGCCAATCTACACAAGAAGTCTCATCAATATATTCCACCAATAATAATCTGCTTTCTCCTAGCCTCGTAGCCAATCTACACAAGAAGTCTCATCAGTATATTCGAGCAATAAAAAATCTGTTTTCTCCTTGTCCCATAGCCAATCTACACAAAAAGTCTCATCAATATATTCCACCAATAATAATCTGTTTTCTCCTAGCACCATAGCCAATTTACACAAGAAGTCTCAACAATATATTCGACCAATAATCCTCTTCCTCCTAGCCCCATAGCCAATATGCACAAGAAGTCTCATCAATATATTCCACCAATAGTAATCTTCTTGCTCCTATCCCCATGGCCAAGCTACACAAGAAGTCTCAACAATATATTCGACCAATAATCATCCTCTTCCTCCTAGCCCCATAGCTAATCTACACAAGAAGTCTCATCAATATATTCCACCAATAATAATCCTCTTCTCCTAGCCCCCATACCCAATCTACACAAGAAGTCTCATCAATATGTTCCACCAATAATAATCCTCTTCCTCCTAGCCCCATAGCCAATCTACACAAGAAGTCTCATCAATATATTCCACCAATAATAATCCTCTTCCTCCTAGCCCCATAGCCAATCTACACAAGAAGTCTCATCAATATATTCCACCAGTAATAAATTGCTTTCTCCTAGCCCCATAGCCAATCTACACAAGACGTCTCATCAATATAGTACAAAAATAATTACACCACTAAATTATGATAATGGAAGCATTTTACGTGGGAAAATTAATTTATTTTACTATTTTTTTTCTCAGAAATTTCCTATATTTCTCTTATATTTTTCCATATTTGCTCCTATGTTTACGCTGATGGTGGCTTGTAGGCCTACACCTGTGGTCCAAAAAGCAAGGCTTCAATATAGACAAGTTTGCCTGTTATAGTGAGTTTGCTTGTGTCACGTTTAAACTGTTCTACAATGTAGTTCACATGAAATGTAAAATGAATTGAATGATAATATCTGGTAGAGAATAAGATTGAAATAAAGTATATGTATAAGAAAATTAACATTGTCACTTGTGTACCATCTTAAAGCATTTAATGCAAACAACAGTTAGCCCTAGCATCCCTACAGATCACATACAGCGGCGTCTTTATGATGCATGAAAGAGGCTGGTGACTCTTTAATGGTCTAAGATAGTCAAAATATGTGCTTATTGATGTCCATTTGCAGGCCAAGAGAGGACTATTTTTATACCCCACCAAAAAAGTTGGGGTTTTGTGGGTTATTAACTCACCTGGCCTGAAAGGCCAAGTGAGCTTATGCCATGGCGACTGTCCATCGTACATCCATCAACTTTTCCTTTAATTGACTTCTTTTCAAGAACTGCTGGGCTGATTTCAATTATATTTGGAAGGATCGCATCCTTACAGCATAGAGATTCAAGTTTGTTCAAACGAAACCGATCAGCCAATTTGGCCGACGCCATCTTAGATTTTGGTCGATTTTTTAAATGTCTTTAAAAACCTCTGAAACTGCTTGGGAGATCAGTTCAAAACATGAAATGTCATCTAGGGCAAGAGCTGAACCTAGTTTGTTCAAGGGGACTTGATTGGGCAAATGTTTCAGTGAACATCTTGGATGACCTAGTTTTCGCGAAAGCGACTTCTCCAGAACCACTGAACGGATTGGGTCAAAATTCTGCAGATATGATTAGGGACTAAGGTCCATTAAAGCTTGTTCAAGGGAAGTTGATATGTAAAAAAACCCCAATGCCACCATGGACCAATCAAAATGTAGCGGTTTTTGCAGCCATATTGGGTATTTTTATTTGATAGATTTTGGAGTTGTAATTGGTTTAATATAGGTGTTTTGCGGGTAAACGGTTTGGTGGCCATCTTGGATTTTTTTTCCCGCCAAAAACTCATACTAAAGCAATGGGAAATTTAAAATGTCTTCTCGCGAACCACTGGGCAGATTGCAAGTACATTTGGCAGGAAGCATCCTTAGGGCATAGGGATCCAAGTTTGTTCAAAGGAAGCCGATCGGCCAATTTAGCCGGCGGCCATCTTAGATTTTGGCCAATTTTTAAAAACGTCTGTCTTCTCCGAAACCAGTTGGGGGATCGCTTCAAATCTCATGAAATTTGATCTAGGATGAGAGCTGAACCATTGTTCAAGGGAACTTGATTGGCCAAATGGTTCGGTAGCCATCTTGGATGAGCTAGTTTTTGCGAAAAGGACTTCTCCAGACCCGCTGACCGGATCAGGCAAAAATTTGGCAGATATGATTAGGGACCAAGGGCCATTAAAGGTTGTTCACAGGAATTTAATCCATAAAAAAACATGGCCACCGTGGATGACTAAAATGTAGCATGTTTGGTGGCCATATTGGATATTTATATTTGATGGATTTTGAAGCTGAAATTGGTTTTATTTAGCTTTTGGAGTATTCTGGTTTCAAATTTTCCACTGGAAACTTTCGGAAAGACGGTTTGGCGGCCATCTTGGATCATTTTCCCCACCAAAAACTCCCATATAAAAGCAATGGGAAATGTAAAATGTCTTCTCAAGTACCATTGGGCCGATTTCAAGTATATTTGGCAGGAAGCATCCTTAGGTCATAGGGATATAACTTTGTTCAAAGGAACCTGATCGGCCAATTTGACAACAATCTTGTATTTTGGCCAATCTTTAGAAACGTTAAAAATCTCCAAAAATACATGGGGGATCGATTCAAAACTCATGAAACATCGGGAGCAGCAGCTGAGCCAAATTTGTTCAAGGGAACTTGATTTGCCAAATACTTTGGTGGCCGTCTTGGATGACCTATTTTTCGTGAAAATGACTTGTCCATAACCGATGAACGGATCGGGCTAAAATTTGGGAGATATGATTAGGGCCTAAACGCCGTTAAAGTTTGTTCATGGAAAGTTGCTACTTAAAAAAAACATGGCCGCCATGATGAATCGATTAAAATTTAGCAGTATTTTTTTGGAGAAAATCATAAAAAAGACACGAATACTGACTGCCCGGGATAGATAGGAAAGCACACCCCCGCTTAGGGCCTTTCACCTGAGAGACAGCCCCAACCCCGCCACCTCACAGGCCCATCCGCCTCCAGAGCGACATTAGTTTGGATAAGGTCATCTGATGATCAGGACGCGAATTGCTCCTATCACTGCCCCGTGCGCCACTCGGCCAACAACTAAAATACGACTGGGCGAATTTTAATCAAACTTGACTAAACCTTCTTCACAGAAATTAGATTGGTAAATTTTTGCAATGGTCATCTCGATTTGTTCAGTTGTGCCAAACTGCGGACGACGTTCTTGCTCACCGCTCAACGTGAAGACAAATTTTTAACATTGTAATGGCGTCGCCTTTACAAAGTATTTTTCCGAGTAACGGCATTCACCCTTTTTTGCGGCTTCTCTAAGCTGGTGGCGCCCTCCACACTCAGCGCGAAGAATCCCCGCCAACAAGACCACTTTCTTGTTCAGTAGGCCCCGTGCATCTCACTTGGACCTCCCCTAACTAGTAATAACCATTGCCAGTGGACCATCTGCCGCTCCTCATGTTTAGCCCCCACCGAAATTCCTGCACTCTACGCATTTCTTTGGTCTGCGTTGTTTGGGACTCTAAGAGTAGGATATGTTGCTGGGACTAGGAAAGCCGAGTCCCCCGGTTCGCTGCGTCTCTCAGCTCGCTTTAATTGTTCATAAAATCTGTGTCGCCTATCAGCAAGCGCCGTGGTGAACTGGTTGGATGTCATGATATTGCTTTGCGCCACATAAGACCACTCCCCACGGACGCCCCTTGTTAAGGCATCGATTAAACCCCACCATTCTTTCGACCATCCCGGTGGGTCATGTGACCCTTACATATGTCCTTTTTATAGGGAAAGTTCACTGCCTAAATTTTGCACCAACCACTAAGATGCACTAAGCGTGTCCCCATAGGCTGAAGAACACGGCGGCAAAACTCTTCCCCGTTGTCAAGGCAAACGTCATCTTAATTAGATGATCCTGTGGTTAACACCGGTTCTTGCAACCAAACCAGATAACTACCATATCACAGTAATCTCTTCCAAGTTTGTCACCTTTTAACGCCCACACTTGACGGAGGTTACACTAAACTCTTTCCTCTTTAATTACACAGGCCTTTTTGTGCATCGCATGACCCTACCAGGGAAGTGGTATCACATAATCTAATGATCACATCCTGCCGCCGCCGCTTGAGGCCTTAACCCACAAAACATTCTACGTAGTCTAACATACCGCTTTGCGCGGTATCCCATCTAAAGTATTAGAGATAGGCACACACAGAAGGCCCGCGTCTGGATGTCTGCTGAGGCCTTTGGATCAACTATGTGGCAACGACTAAAACTTATTTCCCCCTGTGTTCTTTAGGACACTAAAGTAGGACTCTCCTCCCGTCCCACTAAGCACTTCAGCACCAAATGACATGACTAAGCTTAGAGATATATAGACCAATGAAACGAATAGTGACCATTAGTGAGGGACTTAGTGTCTCTTCTCTCGCTCCTCATGCTTAGGACCACCCCTCCTTAGAGACAGTCGTTTCCCCTGTTGCCTCACAGGCACTCCTGCCTCTGGAGCAACGTTAGTTTGAATACCATCATCTGACGATAGGGATGCGTATTGCTTCTATCACTGCTCCATGCACCATTGTTGGTCAACGACTAAAATACAGCACACAGAGCATTGGAAAACATAAACGTTAAGTGGAGGCCTACCATCGCACCTCTCGCTCTTGTCCGCCTTGACACACTAGCACCCGAGGGAGAGATGCTTAAAAAAGGTTGACTAGAGCGCAAGCAGGAAAGAGCGAGAGCCACCTGCGACCCTTTCCTCATTTCTTTCACACATTACATCTGCACGCACCTCCAGTTCCATACAGGATTAACTCGAATGGATCCATGTACTCGCGAGTGCAGACACCCTCCACCTCCTCGATGGAGCGAGCTACTCACCGCTTGATTGGTACTCCTTCCCGGGGCCCGACGGGATGATGGAAGATGAAGAGGATAGCTTGTGCAACAACCAGCCACCCGGTCCCTAGGATGACAGAAGGAACTAGCGCAGGACGGGGACTGCCAGGCCATAACACACCCACTCATGCACACACACGCATGCGCGCGCATACATTCGTGTGCCTGGGTATGAAGTTAAATGTAAACGGTAAATTTACTCTTGCACTCCGCACTAGCCCACCCCTGGTAAATAAAGGGGTATGCAACACGTATCTCTTATTATTTATTTAAAATATATTTGCCGCCCGTTATAGCGGGTCCGCAACGGGCAGCTCTCGCTGACCCCATATCCGTCCTGACATCTAAGACAGGAAGAAAAATAATAAGAAAAATATAATATAATAATAATAACTTAACAGTTAGTTTATCGGGCAGCCCCAGCGTAGCTGAGACTGCATGACGGGATCATGACATTATTGCACTGCGGGATGTTGTATTCTTTACGTCGCACACGACGTTCTTACAACATCGGAGTCTGCAGTGCTCATTTCCTGTGGGACACAACCAGGCACTGGAGTGCATGGCTTTGTCGGATTACTGTAGTCATCCTAGGGATGGAATTCAATTGATCTAACATATATAATAAGAAGAAAAGTATTTAAAAAATAAAGTAATAATTAATACATTTCCACGAATCGCACCATTGATGTTTCTGCTGTATCTCAAATGATCACACCTCTGCTGCGAAATTTCCCCATTGAGTCATGGTCCCGTGACTGACGGTGGTTGGTTGTGGTGGGTGCACTATCATTGCTGAGATACGTTCACTATTACTGGCACTGTCAGAAATATATGAAGTGATGGTGGTGGAAATATGCACATCCATAATGTCTCTCACAGTTACTGCCGGTTCTAATATATCCATCCGTAAGGCAGCGGCGGTACTAGTGGCTGCTAATGTCATTGATGCTGTAGTGGTGGTAGTCGTCGTGGTGGCTGCTGTAGCTGTCGTGGTGATGGCGGTGAGCTGTACCATAGGCTGACGCCGTGATGCGGGAGCGGATACGGCAGGAGACGACATCTTCCGAAACTTAGCATATTTTAACAGACGATTTGCGGTAACGTTAGGTACGGGCTGAATATCCTGTGTGTGTGGGCGATTCGTCTCTTTCCCGCGTATGGACATTCCGGCATAGTTCCCTTTCTGATAGCTGGGTCAGAAAGGCTAGGAGATGGATGCTGAATAACACGGGTCGGAGTTATACTAATCGCCGCAGGCTGCGACAGTCCTGGTCCCTCGTCTATGGTCAGTTCTGGCGGAGATGGTGACTGCGGGTAACTTGGAATGTCTATTCCTGCAGGTGTCGTGATCACTACCGAAATCGGCTGACTGGCTAACACTGTCTTAGACACTACGGGTGCGGGTGTAGTGACCGTAGCCAGATGACTAATAACTGATGTGGGTGCTGACGGACTGGATTCTGTGGCAGACTTTCGCTTCTTACTCTGCTTCAGGACCGGTGTAGATGCAGTAACTGGTACCGGCGTAACACTGCCTGATGCGGCTGCGGGCAGGATTTCATGTCTGGCTGTTGGTACATTGCTTACGGTAGCCGCGGGAAGACGATGACTAACAGGATATCTATGAGTAGTGTTCTTTGTGCAGGCCATTTTCTCGGTCGGGAGAACTTTGACCGGGAACCGAGATTTGAAATGGGTGGCTAAAACGGCACGATCCTCGTTCTCTTCTCCAGGAACCAATGTTACTTCTAACAGACGGTGATGATATCGGAGCATGTGGGTCACCCCGTAGTGAGTAGCGGTGTAGACATCACACAGAAGGCTGACTGGAAGAGATGATCCTTATTAACATGAAGGGCGTGGTCGGATTTTCTCGTAAAAGTTCTGCTACAGGGCTCTCCGCTAGCTAATAACGAGCTGCACGGGAACCGTTTTGGAACTGGTACCGATTCTTCTTCAGACGAATCCGATAATGCTAAATCTTCAAGGAGTGACATCTCGTTCCCACATGGTAGTTGGCTGTGGGAACCTTATTCAAAACCTAATGCCCTATCTCTTCATTGTATTTTAACTTTCCAGGCCAAGTATAATAATGAAATAATAATAAAACAGCAGAATTTGGTTTGCGACACGAAAGAAGCCTAATGTTATCCGTTCTTCCCTGGTGTCGCGTTTTGACGGAAAGACAAAGTTTCAGAGCACGCTTCCTCTTATACTATTTGGTGACGTCACAGGCGGCGGATGACCACACCCAAAAGTTATAATAGGTGATTCGGTCAGCCCTATCCTATATGGAAAGTTTCCTCTTTTGCTGTCCTAGACATCTAGGGATTAATTCTTCCCATATAAAGGGAGTACTTTTAATTATAGGAAGAATGGCTCGGTAACTTTGTCTTAATTTCGCGCATTTAACAGCCTTCGATCAACATATAAACGTGGTACTACTTTTTCTTTGCAGGGCCTCACCTTTTTTAATTATCGTGAGGCGGTTCTCCAGATTGGATTCTTATAAACTTGCCTGTTTTAATTTTAGGCTGGAGCGCTCGATGGGGTGTATGAGAGCCAGGTGACGTCAGCGGCAATTACCCTGACTCACCCTCGCCACTCCTCCATCACGCTGTGGTAGTCGCGTCTTTTGAGCGGCTCTTGTGTTTAAAGCATTGATCCAATTTACTGGAAAATAGCAGTAAATGTCACGTGGCTCTAAAAAGCACGTGTTTGATCAGAAACATATATGCTGTTCATGGCGATGGCTAAAATGCTGTTGCTGAGGTGTAGTCTTGTTGCAGATGCGAGAGACAGAAATATATATGTTACATCAAGATCTTTATAATGTCCCCTTTTTGCGCGAGTTCTTTAACATGCATCTTGGTAGGTGTCTGTAATAGGTAGTTCTCAGCCCGTGTTGATTATAGACTGGAACGCAAGGAAGAGAATTTCTGAAATTCTCTGTACCTATACTGTCAGATTTTTTATGCCGCTTTACCGGCCCGTGCACTGATGATTTGTAGCACGGTAGAGCAGTTGTGTTCTTAATCAGAAATTTAACAGTAAAATTGTAAGTAATTTGATGTGTGGTTTAAACAGATCTATTCAGGCGGTAGATTAACGTTACAGATCCCGTCAAGATAGCTGTGTTTTCCGAGCTGGAGGGCTGGCCAAGCATTCTTCCCAATGGGTAGAACTAGCTCCGTCCCGGCCTAGACCAGACACATTAATACCATTTAATAATGGTTAAATTACAGTACAATTCGAAAGTGTGTGCCACAGTTATTACAATTTACAATTTACAATGCCGTCGTTCGGAGATCGTGAATACAGTCAACCTGAGTGTCTGTGTTTCTGACATGTTGGTGATTTGAATCTGATACACATGACTGGTTATCTGTTGATAATACTTGTGCTGTGGTGACGGTGACGTGTTTATGGACGCCAGGTGCGGGTGTGGATAGGAAGAGGCGGCATGAATGCCAACTTTATCGAACCCTGAGGGTATTTCACTCTGTAATGGCCGAGCCCGTGGGCGAGACAGAGTTACTTTAGAGCGCAGATGATCTGTCGGATGCTGTCATAACTTTGATCAATCCATTGTCGAATTCAATTTTTCGGTGGCAAAATCCTACTTATGACTGATGACAATGCGGGCATCCTGCTCTCTTAATAATATTGACTGTTATTACGTGTAAATGAAGTATGTAGATTTAGCTGTTTCTGTGCGACGTCGGGAAAAGGGAAAAAGGGAGGATCCTTGCACAAACGTTCCTCCCATTACGCGTACTGTAGATGGCTATAATGCATTCCTTAGATCCAAATGATCAGTTCTCCCGTAGCTGGATAAGAAGGTGTGTGCGGGAGATTTGTCAGCTGTTGTGTGTTGATAATAATGCTGTTGTCGGGATGTCGGGGCTGCTGTATGATGCCGATGTTATAAGCGTAGTGGGCTCATTCCAGTTTTCCACGCTGGTGAACGCCATGTCTGTTGTTATTTGTGGGAGGTGTGGTCTGCGGGAGATATTATTTCTCCCGCAAATTGCGGGAGGAACTGTTGCGGGAATTTTTATGTCTCTATCGGGAATTAATTAATACCGGTAGGTGCTGCTAAATCATGTTGTTGCCGAAATTGAATATCTCTGTTATGCTGAGTATAACTGAGTAAGTATGTGATGTACGCGCAATGACGAATTGACGTATCCAGTCTTGAAGGCAGGTGTGTTCTGTAGGTGTTGACGTTCTGTCTGTTGTGTGATTGTCTGACTGCTCACGGGGGAGTATGGTAGGCCAAGTGGATGGGGTGGCCTTTGGAGAGGGGGAATGTGGTCATCTCCCGTTACACGACGGTTGGTGTCTTGTCGTAATTTTTAGTCACCGGGAAAATTCGAGCCGAAAGTCTGCTGAACAGGCTGCTTCCCTGCCCACTGCGGGGGTAATTCTGGTTGGTGCGGTGCGGGATGCCACCTCCTCTGTTGTAGCAGTCGCTCTCATATCTGAAGATTGACGGTCAACCGACGATGAGTGGAGGGCAAAATGGACTGGACCGGTGATGTCCGAACTTGGTGTATAGATGAGGGATGCGAATTAGAGTGATGGCGGTGGTGGGACTACGGGTGCGGGTATCCCTTGGAGGAGGCGTGGTTTTGCGATTTTGGAAATTGGTCGGGTACACTTTGTTGTACGGTTCTGCAGTTCTGGACACACTTCACTTCCATGCTATTCACCACGTGTTCCAACCCACAGGAAGCATGGCTTGGGTCAGCCTCAGCTTCCGCTTGTGGTAACTCTATGATGGGGGCATAGCATGAAGTGGGTGGGAATGGGAAGAGATCGGAGGAACAACTTTTCCATCCGGTCCCTTGGACAAAACAAACACAAAATTCTTCAGATACGACTTCCCAGATCGAGTAGACCCACGCTGAGGAGGGAGAGGGCGAGTACGTATCTCGTCATCGTCGTCAGCATTAGCTGCTTGTTCACCCATGTTCTGGCTTGGTAGAAGTGGGGCTGAACTGGCACCGCGATGCTCTGTGTTAACTGTTGGAATACTAATTTCCGTAGAAATATCTGTCTGGGTACCGGTGTCACAAGAAACGTGCATGGTCAGTATGGAGTGTAAAATGGTGACCGCACAGAAAGTGTTTATAATACTTGACGAAATGGACCGCCATCAATAGTTCTCGCTTGGTGATTGCGTATCTTCCCTCCGTTTTATTCAGAGTACGCGAACCGTAACCCAATACCTGCTCTGTTCTGTCTTCCGTGACCTGAGATAGAACTGCGCCGATAGTGTAAGCTGACGCGTCAGTGTCTAAGATGAAACCGAGGTTTGGATTATGGTGAGCAAGAATCGGGGCAGTCATCAAGAGTTCCTTCAGCACCCTGAAGGAGCCTTCACACTCACTCGTCCACTCAAATTGTCGATCTTTCTCGGTGATCTTGTAGAGGGGTGAAGCAATCTCGCTGAAATGTTGGATGTAACGGCGATAGTACTGGCATAGGCCAAGAAAACTCCGTGTCTCCGTAACTGAAGAGGGCTGAGGCCACTCTGCTAAGGCCTTGGCTTTTGATGGCTGAGTAGCCACTCCATCACCGGATATGACGTGTCCCAGGAACTCAATGCTCTGTCTAAAGAGATAACATTTCTTCGGTTTGAGCTTCAAATTGGACGTGCGGATGCTAAATAGTATTAGGGGCTAATTTCCTAATACTATACACCCTTTGGCCTTCCCGGTATTTCCAATTGCGGCCATTGAGACCGCCTAGTAGTCTACCAGGACGCAGCCTAGGCTTAGCTGCCATTCCCATATATGCATATGAGATTAACGACTATGCCTATAAGAAGTTATAATCAAAGTTGTAGGACAGCTAGTCCTACTGAGACTCCGGCTCATCGAAACATGATCGAGAACAAAGTCCACAGAACACTAGTCTAACATGAGATCGAGAACCATGCCCAAGAAACATGATTGAGGAACATAGTCCACAATCTTTCATGTGATGCGCCTCTCATGCATATACCCTTCCGCTTCCCAAAGAATCACTTTTCATGATCGCTGATCATGGGAGGCATAACTCGCAATACGAACACTTGCCATGGCCTGACTGTACATTGAGCCATCTTGACCAGATGTATAGACTTGATCAAGATGACCAGCCGGCGACCCAGTCGATAGTGATCACCATCTGAGCTCACACTCAGGGGCAACCGCCGGTCTGATCTGTACCTATCTGCCAACAGAATACGAACTTTGACCATTTTCCCTGGCCTTGCCTGCAGAGCACCTCCGACAACCCAACACAATTGCCGAGACTGCCCTGGGTGTGGATTGTCATCCACATACCACGTATGTCCACTTGCTGAGACAAGATGAACCAAAAATCTCAGTAGCGGGAACAATACGTCGACTAGACGGTACCACAGTAGGATGTTGATTCATCCTTCGTTAGACACGGAGCCCTTCAGTATCTCCCCAGCCCTATAGCTATGATTTTACGTGCCTCCGGACTCTTGTGAGCCCATAGCCGCCTGTTCAAGACACCCCTTCGAGGAGCCTATCCCTCTCTGGTATCCTGATAGCACGGTGTCCAAATTTATTAAGGTTTGCTCAAACGTTGGTCCGAAGACTATTACGTCGTCGATGTAACAAAGACAGATTTCCCATTGCAGGGTGGTCAATACCTGCTCAATGAGTCATTCAAAAGTCCCGGGAGCATTGCACAACTGATAGGGCATCTTGCGGAATTGGAAAAGGCCATCCCTACAAAGGAATGCGGTCTTTTCCATGTCAGCCTCATCCATGGCTACTTGCCAGTAACCGCTAGTCAAGTCAAGGGTACAAAACCACTTGGATCCGGAGAAGGAATCCAAGGTCTGATCTATCCAGGGTAATGGATAAGCATCTTTAACGCTAAGATCATTAAGGCAGCGGTAGTCTACACAAAACCGCACGATTCCATCCTTTTTGCCTGCTAGCACCATTGGGCTAGCCCATGGAGATGCTGAAGGTTCAATAATACCAGTCCACAACATGTCGTTCACTTGTTGGTGTGCTTCTGCTTCCTTCTGAACAGGAAGACGTCGTACCGGTTGTCGTACGGGGTGATTATTGCCTGTGTCGATGGAGTGTCGTACGAGATGAGTTTCTCCGAGATCCATGTCTCCGGAGGAAAAACTATTGCAATATTTATGTAGTAGTTTCCAAATTTCACGTTTCTGTGATTGCAGTAATCCAACTGTGGCACGTAGATACAAATCATGTAAATGTTCGGGTAAATCATCGGTCATATGTGGTGGTGTGTCAGCAGGTGTAGGTAATTCCAATGAGATTATGTCCACTAAATTGCCGCAGCGTACTCCGGGTTCTAGAGTGATGGGATCTGCGGTACCATTAAACACTCTAAAAGGTATATTTTCCTTATTAGTAGTGTCTACTATTATGTGGGGACTTGCGCATTGTGAGGCGATCATATAATCAGGCTCGGGTTCCAGCATGGCGATGTGTGTGTTGCTTCCTAACTGTGGTGCGGTGGCCCATAAGATTTGTTCCTGTCCTGGCTCAACTGTGGCTGTACTGAATAATATTACAGCACACGTGTCGTATAATGATGACGCTGGTCCAAGAGGTATTCAGCGGCCGTGTATGTCAAGTTCCTGTTGTTTGCAATGGATGATGGCTTCGCTGGCACAGGAAATCAGAGCCAAGTAGGGAATCATTATGAATAGAGGCGATGACAACTCGCTGTATGAATTGCATCGCTTCTATTTGGATAACTAAATTGACTACACCGGCTACGGGCACATCAGCTCCCATAGCCATCTGTAGGTAAATGTTTGTAGACTTAAAGGGAGGCTTTTTATGAGGTGGGATGCTCCCATACAAGCGCTCGTTAAATACAGTGATTGTAGCACCAGTGTCGACTGTGGCACTGGTGGAAACGCCACTAAACAGAAAGGCACATGTATATTACTTTGTGGTGTACCTGTGGAAGAGTTTCCAATGATACCGTCTGTGCCAATGGCGTCGGAGTGGC
Source organism: Chaetoderma sp. LZ-2023a (assembly GCA_034401795.1). Classification (NCBI taxonomy): domain Eukaryota; kingdom Metazoa; phylum Mollusca; class Caudofoveata; order Chaetodermatida; family Chaetodermatidae; genus Chaetoderma; species Chaetoderma sp. LZ-2023a. Next base: position 124,130,416 of record CM067369.1, read on the forward strand.
ATCACTCTGTATGTACTCTGACTGTTTCCATATGGCTTCTCGTAATGTTGTGGATGAGGAAAGGGACAGTTCGTCATCGCCGCTGCTGTGAGGGCTGCGGTGAAAATGGAGCTGGGGTAGCAATGGTGATGGAGATGTTGCTGTTTCAGGATATGCTGTATTGGTGTAGACAGCGGTGCACACGGGATGATGGATATGCTCTACCTGCGTAAGCCATTTCCTACAATACTTCATGGGATGTTTTGGTGAAGCACAGAAGAAACAGTGCTGCCGCCAGGGGTGTGTTTTTCCCTGTTTACGTCAGCGCTTGTGAATCCATGAGGTGGAGCGAACCGCTTCTCCCATGTCGCTGCTGTCTGTGGATGCGGGAGATGATGCTGGATGAGGTGGTGTTCTGCATACCACCAAAGGACACCGAGAATTTAGTGTTTTGGTGGTGGGACGTGGTGCTTGCAAAAACGTCATTTCAGCGGAGGTGCCACAACCTACCACTGCCGTTTTACAAAGGAAAGAAGGCGTGCTGTGTGCGGAGAAAGAGGGGGATGTCATTGCTGCAGATGGGGGAGGCAACGTAGGCATTGACATGTGTGAAGCCGTGCATTTGGGTGTCAGTATGAAAGCTGATTTTTGTGGATGATAGTTGGCCACTGAACGTTGTTGTACGAAGGCCGCAGTTGAGCTGGGAGGCGGATACGGGCACCGAGGTGGCTCTGTGTAATTCGGTGCCCTTCGGCGTTTGACTGTTTCTCTGATTGTGGTGTGCTGCAGTTGGGAACATGCGTGGTGAAAGGAGGTCGGTTAGGACACTGCTCCCTCCAATGTCCTGGCTGACTGCATCTGAAACATGTGTTCGGTAGCAGTGCGGTGCTGGTGGTGTTTGTTGTCCTAAACTGTGTGGTGGCGAGATTGGTGCTAAGAGTCGTGACTAAATTTGTGAGTGCTGAGATCTGCTTATTGATCTCGTCTATCCATTCTTTCATGTTGCCGTTGTTGTTATTGCGCTGGTTCCCACGCCTGGGGGCCCCGTTGGAGCTTCCTTTACGGGCATGCCCTCTTCCTCCATGCACTTGGTTCTGATTGGAATTCTGTATACCTGGTGGTGGTGATGTCTGTGCGGTTGGTGTTGATGAACTGGGGGGAGCATTTGCGGGCGGGGCGATAGCTGCACCCTCTATCTCATTGATAGGATGAAGTTGAAATCGGCTACTCTTTTCTCACTCCAGAAAGTTTTCTATACGAACCGCGGTTGCCGTTAATTGGGACAAACTACCATGGTCACCTAGAAATAATTTTTCTTTCAGGGCGGATTAACCACTCAATGCATCGATAAAAGTGTCGAGATGCAGATGGATCACGCCTTCCGTATTGGTGCTCGGATATGTGCGGGTGAATAGCCTCCTGATTCGGCTAGCTAACTCAGGAAGAGTTTCTCCCGCACGTCGTCGGAGCTTCTTGAGTTGAAGATGACTGGTTTCTCCAAGGGCTGTGTCACCAAATCGCTCTGTCAATACTCGTTCTAATTGTGTGTAGGTGGGTGTGTAGTCAGTCCCAAGATCCGCAAGAACTTCAAGGGCTTTTCCAGAAAGATTTGCGGCGAGATATTCACCCATTTGCTGATCGTTCCAGCAGTTAATCCGACTTAGGATCTTGAACTGTATTTTATAATTGGTCCAGTCATTCTCCCCACTAAATTCGGGAGGGAGGATGACTTGGTCAAGACCGCTGAAATCTGGGTGGTGTGGGTATCTGAGAATCTGACGAATATACTGAGGCTGGTCGTGGTGCAGGTGGTGGTGGTGGTGGTGGTGTTGGTGTTTCCCATCGATGCCGATGCCGAGGAGAGAGGACACGCGTACTCCAATTTAATGAGTCCACCCCGGTTGTAGAGCCATAGACTGGCATGGGTCTATGGACGGGAGGCGGAATGTTGTGACAATTACGCGGACGTTCTCCCTGAGGTGAGGACTGATATTTCTTATATGGTGGTGGTCCATTCGGCTGATGGTCGTGGTGTGTGGCATGACTGATGTACCATCGAAACGGTGGTGCGGATTCCTCCGGATAAAGCTGTGGTGTCCCCCTTGAGTATAGCATTGCGCTAGAAGGGGGCGGTGCGGGAGGTTGTCTGTAATGTGGATTATCACCCGGCCATATTGTCTCCGTAGATGACATGGGTGAACAATAGTAGTCTGAAGGATTATTGAGATGCCCGTAATCGGGTCTTTGTCAGGGTCGTCCACAATTCGGCTCTGTTGGTGATGGTCTGTCGCGGACGTCCGATATAGTTCTGAAATCTGTTCCCACCTGCAAGGCATCCCGAAAGGTGCCATCACTGACAGGCGAAAATAGGTTATATCGCGCGTTGTTTATTCCGCTGAATTTCTGGCATAGTCGGTGAGCATGTCAGCTGAAAATCCATCGTATGACGCCAACTCTTGATCGAGGGAGTCGTCGCTAAATGGAGAAGGTATTGAGCTACGCTCACTGTATGGTGTGGGTGTGAGTTCGCTGCGTGTAATTACTGATGTTCTTCGAGCCCTACATCTGGCGCCACTTGTAGCTCGTGTGGTAAGTAGTTATGGGTGGGGCTGGTCGCTATTGTTCTTTTCGTTGGAATGTGGCTTTAACCAATCAAAACGCTCCATTTCATTTTCTAGCGTTTGGAGAACAATGGCGAACAGGGGCACACGCATTCTAGAGAACAATGGCGACTATAACACCACGTTTTTCTCGATAACAATGGCGACTATATTCACACATTTTTGAGAATCTGCAACACTCTGGAATGTTCTATTATTTTGAATTAGTTAACCATTAAAAGTATAAAAGTTGTGTATTTTACGTTTTAACGTAGTGGCGGCGGTCCCCCCTCCATGGTTATCTACCGTTGTAAAAATAATAAGAGATGATGTATGATAATGTAAAATAATAGAGTTTAAGATGTGGTCCGATAACGGAGGTCGTGGGAGGAGGAGGAGGTTGAGGAGTTTGAGGATGAATGCGATGCCGGCTGGCCGAGTGGTCTGATAGTAAACTGTAGAATATTTAGAAATTGCCTGTAAGCTGTTAGTAAGCAACAGCTACCAGTGGATTGTATCATGGGTTAAAAAAGTTAACCCTAATACCGATGAATATATAGTTCATTTTCTATCGATACCATACAGGTAAACTGTTGAATATTTTGAAAATAATTTGACTGCCTGTGTCAGTTGAGGTGGTATGTTATAGTATTCCTCCTCAGTTGATATTGCTGGATGATTATGAGGGCGATGCTAGCGTACTTGTTTACAAGGTATGCACGATGTACGAATATTTTGATAATTTGTTGCTGAATATTTTGATAATTTGAGTGGTAGCTGAATATTTTGATAATTGGTTGCTGAATATTATGATAATCGGTTGCTGAATATTTAGATTGGTTGCTGAATAAATTGATTGGTTGATGAATATTTTGAAAACGATTTGACTGTGTAAATGTCTTATTAGGCGATGTTAGGTAAGAGAGAGGGGGGTCTTATAATGGAGGTCGAAGGAGGAGGGAGGAATGCTATCTAGGCCAGCAAAATGTGTTCCCCAGTCATTTAATTTTCAAAAATCAGACACGTACACAGGAAGTTTTCCTATGCTATTATATAGATAGTGTTATCTATCATATTTATGTCTCTAAAATGGCAGTCATTTAATTATTAAATTTTCAAAAATATGGACAAAATGCATTCCTTGTCAATGGCAATGCATTAATCGACCGCGAACAATAGCGTACAGATGCCCATTTAGAACAGTAGCATCCATCGACCACTTTAGACGGATCAGAATGTGTGCTTGCGTATGCATGTGTGAAGCGGGTTATTTTATTTTTTGAACAGATAAAGAGTTCTCTTTCGAATGATTTGTGGGCCCTGAAATCGGCCGTGTTTTGAGATAGGTCTCATTCTTCGCAGATCCGCACAGGCGCGGTTGTCAGTTTGGTAACAAACTGCGACATGTTTGCTTTTTGTATATCAGTCGGAGTATCACCGATTACAGGACACCCATGTGGATACTGTTTGATTGGTAATAGACAATATCACTCCTTGCAGGTGTACACCATCTCTTTAGGTTCTGTTTTCTTGATCATACGCCTACAGACCCTCTCGTGTTTCGACCGTCGGCATATGGTGTCGTGGATGTCGCTGGAACACCAACGACACCGCACATACACAGTGTCTGATCCGTCAAAGTTTGTACTGCTGGCCATTTTAGCCAAATGTACATTAACATTTACATTTATACCACATCGCTCTACTACAAAAAAAAATATAAGGAATATCGCGTGAGATGAAATCTGACTGCCTAAGGTTACCTAACTACTCTGCAGTTACACATCCAACCACTTTGCGATGTTTAAACTGGAATGAGAAAATGGATTGAATTTGTACCGTTTATAGGATTATATGTACTGCGGCCGCAAATCTGCAAATCCGCAACATGCGACCCACATGCGGCCGCACATGTACGCATGCATTTTGGCGTGTATGCGTGTTCAGGCATGTACATACACTTGGCGCCATCTGCAACACGATCCCGTAAATCCGCAACATACGCCTGCAAAGCCGCAACATGCGGACCGCATGCATCTGCACATGTACGCATACATTTTGGCGTGTATGCGTGTTCAAGCATGTACATATATGTGTTGCCATCCGCATTATACGCCCGCAATCCGCAACATACGCCCGCAATCTGCAACATGTGCCCGCAATCTGCAACATACGCCCGCAAATCCGCAAATGCGGCCGCACATGTACTCATGCATTTTGGCGTGTATGCGTGTTCAGGCATGTGCATATAGTTATTGCCATCCACAACACACACCCGCAAATCCGCATCATGCGCCCGCAAATCCGCAACATACGCCCACAAATCTGCATCATACACCCGCAATTCGCAACACACGCACACAATCCGCAACATGCGCCCGCAATCCGCAACATACGCCTGCAAATCCGCAACACGCGCCCGCATGCGGCCGCACATGTATGCATGCATTTTGGCGTGTATGCGTGTTCAGGCATGTACTTCCACTTGGTGCCATCCGCAACACGCACCCGCAAATCCGCAACACATTTTAGCCGAATGTACATTAACATTTACATTTATACTACATCGCTCTACTACAAAAAAAAATGTAAGGAATATCATGTGAGATGACTAGCGTCCTATCAAAATCTGTCGCGTACTGGCCTACATATAATGACACATACATGCAGGCGAAAATCTTGGATATGTTCACGGGCTAGACGCTATGGATCAGTTTGTTAAATGGTTTATGCGCATAAAAATCTGTGCGCATTAAAAAAGTATCCAGGGAAATATGTTTTCTCTGACCACCTCGTTATTGTGCATAAAGCATCTATGATTCGCTTTTAATCCTTCAATTTGTATGCAAACGCGTTAACCTTCATCTAAAACCCTCAAAACTAAGCGGCTTCCTACCAGTCATTTAATTTTTTTAACAGAGAGCAAAGTACATCTCTATGCAGCTAATATATATACACCTGTGCAAAAGTTAAGCACCACCCTATTTTTACGCACATGCGAGGGTATATTCATGTGCTATGAAGAAAGCAATAGCATAAACATTTATGTACCCATCCATCTTAGTGCAAGAGGTAATAATGTAACTAGAGGAATGCTGATTATGATGGTGGGGAAACACTGTATGTTTTTGTTTGAACTTGAAAACGAGGCCTGAATATGGCCCTACAGTTGACACACGTGGCTAGATTGTCATTAATGGTGTCTGAAAACGAAGTTTAACATCTGTGCACGAGTTTGAGACTGTCATTATTAATACCGGGTATATCCACCTTGTGCCTGGATGACGGCCTGGACACGACGTCTCATGCTGGTCACCAACCGACTGATACGCCATTGTGGTATTCGTTGCCATTCAAGATGGAGTGCGTCTGTTAATTCCTGTAGGTTCTGCACAGGAGGATCCCTCCTTCTCACCATGTTTCCCAGAATGTCCCAGATATGTTCAATAGGGTTCATGTCAGGGCTCCTTGCTGGCCATGGTAGGGTTTCGATGGCATTCTGGCGGAGGTATTCATGCACAGCTCTAGCACGATGTGGTCGGGCGTTGTCATCCATGAATATAGGGTGGGTTCCAGGTGCATGATTTACAAAATGAGGGACCACAACTCTATCCAGTATGGAATCTTGATATCTTTGTCCATTTAGTGTTCCAGGTACAGTCAACAGATCCAGCTTACAATCAAATGAGATGCACCCCCATATCATAATGGAACCTCCACCAAATGGAACTTCTTCCATGATGTTACGTTGGTCATACGCCGTGCGTCTGGACCTCCATACACGAGTTCGACCATCTGTGGCATGAAGCAGGAACTGACTTTCATCGGACCAGTGTACCCGTCTCCAGGATCTCATGTGCCAGTGTCTTCTTTCGTTGCACCACCTCAGATGCTCCTCTTTGTGGTGTGCAGTGAGGAGAGGACGTCTGAAGTCTCCTAGCTTTCATGCCAGCAGCATACAGTCTCCTTTTGACGGTAGATATTGACACTCTATTGCGTGTTTCCCATTGCTGGCTGAGCACTCTGCTGTTGGTGAATGGAGATCTCCTAACAAGGCGTACTAGGGCTCGATCATCACGGGCAGTAGTCTTCTTCGGTCTTCCAGATCTAGGCATGTCGTTCACCTCGTTAGTTTGCCCATGTTTTGCAATCAAACGACTGATTACAGTATGGTTAATGTTCAGCTGTCTGCCAATCTCTCTGCATGACATACCAGTGGTATGCATGCCTATGATTTGCCATTTCACACGATCACTTAACCTTCGTCTTGCCATTGCGGTTCACAATCAAGAGCTAATTCTCTCTGTACAAATAAACCACGGTCATGAACACAAAATTCCTAATCTTGTCGCCTAAATCTGTATGTAATGTTCTACACCTCAAACTGGACTTTTACATAACTGAACACGTGTGCTGTTTCCTGCCACGCACGGACATCAAGCGGCGTGAAGTCATGCATGCATGTGCATTTCGTACTTGGAATTATGTCAGCTAACGCGGGGACAAAAAGTATGGCAGGCTAGTTGTACCATCATGTTTCTACGTTCTATTGTTTTTGCTGGTGCTTAACTTTTGCACAGGTGTATAGCTAATCCAAGCGATGTTGTATGCATAATATTATATAGATAATAATCATGCATCTCGTATTTAAGGAGTGCTCTTTAAAGCGGCAGTCATTTAATTATTAAATTTTAAAAATTGTTATAAAAATAGTGGGAACAATGCCCAACGTCGTCATCGTTGACGAATAATGACGAGCACCCTTGGATCGTTTAACGTATTAGGTGGTCGATGCGGTCCCTCGTGGTTGTAGTAAAAAAGTATTTTGAAACTAAGCGGAATCGTGGCTTCCTATGTCAAATTGTCGCATTGAACAGCACTTTTAAGAGTTTGTGCGCACGAAGGCGCTAGTGCGAATTGTAGCTTCCTATGTCAAATTAGTATCAAAACTATTCGCTTAAGCTACCAATGCGCCATGATATAGGTTTGAAGAATCAGAAAATAACATCCCTGGAATGAGTGTAGAGGTGGGCACATAATTGAGGTCAAATGAGTTAGGAGGAGGAGGGATGATGTACGCTAGTGCGGTGCTGCCTGGCACGAGGGATGATGTATACTAGCATACTTGTTTACAAGGCCTACAATGTGCGTTGTACGAATATTTTGAAAATAATTTGACTGAGGTGTTAGCGACAACTTTCTATCAAATCATTTCCATGATATTTAGTGAATATTTTGAAAATAATTTGACTGTCTGCATCAACTTTTGCTCAAATCGTTTCCATAATATTTTGCTAGGAAGTAGATCCCTGGAATGTCTGAAACACCTCGCCAGTCAGCCAGTTAACGGTAATAAACTAGGAAAAATTACCATGTCTGGGTACACACAGTATGAATGCATTATGAGTACCTAGTCAATGAGACCCCCGACAACAAAAATAATATAGTTGGCTAACCATTGTCTGGACATTGCGACCACAATCACCTACTACCAATACCGACCATCACCACCATCACCATCACCACCATCACCATCCCTCTATAACCATCAGCACCACTACCCACTAAGCACCAACACCCACCACCAAGCATTAACCCCACCACCATCATCCACCACAACACCTATTTTCATCATCCACCAACCCCACATCCGCCACCACCACCAACAGCATCAGCACTCCGATTTGTATATCGAGGGATGTGGGGGACCCGGCTGGGAAGCTACAATCATCAAACACACGCATAAAGAATCAATGTTTTATTTGTATCCATATTTTCACATTGAAGTAAATATTACATATGATAAAAACGTATAGTTGCAGTAGCATAAACAAATAGTCAATGTTCTGGAGATCCATTTATCGATGACTGATTCCTTATGGATCAGATCTATCACCGACAGAATCATAATCATTATCCTCAGCATCTAGATGGTTCCTTATGTACTTCTTGGTCAGAAACTCTCATTTTCGAAAGGCTGAGAAGACTGTTCATCGTATGCGTACCCCTCGTCGATAAAATCTTTAATTTCCTGACGAATTATTTTAATGAGCGTAGAGTTCTGTAATCTTCTCGACTGGAGCATTATGTCTATACACTTTGTAACTAAAGCATCAGCATATACGGAAATAGGCACATTGCCTACACCATGCGGGTCTGTGTCCACTTCGCCATCCTAATCTTCTAAACCTGATTGATCAGCGTCTAAGACCTGCTTAATATTTTGGAATATGGTAAATAGTTCCTCATTGCCTATGTCTTCTTTTTCATCTTCACCTTCATCTTCACTCTCAGTCTCCGCTGAGTCATTACCGGCTTCACTCTCCGACTCGGCTGATGCATCATCTTCACTCTTCATCTCTGTCATTTCTTCATATTCACTGTCAAGATTTTCACTATCTTCAGCATTATGGAATCGGATCTTATGCCGCTTCAGGTCATTTGACCTATTAAAAGTTGAACCACATTCAAAACATTTATGTCTCGGCATATTGATTATAGGATAAATCTAGCAAGTTACAAGGTTCTTCAAAGAAATCTGACTGCCTTACTACTCTGCAGTTACATGTCCAACCACTTTGCGATGTTTAAACTGGAATGAGAAAAGGGATTGAATTTGCACCATTTATAGGATTATATGTACTGCAGCCGCAAATCCGCAATATGCGCCCGCAAATCCGCAACATGCACCTGCAATCCGCATCATGTGCCCGCAATCCGCAACATATGCCCGCAAATCCGCAAATGCGGCCCACATGCGGCCGCACATGTATGCATGCATTTTGGCGTGTATGTGTGTTCAGGCATGTACATACACTTGGTGCCATCCGCAACACACACCCGCAAATCCGCATCATGCGCCTGCAAATCCACAACATACGACCGTAAATCTGCATCATACGCCCGCAATCCGCAACATACGCCCGCAATCCGCATCATGCGCCCGCAATCCACAACATACGCCTGCAAATCCGCAAATGCGGCCCACATGCGGCCGCACATGTATGCATGCATTTTGGCGTGTATGCGTGTTCAGGCATGTACATACACTTGGTGCCATCCACATCACACACCCGCAAATCTGCATCATGCGGCCGCAAATCCGCAACATACGCCCGCAAATCCGCATCATACGCCTGCAATCCGCAACACACGCCCGCAATCCCCATCATGCACCCGCAATCTGCAACATACGCCCGCAAATCCGCAAATGCGGCCCGCACGCGGCCGCACATGTATGCATGCATTTTGGCGTGTATGCGTGTTCAGGCATGTACATACACTTGGTGCCATCCACAACACACACCCACAAATCCGCATCATGCGCCCGCAAATCCGCAACATATGCCCGCAAATCCGCATCATACGCCCACAATCCGCAACACACGCCCGCAATCCACATCATGCGCCCGCAATCCACATCATGCGCCCGCAATCCGCAACATATGCCCGCAAATCCGCAAATGCGGCCCGCATGCGGCCGCACATGTATGCATGCATTTTGGCGTGTATGCGTGTTCAGGCATGTACATACACTTGGTGCCATCCGCAACATACGCCCGCAAATCCGCATCATGCGCCCGCAATCCGCAATATACGCCCGCAAATTCACAACATGCGGACCGCATGCGTTCGCACATGTACGTATACATTTTAGCCAGCAGAGCCAGTCATTCCGATGAAAAATTTTCAAAAAGTCTTCTGGTGCACGCATGCGCACAAGGGCGCACACCGCGGCACGCACAAGGGTACAACGTATAACTAGCAGTATTGCATATTAGCACGTGTTCATACGAACGTGACCTATATTAAACCCTCATGCCATACCCTCTCCAACCTACATACCATTTTTCAGACACCGCGCTCTCACACAATACGCCCACAATGTCTAGACAAATGGATAGCTGTCAGAGTCAGTCATTCCGATGATAAATTTTCAAAAATAGTCTTCTCTAGGGCTGCAAGTATGAATATTAAGAAATTCACTATGGGTTGTCTGGTGGGTGGGTGTTGGTGGTGGGGTTAATGCCTGGTGTTGGGTGTAGGTCGTAGTGTTGCACGCAGGCACCTACGCACAACGTATAACTAGCAGTATCGCGTATTAGCACGTGTGCATACGAGCGAGACCTTTATTAAATCCTCATGACCCTCTCCAACCTATATGCCATTTTTTCAAAGACAGAGCTCTCACACATTCCGACCACAATGTCTAGATAAATGGATAGCTGGCAGAGTCAGTCATTCCGGTGATAAATTTTCAAAAATAGTCTTCTCTAAGGATGCACGTATGAATATGAAGAAATTCGCTATGGGTTGGTGGGTGCGTGGGTGGTGGTGGTGGTGGGGTTAATGCATTTTCAAAAATAGTCTTCTCTAAGGATGCAAGTATGAATATGAAGAAATTCGCTATGGGTTGGCGGGTGCGTGGGTGATAGTGTTGGTGGGGTTAATGCATGGTGCTGGGTGTAGGTCGTAGTAGTGGAGGTGGTGGTGGTGGTGGGTGTTGGCGGTGATGATGGTGGTTGGTGGGGGTGTTTGCCAGCGCAATGACTAGACAAATGGATAGCCTGCAGTGCCAGTCATTCCGATAATAAATTTTCAAAAATAGTCTTCTCTTGTACTATGATGAAGAAAATTGACATTTTCTTGAAGAAATTCGAGGGTTAAAAGGGTTAAGAAAGTCTCTAGCATCCATGTAATGGTGCAACACGAGGTGGTCGCTTAGGGCAGGACTGAATTATATAGTAAAAAACATGGTTATAACGTATCACTGCTCTGTAGCCAAAAGGATATATTTATATTTGAAGTAAACGGTCATCTATGATTATGCTACTACGCTCAAAATGTTGCTCTTAATTGTCGTATCTTTAAGCATCGGTAAACAGCAATAGCCGGTGAGCGGGAGTTATTATCGATTTTTACAAACTCTCGGCGAGGACATTGTAATATCCCGTGCTTAGAACGAGACGGGTGGTATATTCTTATAGTATTCCTTAACACATGACATGTTTGTATCTCGATTTAAGATTGAACTTGGTGCTTTAACATTCTTTCGTTATTAACACGTGTCGTGTTTGTAACTCGATTAAGGACCGATCTCACGGCTATTCAAGATGTATGGATAAATCATACGCACCAAATAATCTTTTTAGCATAAGTACGCTCTACATACAATTCTATAAACGGAACCCTCAGAGATATAATTACCACATTTTAACCGTCGTATCTAAAACGTCTGATGTTATTGCAAAGTATTTAAAAAACCATTTGTGCGTAATGCTGGTTAAAATTCAATCGAAATATTCAACAAAAATAGTTTTACTAATAACGTTAACAACGTCAAATTAATTTTAAAATATTCAACAGTTTACCTGTATGGTATCGATAGAAAATGAACTATATATTGATCGGTATTAGGGTTAACTTTTTTAACCCATGATACAATCCACTGGTAGCTGTTGCTTATGTAACATAGTAAATGGTTCATTGTTTCTCATTGGTATTACATTGAGTGTTACTGGTTAGGTAACAGTGCAAGGGAGATAACTGTTAAAAACGGCTGGGTTAATTTGGTTAGTTAAATACAAGGGAGGTAATTAATCAAATTTGTCATTTGTATTTTTGCAAAGTTATCTGTCTCGCGTGGTCTAGTCCTGTCTATATCTAGGTTTGGTGTAAATATCAATCTCGTCAATGACCCTTTTACGGCAGGATAATTGATGTGTTTTTTAAACGAGCGTTTCTATGTTTTTTAAGATTAAGTTGTAATCACAATTATCCCTGTAAATGAATTGCGTAGGTAATTCATGAATTAACATCTTCACGCGATGTGTAATGTCGCTAACGTAGGAATGTGTTCGATTTTAGTGTCTGTGGGTGAAGGGGTTAAACAGGTTTTTTCCTTCCTCGTCAAGCTCGGGTTTTGATATGCAAATGAGATTGGCAAAAGGCTGGAATGTTAGTGATGTGTAGGTGGATTGATTGACAGGTGTCGATTTCGGGTGAGAGTTGAGATGGTAAGGTGTGAGTGCGATTTAGGGGCACTTGAACAAACAATTGTCAGCAGACAACATCAATCCGTTAATTCGATCAATCAGTTGTGACTGAAGATGAGCCACTGGATAACGAGATAGCCGCAGACGTGTGTGACGGGTGAGTTGCCAGTAGTTTTTTAAATAATTGTCGGGGCGATTGTTTTGTTGAAGAAACGCCATAATGTAGATTTTGGGAAGGGTATAAAAAAAACTGGTACCGGGATCAAATTACATAGTGAGTATGTGTAACGTTGCTAGGGTAATTTGTTGAGCTCGAATTGGTTATTAATCATAGCTTGTAGAGTGGCGATAATGAACTGATTTGAGTGGCCTGTTCATAGCGGTACGTGGATATTATAATGAAACATGATTAAACCTGGTAACTAAATTGATCATTTTAATCTTGTATTGACCGTTAATATGCAAATTACCAGTGGGATTTATTTCCGGTAAACTATAACTATCTCCGAATTTAATCCGTGGTAAAATGTCATATCAATAGTGTCATCGGCCAGAGGTTATGACGTCATTATTTCGATCGGTAGACGGTAGCCAGGTAATTAGCGTATTCGGAGGGAATGATTGAATGTATTTAAAATATGAGGTTTTAAGGTTTTCACGGGATATGCTCACTTCAAAATCAGGGAATCGTATCAGATGTTAAGTTACACTTCTACCGGTATATGTCATATAGGTTACTTATATTATTTGCGTGAGAGATCTGGTGTTGTTATTGCGAACAGTAGTCTGCTCGGTTTACATTCCTAGCATAGTATTGTTGTTAAATATGACCCCATTTGCCCATAATATTAAGTTATTGTAGAGTGTCTGCATATGCATAGTAAATGCATGTCAATGGATTGTGAATAGAGGTGTAAATCTGTGTTGGTTTTCAGGGCATTTGTTTGCTTGTATTATATATTCAGAACAGAATGTATATATCGTATCGCCTCTCAATTAGTAGTGGCTATACATTCTGCGACATGCATAGTTGTATCTGCTATGAAAGATTAGGACACGATTGGAATTTATCATTGATTTTCAAATTGCTATCATTAACCCTTTTAAGGCCAGATCACTGGAAATGTATATTCTTTACAATGTATGCAGTATTTTGTTGGGTAATTTTGGGTTAACATGACTGTAAATGACTTGCAGCTATGATAATTTCAAAATATTCAACAGCTCCTATTTGTTTGCACTGAAATGTATCGGCGAAAAACTTAGACATTTTTTTCTATTCGCCATACAAGTTATAGTTTGCATAGCAATGGATGCTATGCCAATATCAAATTCTAAATAGGTCCTGATGGTAACATGATTGAACATTTAAAAGCTGAAAGGTCGTGTTAAATATTGTATTCATTAGGGACGAAAATCTGTAAAGCAAACTATAAATACATTGTGTAGCTATGTATGAGCAATTTATTTAAATTATGATAATTAAAGTTCTCATGTATTGATAAAAGGAAGTCCTGATTTTGACAATTAAAGTTCTCATGTATTGATAAGATCAAGCCGTGATTTTGACAATTAAAGTTCTCATGTATTGATAAAAGGAAGTCCTGATTTTGGAAACTCTGAATAAGAAATGATGTTTACTTGATATGGAATACCGTGTCCAGATATCCAATATAAGTTTGGAAGAAAGTTTGAAATAAGCATTAAATTATTGGTTGTTTTGTTAATCAAAGTCTTCAGAAGAGTTGCTGTTTTAGAATGGTAAACTCTTTTGATTTTATTGATTTAAAATACTCAATAATAAATTAGCTGTCCCCGATAGCCAGTAATATAGAATGAAGTCACAGTCAAAGATTAAATTGGTGAGAAGCATGTGGTCTTGAAGTAAATAGACTGTAGGATTGTACATTGTTCATTTTGTTATAGACAAAGATAATTTACTCTTGTTTCACTCTTTACAGGGTGAGGCGTATGTTGTTGCGTGATGGGTAATAAAATGCTGAAGCGGTGATGTGTCGGACCTGACATTCTTGTCCCGTATATTCCGGTAAGTGCTGTAGATTTTGGGAAATGACATGGGAAGTTTCTGTCTGGTATGAAGTTTTGCTAAAATTGATATTTGCATTTGGACGACAGTTTGACACGGTTTTCAATGTTCATCTTTGTTAAAAAGCTGTTTATTGACAACAATGTCAGAGTGACCTAGATATTAAAGGATTTTAACGTTTCTGCGGACAGAATTTCCATCTAGGAAGCTATTCATGGCTACAATTTGATTTTGGCTGGGATTTGATGTTTGATCATTTGAGCTTGATTGCAATCTTGGTTGATGGTCAAATCCTTATCAGGATTAGATTGAGGTAACTTAGAGTGTTTGTGAATGACTTGGATTTGAATATACTTTGGACAGCTTGCCTGTTCAGTTCCATTGACTATTGAGAAACGGAATGCACAGTCAAAGTGTTTTCAAAAGTATCATCAATGTTTATCTTGAACAAAATTGGTTGAAGGCTTTCTATAGGTTTCCAATG
This sequence comes from Chaetoderma sp. LZ-2023a, assembly GCA_034401795.1. Classification (NCBI taxonomy): domain Eukaryota; kingdom Metazoa; phylum Mollusca; class Caudofoveata; order Chaetodermatida; family Chaetodermatidae; genus Chaetoderma; species Chaetoderma sp. LZ-2023a. The sequence continues at coordinate 124,145,521 of CM067369.1, forward strand.
GCGTTGTTGTAAAATTGGAATTTTGCAGAACAATTTTACTTCAAAGTTGGGATCTCCCAATTTGCAGTTGAATTGTTTTCGGAATTTCATCTAATATTGTGATGACTCGAAATAGACCAGAGACACGAATGACAGGTACAATGGTTAGCGAATATCTCATTTAATTTGGGGATAAATGTGAAAATTGCATTTAGGAAATATTTTAGATTGCTATCAAACTAGTCAATTTAAATTCGGCTTTAAACCCATGGCACAATGATGTCAATATTACCTTTTTATGTTGTCAAAGGCTAAGGAACTTGTGTGCATTTTTCAACGTTTTTTTGGGGAATATGTTGCTGTATAGGACAGCACCACCTTCCGCCAAATTGGTTGAACAATGAACACCAGTTCATACATTAGTTTAAATAGAAGTTTAAGAATTTTGACATGAGGTTTCAGATTTATATTTGTATTGATGTAATCTATTTTCAAACTTGTACTGACCTTGTTACTCTAAATAGATTTGAATTGGTATATCGGTATCTATAAGCTGTTATCCCAGGTTTTCTATAGTCCAGCCCATATCCAAAAGAATATTCAGTTTAAAATGGATGGATGTAATCTGTGACTCACTGTATCTTGAAACATTATTGATAAAAATCAATTATGTTCCGGGGTGACATTGCGTTTGGGATTGTATTTCTCTGAAATATTTGGCGATGAAATGTGACAGAGTAGAGAAGTATTTGGTGTATATTGAAACATCGTAATCATATGGAATCATGACTTTGCTCTTACTTGGTGTGATCTACAATGTAATATCCAGTTCAGAAATATGTGGAAAGATATGAAAGTCTAATTAAGTTACTATCTTTGTTCTGAGGTGATTGAATATTCATTATTTTCAAAATCTTACTAATTGAGAAGATAATGATGGTCAATGACTTCACATGGATTATTATATTTTGAAACCTCCATGGCAGGAAAATTGTGAAATTATTTGACATTGATTTGCCGCCCTCTAAGTCATTGATCTTTCAAGTTTACTATGGCTGCCGCCTTAATCTGAGAATTTATAATAATACAGTGATTTAACATAGTATAAGAACCTATTATTTATAGTTGGTGTTTCCTTGAAATTGAAATTGACATGCTTGCCGCCATGTATGTGCATGTATAAAATGTTGACACATTATTGAATATACATTCGCAAACATGGAAACGTATTTTAAAATGTTGATGATAACTGATCTAATAAATTCTTTGTTATATTTTTTTTATGGTTGTTCAGGGGGTCAGTGAGGGGAGAAATTTTATTCATGTAAATTCAATACTGTACCGGAGCAGAGATGGTGTCATTGATCAGTCAGTGAATCGATGCAATACAATTTGGACACTGGAAGTTTGGATGTCAAGTTATCAATGAAAGGAATTTAAGTTAATGAAAAATTAAAGGTTTTGTCAACTTCTTCAAAATTTTGGACCATTACATATAGGATAATTTTAGGATTATGTATTATTTAGAATTATAAATATTGTACATTATAAAGAAAGAAAGTTAACATTTGATTTTGAATTTTATCACTCGTTCGTTGCATATTTCTTCATTACTCTACTAAAGGCTGATTGCAAATATTGAAAAATCCTATAATTACTAAAGCCCTGTAGATCAAATTTGACCCTTCGAACCATGTAAGTGGACTGAAACTTTTTAAGGAATATATTCCCCATAAATTCTTCTAGGAAATCGTTAAAAAATTAGGCTTTAGAACTCCCGTCAGAAAGTTGACAATTTACACTTTCGATCGCCACTATCCAATCAACGTCCATAAAATTGTGACATACAATTCATACGATTAGCTCCCTTACACTTACTAACAGCTTACAGGCAATCTCTAAATATTCTACAGTTTACTATCAGACCACTCGGCCGGCCGGCATCGCATTCATCCTCAAACTCCTCAACCTCCTCCTCCTCCCACGACCTCCGTTATCGGACCACCTCTTAAACTCTATTATTTTACATTATCATACATCATCTCTTATTATTTTTACAACGGTAGATAACCACGGAGGGGGGACCGCCGCCACTACGTTAAAACGTAAAATACACAACTTTTATACTTTTAAGGGTTAACTAATTCAAAATAATAGAACATTCCAGAGTGTTGCAGATTCTCAAAAACGTGTGAATATAGTCGCCATTGTTATCGAGAAAAATGTGGCGTTATAGTCGCCATTGTTCTCTAGAATGCGTGTGCCCCTGTTCGCCATTGTTCTCCAAACGCTAGAAAATGAAATGGAGCGTTTTGATTGGTTAAAACCACATTCCAACGAAAAGAACAATAGCGACCAGCCCCAACCATAACTACTGTGGTAGTGTCGGGCCGCTCCAGTGTATCATGTCGACTCGCCGCGCCGCAAGTGCACGACGAATGATGACGCTGGTTAGCATCCGGTCTCGAGGTGACGGACGTTGTACGAGACTGCCCTGCGGGTAACAAAAATCAGCTCCTAAAGATGGTGGCACTCAATCGCTCCGGTGGGGCTGTGCGACCATGGTCGCAAACATTAAATACAACTGTCTCATCCCAAGAATTTGTGTCACCAGTATGCCTGTCCATAGCAATTTCGTGATCTATGAACGTACAAGATTTGATTTGGTGACCTAAAAATATAAGTCTATACAATGATTTTACCTAAACAATTATAAATATGCAAGATAAAACTAAAATAAGAGGATACGAAAATACGAGACACAGAGACAGGTAGATAAACTTTTAAACATGGGGCTCCCTGAGGTACCACACAGACTCGTAGGTCCGCAGAGGTATCCCCGCAAGTGCATCATGCGGGCCTCCGTCTCAGGAAGGTGTCACCACTGCTTAAAGCGGGAGAAGAGTAGTAGGCAAAAATGGGCCCACTCTAATATTTCAACCAAAAATGCTTGCGGAAGAAAAGACCATACCTAGTGAGATTATGACTATAGGGTTGCGTGCTGTTTTACGTGAAGACGGGACGAGCGATTCCCGATGGATTCCCTTGTCACCATCTTATGTGATTCTTAGTATGCTGAATTAGTAGCCCCACCGGAACGATTGAGTTCCAACGGCCTTAGGAGCCAGTTTTTGTTTCCCGCAGGGCAGTAATGTACAAGGTCCGTCACCTCGAGACTGAATGCTAACCAGCGTCATCACTTGTCGTGCACTTCCGGCGCGGCGAGTCGACATGATACACCGGAACGGCCCAACACTACCCGGCGAGCTACACTACACCAATTATATTCGCAATGCGTAAGCTAATGTTCATGATATTTGAAGATGTACAACCGCATTACAACCAGTCCCACCCACCCCCTATATATATATTTGGTGCTAATTATAGGCACGCATAGGTGTAGTGTAGCAAATAGTATGACTATAACATGAATTTCTAACCTTTCCTTATCTTTTGCGAACTAAAAAACACACAATTTTCATTCTTCTCCTTTTAATTTGTGCATCCGATCGCAGAGCCTGAGCCCCCTCAACTATTATCAGGCTACATTTTTTATCTTTTGATTTTCCACCTTTAAATTCACCACAGTGCGCCATATCTATTAGTTTATTTACATGTTTGTTTGTTTACCTTGTTTGGCTAATTATTTATTTATTTATTGATTGATTGATTTATTTCACCTGTTTCGCTTTGTTTCCCGCATCTAGGGGGATTTGCGTTACTGCGTCATTCGCGTTATGAGTTAATGCCCCTGGTATAACGTCAAAGTCACGTCGTAGGTAACAATTAGGACTGATGATAAAGCATGGTTCGACGTGGCACTAAGGCATGAAATTAGGGTAAGAGATAGGCTTAGGAAAGGGGCCAGGAGGAGCCAGCTGCAAACAGACTGGCTCAAATTTAAAAGGCAACGAAACAAAGTTAATAATATGAAAAAGAAGGCAAAACAGGATTTTATAGGATCTGCAGATATAATGTTAGAGGAGCTGTCTACTCATAATCCCCGTCCATACTGGAAATTAGTGAAACAGCTTATTAGCGGAAACTCCACCTCAACTATCCCGCCACAACTATTTGAAGATAATGGATGATATGAAAAATATGCTTATACTGACTTAATACTGTATATTATTATACAGGAATCAGAAGTAATAGACGTAATACAAGTACTTGCGCTAAATAAGGCCTCTGGAAAGGAAGAAATAAGCCATAAAATGCTAAAGGCAACATCACATTCAATAGCATCTCCATTAGCATTGCTCTTCAACAAATCATTTGAGACCGGGATATTTCCAAATGCTTGGAAAACTGTGTTTGCTTTGTTTAAAAAAGGTGACCAGGAATTACCTGAGAACTACCGACCAATTTCACTCTTAAGTACTGTAGGTAAAGTTATGGAAAGAATAATATTCAAGCACGTATATAATCACCTCCATAGCCAAAATCTCCTCTACAAGTACCAGTCCGGTTTTCGGCCTGGCTCTTCAACTGTCGATGAACACAAATCCAAATGTGTTGTACTTTGTGACATCGCGAACGCATTTGACAGAGTATGGCACAAGGGGTTGATGTTTAAGTTACAAGAGCTTGGACTAGGAGGAAGATTTCTTATCTGGTTTAGTAACTATTTATCTTCACGACAACAGTGTGTCTTAATCAACCAAGACAAATCTTCTTTGAAACAAATAGAAGCTGGAGTTCCACAAGGTGCAGTGCTCGGTCCACTCTTATTCCTAATTTATATAAATGACATTTCACATAACATCGACAGTGTCTTACGTTCTTATGCTGATGACACATCTTTATGCTGTTCTAGTGCCACGTTAATTGAAATTGAAAGAAACCTAAATAAAGATTTAAACCAAATTTCTGACTGATCGAAACAATGGTTAGTCAAGTTTAATGCCACAAAAACTGTAAATCTAACTATTTCGAATACACTTAACTTTTCATTTCCGAATATTTTTCTAAATAACATACAAATATCATCAGTGCAGTCTGGTAAGTATCTTGGCGTAACAATTTCGAACGATTTAAAGTGGACAACTCATATAGACCAAATATCCAAAAAGACTGCCAAAATATTGGCCACCATGCGGCAGATGAAATACATTTTAAGTAGAAAAACATTATTCAAAATTTATGTTGCTTACCTCCGCCCAGTACTCGAATATGGGTGTGAAGTTTGGGACGGATGTTCGGACCAGGATGCTGATAAACTTGAGATCATACAGAATGAAGCCATGCGGATTATAACTGGTCTGCCAAAATACACACCTTTGGCAAATCTTTATAGTGAAACGGGCATAATACCTCTACGGGAGCGTCGAAAGCACAAAAAAACTTATTTTGTTCTATAAAATTATCCACAACGAGTGCCCTGACTATATACATGATCTGATTCCTGAACGGGTGGGTAATGCTTCAAGATATAATCTTCGAAATTTAGAGAATTTTATGCCACCAAGGCATCGCCTTGAAGTGTTTAAAAAATCTTTTCTACCTAGTACCATCCAGTTGTGGAACAATCTAGAAACAGCCATAAAGTCAGCGCCGTCTGTTTCGATTTTCAAAAGCAATCTTACAAAATCTGACCGAAATGTTTCAGAACAAATTTCCATATACTATTCCTTAGGTAGAAGGCGCGGAAATACCTTACTTTGCAAACTCAGAAACAATTGTAGCCAACTGAATAATGATTTATTTCGACACAATTTACTCGAAGAAAGAAACTGCCCAGAATGTCAAACGCCAGAAACATCTTTTCATTATTTCTTAGAATCTCGATGATGGGAGAGAAGAGATTTATTTAGGGCCATAGTAGGATGTATGCCCAATATGCTGCTAGTCTTCATTCTGAATGGAAATCCAGATTTATCTCCACAAATGAACGATGTTTTGCTAAAAAATGTACAGAACTATATAAAACAAACCATCCCCTTTTAACATATACGTACTAACTGCTAAGTGATATAAAATATCTCTCCTAACATCTATCCCCCACCCCACACCTCTCTCTCTCTCTCACTCTCTCTTTCCTCTCTCTCTCACTCACTCTCTCTCTCTCTCTCTCTCTATGATTATGTAGGGAGAGGGCCTAGCTAAGTTGATAGAACTTGTGCCCAATCCCGTTGTATTATCAGTACAATAAAATATGTTTTAAAAAATGATGTCGGTGTTTTTCAATAGCGTCGCAAAGAGCGCGGGTATTTCCCATCTGTTCTGTTCTGTTCATTTTGCTATTTCCGTTATCTTTGTTTACGTGTTCAATTACGTATTTTGCCTACAGGAAGCTACTAGCGATTAATGGCAGACCGTCACCCAAACGATGATTGGTCCAAAGTGATGCGCATGCGTAATCCGTGATTATCCAACCTAAAAACAAAAATTCATCTAAACTCCATGATAGCTGGGAGATCACGGAAACTGGTGCGTTTACCTCATGCGACCTTGTGATGACTCTATTCAATTAAAATTTCTTTGTTTGAATTATGTAGAATTAAATTGAATTTCATTTTTCTGTCGGATAGTTGCGCTATTACGCATGCGCGTCATAGAGTATTTGACCAATCAGCGTTTGGGTGACAGTCTATCATTAATCGGTAGTCAGGAAGCTCACTGTAAGGAAATCATGGAATGGCAACCAGTTCTTTTCCGCGTTCTAACGGACCTACTATGTATTGCTACAGGTAATTCAACATATCTATAAGATAATCAATGTATATATTACTGTAGGAATTAGTAATCGCGATCACCATAGACCATATAATCTGTTTCCGGGATTTTGTGGAGTATCCAGTTTCGGGGCGCCTAAGCAGAAATTGCTAATAATTTAATAAATACCTTAGATATTTAAAAATAAATAGGCTTCACTTGTTATTGACTTTATCCCTTATCCAGCGCAAGCTAGAAGAAAATCCCCCAAAACGAAATGTCAACACACAGTGCCATTAGGCGATGACGCACGTCAAAACAAACAAGAATTCCGCGGAATTAAATGTCTCGCCTGAGTTTAGCGTGGCGTATCCACATTCGGGGCGCCTAAGCAGAAATTGCTAATAATTTAATAAAGACCGTAGATATTTAAAAATAAATTGGCTTAACTTGTTAGTGACTTTATCCCTTATCCAGTGCCAAATTATATGCAATAATAAAAGATTTTTTCAAAGGTAAACTACCAAATTCACTGTCTTCTCCAGGCTTCCCACGGAGGTATGGAAGTCTGGAAAAGGTATGGAAATTTAAGAAAACCATTTCCAGGGCTGGAAAAGCCATGGAAAATTCGATATTTCGCGGTACCGCTATGGAAAAGGTATGGAAAATTAAAATATCGGGATTTGAAATTTTTTCAGGCAGCCATTTGTCAACAAACACTTCCTTGTTCCTGGTTTGCCGAGTCTGGATTGGGTACCGGTAACCGCCAAGCTCCAATACATAGCGATTACTGGGAACGTTTCGCGCGTGAGCAATACGTATCTGAACAAGTTTGGATTGGGTCCCGGTAACCGCTGTGATTGTATAAACTGCGTAGAAAACTATAGAAGACTATTTTTGAAAATTTATCACTGGAGTGCCTGGCTCTTTAACCAAGCCAGACATTTCAGTGCTAAATTATTAAAGATAGCCCTCTCTTGGTCTGCAAATGAACATTTTCTGCTTTTGCCCAGTGCTATCCCAGTATTCCTCGTCTAAATAAATAAAGGGATACAGATCCTTATATTAAATACTAAGTTATTAAGTCAAATTAGTTCCCAAATATTCAACAATAATATTTTAACTCTACTTTTGCTATTGTCTAACAGTCTTAGAAAATGTCCATTAGCAGACCAAGAGAAGACTATTTTTGAAAATTTATCACTGGAGTGACTGGCTCTTTAACTAAGCCAGACATTCCAGTGGTAAATTATTAAAGATAGCCTTCTCTTGGTCTGCAAATGAACATTTTCTTGGATCAAAGGACTGCTAATTGCTCAGTGCTATATCCCTCATCCATATATGATATCTGTGTTATTTTAATAGTTTACCCATAGTGTGTGTGTGTGCGTGTGTCAGTGCTATATATATGATAGTTTACTAGTTTAATTATGAAATTTACTTATGCATTGTTTTCTCATGTTTAACTGTGATATGATGTACACAATAGAACCAATTAAACGCCTCAAATGTTAAAAATAATTTTTTAAAGTCTATTTTCCCCAAATGTCCACTATTAAAATGTCATTAAATGGCTATGGAAAAATTTTTATTTGGTCTGGAAAAAGTATGGAAAAATATTCTCCCCAAGGTGTGGGAACCCTGCTTCTCGCTTTAACCTAAACACTGAAATACACTCATACAACACCAGATCTAGACACAAATTTCACACAGAATACAATAGAATGGAAATCTCAAAGCAAAAACCATCCTTTCAAGCTACAAAACTCTGGAATAACACAGACATGAACACACGTACACGGATTATTAGTAAAAAATTCCTACAAACATATTATTAAACAAATGTTCATTAATAAGTACTAAATCGAGTAATTGGACCTCACTCATATATTAGTTACTGCACCTTGATGCGCCTGGACACCACAGCAATTACCAGCAATTCATCATGAAGAACCACCTGTTAACAATATTGATATTATTTCTCTTGCCTTGCCTCTACACTCCGGTTTGACATATTGTCTACATAAAATAAAAGGTCTGCTGAATATTCTGGACCTAGTGGAATTTGCGGGAGAATTTTCTGCATAAGGCAGCAATGTCTTCTATTCCAAATGTGTACAGAAGATTACTTAGTCATAACTAAATCAGTTTGTTGCTAGAATCATGTTGGCCATTGTTATCTTTACTGTATCATTAACCATAATCATATTTAATTTAATTTATTATATTATATTTTATGTGACTGTCCGGCTCCTGGCTCTTACAGACAACACATCCCAAGAGTCATAGCTCCTCTTGCTGGGTGTTTTGAAGAGGACTTGACCTAAGCCCTGGGTGTGTTGGGTTTTCTGAATATTCAGCAAGTGTGCAGCTTCTGTGTTAAAATCTTGAGTCAAATTGGACCAGCACTCCTCAAGATATACACAGATCCAGAACTGGATCATATCTAAGAGCTCTCAAAAATCCACCATGACAAACACACTAAGAAATAGACGCGAACACAGATTCACATGGTCACATTTACTCTCTTTCCTCTAGGGAAAGAAGGTGATAGACAATAATAATAATAATAGTAGAAACAGGATGAACTCCAGACCCCACCCCACCCCCTTCATCCCCTAGCCCATTCCAATGAGTGAAATATGTTACCCACAGTATGAAAAACAATCAAAAACAAGTGAACCATGTTTGTCAAATGTCTTGTCTTTTTTTTTTCTCTTCTTTTTTTATATCAAATCCTATATTATTTGTCTGTAGTTATGTATAATGTATTGTCATAATGCCTTATGTCTACTTATGTCAAATCATGTGTGATTTGTATGTTATTCTATGTCATGGGTCCACAAGTTAATAGGCACAGCCTCCAGTGGACTCCCTGTTATCATATTGTAATTTGTAATATTTACCAAGAGAATAAAATCAAATCAAAATCAAATCAAATTAGAAGAAAATCACCCAAAACAAAATGTCAAGGCACAGCGCCATTATGCGATAACGTACTTCAAAACAAACAACAATGATGGTGTCCTGTTTCGGTGATACCGCGTACAGGCTCACCCAAATGACTGTTTCTGGACCATATAGAGTAAAAAATGCTGAACGTTTGAAGTTGTAACTGTCAGAATTATGAAGTGTTTTATTGTCACTTAGTTGTTTTTTCTCGGGTGATTGTGGTGGGATGCTGCCTCAGACTGGAGTTAGTTGTGAGGGATTAATTACTAAAGCATCAAATGGACATGTGCATCAGTTATTGAATAATACTATGCATATTTTTTATTGATTTTGATAAAAATGTGCTAAGAACATGCACTGCGCTATTGACTTTTGAACCACCCTGTTTTAAAGTGCATTTTTGGGATAACGTGGTAAGCGTTAGTCCATGGTTGGGGTCGAGTACAGGCGGCTGTACTGAGGCTGAGTACGAGACATGTACATTTTAGAAATTGTACTCGAGTATGAGTACAAGTACATGTTAATACCAAAATGTCATCCAAGGTGGCTATGGAGAGGGTGGGGGAGAACAGCTATACTATAATATTACCCTGTGCTTGCTATGGTGTTCTCTCTATTTATTTACGAAACAAAGGTACCTTGTTGGATATTTTGGGCATACGGTAGCATGGTGTTCCATATCCTCACGGTGCTTACCACAATTGATATCACAATAAAACTAATTAATCTTCCCTGTTTGAAATGTTGTTGGGATTTAAATGTCAGTCGGAATAACCAATGAGATGTTGAGGAATCTGGGCACTATTGGAAAGCATAAGCTTTTGGAGATTTTCAACCACAGTTGGTACACAGGAGAAGTTCCCCAGTCTTGGAGAGAGGCCAACATGATCCCTGTACTGAAAAAAGGCAAAAATAAATCCAAAGCGGCAAGTTATCGACATATCAGTCTGACTAGTTGCACTGTCAAAGCAATGGAAAGAATCCTCAACCAGAGACTTCTTCGACATCTTGAAAGCAGCAATCTGTTAGCGGATGAACAAAATGGTTACAGAGAGTGTAGATCTACTGAGGATCAAACAACATATCTGACACAGTCTATTGAGGCGGCGTTCCAACAGAAAAAGCATACCATCACTGTGTGGGTTGATCTGCAGAAGGCATTTGATAAAGTATGGCAGCATGAACTCCTCCAAAAGCTCAGGACCAGTGATATTTCTGGAAAAATGTACAGCTGGTAGGGCTGCAACAATTCATCGATGGATCGCGATACTTTCCCCATGATACGATACACGATACTTGTTTTCCGGATATGACCATTGATTTTAGACGTTAAACACTAAATAATACCTTTTTAAACTACGATGTAACTTTACCTCGAGGAGGGATTTTAGTGCAGAAAATTTAGGGACAAGTCACGACTGTTAGTTACGAAATCTGGTAACGCCACATAAATTTTACATCGTTCTTGGCCAATTCTCACAATATTTTCAATAAATTGTCGCAAACATATTTAGTTCGGTCTTTAAACACTTCTACAACGACGCCGGCTGTGAAAATTCCTTAAATTTAATCCAAATTTCTCGCGATAAAGAACCGCGGTGGGAGACAATGAAACAGCTTTTACTGTTTATGTACTATAGAAGAAAAATTGCTTGCTTTTGTACGATGCGGAGGGTGTCTATGGGATCAGCGTGACATACGAAAATAAGAGCGAGTGAGATACGAAACTGAGGCATCAAATTATTAAATCAATGAGCGCCTGACACACGTAATATACACTATAGAGGAATTTCATTCATAAATGCACACTAATTGGAGTTCCATAAAGGGTGATTCCAACAGTATCCAATCAGATTATTCCGCGGACTACTACGTCATTAGACATTAGTTGGCTATTTTTGCGGGAATTGTCAACTGTTCGTGGGTTAGTTGAACTAATTTTATTTTGACTCGTAATTGCTGCACATTTGCGTGGAATTTTAAGAGCTGGTAAGTAAGATATAAAATGCCTGTACTTAAACAGTGTCTCGAATTGCTGTACATATACGTAAATATGGCATTCATAACTGCTGGAATCGGCCATCTTACGACATTAGCCTAGTCACTCGGATATAAAAAATATAAAGCAGATTTCACAGAGCTACCGATTGGATGGTTTTGGCCAATACAATTCGCTTGTTTTACAATGCCTGCTAAAAATACTTTACTTTGTCATTGTCATAGCTGACATGAAGTATCGCAATACGTATCGCATCGTGACAGGAGTATCGTGATACGTATCGTATCGTTGCACCCCTAACAGCTGGATATGCCAGTTTCTCCTTCGATCAATACTCGCCATTCTGTTACTTCGGATATACAGATGGCCTTGACAGCTGGCTCTAGGACTATAGACTTAGAAAGCTTTACCGACTCCTTGTAACCGGGTACTCGGCTCCCAACTGCCGAGTACCCGTCTACCATAGAGCTCATTCTTGTTTGCATAGCAACAAGAGCTATACATGCTTTTCGCAGTGGAGTGATTAAGGAATAAATCTAAGTCTTTTTGTCTGTGATTGTGATAGCTAGTGATTCTCTTGCAAGGATAATTGGATAATATGGATACCGCCGAGGGTAACCAGGTCGTATATTTCCTTATTATTCCATAGTTAAAAGACTTAGGTCTCTAAATTTCGTTGTGTCGCATGTTCCAATTTCTGACCCCAAAGAATCTGGGACGTGTGTTAACAACGAGATATGCCGGATGATCGCCTTCTTTAAACCCCAACAGGCGATCGGCAGATATGAAAATAGGTGTTTGCTACGGTATTTGTAACACGAATATCGGCTGACGTCGTTCTCCGTAAGATCCGAGTGGGTGACGTCACACCCGTGGTGCTCGGATGTTTATGTGAAGAAATTTTTTTCATTAATTCGCGCATCTCGTTCTGGGTGCTGCGTACTGAAAATGGTACCAGAAAACTTTGGAATGTTCAAGTTTTGCGTTTTATCACGATCTGTTTGCAATGATCGGTGGTTTCAAAATTCTTGATTAGATGTGTGGTCTGCGGTTTTACCGTGTGCTACATACAGCAGTTTGTTTACATTTTGTTGTTTCTTCACGTATCGTTTTGGCTTTCGTTAGGAGTATAATTTATATTGATTGGTGAATATACCCCGAAGGCTATGCAATATGATTCCTGGTTCCGTTATACATCCTGGAGGATCAATTATGGGTTTATTTATGCCCGCCTCGTTCTTGTCGTCATAATCAATACAATCTTTGCTGTAACGTTGCGGGGTGGGATGCGGGAGGGTTACAGTTAATTTATGGTCAAATTATTTGAAAATTAATTGTCTGCCTTCCATCCGTGTGTCGTTCCGCTTGCTTATTGTAGGTTTGTGCTTATTTATAGGCCAAGCCAGCCCCGCCATCATGTGACGAGTGCCACAACTTCGTTCGGGTCCTATTTAAGGACCATGTCTGCTTTAGATGTACTCCATGTAACCTTGATAGTAGGTGTAATGTGTGTGCAGTGTGGTCCGTGGATATGATGTTAAAGGTCCTTGCCCAGAATGATGTGGCTGGGTCTGACGCGGGGTCAGACGGTTCGAAGTTAAATCGTGGAGCATCCGGTTCGGCCGGTGGGGCCGCTCCACGTCCCCAGCTGGAGGTGGCGGAGATGGTACCGCCGGCGTGGTTCGGTCCGGCTATGCAGGGTTTTCTGCATAGCGTTCTTCCCACGCTGGTGTCGGCCCTGCTGCCGAAGGTTTGGGGGGCTGTTTCTCCCCATGCTTGGTACGGACCCTGTCCTTGGACAGGGTTCTGGACTGGTCACCGAGGGCTCCACGGTTTCCTCGTCTAGTGACGACTCTTCGGAGTCTGAAGCCTGGTCCGGCGGTCAGACGTGGAGTGCCATTGGTGCCTGTGTCTGGCCACGGTTCCGCGTCTGCTATGGGTCCGCACGGTTTTCCGTGTGGGCCTACCCCATGGACTGGTGTGTTTCATGGGGTGGCGGCGGAACCGTTTGGTACCGGAGTGCCTGGCGTGTCAGCCGCTGCTCCTTACCGTGAGGCCATGGCTGGTAGGCCCGTGAACGCATCAACGGGTGACGTGTTCACGGGTGTGTCTTCCTCGGAAGTAGACTGGTCAGATGCTCTGGCTTGGCTAGCCAGGGTGGACCCGTCTGGTTTCGGCCACGGCTGAGGAGGATGCGCCCCGTCCGTCGGTTGCATCGATTAGGATGGGGATCTTGCCCGCAGCCCGGATCCAGTCTGTTGGACTGGATCCACGGTTCATCGAGTTGCTTGAGGCTATTTATAGTAAGCAGCTCATGACCAAGGGCCAGCTCCCTGCGGCCTCCAGGGAGGTGCGGGTGAGGTGTCGTATTCCACGGGGGGGGGGGGGGGGGGTTGGAGTACGACAGGTATGGTGTGGTACCGAGGATGACCGATGGGTTTTGGGTGTTCAGAGTGCTGGAGCGGGTGGCCCCGGTCCGGCACTTGTGGACAAGTCCCAGGCACACCAGGATGAAGTCCTGTCCCTATGTGATGAGGGTGTGAGGGCAGCTATGAGTGCTGTCAACCATTCGTATCGCCTTCTTCAGTCGGTGTGGGCTGAAGCGGGGCAGGCCACCCTGTGCCACCTGTGGCGCTTTCGTGCATCAATGACGGCTTGGTGCTGTCTATGGACGCACTGGCAAGGGTGCAGGCGCATGTGACAAAGTCCAGGAGGCAAATGGTTCTTGACCATATGCGTCCGGCTACAGCAGTCAGGGAGCGTCTTCTTGGGACACCCCTGACAGGGCCTAGCATCTTTGGTGGCCAGGCACAGGCCATCCTAGAGGACACTGCCAGCATTGTGCAGAATCGGTTTGCGGTAAACCTACAGCTGGAGCTAGTGCGGAAAGCGCATGCTCTAGGGGCTGTAGGGAAGCCGTTAGCTGTTCAACCTTCAAAGAAGCAGAAGAAGCAGAAAGGCAAAGCGAAAGCTAAGCCTACTGCGACTTCTGCTTCATCTGGTTTTTCTCAGCCGCCGGCGGCTAAGAAAGCCAGGAAGGTTGTGGAGGCCCCTACCCTCCCCAATGTTGCTCCTGATCGCCCTAGAGGCTGGAAGGGTAAGGGTAAGTCCTCAAAGGGCGGAAAGAAGGGAGCGGATCGTACCTGAGGGTACGAGAGCTCCCTTCGTATCCGCCTGGACCGTACCTGTGCGACAGGAACAGCGGTGCCAGTTAGACCTGCCGAGCCAAGAACGAAATTGTTCTCTCTCTCTCTCGTTAAGAAGGGGGGGGGGGGGGGGGTAGCGGACCGCGAGCCGGACAACCCCGTTAGACTGTGAGGCGTCTATGGTGGGTGGAAGGCTCATTCGTTTCATCGAGGCCTGGCGAGGTGTGACATCAGACAGTCTGGTCCTGGGATGGTTATCCCAGGGTTACATGCCGGAGTGGTGGGACTTTCCGCCGCAGAATCTGTCTTTGGCACCTGTCTGGACACCCGTACCAAGGGAACCAGACAAGTTAGAAGCCGTTCAAAACGAAGTGTCGGGTTTGCGTCTGAAGGGAGCAATAAAACCAGCGAACCAGAACACTCCAGGCTTCTATTCAAATATGTTCCTTGTCCCCAAGAGCACAGGGGGATGGAGACCCGTACTCAATCTCGGGCCATTAAATTGGTTTATCCATACGCCTCGGTTCCAGATGGAAACGCCGAGGTCGGTAATGGTGGGATTGAGGAGGGGAATGTGGTGTGTGTCGATCGATCTGAAAGATGCATATTTCCACATTTCAATGAACAGGAGTTGTCACAGGTTTCTGAGATTTGCGTTTCAGAATCAAGTATGGGAGTTTATTGTTCTCCCGTTTGGCCTGTCGACAGCTCCAAGGGTTTTCACAAGAGTGGTCCTTGCGGTGACAGCATTTCTCAGAAAAGAGAACGTGGCACTACACACCTACATAGATGACTGGCTGATCAAAGCAGACGCGGCAGCCATGTTGAACGTGGATACTGCTCTGACTCTGAAGCTACTTTCAGATCTAGGCTGGATAGTCAACAAGGAGAAATCCGAGTTGACACCCACGCAACATCTTGTTTATTTGGGGATGCGATTCGATCTCGAGGAGGGCAGGGTTTACCCGTCAGAGCCCCGAGTGGTGTCTCTGTTAGCCATCCTCAAGAGTTTTCGAGTGGGAAACCACATTCAGGCGAGGCGGTTTCTTCAGATGCTGGGCATGATGGTCTCCATGGAGCAGGTGATCCCGTACGCTGCTCTAATGCGAAGACCTATCCAGTTGTATCTGATGTCTCTGTGGAAACAGAGAACAGAACCCCTGTCAAAACTGGTGCCAGTTTTGGAGCCGATAATGTCGCATCTTGTATGGTGGAAAGAGCGTCAGAATCTCCTAGTAGGTGTTTCGCTGCACCTACCCCACCCCCAGCTGTCCGTGTACACGGATGCATCGCTGGAGGGGTGGGGGGCCTGCCTAGGAGAGCACCAGGTCTCGGGCACATATACTCTCCAGGAGAGCCAGCTGCATATCAATCTGTTGGAAATGATGGCAGTGGAACTGGCGTTGGAAGAATTTCTTCCGATGATCAGGGGCAAGGTGATATTGATACGGTCGGACAATTCGACGGTAGTATCATACATAAATCACCAAGGCGGGACCAGGTCACCCACACTGTGTATCAAAGTGTGGCACTTGATTCAGTGGTACAGGAATTACTCGGTTGTTTTGAAAGCAGCTCACATTCCTGGGCGATTGAACATTCTGGCGGGTGCTTTGTCTCTCAGACAGAGAATTCTGCCAACAGAATGGTCTCTCAACCCTCCAGTTCTGCGAAGGATCTTCGAGCATTGGGGCAAACCCAACGTGGACTTGTTCGCCACAAGGGAAAATGCTCAAATCATGACTTATGTCTCGCCGATTCCAGATCCAAATGCCGTCGATACAGACGCTCTGGCGATAAGCTGGAGAGGGATGCACGCTTACGCGTACCCACCCACCGTTCTTTTGCCGAAGGTATTGGTGAAGATCAGGGAGGAACCGTGTCTGGTCCTGCTAATAGCGCCGTATTGGCCCAGCAGGGCGTGGTTCACGGATCTGCTAGATCTGCTGGTGCAAAACCCAGTGCAGTTGCCCGAGATTCCGAACATAATCTCCCAGGCCAAGGAATGCTTCCTACACGAGCGTCCCGAAATGATCAAATTGACTGCGTGGATGTTATCAAACAACGTTCCACGTCGGAAGGCTTTTCTCGACAAGCTGCTGATTTCATCGCGGCTGCGAGAAGGAGGTCAACCTTCAAGTCATATAACAAGGTTAACAGATTTGCAGACTGGTGTGAAGAAAAGGGTATTGATACCTTTCAATCCACTATTCAGCAAATAGCAGACTTTCTCTGTGAGCTGTTCTTTTCAGGACTAGCTCCCGTCACAATTGCTGAATACAAGTCAGCTTTGGCATCAGTTATCCCTTGTCTAGCCAACAGGGATAGTCCAGAGGTGGCCCAGTTAAATGTGATGGTGAAGGGAATGAGCAATCTCCGACCGAGACAACCGGTAGTCATTCCAGCCTGGAGTCTATCTTTAGTGCTTAATGTACTGGCCAAACACCCTTTCGAACCGTTGCGTTCGGCTAGTCTAAAGCATTTGACTCTAAAGGCGGTTTTTCTATTGGCAGCTTCCTCAGCTAGAAGGCGCAGTGAGATCCATGCGCTTTCGGCAGAGAGGGACCGATTTATTGTCTCCGGAGAGGGTCTGCGTCTTCTGCCAAGAGCAGAGTTTATGTCAAAGAATCAATCTTTGAGATATCCCGGCAAACCGATCATAATACCGAAGTTAACAAGGTTTGATCGTGATGCCAGTGTCTGTTGTCCGGTCCGTGCTTTGACTAAGTACAGGAAACGGACTGACTCGTTACGGTCGAACGATAGACATCTGTGGATCTGCCATAAGAAGCCTTATGGCGCCGCATCCATGGATACTATCTCTCGTTGGGTAGTCGAATGCATTCAGACTACTCATGAGATGGCGACTGGGCACCAGGTGCAAGGCGCAAGGGCACACGATGTTAGAGGAATAGCCGCCTCGACCGCCCTTTACAGTGGTGTTCCGTTAGAGGACATCATGGCCGTTGCACAATGGCACTGTGAGTCCTCATTTACGGATTACTATATGAGGGATGTGTCAGACTCAGCCAATCCACTCGCTTTAGCTGTTTTGAGACGATAGTTAAGTGACCACAATGCTCTTCACCCTTTTTTCACTTTGGTAAGAAAAGAATCTAAAGCAGGCATGGTCGAGCGAGAGGATGACAACCAGATTGTGTCACTGATGGCCGGACCAGTGAATGGTTGGAGGCGGTACGTCTGAAGTCCAATTATCATAAGGTAATTCAATATTGAGAGTTTTGTATTATGTCTATATATCATGTTCATTCATCTTATATATTCATGCTCATTCCCAGGCTAATACATGTGAATATGCAAGGAACAGTTAACCCTCTTGGCATATTTGTGTTTCAGGCGAGATACATGTTCGTGAGTTCTCTCCCTTTTCTTAGGAGAAAAAAAGGTGGGGGGGGCAGTGATGCGAATGTGATTCGGTTCCGTTAACTTGACGGTCCTTTTAGGTCTCCGTTAGTCAGGTTTTAAGTCTAAATCTTTCTCCAAGGGGCAAAAGTAGCATTTATGGCTTGCCCCTTCCCACCAGGTTACTGATCAAATCTGGTGTATATCAGTAGTAACAGAATGGTGAGTATTGATCGAAGGAGAATGAAGGAAATGCCAATTTCCCTTTCTCCGAGATCTAACAATACTCACCATTCTGTTACGGACCCAGCCTCCCAGCCCCACGGAGGCAAGCCATGGATTTCTCTTGTTTGGTGGCTATGCAAACAATATGAGCTCTATGTTAGACGGGTACTCGGCAGTTGGGAGCCGAGTACCCGGTTCCAAGGAGTCGGTAAAGCTTTCTAAGTCTATAGTCCTAGAGCCAGCTGTCAAGGCCAGCTGTGTATCCGAAGTAACAGAATGGTGAGTATTGTTAGATCTCGGAGAAAGGGAAATTGACATTTCCTTCAATCTCCACAACCGAAAGGCATCAGTACAGCTGAATGGGATGAGCAGCAAGAAAGTCCTGCTACGACATGGTGTACTTCAAGGTGGTGTAGTCTCTCACACCCTCTTCACAATATTCATCAATGACCTGGTGAAGAACCTTCCAATGGGAGTCAGAGCTGCATTGTATGTTGACGATCTTGTGATGTGGAGCAGCGAGGAGTATGTGTCAACAGCCAATTACTGCATGCAACTCGCAATTGATCACCTCAATTCTTGGGTTACAAGATGGTTTGTCCAGATCAACAAAGAGAAGACAGTCGCAACTCTATTCACACTATCCACTAAAAAGGAACACAAGACAAGTCTGAAATTTGGTGACTCATTTCTGCACGTTGAGGATGAAGTAACTTATCTTGGTCTGATATTTGACAAAAGACTAACCTGGAAGGCACAAATCAGAAAAGCTGAAGGTATAGCCAAGCGAAGACTGGCAGTTATGCGGAAGCTTTCTGGAACAAAATGGGGAGCTAACATGAAAATTCTGAAACAGATTTACTCCTGATCAGTTAGGCCAATCAACGAATACGGCTCATCATCATGGATGACAGCTGCTACAAGCACCCTTCAGACATTGGATACGGTACAAAATCAGGCTCTTCGTATCATAACAGGGTCTATGAAGACCACTCCAATAGCAGCGATGGAAGAACTTACCAATATCCAGCCACTCCAGCAGAGACGAGAAATCAAGGCCGAGATTCAATACGAGAAATTCAAATTGATGCCTCACCATCCCATGCATATTCTGACTCACCAAATGTCTAGAAGAAGGCTCAAAAGGAATAATTTCTTGTTAACATCAAAGAAAATTGAAAGAAACAGAGAGTCGGACATCTTCTCCAGATGTAGAAACATAACTGCTATCTCTGAGAGGGAACCGTGGAAAGCTTCTGAAATAAAAAACACAATTTCAATCTGGCCCTCGATTCCAGGGATTGAAAGCAAGGGAGATCAAGCAGAGGTGACAAACAAAGTTCTTGCATTGAGTCATATTGCAGAAAACTACCCTGAGGAAGAATGGATACATGTTTATACAGATGGATCAGCTATCCAGGCTGTCAAGAATGGAGGGGCAGGTGCTCACATTCGGTTTCCATGTGGCGATATAACAGACTCATGCTTGCGAACAGGGAAGCACCGTAGCAATTACACTGCAGAAATCCAGGCACTGATCTTAGCTAGCCAAATGCTGATACAACGAAAAACCAGAAATGAAAATATTGTCTTCCTGACAGACTCCCTCTCAGCGCTCCAGGCGCTGGAGAGTGGAAAGGAAAGTACAGATTTAATTCAAGAAAATCTTACGCAACTGGCTATGGAGAACAATGTCAACTTACAGTGGATCCCCTCGCATTGTGGAATATTAGGAAATGACAAAGCTGATCAACAACGGGTCAAATAAATAACAATTCAACCGTCAGGTTGACTTTGAAGAACTGAAGCATATCATTAAAGCCACAAGAACCACCAGCAGGCAGCATAATGATGCAATACACAGCCTCAGTAGGGAGGATCAGACATGTATCTTCAGATTGAGGACTGGTCACAATCGTCTCAATGCACATCTTCACCGTCTCAAGATTACAGATTCTGCACTTTGTGAGTGTCAGCAGTCAGAAGAAACAGCAGAACATCTCTTACAGCACTGCCAGCGATATGAACAGGCTAGGAGAAACTTCTGGCCTATTGAAGTATCTTTTGAAGAGAAGATCAGAGGAGACAGACCAAGCTAGGTGGTCGTATTTCAGAGAGGCTGACCATATTCCCGCGGTAAACAAAGAACATTATCTACGGTGGGCCAGCATATTCAAAACACACATAAAATATCAAGAATATCTTTGAGAAGCTTGATTGCGCTTGGTTGTCCTGACGCGAAGTTGTGTGCAAGTTTGAGTCTGGATGCCAACACACAGTTTGGGTCTTCCTTTTATACTTTCCAGATGCGGCTCCACAAAATTGTTTGACCGGATTTGATTTTGTAGCCGAGATAGACATTTTGTAGCCGGTATTCCAAGTTGTGTAGATTGGCTTTGTGTGTAGCCGGTAGAGGTAGCTACTGTAGCCGGATTGGTGTGAAACTTGATAGGTGTGGCCGGATCACTGTGTAGTGTAGCCGGTAGCATCTTTCTATGCTGAAATGTAGCTGCATTTGTGCAGCTATTACCACAAAATAAAGGTGGCCGCTAGCGTGTGGCCGTTATGTCTATTAGGGCTGTCTTTATAAATTTAGTGTTAATTTATAAAGTATCTGTGGTCATGGTCAAGGGGAGAAGTATATAATGAGGTGGATTGCGTGTGAATACTAGTTTATGTATTCGTTCCAGTGAGATCCTGACTCATAGCGTTTCATACCAAGTTTGGTTGTACTCATCAGAGGAGAAGTAATATATAGATGATATATTTTGTCATTCATGTTTTGGATGGTTAATTATATTTAGTCAAAAAAGGGAGAGAAATATTAGATTCTTACCTTTAGTCCATTTGATTGAGGATGAGGAGTACGTTTTCTGCGGACAGTGCATCCTCTTCATGGCTGGCCTCTTCTTCAGGGATGAGGAAATCAGCATCCTGGTTGTTTGGTGAGAGTGGGAGGAAGGGGTCCTCAAAAGACACAGTGTTCTGATTCTCTAGGAGATCGTCCTCAAGTGTTGGTCCTGAAAACCTGCTGTCAGGACTAATAACCTGGGTCAAACACTTCAGGGTGGGGGGGGGGGGTGTCGCCGATGATTCGGTCTGAATTTGGTGATTCTCTGCTGCTAGAAAGTGGAGAGGAGTAGTGCGGTGGATTTTCCAATACTTAGATGTTGATTGGAATAATATCACTACCCACAATGTTTTCTATAGCTGATGGAGATCCGACAGGAGACGATAGCGGTCTTGGTGAGCTGGGTGGGCTTTGTCTCAGAGCTGTGTCTAATGCCACTTGGTTGATAATCCTATCCATGTTGTTGGATGAAATGATTATTTCTCCTGTTGTTGGGAAAATTTTGTGTGTATTCCCAAGATGTCTTCTGAAATTTCAGTTCTGGTATAATAATGATTACACAATGATTACACAATATAATAATGATTACACACTTCACAAAACCAGAAGCCCTTTTTCTCATGTGTTGTCCTGATGCTTTAAACAATGTGTAGGTGAAACTAAACAGGAATTCCAGGTTCGCATTAAAGAACACATAAGGGACATTAAAAACAACAAAGACACCTGTAGCACAACATTTTAATCTTCCCAACCACGGACCCACAGATGTCAATCACAGAATCATTGAGGTGTTACGTCACGATCCCGATAGTACAGAAGCGACCGCTTTCCGCAAGGACCGTGAAAAATTCTGAATTCATCAACTACATTGTATGGACCCAATAGGCATCAATCACGCAATCAATCATCATTGTCTACCTTTGGTGGTAAAACTTATAATACAATGTCAAGAATGCTTTCCAGATTAACAGTCTTCTACAAAATATTATTTATTTGAAAATCGGTCAAAATCTTGATTCTATCATCCTATATGCAGTAGGTCATGTCATGGTTTATTTGCAAGACGTGTGATTGGAAAATCCCTAAAATTATTACATGATAGCGTGTAATGACGTATCGCCTTTCTGAGCTTATTATAAATGGCACCCTTTAATCGTCCAGCATCAAGGCGGAATCACTGATCATGAGACTTGGTGTCGCTGACATAAACACATTAGCACACGATGTATTTCAGTCAGATAGAAGTTTTATATATTATTTTTTTGTGAGTTAGCGATGAGTTTTGGAAGTAGGGTATATGCGCGTCTCTTATAATATCAACAGGCTTTTGTACATTGTAGCTTTCTATTTTACTCGGTAATAAGAGGGGCATTTTGGAAAAAAGTTGTGAGTATCTTTGACTTCCTGGTTACAGCGTCGCCACTGGAAACAGGCGGCAGGCGGCGTGGGTTTTTATTTATAGCAAAAAATCATATTGTTGCGAGAATATGGAACCCGCGAGAATATGAGATGGGAGTATACAGGCAATCGGACTGAATGGTGTTGCTACCATGGGCGGCATTATCTCCCAGCCAAATTATTGTCAAAACCTTTCACAGAATATTTACTAATGCTTTTAACGATACAGAGTAAATGACAAATTCATTACAACAAGAAATAACCATTTGAATATTTTAAAATAATTTGATTGACAGTTGCTCCTAACTTAAGCAGAAATTATTTCCAGTAAAATTATTTTCAAAATATTTAACAATATATACTTCATAAAGAATATGCTGAATTCCTGGCATGATTGCTATGCATGTATAATATAAGGCTTTATCAGTGAAAGGGTTAAATTAGAAATAATTTACTCCAGATAAATCATGTAGTAATGTTGACTATTTTGAAATTAATTTGACTGATAAACATTACTGCTGATGGCAGCATTCGCTTCCAGTCAAATTATTTTCGAAGTATTCAACATTATACTTTATTCTTAAAATAGTTTATGTAATATTAACATTGATTAACCCTTTAACCCTCAAATTGGTTCAAGAAAGTTTAAATTTTCTCATAGAAATTGTCAATTTGCAGATTACCTCTGAAAATTTACCATTGGAATTACTGCCTGTCTTATCAAGCCTGTTATTCCAGTGTTAAGTTTTACAAAATAGTCTTCATGGTCTGCAAATTGACATTTTCCAAGGCCACTCCAGAATACTTTTTTCGCTGTATTAAATGTTAAAAGGTTAAGAGTTGGGAGGTCTATAAAGCCTGAAATAATAGGCTTTGTCCAATTTGATTGTCAGGACTGTCATGCATGAATGGTATCTTATCAGTAGGCATATAATTTCCCAGGCCAGGTATTTGTTGATGTAAGGCTTGTGCTCTTACACAAGCTCTGTTGTAATCCGCCTTACATCTCTCAACACTTTCAATGATAAATGAACAGAAATAACAATTTTTATGCTGCTAAAGAGATTCTATTGAACATTTTGAAAGTTATTTGGTGTTTAGTCTTGCTGCATTAAGCAGCAATTATGGTTTCCAGACAAATTATTAAGTTTACCCGTGTGACTTCCTTGAAAGGTAGATAAAGAGGGTTTTAATGGTGCAAGGGTTAAAATGCTTTACTTGTTTAATCTTATTTCCTATTAGCATACATGTACATACCCACAGCAATTGCCCATTTCAACACACATATCCAGAATTTCAAACCCAATTAACAGCTAAGTTTTTAAATATTTTCACTTGAAATTAATTTCATACCATGAGAGATGACCTTTTATCAAACCTAACCCATGAAAGATGACATTTATCAATTGTGAGTGAGGAAAGCTGATCTGTTGTCAATTCTAAGCACTGAAAGACAATAATTTGCCCATTCTTAGTGCTGAAAATTTATATTTCGCCTTCGATCAATACTCACCATTCTATTACTTCTGATACAAGCTATCCTGAATAGCTGGGCCCTAGGACTATAGACTTAGTAAGCTTTACTGGCTCCTGGAACCGGGTACTCGGCTCCCAACTGCCGAGTACCCATTTGCCATGAAGCTCATTCTTGTTTGTATAGCAACAAGAGCTACATGCTTTTTTGCAGATGGAAGGAGCCGATGATAACCAGGTTGTATATTTCCATGTTATTCCATAGTTAAAAGACCCCGAATCTGGGACTTGTGTTAACAACGAAATATGCCAGATTGATCGCCTTCCTTTAGCCCCAACAGGCAATAGGCAGATATGAAATAAGGTGTTGGCTATACGGTATTTAACACGAAAATCGGCTGACGTCGTTCTCCGTATGATCTGAGCAGGTGACGTCAAACCCGAGTTGTCTCAGATTTTTATGTGAAGAAAATGTTTCATTAATTCGCGCATCTGATTCTGGGTGCTGCGTACCAGGGTTGGAAAAAAATCGATTTTTTTCAAAAAAATCAAATCAATCGATTTTTTTGATTTAAATCGATTTCAATGATTTAAATCGATTTTTATTCGCGACATCCCAGGAAATTACGTAAAACTTATACAGTGAAACCTATATTAAGACACTGGCTGTGGGAGTCGCAGAAGGTGGTCTCTTAAGACAGGTGGTCTCTTAATACAGGTCCAGATGCATTGCTAAACTGTATTTTGGAACTGAATAAAGTGGTATTTTTATGACTTATTTTTAACTGAATTTTAAGCTTGCTGGTTTCTTAATACAAAAAAACTTTGTTCGCTTAAGCAGTTTTAACAGTATTATTATTGCATCATTTTTTATTGCATCATTTTTTTATTGCATCATTTTTCTATTGCATCATTTTTTTATTGCATCATTTTTTTTAAATGATGCAATAGAAAAGCATTTTTTCATTCTTGAAAAATACAGTCAAAACTGCTTAAGTGACAAAGGCTATGAAATATTTTCAATTCCATAATTAGCAAAATGTCTAACTCCGGCCGAAAACAAGATCCAATATGGATTCATTATGAGAAAGTGAAGACCCCAGATAAGGCCGGTGTCCGGGCTGTCTGCAAGGTCTGCCGACACGAACTCCAAGGTATCCCAGAGCGGTTAAAAAAACATGCAGCCAATTGCACAGGTCCACCAACACCAGCACTTCAAGGTCTAGCTGTAGCCGCAACAGAAACGGGGACTTCATCTCAATCTGAGCAGCAGCAGCGCGTTGAAACTGTTGTTGATCAAAACGATGTGGTGGTGATGGAAGTTGAACCTCTGTCAACTTCAAGTTCTGCTTCAGCGGCAGTGAAGCGCCCAGTGCACGGTCAATTAGCTGCTGGTACATTGGCCGCTAAGATACCCAAGCTGAATTATGGTCTACAGAATTATGTCATCAGAACTTCAGCAGAAAAACGTGGTGAATTAGATCGTGATGTAGCTAGGATGGTGTATGCTACGAACTCCCCATTTCGCTTAGTAGAAAATAGACATTTTATAAACCTTGTAAAAGATTTACGACCAGGCTATCAACCACCATCCAGAAAGGACATAGGGGGGAAATATTTGGATGTTATCTACACAGAAGAGCGGGAGAAGGCGAGAAAAAATTTGGAAGGTGAACTTGTCTGTCTAGCATTAGACGGTTGGAGCAATATTCATAACGAGCCTATCGTATGTGCTACAGTGACGACCTGCTTAGGTGATATTTACTTAGTGGATACTACGGACACCTCTGGACATCCTCACACAGCGGAATATCTTTATGACATTGCGAAGCAGACAATTGAAAACACGCACAATGATTTTGGGTGCATTATATGTAGTATCGTCACAGACAATGCTGCTAATGTAGCAAAGATGCGAGAGTTCTTGAAAGAACGACTGGGTTTCAACATGATTGCGTATGGATGCACGCCTCATCTTCTAAATCTGACTTCAAAGGACTTAGAAATGGGTAATGTTAAGGAGCATGTCACACAAGTTGTGAAGTATTTCCGAAATAACCACTTTGCTAGTGCCCAAATACGCCAATCATCGTGCAGAAAGTTAGTGATGCCAGCAGATACAAGGTGGAACACAATGTACGATTGTTTAAACTCGTATTGTGAGGCATGGCCGACACTTGTGACAATCTGTGATGGACATACTGACCGCATAGATGTTGCCATTGCCAATAAAGTTCGTAATGTAGTAATCAAACGTTCTGCAGATGAATACCGACTTTGTTTGAAACCAGTAGCTTGCGCTCTCGATAAAGCTCAATCGGACAATTGCACAATAGCAGAAGCAGTTGAATTATGGAAAGATGTAAAAACGGCCCTGCATAATGACACTAATAATTCAACAAAGCGTGCGGCCGATAAGCGTTATCAACAAGCTGTGACACCTCACCACATGCTGGCCAATCTACTCCACCCTAAATACCGTGGTCGAAACTTGACTCAGCAAGAACGTGAAACTGCACTCACCGTAGCATCCGAAATCCCTGGTTTGATGACTTTGGTAATCAAATTCGAGGCCATGGCACCACCATTTCACATTCTTAAATTTAACGACGAAGTTGTTAATGGAGTAACCTCTCTTCATTGGTGGAAGTCGCACAGACGTGACTTCGAGGATGATCTGCTGGAAGCATTTGAATTCACTCAGCGTCTGATGTCAGCTGTGGCGGCGTCAGCTGGTGTCGAGCGCGTGTTCTCCAGCTATGGGCTCGTGCAGAGTAAGTTGAGAAACAAACTTGGAACTTTAAAAGCGGCTAAACTAGTATTTCTTTTTCGGTCCCTAAACTGTGACAAAGAAAATGACTTCCGGTTTCAGTTGAATGATGATTGTTGACTAGACTAGTGAAGTACAATTGCAGCATTATTGAAAACTGAAAGTGAAAAGTGATGACAGACACATCTATCTGTGACTCAGTTAGGTTTGCGCGATATTGCTTGAGAGAATATCGATATCGTTATTATAAAAAAATTGCGGTATCTCAATAGTCAATATATCGAGTGTTCTGGTTAATTACTTAATTGTGAATAATTAAAGAATATGCATCCCATCATTCATAACATATTGAATATTTTGAAAGCAATTTCACTGGAAGCCGTTGCTGCCTAAGTCAGCAACGGTTTTCAGTGAAATTGCTTTCAAAATATTCAATATGTTTATTATGTTACGAATGATGGGATGTCTATTCTTTAATTATCACTGTTTGAACTAATAATATATAGAGTTCAAAATTTATATATTACGTCATATTAGCAACGATTTTTCAATTTTGTTCACAATTGCATCACAGATACAGTGAGTAGCAATAGGACAGAAATGATGCAATGCATAAATCTAACGAATTAGCCCTAATTAGATGCACAAAATCTATGAAGGTATGCAAAAGTCATCATTGTCTAAGTCTATCAACCTTGTTAACTTCTGTCTTTAAAAATATGCTCAAATTAAAATTGATAAACTGGTGTACATTTTTCAACAATTTTGGTGGACGATGTTGCTGTCTGCGACAGCTCTATCATCCACCAAATTTGTTGAAAAATGTACACCAGTTTATCTTTAACCCTTAGCACACTGATGTCGAAATTTTTAAATTTCAAATTAAATTTAAAGATAAACTGGTGTACGTTTTTCAACAAATTTTGTGGAAGATGGTGCTGTCACAGACAGCAGCATCGTCCACAAAAATTGTTGCAAATTGTACACCAGTTTATCTTTAAATTTAATTTGAAAATTTAAATTATCATGCTCCAGAGTGCTAGGGGTTATGTTTATTTTGAAAAATTAAAACTCCTACATCAGTGTGCTAAGGGTTAATGTAATGTAATGATGTGTTTACGTGTTACAATGTATATAGTTTCTTGCCAGTTTCAGCAATTACTGATTTTGATTTTTGAAGTTGTAGTAAACTACTTAATTTAATAACATTTCAATCTTTATTGTTTTAGTGTTAAATAAAATGGAGCCCAAAAGTCCAACTTGATAAGCACTAGCCAATAGTAATCGAGACACTCAATGACACTCCAGAGTGACTCCAGACGCATGTCATAGCTGAAAAAAGAGACAGTGTCTTGCTTTAAAAGAGTGTGCTTTTGGAATTAGACTAATAGTAATAGCCATACTGGCCCATACATGACTTTTCATGTACACTATTGCTTTAATGGTCATGTAGTGACATGTACGCACATGGAATTCTCCTCTTCTTTACAGCTTACACATACTTAATGATCATACTTTGTACACATGTGTGATGTACTGTGTACATGAACCTCAAGTATGTAGATTGTAGATGTGGACTCGTGCACTGGGTCTAGTATTGCTGATGACAAATATGAGCAATTAAGTGTATAATTCTATTTTGTGTTGATGTTCAAGTGCCATGGAAGCAGTAAAATAATTATGTTACTTTAATTTAACAAAATTACTGTTAATTGTATTAATTACTTGAAAATTCCTCTATTTTTGCAAAACTGATTTAAATCACGATTTTTTCGATAAAAATCGAGTGATTTAAATCATGATTTAAATCATGATATAAATCAATTGATTTAAATCAAGCCAACCCTGCTGCGTACTGTATTGGTACCTGAAAAACTTTGGAATTTTCAAGTTTTGCGTGTTATCACGATCTGTTTGCAATGATTGGTGGTTTCAAAATTCTTGATTCAGATGTGTGGTTTGCGGTTTTACCGTGTGCTACAGCAGTTTGTTTATATTTTGTTTGATTAGTAAATATACCTCGATATGGTTCCGTTTATACATCCTTGAGGATCAGTTTATGGGTGTATCTTGCCCGCTTCATTCTTATTGTCATAATCAATGCAATCTGCTCTTTGCGGGGTGGGGTGTGGGAGGGTTAACATTTAATTTATGATCAAATTATTTGAAAGCTATTTGTCTGCCTTCCATTCCTGTTTCGTTCCGCTTGCTTATTGTAGGTTTGTGCTTATTCATGTGATGAGTGCCATAAGTTCGTGAGGGTTCTGTTTAAGGACCATGTCTGCTTTAGATGTACAAATTGTAATCTTGATAATAGGTGTAACATTTGTGCAGTGTGGTCGTCCGATTTGATGGTCAAGTTCCTTGCCCAGAAGGACTTGGCAGTGTCTGACGCGGGGTCAGGCTGTCCGAAAGTAAATCGTGGAGCATCCGTTTCAGCCCCTGGGTGCGCTCCACGTCTGCAACCAGAGGTTGCGGAGATGGCACCGCCATCGTGGTTTGGACATGCTATGCAAGGCTTCTTGCATCGCCTCCTGCCTATGCTGGTGTCATCCCTGCTTCCAAAAGTTGTAGGGCAGTCTCTTCCCGTGCTTGGTATGGACGCTGTCCATGGACAGGGTTCTGGACTGGCCACCGAGGGAGCCGTCTTGCACGGCTCCCTGGCAGTCCTGTTGGGCTCCGGTCTCATAGGTTCTGTCTCTCTGCGGCCACCTCCGGGTGGTCCAGTAGCGGTGGCCGGTCCGTCAGGCATGGGAGCCGTCCGCCAGTGTTTCCTCGTCTGGTGACGACTTCGGAGTCTGAAGATGAGGAGGCCGAGGATTAGAGATTGCTGCGGCCTGAGATGCCGCAGGTGGAGATTATGGAGGTCGATTCCGGCCTGGACGGAACCGCCTTCCATCTGTCGGGCTTGGCGCAAGCCAGGGCAGCGGCTCCGCCCATGGTTGAGGCCACTCCGGTACCGGGCACCGGGCCCGTGATGGTTGGTTTCCACCAACCGACATGGTGACGGGTGTGGCTGGCCGGGCGTGGTATACACCTATCTTGCCTGGCCAAACGGTCAGGCATGGGGTGTCATTGACGTCCGTGCTTGGCCATGGTTCCTCAACCGTTATGGGTCCGCACGGTTTTCCGTGCGGACAGCTGCTACTCCATGGACTGGTGTTTTTCCATGGGGTGGTGGCGGAACCGTACAGTACTGGAGCTCCTGGTGTATCAGCAATGGCTCCTAGCCTGGAGGCTGTTGCTGGTAGGGCCGTGAGCACGTCAACGGGTGACATGTTCGCAGGAGTGTCCTTTTTGGAGACAGACTGGTCGGAGGCTCTGGCTTGGCTAGCCAGGGTGGACCCGTCTGTTGTTTCGACCACTTCCAAAGAGGATGCACCCCGTCCATCGGTGGCATCGATTAGGACGGGGATCTTGCCCGGATCCAGTCTATTGGACTGGATCCAAGGTTTATGGAGTTGGTGGATGCTATTTATAGCAAACAGCTCCTGACCAAGGGCCAGCATCCTGCGGCCTCCAGGGAGGTGCGGGCGAGGTGTCGTATCCCACGGGGGGAATACGACAGATATGGTGTTGTTCCAGCGGTCACTAAGGATGATCGCTGGCTGCTCGGTGTCCAGAGTGCTGGAGCGGGTGGCCCCGCCCAGGCGCTGGTGGACAAGTCCCAGGTGCACCATGACGAAGTCTTGTCCCTATGCGATGAAGGGGTGAGGGCAGCAATGAGTGCTGTCAATCACGCTTATCGCCTTCTTCAGTCGGTGTGGGCTGAAGCGGGGGTAGGCCACCCTGTGCCACCTGCGGCGCTATCGTGTGTCAATGACGCCCTGGTGCTGTCTATGGACGCATTGCCAAGGGTGCAAGCGCGAGTGACGAAGTCTAGGAGGCAGATGGTCCTTGACCATATGCGTCCGGCTACTGCCGTTAGGGAGCGTCTTCTTGGGACGCCCCCTTACTGGCCCTAGCATCTTTGGTGGCCAAGCGTGGGCCATCTTAGAAGACACTGCCAGCATTGCGCAGAATCGGTTAGTGGTGAATCTGCAGCTGGAACTAGTGCGACATGCGTCTATAGTGGGTGGAAGGCTCATGCGTTTCGTCGAGGCCTGGCGAGGTCTGACAGTCTGGTCTGGGGATGGTTATCCCAGGGGTACATGCCGGAGTGGTGGGATTTTCCACCACAAAATCTGTCATTGGCACCTGTCTGGACACCCGTCCCAAGGGAACCAGACAGGTTAGAAGCCATTCAAAACGAAGTGTCAGGTTTGCTTCTGAAGGGAGCAATAAAACCAGCAAACCAGAACACTCCAGGCTTCTATTCAAACATGTTCCTTGTCCCCAAGAGCACAGGGGGGTGGAGACCCGTACACAATCTCAGGCCATTAAATTGGTTTATCCATACGCCTCGGTTTCAGATGGAAACTCCGAGGTCGGTAATGGCAGGATTGAGGAAGGGAATGTGGTGTGTATCGGTCGATCTGAAAGATGCATATTTCCACATTCCAATGAACAGGAGTTGTCACAGGTTTCTGAGATTTGCATCAGAATCAATTGTGGGAGTTTGTAATCCTCCCATTTGGCCTGTCGACACCTCCACAGGTTTTCACGAGAGTGGTCCTCTCAGAAGAGAGAACGTGGCGCTACACACCTACATAGACGATTGGCTTATCAAGGCAGACACGCCAGCCAAGTTAGAGGTGGATACTGCTCTGACTCTGAAGTTACATGTACTTTCAGATCTAGGCTGGATAGTCAACAAGAAGAAATCCGAGTTGACACCCGCTCAACAGTTCGTTTATTTAGGGATGCGATTCGATCTCGAGGAGGACAGGGTTTACCCGTCAGAGCCCAGAGTGGTGTCTCTGCCATCCTCAAGAGTTTTCGATTGGGAAACCACATTCAGGCGAGGCGGTTTCTTCAGATGCTGGGCATGATGGTCTCCATGGAGCAGGTAATCCTGTACGCTGCTCTGATGCGAAGACCTATCTAGTTGTATCTGATGTCTCTGTGGAAAAAGAGAACAGAACCACTGTCAAAGCTGGTGCCAGTTTTGGACCCATTAATGTCGCATCTTGTATGGTAGACAAAGCGTCAGAATCTCCTAGTAGGGGTTTTGCTGCACCTACCCCACCCCCAGCTGTCTGTGTACACGGATGCATCGCTGGAGGGATGGGGGGGGCCTGCCTGGGAGAACACCAGGTCTTGGGCACATGGACTCTCCAAGAGAGCCAGCTGCATATCAATCTGTTGGAAATGATGGCAGTGGAACTGGCATTGGAAAAGTTTCTTCCAAAAGTCAGGGGCAAGGCGATATTGATACGGTCGGACAACTCGACAGTAGTATCATACATAAATCTCCAAGGCGGGACCAAGTCACCCACACTATGTATGAAAGTGTGGCACTTGATTCAATGGTGCAGGAATTACTCGGTTGTTTTGAAAGCAGCTCACATTCCGGGGCGATTGAACAGTCTGGCGGATGCTTTGTCTCGGAGACAGAGAATTCTGCCAACAGAATGGTCCCTCAACCCTCCAGTTCGGCGAAGGATCTTCGAGCATTGTGGCAAACCCAACGTGGACTTGTTCGCCACAAAAGAAAATGCTCAAATCATGACTTATGTATCGCCGATTCCAGATCCAAATGTCGCCGATACAGACGCTCTGGCGATAAGCTGGAGAGGGATCCACGCTTACGCATACCCACCCACCATTCTTCTGCCGAAGATATTGGTGAAAATCAGGGAGGAATCGTGCCTGGTCCTGCTAATAGTGCCATTTTGTCCCTACAGGGCGTGGTTCACAGATCTTCTAGATCTGCTGGTGGACAATCCCGTGCAGTTACCCGAAATTCCGAACATAATCTCCCAGGCCAAGGGACGCTTCCTACACGAGCATCCAGAAATGTTCAAATTGACTGCGTGGAAGTTATCAAACAACGTTCCACGTCGAAAGGTTTTTCTCGACAAGCTGCGAAATTCATCGCAGCTAGGAGAAGGAGGTGAACCTTCAAGTCATATAACAACAAGGTTAACAGATTTGCAGACTGGTGTGAAGGAAAGGGTATTGATACCTTTCAATCCACTATTCAACAAATAGCAGACTTTCTCTGTGAGCTGTTCTTTTCAGGACTAGCTCCTGTCACAATTGCTGGGTACAAGTCAGCTTTGGCATCAGTTATCCCTTGTCCAGCCAACAGGGATAGTCCAGAGGTGGCCCAGTTAAATGTGATGGTGAAGGGAATGAGCAATCTCCGACTGAGACAACCGGTAGTCATTCCAGCCTGGAGTCTATCTTTAGTGCTTAATGTACTGGCCAAACACCCTTTCGAACCTGCGTTCGGCTAGTCTAAAGCATTTGACTCTAAAGGCGGTCTTTCTAATGGCAGCTTCCTCAGCTAGAAGGCGCAGTGAGATCCATGCACTTTCAGCAGAGAGGGGCCGATTTATTGTCTCCGGAGAGGGTATGCGTCTACTGCCAAGAGCAGAGTTTATGTCAAAGAATCAATCTTTGAAATATCCTGGAAAACTGATCATTATACCGAAACTAACTAGGATTGATCGTGATGCCAGTGTCTGGTGCACAGTCCGTGCTTTGACTAAGTACAAAAGACGGACAGACTCGTTACGGTCGAATGATAGACATCTGTGGATCTGCCATAAGAAGCCATATGGCGCCGCATCCATGGATTCTATCTCTCGTTGAGTAGTCGAATGCATTCAGACTACCCATGAGATTGTGACTGGGCACCAGGTGCAATGCACAAGGGCACACGATGTTAGAGGAATAGCCACCTCGACCGCCCTTTACAATGGTGTTCCGTTAGAGGACATCATGGCTGTTGCACAATGGCACTGGGAGTCCTCTTTCACGGATTACTATAGGAGGGATGTGTCAGACTCCGCCAATCCACTCGCTTTAGCTGTTTTGAAACGATAGTTAAACGACCACACTGCTCTTCTCCCTTTTTTGGTATTTGTAAGAATGAATTGAGAAGCAGACATGGTCAAGCGAGAGGATATCAACCAGATTGTGTCACTGATGGCCGCACAAGTGCATGGTTGGAGGCTCCACGTCTGGAATCCAAATATTATGAGGTAATTCAAGATTGAGAGTTTTTTGTATTATGTCTATATATCATGTTCATTCATCTTATATATTCATGCTCATTCACAGGCTGATATATGCAAAGAGCAGTTAACCCTCTTGGCATATTTGTGTTTCAGGCGAGATGCATGTTCGTGAGTTCTCTCCCTTTTCTTAGGAGAAAAAGGGGGTGGGGGGCAGTGATGCGAATGTGATTCGGTCCCTTTAACTTGATGGTCTTTTTAGGTCTCCATTTGTCAAGTTTAAGTCTAAGTTCTTTCTCCAAGGGGCACAAGTAGCAATTGATGGCTTGCCCCTTCCCACCAGGTTACTGTCTAAATGTGGTGTATATCAGAAGTAATAGAATGGTGAGTATTGATCGAAGGAGAATGAAGGAAATTTTAATTTCCCTTTCTCAGAGATCTAACAATACTCACCATTCTATTACGGACCCAGCCTCTGAGCCCCACAGAGGCAAGCCATGGGTGTCTCTTGCTTGGTGGCTATGCAAACAATATGAGCTTCATGGCAAACGGGTTCTCAGCAGTTGGGAGCCGAGTACCCGGTTCCAGGAACCGGTAAAGCTTACTAAGTCTATAGTCCTAGGGCCCAGCTATCCAGGATGGTTTGTATCAGAAGTAATAGAATGGTGAGTATTGTTAGATCTCGGAGAAAGGGAAATTGAAATTTCCTTCATTCTACCCTGAAACATGATTTGTTACCACTTCTGAACACTGAAGGATGATATGTTGCCAATCCTGATCATTGAAAGCATGGAATTTAAAATGTCACACCGTGGGAGATGACCTTTTGCCAAACCTACCCACTGAAAGATGACATTTACCAATTGTGAGTGAGGAAAGTTGATCTGTTGTCAACTCTTAAGTACTGAAGGACAGTAATTTACCAATTCTTAGTGCTGAAAAATTATATTTGAACTACCGTAAAACATGATTTGTTAGCACTTCTGAACACTGAAGAACAGGATGATATGGTGCCAATCCTGATCATTGAAAGCATGGAATTTCACAAATCTCGTGCCATGAGAGATGACCTTTTGCCAAACCTAACACCTGAAAGATGACATTTACCAATTGTGAGTGAGGAAAGTTGATCTATTCCCAATTCTAAGCATTGAAAGACAATAATTTGCCAATTCCTATCGTCGTTCAGTGTTCAGAAGTGGTAACAAATCATGTTTCAGGGTAGAAATAAAATTTTTAAACACTTAGAATTTGTAAATTATTGTCTTTCAGTGCTTAGAATGGACAACAGATCAACTTTCCTCACTCACAATTGGTAAATGCCATCTTTCAGGGGTTAGGTTTGACAAAAGGTCATCTCTCATTTATAAAATGCCATGTTGCAATGATCAGGACTGGCAACATATCATCCTTCAATGTTCAGAAGTGGTAACAAATCATGTTTCAGGGTAGAAATATCATTCTCCTTCGATCAATACTCACCATTCTGTTACTTCTGATATACAGCTGGCCCTGACAGCGGCTCTAGGATTATAGACTTAGAAAGCTTTACCGACTCCTGGGAACCGGGTACTCGGCTCCCAACTGCCGAGTACCCGTTTACCATAGAGCTCATTCTTGTTTGCATAGCAACAAGAGCAATACATGCTTTCTGCATTGAGGATTTTAGTGTTTTTTGTGAAAGAAAATCTAAGTCTTTAATCTGTGATAGTTTGTGTGTTCGTGAAAGGATTAACTAAAGGATACTATGGAGAATACCACCGAAGATAACCGGGTTGTATCGTTCTTTATTATCCATAGTTAAAAGACTTAGGTCTCTAAATTTCGCTGTGTCGCATGTTCCAATTTCTGACCCCATAGAATCTGGGACGTGTGCTAACAACGATATATGCCAGACGATCGCCTTCTTTAACCCCCAACAGGCGATCGGCAGATATGAAAATAGGTGTTATGCTACGGTATTTCTAACACGAATATCGGCTGACGTCGTTCTCCGTAGGATCCGAGCGGGTGACGTCACACCCAGTCGCTCGGATGTTTATGTGAAGAAAAATTTTTTCATTAATTCGCGCATCTTGTTCTGGGTGCTGCGTACTAAAAATGGTACCGGAAACTTTAGAATGATCAAGTTTACGTGCGATCACGATCGGTTTGCAATGATCGGTGGTTTCAAAATTCTTGAGTAGATGCGTGGTCTGCGGTTTTACCGTGTGATACAGCAGTTTGTTATACATTTTGTTGTTTTCTTCACATATCGTGCTGCTTTCGTTAGGAGTATAATTTATATTGATTAGTAAATATACCCCGAATGCTATGCGATATGATTCCTGGAGCCGTTACACATCCTGGAGGATCTATTATGGGTGTGTTTAATGCCCGCTTCGTTCTTGTCGTCATAGTTAATGCGATCGTTGTTGTAACGTGGCGGGGTGGGGTGCGGGAGGGTTACAGTTAATTTATGAGTCAAATTATTTGAAAATTAATTGTCTGCCTTCCATCCGGGTCTCGTTCCGCTTGGTTATTGTAGGTTTGTGCTTATGTTATAGGCCAAGCCAGCCCCGCCATCATGTGACGAATGCCATAAGTTTGTCCGTGTTCAAGGACCATGTCTGTTTTAGGTGTTCCCTGTGTAATATTGATCATAGGTGTAATGTTTGTGCAGTGTGGTCCGTTGAGATGATGGTTAAGTTCCTTGCCAGAAGGACTTGGCTGGGTCTGACGCGGGGTCAGGCGGTCCGAGAGTAAATCGTGGAGTGCCCGGTTCGGCCGGTGGGGGTGCTCCACGTCCCCAGCTGGAGGTGGCGGAGATGGCACCGTCGGCGTGGTTTGGTCCGGCTGTGCAGGGTTTTTCTGCATAGCGTTCTGCCCACGCTGGTGTCGTCCCTGCTACCAAAGGTTGGGGGGCAGTTTCTCCCCATGCCTGGTACGGATCCTGTCCTCGGACAGGATTCTGGACTGGTTACCGAGACGGCCCCCTGGCAGTCCCGTCTGGCTTCGGCCAGACGGGTTTCTGTTTCTCTGCGGCCACCTCCGGGTGGTCCAGTAGCGGTGGCCGGTCCGTCAGGTGTGGGAGCCGTCCGCCAGGACGGTTCCACGGTTGACTCGTCTAGTGACGACTCTTCGGAGTCTGAAGACGAGGAGGCCGAGGAGGAGAGGTTGCTGCGGCCCGTGAAGCCGCAGGTGGAGAATATGGAGGTTGATTCCGTCCTGGACGGAACCGGCCTCCATTTGTCTGGTTTGGCGCAAGCCAGGTCAGCGGCTCCGCCTGTGGCTGAGGCAAATCCGTTACCGTGCACCGGTTCCGTGCGGCTTGGTTTGGCACCAGCCGTCACGGGAACGGGTGTGCCGGGCCGGGCGTGGTACTCACTTATCTCGCCTGGTCCGGCAGTCGGACGTGGGGTGCCGTTGGCGCCCGTGTCCGGCTATGGTTCCGCGACTGCTACGGGTCCATACGGTTTTCCGTGCGGGCCTACCCCATGGACCGGAGTGTTTCATGGGGTGGCGGCGGAACCGTGTGGTACCGGAGTGCCTGGCATGTCAGCCGTGGCTCCTTGCCGGGAGGCCGTGGCTGGCAGACCCGTGAGCACGTCAACGGGTGACGTGTTTGCGGGGGTGTCTTCATCGGAGGTAGATTGGTCAGATGCTCCGGCGTGGCTAGCCAGGGTTGACCCGTCTGTGGTTTCAGCCACGGCAGGTGAAGATGCGCCCCGTCCGTCGGTTGCGTCGATCAGGACGGGGATTTTGCCCGCGGCCCGGATCCAGTCAGTGGGACTGGATCCACGGTTCATAGAATTGTTGGATACTATTTATAGCAAACAACTGATGACCAAGGGTCAGCTCCCTGCGGCCTCCAGGGAGGTGCGGGCAAGATGTCGTATTCCGCGGGGGGAATACGACAGGTATGGTGTAGTCCCGTCGGTCACGGAGGATGTCCGATGGGTACTGGGCGTCCAGAGTGCCGTGGCGGGTCGCCCCGGTCCGGCACTTGTGGACAAGTCTCAGGTACACCAGGAAGAAGTCCTGTCCCTATGCGATGAGGGTGTGAGGGCAGCGATGAGCGCTGTCAACCACTCTTATCGTCTCCTTCAGTCGGTGTGGGCTGAAGCGGGGGCAGGCCACCCTGTGCCACCTGTGGCGCTTTCATGTGTCAATGACGGCCTGGTGCTGTCGATGGACGCATTGGCAAGGGTGCAAGCGCGTGTGACGAAATCCAGGAGGCAAATGGTCATTGACCATATGCGTCCGGCTACGGCAGTCAGGGAGCGTCTTCTTGGGACGCCCCTGACAGGGCCTAGCATCTTCGGTGGCCAAGCGCGGGCCATCTTAGAGGATACCGCTAGTATCGCGCAGAATCGGTTAGCGGTAAACCTACAGCTAGAGCTAGTGCGGCAAGCGCACGCACTAGGGGCTGTGGGGAAACCGCTAACGGGACAACCTTCAAAGAAGCAGAAGAAGCATAAGGGCAAGGCGAAAGCTAGGCCTGTTGCGACTTCTGCTTCAGCTGGGTTTTCAGAGCCGCCGCCGGCGAAGAAGCCCAGGAAGGTTGTAGAGGCGCCTACCCTCCCCAATGTTGCTCCTGACCGCCCTAGAGGCAGGAAGGGCAAGAGGAAGGGTAAGGGTAAGGCCTCAAAGGGCGGACAGAAGGGGCCGAAGCGTACCTGAGGGTACGAAAGCTCCCTTCATATCCGCCTGGACCGCGCCTGTGCGACAGGAACAGCGGTGCCAGTTATACCCGTCGTGCCTAGAACGAAATGGTTCTCTCTCTCTCGTTAAGAAAGAGGGGGTGTGGGGGCGGACTGCGAGCCGGACAACCCCGTTAGACGTCGAGGCGTCTATGGTGGGTGGAAGGCTCATGCGTTTCGTCGAGGCCTGGCAAGGTGTGACGTCAGACAGTCTGGTCCTGGGATGGTTATCCCAGGGTTACATGCCGGAGTGGTGGGACTTTCCACCACAAAATCTGTCTTTGGCACCTGTCTGGACACCCGTACCAAGGGAGCCAGACAAGTTAGAAGCCGTTCAAAAGGAAGTGTCGGGTTTGCTTCTGAAGGGAGTAATAAAACCAGCAAACCGAAACACTCCAGGCTTCTATTCAAACATGTTCCTTGTCCCCAAGAGCACAGGGGGATGGAGACCCATAATCAATCTCAGGCCATTAAATTGGTTTATCCATACGCCTCGGTTCCAGATGGAAACGCCGAGGTCGGTAATGCGGGATTGAGGAAAGGAATGTGGTGTGTATCGATCGTTCTGAAAAAAAGAAAAAATGCATATTTCCACATTCCTATGAATCGGAGTTGGCACAGGTTTCTGAGATTTGCGTTTCAGAATCAACTATGGGAGTTTACAGTTCTCCCGTTTGGCCTGTCGACAGCTCCGAGGGTTTTCACAAGAGTGGTCCTTGCGGTGACAGCGTTTCTCAGAAAAGAGAACGTGGCGCTACACACCTACATAGACGACTGGCTGCTCAAGGCAGACTCGGCAGCCAGGTTGAACATGGATACTGCTCTGACTCTGAAGTTACTTTCAGATCTACGCTGCATAGTCAACGAGGAGAAATCCGAGTTGACGCCCACTCAACGTTTCGTTTATTTGGGGATGCGATTCGACCTCGAGGAGGGCAGGGTTTACCCGTCAGAGCCCAGAGTGGACAGAGAATCCTGCCAACAGAATGGTCCCTCAACCCTCCAGTTCTGCGACGGATCTTCGAGCATTGGGGCAAACCCAACGTGGACTTGTTCGCCACAAAGGAAAATGCTCAAATCATGACATATGTCTCGCCGATTCCAGATCCGAATGCCGTCGATACAGACGCTCTGGCGATAAGCTGGAGAGGGATGCACGCTTACGCGTAC
This sequence comes from Chaetoderma sp. LZ-2023a, assembly GCA_034401795.1. Classification (NCBI taxonomy): domain Eukaryota; kingdom Metazoa; phylum Mollusca; class Caudofoveata; order Chaetodermatida; family Chaetodermatidae; genus Chaetoderma; species Chaetoderma sp. LZ-2023a. The sequence continues at coordinate 124,185,247 of CM067369.1, forward strand.
CCACCCACCATTCTTCTACGAAGGTATTGGTGAAGGTCAGGGAGGAACCGTGTCTGGTCCTGCTAATAGCGCCGTATTGGCCGAGCAGGGCGTGGTTCACGGATCTTCTAGATCTGCTGGTGGAAAATCCTGTGCAGTTGCCCGAGATTCCGAACATAATCTCCCAGGCCAAGGGACGCTTCCTACATGAGCGTCCCGAAATGTTCAAATTGACTGCGTGGATGTTATCAAACAACGTTCCACGTCGGAAGGCTTTTCTCGACAGGCTGCTGATTTCATCGCGGCTGCGAGAAGGAGGTCAACCTTCAAGTCATATAACAACAAGGTTAACAGATTTGCAGACTGGTGTGAAGAAAAGGGTATTGATACCTTTCAGTCCACTATCAGCAAATAGCAGACTTTCTCTGTGAGCTGGTCTTTTGAGGACTAGCTCCCGTCACAGTTGCTGGATACAAGTCAGCTTTGGCATCAGTTATCCCTTGTCTAGCCCTAGGGATAGTCCAGAGGTGGCCCAGTTAAATGTGATGTTGAAGGGAATGAGGAATCTCCGACCGAGACAACCGGTAGTCATTCCAGCCTGGAGTCTATCTTTAGTGCTTAATGTACTGGCCAAGCACCCTTTCGAACCGTTGCGTTCGGCTAGGCTAAAGCATTTGACTCTAAAGGCGGTCTTTCTATTGGCAGATTCCTCAGCTAGAAGGAGCAGTGAGATCCATACGCTTTCGGCAGAGAGGAACCGATTTATTGTTTCTGGAGAAGGTCTGCGTCTTCTGCCAAGAGCAGAGGTTATGTCAAAGAACCAATCTTTGAGATATCCCGGCAAACCGATCATTATACCGAAGTTAACTAGGTTTGATCGTGATGCCAGTGTCTGGTGCCCGGTCCGTGCTTTGACTAAGTACAAGAAACGGACTGACTCGTTACGGTCGAACGATAGACATCTGTGGATCTGCCATAAAAAGTCTTATGGCGCCGCATCCATGGATACTATCTCTCGTTGGGTGGTCGAACGCATTCAGACTACTCACGAGATGGCGACTGGGCACCAGGTGCAAGGAGTAAGGGCACACAATGTCAGAGGAATAGCCGCCTCGACCGCCCTTTATAATGGTGTTCCGTTATAGGACATCATGGCCGTTGCACAATGGCACTGTGAGTCCTCATTCACGGATTACTATAGGAGGGATGTGTCAGACTCAGCCAATCCACTCGCTTTAGCTGTTTTGAAACGATAGTGAGTGACCACACTGCTTTTCACCCTTTTCTCACTTTGGTAAGAAAAGAACCTAAAGCAGGCATGGTCAGGCGAGAGGATGTCAACCAGATTGTGTCACCGATGGCCGAACCGGTGAATGGTTGGAGGCGGTACGTCTGAAGTCCAATTATCATAAGGTAATTCAATAAGTGAGAGTTTTTTGTATTATGTATATGTATCATGTTCATTCATCTTATATATTCATGCTCATTCCCAGGCTAATACATGGAATATGCAGGGAGTAGTTAACCCTCTTGGCATATTTGTGTTTTCAGGCGAGATACATGTTCGTTAGTTCTCTCCCTTTTCTTAGGAGGAAGAAGGGGGGGGGGCTGTGACGTGAATGTGATTCGGTTCCGTGAACTTGACGGTCCTTTTAGGTCTCCGTTAGTCAAGTTTGAAGTCTAAAATCTTTCTCCAAGGGGCAAAATTAGCATTTATGACTTGCCCCTTCCCACCAGGTTACTGATCAAATCTGGTGTATATCAGAAGTAACAGAATGGTGAGTATTGATCGAAGGAGAATGCAGGAAATGTCAATTTCCCTTTCTCCGAGATCTAACAATACTCACCATTCTGTTACGGACCCAGCCTCCCAGCCCCACGGAGGCAAGCCATAGTTTTCTCTTGTTTGGTGGCTATGTAAACAATATGAGCTCTATGGTAAACGGGTACTCGGCAGTTGGGAGCCGAGTACCCGGTTCCCAGGAGTCGGTAAAGCTTTCTAAGTCTATAATCCTAGAGCCGCTGTCAGGGCCAGCTGTATATCAGAAGTAACAGAATGGTGAGTATTGTTAGATCTCGGAGAAAGGGAAATTGACATTTCCTGCATTTTATGGCACTAAGAATTGGGAACTTATTGTCTTTCAGTGCTCAGAATTGACAACAGATACCACTCCAGGTACATTACATTTAAGTGAAAGTGTATCAGGATATGTAAATGCACATTAAATACTGTCGCGGTTCAAATTTGATTTGATTGTTATATTTGATTATGCTGTTCTGTGTGGTTGTAGCCATGCTGCACTAGTTTATGAAACGGGTCCATCGCTGCTTAATCAAATAAAACCTATGAACATTATAATATGGAGAGTGCAGCACTTAGACAGTGGTGGTGATGGTGTTTGTTTATGTAGCTTTCACACCAACTAAAGACCGGGTAATCTAGATATAAAATTTATTGCTTAAAGGTACTGTGTCACACCAAGCAGCAGGGCTGGGGTAACTGTAACTGTAACTGGCTGTAACTTAGTTACATTTTTCATGTAACTGAAATAACTTGTAGCTGAAGAATTCTTTCAGTTACAGTAACTGTAACCAGTTACATTGCAGAATTAACTCAAATTTCAGTTACTTTTCAGTTACAATTCAGTTACAATTCAAACTTTTCAAATAGACGTATTACAATTTTCTCATTAAAGTAAGCTGTTGAATATATTGAAGCTAATTTGACTGGAAGATGTTGATGCTTTGGGCAGCAACTTTATTTCCAGGTATCAGGGATATTTATTTTTGAAATTTACCATTGGAATAATTGGCATGAATATTAGGCCAGTCATTCCAGTGGTAAATTTTCAAATATTAATCCTGTAGCCTGCAAAATAGATTTGCTAGGCCAATGGTTTGATTTTCTTGACCAATCTTGACCATTAAAGGGTTATTCTATATCTGCATGTGATATTTACAACATGCTATTATTCTCAAAATATGCTTGTTAATGTTAGATATGATAATCTGACTGAATGTTATTGCTACATCAGGCAGTGATAACTTTAATCAAATTCTTATACAGCTTTTACATTAGGCTACCATAGAAACAGGTTGTTTACTAAATCATTAGAGAATTAAGTTACCTTTTAAGGCTCAAATTTGTTAAAGAAAATTGTATTTTTCTCATAGTAAATATCCATTTGTAGACAATGAGATTATTTTAGAAAATTTACCACTGGAATAACTGGCCTGGTTATTGAGCCAGTCATTCCAGTGGTAAATTTTCAAAAGTAATCCTATATTTATCTGGAAATGGACATTTCTCAACACCACTGCAAAAGTTGTTTGTCCAGCTTTAGTGTTAAAGGGTTAAAAGGATTAAAAACAGCAAATGTTGAATTGTAAAGAAAAGTAAAATCTGCCACAATAGGTGTTAACAGCATGTCCTGTTATTTTCTTTATATACTATTGATTAGGCCAGCTTAGGACATCATTGCTCAGCAACTATACTCAAGCTAGGGTCAAATCACATAGGTGTGGTGATAAAGATCAAAGGACAATGCCATTGATCAAGGTCAAGCCATCAACCATTTTGGTATAGCAGACAAATTTGTAAAGGCCGTGAAATGAAACTAGTGTACTGGAAAGCTGTTGAATATTTTGAATCTAATTTGACATGAAAAAAGCTGTTTTTGCCATATGAAGCAACATCTTTTGAAAGTAAAATTTGTCTAAAGTACTCAGCAGACATATCTAAATTGCTACTTTAAATTACGCATACAATAAAGCTGATGGAGATTTTGAAGCTAATTTCACTGGAAACTTATATTGGCCATGGTAAATGGTGGATTATCATACTGTAGAAAGTCCATGCTCCAAGGGTAATATGTTGAACACACTGAAACTAATTTCACTGAAAAATGTTGATACCTATCAATCCTTTCAGTCAAATTAGTTTCAAAACATCAGCCAAATATTTCTTACAATAAAATTAATGGTTGTTATTTGGCTTGCATGGCTGAAAGGGTTAGAGGAAGAAATATGTATGCACATTTTTACAATGAAAGCATCTTATTATTTTGGAAACAAATTGAATGAAATTTGTTATTGCATATGGCAACAATAAAATTCAGTCAAATTAATTGGTTAAATTTCAGCAGGTTTTATATTTTATGTCTGAAATAAATTCAGTTCTGTCAGTATATTATATCAGTGGTTATAGTGGTATTTTGTTCCTACTATGTATCTCAAATTGGTTGACTACATTACACTTTCTATGATGACTTTCATGTCCACATAGTTCTTCATAGTAATTATCAGACAAAGTAACTAATGTAACTGAAATGTAACTTTAGTTACATTATGCAAAGTAACTGAAATGTGACTAGTTACATTGCTCAACCAATGTAACTGTAACTGTAACTGTAACTGACATAGTCCAATGTAACTGTAACTAGTTACATTTAAATGTAACTGACCCCAGGCCTAGCAAGCAGTCTTAAATGAAAAATAATAGCAAACCTACAATATTACAGGCATATATGGAGTATTTTTATACAATCTACTGGAATGTCACATGATTTTCCATGTTGAGCGCCCTATCATTGAAATTGAATTGTGCATAAAAACTATGCAACATGGATGAGTTTTATTAAAAATGTATAGGTTGTGCCTCGTGAAATGACAGAACAGCCATTCAATAAGAAGAAAGGCTTCCCCAGTCGCAAGGTATGTCACAACGCATAAACAAATCTCTCGTGACAGCGACGAGTTTGTGAATGTTATGCTACATATTTTACTCCTCATACTCGTGTGTTTTATCGTGTTCTCATGTATCAACTTCTTGTTTACAGCTTACTACTGAATCATATGAAGATATTTGTGCGCTAGTGTAAGAAAGTTCAACAATATTTACGCGATTGGAAGTGGAAAACAATCCCGTCAAATGGCGTTCATTCGGCCCAGTGCCAATTCGCCAAATTGTGCCGTTGTGATTATGGTACACTTGTAATACGCTGACAGCTTATTTTAAAGTCCACATGATTTCGGCGATTTTACGTGTTATTGTACACACCTATGCCTGTTCCATAGCCTTATTTTGTGCATTGGTCATAAGAAAATGTAGGATATAGGTCGTCTATTCACGTTTTGCGTGAAGGATACTCATACAAGAGTCTTACAGCTTCATTCGTCGCTAATTCAGACATCCACACAGTCAGTTGGTCGGTCAATCGGTGGGTGGATGGTTCGGTCTGTTAGCCTGTCTGTCCATTCAATCTGTCACCCATGTATTTAGACTGTCAGTCTCTAGTCCTCAAGCAATCAACCGATCTGTCACTCATGCAGTCCGTCAGTCTTTCACACATTCAATCATCTGATCTGTCACTCATGAATGCATCTGATCTGTCACTCATGCAGTCATCTGATCTGTCATTCATGCAGTCATCTGATCAGTTACTCATGCAATCATCCGATCTGCAACTCATACAGTCATCCGATCTGTCCGTCAGTCTGTCACTCACGAATGCAGTCATCTGATCGCTCACTCATGCGGTCATACGATCTACCACTCATGCAGTCCGTCATTTTGTCACTCATGAATGCAGTCGTGCAATCCCCCACTCTTGCTGTCATTCGATCTGCCACTCATGCAGTTAGTAACTTCTGCAGTCATCCGATATGTCACTCATGCAGTCTGTCACTCATGCAGTCATCCTATTTGTTACTCATGCAGTCATCCAATATGTCACACATATAGTCCACCAGTTTTTCACTCATCAATGCAGTCATCCAATCCCTCACTCATGCTGTCATCCAATATGCCACTCATGCAGTCCGTCAGTCTGTCACTCATCAGTGCAGTCATCCGATCCCTCACTCACCCGTCAGTATGCTGCTCATGCTGTCATCCAATCTGTCATTCATGCAGTCCACCAGTCTGTCACTCGTCAATGCAGTCATCCGCTCCCTCACTCATGCTGTGATTCTGATATGCTGCTCATGCAGTCCGTCAGTCTGTCACTCATGCAGTCATCCGATGTGTCACTCATACAGTCTGTCACTCATGTGGCCATCTGATCTGTCACTCATGCAGTCGGTCACTCATGTAGTTGGTCGGTCGGTCGGTCAGTGGCTTTGTCTGTCGGTGGGTGGGTTGTTTGGTCTCTCGGTGTGTCCACCACTCATGCAGTCCTCCGGTCTGTCACTCATGCAGTCGGTCAATCTGCCTGTCGTTCAGTCTGCCATTTATGCAAGCATCCGATCTGTCACTCATGCAGTTGGTTGGTCATCCAATCTGTCATTCATGCAGTTGGTCGGTCATTCGATCTGTCACTCATGCAGCCCATCACTTATGCAGTGAGTCATCCGATCTGTCACTCATGCAGTCACTCAGTCATCTGCACTGTCACTCATGCAGTCAGTTGGTCGGTCATTCAGTCGTTTGGTCGGCCTGTCAGCCTGTACATCAGTCCGTTACTCATGCAATCATCAGATCTGTCACTCATGCAGTCTGTCATTCCATCACTTATGCAGTCAGTCATCTGATCTTTAACTCGTGCAGTGAGTCACTCATCCAATCTTTCGCTCATGCAGCCAGTCGGTTGGTCGGTCGGTCGGAACGCTTGTCCATCAGTCCATCACCCATACAGCTGTCCGAGCTGTCACTCATGCAGTCTGTCACTCATGCAGGTGGTCATCCGATCTGTCACTCATGCAATCATTCGTTCAGTTGGCCTATCTGTCAGTCCATCATTCATGCAATCATCTGCTCTGTCCCTCATGCATCCCATCAGTCCATCACATGCTGGCAGTCATCCGATTTGGCATTAATGCAGTCGGTCAGTCATCCTATCTGTCACTCATGCTGTCGATCAGTCGGTCGGCCAGTCATCATGTCTGGCGGTCTGTCATTGAACCAATCTCTCACTCATGCAGTACATCACTCATGCAGTCAGTCATCCGATCTGTCACTCATGCAGTCGGTCTATCAGCCTGTCCATTAGTCTGTCACTCATACAGCTATCCAAGCTGTCACTCATGCAGTTGGTCATCCTAATCTGTCATTCATTCAGTCAGCCTATCTGTCAGTCCATCACTCATGCAGTCATCCGATCTGTCACTCATGCATCCCGTCAGTCCATCACTCATGCAGTCGGACATCTGATCTGTCTCATGCAGTCAGCCGGTCATACGATCTCACTCTTGCAGTCAGTCAGTCATCCGATCTGCCACTCATGCAATCGGTCGGTCATCCAACTGCCACGCATGCGGCCCATCAAAAATTGTCCATAAATCACCCACGTTACCCCTCTCTTTCCCCTCCAATATCCATACCCCATCCATTTGTAATTTCAAGGTAGTCTGAGATGAGTTCGTGAAAAATCAGGATATGATTGCTTTTTCATAGTGAAAGTACCACAATACTGCTAAGACAAACTTATGAATGAACGTGGGTTGCGCTGCCCGTTTTCGTAATAACTGCAATATTTGGCAAACTATTGTGGACGCATTACAAAAACTGATAGCGCAAGCCACCTTCACTTATACGCGGTATCAGTATTGTTGGCCGGTTTACAGCTAATTTGCCTATTTTAATAGAAATATTTTTAGAGAAGCCTGAAAGATGCTAGGTTGTCCTGACGCTAACGGTTTAGTGTCCGTTGAGTCTGGATGCCGAAGCACTGTTTGTGCGCTCCTTTTATAGTGTCTTGTACCCGGTTGTACCCGATCCTTTGTGTATGTACCCGGATTTGGTAGATACATCCCATTGTTGTGGTCGGTTCTGTACCCGACTTTATGTGTATGTGTACCCGATTTAGTTAGAAATCTGTGTATATTTGTACCTGAGTTTAGGTGTACCCGACTTGTTTGTTTAACAATTTATTGGTGTACCCGAGTGTTGGTGTACCTGATTGTACCCGATTTGTATAGTTTTCTACATCCGGTTTCAGGGATATAAATAAAAGTATAAGGCATTGGTCCATTATGGTGATGGACTCTTCCATATTTGATCCAGACTGCTGGCGTTTCGTACCAGTGTTTGGGTTATACTCATCAGAGGAAATGTGTTGTCGTATAGTTTATAGACAATTCTTTCTCAGTAGGTTTTACTGGGATGTGTATAGACGAAAGTCATAAAGTAGTAGCTTGAATGTTCAAGTTTAAACAATCTATGGTGTTTGGATAAGTGCGTGTGGTGGTCAAGGAGGTTGTGGCGTACCAGGCTAGTTCTCCAAGCGAAGTTGGCGTCGCACTAATAAACAATAATTTGCCTATTTTAGTCTAGCCTATCATTTAATTTAGTCATTGATTGTATTTACTGATGATGCATCCATCTAATAACAATAGCTGATTGGCACCTGTTGAAACCAAAAGCGAAACAAAATATGTCACATGATAAGAGTGATTTCCCTGCAGGAATATTTATGAGATGCCCACTGAATACAATATAAACTAGATGGATAAGATGAGTAATGGCTGTAAAATGCGCTATTTGACTATCGAGGTAATGGTGGAATTACATCATTTTATTGATGCCCTTGCGCAGATATGAGCTCCTGACACAATGAGATTATGTACATAGCCTAGAGACTGATTTGCAATAATGAAATACTATAACATAGCAGCTTTAAGATGCCATAATTGAAAAATAGATTTAATTCAGGCACACACATGCGCACTCCAAGTTGCTTATATTTATTTGAAAAAATGTTGTCTTGGTATAAGTAAATAAATACATTGCATTCAGGAAAGAATGAGGGTTGTATGTATTAATGAATAATCTAGCAAAAGTGTGTGGATTATCACTTCCCACACCAAGCTAAGTTTATGCCATCATAGATTGCTATATTATAACATAATTTAATAACTTGATCACGATGCTCATGCTAAGGGCGGAATATCAGAAGGGGAAAATGACATGAGGAAATTACAGAAATCTTATCTCAGTATATGATTTTAAAGTATCCGCTTGTGATTCTCCAAGATTAGTTAGCCTACACTACAAATAACACATAAGAAGAAAATTTGAAATGTGTTTGCACGGCAGATATTTTAGCAACTGCTGTACAAATAAACGTCCCTAAAGCATAGTTATACCTACCTCTAAGATACATTACCTCCTCTAATACTATTAACTATATAGATCTGGGTATCTATTACATCCGGAAAAACTTGAGCTGACTCTGCCGCCCTCATGTAACTTCATCCTCTTCTAAATTCTCTTGATTTGAGCTTCCAGCCGTATATCAATTACTGCTAAAACCGCAAAATCTGCGTTTCATACAAACCCGGTCTAGCCGGGTGACGTAATCAATGCATTGCGCACAAACTCTATATTTATTTTTCCGCGAGTATCTATCGTAATCAAAAATTTTTGCAAGATTAAAATCTACAAAATATCATCAGAGATTCAGCAGATATATTGGATTTTCTACAGAAATATGCGCGGTTCCAAGGAGAAACCTGCAAAGATATGTGGTTATGGGTTTTTTTAAAATTTCTTTCTTACGTGGTATAGTAAGATACCGGTTGTCAAGTTGTCAACAAGGGGATTTAATGTTATCCTGGTAATATGAAAATATTTAAACCATACTCTACGGCCTTACCAAGCCTACTGCTGAGTCCGTTTTTATTAAGAATTGGCTTATATAAAGGCCGTATTCCTCTATGGGGTTGTCTCTATCCTGGATATACATAAATAATTTCGACAATACGTCACAGCCCTATCTAGCCTTTCAGCTCAGTCCGTTTTGTTTTTAAAATTGGCTTCTTATTACGGCCTTTATTCATGGAGATCACTCCTTCAGGAATTTTCAGATTATCTTCATAGGCGTTCTCAAGCTTCATGGATGAGTCCGTTTGTTGCATGGATTGTTTTTAATATATGGCCTTTAGTCAAATGACTTATCAGCATTTGTTTGCTGTTTTAGGCTGCCTGTAACAGGTGTACAACCCTGTGGTGTGCTGTTCAAACAAAGATAGTGACAGGAAGCACTCTGTCTTATACCGTCAACATCCCTGCGTGTTATGCAGTACATGTTCGAGAGCTAACAAGTGCTCGGTTTGTGCGGGATGATCATCATTCCAGTTCGAAACATTCAATGACTCCTTTAGGTCTCTTTTGGGCTCTGATTACCCCTCCCCCTCCCGCTCCAATTGATTCCACTACTATTATCACTAACAAACAAGTGGCAGAGGGGGTGGGGAGCCTTCCTCTTACCCAATAGCTTTAACAGCTTTGGTTTACAGTCTGGCAGCTCTGTCTCCAAGCATAATCAAATTAGAGCCGGCCTCGCAGAAGGCCCTGGTCCCTCATCAGAGGCCCTCTCATAAGGAGAGTTTATCTCCTTCTGGCGGGTCGACTGATGAGGGCTCGGAGTCTTCTGCAAGGCGTGCAAAAGAAAAACTAGGTTTTCTTCCCAGCCGATTCCCTTGACAGAATGTGCAGTTAATCCGCATAAGCGTTTATCAAAAAAGAGGAAGGTTTCGCTCGTCGTTGTATTGGCGTCTACAGATGAAGAGGATTCGCTGAAGAAAGAAGGGTAGGAGCTGACCGGTTCATCAACTATAGCCCGCTCTCTTGGCACACCAGAGGTGGTAGGCGGGGTTGGCTCCAATAGGTATAAGAAGGCCACAGAGTCAACCTTGTCCTCTTGTGTGACCACTAGGATCTCGGAGAAGAGAGCAGGGTGGACCGAAGAGAAGGTGGATCTGGCCTATTTGCAAAATCCTTCTAAGGCCCCGTGTCCGCCTATAGTTTCTGCGGGTCTGAGTGATCCCCCTGCATATACAGAAGGTCCTGTTAATTCTGCTGGTCTGAGTGATCCTTATGCGTTTGCAGAATTCCAGCCTCATCATTCCGCTCATCATACCGCTCCACGTTTTTCGTCTCAGCATTTTTCTCGACCACATCGTTCTATGTTAAATTCTCATGCAGAATTTCAGCCTCTCTTATTCTCCTTATTTTTTTCAAGACAGTTCGTCTTCTTTCTTCTTCTTTTCGTTCGCTGATCATACCGCCAGTCCTGTAAGTGACTATCGACATGATCATAAGCGTTAAGTGCGTGGATCCATGGTTTATTAGAGTGCGCCGTGCGGCCTGGAACCTCCGTCTTCAGCACTCGAGGTTTCTGTCAGGGTTACCTCACCCTTACCTCCTTTAGTCGCCTCTTACGACACGCAGAGGATACGGAAGGTGTATTCTAAGCCCCACCTACAGGGCTCGAAGACCGTTCGTCTGATTTTGGGTCCTCTGCAGGCTTGGGACTTGTAGAATCTCCTTTGGGTTTTCCGGATTTTCCTCCTAGTACCTCATTTTCCACAGTTGTTTCACATCCAGTATAAAATCTGGTCTTAGTACTGGGCCTGGAGGTGAGCAGATGCCTTATAAGAAAGGGTCTGATTCCACTTCCGGTTCCAGAATTATTTCCTTTAAAGCTATCAATTACCGGATTACACCTGTCACCTTGCTTTCGGCTTCCGGTTTGTCTTCGTCCGGTGTTTCAATAACTACTTCCGGTTCAGGACTTTTCGGCTCGGATACTTCCGGTCAGCCTAGTACCACATCTGGTACTTCCAGGTCGGCAGTTTCCGGTTTGGACACTTCCGCTCTGGCCTCTTCCGGTTCTCTCTTTTCTGATCATTTTTCCTGTTCGTCTACTTACGGTGGACCTCCTTCCGGTGCGAGGACTTACAGTCGTAAATTTTCCGGATCTTCCATTTCCGGTTCGCAATTTTCCTCTTCCGGTTTTCAGGAATCCGGTTATCATCCTTCCGTTTTTAGTACTTCCGGTATGCGGTCTTCCGGTTTCAGTACTTCTGGTCACTTATCTTCCGGTTCTCAGACTTCAGTTTTTCAGCCTTCCAGTGCCAGTACTTCCTGTTCATGTCTTCCTGGTTTCGGGACGTCTGGTCAGTTAATTTCCGGTTTTAGAACTAATGGTTTTCAGTCTTCTGCTTCTGATCTTCAGTCTTATCAAAGTCTAGCAGGATTTTCAGGTTCTTGTGATTCCAGTCATTCAAATAATTCAGCACCTAGGTACAGTTTCCTGGTGAATACTAGCAATCAAATGAACTCTACCTCTGTCTGGCCTTCTCAATCGTTTGACTCAGTATCACTTGCCAGTCTTTTCTTGCAGTCCTTCAGTCAATCACATCCTCCAGTTGGTGTTTGCAATGGTCCATCACCCACTTCTCTTCCAAGTTCGTGTTTAACTACAACGTTGTCTTTGGCAATATCTGGCATTCAATCACAGTCAGGTAACCTCCACTGTGGACTCTAGATCTCTGCCTATTCCTACTTCAAATGTTCAGTATTCAAATTTTCACCAGGCTGGTTTATATAACCCGCAATTTTCTCATCAGTCACACCGTTCAGGAAGGGTAAGTTTTGCAAACCCAGTTTCTTCAGTCTTTATTTTCTGATATTTCTGGATCTGTTTCTGATCATGACTCGTTGGCCTCTGAAGTCGCTACGGATGATATTATTCATGAAATCACCCTTATGAATTTGGATCCATCTCAGTTTCACATTTTCTACCATCATGATTCGTTCAATCCCTTTATTTCAGCTAGAAAATCTGTGCTAGCTTTATTATCTTCAAGTGTTTTCTTTCCTCATCAAGGCTCAACTGTTCCAGTTGCTTCAATCTCAGAAACACCTCCAAGTCCTCATCCTTCCGATAATATTTCTTTTGACGATGAATCACTTCATGATGACCACGAGACAGATTCTGATCCTGGTCCGGAGGATTCATCTTCCATTTCATCCCTCCTCTTATTTTAGATGGTTCCTCATCTAATTCCCAATATCTTCTTTTCAGGGCCTCAAACTCGGATTGGTATGAATCTTTTCTATTCATTTCACAGTCTTGCAAAATTCCATTAGTTCGGGGGTCTTCCTCTCAACGTTCTTTTGTTTCACCATTGGCTCAGCCAGTCGTTTCGGAATCTCAACCACTTTCTTATGGATTCACTATCAATTGATATCTTGGATTTTTATTCAAAGGCTATGACTTCTGGTTCTCATGTTCGTTTGGTAGACCCAGGGTCTCACAAAGTGTTACGTTTATCCAAGATTGGCTTCGATAATGTTGGTTCTGTCCAAACTTCTTTGGGCCCGACCTCAGATCTTATTGGGTCTCAGATTCCTCAACCATCTTCCATTGCTGCTGGGAAGTCCGATCTGTGTAGCTTGGAAAAGGCTTTTCGTAATTTGTTCAAACTTTCTAATCTCTGTTAGCTGAGTCTCTCCTTAATTCATCTAGTTCCGATCCAGTCCCTGCCTCTATTTATAAGTCCTTGACTGATTCAACAAGAGAGTCTCTTAATACAATCACACGTTCCTTGGCTTTTATTAATCACACTCGTAGGAAAGAGTTTTTGTCTTCTGCATCTCTATCCCATAAACTAAAAAAAATAACTAGTGTCTGCTCATCCATTCGGTCAAGATCTTTTTGGAGCCTCGGCTCCTTCATTAATCCAAAAAGAATCTACTCGAAAGGCATTAGCTGATGCTATTATTCCTAATATCACATCCAAACGTCGTTCGGATATTCCCTTTCATACTTCTGATCCTTCATCGGCTAGGAAGTCTAAGCCTTCCCAATCTTTTCCATCCAGGATTTTCGTTAATTCAAATCGATCCAGATGCTCGAGTCCCTCCAGTCGTAGGTCTGCCTCAGATGCCTCCAGTTCTCCGACTTCATCTCCTCGGCCTCAGAAGAAATCATCGTCTTCAGTCTATGGCCAGTCCCGTTTTGATGAAATAGTAGAGGCTCGTCCTCATCCTCAGTCTTATGAGACTTCCTCCGGCCGGTCTTCCTCATCATCCAATCATGGGGCATCTTCTTGAGGCAGAGGTCATCGTGGTTCATTCAAGAAGGTTTATCAACAACGTTTTTGATGGTCCAGTCTCGCCACCCCCCTTCTCCTCCTCTGCCGGTGAGTCTTTTGTGTTTTCATCCCTCCATTCCTGTAGAGGCCCGTCTGAGTCACTTCTGACATCAGTGGTCCCCCCTGTCTCTGGACAATCAGTGGATTATTTCGGTCCTTCGAGGTGGTTATTCTCCGGAATGGATTCAGGAGCCACCTTCTTTATCTCTGATCCCAAAATGGACTCCCATTCCCAAAGACTCCTTCCAATTAGCAACCTTGGAAGAGGAGTTTCGGTCATTAGTTAGTTTAAGTCAGCAATAGAGGAGGTCATGGATTGGTCAACCAATCCAGGGTATTATTCCACCGTGTTTCTAGTCACAAAGAAAACTGGTGGGGTGGGGGGGGGGGTTGCGGGAGGTGGCGCGCCCCATCAATCTCAAAACTCAACAAGTTCATATTGACTCCTTCGTTCAAAATGGAAACCATCCAGTCGGTGATTGCATCCCTAGATATTGGTAGGTGGACCTGCTCAATCGACCTGAAGGACGCTTACTTCCATATTCCAATGCACCCATCCTTCCGGCAGTATCTTCATGTTGCGTACAGAGACAAGGTGTGGCAGTTTCGTGCTCTTCCCTTTGGCCTTGCGACTGCCCCCTTTGTATTTACTCAAATAGTGTTTCTGGTGGTATCCTTTCTTCATCGCCAGTCTATACACCTCTCTGTCTTCATAGATGACTGGCTCCTCAAAGCATCATTGGAATCACTCTCAACCAGCACTTAGTTTACATAATTCCCCTAATCACTGACTTGGGCTGGATAATCAATCTAGAGAAATCCAGCCGCTCCTCAACTTTTCAATCATCTCGGAGTTCCAGAAACACCATTCAGAATTTTGATTCATCAATTTTGATGGTGAAAATCTTAGATTTTATGAAAAATGTACCAGAAATTGTCAAATTGCTTCTCCTTACCATCTTGACCAGTTTTAACTAAATTAGGCTGAAAGGATCCTATTAGGGCTGTGCGGTTTTGGAAAAAGTAAAACCAGTGACGGTGTTGATTATAAAACTGGTTTTAACCGGATATCCGGGTTATTGGATGGCTAATAGTAAATAGTAAAAAAATTTAATCTCATTCGCAGTACCATGAAAATGGACTGTTTATCTTGTGGTAGACTCGAATCTGTAATCATACTATCTTTAGTGAAAGCTGGTTAATATTTAAATAAACCATTTATGCCGAATACTGTCTCCGTATCATTAAATGATGTTGACATGCACTCTGATATAATATTCTTTCATTTTACCAGAAATACATACACACAAATAGTCCTGCATATTTTAGTATATTTTAGAAATACCCTGCACACCGCATTCTGATTGGCTAAACGCACACTGCATTCTGATTGGCTAAACCCGCTTACACCCTGTGAGTGTTTATGAAAGTGAACGCAGACATGCCTAAATATTTACAGTGGACTTGCCCGTGCTACACATCACAATGTCAAGGGTTGAGTTTATTTTTGATGCGAGGGGCGCTTATTATACAGACTAATTTTGCCAGCTGGAAGCTGTGTAAGTTGTTTTTATTAGCAGTCTCACTTTGAATCCAGCCGTTATTTTGACAATTTTTACTGAAACGTGTTGCTGCTTAAGGTAGCAACAACTTGACATCCATAATGTTTTCAAATAACTATAGCAGATATTCCATTGTGTAATACAAATAATGCAGTTGGTACACATTAAATAAGAATGCACTCTCAAAGATAAGCGTTAAATACACACAGTCGTAGTCACGTGCAGTGCGTGCGTTTAAGATGTCTAGGCAAGTTGCTAGGTGACCAGTTTGGGTGCCCATGAAACCTGTTGAATATTACTATATACAATACACATGTTTGCATTAGAAGTATAGTAACAAATAAACTCGCCTCGATTCCAGGTTTGCCAGGTGGTATTGTGCGTTCATAAATCATAACATACTACTATAAACACTAGTAGATAAGTGTCTGAACACATACAATCTGGCAACATACTCGCAAGATACGAAAAAAATGAAAATTATTTCCCCGTGTATTATTTTATTGATTTTCTATACATTAAGTGATGATATGTATGAATGCAATTTTATGCATTGATGATATATTATTGAAAAACAAATATTTACAAAACCGGGTTTTCAAAAATATGCGGTTTTGTGGTTTTCAAATTGTGTCACCGGATTTCGAACCTTCATGCTTACAAAACCAGTGACAGTTCCAGTACCGGTATACCGCACAGCCCTAGATCCTATAGCCATAGGCTCTAGAACTTCTGACATTTTATGAAAAATGTACCGGAAATTGTCAAATTACTACTCGTCCTTAGCGACTTGACATATTTCAACCAAATTTCACAAATGGATTCTATGGTGATAGGCTCTCGAAATTCTATTCAGAATTTATTCAGAATTTTGATTGATAAATTTTTTGGGTGAAAATCCTAGTTGTTATTACACCACAACCATCCATTACCATTCAATCACTACTTGCTAAATCAAACCATCTGCAATTAGCACCAGAAAAAGATTTTTATGCTTGCTTTCATGCCCCCATATGCCTATACCAACTCATCGCACCCTCAACCAGGCTTCTGGTAGAATACACTCTCACCATACAGCCTGCATTAGACTGGCACCAGTCTATACTCACTCCTCTAAGACCTAGGTCAAAATGCATGCTCGCATGCACAGAGGAGACTAAGAGTACCATAGAATCACTTTCAAATTTTTCTTCTAACAGAAAGGTTTGTTTTGCGCCGGTCTAAGTTTTTTGTGCTTGCCATCTTTGTCACAAATATGTATGTAAGAGGATTACTTCTTAATATCATGCCTGCAGTGAAGTCCCTATTGTCTAAGTTACGTGGTAGAATAACTTTATTGTTTTATATGGTTACTTGTACTATTGTATCTTTGTTACCGGTTTTCGTGGTAGTCAACTATGCCTATCCATTTATTCAGTCATTAAAACTCGCTAAGTAGGATTTAAAAAAATAATCCTAGGTTCTCTTACTCTTTATCTGAAGAGTTCAAAGTTTATTTCTGTAATTTTTACTAAAACAAAACTTTGACTTTGAATTTTCATTTTTCCAGCCTTTTCTAGCATGTGCTTTCTCTGCCTTTGTTAGGTGCTTGTTAGAGATGACTAGCGATTTCAGAAGCTGTATGCTTCATCTTTTCCTGTTTTTTCGCTTATAGGATTCACTGAAGTCAGCAGAAAAGGTGAAATGTTTGTCGTCTAAGTGTGATCGCCATCACCCCTTTGAATTCGCAGGGCACGTGTGCCTTAAGTGTACATCATGTACACCTCGTTATGTGCGGTATTGCAAGGGTTGGTCGCCAGCTTTTCAAAAGATTTATTTCAATGATCGGCTATTCGGGCAGCGAAAGCGGACAGTGATTCAGAAAGAGCCGGTCAGAATCCTAAAGGCCAAGTCTGTAAGTGGTGGAAACCCGTGTCTCTCACTACGCAACAGGTGGCGAGTTCACCTAAGGCCAGGAAAAAGGACAACAAGAAGAGAATGGTGGGGTCATGCACGTCACCAAATTCTCAAACCCACCTAAATCTTGGGGCCAGGCAAGACCCACAGTGGTGGTGCCGGACAATTCTGGTTCACTTATTGCCAACGTAGATGTCACTGTTGTTCCAGTTATGTGCACCATTCATAGGTCGCCCGTTTTGATTCCTGCTATTTTTTAGGATAATTTGAATATTTCTTCTGGTCCGCGTATTTCTGGTCCTTCTATTTCCGGTAATTCAGTTGTCCCGGGTCTGCAGGACCTCAGTCAACTGCCGATTTTCCGTTTCCGGTTCCCTCTCTTCCGTTTCATATCCGACTTCCGTTTTTTGTTACTCTTCCGGGTCTTCATGATCCTGGTCAGCTTCCGCTTGGTGCTTCCAGTTTTCGTAGTTCCGGACTTCCGGTTTTGCTGATTAATCAAGTCTGTATGATCCTAATCGACTTCCGGTCTTAGCTTCCAGTTCCTGTTCTTCTGCTTCCCACTCGACTTCTGGTTTTATGGATCACTCGGGTCTGCATGATCCTGGTCAATTTCCGGTTTTCAGCTTCAGGTCTTCGCGCTTCCATTTCCCGTGTGACTTCCGGTTTGACTGATCTGCAGGATCTTCAGGATCCTGGTAAATTTCCGTCTTCCATTTTGGATTTTCCGAAAATTATCCATCATATCTATTTAAATGCAAATGTTTCAAATGCTACTGGTCCAGGTGAGTGCCACAGGCCCTTGGGCCTCTTGTTAACTTTAAGAAAGCTATGCTCTCACTCGTTCTCTCTCTCTCACTCTCCCTCACTGTGTGTGCAGTTGCTACTTCCACAGGTCCACAGATTGTTAAATAATCGATTATCCGATTAAATCGATTATTTTCCAGACATCGTAATTGATTATTTATTTCCATAATCGAACAGCCCTGGCATGTACCAAGTCCTGCTTTTTTTAGGTCATCTCTCAGCACGCTTAACAGATTTATGCAATAGCAGCCTCTGCTGGCCTTATATTTCCTGGCTTCCAGTAAGTAGAATTCCAAGGCTCTGTGTGCCGATGCTTCTTCTGGCTTCCTTAGCACAGGGCCAAACGTGGACCATCCTTGTTAACTTTGTTATTTTTCAATGTTAAGTTTTTAGACTTAGCAAATCTTATCTAGTGATGTTTCGGGATTGCTTAGCCCTAATGGAACACAACTTGAATACATAGTTGCTTATACCAAGAGGATACAGGATGATAACATGGAGGTCACCTGGTTAAAGGTCAAGGTAACTGCTATCTTACCTCTGCTTTTTATATCACGCCAAAAAATTTGGCATAATATGTAATTGCGCCGTGCGGGCCGCAGAGGGGTTTCCGGATGATAAACCCGTTACCGTTTGTCGGATCACATTGAAACATTGAGCCAGTCATTCCAGTGATAAATTTTCAAAAATTGTATTCTCTTGGCCTGTAAATGGACATTCAATGGGCAATTTTTTATATTTTCTTAAGCAAATTTCACCATTAAAGGGATAATCATTGACTGCTCAGAGAATTGGTCACGAATAGATTGAAATTTGTGCTTATTGAATGATCATTTGGTCATCATGAGTTGACTATCTTTGAAAATTTATCAATAGAATGAGTGAATGTCTGGCTCAATCATTGAGCCTGTCATTCCAGTGGTAACTTTTAAAAAATAACCATCTTGACCTATAAATGGACACTTCTCATTTCTCATACCACAGTCCACTGTAGAAGCATGCACATACGAACACAATTTCAATATGAATATGTATATAAACCTTTGAATGGGCAGGTCAATCAAGTATGTCTTCTGCATTGGTTTTCTTAAGGAATATAACTGAGCCGGTCATTCCAGCTGTACGTTCTGTAAAATAGTGTTCTTTTGGTCTGCAAATGACCAGCCACTAAGAACAAATTTAGGCGTTCTTGACCACACACCGTCATCCTCTAGATGACAGCTATATTGGATTTTTTTTATTTGATGGATTTTGAGGCCAAAATTTGTTCTATATATGGTTTTGGGTATTCTGAGCTCAAATTTGCCATTTTCAAAACTGTCGGATGAACGGTTTGACGGCCATCTTGGATTATTTTCCTGCCATAGGCGCCCATACTAAAGCAATGGGAAATTTAAAATGTCTTCTTCTGGAGAACTTCTAAGCCGATTTGAATTATATTTAGCAGGAAGCGTCCTTATGGCATAGGGATCCAAGTTTGTTCAAATGAAGCCGATCAGCTAATTTGGCCGGCAGCCATCTTGGATTTCGGCTGATTTTAGGAAATGTCTTTAAAAATCTTCTCCGAAATCGCTTGGGGAATCGATTCAAAACTTATGAAACCTTATCTAGGGAAAGACGTAAGCCAGGTTTGCTCAAGACGACTTGATTGACAGAATGGTTCGGCGGCCATCTTCGATGACGTAGTTTTCCCGAAAACGACTTCTCCAGAACCGCTAACGGGATCAGGCCGAAATTTGGGATATATGATCAGGGACTAAGGGGCATTAAAGTTTGGTCAAGGGAAGTTGCGCTGTCAAAAAACATGGCTGCCGTGGGCCAATCAAAATGTAGCCTGTTTGGTGGCCATATTGGATTTTTTTATTTGATGGATTTCGGGGCCAAAATTGGTTCTGTATGTTTTTGGTATTCTGAGCTCAAATTGGCAATTTTTGAAATTGTCGGATAAACAGGTTGACGGCCATCTTGGATAATTTTCTCATCAAAAGCTCCCATACTAAAGCAATGGGAAATTTAAAATGTCTTCTCGAGAACAACTAGACCGATTTCAATTATGTTTGGCAGGAAGCATCCTTTAAGGCATAGGGATCCAAGTTTGTTCAAATGAACCCGATTGGCCAATTTGCCTGGTGGCCATTTTGGATTTCGGCTGATTTTAGGAAATGTCTCTAAAAATCTTCTCCGAAACCGCTTTGGGAATCTTCATCTAGGCCAAGAGGTAAGGCAAGTTTGTTCAAGAGGACTTGATTGACCAAATGGTTCGGCGACCATCTTGGATGACCTAGTTTTCCCGAAAACGATTCCTCCAGAACCGCTGAAGTGATCAGGCCAAATTTTGGGCCATTAAAATTTGTTCAAGGGAAGCTGATCCATCAAAAAAACATGGGCGCCGTGGGCCAATCCAAATGTAGTGAGTTTGGCGGCCATATTGCACTTGCAAAAATGTCTACAACCTCATTTAAAAGTCTGCTAAACCACCCACCAACAATTTTGACAAAAATTGATGGTGCTCCAGGTGAGCAACACAGGCCATTTAGGCCTCTTGTTTACAGGTAGGAGGCACCGCCATGGGAAGAAAAGCTGCATACACTTTTGCATGCATTTTCATGGCGGACTTAGAAGAAAAACTCCTACAAGCGGCTCCCCACAAGCCAGCCTTGTACGTCAGATACATAGACGACATAGTCATGTTCTGGGAACATGGGAAACCCGCCCTAGATGAATTTGTCACACATGAATACAGAGTACCATAGCATAAAATTCACAATGGAGTCCTCAAAAACACATGTTCCATTCCTTGACACCATGGTCAAACAAACAGAAGAACATGATATCGTCTTCGACCTCTACACAAAACCAACAGACACCCACGGCTACCTCCACTATGACTCAGCACACCCCTCCTCCTGTAAGGATTCGTCCCCACATGGACAATTCCTCAGGTTGAGACATATTTGTAGTCGCATACAAGATTACGACAAAAATAGTATCATCCTACAAGGATATCTTGAACTTGAAGCAAGGGGTTACCCTATCAAAATTGTCAATGAATCCGGGGCAAAAGCTAGATCAAAAGACAGACACAGCATCCTTCACCCACCACCAAAGACAACCGCCACAAATGGGCCTCTGTACAAAGGCCCATTTTTGTATGCGAGTTCACACGAACTGGCATCTTTCTGAAGAAAACATCAAGAAATTCTGGCCAATTCTGGAAGCCAGCAGCAAATGCAGAAAAGCCTTCCCAGAACCTCTTCTCTTCAGCTATAGAAAAAACAAGACAATCAAAGATATGATTGTCAAGGCTAAACTTCCATCAGATAACACCCCTGTACAACACAGAAACCCTCAAAGCATGCAAAACTAAGAGCTGTAACATCTGCCAAAGGATGCAGAAAAACAGATTCTTCTCTACCTCACATACAGGCCTAACATACAGATCCAAGATCATAGGCAACTGTCAGACAAGGAACATCGTCTACCTACTAACTTGCAACAAATGTAAAAAACAGTATGTAGGAGAACCTCTACGCACATTCAAAATCAGAATCCAAGAACATCTGAGATCAATATCAAACCTCCATGGGAATGAACGATATGACACACCCATATCCGGAGATTTCAATAAACATGGACATTCTAGCACTGAAATGCAGTTCAGAATTATCCAGGTACTCTCATCAGACCCGGACGATGAAAACCCTACCACATGGAGAAAACAGAAGGAATGTCATTGGATACACCAGCTCCACACAATGGAGCCTATAGGCATAAACCTAGCAAGATAAGGGATGCCTCTTCCCTGGACCAACACGCCCACCACCGGCGGACACGCCCAGTACGTTGTTATTAACCTTTTATTTCTAAGGTGTTCCTAAGAATCCATCTTTCTAGTCAGATAATATGTATCTACACATCTTTTGGCGATGTCATCACTTTCACCATAGACATCACACATTGACGTCATACCCATTGTCATCACCTGGCATTTTTGGCTCACCTGGCCAGAATGAGCTTATGCCATGGCAACCGTCCGTCATCTGTCTGTCCGTCGTCCATCCATCAACTTTAGCTTTAAAATGTATCCTCCTATACCGCTTAGCAGATTTTGATCAAATTTGGCTAGAGAAGGTAGGCTCTAGAACCTCTATTCAGATTTTTGATTCGTCAATTTTTTGGGTGAAAATCTTAGATTTTATAAAGATTTACCGGAAAGTGTCAAAACGCATCTCCTCCTTAGCTTTTTGACAGAATTCAGCCAAATTTGTCTTGAACTGTCCTATAGTGGTAGGTTCTAGATCTTCTATTCAGATTTTTGATTCATCAATTTTTTGGGTGAAAATCTTAGATTTTGTAAAAAATTTACCGGAAACTGTCAAAATGCATCTCCTCCTTAGCTTCTTGACAGATTTCAACTAAATTTGCCTGGGAGGGTCCTATAGTGGTAGGCTCTAGAACATCTATTCAGAATTTTGATTGGTACATTTTTATGGTGAAAATCTTAGATTTTGTAAAAAATTTACCAGAAAGTGTCGGAGCGTATCTCCTCCTTAGCGTCTTTCAGCCAAATTTGCATTGAAGGATCCTATGGAGGTAATCTATGGAACCTCTATTCAAATTTTTGATTGGTCAATTTTTTTGGTTAAAATATTTGATTTTGTAAAAGATTTACTGGAAAGTGTCAAAACGTATCTCCTCCTTAGCTTCTTGATAGATTTTAACTAAATTTGTGTGGAAGAATTCTACAGTGGTATGCTCTAGAAATTCTATTAAAAATTTTGACTGGTAAATTTTTTGGGGTGAAAATTTTAGATTTTGTAAAAAATTTACTGGAAAGTGTCATGTCTCCTTAGCTTCTTAACAGATTTCAACTAAATTTGCCTGGAAGGATCCTATAGTGGTGGGCTTTAGAACTCCTGTTTAGAATTTTGATTGGTCAATTTTTGGGGTGAAAATCTTAGTTTTGTAAAAAAAAACGTGCCAGAAATTGTCAAAATGCATCTCTTCCTTAGCTTCTTGACAGATTTCAACTTTTATGCACACCTCTGTTTCAGGAGGATATAGTAATCGCTTTGTCCGTGTATGCATCATCTGTCCGGTTTTTTTTGTCTGAACTATTTTCAGTAGCCAAATTTAGTATATGAATGCATTGTATCCTAATGCTGTCCTGTGTCAAAAGTAGGTCACCATGACCTACTTTTCATGGTTCAGTATGCATCATAAAAATTGTATTTGTCTGTCCCCGATTTTTTTGGTTGTACTATATTAAAGTTTTTCATATTTAGTCAGCATCGGGATGCGTCATAGTCTAAAGGCATGAAAGGTGTGTAACGCATCAAAAGTGTGACCTACTTTTGTGGATGCATTGTAGGCTAAGTTTCTGTAGCCTATGAAAAGTAGGTCACCCGGACCTACTTTTCATGGTTTACTGCACATCATATAAAAGTGTTTGTCTGTCCAAATTTTTTGGTACAAACTATATTCTGAAGAATTTTTCACAAATACGTGTATTCAGCTATGGCTATATGGATGTGTATCTTAGGCTAAAGGTTAGTTATATATCACTGACTTATCTGTCATGGTTCATTGAGCATCATGCAAAATTGTTGTCCGTTTTATAAATTCAAGTGGTTTTGGTTTACACTAATCAAATGTGGTGTGTGTATGCATTGTGGGCTAACGATCCATCACGTATCAAATGTAGGTCATACTAAAGGTAGGTCAGTATGACCTACCTTTCGCAATTCACTAATCATCATCAAAAACCCTGTCCTGGCTTTAGTTTTAAGAGTTTTTTAACCAATCTTGGTGTATGGATGCATGTTACTTGTAGTATCAAATTAGGCCTACTTTATGGTTCACCCAACTTCAATATTAATTGCATGCTTTCAGCCAAAGGCAAGGTTCAGTGGAAGGCGGGGTATCCTACGTGATGCACGGATACTACATGGAACACAGTTGCATTTTTTATTCCATGCAAATTGTTGACTTGTTTTGCTACTTTATCAGCGTCACTAAAACTCTTAGTTTACAATTACCACAAGAACTTTGTCATAAAGGAGCTTAATTAAGTTTCAGTAAAATTCACGGTCAACTCAGAATTGTATGTTTTTCGTCATTGGTTTGTAGTTTACTTGCCTAGAAAACCTTGGTCGAAACGAGACAAGCAATCTATCTCCCTAGGAGACGCTTCTGAGTCACAAGTTTTGTCTCTAAACCTGTATCAAAGATCAACTTTTTACGGCCTTAAAAGAAAGTTATCTCATAATTTGTGTGGCTACATCATGTACATCATAAATGGGATATCCTGATTTGACCAATCAAATTATCGGAAATATCTGATACATCATTTCAACTGATTCGTTCTTGGCGAACTCTTCCATCTACATTGGATGTTAGACAGCAAGTTTTAATTTGCCTATCATTTTAAAAGTGAGTTCTCATTGGTTAAACTGTGCAACTATTAATTTGCCCAAATAATTTTTCTATGAAACTGCGTAAGTATACAAGATTGAGCTACATTTTAATGGTAATATTCCGGCGAAATGTCTTAAACCTTTACCGCTCAACTTTGTTTAATAAAATTTCAATTTTCTCATGAACAATGTCCATTTGCAAACCTACAGAAGACTATCTTTGAAAATTTATCACTGGAATGACTGGCTTGATTATCGAGTCAGTCATTCTTGTATTGCATTTTCAAAAATAGTCTTCTTGGTCTGCAAATGGACATTTTCCACGACCCCTGCAGAAGCCATTTTTGACGTCTCGAGTCTTAAAGGGTTAATGAAAGAACTTTTAAACCCAAAAGGCAGATGATCTTTCTTGACAGGTTGAAGTGTTCTTTTTTTAATTCATGGACTATGTAGTCTAGTGCAGTCCTGTGATGCCTATCGCTACTGACGCTGTTTTAGAAGTGATGTTCTGGGTTTTAAAAATAGTTTCTGTAATCATACATTTTTATATGATGCTAATAATTCCTAGTTACATAAAGTTCTACAATTACACATAGGTACCATATATACAGTATTATTGTCCATGTTTGTTAACCCGTTGCTTACCACATGCAGTACGTAATGAAAATGCAATTTTTTCATGTCTACAATTAGCTATTTAAGAGACACTATCTGTGTCTCTTAAATAGCTAATTGTAGACATGAAAAAATTGCATTTTTAATATCGTTGAATTGGTACTAATATGAGTCCAAATTATGTTGCTTATTTAATGTTAGTAATCTGCCGACCAGATGTCTTAATGAAGCGCCTTATTTTAAATCCAAAAAGCATATGACAAGTTGAACTCTCCTGTCTTTACCAGTAATTCATTGACTAAGTTGATCTAGTGACCACGTTTGAGAAGTGCTTTTCAAGATTTCCATACATTTATTTCTGTCACTAATATCATTGTAATTTTGTGTTGCATAAAATGCTACTATTACATAACGTTACCTGTTATACAATATTCTTGTTCACGTTTGTTAACCCTTTACTCACAGCATGCACATAGTGAGAGGTAGTGGAGACGGAATGACAAGATTTTACAATGACATGCATCATGATATCAGTTAGAATTTGTAATCCATGGTCAGTAATTACTTAAAAGTAAATGCTGTCTGTAACTTAGCGATGTCATCTGTTGTTGTATAGTAAGTACAACTTCGCATAGTGCCACCTCTATGTCACATTTCATATACTTCAGCAGAACCATCATTCCAGAATTAGTCTTATTCAACTGTACTTCATGTGTCCCTCATCTCTTACCAACATAAAATTGCCCATGGATGGGCATGAAATTCAGTTGACCCTAACACCATGTCATTGTCATTAACGTCCAAACATGCCAAAGAACATGACTGTCATACGAGTCGACACAGACATTTATCTAAGAATGTTAATTTTTTTATTCCATTGACATTTTTTGCAAAATCAGATTAAAAGATTGGCACCTATCAAAGTTATAAATTCAGTTTATTATCAAATTTATACACCTAGTGAACACTATAATTGGAATTATCAAGTCATGAGATTTTACTCTAAATCGTTATCGGCAGGGATTATAGAAATCGTTTTCATGCGTGTAATTCTGTTTCCACTCGAAAACTTGACGGTTCACTTCATATTTTGAACATGAGAGATGAGACCTTGACTGGGATTCAGTTTGGCTAAAATACAGCTGCAGTTATGCGCTTGAATTCTTGAAAAAAATTGTCAGATTTATTCATTAGAGTTCTTGAAAAATTGTAAAATATTTGGATTCAAAAGAGTACAAACATGATTCTTCGGTCAAATTGTCATGGTAGATTTGCTAAGATCTTATTTCGAAGATTATTTCGTATTAAAACATAGAATCAATCTGTCATCCTGTAGAAGTTTCACGAAATATATTTTCATGAGATATGAACTACCCAGTATTTCAAATGCTAATGTTGCAGGTGCGCGACAGGCTGTTAGTCCTCTTGTTTAAAAATGCTATTAAATATGGCACTTTTACGTGGACTTCAGCACAATGGTATTTCCCCCTTTTTAAATTTAAATTTAATTACGTTATATAAAAGAGCAACAAAGACGCATACTCACCAAGTTTTCGTGTTTCTTTATTTATTCATTTTTTATTTTTCAAAACAAATTCTTGAAGCATAAAAAAGTGTACATACCTTCAATATCTAACCAGTTTTGATTTTGACTTTGTGTAACCGTGATACATATTTCACCGTTGAATATACCAAACTATTTAGACTAGCCAAGGATGTCCTACACACTCCTTGTCTATCAACCCAAACACCCACACCATAGTTGCCATATCAGAAAAAAGTGGAGCCCAAAAATGCCCACTCCCAGTTGACAAAACTTCGCATCGGATGAGTTCTGCTCAAGGAACGAAATGCCATGAAGTCTGAATCAAAAACAGTGATGACTACACATGATCATTACCCATACAAACAGCCAAAAACTCTCCACTAAAGAAAGCAATACCTCTACGAACTTGATCTACAGAAACCCTTAGAAATTTATCACCAAAATGACCTACAACCGGTAAAAACCCTAAACCGTCAAAAAAGTTTTTTCCAACTGCCAAATTGGACACAAACGGTAAAAAATTCACAACCAGAAAAAAAGTTGCCCAACCGCCAAAAATGGCAGAACTGGCAAAAAACTTACAACCAGCAAAAAATATCACATCCACCAAAAAATGGTCACAACCTCCAAAAAAGGCACAACCAGTAAAAAACTCACAACCGGTAAACGACCCCAACCGGTAAAATACATGTCAATTGGTAAAAATGTTTGAGCATACCGCCAAACCTCCAAAAATTCCAAATGGGGAAACCGTCAATCTGGGTTTTTTCTGCCCATATAAAGTCAAGATCGACTCAATCTGCAGCCTCGCCCAGGAAGGGTATAAAAGGGACGAAAATTCCAGTCCCGATCATTCAGACTTTTGGTCTCGCATTGCGACCAAGCATCAGGCTAAATAACCTACAAGTAGCTCATATAACTGACTACGTTGTTATTCAATGTTTCTTATAGGTCGCTTTCTTCAGTCTCTGCTAGACTCCTTGATTCTAGTGTTTCTTCTGATTCTCGTCTTCACTCTTCCTCTTCTTCTCCTGTTCATGCGTTTCGATTCCTCTTTGATTCCCAGAACGGTCAGAGCCAGGGATTTGAGGAGGTTTTGTCCGGTCAGGGCGTCTTCGGATGACTGGTCTCTGTCCCATCAGTGGATCGCAGAGAAACTTTCTCTTCCTCTTAAGGATGAATTCTCTATCGATCCTCCTTCTTTTGGATCTGCTCTTTCTTCCTCTGACTCTACCTCTGCATCTCCTCAGGTTCTTCCGATTGACAATCTTGTGGTAGACATGTTGGAGTTGAGTTGCTTCCACTCAATCGGTCAGTAGCTCTGCTTGGGATATTCTTTCTTCAGGTTTAAAAGGGCCCCCCCCCCCCCCCCCCCAATCATTCTGATACGCTTCTGATCTCTCAAGGTGGGAATCTGTTTGTAGGTCCCAGCTTAAATCTACCAATTTCCTTGCCTTGCTTTCTGAAGCGGTTTTGGTTTCTCAGGAGAGTGGTAAGCAGGTTCCTGCTTCTGTTTTTCATGCATTAGCAGATGTTTCCAGTGGTTCCCTAAATTCTGTGTCGGTCTCTTGGATTTATCACTTCTCATAGAAGGTCCAGAAAACTTCAAGAGGTCAGGTCTCCAGTAATCTTAAACTCATCCTTTTGGCCAGGACATTTTTGGTGTATCTACCAATTTAATTAGAGCAGAATCTGAGCGTATCAAGTCTGCTAAGGAGATTCATGCTCAGATTGTTTCCTCTAGGCCCTCGACTAAGAGGGTTTCTTCCTCGGTCAAAAGTCCTAGTTCTTCTCCTAGGAGGAAGAGTCTTAAGCCTGATGAGTTTGGGGCTTATTCTTCTCGTATTATTGCGAACTCCAATAGATCCCTTTCCAGCTCTGAGGAGAGATCCGTGGATGGGGATCGCTTTGAGTCCATCTCTTCTCATCGCCTGAGGTCTCAAGTTCGGCATGCCCCTTCTCAAGTGAGAGGTGGATATTCCCATTCCCAGAGCTATAGGTCTATACCCAGGGGTCGATCCTCCTATAGAGGTTCTCAGATTAAGTGTTTGAAGGTCTGGCCTCCGCCCGGGTAGGGCCAGCCTTTATTCAGTCTCCAGTCCCCTCTCATCCTCTTTTATCTTTGGATCCGTCGGTCCAGTGCCTTCTTCCCAGCATCCAGTAGGAGGGCGCCTGTCTCTGTTCTGGGAGACTTGGCAAGCCCTCGTTCAGGACTCCTAGCTTGTAGATCAGTTACATGGAGTACGCTCCTTCTTGGATCCAGGTCCCTCCTCCTCTGTCTCTTCTTCCCAAATGGGCTCCTGTTCCTTCCAATCAGAAGTTGGTAGCTTTAGAGGAGGAGTTGTATTCTATGACCATCAAGGAGGCTATAGAAGAGGTTCCCCTTTAGAAAGCAGACCTGTGCTACTATTCAACGATCTTCTTAGTCACCAAGAAAACAGGAGGTTGGCGTCCTATAATCAACCTGAAGAAGTTAAATCTTTTTGTTTTTAACTCCAAAATTCAAAATGAAATCAATTTCCCAGATCATCTCAGGTCTAGCTCCAAGCATGTGGACCGCTTCTATCGATCTAAAGGATGCCTATTTTCATGTGCTTATCCACCCTTTCTTCCGAATGTACATGACGTTCGCTTACAAGGATCGGGTATGGCAGTTTCGAGCCATGCCCTTCGGCCTGACAACAGCTCCCTTTTTATTTACTTGTCTGGACCTGCACCGTCATTATTACTACATTATAACCTACCTCCTTGCATTACTATTGCTCTTTCATTCTCTGAAGGGAAGCGTAGTAGGATGAATTTTGTACACCCAATGTATGCTGGGTATTGTGGTTACAGAGTAACTGAAGACTTCTTCAGGAATCTCCATACTCTCACTAATGATGAGATCCATAATAATTCGCTTGAATGCTATATCTCAGAATGAGGCAAGAAGAGGTTGAATCCAATACTCAGAGCCACTGAGTGGGTCATTAAGCACAATGGCAACCTCATTAGCTGATAGCTATCACATGACCTTGTTGATAGCAACCAAGACTTCATTCCTTTTCCTACTCTATGAGTTTTATAACTTGTTAAAATCAGCCTGTGGATATTGAAAGTAAAGTTAAAGATCATCATGATGTCAGAAAAGAGAAAGAAACCTCCCAAGATAAGTGGTTGTAGATTATGGTGTTTTAAGAATGATTTTATAGATCATTTCTATTTTCGTGGTAGGGGCGTTACCAGTTTTAGTTATTTGCGCCCAGAGTGTATAGACATTTGAGTTGTCTATTTGTGCTTCTTTTTTTAAACAGTAGCTTGTAGAGCTATTGTGTTGACATGCTTGTAAAGGTATTGCGCATGAATCCATTATTATCTCGCTAACATACTCTCTCAAAAGAAACTAAAATAATTTTCAAATTTAAGATCGGTAAGGTCTCTTTTTATGATTCTTGGGTTTAGCGCTGGGTAATCCGGAGTCATATTCAGAGCTTTACTCTATCGGATCTTGCTGTTTTCACGATTCAGATTTGGGAAAGCCTCCGAAGAGATCCAAGGAGAAGATTAAAGATAAGAATGTGAACCATTCAATCAGATGTTTCAATTGGCAGCTGCCATAGATTTATCAAATCAGACCACGTTGGACATGTCTGTTCGAAGTGCACATAGTCTACCCTTGAGTCTTCCTGCTTAATTTGTGAGTCATGGTCGCTTGCTACGAGAATGTCTTTTCAAACCTAATTCTCCTGTGACCTCTAAAACTCCGGGAAATCCTTCTCCATTAGGGTCAGCGAATGTACATGAGGTTCGCTTACAAGGATCAGGTATGGCAGTTTCAAGCCATGCCCTTCGGCGTGACCATGGCTCCCTTTCTATTTACTTGTCTGGTCTCAGCCGTGGCAGGCGTCCTGCACCGTCGTTCGATCCACCTTCATGTCTATATAGATGACTGGTTAATAAAAGCAAGGTCGTCTTCCTCAATTCGTGCAAGAATTATTCCAGAGGTTTGCAGTTTGGCATGCAGCCTAGGTTGGATCATAAATCTCAAAAAGTCAACCCTAGTACCATCTCAAGTGTTAACTCATCTAGGCGTATCCTTCGATCTTTCTCTAGGGCCTAGTTTTTCCTTCAGAGGCAAGGATAGAGGCAATCTTTCTGGCTATGGAAATTCTGACGTCCTCTCTTTTTGTCAGGGCAAGATTCTTTCTCGGGGTGCTAGGTTTGATGGTCAGCATCGAGGATGTCATTCCATGGGGGCGCTGATGAGAAGACCCTTTCAAATGTACCTGATGTCCTTCTGGAAGCAGTCAGTACATTCGATTTACCATCAGAGAACACTTGATCCCTCATCTAGACTTTTGGAAAGATCGTTCTCTGCTTATGGTTGGTGTTCCATTAGTCAAGACCTCACCTCAGGTGATTATATTCAGACACTACCCAGGAGGGGTGGGGACTCCCTGTTTGTTTCTGGTCTCTGGTCTCTGGAGGAGTCGACAGCTCACATCAATATCCTGGAGTTGTGGGCTGTCAAGAAGGCTCTCTTCGCATGGTCGGATCGAGTGAAAGGCCTCACAATTTTGATTCGATCAGACAATTCCACGGTGGTTTCCTACGTCAACAGACAGGGAGGAACGAGGTCTTCTGTTCTTCATATGGAAATTTGGAACCTTCACTTGTGCCGCAAGAATCAAATCTTTAGTTTCCAGTTATGTTCCAGGCAGATTGAACTTTCTTGCAGAAAGTTGTCAAGACCCAGCAAGTTCGCCCACACCGAGTGGCAGTTAAAGAGGTCGGTTGCCAAAGCGATTTTCCTGCTTCTGGGTCGTCCCCAAATAGATCTCTTTGCGACATGTCTGAATGACCAGATCTCCTCTTTCATGTCTCCTTTTCCGGACAGTTAGGCTCTGGTGGTGGACGCCCTGTCAGTCCTGGACAGGAATGTTTGCCTACACGTTCCCTCCTACCATCCTGATTCCGTTGGTTCTGAAGAATGTCAGGGACCAGATTTGTGAAATATTTTGTGTAGCTCCCTTTTGGCCGAAACGGATCTGGTTTGTACACCACCTAGATTTTCTGATAGATGTTACTCGCCTTCTTCCAGTGTCCCCAGATCCTCTCAAGTAAATTTAAGACCCAGTCTAACCGTTTCCCAGCCAAACCAATTATCCCTCCTACCATCCTGATTCCATTGGTTCTGAAGAAGGTCAGGGACCAGATTTGCGAAATCCTTCTTGTAGCTCCCTTTTGACTGAAAAGGATCTGGTTTGTAGACCTTCTAGATCTTCTGATAGAGGTTTCTTTGCCTTCCTGGAATTTGGTCTTGATTCTTCAAGTGTTGGCAGGTCACCATTTTGAATCCATTGGATCTATCAGTCTTAAACTTTTAATTCTTAAGGCTGTTTTTCTTGTTGCTGCCGCTTCAGCCAGAAGGAGATCCGAAATTCATGCTCTTTCTGTGGAAAACGACAGATTTATCGAATCTGGGGATGGCTTAGTTTTATATCCCAGAAGGGATTTTTTATCTAAGACCCAGTCTAACCGTTTCCCTGCCAAACCAGTTATTCTTAAATCTTTATCGTCTTTTTTGCCGTGCGATAAATTCTGGTGTTCTGTCAGGGCCTTAAAGGTCTATAAACTTTGAACAGAGTTTAAGAGATCCGATTCTTCCCATTTATGGGTTCCGTACACGGAGGAGCTAGCTAGACCAGTCTCTAAGGCTACTGTTGCCAGATGGATCTGTGAGACCATCAAAATCTGCTATGAGATTGCCTCCCCTGGCGAGATCAATTTAGCCCATGTCAAGGCTAACGACGTTCATGGTATGGCTACCTACTTCGTTCTTTTTGGCGGCTCATCTATGGATGTCGTCATGCAAGTCGCAGTTTGGAAATTTGAATCGACTTTTACTTCTGTTTATTTAAAGGATCAGAGCCCAGCCCTCTACTTTTTTTTTAGAAATATTACTACTTTAACAAAGCAAGCCGAAGACCATTTACCGAGCACATCCCACCATTTTCGCTAGACTGTATGTCTGTGAGAAATGGTGAGAATTTTCTCTTATTTTGTTTATTTCTTTGAGTTGACAGTTTTCCTTGTTTGATAATCACTGTGTGATTGTTATAGATGCGCTATTATGTTAATTTATTTAACACTTGGATATGATTTGTTTAATTTTTATCCTTTAAGATTCTCAAATCTCCACCCATCAAGGGTTTTTAAGTGTGGCGCTGACCAATTCTATGGGTTTAGCAAGTAGTGATTGAACAGTATAGATGTTTGTGGTGTAATAACAACCCCCCCCCCCCCCAACAGACCCCCCCCCCCCCCTTGTTGGATGGTCTGTAGTTTTATTAACCACTGTAAACATACTTACCATTCAATCACTACGACCCGGTCTCAGCCACCCTGCATGGGAATGATGTGAGAATCTGTTTATTGTGTATCTTACATATTTGGAAAAGTTAATCTGTTTCTTAGTTGGGCTCCTTTGCGCATGCGCGGTCATGTGCAGTGACAGGTGTCACATTGGAGTGTGTATAGACTGGTGCCAGTCTCTAATAGGCCATATGCAGGGAATTTACTCTACCAGTAGCCTGGTTGAGGGTGTGATGAAGTGGTATAGGCATACCGAAGCGTGTAAGCAAGTATAAAAATCTTATTCTGGTGGCTAATTGCAGAGTAGTTGATTTAGCAAGTAGTGATTGAACGGTAAGTATGTTTATAGTGGTTAATAAAACTGCTGACCATCCCACAAGGTGGGGTCTGTTGGGGGTTTCTGAGAACAGCATTTCATGTGTTAACCCTTTAACGCTCATATCAGGAAAAAACGGCTTCTGCAGTGCTCTTGAGAAATGTCCATTTGCAGATTGAGAGAAGACTATTTTTGAAAATTTTCACTTGAATGACTAGCTCGATAACCGAGCCAGTCATTCCAATGGTAAATTTTCCATGAGAACATTTACATTTTTAAAACAAATTTGAGGGTTAAAAGGATAAATCTGATTTTAATGCTCAAGATGTCAAGAATATTGAAATTTCTGCTTAGTGAATGTCCATTTGCAAGACAAGAGAAGACTATCTTTTGAAATTTTACCACTCGAAGCATAACTGGCTTGATAACCGAGTCTCAAGAAGTTTTTTTGGCCTGTAAATTGATATTTCTCAAAACATTGCAAAGGCTGTTTTGTTAGTGACTGGACTGGTCAGTAAAGAGTTAAAAGCAGTTTCCAAAGAAACAGAAATTTATGGACTGTGGTGCATGTGTGTGTGCGTGAGTGTGCATGTGGGGGGTTGGGGGTGGGTGGGTGAGGGGGGAATGGGTGTTGTAGTGTGTGTGAGCCGGTTTGTGTATTTGCCTCATGTGTTAGATAATGATGAATACATTGACATCTATTTGGCTGGGGGCTCTTGCTGCTGCTGTCCAGTCAGGTTATTTCCATAGTTTTTCAGCTCGGCTTTACTGTAATGGTAAAGAATGATCTAGTTGTAATGCTAAAATAGTGCTGTTCAAGGATTATGATGATGTTGGTGGCAATGATATTGAAGATGATGATTTTGGTGATAAAAATGATGATGTCATCACAGTCATTGATTGAACTATGAACTTGACAACAATGACTATCTTAATGTTGTATATTTCTTAATCTACATTTAATCATAACTTGTATTATTTCAGTTGGAATTCCCATTGCTCTCCTTGACAGCGTTGTACAGCCATTTAAGCGGGGATTCTTCTGTGATGATGAAAGCCTGATGCATCCATTCCGTGATTCAACAATATCATATGTGGTAGCGGCCATCGTGGGAATATCTATTCCCATTATTATAGTATGTAGATTGAATACAATCATTGCAATACTTCCATGCATTTTCATCAAGTACAGAATCTAAATATTTATGGTTCCAGTACAGCTCATAAATAAGTCACTTTTTTTCCCAAAACAAAAACACTCATGGTAGTTAGTATCAATGTTGAACACTATGTAAGAAATGTTCTGTTGAATATTTTGGACTTAAGGTGATTGGAAGCCATTACTGCTTTATTTAATAGCATGCTTTATTTTGTTTTGGAAGCATGTTAAGTTATTTATTATCTGTACTATATTGTTACAGAAAATGGTTATATGATTAACCCTTTAACCCTCATAACAGCCAAAAATTGTTTCTGTAGTGGTCTTATGAAATGTCAAGTGGTTAATGATTTACAATGCTTCTCCTCCAATATAAATGGCCAGACTTCAACGAAACTTGGGTGAACACTTCTAACGAGAATTCTTATGGGTCAATATTTCTGGCATCCATCTTGGATTTTCTGAAAATTTCTGGAAATCAGTCAAAAACCTACTCCTCATTAACCACTAGGCCGATTTCAAGCAAGCTCGGTTGGGAGGACCCTAGAGTGCTATGCTTCAGAACATGTATACAGAATTTGAATTGGTCTATTTTTTCGGGGCCCATCTTAAATTTTCCAAAAAAGGGTGGGAAATCGTTTAAAACGTTACTCATTAATTGCTTGGACAATTTCAACCAGACTTTCCGGGAAGGATACTAGGCTGGTTGGTTTCAGAACATGTATACAGAATTTTGATTGGTCACTTTTTCTGGCAACCATCTTGGATTTTCTGAAAATTTCTGGAAATCAGTTAAAATGCTATGCTTCTCATTAACCTCTTAAACGATTTCAAGCAAACTGGTTTGTTTCAGAACATGTATACAGAATTTTGAATGATCAATTTTTGGCAACCATCTTTAATTTTCTGAAGAACGGCGGGAAATCGTTTAAAATGCTGCTCCTCTAACTGCTTGGGCAATTTCAACCAGACTTGACTGGAAGTATACTAGGCTTGTAGGTTTCAGAACATGTATAGAGAATTTTGATTGCTCACTTTTTATGGTAGCCATATTGGATTTTCTGAAATTTTTTGGAAATCATTTAAAACGCTACTTCTCATAAATTGCTTGAACGATTTCAAGCAAACTCGGCTGGATTGACGCTAAAGTGGTGTGTTTCAGAGCTCTCATACAGAATTTTGATTGGTCAATTTGTTTGGCGGCCATCCTGAATTTTCCAAAAAGTGGCTCCAAATCATTTAAAACGCTGCTCCTCATTAACTGCTTGTTCAAGTGGCTATCTTATTCTTTAAAATGACATCTCAGGAACTGCTGTACAGATCAAACTTGACCCTTGATAAAAGATGGTTGTCATGGAGCAATCAAAATTTTGGGTTTGATGGCCATAATGGATTTTTTGGTTGACTAGATGGAACCTAATGGTTCAATCTGATTGTGTGTTCATCGTTCATCATCAATTTCCCACTAAACAAAGATTATACTGAATTCCCAATTTTGTATTTTATGTCTGGTTGCTGCTGAATTTAAAGTATTATGTCTGTTCAAATGCTAATGGTCCAGGTGAGCATGAAGGACCTTGGGCCTCTTGTTAAAAATTTGACCACTCATTTCATTGGTAAATTTTACAAATCGTCCTGTCTCTAAAATTTCAAGATTACACCTGGAGAAACCCATTATGTACAATTTTGTAAGCTTGTATTTTAAAGCCATTGTATAGTAATTAATAACCAACATATATTATATGCCTTGCTTTCTTCGTATAGATACCTGTAATTAATATCAGAACGTAAAATCAGCATGTGTCCTGATACACTCGATTATGTGTTGACTTATCTCCCTTGCTTCTGAGCTCTTCACTCTCAAGCATGACTTAATAGTGGAACAAACCATTGTGACTATTGGAAGAACTGTAAGATTGAATACATATGGTTTCATTCACTTTCAGGAAGTAAATAATGATATTCTTTCAGCTCGGACACTAGTACACATAAAATACCTTTTTCCAATCTTCGGCCAATCAAAATACTGGCAAATTCTGTATCGATTGGTTAGACTATGACGAACAGGCCCTACTGAGAGCTATAATTGTGCATAATATAAAACTGCACAATGACTTCTTGCTAATAAATTACACATATATACGCGTGTATAAGTAAAACGGACAAACTGAGCCAGTGTTTGTCAAGGCTGTTGGGAACTAGAATTGTATAAGATTTGTTGTGTAGGTTTTGTTTTATTGGCCACTCACACCTAGATGTATTTGAGCCATATCAATCTTTGAGGTGCTACCCTGAAGTGTTGCGTGGACGACGGCTTTACGTCCCCTCCTAAGAACGTGTCATGCAAATGACTCGGCATCAGGGAGTGAAGGAGATTGCCTATGATTGTAGAAGTTCTCAACCTGAACCAATTTTGTTTATTTGGACAGTTTTATACAGTGGCACAAATAAAAAATTAGTTTTACGTGCACGCTGCGCTTAACAACGGGATTTTATCTTCACAACAAAAAATATCTGTGCATATAAATTCACCTTTCCAGAGTATCCATCCATCATCTGATCTCGTATGACGTTATAATCAGCTCAGCGCGTGTATGATGATGTCACAATCATTACGTCACAAACGGTTCCATGTTCCAAGTTTTAGGGTGAAAACGATTTTATGAAAAATGTACTGGAAATTGTCAAAACGCATCTCATTAACTGCTTCGTGAATTTATCAAAATCTGGTTGGAGGGACCCTGTCATAGTAGGCTCCAGTGGTAGGCTCTTGAACTTCTATTCAGTATTTGTGTTGGTCGATTTTTGGGTGAGCAATTTGGATTTTCTGAAAATTTTTCGGAACCTTTTAAAACACTACTCCTTAATTAATGGCCCTATTTCAATGAAACTCATAGTGGTAGGCTTTAACATATCAAAGGAGAATTTTGATTGGTCAATTTCTTTGATGACATCTTGGATTTTCCAAAAATTATCCATCATGTCTATTTAATGGTGCAAATACTAATTATTGGTCCAGGTGAGCATCACAGGCCCTTGGCCTTTGGTCTCTTGTTTTTATTTTACTATAAAAATTCTTTTGCAGATGCTTATCGTTGAGTTGATAAAGGTACGATGTAAAAAATGCAACTTTGTCATCCCATGTCAACCGACAACTTCCAGGAAGCCATTCTACCAGACATACATTGTAAGATGTTATCAGAACATTGTTCCTTTTGTGTTCGGCATTTGTACTGAGCAAATAATATGCGACATCACCAAATATTCAATTGGCAGGTTGCGACCACACTTTTTCGACATATGTCGGCCAGACTATAATAAAGGAAACTGTTCAGGGCAATATATCGAGGACTTTAAATGCACAGGAACGAATGCATATCATGTGAAAAATTCTAGGTAAGTTTGATACAGTTATCTCACTGACTATCTTTAGCTGCGAGTAGCAGGTCAATAAATCGCCATGCCCTTTAATTAGTTAGTTAGTCAGTCAGTCCGTAACAAAATCTTATTCCTGGCTGTATCTAAAAAACACTACGGATTCAATTTGCCTCAAGTTTTAAGAGGATTTCCAGACTGGCCATGATCCGAAACTTGGATTGGGATCAGATCAGATATTGGATCTGTGGATATCTCGGAAACTGCTTGTCTAATTGTCTCAAATTTTAACACAGGAAAGGGTGTGACTGTACACTAGGATTCCACAATTTTGGGCTGGAAATCCAAAAAAAATTCTGCAACCCGCAGCTACGAAGATTCTATCAACCTTTTTAGTATATCACCAATTAGCTTTACCAATAACCCTTTAATTAAATAGAAACAAAACCACTTTCATTTCTATTGAATACCATTTATGCAGGTGATATATAATTAATTAATCCTGGCACCATCGTATAATTTGTAGTCCCTGAGCACATAAATGTAATATGCCATGTCTGTCATGGTTCAATTCCAGATATCATTGTCAAAGTTCATTTGTACGATGATGATGCATTGTGGGTTAGTGCCACACAATTTCTTAGTTTCAAGTGAAAGATTTGGCTCTGCAGATGGAAAATATCTTTGGCTATCTGTCCCACACAACCAACATGTATGGCTTAATGCCATCTCAAGATTTCCCAGTGCTCAGTTTGTATGTATGAGAGAGACTACAGAAAAATACAGCATCTAGCCATAAATTCTGATGGACTACAGGTACAGCGGTGGGACATCTGTCAACTTACCATCTTTGTTTCCTGTTTCTTGTCCTAGTCACATTCTCAAAACACTAACTTTAATAAGTTCAAGTCTCTGGGCAGAGTGCATAGGCCTGTGTTAGTAGGAACTATGTTTCCCATACATCAGAAGGCAAGATGATTTGTAAAGAGTTAAATGATCAGGCTGACTGTGATGTTATTTATTGGCTGCAAATTGTCATATGTTTGTGGGAAACCTGTTTTCGAATAGACCACACATAGCTACAGTCATCAAGGGGGCAATAAAACTTACTTTCTAGACCACCTTCTGGTCTAATATTCAGGCAGCCTGGGAGATGGAATTAGGTGATGATGTTGACCATGATTTCATGTTGAATGGGGCGATGCCTGAATTTGATATAATAGACCCCATTGGAGGATTCCAGTTTCTCAGTCAATCATATGATGTCATAATCAATTACATAATGACGATATTGTATAGGATGACATCATAGTCAATTACATCTTGAATGATGTAGCTAGGTACGTCACCCAATGCTTAATTGATGACAAACTAAGCGTTGTTGTATGATCTGTATATCAGTCCATCCATCCATCCATCTGTCTTTCTGACCATGTGCCCGTTCATTCTGGCAAATTTTGGGTTTTAGTTTGATTACTTTGCTTTTTTTGGAGTATCATGACGAAACCTCGTGGGAAGTTTGGCCATGGTAGTAGCAAAATGCACATTTGGTCGGTCAGTCAGTCCATCCATCTATTTGTGTTTCTAAGCATATATCCTTTTGCTTAGAGTATTGTGATGAAACTACATTGGAGCATTGGCTATGGTAGTAGGGAAATGTATGTTATTTTGTACGTCAGTAAGTGTGTCCATCCATCTGTCTTTCTAACTATGTGTCCATCCGTCCTTGCAAATTTGTACTTTTCATTCTATAACTACTTTTGCTTGGAGTCTCATGGTGAATTTCATGGGAAGGATGGTTATTGTATTAGGAAATGCAGGTTATTTTGTGGGTCAGTCTATCCATATGGGGTCAGTCTATCCATATGTCTTTTTGACCATGTGTCCGTCCATCCATGCAAATTTTGTGTTTTGTTAGATAACTACTTTTGCTTCGAGTATCATGATGAAACTTAATGAGAAGATTGGCTATGGTAGTAGGGAAATGCAGCTACTTCTTCTTCTTCTTCTTTTCGATCGCTGGTATCACACTTGGAGAGCCGTTCTCAAGATGAAATCTGTGGTTTTCTGCAGTTCTTCCACAGGCCCATACAGCTTTTCAAGAAAAGAGGTTGACAAAGGCCAGATCTCTTCTCTCAGCAGCTGATACGTACTGCAACATTGAAGTATGTGCTCTGTGGTCTGTTCTGCTTCTCCACAAGGACAAGCGGGCGATGCCGTAAGGAGGAACCGCCTGTACATGTGTTGGTTTAGTCTGTTGTGTCCAGTACTGAGACGAAAAATGGTCACTTGCTCTGGCCTCAAGAGATGATGGTAGGCATCTTCTGATTGAGGTGTTCTATAGAGTGACTTGATGATAGTCTTCATCTCTGTATGGGTAAGTACTAACCATGTTTTCTGTCTGATTCTCTTCTGCACTCACCTTTGCCATCTTGTCCGCTTCCTCATTTCCTTGGACTCCACAGTGTGAGGGGATCCACTGCAGTGCTATTTAAAGCATTTGATGGTTTGTAGTGCTTCTTCAAGTTGTGGCAGCTTACCTTTGGTGATAGCCTCAAGGACGGAGCGGGCATCAGATAAAAAAACAATCTGTGCAATAGGGTCTGCTGTTCTGCTGATGGTATTAGCTGCATGAACCAGTGCTTCGACTTCAGCTCTGTAGTTTGTGCAGTGTTTGCCTGTCGGTATTGCAGCTGACTCATGTTGTCCGTCTGGATACTGTATGTGCAGTCCGGCACCTCCGCTCCTAACTGCATCTTTGGCTGATCCATCTATGTAGATCCTTATCCATGTCTCCTGAGGGTACATTTCTTCCAGCATGGCTAGGGTCTGGGCCTTCTTGCTCACATCACTGTGTTCATCTTTGGTTGTGAGATGATGTACTGTGGTGCGAATAGCTATGCTCTCTAGTTTATTTTCCCAGGGTGGAGGTTCAAGGGTGTGGTTTGGGTCTTCTATTTGTGCTGGCAACATTTCTTGGTGTTTCCTTTGAAGTGCTTTTGTCTCTCTCACAAAACTTGATCTTTTAAGTCTTCCTGATGACAGCTGTGCTTGCCTTCCCTTCCTTTGCTAAGTGGGAGGATGCCTGCTGTCTGTTCCATTTTTTCTATTGGTGTTGATCTCATTCCACCAGTGATGGTGCGCAGTGCCTGGTTTTGTACTCTGTTGATGTTCTGTTGATGAGATTTTGCTGCTGTCATCCATGAGCTGGATCCATACTCAAGGTGTGGTCGTACGACACCTAGGTAGATGGTCTTGAAGATCCTTTCATTGGCACCCCACTTTGTTCCTGCCAGCTTCCTTATGATGTTTAGCTTTCTTCTGGCCTTTGCCTCTGCGTTCTGGATGTGCTCCTTCCATGTTAATCTTCTGTCATAGGTGACGCCCAGGTATGTCTGCTGGTCCTCGTACTCGAGTGGAGTACCGCCCAGTGTCAGATTGCCAACCTTGGTTTTGGTGGACAGTGAGAATAGCATGGCTGATGATTTTTTATTGTTGATGGTAATACACCAGCGACTGGCCCAAGCTGTAATTCTGTCCAAGGCGAGCTGCATTCTGTACGTGGCAGTCGTTGTGTACTCGGTGCACCAGAGCACGAGGTCATCTGCATAGAGGGCTGCTTGGATCCCATTGGGCAGCTCTGCTACACTGTCATTAATGAAGAGTATGAACAGAGTTGGTGATAATACTACGCCTTGTGGCACCCCTTTTCTCAGCAATACATTCTGTCCAGATTGTTCATCCACCAGCACCCTAGCTCTGCGATTGTCTAGGTATGAATTGGTCCATCGGAACATGTTGCCACCGATGCCTGTGCGCCGGAGCTGCACGAGGAGGCCATCCTTCCACACCTTGTCAAATGCCTTCTGCAGATCGATAAAGGCAGCTAGCATCACCTTCTTGGCTTGAAAAGTGTCCTCTATGACCTGTGCAAGATGTGTTGTTTGATCTTCTGCTCCTGTATCTTCTGAAGCTGGCCTGCTCTGAAACTATAATGTTCTCCGACTCCAGGCACCACTGCAACCGCTGGTTGATGATGCGCTCCATGGTCTTGCATATGCAGCTTGTAAGACTGATAGGAGGGTAGCTCAGCACTTTCGTCTTGTTCTTCCCTTTTTTCAGAATAGGAGTCATTCTGGCTTCCTTCCAACACTGAGGAACCTCTCCATTGGTCCAACTGAGATTAAAGAATAGCAACTTGCGAAGAGATGCATTACCAAGGTGTTGGATCATTTCATTCGTAATGCCATCTGGCCGGGAGATTTCTTCTTCAATTGGTGGATAGCCTTCTTCAGTTCTGCTAAACTAATGTCAACTTTCATTGCATCGTGAGTGTTTGTGTCTGTTCTTTCCTTTTGCTCTTTTCTAACCTCTTTTTGGCGCAATCGTGGTATAGAAATGTTGCTTTCTTTTGCATATGCCTTCGCAAAGGCATCTGCAGCCATCTTTCCTGTCAGTGTTTGTCCATCTTCTTCAAGAGTAAACTTCTCTCCCCTGACACCCTCATCATTCAGTGCTTTAGTCAGTCTCCATAGCTTTGTGGTGTCTCTCTCTAAATTAAACCCTGCCGTCTTTTCCCTCCAGCTTCTTCTTTTGGCCTCCAGTTTGGTCTTTAGATACCTGGCTTTAGTTTGTTGTAGCGTGAAGTGGTTTTCATGACGGGGATTACCCTCTGCATCTTCTCTGGCCGTGTCTAGTTTATCATGTGCTGCTTGCAGTTCTGTTGTCCAGTAGGGGCGGTAGTTTTTCCTGAACCCTCGAGGAATCGCTTCGTTGGCAGCCTTGAGGATACTTGAATTAACTTCCTTGACCACATTGTTGATGTTTCTCCCTTCTACTGCTAGATTTTGGGTAAGCTCATTGGAATGAATGCCGAACAGACTCCAATTTGCCTTTTTCTAGTTCCACCATGGATGTTGAGGTGAACTTGTCGAAATACGAGAGAGGAGGACTGGGCGGTGGTCACTTCCTCCTAACTGCGATCCGACAACCCTACTGAGGTTTCTGTGAATGTCTTCTGTACAAAATGCCAAGTCTGGCGTTGTTGTCGAGTGCCACCGGCGCGAGTAGAAGGTAGGCTGATCTGTGGGATCGTTGACAAGTAAAAGGTGCGTTTCATCTTGCCATGCTTCAATGTCTTCTCGTTTATCAAGTGTTCTGTATCCCCAGCTCTGGGACTGGCTATTAAAGTCTCCCATAATGAGGAAGTGGCAGTCCGGGACCTGGATTGTGTCAAGTGAGAGATTCTTGTCATTAGGGCAGTAATAATTGACAATATCAATCACAGAGTTGCTGGTTGTTACCTTGATCTTGGTATAGTCTGCCACTTCCATAAAGGTTTTGATCTGGCTGGCGTTCACGCTGTTTCGGACCAAGGTGATCACCCCACCTTTCTTTCTTCCTCTTCGATCACAGCGGAAAATCTGGTAACCTCTGATCTTAAATGGTTTTCCTTCTTGCAGGTGTGTCTCTTGGATGCAGCAGATATCAATGTTGTTTTCGTACAGAAACTGTTCGAGCTCTGATTTCTTGTTGGTAACCCCTTCTGCGTTCCAGTGCATGATGTTGATACTGGGGTTCTCTGGGTTTGGTCTTCTCTTTCGGTTGGCCAGTAGTTCTCCATCCTCGTCCCCTGGCTCCACAAGACGAGTTGATGGGATCTCCAGTAGCTGAGGGTGGGTTCCTTCGAGGCATGGAGCCCGGCGCTGCACCTGCCTGGCGGATCCTCACAGGGCGAGCACCATTTCGGTTGATTCGATCTCCAAGTGTCATTTCATTAGCGTTGTGCATAATGCTCTGGTTATCCCCTCCAAATGTCTGGATTGACACCCAGTGGGTTACACCCCTGCGCCACATTGAGGCCGAGCATATAGTCTTAAACAGGGGAAATGCAGCTTAATTTGTGGGTCAGTCAATCACTCCATCCATCTGGCATGGCACCCATCAAAATTATGGACCCCCCCCTTGCCGACCCCCACCCCGCTTTAAATGATAGCCCCCCCCTCCCATATCAAAATGGCTGCCATTGCGGTTGATTGTGTAATT
The DNA here is from genome assembly GCA_034401795.1 of Chaetoderma sp. LZ-2023a. Lineage (NCBI taxonomy): Eukaryota > Metazoa > Mollusca > Caudofoveata > Chaetodermatida > Chaetodermatidae > Chaetoderma > Chaetoderma sp. LZ-2023a. The sequence continues at coordinate 124,229,201 of CM067369.1, forward strand.
TTGACTTGTTTTATTGGCGAAGCTTCGTAAATTGTGCACACACAATGCAGTTTTTAGTCAAACTCCAGTGTGATCACTGTTTTCAATACTGTTCTAGTTTTTATTATATTTAACACAATATTTTTACTCATGCTTAATGTCAATTTTGAGCCAATCTGACTCATATCGTAGTCTTACTTTTTCAATTATCGATAATATCCTACTTTTTTCTTGATCCCCTTGTGAGGCTTGAATCTGCCTAATGAAGTTTCGCCCTTGTACTGTCAGCGCTTGAGTTACTCATATCATGTGTGCTGTATGTTGACTTATGTTCATTGTTAGCATGCTACATACATTTAGTAGTTGTTGTTTAGTGTTAGCAACTGTTTAATGTTAGCAACATCTTTCTTTAAGAACTTAAATGTGCACAAATATTTCTTCCATCACAAATTATTCACAGTGTGTTTCAGTGATGAGATTAGGGTTAACCCTTGAACCATCACAGGCCACAAACAATAAATTATGATCTGAGGAATTTTCTGTTGAACACTTTGAAACTAATTTGGCTGGGACAGCTTCCAAAATTTCAAGAATAAAACGGTTAATTACATGACATACACATTCTGCCATAACCTCGTCTTTAGGGTAATTGTATTGCTTTGTGAATATGAATATTTTCTCCAATTATATATATTATTTTGCCGCTGGGTTAAACTGCCCTTGTACTCTTTTAATGTACCAGTTATTATCCCTATACCTTCTGAAAGAAATGAAGTAAATATTGCAATTGCCTTTTCTGTCCATGTGTCTTTCCGTGTGTGTGTGTGTGTGTGTGTGTGTGTGTGTGCGTGCGTGCGTGCGTGCGTGCGTGCGTGCGTGCGTGCGTGCGTGCGTGCGTGCGTGCGTGCGTGCGTGCGTGCGTGCGTGCAGAGAGTCAAAGTTGGCCGAATTCAACCAAATTTAATATGTTAGTTACCCATATGATTGCAGGCAATGTTTATGTTAGGCTAGGCCACCAGGGTGGGTTGAGGTAGGGTAGGGGCAGAAAGTCAAAGTTGTTGAAAGCATGGTAATTTACAATGGCGTGCCATCAATTGCGCATTCTATTTTACATTTGCAAGATAAAATCTTTTGTGTATCTGCACTTAAAACTACTGTCCAATAGGTCCCAGTGGTTTTTTGAGGATATTGCATGCCTTAATGGCTTTGTGTGTGGAAGGTGGCAGCATTATCATTGTTTGTTTCTGGCATTAACACATCTTTTCTAGCACGTGTGCAAATGTTTTGGTAACTTTTAAGAAGTTCTTATGGGTAGTCGCTTTGTTGCTAATACCCAGTGAGTTCATGTACATGTTTATGAAAGTCAATGTCCTTGCTGCAGAATGCACAGAATGGAGGAATCCAGTTTTATCCATGCTCCGCCTATCTATAGTTAAGCTCCACCCACTTCATTCTGTTGGGATCGATTGATCCCTGAACTCCCTATAATTTTCCTGAAAATTATCTAGGTAAGCTGTTGAATATTTTGAACTAATTTGACTGGGCATAGGCAGCCACAGCATGCAGTCAAATTAGTTTCAAAATATTCAACAGCATGTTTATTAAATAATAGACATACAATTTGTACAACAATGCTTATCCGTCATCAATTAAGTGTTCGTGATGAACTTATCTACGTCATTCATGACATCATTGATTATGCCATCAATCTACATGTCACGTACATGTAGTTGATTATGATGTCATATGATTGATGGATAAACTAGAAACGTCAATTGGGCCATGAAGATGATTGCCTATGTGTATGCAAACTTTAGTACCCATTGCTGTGTCTCGGATTTGGAGGCATTGATTCCTATTGAATTCAAAATTATTACATCTTCGGCCTATGGATAGTAAGTCCAGAACTGATCTCGGACATAGCTCATCTAGTATTAGTGATTAATATCATATTACACAATAATGATTCAAATCGACTTAACCATACATTATTATTATTATTAGCTCACCTGTCCTGAAAGGCCAAGTGAGCTTATGTCGTGGCGACCGTCCGTCGTGTGTCAGTCCGTCGTCCATCCATCAACTTTTCCTTTAAAACGATTTCTTCTCAAGAACCACTGGGCCGATTTCAATTATATTTTGGAGGAAGCATGCATAGGGCATAGAGATCTAAGTTTGTTCAAACGAAGCGGATCGGTCAAAATCCAAGATGGCTGTCGGCCAAAATGGCTGATTTTTAGAAACACTAAAAAATCATCTCCGAAACCGCTGGAGGAATTGATTCAAACCGCATAACACATCATCTGTGGCAGCGGTAGACTCAAGTTTGTTCAAGGCAACCTGATTGACGGATTTGCATGGTGGCCATCTTGGATGACCTAGTTTTCGCGAAAACAACTTCTCCCGAATCGCTGAAGGGATAGAGCTTAAATTTTGTAAATATGCTTAGGGACCAAGCGCCATTCAAGTTTGTTCAAGGGAAGTTTGTTCGTTAAAAAACATGGCCGCCATCAACCAATCAAAATTCAGCGTTTCTAGGTCATATTGGCTTTTTTGTATTTGATGTATTTTGATGGCGAAAATTGCTATATATATATATATATGCTTATCAGTGTGACGAGTTCAAATATGCCACTTTCGAGACTGTCGGATAAACGCTTTGGCTGCCATCTTGGTTTGTTTTCCCGCCAAAGTCTCCCATAGTAAAGCAATGGGCCCATAGTAAAGCAATGGGGAATTCTTTAAACGACTTCTTCTTAAGAACCACTGGGCCGATTTCAATTATATTTGGGAGGAAGCATTCATAGGGCATAGAGATCTAAGTTTGTTCAAATGAACCCGATCGGCCAATTTGTCCGGTGGCCATCTTGGATTTAGGCCGATTTTAGGAAACGTCTTTAAAAATCTTCTCAGAAACGGCTTGGGGGATTGATGCAAACCTCATGAAATATGATTTATGGCAAGGGATTTCAACAAAACTTGGGTGGAACAATCCTATGATAGTAGGCCTCAACATATTAAACAAAAATCTTGATTGTGATTGGGCAATTTTTTGGTGGCCATCTTGGATTTTCCGAAAATCATCCATCATGTCTATTTAAATGCAAATGGTTTAGATAGCTATGGTCCAGGTGAGCGCCACAGGCCCTTGGGCCTCTTGCTATTATTATTATTATTATTATTATTATTATTGTCCCCCGATGGCCGTCAATGTGGACACTAGTAATAAGCGGCGTCCGTGTGTGTATCTGTCCGTCCGTCACACTAGGTTGCCACTCGATAACTTTAGTTAGCCGGCATGGATATAGTTCAAATTTGGTATAGTGATTCTTTATGACAAGGCCTCGGTGGGGATTGCATTTCAGCGACGCATGTCCAGATGTGATGGAGTTATCCCACTTGAATGACAGAATTCAAGGAAAATTTGGTTTCCGTTCAATACCCTTAGCTAGCCTGCGTGGATTTATTTCAAATTTGGTATAGTGATTCCTTATGACGAGGCCTCTGTGAGGATTGCGTTTCAGCGACGCACGTCCAGATATGCTGGAGTTATCCCCCTTGAATGACATACTTGTCTGCTTTATATGCTTGTTATTATTATTATTATTATTATTATTATTATTATTATTGTTATTATTATTATTATTATTTATGTTGCTTCAGGTTGTCATTTCCATCTGGTCATTCATCTCTGGCGCTGTATACCATGGTCTATCTACTGGTCAGTATAATATATCACAAGTCAATTTCTAACTAGGCTGGTGCAATTATTGCTTTGAGTGATCATGATCGATTATCTAAGAATTAATCAGCGTGGGTACAAATTACGAAGACATAACAACAAAAAGCATATAAATAACGTTAGAGAGTTAGAGAACTCCATTTGCAGGCCAAGAGGAGACTTTTTGAAAGTGTATCACTGGAATAACGTTTCCCGAGCCAGTCATTCCAGTGATACGGTTTCAAAGATAATCTCTTGACCTGGAATTGTGGACATACATCACTGAGAAAAATGTCAATTGTCATGACACATCTCATTAAAAAGTAATTAAAAGGTTGTAATTGAAATATTTTATGCACTAGAAATTATTCATGATTATTTGATTATTTAATTTTAATCATAATGTCACGATTTAGAAAATAATAACGATTGTCGATTTAGTCACATAATCGTGCAAGCCTATCTCTAACCTTATAGTTTTGCCACATTAACCCTTTAGCACTCAAGGTGGCCAAAACGGCCTCTGCAGTGGTCGTGACAAATGTCTAATTGCAGACCAAGAGGATTTGTTCTATTTTTGAAAATTTAACACTAGAATGACTAGTTAACCAAGCTAGTCATTGAAGAGATTATTTTCAAAAATAATCTCTTGGGCTGCAATTGAGGAATTTCCATGAGAAAATTGAAATTCTCTTGAGCATTTTTTAGGATTAAACGGGTAACATACAAATAATATAAATGAATAATTATATACAGTCAAACCTGCTTTGGAGACAACCTTTGTATAAAGACAACCTTTATGGGTGGGTCGGTGAGGGGTTTACTAACAATGTTGTCTATCTAGCTTAGTCTTCTCTTGTTGTCCTTGCATGGTCCAAAAGTCTGAATGATCTGACCTCGCAAAGTCATCACGTTCGTAGTACAAAACTGGGGTCGACTATGCCCAAATATGGTCATATTTGTACATTTTTTATACACTCGCTGTCTGGACCAGATCTCGAAGAGTTTTGAACCTACACTAACAAATTTTAGATAGGTCGATAACTTGCCGCTTTGGATTTTTTCTTGCCTTTTTTCAGTACAGGGGTCATGTTGGCCTCTCCAAGACTGTGGAACTTCTCCTGTGTACCAATTGTGGTTGAAAATCTCCAAAAGCTTGTGCTTTCCAATAGTACACAGATTCCTCAACATCTCATTGGTTATTCCATCTGGTCCAGGAGACTTCCTGTTTTTCAGAACTTTCAAGCTTTTCTCTAACTCGCTGATGGTCAAAAGCTCATCCATTCCCGCGGCATGTATTTGTGTCTCTCCGTTCCCCTTTGCAGACTTCATTGCAGCTTTTTTACAACTAATTGCCACATCTAGATTGCTTACTGAAACATACATGCTCTCCTGTTTTAATTTCACAATCCTCTTCAAGAGTTATGTTCGGTACTCTGATGTTTTCATCGTTAAGCTGCTTCACAAGCCTCCAGAGTTTGTTCGTATCCTTTTCAAGATTTAAGCTTGAGGTTTTTTCTCCACGATTCTCTGGGGGGCTCTGATTTTGGCTTTCAGATATTTTGCCTTGGATTGTTGGAGTCTCACATGGTTGGCTTTTGTTGGGACATTCTCTACAATTTCCCTTGCGTTGGACATTTCTTTGTGTAACTTTTGCAGCGATGTACTCCAGTAAGGGTTGTAGTTTTTAGCTCGCCTGGCCAGAATGGCCAAGTGAGCTTATGCCATGGCGACTGTCCGCCGTCCGTCCATCCGTCAACTTTTTCCTTTAAATGACTTCTTCTTAATAACCACTGGGCCGATTTCAATTATATTTGGCTAGAAGTATCCTTAGGGCATAGGGATCCAAGTTTGTTCAAACAAATCCGATCGGGTGATTTGGCCGGTGGCCATCTTGGATTTTGGCCGATTTTAGGAAATGGCTTTAAAAATCTTCTCCGAAACTGCTTGGTTAATTGATTCAAAACTCGCGAAATATCATGTAGGGCAAGAGCTGAACCAAGTTTGTTCGAAGGAACTTGATTCGCCAAATGGTTCGGTGGCCATCTTGGATGACCTAGTTTTCATGAAAGCGACTTATTCTGCAGAACCGCTGAACGGATCGGGCTGTAATTTTGGGGATATGATTATGGACTAAGGGCCATTAAAGTTTGTTCATGGGAAGTTGATAGGTAAAAGGCATGGCCGCCGTGGACCAATCAAATTTTTGTGTGTTTGACTGCCATAGTCAATTTTTTTATTTGATGGATTTTGAAGCCAAAATTGGTTTGTCAGTCGGCTGTCATATACCGATAACCCCATCCGTCTTCTGTATGTCCGTCTATCCATCTGTTTCTCCGTCACCAACAATGGCGGCTCATTTTGTTATTTCTTGACGGATTGACACCAAACTTGGTCACAATGTTAATGACAGCATCTAATATCTGTGTTGTGAAAATGAAACTGATAGGACATCAAATGCCAGAGTTATCACTCCTTAAATATTTGCAGTCTCACTTTCATAGGGCAAATAATGGTTTGTTCCCGGGAACCTTCCATTGATTTATCACCATGTCAGATTTTATTGCCAAACTAGATATTAAATTCCAATTAACAGATTAACCTTTCCAATACTGCAGAAATATTTAAGATATTTTTTATGTGCTCTGACATCTATGCTCTTTAAAATATTTGAAATGTATTTGATTGAAAGTTGTTGTTGTCTTAGGCAGCAATGAAAGTTGTTGCTGCCTAAGGCAGCAATGACTTTCAGTCAAATTATTTTCTAAATCAACTTCTGTTCACCCTACCCCTGCTGCTAACTCTGTGATTCAGCCAGATGTGCATGTGTTAAATGGATTGTGTGGTGGGGGGGGGGGCGGGGAATAACCTGCTATAAAGACCACCTACCTGCCTTTAGAGACCTTTTTCTTCAAATTGTATTTAAACCTATAGTAACCATCTGACTGAGTTTTTGCAGACGACGTATTCCAAAGGTTATATCTCTGAACCTGATAAATAATTTGAAAACAATTGGACTGAAAGTTGTTGGTGGCTAAGCCGCCAACAACTTTCAGTCGAATTGTTTTCAAAATATTCAACAAGTCAAGAGAAATTATTGGCTGCACTGGCTTGCAGCAGTGAGACAGTTAAGAAACCAGCTGTTGTTAGCACTGATATCATCTATTTTCACTTAAACATTGTTCAAAATCACTAATGCAAAAAAAACCAGTCCAGAGATTGTTGTCAATATCTCGAAAACTAAATCATTTGACTGAAAGTCATTGGAAGTGACACTGATGGATGTAAAACTTAAGTAAGATTAGTTGAAATGCCAATGTTCCAGGTGAGCGATACAGGCCCATTGGGCCTCTTGTTCCTGGATCCCCTAGGAATGCATTTGCCAGCAGCAGAGAGTAAAGCAGAGTTAAGCTTTTTAACAACTTTATTGATGTTTTGGTTTTTGACCTCAATGTCTTACCAAGCTGTCACTCTCTCTGTTATCTATCCCAGTCTGCTTGTTATAGTTCCATCGAGGAGTGATTTCGGTCAATCTCAACATCCATGTTAATGGTAATGAAAACAGGGCGGTGATCACTGCCTCCAAGTTGTTCCCCAATAATACGCAAAGATTCTTGATGTAGATTTTCTGTCGAAAATGCTAGCTCAGGAGAACTTGAGAGGTATGCCATCGTCTTGAGTAGAATGTAGGGGGGTTTGTGTGTCATCTGCCTTATTCAGGAGAATCAGCTTCTGCTCATCCATCCAATTTTCAATGTCCTCACCCCTCGTATCAGTAGCATGTTAGCCCTATAACTGAGAATGACTGTTGAGGTCACCAGCAATGATAGTTGAATCTGGGTGAACTGGGATTTTTCCGAGATTCAATGGTTGATTATTAGGGCAGTAATAGTTGACAACAGTGATAGGATGTTTCTCTGGAATTATCCTGATTGTGAGAATTTCTGGTCCTTCCATGTCTCTCTGAACTTCAATGGCATTTAGGTTATTCCGGACCAGGGTTATGACTCCTCCTTTATGTCTCCCATCCCTGTCAGATCTGAAGCACTGAAATCCTCTTATACTGAGTCTTCTGTTGGTTTTTCGATGAGTTTCTTGGATACATGCGACATCTACGCCTTTCTCCTTGAGAATTTGGCTAAGCGCTGTTTTCTTGTTAGAAACTCCTTCAGCATTCCGTTGCATGATAATCAGCAGTTTGCTTACTTGTTCTTTAGGTTGGACAACCTTCTTCCTTTTTCTCCAAGGTCTACAAACTTTACCACCGGTAGCTTGGGTGCCATTCGAGGCTGGGGGGGGGGGGGGGGGGGGGGCCGGTGCTGCACATGCCTGGCAGGAACTCACACGGCGAGCACCATGACGGATATTCATGATGAGTTGTTTAGTGCTATGGTTGGTCACTCGCTCCAAATACCCAGCTTGGTACCCAGATAAAGTGTTACACCCTTGCGCCCGACCCAAGATCAGAGATCTTAGATTTACTTTGAGGCCTAGCACTTGTAGCAGGGGAGGAAATCGTTTAAAACGCTATTCTTCATTAACTGCTTGATCAATTTCAACCAGATTTGGCAGGAAGACTACTAGGCTCATAGTTTTCAGAACTTGTATACAGAATTTTGATCAGTCAATTTTTCTGGTGGCCATCTTGGATTTTCTGAAAATTTCTGGAAATCAGTTAAAAGCCTACTCATTAACCACTTGGTTGATCTCAAGCAGTCTCGGTTGGAATGACCCTAGAGTGGTATGCTTCAGATCATTTATACAGAATTTTGATGGGTCAGTTTGTTCAGCGACCATCTCAAATTTTCTGAAAAAATATTCTGAAATCATGCTTGTACAATTTCAACCAGACTTGGCTGGAAGGCTACTAGGCTGGTAGGTTTCAGAAATTGTATACCAAATTTTGATTAGCCAATTTTTTCGGTGGCCATCTTTGATTTCTTTTCAATTTGTGGAAATCAGTTTCACGGGTACACCTCATTAACCGCTTGAACGATTTCAAGCAAAACTTGGCTGGAGGACCCTGTAGAGTGGTGTGCTTAAGAACTTGTTTTGAATGATCAATTTGGAAAATTAGGAATTTGTTTAAAATGCTACTACTCATTAACCGCATAGGCAATTTTAACCAGATTTTGCTGTACGGATCATATTGTGATACCCTCTCATAAATCTATTCAGAATTTTGTATGTCAATGTTTTGGCAACCATCTTTGATTTTCTGAAAAATTTCAGGAACCATTTTAAAACAGTACTCCTTAATCAATAGCCTGCTTTCAACAGAACTTGGGTGGAGTGATCCTATGATGATAGATTTCAATATATCAAACGAGAATCTTGATTGGTCAATTTTTTTGAGGCCATCTTAGAGTTTCCGAAAATTATCCATCATGTCTATTAAAATGCTATTGGTCCAGGTGAGCGTCAGCTGAAGCAAGTTTGTTCAAGGGAACTTGATTGGTCAAATGTTTCAGCGGTCATCTTTGATGACCTAGTGCCCACAAAAATGACTTCTCCAGTACGCCTAAACAGATCAGGATGAAATTTGTCAGATATGACTTAGGGACTAAGGGTCATTAAAGTTTCTCCATAGAAAGTTGATACATAAAAAACCCAGCTTCTATTGATGAATCAAAATATGGCGTGTTTGGTGGCCATCTTGGATTTTCTAAAATTTCAGAGAAAATCATTTAAAAGATTGCTTTTTAACCTTTGGGCCAATTTTAATCAAATTTGGCCAAACCTTCATAGAAATTAGATTGGTACATTTTTCCAGTGGTTATCTCATTTTGTTCGTTTGTGCCAGTGGCGAATAATTCCAGGTGAGCGATACATGCCCCTTGGGTCTTGGGCCTCTTGCTGACAATACAAGGAAAATCCCAATATTGACATGTAGGATGAGTTTCTTATTTCAACCCCGAAATTCAATTACTTTTATTAGTCCATTTGTTTTTGTTGAGCGAAGTGTAGGATCTCGACATAGCGATCCAAATGGCATCCAGCGTGACAAGAATTAGGTAAATGTTAAAGTTTTTCAATGGACATTTAATTCATCAAGAACTTATCCGATGTTAAAGGATAACTAACCTCATCTCTTGATGGCTATTCAGATGATCTAATATGCCACTCATAAACTATGCAGGTAATTTTAAGCTTTTTCTCACGCCTCTAAAGAAAGATATTCAGGCTTTAGTAGTTAAATGTTGGTACATTTCTACCCCCTATGATGGCTGTCATGATTTACTTTTCAACCAATCAGAAAAAACTAGTGTGTGTGCCTCGGTATATATGCTCAGTCACAGAGGTGCCATCTATAGCTTGACAATGTGGTGTAAACGAAACCATACAGGTAGGCTGATGAATATTTTGAAACTAGGAAGTTGTTGCTGCCTTAGGCAGCAACAACTTCCAGTCAAATTAGTTCCAAAATATTCAACATAGAAGAGTATTACATAATAAAGAGTGCAACGCATTGGCACTTAATGACATCACACACTATCGCTTGAGGAGACAAAATGGCGACGATCACTGTTCAACATTTACTCAATATTAAAAAGCATATAATTGTGATACAGATAAAGGAATGTGACAGGATATGAATGATATGGAATCTATAAACCATAAGCTATCAGTAGAATACACTCTTTGATATGAGATTAGCATCCCTGTAATAAAATTTTACAGATTTGATCTATACCATCATTGCATTTAGTCTCCATCATAATTGAAATGATTTTCAATTTTTTTCCATATTTATCCCCACGTTTTAAAAAGACATCGGGGACATTGTAATCGCCTCCGTCCATCTGTCTGTCCGTCCATCCGTCACACTATCTCCTCCAAAACCATTGGGTGGAATTAAATCAAATTTGGTATGTGTGTTACCCATATGATTCCGCTTTGCAAGACTATTTAGATTTGGCTCCGCCCCCAGGGGTTTCATGGCAGAGGTCAAAAGGTAAAATTAGTTGTAACGCAACTCCTCTGAAATCGTTAGACAGAATTCGACTAAATTTTGATATCTGAGTTACCCATATGATTGCGGAGTGCAAGAAGCCATTTCGATTTGGCTCCGTCGCCTGCGGAAATTGATTGCAACGCATCTCTTACGAAACCGTTGGACAAAATTAAACGAAATTTGGTCTGTGGATTACCCATATAAATGTGGAGTACATGGGCACATTTACATTTGGCCCCGCCCCCAGGGGTGAGTGAGGGGAGGGGGTCAAAAGGTAAAAAAATTGATTGTAATGCCACTCCTCTGAGACTGTTGGACGGAATTCAACCAAATTTAGTATGTCAGTTACCCATATCAAAGTGGAGTATATGACCACATTTACATTTGGCCCCGCCCCCAGGGGGTTGGGCATGGGGTCAAAAGGTCATGAAATTGATTGTAATGCATCTCTTCCGAAACCATTGGATGAAATTCAACGAAATTTGGTATGTGAGTTACCCATATCAATGTGGAGTGGATGAGCACATTTACATTTGGCTCTGCCCCCAGGGACACTGTTGGATGGAATTTAACCAAATTTGGTATGTGAGTTACCCATATGATCGAGGAGTGCAAAATGACATTTACATTTGGCTCCGCCCCAGGAGTGGTTTGTGGGGTATGTCAAATGTTCAAAGCGTGGGGATTTGCGATGATGCGTTATCGACCGATCAATCGTGTTTTTTTAGCTCACCTGGCCTGAAAGGCCAAGTGAGCTTATGTCGTGGCGACCGACCGTCATCCGTCTGTCCATCCGTCCGTCAACTTTTCCTTTAAACGACTTCTCAAGAACCGTTGGGCCAATTTCAATTATATGTGGCAGGAAGCATCCTTAGGGCATAGGGATCTAAGTTTGTTCAAATGAAGCCGATTGGCCAATTAGGCCAGCGGCCATCTTGGATTTTGGTCAATTTTTAGAAACGTCTTTAAAAATCTTCTCCGAAACCGCTTGAGGGATTGAAGGAAACCTCATGAAATATGATCTAGGGCAAGAGCTCAACCAAATTTGTTCAAGGGAACTTAATTGGTCAAATAGTTTGGCAGCCATCTTGGTTGTCCTAGTTTTAGCGAAAATAACTTTTCTCCAGAACCGCTGAAGGGATCAGGCCGAAATTTTGGCAGATATGATTAGGGACTAAGGGCCAGTAAAGTTTGTTCAAGAGAAGTTGATCCGTCGAACAACATGGCCGCCGTGGACCCATCAAAATATAGTGTGTTTGGCAGCCATATTGGATTTTTTTATTTGATGGATTTTGAGACCGAAATTTGTTTGATATAGGTTTTTGGGTATTCTGATCTCAAATTTGCAATTTTCGAAACTGTCGGATAAATGGTTTGGCAGCCATCTTGGATCATTTTCCCGCCAAAAGCTCCCATACTAAAGCAATGGGAAATTTAAAATGTCTTCTCGAGAACTGCTGGCCCGATTTGAATTATATTTGGCAGGAAGCATCCTTATGGCATAGAGATTTCATTCTGTTCAAACGAAGCCGATCGGCCAATTTGGCCGGTGGCCATCTTGGATTTCAGCCGATTTTTAGAAATGTTTTTAAAAATCTCGTTATCCGAAACGGCTTGGGGAATCGATTCAAAACTTATGAAACCTCATCTAGGCAAAGAGGTAAGCCAAGCTTGTTTAAGACGACTTGATTGACTGAATGATTCGGCAGCCATCTTGGATGACCTAGTTTTCCCGAAAACGACTTCTCCAGAACCGCTGAATGGATCAGGCCAAAATTTGGGAGATATGATTAGGGACTAAGGGCCATTAAAGTTTGTTCAAGCGACGTTGCTCCATCAAAAAACATGGCCACCGTGGGCCAATCAAAATGTAGCGTGTTTGGCGGACATATTGGATTTTTTTATTTGATGGATTTTGAGGCCAAAATTGGTTCTGTATATGTTTTTGGGTATTCTGAGCTCAAATTTGCAATTTTCGAAACTGTCGAATAAACGGTTTGGTGGCCATCTTGGATAATTTTCTCGTCAAAAGCTCCCATGCTAAAGCAATGGGAAATTTAAAATATCTTCTTGAGAACTACCAGGCCGATTTCAATTATATTTGGTAGGTAGCATCCTTAGGGCATAAGGATCCAAGTTTGTTCAAATGAACCTGATCGGCCAATTTGCCCAGTGGCCATTTTGGATTTCGGCCGATTTCAGGAAATGTCTTTAAAAATCTCCGAAACCACTTGGGGAATCTTCATCTAGGCCAAGAGGTAAGCCAAGTTTATTCAAGAGGACTTGATTGACCAAATGGTTCAGCGACCATCTTGGATGACTGGGTTTTCACGAAAATAACTCCTCCAGAACCGCTGGAGGGATCGGGCCGAAATTTGGGCCATTAAAATTTGTTCAAAGGAAGTTGATCCATCAAAAAAACATCGGCGCCGTGGGGCAACCAAAATGTAGTGTGTTTGGCAGCCATATTGCACTTGCAAAAATGTCCACAAACTCATTTGAAAGACTGCTAAAGCACCCACCAAAAATTTTGACAAAAATTGATGGTGCTCCAGGTGAGCGACACAGGCCCCTTGGGCCTCTTGTTTTGTTTCGGGGTGGGGGGGGGGGTTGGTTGGTATTTGGACTTATTTTGCACTAAGAATTTGGTAAATGTTAATGTTTTTAGATGGACATTTAATTCATCAAGGGCTTATCCGATGCCAGTAAAACTTTACAGAGTTATTCGGATGCGCTATCTTTGCGTCCAGTCTGTGTGATTTTCAAATTTTTACCATTCTTTTCCGGGGTTTGGTGTAATATATATATATCTACTGCTTAAGCCAAGATGAAGAATGTTAAAGTTTTTCAGTTGATATTTAATCAATAAAGGACTTAACGAATCCCATTAAAACTTTGCAGTTTTGTTTTATGCCATCAGTGCATTTATTGTACATGACAATAAATAAGATTTTCTAATTATTTCCTTATCTTTACCAGATTTGGACGTAGATTATTTTTGTGTGATTTATATCTTATCTGCATAACCCGAATCAGAAGAATGTAAAGATTTTTAATGGTCCTAATTTATCAAGAGCTTATTCGATCCCAATGAAACTTTACAGATTTGTTATATATCATCAAATGCATTCAGTTTGCAGCAAAATTAAAAAAAATTTCCATACTTTTACATTGTTTGCATATAGTTTATGTCTGTGTGATTAATCTCCTTTTCATGAATTAGAATACGGTTAGAGTTTTAAATAGACTTTGATTTTTCAAGGGGTATACTATTTTAAGAAATGATGACACACATGATGTCTGATATGCGGAAAACCTAAAGAGCTCGACATGCGGGACGCAGTCCATCTAGTTCAAATTATTGGCAGATATTTAACTAGTCTGCAATAAATATTGTCTTAAGATGAAATCTGAAAGTAAATATCTCTATTTTAGCAAACCCTTTCCGCAAGGTTATCGTAAAACTATATACCAATCATTCTTTCACAAATACTTACTCAATATTGTTGTCGGCGTCCAGTAGGGTTGGGCGATTTTTCGATATTATCGTCAATATCGCGATATACCGAATACCGATACCGAAATCGTCATAATTTCGAAAATCGTAAATATCGTCAATACCGACAGGACGATATTGCACTTTTAACTGTGAGTATAATATAAATAATTACGTTAGAAATGTCGTACTCTTACCTCTATTCGGTCCAGTAATAGTCTTTAAGTAATACTCCAGTCTTTGTCTAAGGTAATAAAAACTTAATAAACTCCAAAATAATCTGTGTTCATTTAATTCATGGTTTGTTTGCGCTAATAAAATGATTTAAAGTACAAAATAATCCTTTGTTGTTCATTTTTCATAATTACACAAATAGACGACGCCATGTTTTTGTGCCTCATTCTGAGTGTTAGTCGGTGGGGAATACCATTTGCACTACCCACATTCCATTCTGATGATGTCATTACTACAGGTCAAGCTATTTATCCATTAGTCATTGATCTGCATGGTTAAACATTCTTCTGACCGTGAAAGATTTAAAATTTAAAACTTTTTAGGTCGATAGGAAACCACACACACTTAATCCCTTATCAATACCACAGCTTGGAACGGTGGGTGAGGGGGAAGTTAATCTCTTGCTTTACCGTTATACGTTTTTATGTAACTTTATACAATATATTTAGCATTTTTAAACGAATCAGATCAAAATTCATTCCACATATACCATTACGGATTTATTCTAAGTGAGAAACGTCCTTAAAATAAAGAATTTAGGTCTAAGTATTTCCAGTCTTCTATCAGCTGTGGCAGTCTTGGCCGCAGAGTTAACTGGGTTAATTTCACACATCCCGGCTATGCCTTGAGATCAATGGATAAACCCGCTACGTAGTGAGCGAATTTGAATAGGTCTACAATGGGGCAAATTAGTATTTAATATTACAGACCAAATAAAATCTGATATAATTGTTTCCAGTCTTCACGCTGGTTCTCGTTCAAAATCATGCAGTGTTATTTTATTAATTTGCATCGTCTATGTTAGCGCCGGGCGTGATAACAGCTGTCGGAATTCTGCAGTGTGAATTCTGATTGGCTCACGTATGATACGGCGGCCAATCAGATTTCGCTCTGCGGAATTCCTTTCTGCACAATGAAGTTAATGCGTATTCCTTGCTCAATCTTTTGACAGTTGTCGTGAGGTAAAGATAACACAAAATACAACACAAGAACAGAAGAAAATCCTTTATTTTTCTTATTTGTGATGAATACGGTTAGTTGCATTACATTCATTGCTTTAAACTGTATATTGAAGGGTGTCAAAGTGTGGAATTTCGTGTATTAAATAAGCGGAAATGGCAATCATGGCGATCTCAATTTACAGTTTCAATGCAACACATGTAATGAAAATAACTTGCAGACGCCACCAATTTGAAATACATGTTGTTCTATGTTTACACCCTAACTCCACACCCGACACAATGACGATATATCGTGATACCGCGGTATTTTAATGAGATACCGATATCGTCATGCCTTGAGCAATATCGCCCAACCCTAGCGTCCAGTAGGTAGTAGGATAGGGTGAATATTGTTAAATAGTATGCGACCAGGGTTTCTCATGAAGGTTCTTTTGATGGTATGTCGCCCCCAAAATGTGCTTGGATCCCCAAACATAGTTGGAGATATTCTTATGAGACCCCTGAAGATCTTGTATGATTATTAGATATTAATTAGTTTTATATGGTTTAGCGCAAACATACCTACAAAATGTAGCATTGGACCAACATAATCCATAGATGTGAGCATGGTTTCTCATAAAGGTCCTTTTGATGTTATAGACTACCAAAATGTAACAGGGGCACCACCCCAAAAGTTGTGGTAGTGGGTCTCATGGGACCACTGGAAATCTTGCATGGTTGTTAAATATTAATTAGTTTTATAGGTTTTTGCACGAATGTACCCACAAAATCTGGCTTGTGCCTCCCCTCCCCCCCCCCCCCCCTCCCCCTATAATTCATGTCTGTGCACCCATGGTACTCTCTAATTTTAGCATACCGTAGATAAGAAAAACTGCATGGGAATCCCAAATTTCAGTTTAGGACCCCAGATCTCAGGTTGGAACCCCAAGATTTCTAAATGTGGGGTCTATGGGACCTCCAAAATTTGGATGCCATGAGAAACACTGTCTGTGAGCCCATGGTACTCTCTAATTTTAGCATGGATGAGAAAAACTGCATGGGAACCCAAGTTGTTATTACACCACAAAAACATCCATTACCGTTCAATCACTACTTGCTAAATCAAATATCTGCATTTAGCTATCAGAATAAAATTTTTATGCTCGCTTACATACTCCCTAATGCCAATACCATCACCATGTAGACCCTCAACCAGGCTTCTGGTAGAGGGACTCCCTGCATTAGCCATACAATAGACTGGCACCAGTCTGTACTCACGCCTGGAACCTCCGTCTTCAGCACTCGAGGTTTCTGTCAGGGTTACCTCACCCTTACCTCCTTTAGTCACCTCTTACGACACGCAGAGGATACGGAAGGTGTATTCTAAGCCCCACCTACAGGGCAACTCTAATCCCCATTATAGTAATATTTCTGCTCCTTCTGATTCTAACTATTTTCGCGCTGCTCCTGCTCAGGTTTTTTATAGGCATGATCCTGTTCCTTCTCTCTCTCAGTCTGTTCATTCTTCTGATTTTGTTCATCCTTCCTTTCGGGAGGTGGTGTCTCAATCTCATTCTTCTTCTCCTAACATATCTAATGTAGCTTCTAAGAAAGGTAGTAATCATCCTTCTTCCTCCTCCTCATCTGCTATGTCGGCTAGAGATTTTTCGTCTAGCCATGTTTCTAAATCTTCTTCTCTTTTTCATTCTTCAGCTATCTCTCCTCCAGGTTTTCTTCATATCCCTGCTTCTGTTCATCAGAACTCTTCTTCTTCTCATGTCCCTTCTTCCGCGTCTTCTCAGTCTGCCTCTGCTCTTCCTTTTTATTCTTCCTCTTCTCCTTCTTTTGATCATCTGGATCCTATTGTTTCTGTCGTCTTCTCCAGAATTCGAATTCCAGATAGTTGATTCAGGTTTAGATTTTTCTTTGTTTTCAGTCGTGATTCCTCTCTCCACCGCTCTTTTATTTCCGCTAGATTTTCGATCCTGTCTAAATTTTGTGCCAGTGGTTTGGATTCATATTTGTTTCCTTCTAATCAGCAAGAGGATCATGATGTTAGTCCTTCTGATCAGGCTTCCTTGGTTTGGATTCTTGCTCGGGCTCTGCCTCTATAGGTTTAACCTCTCCTTCCTCTTTAAGAAACTGATTCTTCTGTTTCTTTAGATTCTGATCTTTATACTCCTCCTCCTTCTTCTCCATCTCAGGTTTCTGCTAATATTATCCCAAGATCAGTCAGGCCCAGGGATCTGAGGAGGTTTTACCCGGTTAGGGCCTCTGCAGATGATTGATCTTCGACTCATCGATGGATAGCTTCCACTCTTTCTCTTCCTCTTCAGGATGAGTTTTCAATTGATCCTCCTTCTTTTGGATCCGCTCTGTCCTCTTCTGATCCTTCTTCGTGTTCCTTGTGTCCTTCCAGTAGATAATTTGGTGATAGATATGCTTGATTTTTATGTTAATGATGTTCAATCAAAAGAGTTCTCTCTTACTCCCAAGTTAGATGCTCCGGTTCAGGTTCTGAAAGTTGATTTTATTAGATTGGCCGCTACTCAATCTCTCAATGGTCCGACTTGGGACATTCTATCTTCAAATCTCAAGGAGTCCTCTAAGGTCAAATCATCTTCTGATCTCTTTAAATGGGAATCTGTTTGTCGTGCTCAAATAAAATCAGCAAATTTTATGGCCCTTCTTTCAGAGGCGCTTCACAAGGCTCAGGAGAAGGGTGATCAGATTCCTCCTGAAATTTTTCGATCTTTAGCCGATGTTTCAAGAGGTTCCTTGAACTCGGTTTGCCATTCCTTGGGTTTCATTACCTCCAAAAGAAGATCAAGGAAACTTGCAGAGGTTAACATTTTGAATTCACTCAGGAGTAACCTTATTTCAGCTCCTCCTTTTGGATTTGACATCTTTGGCTAGGCTTCTACCAATATTCTTAGAGCTGAGTCTGATCGCCTTAGATCAGCTAAGGATCTGCGAGATCAGATCTCTGTTTTGAAACCGTCGGTCAAGAGAGGCTCTTCCTCGGTCAGAAGTCCGAATTCCTCTGCCAGGAGGAAGAGTCTCAAGCCGGATGAGTATGGTGCCTATCCTTCTAGGGTATTCACAAACTCAAACCGGTCCTCTGCTTCCCAATCCAGATCCACGGAGGAGGATCGTTTCGAATCCATTTCGTCTCATAGACCTAGATCCCAAGTCCGTCATGCCCCTTCTCAAGTAAGAAGGGGTCAGGTGTTTTCACAAGGCTCTAGATCTAATTCTATAGTTCGCTCCTCTAGAGGTTTTCAGACTAGACGGGTTTGAAGGGATGGCCATAACCCGGGTAGGCCTTTCCCTTTCGTCTTTCCCAGTCTTTCCTCCTCCTCCTCTTCTACCACCTTTGGATCTATCGGTGCAGTCCGTTCTTCCCAGTGTGCCAGTAGGAGGGCGCCTGTCTCTGTTTCCTGTCTCTGTTTTGGGAGACTTGGCAAGCCCTCGTTCAGGACTCCTGGCTTTTAGAACAAATCCGCTGGGGTTATGCACCGTCATGGATAGATCTTCCTCCTCCTCTGTCTTGCCAGCCCAAATGGACTCTGGTCCCTTCCAATCCGGAGAAGTTGGAAGCACTGGAAGACGAATTGAAGTCTATGTTTCTAAAGAAGGCTATAGAAGAGGTTCCTTTATGGAGAGTAGACCAGGGTTTCTACTCAACTCTTTTTCTAGTCCCCAAGAAAACAGGTGGATGGCCTCCAATTATCAATCTAAAAAGGTTAAACCGTCTAATTTCTACTCCAAAATTCAAAATGGAGACTGTATATCTCAGATTAGTGCTAGTCTGAGTCCAGGTATGTGGACGTCTTCCATAGACCTGAAGGACGCTTATTTTCATATTCTCATCCACCCTTCTTTCAGAAAGTTCATGAGATTCGCTTTCAAGGGCCGGGTATGGCAATTCAGAGCCATGCCTTTCGGCCTGACCACGGCTCCCTTTTTCTTCACCCACCTAGTATCAGCCGTAGCAGGAATTCCTCACCGTCGTTCTATTCCCCTTCACGTTTATATAGACGATTGGTTACTAAAAGCAGAATCTTCCTCAATTCTGTCAAGTATCGTTCCAGAGGTCTGCATTCTGGCTTACAGTCTAGGATGGGTCATAAATCTAGAAAAATCATGTTTGACTCCGTCTCAAGTTTTCACCCACCTAGGCATTTCTTTCGACCTAGTTCGAGGCTTAGTCTTCCCTTCAGATCTAAGAGTAGAAGTGTTCTTAGCGGCCATGGAAATTCTGTCCTCCGTTGCCGTGGTCGGAGCAACCTTTTATCAGGGTGATAGGATTGATGGTCAGCGTCGAGAACATCATTCCGTGGGCTGCGCTGATGAGAAGACCTTTCCAAATGTATCTTATGTCCCTGTGGAAACAGTCGGTTCATTCGATTTACCATCAGATCCCTGTCAGAGAGCATTTAAGTCCCCACCAAGAATTTTGGAAGGATCACTGCTTCTGATGGGTGTTCCTCTGGTCAAGTCTTCTCCTCAAGCAAATATCTTCACAGACGCTTCCAAGGAGGGATGGGGAGCGGTCTGGGATTCCGTCTGTTACAGGCCTGTGGTCCCTGGAGGAGTCGTCAGCCCACATCAACATTCTGGAATTGTGGGCTGTCAAGAAGGCTCCTTTCTTGGTCGGATCGGGTAAAGGGTCTCAAGATCTCGATTCGATCGGACAATTCAACAGTAGTCTCATATCCACAGGCAGGGGGTCACAAAGTCGTCTCTCATATGCTTGGAGATGTGGAATCTCCTCATGTGGTGTCGCATGAATCAAATTTTCCTAGTGTCCACCCATGTCCCAGGCTGTCTGAATTTTCTCGCGGACCAATTGTCTCGCCCCTCCAAGTTTGCCCACACAGAGTGGCAGTTAAAGAGGTCGGTTGTCAAAGCGATCTTCAACCTCTTGGATCGTACCCATGTAGATCTGTTTGCGACCTCTCTGAATGCCCAGATCTCCTCTTTCATGTCTCCTTTTCCGGGCAATCAGGCGTTCGCTGTGGACGGCCTGCCCTGTCTCGGTCCTGGACAGGAATCTTCGCTTATGCGTTCCCTCCAACAATCCTGATTCCTTTGGTTCTGAAGAAAGTCAGGGACCAGATCTGCGAGATTTTGTTGATAGCTCCCTTTTGGCCAAAAAGGATCTGGTTTGTAGACCTTCTCGATCTTCTAATAGACTTCCCTCGTCTGCTTCCAGTGTCCCCCAGACCTGCTGTCTCAAGTAAGGGGAACTTGCCTTCATCCAAACCCAGGAATCTTCAGTCTGTGCGTTTGGAGAATATCGAGTGCTCGGTCCCTGAGAATAAAGTTTCTGCAAGATCTCGGGAAATCATTGATTCTGCCAGGAGTGAGTCGACCCGAAGAGTTTACAATGGTCGACTTAAGATTTTTGGAGAATGGTGTTCAGATCATGATCTTGTGCCTGGTTCTGTTTCTATTTCCCAGGTGTTAGACTTTTTATCCTATCTGTTCGATTCTTTACATTTGTCTGCTAACACTGTAAGAGGATATAGATTTTCTTTAGCATCTTCTCTTCCTTGTTTGTTGAACGCTGAAGTTAAAGATACTAAGGTTCTTAATGGTTTCATCAGAGAGTTATGTAATATTCGTCCTCCAGTTGCTAAACCTTTGCCTTCCTGGAACTTGGCTCTGGTTCTTCAGGTTTTGGCAGGTCATCATTTTGAACCTATCTCTACGATTAGCTTAAAACTTTTAACGTTGAAGACCGTTTTTCTAGTTGCATCTGCTTCTGCAAGATGACGATCCGAAATCCATGCACTTTCCACTGAAAAGGATAGGTTTACTGAATCTGGGAATGGTTTGGTTTTATATCCCAGAAGGGATTTTTTATCAAAGACTCAATCAAACCGTTTTCCAGCTAAACCGATTATTCTAAAATCTTTAACCTCCTTTTCTCCGTCTGACAGACTTTGGTGTCCTGTCAAGAGCTCTAAAAGTTTACAGGCGTCGTACTGATTTTAAGAGATCCGATCCGTCTCGTTTCTGGGTTCCGTATGCGGAATGGGTAGCCAGACCAGTCTCTAAGGCAACTATTGCCAGATGGATTTGTGAGACCATTTGCCTTTGCTATGAGATTGCTTCTCCTGAGCATATCAATCTTTCTAACATTAAAGCTCACGACGTTGGAGGGATGGCTACCTCTTGCCCTTTTTGCTGGCTCTTCTGTAGACGAGGTTATGCAAGTTGCAGGATGGAAATCCGAATCTACTTTTACTACTTTTTATTTAAAAGATCAGAGCGCAGCGGCTTCCTTTTTTAGGAACATTATGATTTTAACAAAAAAAGGGTGAAGACCATTTACCAAGCACATCTCACCATTTTTGTTAGGACCGTGCATCTGTGTGTAATGGTGAGAGTTGTTCCTTGGTTTTCATTTATTTCTTTAAGTTTAAAGTTTTATTTGGTTGATAATCACTGTGTGATTGATTAAGATGCACCATTATGTTATGTTATTAACATTTGGTTATGTTTTGTTTGATTTTTATCCTTACTTATGGATGTTCAAATCTCCCACCAAAGTTTCGTAGTGGGACACTGACCAAATCTACGGGTTTAGCAAGTAGTGATTGAACGGTAATGGATGTTTTTGTGGTGTAATAACAACCCCCAACAGACCCCCCTTTAGTGGGTTGGTCTGTAGTTTTATTAACCACTATAAAAACATACTTACCGTTCAATCACTACGACCCGGCCTCAGCCACCCCGCTGGGTATTGATTTGAGAATCTATTCTGGATATATGGCACTTAAATTTAGAAAAGTGGATCAATTTTCACGTTAGGGACCTACTGCGCATGCGCGAGCGTTCTTAGTGATGGGCGTCACCAAGGAGTGAGTACAGACTGGTGCCAGTCTATTGTATGGCTAATGCAGGGAGTCCCTCTACCAGAATCCTGGTTGAGGGTCTACATGGTGATGGTATTGGCATTAGGGAGTATGTAAGCGAGCATAAAAATTTTATTTTGATAGCTAAATGCAGATATTTGATTTGGCAAGTAATGATTGAACGGTAAGTATGTTTTTATAGTGGTTAATAAAACTAAAGACCAACCTACTAAAGAGGGGTCTGTTGGGGATTTCATTCAGTCTTGAACCCTCAGATTTCAGACTAGAACAAACAAGTCAGGGGAGAACCTACCCACTCACCAATTCATTTTTGAGACTACTAAAAGTTTAAAATAAGGTAATTTACTTGTTAAGAGAGGTAAAGGAAAACCAACTTAATCTTATAATAGATATTTCTGCGATATAACATGCCATTATCAAGCTGTTGTCGATACTGGGCCTTTATTAAGCTCTAAATATTGATATATTTCTCCAGTCTATGAAGGCAACTGGTGTAAAAGCAACCATATAGGCAAGCTGTTGAATATTTTGAAACTCATTTAACCGGAACACAGGCGTGCGCGATTACGTAATTAAATCGAAAATCGCGACTTCTTTAAATCCTGAATTTATATGATTAAAAACGAAATAATCGAATAATCGTGAACAATTTTACTGCATAAAGTATTTCAAAATCTACCTTTTTATTTACATTTTGCTCTGTGAATGCATGTCCATTTGCAGGCCAAGAGAAGACTATTTTTGAAAATGTATCATTGGAATGCTCTAGCCAGTCATTCCAGTTATACATTTTCAAAAATAGTCTTCTCTTGGCCTGCAAATGGGCATTTCTAAACACCATTGCAGCGTTCGTCATTGATATACATTCTTGTACTGGAACAGTATTGCACCTAGGGTAAAGATTCAAGGGGACCATTAGGGGTTCTGGGCCCTCTTTCTATTATAAGTATTCTAATTAGGCAACTGCTAAATTTATGGAGACATTTGTATTCTTCGTCCTTCAGTCTCACCCTCCGTGCAACACTGCTGGAAGCTGTTGCTGCCTTAGACAACAACAGCTTCCAGTCAACTTAGTTTCAAAAGATTCAACATATTAATTATTACAAAATAAAGTGTGTTACTTGACACCGTACACTATTGCTTGATGAGCCAAAATGGCGGTGACCACAGTTAAACATAAAAATGATGTTAAAAAACAAATCATTGCGAGACAGATCTTATACATATGACCATTGATATTTGCATTTTCCATTTATAGCTGTACCTTCAAGTCAATATTCCGTCAAGACGTTCCCAGATTCTGCGCCCATTCCTGCAGTTGCTAGGGATATTGCTGGCTACGTACACGTGTCTGTCCCGTATATCTGACTACAAACACCACTGGAGTGATGTTCTAGGGGGAGCCATATTGGGAGCTGTTGTCGCAATTTTTACAGTAAGTATCTGTGAGATTGGTCTCTATAACTTATTTATTATCATGAATAGTAGTTCATGCCAAATCATGATGATTTCCCAGCACAGGCAGGTTTATAACCAACCATTTTATCCCCTTAACCACCTGGCTGCTGATTTTTACAGAACACATTGTCCAAGGGTTATTATACATATATCTCTGGGCTTGCTAAATATTTTGAAACCAATTTGACTGAAAGTTGTTGGTGGCTTACCCACCTACAACTTTCAGTCAAATTGTTTTCAAAATATTCAGCAGGTCAAGAGTTTTAGCTCATTGACATTATTGTCCTGTGGCATGCAACAGCAAGACAGTTAATGGTCACGCTAGCTAAAGCTGTTCTTTGCAGCGGTCATGAGGAATGTCCTTTTACAGGCCAGGAGATTTCTTTTTTAATTGACCACTGGAGTATAACCACGCCTGAGTCATTCTGGGGGTAAATTTTCAAAAAAAGTCTTCTCGTTGCCTGTAAATGAAGATTCACTAATTATAAATCTAAATTTTCTTTATCTATCTTGACAACTGAAGGATTGAAGACACGAAAAAACAATCTTTTCCCGCTGAAATCAAGCATCCATTATAGACATTTTTGACGTATGGTCTTTCTTGTACAGTATAACTCATAAATAAGTTAACATGTTTCCAAGACAGAAACATGTTAGTACAATTCTGAACACGATCTAAGAAATGTTCTGTTGAGTATTTTGAACATAATTCAGCAAAGTCTTCCAATCCAATTATGTTCAAAATATCCAACAGTATGGTTTATTTTGTTTTTGAAACATGCTTAGCTATTTCTTGGACTATAATACACTGTCTGTCTTTCCATCTCACTGGTTAACGCTGGTCAGTAGCCATCACTACAACCTCACCATCACCATGTTCAATGAGATTTTGTATACAGAATGACCAAGTAGCTTATACCATGGCGTCCGGCCGTCAAGTTTTTCTTTAAACGACTTCTCACGAACTACTGGGCCGATTTCAATTATATTTGGCAGGACGCATCCTTAAGTCATGGAGATCCAAGTCTGTTCAAAGGAAGCCGATCGGCCAATTTGGCCGGTGGCCATCTTTGATTTTGGCCACTAAAAATCTCTGAAACCGCTTGGGGAATCGATTCAAAACTCATGAAATATCATCTATGGCAAGAGCTTAAGACAAGTTTGTTCAAGAGAACTTGATTGACCAAATGGTTTGACGGACCACTGAAGGAATTAGGCCGAAATTTGGGAGATGATGTGACTAAGAGTCATTTAAGTTGGTTCAAAGGATGGTGATCCGCCAAAAAATATGGCCGCTGTGATGGATTTTGAGGCCAAAATTGGTTTTAAATATGTTTTTGGGTATTCTGATCTCAAATTTCACATTGTCGAAGCTGTCGGTTAAACGGTTTGGCGGCCATCTTTGATAATTTTCCCGCCTAAAGCTCCCATACTAAAGCAGTGAGAAATTTAAAATGTCTTCTCGAGAACCACTGGGCTGATTTCAACTATGTTTAAAAGGAAGCATCCTTGTGGCATGGAGATACAAGTTTGCTCAATAGAAGACGATTGACCAATTTGGATTTGAGCCAATTTTTAGAAATGTCTAAAAATCTTCTCCGAAACCGTTTGTGGAATTGATTCACAACTCACAAAACATCATCTAGAGGTAAGCCAAGTTTGTTCAAGAGAACTTTATTAACCAAATGGTTCGGCGGCCATCTAGGATGACCTAATTTTCGCGAAAACTATTTCACCAGAGCCGCTGAAGGGATCGGGCAGAAATTTGGAAGATATGATAAGGGATTAAGGGGCATTAAAGTTTGTTCAAGGGAAATTGATATGTAAAAAAAAACATGGCCATCATGGACCAATCAAAATGTGGCATGTTTGGGGGCCATATTGGATATTTTTATTTGATGGATTTTGAAGCCGAAATTTGTTTTATATATGTTCTTGGGTATTCTGATTTCAAATTTGTCATTTTCGAAACTGTTGTATGAACGGTTTGTCGACCATCTTGGATCTTTTTACCGCCAAAAACACCCATACTAAAGCAATGGGAAATTTAAAATGTCTTCTCAAGAGCATGACTGGGACGATTTCAACTATATTTGACAAGAAGAATCCTTATGGCATAGGGATACAAGTTTATTCAAAGGAAGACGATCGGGCAATTTGGCCGGCCACCATCTTGGATTTTGGCCGACTTATAAACGTCTTTAAAATCTCTGAAACTGCTTGGGGATCAATGCAAACCTCATGAAATATGATCTAGGGCAAGAGCTGAACCAATTTTGTTTGCGGGAACTTGATTTGCCAAATGGTTCGACGGCCATTTCGTGAAAACGACTTCTCCAGAATCGCTGATCCGATCGGGCCGAAATATATGTCAAAAAAACATGCCCGCATGAATCAATCAAAATTTAGCGTCTTTGGTGGACATCTTGTATTTTCTGCAAATTTCTGAGAAAATCATAAAAAGACAGTTCATCTGGAATTATTGACTACTGGCACAATTGAAGAAAATGAGATGACCACTGGGCCAATTTTAATAAAACTTGGCTTCACAGAAATTTGATTGGTAAATTTTTCCAGTGGTCATCTCATTTTCTTCAATTGTGCCAGTAGTCAATAATTCCAGATGAGCGATACAGGTTTGGCCTCTTGTTCACTTTGTTCGGTCAGTGTGTTTATGTCAACACTACTTGCTTGGAATGCAAACCATTGATGTAATGGCAAATTTTGAAGAGCCGTAGTGGGAAAAGGTGCAGTAGAAGGGCCTGGAGGGATACAATACCTTTGCTACGGGGCAGACAAAGCATAGCTCTAGTACAGTCAGCGGCAGCAGTACACCACTGTTGCAAACTAATTATCTTTTCATTGTCATACCACAGACATTAAGCTAATCAATCAATTAATCAAGCCTGAATAATACTGTCAAGCTATATTTAGTTTTCTGACGCATATGTTTGTGGTATGAACTGAAATATCTTTCACAATCTCATACCAATGGTTACGATCTTTTATGATAAAATTTTAATTTTAATTACCATGTAAGGTGAAGAGTGTATTGCGTTTGCATCTGTGTGCGTGTGAGCGGGCATGCATGCATGCATGCATGTCCAGAGCTGTATCTCAAAACTACTGATCGTATATGAGTCAAATATTAACACCACAAAGGAACTTAGCAGGAATTAGAATTACCAGACTTTGGCCATGATCCGAATAGATTTATATATATATCATAGAAACCACTGGTCTGCTTTGGCTTAAATGTTAACACAAGAAATGTTGTGACCATACACAAGTGTAGATGGCCATCTTGGATTTTGGGTGTGATTAAAAAACAAATCCGTAAAGTCTGAAAAATATGTTCAATTTGATAAAAATGAGAGTGTACGGGTCTGGAGTCTCCAATTGCTCTTTTTTCTTTTGCACCATGGAATAAATCAAAATTTAAGTTTTAGCATGAATGGTATTTAGAAACCCCTTTCAGGTGTGTCAAGTCTTGGCAGTTTCAAGGTTACAACAGTTCCGAAAGCGTGCAAGGAGATGGCTCCAAGGTTTAGTTCTAGTTTTATCATCTGATCATTTCTATTCAAATTATTCGCTCACCTGGCCAGAATGGTCAAGTGAGCTTATGCCGTGGCGACCATCCATCCATCCATCGCGTGTCTGTCTGTCTGTCAACTTTTTCTTTAAGCGACTTCTCAAGAACCACTTGGCCGATTTCAATTATCTTTGGCAGGAAGCATCCTTAGGGCATAGAGATCCAAATTTTGTTCAAACGAAGCCGATCGGCCAGGTTGGCCGGTGGCCATCTTGGATTTTGGCTGATTTTTTTAAATGTCTAAAAATCTCCGAAACTGCTTGGGGAATCGATTCAAAACTCATGAAACATCATCTAGCACAAGAGGTAAGCCAACTTTGTTCAAGGGATCTTGATTGACCATATGGTTCAGCAGCCATCTTGGATGACCTAGTTTTCGCGAAAAATACTTCTCCAGAACCGCTATTGGGATCAGGCTGAAATTTACGAGGTATGATTAGGGACTAAGGGGCATTAAAGTTTGTTCAAGGGAAGTTGATAAGTTAAAAAAACATGGCCACCATGGACCAATCAAAATGTAGCATGTTTGGCAGCCATATTGGGTATCTTTATTTGATCGATTTTGAAGCCGAAATTGATTTTATATGTTTTTTAGTATCTAATCTTGAATTTGCCATTTTCGAAATTGTTGGATGAATGGTTTGGCAGCCATCTTGGATCCTTTTCTCGCCAAAAGCTCCCATACTAAAGCAATGGACAATTTAAAATGTCTTCTCGAGAACTTCTGAGTAGATTTCAGTTATATTTTGCAGGAACGATCCTTAGGGCATGAAGATTCAATTTTGTTCAAACGATGTCGATTGGCCAATTTGGCCGGCAGCCATCTTGGGTTTTATCTATGGAAAGAACTGAATCAAGTTTGTTCAAGGGAACTTCATTGGCCAAGTAGTTTGGCGGCCATCTTGAATGACCTAGTTTTCACGAAAATGACCTCCAGAAATGCTGAACGGATCGGACGAAATTTGGCAGATATGATTAGGGACTAAGGGCCATTAAAGTTTGTTTAAGGGAAGTTGATAAGTACAAAAATATGGCCACCATGGACCAATCAAAACGTAGCATGTATGGCGACCATATTGGATATTTTTATTTGATGGACTTTGAAGCCGAAATTGGTTTTATAGAGGTTTTTAGGTATACTGATTTCAATTTTTCCATTTTTGAAATGATCGGATAAACCATTTGTCAGCCATCTTGGATCTTTTTCCCACCAAAACTACCATACTAAAGCAATGGGAAATTAAAAATGTCTTAAAGTATATTTGACAGGAGCATAGGAATACCACTTTGTTTAAAGGAACTTCAAATATCTCAGAAACCGCTTGGGGGATCGATGCAAACCTCATGAAATATGATCTAGGGCAAGAGCTGATCCAAGTTTGTTCAAGGGAACTGGTTTGCCAAGTGGTTCGGCGGCCCTCTTGGATAACCTATTTTTCGTGAAAACAACTACTTTTCCAGAACTGCTGAATGAATCAGGCCAAAATTTGGCAGATATGATTAGGGCCAAAACCCCATTAAAATTTGTCCAAGGAAAGTTGATATGTCATAAAAAAAACATACCCGCCATGAATCAATCAAAATTTATCATCTTTGGCGGACATCTTGTTTTTCTGCAAATTTCTGAAAAAATCATAAAAAGACTTCGTTATTATCAACTGGGCCAATTTTTAATAAAACTTGGCTTAGTTGGCTAAACTTTCTTCACAGAAATTTGATTGGTAAAATTTTCCTGTGGTCATCTCGTTTTGTTCGGTAGTGCAAGTGGCCAATAATAGCGATACAGGCCCCTTGGGCCTCTTGTTCTCAAACTTTAGACTAATTAAAATTTCTCTCTTGACATTGAAAGCATGATTTGTGACATGAAAATGCAAATTATTAATTATTCTTATATTCTCCAGGTGGTCTTTGTGTCCCCATTATACAAGAAGGGCAATAACTTTCAAGGCATTCCATCGACTCTCACCGAGGTTACGCCGATTAAAGCCTCTGTACCGCAGTCAGTAAGATCTTCACGGACGAATGGGATAGATGGTTTGAGTATTGCCGCTCTCAACATAGACTCTGACCGAGCCAAGCATAATGATTGACTGCTGGCCTCACAACCAGCTATTAAATACAGCAGAAACAAAAAATATATGAATATCAAACAGTTGTGATGAGTGAATATCTGGTAATGAGCTGTCTGTTTTAAAATGCTTTAATGGTCAGGAAAATTAATATTTTTGCTTAGCGAATGTCTATTTGTATGCCAAGAAACTATTTAAAAAAATTTATGATGAAGGACTGGCTTGGTTACCGAGCCAGTCGTTCCACTGGTAAAATTTCAAAAATCGTCTTCTGTTGACTGGCAGATGGCCATTTCTCAAGGCCAGTATGGGCCTCTCTTGACCATTAAAGTGTTAACTCAGATAGTTCTGTACTGAGAAGTGAACCATGATAGGTGTTCCCTAAAAATATGCTGCTGTACATTTTAGGAACAGTGTCTCTTAAAGCTGGTTGCTATCATAGATAGCAATGACTGAGTAACACCACACTTAAAATGAACACCAGTTTTAGCGGTAATAGGTGATGTCAATGAGTGATAATTTATCATGGCAGCTTTGTGAGTACTATTATCTGATCATTAGTTTATATCCGTCCAGATACTTCTATGTTTTTGTCACTGTGTTTCACCCATCACTGTGTTTCACCAAGAGTATTTAATGTTCCAGTGGTAAACTTTAAAGAAATAGTCTTCTCCTGGTCAACAAATGGACACATAAACTGGATATTTCATAACAATTAGCCCTTTGATGTTCAAGTGAGCTAAGAATGGCCTCAGTGATCTTGAGAAAATTATAATCTTGAAAGATGTTTACAAATGAGTAGCAGTTTGAGCACTTTCAGGCACTGTTGACACAAAAATCAAAATAGATTTATTGCTTACTTCAATTATTGGGGGACAAATTTTTCAAATTAAAATTGTTTTTGAAAATCTTTAATGGCCAAAGACTTAAACCAGCCTTTGCAGTGCGCTTGAGAAATGTCGCCAAGAGAAGACTATTTTGGACTATCTATCACTGGAATGACTGGCTTGATAACCTAGCCATCATTACGCCACTCAATCCAGTTGTTAATTTTCAAATATCGTCTTCTCTTCACCAGCAAATGGACATCGACTACCCTAAGCAAAGATTTCGAATTTCTTGACTAACCGTAACTATTAACTCTTTCACTGATGAATTCCCTGTATCTTATTTTCAAGGCCATAAGGCAGAAAAACGTGGATTATTTTGAAATTAATTTGACTGGAAGCTGTTGCTACCTAAGTCAAATTAATTACAAAATATTCAACAGAATAAGTTTTATAGTGTAAAGAAATTACCTTTTCTCGGTGAAAGGGTTAATAACAGTTTATGCTGCATTTGCCTACCTTCTATGCTGGTCAGTAAAGTACTGTATGGTTAAGTATAAAAAGTCATGGAGCTGCAAATTTCTGGTTTTACTGAGTATGGATTATAGCATTAAAAGTCGCTTTCTAGCCATGAATGGGTTAGCTCATTTGAATCATAAATAGCCAGGGTATGGGAGGAGAAAAATTTGTGTGCAAGTGGTCCATTTGTATGACCTTTATTGATTGAGCCCTTTAATGTTTAGTGGTCAAAACTGGTCAAGAAAATCTAAATATTTCCTTATTTTTGCAAATATTAAAAATTGGTGTTCTCTTGGCCTGCAAAAAGACATTGCTCAAGCTGCTGTTTTTGATCAGCTTGACTATTAAAGGATTTCAGGGTTTCAAAAGTATATTTTTGCCATGGCATTGATGTAATACCATGTGATTGTTATCGATTCAGACAGGTTGTTATATATTCATGAATTAACTCTGCTCACTCTGAATGGAGGGATCCATTCTGTCACTCATGTATCAATTATGTCACTTGTTAGCTGATGTCACAATCACAATGAAGTATCTAACTATTATGAACATTGCAAAAGTCTGTCAAGCCTACAAATTGTATGTCTGATGGATTTACAAAGTAATAAACATTCTTTTGAATATTTTGAAACTAATTTAACTGGGAGTTGTTGCAAACAGCTGTCCTATATAGCTACCATGAAATTGGGATTCTAGTAAATCATAAATGTATATAAATCAATTCCAAGACATGTGCTAAGTGAGTGGGCTGGAGCTTAGCTAGAAATGGGCGGGGCTGTTAGTAATGGATCCCTCTAATACCAGAATATGTGCAAAGCATTGAAGCATGCATATAGTGTAATATACTATTAGGTTATTTTACATTGTTGAGTCCAATATGGATTCTTATTGTACTATAAGAAAAAAAATCAGTATTTTTCAACAATGGGGACGAGTACAATAACAATCCATATTGGACTCAACAATGTAAAATGACCTATTTATTATGCACCTATTACAATTATCAGCATATAAACACAAAAAATCAAAAGCAATTTACTTTAGTCTCAGAAATAAAATAAAAAATTTTTAATGAGAAAATGTAGGTTAGAAATTATGCTGTTGCCTCCCTTGACAACGCAATATGAAGAAATTAATGTGGAAAGAGTTATCATTCTTTAACATCCAATACAGGTTTTTAAACACTTCCAATACAAATTTTACTGTCAAATACAGGTTTTGCATCATCCAATATGGAAAAATTATTGGATGGTACAATTAGAAGCATTTCATTGGATAAACACATGCAGGTGTATAATAAAACTACTTACACTCAGTCTTTCTCAAGATAGACACAAACCGGGTTTCAAAGAAACATTATACTCATCTTTAAAATTAATGTTTTATTTTCCACTTTGTTTTAAGCAGATTTAAAACAATTCAGTATGAAAAGTGTAAATATATATATATATATATATATATATATATATATATATATATATATATATATATATATATATATGTATATATATATGTATATATATATATGTATATGTATATATATGTATATATATATATATATATATATTATATATATATATATATATGTATATATATATATGTATATATATATATGTATATATATATATATATATATATATATATATATATATATATATATATATATATATATATATAGATATATATATATATATATAATACATTTTTATTGGTTTTTATCCCCCGATCAGGAAGACGAGAGAGTATAGTGGTCCGCATGTTCATTCATCCATCTGTCCACTTCTCAACACATCTGCAGTTTAGTTGGAATTCTTTCGACACTTAGTAAGTGTCACCATTGCCACCTGAAGATGTGCATGTGCTGTCCATATGCTTGTAGGTCCTGTCTGTCCAGAATATCCACCTGTCTCTATTCATCTATCTCTGGCAATCATTTCTTGTCATCACAACTCCTACAGTGAATCTAATCATTACCGCCTGAAGGTGTGCATGCCCTGTCTTGGGTGCCTGTATGTCGTCTCTGTTCAAAATATCTATCTGTCTCTGTCCATCAATCTCTGGCAATAATTTCTTGTCAATGCATCTCCTGCAGTAAAGCTAATCATTACCACCTGAAGATGTGCATGTGATGTCCAGATGCCTCTATGTCCGTCTGTCTCGAAAATGTCTGTCCATCTGTCTGCCTGTCCGCTATTGCCAATCATCCCTTTCAGCGCAATGCATCCTACTGTGTAGTTGTGATTCTTTTGAAACTTGATGATAAGTGTTATCATTACCACCTGATGATGTGCATGTGCTATTCGTATGCCTCTACATCTATCCGTCTCTCTGGAATGCCTGTCCGTCTCTAGAATTCCCAATGGATTGACGTAAAATTTGGTGCACATTATCAGTATCATGTGGAGATGTGCTTTTTTGTGGTAGGAAATTATTCATTACACAGTTATCCCGCTTTAAACGTCTTGAAGCCAATGCATAATTTCAGAATGCCTGCATGGATTCATGCAAAATTTCTTTATCATCTGATTATTTTTGTTATTACTGGTAGGGTCATGTAGCTATCAGCATCTCTGTCAGTTCATCTGTCTACATATTTGTCCATTTGGCTGTAATCATTGCTTGTCAACGTTCTGTAATCATTTCTTGTCAACGCAACTCCTACAGTTTAGTTGCGATTCCTGTGAAAGTTGGTAAATGTTACCAGTACCACATGAAGATGTGCCTGCATTTGTCAGCAAAATTCATCCATATTTGCCTAAGTTATCTCCCCTGAAAATGTAAAATTCATCAAAATTGTATTTTTTGGACCAGCTCTTAAAGTGTTTTGAAGCTATGCTCGCAGGTATTTTTCACTTCATATTGGTTCAGTACACTACTTTGATTCGGTTTCGATGAAATCTATCAATATTCTCCAGAGTTCTCTCCCCTGATATACTTTAAAATTCAATAAAATTGTTTGTTCATGCCAGATCACCAAGAATTCTGAACCTATGCTCGCAATTCCTTTGTCATTGGATAGATTACTCCAAGAGACAGTACTATGATTCCGTTTAGACAAAATCCATCTTATTTGTCTGAGTTATCGCCCTTGAAAAAAATTCTGAAACTTCACTCACATATGATATATCATATGGAAACCCAATGCAATGGTGTATGTATGATTACTGTATTCTGCGGCTGTAGGAGTAGAAACATCCTACAGCTGCAATCGGTCCTTCTTCACTTTTGCCCACTGTGTCTTGTCCTCAGCCAAAATCCTTAGCTTCCTCAGGTGCCTAATCCTGCTTTCTTGAGGTCACCTCGTAGCACGCTTAGCAGATTTATGCACCTGGCTCTGTATTTGCTGGCTCCGAGTAGGGCGAGTTCCAAGGCTCTGTGCTGGTGTGTCTTCTGGCATCCTTAGCACATGGTCAAGCATGGACCATCTTTGCTGGGCGACCTTTACAGACAGCGGCAGCGTATTACACATCTTGTATAGTGCATCGTTGGAAATTATGCTCTCTGGCCATTGGTGTCCAGTGATGGTGCGTAGGTGTTTGCGGTGCAATGGTGTGGTTTCGGTGAATTCTCTCCTTTAATGCCAGAGTTTTTTCTCCTGACAGACTGAAAATATGGTTGTTGCTAGATTGCATGAAAATGCCTAGACTTATCTATTCTAATATGACTGACGGATACCATGTGAGCTCTCGGTTGTGATCGTGTTTCAGCAAGATCTGTTTGTATTCCACAGAGTTATCTCCCCTGACAAACTTCATTCATGTCCGGGCATAATCTTGAAGAGTTTTGAACCTGAACTTGCAAATATTTCTCAGTGGATATATTATGGGGAGATGCAGTGTCAGGATTTCATTCTTCACTGATTAGTTTTTCTAAAATATTGTCCTTCACAATTAATGTTCTGTCAACTCTTGATATGTTTATCTGAAAAGTGTATGCCATCTTCAGGTGGGCTGTTGTTGTGGTTGTTTACTTCTTGGGTGTGATCATATCTTCTTTGCCATAGGTGCCTGTATGCGGATACACATACATAGTTGTTATACTAAGAGATCAGAAAACCGACAGGGCGGAGAATTTGTAAATAATAATAATAATAATAAAAATAATAATAATAATAATAATAATAAATGGTGACTGATTTTAGCTCTTATATGCTCTTGTGACTTAAGTGTGAATTTGAAACATAAATTTGTATTTATTTAGAAAATGATATTGTGTGAGGCTGTTGTTATCATATCAAGGACACCATTTTGAAAATCAAATCATTTTGCAAAGATGCCCATCTGTTTCCGTTAATGTCAGTCTACTTCATCCAAGCTTGGGTGACCGGATGTGTGAATACGTTGCACTGTTACAAATCATAATGGTTTGCACAATTCTAGATTGAAATAAATATGCAAATAATTCATGAAACTATTATACATGTCAATTTCAATATTGTTATGTCGACATAAATTAATAATTCAATAAATGTAATAACTTCAAGTCATATGTACAATATTCAATATATTGTGAATTCTTTGTGAAAATATTGTTGATGTGAGTAATGTCCATTAGTGAAGTCATATACCGTGGCAATTGATCAGTAGACGAAGTGTTATAGAAGCTAAAGAATATGCCAAATTACAAACATATTTTATTATCAGTGAAGCCAAACTCTTTGTGGATGACTTTAATCAGGTTAATTCTTTAAACCTTTAACTGTCAAATTAAAAAAAATTTTGCAACCCAAGAGAAAATAATTTTTTTTAATTTATCACTGGACATTTTCTAAGACCACCGCAGAAGCTGTTTTTGGCTGGCTTGAGTGTGAAAGGGTTAATGTTGACATTTTTGTATAGTGAATGTGGATTCACAGGCCAAGAGATGATTTAAAAAAAAATTTAGCACTAAAATAACTGACTCAGTCATAGTAGGGCTGGCAGTCCAGTGTTAAATTTTCACAAATATCTTGCCCATGCAGAGGACAGTTTTTGGATGATGACTATTAAAGGATTGATCCCCACTTACAAGCTTTAAAATTCTATTTTTTACCAGGATAAGCGTAATTTATATTCAGCTGTATGCCAAATCATATTCAACCACCTCTATTTATCTGCCTATTAGTTTATGGTCTGTAGTGCTGTATTTGTGTGTCTCACAAGATAGCTGTTCTTTAAGACTTATGTTCAACAGATCAATCGTATTAAACAACTGACATCTTGCGGACTTCTCAAGAACTACTGGTCTGATTTCAATCATATTTGGCAGGAAGCATCCTTAGGGCATATGGATCTAAGTTTGTTCAAAGGAAGTCGATCGGCCAATTTTGCCGGTGGCCATCTTGGATTTTGGGCGATATTTAGAAACCTCTTAAAATCTTCTCCGAAACTGCTTGGTGGATCGATTCAAAACTCATGAAATATCATATAGGGCAAGAGCTAAACGAAGTTTGTTCGAAGGAACTTGATTGGCCAACTGGTTCGCCGGCCATCTTGGATGACCTAGTTTTCGTGAAAGTGCTGACGGATCGGGCTGAAATTTTGGGGATATGATCATAGACTATGGGCCATTAAAGTTTGTTCATGGGAAGCTGATAGGTAAAAAACATAGCCGCCGTGGACCAATCAAATTTTAGCGTGTTTGGCTGCCATATTCCATTTTTTTATTTGATGTATTTGGAAGCCGAAATTGGTTTTCTTAACTCGGCTTACTTGTGAGTCAGCTGTCATATAGCGATGACCCCGTCCATCTTCTGTATGTCCGTCACCAACAATGGCGGCTCATTTTGTTATTTCTTGACGGATGGACACCAAACTGGGTCACAATGTTAATGTCGGCATCTAATATCTGTGTTGTGAAAATGAAACTGATAGGACGTCAAATGCCAGAGTTATCACCTTTCCATCACTGCCTAAATATTTAAGATATGTATTAGGTGCTCTGACATCTATGCTCTTAAAAATATTTTGAAATGTATTTGATTGAAAGTTGTTGCTGCCTTAATTTCTTAATCAACTCCAGCTCACCCTACCCCTGGTGCTAACTTGGCGATTCAGCCAGATGCGCATGTGTTAAATGGATTGTGTCGTGGTGGGGAATAACCTGCTTTATAGACCACCTACCTGCCTTTAGAGACCATTTTCTTCAATTGTATTTAAACCTCTAGTAGCCATCTGACTGCTGAGTTTTTGCAGACGACATATTCCAAAGGTTAAATCTCTGAACCTGATAAATATTTTGAGCTAAGCCGCCAACAACTTTCAGTCAAATTGTTTTCAAAATGTTCAACAAGTCAAGAGCTTTTGAAAATTGAAATTATTGGCTGCACTGGCTTGCAGCCGTGAGACAGTTAAGAAACCAGCTGTTGCTAGCACTGATATCATCTATTTTCACTTAAACATTATTCAAAATCTAATATTATAATTGCCAATATCTTGAAAACTAAACCATTTGACTGAAAGTCATTGGAAGTGACACCGATTGATGTAAAACATAAGTAAGATTAGTTGAAATGCCAATGTTCCAGGTGAGCGATACAGGCCCATTGGGCCTCATTTAAATTTACCAATGGAATGACTGGCTCGATAACCGAACCAGTCATTCCAGTGGTAAATTTACAAAATTAGTTTTGTCATGGCGTGCTAATGGACATTTAATAAGGAAGGATTTTGATATTCTGGATCAAATTTTGCCATTAACCCATCTTGTGTCAACAGTCCCTCAAAGCGCTCAAAAGTTTTTACTTAGCCAGTGTCTCTCTGCAGGCCGAGAGAAGAGTATTTTTGAAAATTGACCAGTAGAATGACTGGCTCGGTTACCGAGCCAGTCATTCTTGTGGTAAATATTAAAAAATACTCTTCTCTGGGCCTTTCAAATAGCCATGTCTGAAGACCACTGCAGGGTTGTTTTTGGTCAGTTTGACTATTAAAAGGTTAAGTTGACACAAAGGTGTTTAAAGGGTTAAGTAATAACATGTCTTAAGTGGCCACCTTTTGATGTTCCTGAAGGTGTCCATCATTTCTAGTGTTGTGGGGTGGGGTGGTGTGTGTGTGTGCATGCGTGTGAACATGTAGTATTAATCATTTGATTGGTGATGTTTGTTTTAACCGGCACTAATGAGTTAATAATAAAGTAATTAGTCTAGCTGAGTATGACTGGATTCAATTCATTTCTCCACTGACCAACTGTATTAATCCTTTAACCCTCAAATTTTTTCAAGAAACTCAATTTTCTACAGAAATTGTCCATTTGCAGACAAAGACAAGGATATGTTTCAAAGTTTACCACTGGAATGACTAGGACGCAGTTACGGGCCAAAAATAGTCTTCTCTTGGTCTACAAATGGATATTTTCTCAAGACCATGGCAGAAGGCACTTTTGGTCGGCTTGATGGTTACACGGTCGTGCTGGCTAAAACCCGCCTCTAAGCGGTATTGGGGAATGTCCATTTATAGGCCAAGAGGAGACTATTTTTGAAAACTTACAACAGAAATGACTGGTAAATTTTCAAAAATGGTCTTTGTCCTGTAAATGGTCATTCACTAAGCAAAAACATAAATGATTACCAGGTTAACCCTTTACTGGTCAAGAAAATCTAAATATTTTTTTATTGAATGTCCATCTGTAGGTAAAGAGAAGAGTATTTTTGAAAATTTACCACTGGAATGACTGGCTCGATTATCGAGGCAGCCATTCCAGTGGTAAATTTTCAGAAATACTCTTCTCTTTACCCACAGATGGACATTCATTAAGACTACTGGAGAGGCCTGTTTTGGGCAGTTTGATCATTAAAGGGTTAAAAACTCACTTTTATGTGACAGTAATAGGCAGATGATCTCTCGAGAGTGTAACCTTATTCCTGTAGAACATCTCCGGGTAAAAACACATTCCCTGCAATTTGTATACATATAATTTCATGTTGATTTTAATTAATGTCTGATTACTTTTACATAGATTTTTAACTGGTGAAGAAATGTTTATTTATTTTTATTAATAAAATATTTAAGGCTTAATTTCTTTAATTAAATTATTTACATACTGTATAATTAATATTTATCCTGGTTGCGTTATATAGCTTTATATTGGTGAATTGAACAGCAATAATTGACAATTTAATTTAATTTTTTCATCATTTGGTTGTATGATAATTTTAATTGAATTTATTTGCTTTATTTACATGTATATTCATTGGTGATCATGAACTGTTATACTCATCAGTTATCAATAATGGTTTGTAAATATGTTTTCTGTAATTATTCCTTTGGCGCTGAGACCCTGGCGTGTCCGCTGAATCCTTCGCTGAACGCATGCAATTAATCTTGAAGTTTGGTGAACCTTGAATTGATCCTACAAGTAGAATGCATCCATTATATCAAGATTGGTTAATGTATACAAATGACTCATAAAAGTAAAGCCCATACAAGTACTTTCTATCATGCTCAATGAACAGTGGAAAGTAGGTCAGGTTGACATTCTTTTGATATATGACAAGCTGGTAGGCTACAATGCATCAATACACCAAATTTGGTTAACTGTATACAACAAACTTGAAACTACAGACATTGACAAGGGTAAGCTCTGATTCTCCATGAACTGGGAAAACTAACTGACACTGACATGAGCTACTTTTGATAAATGACACATCTTTAGCTGATGATGCATCCATATACCAAATTTGGTGACTATGTGTGAAAAACTCCTAAAAATATGATGCGGACAAGTAAGTCACGTTGAACTACTTTTAATATGCAAGACTACAATAACCGATAATGTATACATACACCAAGTTTGGTTACTGTATACAAGAAACTCTTGAAACTACAGTCCAGACAAGTATAACCTATGGTCTTCAGTGAACCGTGAAAGGTGGGTCACACAATCTTTTGATATGTGACACAACTTTAGGCCATGATGCATCCTTATACCAAGTAGCGAAGTTTGGTGAGTATGTGAAAAACACTTGAAAATAGAGTCGGGAGAAAAGATTGAGGACAGGCAGATGGATACATGGGCGGATTCATGCATGCACAGACAAAGCGATGACTATATACCACCGCTCTGCTAGGGTATAATTATTTATGAAAATGTGATGTGAATTATTTGTTAAGACTTAAATTATCAAGAGCTTTCAACAATACTTTTACTACCCTTTTAATTATTAACCCACCTGGCCTGAAAGGCCAAGTGAGTTTATTCCATGGTGACCCTCTGTCGTGTGTCCATCCATTGTCCGTTCGTCAACTTTTCCTTTAAACGAGTTCTCAAGAACCGCTGGGCCGATTTGAATTATATTTGGCAGTAAACATCCTTAGGCCAAAGGGATCCAAGTTTGTTCAAACAAAGCTGATCGACCAATTTGGCTGGTGGCCATCTTGGATTTTGGTTGATTTTTAGAAATGTCTAAAAATCTCGGAAACGGCTTGAGGGATCGATTCAGAACTCATGAAATATCATCTAGGGCAAGAGCTGAACCAAGTTTGTTCAAGGGAACTTGATTGATCAAATAGTTGGCAGTCATCTTGGACGACCTAGTTTTCGTGAAAACGACTTCTCCAGAACCGCTGATTTGCAGGGGTCTAGCCTGAATTTGGGAGATATTATTAGGGACTTAGGGCCATTAAAGTTTGTTCAAGGGAAGGTGATCCATCAAAAAACATGTCCGCCATATGCCAATCAAAGTGTAGCATGTTTGGCGGCTATATTGGATCTTTTTATTTGATGGATTTTGAGGGCGAAATTGGTTTTATGTATAATTTTGGGTATTCTGGTATCAGATTTGCCATTTTTGAAATTGTCAGATAAACGTTTTCCTGCCAAAGACTCCCAGACTAAAGCAATGGGAAATTTAAAATGTCTTCTCAAGAACCACTGGGACAATTTCAAGTATATGTGGCAGGAATCATGCTTAAGGCATAAGGATCCAAGTTTGTTGAAGGGAACCCGATCGGCCAATTTGCCCGGTGGCCATCTTGGATTTTGGCCTATTTTTAGAAACGTCTAAAAATCTTCTTTTCCAGAACCATTTCAGTGATCGATTCAAGTCATGAAATAGGAAAATTAAAATGTCTTCTCGAGAACTGCTGGACTGATTTGAAGTATATTTGGCAGGAAGCATTCTTAGGGCATAGAGATCCTTGTTTGTTCTAACAAAACCGATAGGCCAATTTGGCCGGTGGCCATCTTGGATTTTGGCCGACTAAAAATCTCCGAAACCATTTGGGAGAATGATTTCATACTTTGTTCAAGGGAACATGATTGTTCAAATGTTTCGGCGGTCATTTTGGGTGACCTAGTTTTCGTGAAAACGACTTCTCCAGAAACGTTGGATGGGTCAGGAAAAAATTTGGTAGATATGATTAGGCCATTAGAGATATGACAAAACAAAATGTCCAACATGAATCAATCAAAATTTTGTTTTTTGGTGGACATCTGGTATTTTCTGCAAATTTCTGAGCAAATCATAAAAGACAACTTTTTAACCACTGGGCCAATTTTAGTAAAACTTGGCTAAACCTTCTTCGCAGAAATTTGATTGCTAAATTTTTCTTTTGTTCGTTTGTGCCAGTGGCGAATAATTGCAGGTGAGCGATACACTCTTGTTAAATGTTCATTTGCAGCCCAAAAGGCAGCTATTTTTGGAAGTTTACATATGAAATGACTGGCTCGATAATTGAGCCAGTCATTTCAGTTACAAATTTTCAAAAGTAGCTTTCTCTTGGCATGCAAATGGACACGCATTCGGAAAAATTGTTAATTTCTTGTACCAATGTTGTCTATTAATAGTGTAATGATGAATACCTGCCTTAAGTGCTTACCTTCCACCAAGTTTTGCAGCCGACTGTTCTATCAATGTTCTAAATGTTCTAAAACTTTTTCACACTCATATGTGATGTAATGTCATTATGAACTTTATTAATATAGCCTACTATGATTCAGTAGTAAAAAGGTCACGTTTACATTTTTGTACAAAAATAACTTAGTTATACTTTGTATGCTAGTATTCCCTAGCCTCATGGAACATATCAGATAATATAATATATATATATACTGTTATTGCCACCTAACCTGCAGTTTTTAGCTCACCTGTATGAGTTATACAATTGTGATTTGTCTGCCTGTGTGCCTATCATCTGTCAAAAATTGTGGCACGTTGCACCATTTGTTGATGGATTAAAACCAAATTTGGTAGATATGTCCCTTTAGGCAATATCTATTTGAGCTATGCATGAAAATAACACAGTTATGGCTCTTGCTATATTTTCAAAGTATTGAAGCATATGGGGCAAATATGTTTGTGGCATGTTTCGTCATTTATCAGTGGATTAAAACAAAATTGGGCAGATATGTTCCTTTAAATAACAGCTATTTACCGGTAAGCTATAAATATGAAGTGACCACGCCTTTATACAAGGGCCATAACTCTGGTTCATTAAGGCGTTTTTAAGTATTGAATCCTATGGGGAAAATACATTTGCTTTGTCAATTGTTGAAGGATTAAAAACAAATTTAGCAGGTATGTTCCTTCAGTCAAATATCTATTTGAACTGAATATAGAGGCCACAACTTTAAACAAAGGCCACAACTGGTTCATTAAGACTTTTTAAACTACTAAACCCTATGGGGAAAACACATTTGTTAGGGATCCTTGACTCATTGATCATTGACATAGTTATGCTTCCTCATTAACAACCGCTGTTTGTCTCATTTGTCAATAATGCCAAGTACCCATGCT
This sequence comes from Chaetoderma sp. LZ-2023a, assembly GCA_034401795.1. NCBI lineage: Eukaryota > Metazoa > Mollusca > Caudofoveata > Chaetodermatida > Chaetodermatidae > Chaetoderma > Chaetoderma sp. LZ-2023a. The sequence goes on from CM067369.1 coordinate 124,271,592, forward strand.
CCATGGCATCAGTTATGCTTGCCACATTGACCAAGGGTGCTTGTCAATTATGTTTGTAACACTTGCCTCATTGGGCAATAATGTCAAGAACCCATTCTCTTTTTGGTCAGTGCTATCAGCCTTGCTTATTCCGTTGGTAAATTGTATCAATGATACTCGACTCATTGCTCAATAAGGCCAAGGACCATGGCTCCGTTGGTCAGTGGCATAAGTTACGCTTGTCCAATTGATAAATGGTGCTTATCCCATTGGTTAATAGTATCAGCACCACTTGCATTGTTAGTCATTGGTGCCAAGGATGTTTTCTACATTGGTCAATAATGATAAAGAACATTGGTATATGGCAACAGTTATGCTTGCCAGATAGATCAATGATGCTTGTTGTGCATTCCTGGTAATTAATGTAAACATCTTTACAGTTTCTCATCAGCCAGGTGAGCACTATGGCCCTTGGACCATTTATTTTAATCGCACCAAAGTTGACTCTTGAAAGTTATAAATTCAACATATCAAATTAGGTAAATCACTTTGTCTTGCCTTTATAGTAGAAAGCAGGAAATAGAAGATCACTCATTCCATGAACAAACCAGCATTAGTGTTTTAATGTTCTTGGTGATGTTTCAGCAACAATAACTTTAGTTTCTTTTAATGAAATTGCAACAAATTCCATGCCCCGAGAGGCATTGCATGCTTCAATGCTCCTGTTTAGGATGGTAGACTACCTAGTGAATCTTTCCACTGTATCCATCCATCATATGACATTATAATCAACTATGTGACTTGTAGAATGACGTCATAATGAATAATGTAGATAAGTACGTCACGAACACATATTTGAAAATGGGCTATGTGTTGTTGTACGATTTTTATGTCTACTATTTAAAAAATATTCTGTTGAATGTTTTGAAACTAATTTGGCTGGACGCTGTTGCTGCCCAGTCAAATTAGTTACAAAATATTTAACAACTTACCTGCTCCCACGACCGCCTGCCAAAAAAAGCTTGTGTAGTGATCTTGAGAAATGTCCATTTGCAGACCAAGAGGTTATTTTTGAAAACCTAGCACTGGAATTGCTGGCTCATTCTTGGTATGCATGTAAATACTATTATGGACATGTACTGAGTAGGGCTTCACAGTATTGGAAAAATTAATACCGGTATCGATATCAATTGCCCTACCGGTATACCTTTAATATCGGTAATATTCCTATGGGCAAAATAATGTGAAGGTTTGCGAGTGTGATAATAAATTCAATGTATATCAGCGCTCCTGAAATAGTTGATGAACGTTACAAATTTCCACAATAATACCAAGAAATTACTCGAATCCTGGTATTAAACACTAAATTGCAAATATTTAGAGTTAAATCACTTCCAAAAATGGCTTAAATGATCCCAAAATCTGCCCTACAAATGATTAGAATTTGTCACAAAATTACACCTATTTCCGCGACCTCCACAGAGACGCACCTGTGTGGAGATCGCAAGATAACCAGGGACCATCTCGTCCCAAAACAACTCGCCTAATGAGACTTTGCGAACAGCTAAACATGTTGATATTGGACTGACAAATATCAATGTTATGAGTGAAAAACCTGGGATAATGGGTGTAAACCTGTTTTACTAATTTTTCTGGCTACTTGTATCAATTGATATACACCAGAATATTAAATAAACATTCCACGAAGCCTGTGCTATATAGGACGAATATGCAATGGGACAAAACCACCAGGAATCGTGGAAATCTCCGCTCAGGCGTACAACTTAGCCATTATATCAAAGATGATATATATGGCATCTTTGATTATACCACTTACTAAATAGGCCACCATATATGCTGAGAATACATAGTCCTATTCTCGCACCCGTTAGAGCAGCTTGTTTCGATCGATATATAGCAACCCGCCAGCATAAGAAGGTGATAAAGCTCACAGGGATTGAGAAGTCTTTACTTGGGCCGTTTGGCGATCACTACAAAGTTGTACAATTCCGGGAAACCAGGTTGTAGTAATTGCGAATTGAGATAAAATATTATGATGCAAAATATTCATTTGAAATTGTAATTTTCTAGCAAACAACGGACCACAATTATAAAATATATGTGCAAGAAAAGATATTTTAGACATTTTTAACCATCCCCTGTCCTATGAGATTAATTAAAATAAGTTTTATTCTGTTTTTTGCGAGAAGTGCATTTTTATAAGTAGCCAATGTTCATGACAGTAATCGTTAATTTATCAATTTCTCTAGCCTCCAAACAACAATTTGACAGATGCGGATAAATAAGAAAATGTTAAGTCTGGTCACTAAAGAAAGTAAAATATCATTTTCCTATACGAAGAGCTTTCGCTTATCTGATTAGACAGATATACTATTGAATTTTGCTAATGGAAAGCAGATTATCTGCCTAAGCAGAATGTCATACCTGTTTTATGTTAGATCTCAATATTTCGGTATCAGCAAAATCATATCGGTATGACTAACGGTATAGCTATGATACCGGTATTTGATATAATATCGGTATATCGTGAAGCCCTAGTACTGAGACAAAGTCCTTACTTAGTTGCCCGTCTCCAGTTACAAAAACTTTTAGCCATTAAATTTCTAGATTTATTAAAGCTTCAGAGAGGCGAGACAACTCTAAAGAACATCCATTAGGAACTACTTTTCCCTGTTACATTTCTCTTTTAAAAGCCATTTATAATTTAACTACATGTAATGCACTGAACTCATAGATGTAGACCATTATTCAGTTCCATGTAGATTATAGCTGGTGTTTGTTTTGGAAATACTGTTCAATAAGCTGTTGTCTTAAAACGCTTCTACAAAGAATACACACTTTTGAGTTAACTAGTTAACATTGGTGCTTAACTCTTTAATAGTTATAGCGGCCAAAACCGGCCTCTGTTGTGGTCTTGGGGGGGGGGTGGTGTGTCTATTTATAGGCCAAAAGAATAAAAAATTTGAAAATTCACCACTGGAATGACTGGCTCGATAACCAAGACTGTCATTCCAGTGATAAATTTTCAACAATTGTATTCTCTTGGCCTGTAAATGGACATTCAATAGACAGATATTTAAATTTTCTTGACTGAATTTGACCATTACAGGGTTAATACATGATTTATAATCAAACTTATTTTGTACATCAGATGTTCTGAGAATTTGTCATAGCAACAGTAGATCTTTGTAGGTTTTGTACATCAGATGTTATGAGAATTTGTCATAGCAACAGTAGGTAATCATGAAAGCTTTAATTGTGGAAATTCTTTATCCATGCAAATATAAAGTGTCCTATGCTATGTATAGTACTTCAGAGGTGCAACATGTTTTAACTCTCACAGACCAGCCACGACAAACTCATAATGATGTAAGGATATTTTTTAATTAATTTGACTGGGAACTGTTGGGTCCAGGTTCCAGTCAGATTAGTTTCAAAATAATCAACAGCTTTCTTGTAGACTTGGGATACCAGATTTTCACAATTTAATGAGTATGGTGTTTGTAGTCTATAGTGCTGAAAGAGTTACACCGCTCTACTACTACATGGAAATGTTTTCAGAATAATTACCAGTCAGTCCATAAAATGGAACTCAATATTTCACCTGACAAACGAGAAGTAAAATGGTCATGATCAATTTAATTACTGTTACAGGATCTCCTTCAGCAATTTAATGGTCAAGCTGATCATAACTGCTTTCTGCAGGTGTATTTATAGACAACTATAAACAAATTTACCACCGGAATTGCTGCCTCGATTAACTTACCAGTAATTCCAGTAGTAAATTTTCAAAAATAGTCCGCTTGGCCTGAAAATGGATATTTTCTATGTGAATATTGAGATTGTATTGACCAAATTTTAGGGTTAATTGAAGTTAATTTGAAATATCCACCAAAATCCTTCTTATTTACCCATAACACGTAAATGCAATTATATATCAGTGTAAGTGAATGAAAACTGTGTAATATTGGAAATAACCATAATATCAAATCTTCCTTTAATGGTCAGGTCATTTAAAGATGGCTACACTGCTCTAGAGAAATGTTCATTTCCAAGCAAGCAATTTTTGAAAATGTACTAATACACTGTGGCGTGATAACAGACACCGTCTGTTCAGTGGTAAATTGTCAAAAATAATATTTTCTTATACGTTCCATGCAAATGGACATCCACTAAGCAGAAATCTAGATTTTTTCCAAATCTTGACTACTGACGGATTAACCCTTAATTTAGAAAAAAAATTTGATTTTTGCCCAGGGAATGCCCATTTACAGGCCATTAGAAAACTTTGAAAATGTATCACTAGAATAACTGGCTCAATTATTTAGCCAGTCATTCCAGTGGTAAATCTTCAAAAGTAATTTTCTCTTGGCCTGTAAGTGGAGATTTTATCCTGCTCGACCATTTACTGGTTAATGTTGTATGGACCTTTAATGGAGGATTCCAGTTTCTCAGTCAATCCTATGACATAATCAACTACGTGATGTGTAGAATGATGTCATAATCAATTACGTCATGAATGATGTAGCTAAGTTCGTCACAAACACAAAACTATCGTAAGCGATTAAAACCAACAGATTAGGCTAAAAGTAATGCTCAAAGTTCCCCAGTCAAGAGACACCCTGCAATCTTGTATCGAATTGTGACATCAAAATTCCCGTTATATACTGGACTAGTCAGGTAATACACCGTCAGTACCTTGTTAGTACCCTTTTAATCATCTCGGGGACCATGATACACTCATCTTTAAGTCTACTGCCAGACTTCCTCTGGTCAATCACTACGCTGTCACAGTAGACGTTTCCCTGACACATGGCTAAGCACAGGCTGCACCTTTAGTACGTTATTAGTACCCAGGTAATACATTTTAGTTGAGCCCTGTTTGTCGAGTCAATAGTTTGCAGCATGCTAGGCTAATTATTCACAGAAACAGTTGACTGACCTTTATTGCTGCCTATAGCAGCAACACGATTACGGCAAATTGTTCTCAAAATAATCTAGCAGGTGTGAGCAGCTAAAATTTTGATAATTGACTGAAAATCGTTGCTGCAACAACTTCCAATAAAATTGTTTTCAAAACAGTCAGCAATGTAGTAACACTTGCTGAAAATATTTTGAGCAATTTGATTGATATTTGTTGCAGATTAAGGCAGCAACAACTTTCTCAAATTGTTCTAAGAATAATAAGTGAACTTTCAATACTTTAGGTAACAGTTTGGTATGAAAATTAGATAGACCTATTACATACATGTTATGGAGGGCCAATGCAAAATATATTTCCTATGACTGGTAGAACCGCAGGGCACATGCACAATCTGACAAGCAATGATTACCAACTGATTGACTCTGAAATGGACATGCCTACAGCAGTCACTAACACATATCACACTGGATTTCGATAACGTATATAGCAAATGCCTAACTAATGTCACCTACATTAGCTAATAATACTGAAAGCCTGAAAATGGTTATTCTGAGAACAATTGCACAAAGTTGTTGCTGCCTTTGTCAGCAACGACTGCCGATAAAATTGCCCGAAATATCTAAGTAAGTGTTACTACATTCCTGAGCATTTTGAGAATAATTTGACTGAAAGTTGCTGCCACATCGGTTTTCAGTCAAATCATTATCAAAACATTAGCTGGAGACAGTCTGCTAGATTATTTTGAGAACATTTTGCCATGGGCCGCAATAATTGTCAGTCAACTTGTTTTGTGAATAATTAGCCCTAAGCACGCTGAAAACTAATGACTCGACGGCTCGACTAAAATGTATTACCTGACTAGTCCGTTATATAAAGGGAATTTTGACGTCACAACTCGATACAAGATTGCAGGGCGGCTCTTTGCTGGAGAACTCTGACCATTTTCCTTAACCTAATTTGGTTATTTCATCGGCTTATGATAGCTTTAATTGATGACGGACTAAGCATTATTGTACAAATTGTATGTCTACTATTTAATAAACATGCTGTTGAATATTTTAAAACTAATTTGACTTGGCAGCAGCACACCCAGTGAAATTAGTTTTTAAAATATTCAACAGCTCGCCTGTATAGTGTTCTGGAAATTGAGATTCAGAGAGTACAGGGATTGATCGATCCCAACATGGGCAAACCATGTACGGAGCTTAGCTAGAGATGAGCGGTGCATGGCTAAAACTGGATTTTCTATTGTGACCCTATTATGAAAATAGCATTTCTGGCAGTACCCAAATGTTTGCTGTGATTATTTTCACTTAACTTGGTTTGTTTATGGAGACCCGAAGAAGTATATTGATTTTGGGGTCAAAGGTCACTGACTCAATTATGAAGATTACTTTTCCGGATGGTGATTCATGTTTTACTGAATGGATATTCATCCTGGCTTGCGTGTTACAACCAGGCACTTGGAAAAAGCCCCTGGGGTTGAAAGGTCAAAGTTGTGATAACCCTGGAAATGATCTTTCTAGATGGTAACTCATGTTTTCAACAGCGCTTTAACTCTTTCATGGTTACGCTGGCCAAAACTGGCCTCAGCAGTGGTCTTGAGGACTGTTCCTATGTAGGCCAAGAAAAACCTATTTTTTAAAATTTACCACTGAAATAATTGGCTCAGTAAGCTTAACTAAATTTGACCATTAACCCTTTAACCCTCATATCAGCCAAAAACGGCTTCTACAGTGGTCTTGAGAAATCTCCATTTGCAGACCAGAAGACTATATTTGAAAATTTACCACTGGAATGACTGGCTCGATAACCGAGTCCGTCATTCCAGTGCTAGATTTTCAAAAACGGCCTTTGCTTGGTCTGCAAATAGGCATTTGCTGAGAAAATTGAAATTTTCTTGAACAAATTTGAGTGTTAAAGGGTTAACATTGATTAATCTTCAACATATTGTTGGTAATATTATTAAAATGTTTTGTGATAAATCAAGGCACCAATAGATTTGAAATTATATAAAGAACTGATATAAACAGGTGTTCTTTATAGCTAATACCGTAAAGGTATTAATCAGTTTTTTAAAGATTGTATAATTAATAACATTCATGCTTGCTTGTATAGGTATGCATTATGGTTGCAATTGTGATATGATGCAATATAATAAAATATGATTTTCTAACAATATATATTGTTATTTACATCTACATGTGGATAACATTCTCCCTATTTTCACCAGCCTATGCGTCTATTCTTTTTGGTCATCTCATCTCTTCTGAGAAAATAATTGAGCAAGGAATTGCCAGAAATGGCTTTTCATAAAGTATCAACAGGAGGCGCAACGGTCTGTGTCGGCCACATGGATCAGCAGAGTTGAACAGAGACTTGCTTGGCTACCACTGGGTACCTGAGAGCATCGGCAAGATGTACCATCCATAGTAAACCAGGTCTTTACATGTGATTCTCAAATTGGTTCTAGACAACGGAGAAATCCAGGTTTAGCTATGCCCTGCCCATCTGTCGCTAAGCTCCGGCTACGCTTTTCCCATGTTGGGATCGATCGATCCCTGCACTCAGAATCTCGATTCCCAGAAGACTATACAGATAAGCTGTTTAATATTTTGAAACTAATTTGACTGGGTGCTGTTGCTGACTATGGCAGAAACAGTACCCAATCAAATTAGTTTCAAAATATTCAACAGCATGTTTATTAAATAGTAGACATACAATTCATACAACAATGCTTAGTCCCTCATCAATTAAGCATTCATGACGAAGTTATGTATGTCATTCATGACATCATTGATTATGAAATCGTCCTACATATGACATAGTTGATTATGACATCATATGCTTGATGGATAAACTGGAATCCTCCATTGCACCTTTTGTCTAGTAAATGTCCACTTGCAGGCTAAGAAATGACTGTTTTTCAAGGTTTTTCACTGGAATAATTGACTCGGTTGTTCGGGATGGAAATATTGCAATAATTTCATTTTGGTGAAATCTGTCTATATCCACCATAGTTTCTCCCTTGAAATCCTTAAAAATGGTCTAAATTTTCTTGTCTGGGCCAGATCTCGAGGGATAGATGAAGTGTCATGTCTTTATTTTGACAGTCTGTCCATTTTTGCAAGAGTTATTTCCCTTAAAATTCTTGTTCAGGCCAGATCTTGGTGACTTGAAATTATCCATGGGGCGACGAATTGTCATGATTTTGTTGTGACAAAATCTGTCCATATTTTCTAAAATTGTCTCCCTTTAACCCTCGAATTTGTTCAAGAAAATTTGAATTTTCTCGTAGAAAATGTCCATTTGCAGACCAGGAGAAGAGTATTTTGAAAATTTACCACTGGAATGAGAGTTATCGAGCCAGTCATTCCAGTGGTAAATTTAAAAAAATAGTCTTGGTCTGCAAATGGACATTTCTCAAGACCACAGCTGAAGCCATTTTTGGCTGATATGAGTGTTTAAAGGGTTAAGGCTTAAAATTCATCAAAATTTCCGTAAACTGCCAAGATCTCGGGAGCCTTTTGAACGTATTGTATATATTCACGATTCTCTGTCAGCTAATATATGACAGAGGTCTTGCAGTGTCATGATTTTGTATAGACAAAATCTGCCCCTAGTTACCAGAGTTGTTATGACACCACAAACATCTGTACCCTTCAATCGCTACTGACTAAATCAATCCCCCTACATTTAGCGCCAGAAAGATTTTTAATCTTCCTTTTAATGCTCCCTAATGCAAGAATCATAACTCCTCTTAGTCCAGGTTTCTGGATAGAGTAGACTCCCTTATTGTCAATCCAAACGTGACTGGAATAAGTCACTGCGCACGCGAAAGCTATACTACTTGCCAACAGCAATATTCTATTCACTTTCAATCTTTCTGCATGACAAGAAGATGGTTGAAAAGGCACTAGAGTTTTTTGGTCTGCTTTGTGCTAAATACATCAGGAGTTTCACTATTTCATCTCACATGTCTCCCTGGAAGTCTCGGATACTTATTAAGGATATGATTAAAATTTATTTAACCTCTTCATTCTTGTTATTTTTTGTTATGTAACATGTTACCAGTTTTTGTGTTGTAAGATTATAACGTGCCATAGTAAAACTCCCTGTCAAGACTATTAGTACATCTTAGCCTTATTCTTCCAACAATAAGCGTTGGTTTATTTCATGAATTCTATTCAGAAAATATTAATACTCACTCAAAGGCTAGTTTCAATTTGCCTTTTTGTAATCTCCCACCATTTTGGACACTAAGCCATGCGCTGCTCATTCAATTAGTTTATTTTAGGGACATTGTCCTTGCCTTGTCGGCTTTATGCCTTTTTCGGATAAGTTTTTTCGACTTAGGTCGTTATTAGTACACATATAATGTTCGTCTCACATAGTACGACAGTTTTACTCAGCGGCATTTTTCTCGGCCTAATGTGTGTTTAATACACGTCCGTATTCCATCGTATGTCCATCATCATCATTTTACGAGCCATAAGCCATTGGCTTGTTATTACCTCAGTCCAATTCAGATCTTTCTCTGAAGTAGATATTGAGTTTGTTCTTGAATGATTTGACTGTTGTTGCTTTATTAAGTCTCCTCGAAACCGTCAGTATATCAGTGACATTAGATTTAAGACTTTAGCTCTGTTTTGTAGAAATACTGTGGTGCAAATGGGTGTTCCCCGTATCAGCTGCGGTGTGCCACCTACACTCATGGTTACACCCTTCTGCGCTAGCATTTGTATGCATGTTGACTTGTGGAGGCCGTGGTGGGTCTTATTGCTGTTATTTTAATTTTTTGTGTTCGCTATCAGAGTCTCCTCTATGCTAGTGTCTCTTCATGCAACCACAAAGTGCAGATGTGGAAGCAGAGATGGATCTACCGGTAATTGGAATCACTACCGAGCATGTTCTTGTCTATGCACATGCTACTCCAAGATCAGGCCACTGTATTGGCAGAATTGCAGTATGACTGTGATGGGCTTGTATACGTATGGCCTGTTAATCAAAATTGTGAAAAGACGATCTAGACCCGACCATCATAGAATCCATCTAGTCAAATTTGGTTGAAATATGTCAAGCATCTAGGAGTAGCATTTTTACCATTTCCGGTAGATTTTTCATAAAATCTCAGATTTTCACACAAAAATTGATAAATCAAAATTCTGAAAAGAAGTTCTAGAGCCTACCACCATAGAATGCATCTAAGTCAAATTTGGATGAAGACACGATTTGATGGACAGACTGCCATTTCATAAAATCACTTGAAAAGGAATCGACAATGTTGTGAAACTGGAAATGGCTATTTCACTAAAGAACAATACTCCCAATTGGTCTCGTCCCGGGATATTTGATATGAATTCATGGATTTCTTGAAACGGCGACACTGCGAGGGACAGCTTAACCCTCTAACCCTCATATCAGCTAAAACGGCTTCTGCAGTGGTCTTGAGAAATGTCCATTTGCAGACCAAGAGAAGACCTTTCAAAAATTTACCAGTGCAATGACTGGCTCGATGACCAAGACAGTCATTCCAGTGGTAAGTTTTAAAAAATGGTCTCTTGGTCTGCAAATGGACATATTCTATGGGAAAACTGAAATTTTCTTGAATAAATTCGATGGTTAAAGGGTTAATACTGAGACGATCTGCCCCTACATGCGTACATGTGTTGTTATGTCATGGAGACGGGTGATTTCATTACCTATTATACCAAGGTTTTACCAGTTTCTGTCAACATTAGTCTGTTTGCCAGATAGCGGCTGTTACCTACAACACTTATCCATCCTGTCCTCTGATATTTAGGGTTTATTTACCGTTTAGATAGGTTAATTCTTCATTACATTTTCCTAGCGTTGCACAAATTGTGGGTGCATCCATTTTGAATAATTAGCGCACAGTATTCTGGGACGGATAACGGCGCATCGTATCACGTGTCAGAATTCTGGCACGCTTCAGCACGTCATAATGTGACTCGATGGAATGTGTGACGCAACAATAAGGAAATGTTACTATAAATAGCCCCCTTTGCTTTAAATCGGGGTGGGCGTTTCGGACAACCAACCAAACCAGATCAAGCTTTACGCTAGTTTACTTTTAGCATAAATTGTGGTGGAAGTGTAGCTAGCCCAGTGTTGCAATTATTATGGCGCAGCAGATGATAGCAGCGGAAACGGTACGGTTGCTTACGAACTAAACTGTGGTCTGGGCCTATTTTTACATAGGAGAGCCCGCAGTTTGTTTGATATTTATGGTACCAACTACTCGCCATAATCATATTGTTCCCACCATAATTCCACGACAGTTCTATGCCCACCATGGACCCACCATAAACATATAGACCTGTCATTGAACAGAGGTGTCCCGATTGATTGACATCGTCGAGCATGCGTAACTAACGTGAGATTGTACCAGTTACCGAGAATGGTTATTACATTGGTTGACCACTAGCCTTTGTTAATCAGTCAGTTCACCATAATAGTTCCACCATAGCTGTCTACCATCATTGGTGATATATGAATAGCATGTTATTAGAATATAACTGCTATTGGTAAACCAGCAGCTTTGCGCCGTAGTACTGTTTACTATTTGCATCACATTTGTTTACATCTGACTACGTTGGTGTAGCCAAAGGGGTTACGTCCCTTTACGGTATAGACTGCCAAGAGTTGTCTAGCTTGCACTTCGGCAAGCGAGTTAGGCCTATTGCCGAGATAGGGCAAGCTATACGGTATACAATTCGTCATTGTACCATGACAGCTGAGCATCTGTCAGATGCTGTATTACTAGCCTGTTTATAGTTGTAAATAAAGTTACCTGTTTGTTGTTTATTTAAACCCATCTCTTGTGTTATTATCTGGCTTATGTCAGCCGAACGATTTGAGCAGTGAGCACAGCACACGAACCCACCTTTGGTTGTTAACTGGATACTCCTGGGTGATTAGAAGGGATATTGGACAGAGAGCTTCTCTGGAAGCTGCTACTGTTGTCACACTACCATTATTAGTGTCCTGGGAACACTGTGAGCCATCATTGGCCTGTCTTATTGAGGTTGTCGCCTCTGTTATTGTCGTTATATCCCTGGTCCTCACCACGAGGGGTGGCCCGTGATATTTTGGTGACAGTAGTACGGATAAAGTTCTGCTATGTGTTTGATGGAATAAGTAGTGTTACGTAGTTGATTGCATTGTGCTGTGAACTCACTCGCATTTGCCTTGCTGCATTGTCAGATAATAAGATAAGTTGGTTTTGTTGAATGGAGTCGGAGGATATGGATGTCATATCGTTTCGCCCGCACGACGTGTCATTGCATGATTACAATGACACAGAACCGTATAGTCCTATAGGTGCTCAGAATAAGAGCACAGGTGACCCTTGTAACCAATCAAAGTTGTTGAATACACCTGCTAGTACTAGTAGGACGACCAATGAAATGCACGCACAGAACAGTCATGAACTGATCAACGGGAATGTCATAATAACAAGAGTCAATGACACTCAATCTAATTGTACTAGTATTGCAATGATAGGCAGGTTGAGTGAGCAAATGAATGAACAAATGAGAAGCATGTTTGGTGTGTTTAGGAGTGAGATTGTGAAACTGAATGAGAACATAGAATCAAAGTTGAAACAAATGCAACGTCCGATGTCAAATGTATCTGGACATGTTAGGCCAGATTTGACATATCACCGTGACCTGAATATGACTAATAACAATCAGAGTAACATTGGAATGAGGAGGGGGTCGAGCAATGATCCAATTAATTCCAATCGAAGTTGGAGTGATCCAGGACCTATGGTTGGTGAGCAGCTTGGAAGATATTATCCATGTAATGAGAATCCATTGAGTGAAAGATATGCGTTGTATGGTGAGGGTGGTGAGTGCAATGTTGTGCCTGGATACGCTGGCCTTAATGAGACAAACCATGATGACCACTATTTTCCGAGTGAAAGTCATAGCCAGTACCAGACAAATTATACACACTCATCTGGTCGTAATGGTCCAAGCCAGAGAAACACACATGTAGTACGTCCACCTCCATATGATAGAAATAATGAAGGACAATTATTTCAATCAGTTTGAAATAATAGCTGAAATCCATGAATGGTCACCGGTCACCAAAGGGTTAATTTTAGCTGGGAGTCTCTGGAACTGCTAGAACAATTCTGGGTCAACTTGATACATACCAACGTAGGGATTATCAATGTTTGGATAGGGCACTGGGAAATCAGTTTGGGTCAGCTAATAAGGCTGAAATATGCCGAGCCCAGTTGCACACGTATGCGTGGTAGGAATGAAGCATTGCCTGAATTATCACAGTCCATTAAGAAAATGACTAGAAGAGCATATCCAGGTGTGGATTCTGGATTAATAAATATCCTGGCATATTTACGCATGTCTAGTATACCTAGTAGTAGCAGGTACACCTTTTTAAGTCATTTTATCTAGGCTACTGTAAGAGTATCCTGTAACAAATATTATCATATTACTGCATTATCTGGAAGTGGTCGCTTCCTATTATTGAATACTAAATAGTATTGTCATAAGAAATTTGATAGTCAATTTATGATAGTAATCGTTATATGAATTGTGAAATATTCATATTGTTATGTTGAGTCTCTATGAAATTTGATGGTCAATTTACCAAAGTGGTTGTTGGGTAAGATTTACTGAATCCTGATTTTGTTCATAATCATCATCAATCTATCAATCATCATCATCATCTGGTACAATGTTAGATTGTGGGATTCTGATGGTTAATTTATTATAATGATTGAGATGTATGAATTATTGAGTATTAATATTGTTACATATATTGATTCCTAGGTGGAATGTTAACTTACTCATACAGATATATTGAGTGTGATGAATGGATGGATGAGTACTGATCTTGTTATATTGCAACTGTATTGATTTCTGTGTGAAAGGTCAAGCGTTATAGTTAGTTGTTATGTATGGATTGTTATAATGATACCCATGATAAATGTTTCCTTTAATGCCTGAAGAGTTTGAGGACAAACTCAGTATTAAGGAGGGGATAGTGAGACGATCTACCCCTATGACATTTCAAGACATGCCTGCATGTGTTGTTATGTCATGGAGATGGGTGATTTCATTACCTATTATACCACGGTTTTACCAGTTTCTGTCAACATTAGTATGTCATTACCTGCTTGCCAGATAGCGGCTGTTACCTACAACACTTATCCATCCTGTCCTCTGATATTTAGGGTTTATTTACCGTTTAGATAGGTTAATTCTTCATTAGATTTTCCTAGCGTTGCACAAATTGTGGGCACATCCGTTTTGAATAATTTGTGCACAGTATTCTGGGAAGGATAACTGGCGCATCGTATCACGTGTCAGAATTCTGGCATGCTTCAGCTCACGCTGAAGCACATCATAATGTGACTCGATGGAATGTGTGACGCAACAATAAGGAAATGTTACTATAAATAGCCCCCTTTGCTTTAAATCGGGGTGGGCGTTTCGGACAACCAACCAAACCAGATCAAGCTTTACGCTAGTTTACTTCTAGCATAAATTGTGGTGGAAGTGTAGCTAGTCCTGTGTTGCAATTATTGTGGCGCAGCAGATGATAGCAGCGGAAACGGTACGATTGCTTATGAACTAAACTGTGGTCTGGGCCTATTTTTACATAGGAGAGCCCACAGTTTGTTTGATATTTACGGTATCATCTACTCGTCATAATCATATCGTTCCCACCATAATTCCACCACAGTTCTATGCCCACCACGGACCCACCATAAACATATAGACCTGTCATTGAACAGAGGTGTCCCGATTGATTGACATTGTCGAGCGTGCGTAACTAACGTGATATTGTGCCGGCGAGTTACCGAGAACGGTTATTACATTGCTTGACCACTAGCCTTTGTTAATCAGTCGGTCTACCATGATAGTTCCGCCATAGATAGTCCACCATAGTTCCACCATAGCTGTCTACCATCGTTGGTGATATATGAATAGCATGTTATTAGAATACAAGAGGCCCAAGGGGCCTGTATCGCTCACCTGCATCATAGGCATTTCAACCAGAAAGGCCATCAACAATAAGTAGAACCCTACAGAGTTGAGCAGAATTATAACAAGAAAACAGAAGTCGTGTTTCTTTATGTATCAACTACTTTTGAACAAAACTTAATGGCCCTTAGTCCCTTAACATATCTCCAAAATTTCGGCCCAATCCGTTCAATGATTCTGGATACGAAGTTGTTTTCGTGAAAACTAGGTCATCCAAGATAGCCACCAAGCCAATCGACCAATCAGGTTCTCTTGAACAAATTGGTTCTCCTGCATTAGATGATGTTTCATGAGTTTTGAATCCAAGCCGTTTCGGAGATTTTTAGACATTTCTAAAAATTGGCTGGTTTAGCCGGTGGCCATCTTGGATTTTGGCTGGTCAGCTTCGTTTGAACAAACTTAGACCTCTATGGCCTAAGACTGCATTCTACCAAATATAATTGAAATTGGCCCAGTGGTTCTTGAGAAGAAGTCATTTAAAGAATTCCCCATTGCTTTACTGTGGGCCCATTGCTTTACTATGGGAGCCAATGGCGGGAAAACAAACCAAGATGGTAGTCAAACCGTTTATCCGACAGTCTCGAAAGTGGCATATTTGAACTCGCCACACTGATAAGCATATATAAAAAAAATTTCACCATCGAAATACAAAAAAGCCAATATGACCAACAAACGCTAAATTTTGATTGGTTGATGGCGGCCATGTTTTTTAACCTACGAACTTCGCTTGAACAAACTTGAATGGATCTTGGTCCCTAAGCATATTTACCAAATTTCAGGTCTATCCCTTCAGCGGTTCGGGAGTTGTTTTTGCGAAAACTAGGTCATACTAGATGGCCACCAGGAAAATCGTCCAATCAGGTTGCCTTGAACAAACTTGGGTCTACCCTTGCACTAGATGATGTGTTATGAGTTTGAATCAATTCCTCCAGCGGTTTCGGAGATTTTTTAAAGTGTTTCTAAAAATTGTCTATTTTGGCTGGCGGCCATCTTGGATCTTGGCCGATCGGCTTCGTTTGAACAAACTTTAATCTCTATGCCCTAGGGATGCTTCCTGCCAAATATAATTGAAATCGACCCAGTGGTTCTTGAGAAGAAGTCGTTTAAAGAAAAAGTTGACGGACGGTCACCACGGTATAAGCTCACTTGGCCTTTCAGGCCAGGTGAGCTAATAACTGCTATTGGTAAACCAGTAGCAGTGTGCCGTAGTACTGTTTACTATTTGCGTCACTTTTGTTTACGTCTGACTACGTTGGTGTAGCGTAAGGGGTTATGTCCCTTTACGGTATAGACCGCCAAGAGTTGTCTCGCTTGCACTTCGGCAAGCGAGTTAGGCCTATTGCCGCGATAGGGCAAGCTATATGGTAAAAAATTTGTCAATGTACCGTGACATCTGAGCATCTGTCAGATGCTGTATTACTAGCCTGTTTATAGTTGTAAATAAAGTTACCTGTTTGTTGTTTATTTAAACCCATCTCTTGTGTTATTATCTGGCTTATGTCAGCCGAACGATTTGAGCAGTGAGCACAGCACACGAACCCACCTTTGGTTGTTAACTGGATACTCCTGGGTGATTAGAAGGGATATTGGACAGAGAGCTTCTAGGGAAGCTGCTACTGTTGTCACACTACCATTATTAGTGTCCTGGGGACACTGTGAGCCATCATTGGCCTGTCTTATTGAGGTTGTTGCCTCTGTTGTTGTTGTCGTCGTTATATCCCTAGTCCTCACCACGAGGGGTGGCCCGTGACAATTCTTAAGCTGGTGAAAAACGGCTTCTACATCTTGAGAATTGTTTATTTGCAGACCAAGAAAAGATTATTTTTTTGAAAATTTAACACTGCAATAACAAAAAAAAGCCAGTCATTCCAGGGATAATTTTTTTTTAATAATCGCTTGATCTGCAAATGGGCATATTTATAACACAATTGAAACTTTCTTGAAGAAATTAGAGAATTAAAGGGTTAGTAAACAGCATATTCAATCTAACAAATAGATAATCTCAAGCTAGTCTAACAAGAGGCCCAATAGGCCTGTACTCTCACCTGAAACATAGGCATTTCAACTAGAAAGGCCATGCCTATGTAAGTAGAACCATGAGGTTTTGGCCAGAATTGCTACAAGAATAAGGATGCATCCAACCAAATTTGGGTAAAATTGGTCCCGTGCTTCGAGAAGACATTTAAAATTTTGCATTGCATTACTATTGGAGTATTTGGCGAGAAAAAATACAAGATGCTGACAACTGGAAATCTGTTTATCTGACTGCTTCGAAAGTGGCAAATTTGAAATCAGCATACCTAAACAAAACCAATTTCGGCTTCAAAATCCATAAAACAAAAATTTGCATGTGGCCGTCAAAATCTGATTGGTCAATGGTGGTAATTTTTTACACATCAACTTATCATGAACAAATTATAATGGCCCTTAGTCCCTAATCATATCTCCCAAATTTTGGCCTGATCCGTTCAGCGGTTCTGGAGGTGGTTTTCACAAAAACTAGGTCATCCAAATATGGCCGCGGAAGCATTTAGGCAATCAAGTTCCCTCGAACAACTTGGTTTGGCTGTTTTCTTTGTTTCATGAATTTCGAAGCGATTTCCCCCAAATGCCATGAGGATGGTTCCTACCAAATGTAATTGAAATAGGCCCAGTGGTTATCGCGAAGACATTTTAAATTTCCTATTGCTTTATTATGGGAGTTTTTGGCGGGAAAAAGATCTGAGATAGCCACCACACCGTTTATCCGACAGTTTTGACAGGCAAATTTAAAATCAGCATACCAAAAAACCTACATAAAACCGATTACGGCTTCAAAATTCTTAAAAAAAATATGGCCGCCAAACACGCTACATTTTGATTGGTCCATGGCAGCCATAGTTTTTACGTATCAACCTCCCTTGAGCAAACTTTAATGGCTAATCATATCTCCTAAATTTCGGCCCGATCTGTTGAGCGGTTCTGGAAACGTTGTTTTCACGAAAACAAGATCATTCAAGATGGCCACTGAAGCATTTGGTCAATCAAGTTCCCGCAAACAAACTTGGTTCAACTGTTGCACTAGATGCTGTTTCATGAGTTTTGAATCCATCCTCCCTCTAATTTCAGGGATTTTTAAGACGTTTCTAAAAATCTGCCAAAATCCAAGACCGACCCCGCTCAAATTGTCCAATCGGCTTCGATTGAACCACCATTGGATATGTTTTCCCTAACGATGCTTCCTGACAATTATAATTGAAATCCACCCAGTAGTTCTTGAGAACACGTTTAAAGAAAAAGTTGATGGATGGTTGCCATGGCATAAGTTCACATGGCCTTTCAGGTCAGCTGAGCTAATAAATTGATATTGAGATGAGCATTACTGACCAATCAAGCATTTGTGATAGCATTTCAGCAAATATCATCCATATTCATATACTTATGTCAGCTAGATGTATTGAGTGAGATGACTAGCACTGTTTTATTAACCATTTAATGGTACAATTCTGTAAAGAATATTTCAATTCTCTCATAGGAAATGTCCATTAGCAGACAAAGATGTTTTTAAAGAAAATTTACTGCTGGGATGACTGGCTCAATTATACCAATGCAGCCATTCCAGTAGTCAATTTCCAAAATTGTCCTATAAATAAACATTTCATAAGCAGACTGCAGAAGCCGAAAAATATCTGTCTTGACCATTAAAAGGTGAAGAGATGTGACCAATATTGTTTTATTAAGAATAAATAGGGGACAAATATAACAAACAACAAATATCAGCACGTCTTAATAGTCTATAATATATTCTAGAATAAAAATGTATATATACAAACTTTGAAAAATACTAGGGCTATTGGAGATTGCATACCATTTCCCATGTTAAAAATATTTTTCACAATTTCTGGGATCCGTTGCGGCATCCTAATGTATGGTCACATACTTTCTTGTGCTAAAATTTCAGCCAAATTCTACAAGTAGTTGCCAAGATATCGATAAATCCAAAATATCATCCTCTCTGGATTCAGCTCTTTATCTGGATCAAGACCAGTCTGGAAACCCTTTTTCGTAGTAAGATCCGGTGTTGTGCTAAAATTTGAGACAAATCAGATCAGTGGTTTTTGAGGTTCATCTCCGGACACAGAGAGAACCACAGATGCACACGCCCACACATGCAAGCACACGGAAAGACAGATCTGCTCTTCTGCTTACGGGGCGAGGATAATTAATGTAGCTATTTCAACATAAGTTACCTCTAATCCCTAAAATCTCATTATCTTCATCCCAACACAGACATAAAGGAAATACTTTGAACAATTATTTTACTAAAACATAATTAAACAAGGCATATCAGTAAACTGATGTATGCTCCCCGAAGGAATACTCCGCAGGAACGCTGCAGACAAAAATTCTCTGCAATGTTCGTATAATGCATCCATACACCAAGTATACTAAAAACTCTTGAAGCTACGGACCGGAATCAAATTTTCTGTAATGTTCACTGACCCGTGGAAGGTAGGTCATGTTGACCTACTTTTCATACAATGCACACCTCTCTGAGATGCATCCACATACCAAGTTTAGTTCCCGTAACCAAAAACCCGCAAAACTACAGCCCGGACAAAGATTCTCTGTAATGTTCAACGAAGCGTGAAAGGTACATCACGCTGACCTACATTTCATAAACTGTACATCCACATATCAAGTTTAGTTCCCGTAAACTTAAAAACTCTTGAAACTACAAATCAGATAAAAAATTTCGGTAATGTTCAATGAACCATGAAACATAGGTCAAAAGTAGGTCATGGTGACCTACTTCTCATACACTGCACAACTCCCTAAGATGCATCCATATATCAAGTTTAGTTCCTGTATACCAAAAACTCTTCAAACCACAAACCGGATAAAAGTTTTTGGTAATGTTCAATGAACCATAAGACATATACACTGCATCCCTTTTCCATAAGATGCATCCACATACCAAGTTTAATTAATATATGTGTCTTGAAACTATGGTCCGGACAAACTTGTAGAGGGCCACCGAACGGATGGCTGGCTGAATAAACACACAGATGGACAGACAAAGCGGTTACTATATGCTCCCATGAAATTTTAAGCCAGGGCAATAACATATTCCAGTCAAATTTTTTTCTAAATCTCAATAAGACAATAACAATAATCGGTTAACCATTAAGTTTCCAATGTCTCAATAATAAGACAATTATACAGGTAAGCTATTGGGTATTTTAACACTAATTTGGCTGGAACCTGTAGGCACCAAGAGCTCCCAGACTAATTAGTTTCAAAATATTTAACAGAAAATATTCCTTACATAAACAAGAGGCCCAAGGGGCCTGTGTCGCTCACCTGGAGCACTATGCATTTTTGTGTCGCTCACCTGGAGCACTATGCATTTTTGTCAAAATTGTTGGTGGGTGGTTTAGTAGTCTTTTAAATGAGTTTGTGGACATTTGTGCAAGTGCAATATGGCAGCCAAACACGCTACGTTTTGATTGGTCCACTGCAGCCATGTTTCTGACGTAGCTTCTTCCCTTGAAAAAATTCAGTGCCTAATCTCCCATATTTCGGCCCAATCCGCTCAGTGATTCTGGAGTTGTTTTGGCAAAAAATAGTTTATCCAAGATGGCCGCCAAACCATTTGGCCAATCAAGTTCCCTTGAACAAACTTGGTGCAGCTCTTGCCGTAGATGACATTTCATGTGTTTGGAATTGATCACCCAAGCAGTTTTAGAGAAAGCTTTTAAAGACATTTCTAAAAATCGACCAAAATCCAAGATGGAGCGAGAAGAATACATTTAAAATTTCCCATTGCTTTAGTATGGGTGATTTTAGTGGGTAAATGATCAAAGATGGTCGCTAAACTGTTTATCTGACAGTCTCGAAAATGGCAAATTTGAAATCTCAATACGCAAAAACATATATAAAACCAGTTTTGGCCTCAAAATCCATCAAATAAAAAAATCCAATATGGCCACCAAACACGCTATATATTGATTTACATATATTGGCCCGATTGCTTCAGCGGTTCGGGGGAAGAAGTCATTTTTGCGAAAACAAGGTCATCCAAGATGGCCACTGAACCATTTGGTCAGTCAAGTTCCCTTGAACAAACTTGGGTCAGCTCTTGCCCTAGATCATATTTCATGAGGTCTGAATTGATCCCTCAAATGGTTTCGGAGAAGATTTTTAGACATTTCTAAAAATCGGACGAAATCCAAGATGGCCGCCGGTCAAATTGGCCGATCGGCTTCTTTTGAACAAAGTTGAATCTCTATGCCCTAAAGATGCTTCCTGCCAAAGATAATTGAAATCGGCCCAGTAGTTCTTGAGAAGACATTTTAAATTTCCCATTGTTTTAGTATGGGAGCCTTTGGCAGGAAAATAATCCAAGATGGTGCCAAACCATTTATCCGACAGCTAAAAATTTTTTAGATCAGAATACCCAAAAACATATATCAAACCAATTTCGGTCTCAGAATTCATCAAATAAAAAAATCCAATATGGCCACCAAACACGCAACATTTTGATTGGCCCATGGCGGCCATGTTTTTTTTTTGACTGATCAACTTCCCTTGAACAAACTTTAATGGCCCTTAGTCTCTATTCATATCTGCCAAATTTTGACCCGATCCCTTCCGCGGTTCTGGAGTAATTTTCGCTAAAACTAGGTCAACCAAGATGGCCGCTGAACCATTTTACCAATCAAGTTCCCTTGAACAAACTTGGTTCAGCTCTTACCTAGATCATATTTCATGACGTTTGCATCAGTCCCCCAAGCAGGTTCGGAGCTTTTTCCTAAAATCGGCCAAAATCCAAGATGGCCGTCGGCCAAATTGGCTGATCGGATTCGTTTGAACAAACTTGGATCCATATGGCTTAAGGATGTTTCCTGCCAAATATAATTGAAATCGGTCCAGAGGTTCTTGAGAAGAAGTCGTTTAAAGGAAAGGTTGACAGACGGATGACAGATGGACGGTTGCAACGGCATAAGCTCATTCTGATCTGTAAGGTTTTAAAGTGTTGATTAACACTTTAACCCTCATATCAGCCACAAACGGCTTCTGCAGTGGTCTTGATAAATGTCCATTTGCAGATCAAGACTATTTTTGAAAATTTATCACTGGAATGACTGGTTCGATAACCAAGCCAGTCATTCCAGTGAAAAATTTTCAGAAATAGTCTTCTCTTGGTCTGCAAATTAATATTTCTATGAGAAAATAAAAATTTTCTTGAATAAATTCGAGGGTTAAAGGGTTAATCAGTGAAGATTTACTCTCATACACGCATATGTATAACTAATACATTCACAGTGAGTCACCATAGTAGTCATGGATACACCATAGTAGTCATGAATACACCTTCTCTGTCCTATCAACTTAGATATCACGGTATTGTGAGACTGAATCACTTTTAAGTATCGATCAGTGACTGGTAATAATTATTACAAACTACGCTTGTACGCTTGTACAATTATTCAATTATTCGATTAATCATGATTATTCTTTAAAATATGATCCTGGACGATTACAAAACTAAATTTAATCGAATAATCGATGATTTTCAATCTCAAGGATAGTGGTTTTTCAAAATGTAAATAATGTAATCGCCTGTTAGTAGCCTAGTCTTCTATTAGAATAAGTGAAGAGGTGTTCAATTTCGAAAGAAACATCTGTGAGAAAGGGGCTGAGCTTATTTTAGGTATATTTCAAGAAAAAGTTGAAATCCATTCTCTAAAATGGTTAAACTGAGAAACGACCACAAAATTTGAACAATTTCCTGCTACAAATTGTTGCCATCTTACGACTATGTTTAATGTACACCCTCAAACATTTGTATCTTGTGAAAAGTATCTCACGTATATTGAGTAGCCATTGGCGTAGTGATTTCCACCAGAATATGGTGGTAGAGTGAATTGAAACTTAAAAGGACACCACAGCTTCTCTCTTCATACCAGACAATATTATTTCATGTAAAACGCAACAATATAAAGCCTATAGTAGTCTGTATGACAAGTAGTTAATAGAAAAATAGTCCTGAATTCGTCGTAAAATTCAAATCTCTCGCACACAAAATGAGGTCAAGAATTTGCTGTAAATGCTGATATCACATGAACAACTGGATGGACCTAGTCGATTTTAATGTCTGCATCAAGCTAGTGATACAGAGGTTAAGATGGAACCAAAATCAACACGATTCACAGCGTTGCTTTTACAGTCCGCTACAGAGATAGACTGGTCCCGATCTGTTTGGTCTCCAAAGTAGAGTCTGTGTAACAGTCTCGTCATTGTCATGACGTAATAAGATGGCCAGTCAATAGAGGTGTATTCTCTTAGAAGCCACGTCTTTATTATTAGATTGACCCTCAAATACATTATCGCGGAAGTGAAATTATTAAATATAAATATTGTGTATCCTTTAAAATAAGACCGTTTATTGCATCAAAGATTAATCCAAAATGTAAGAAAATGTCGTGAAAAAATATAAATCATGTGATATTAGCAATCAGCTTCGGTTAAATCAAATTAAGAAGTACTGGTTTCAACAATTTTTAGAGCGAGTACTCGGCTACCCGTTTAATAACAAGAAGGGTTATAGATCAATGCGATCTAACTTCCCTGTCTCAAACTCACATTAGCATATGAGATCTCACGAGAACATGTCATGCGTCTTAAATCACAAGAGCTTTGTTGTTGGCTCGCCAACACAAGAAACGATCTACTGAATTTTAATTCTCGGGCATTCAAGCAAATTTCGTCGCACATTTAATTTAGTTTTGGATCATTTTATGTTGGTCACTTACATCGCGATGTTTTGGTCTTGCCAGATTGTATCGGTATTCGGTATTGTGTTCGGAATTAGTATCGGTATTTGGTATTGTGTTCGGAATTAGTACTCTAATTGTTTATAATCACATTTCCGAATGCCTATTACTATCTGGCAATTAGACTGGAGCCGGTTTTAGTGGTCAGTGATACCAATTTTCGTTCTTTAAGCATTATGTTAGCAATTCTAATTCGAAGTAAAGTTTGTAGGGTTTTTCAGTTATTATCAATACTAATGGTCGAGCTAGTCAAACTATTTCCTGTTACATAGTTATTTGTGTTGAATAAAATGCACAATGACATGTATGATATAATCGAAAATCGCGATTATTTTTTCAAAATGATTGCGATTATGAAAACTGAATAATCGTGCACGCCTATTACAAGCTAGACAAAATGACAGGATCTTCCCAGAACATATGGATGGACATATGATAAGCTAGACATACATAAGCTAGACATACCTATAGATGGACTGAACCAAACATAACAGGCTTTTTCGCAGCAACATGGCCAACCTGTTCATATTGTTTCATCAACATAAACCAAGTAGAAGCCAGTAAAGTTTTCAAATAGAAAACTGACAATTGCAAGCAGAGGCATAATCCTCAGCAAGGGGATGGGGTGATCAACAAAGCAACGCCAGCTCACATTTTATAATACAAATATCAAAAGGAATCATCGATGTTCTTCATAAAATCTAACGCTTCTGTGTCAATCAAGATCTATGTGAGCTGTCAAACTCAAGTGATTAGTTTCACAGACACAATTTCTGATAACAGGTATGATTTATGTTATATCACAGATGCAGAACTATCTAATGTTTTGTGTCTATTATCGACCTCAGTCTCACAGTTTCTCCTGCATCTTAGATTGAAGGATTCTTTATATTTTGAAGCGCCTCCCACTCAGCTTCTTGTCTCTTCTCCCGCTTTTCAATAGTTTTTGCTAGCGCTGCCCTCTGAAACACAACGATACATTTGAACACCTCTATAACGATTCATAAGTAAGATAACTCTTAGACATGATGACGGAAAACTATGTTATTCATGATACCCACCAGTCAAATTAGCCAATCCGGTTTTCTTGAAAACAAGAGGCCCAAGGGGCCTATGTCGCTCACCTGGAGCACCATCAATTTTTGTCAAAATTGTTAGTGGGTGGTTTAGTAGTCTTTTAAATGAGTTTGTGGACATTTTTGCAAGTGCAATATGGCCACCAAACACGCTACATTTTGATTGGCCCATGTTTTTTTTATGGACCAACTTCCCTTGAACAAACTTTAATGGCCCTTAGTCCTCAATCATACTGCACAAATTTCCGCCTGATCCCTTCAGCAGTTCTGGAGGAGTCGTTTTCGGGAAAACTAGGTCATCCAGATGGTCACCGAACCATTTGGTCAATGAAGTCCTCTTGAACAAACTTGGCTTACCTCTTGGCCTAGATGAAGATTCCCCAAGCGGTTTCGGAGAAGATTTTTAAAGATATTTCCTAAAATCGTTCGAAGTCCAAAATGGCCGCCAGGCAAATTGGCCGATCGGGTTCATTTGAACAAACTTGGATCCCTATCCCCTAAGGATGCTTCCTGCCACATATAATTGAAATCGGCCTAGTAGTTCTTGAGATGGCATTTAAAATTTCTCATTACTTTATAGAAAATTTACCACTGGAATGATTGGCTTGGCTATCAAGCCAGTCATTCCTGTGGTAAATTTTCAAAAATAGTCTTCCATTGGTCTGCAAATGGTAATTTCTCAAGACCACTGCAGAGGCCATTTTTTGCTGATATGAGTGTTAAATGGTTAATATTACGATGTGATTTCATGTTAACCCGTAACACTCATAGGCCAGAAATGACAAATTCTAAATGATATAAAAATATTCTGTTGAATATTTTGAAACTAATTTAACTGGAAGCAGCAGCAATAGGTTCCAGTCAAATTAGTTTCAACATATTCAACAGGTTTCCTATATAGTTGTCTTGAAGTTAAGTCACTTAAAGTTCAAGGATTAAAGGGTTAAGACTCAGATTAGTTAAATAAAAAGGCCATTTTTAGCTCACCTGGCCTGAAAGGCCAAGTGAGCTTATCCCATAGCGACCATCCATCGCCCGTCCGTCAACTTTTCCTTTAAACGACTTCGTCTCAAGAACCACTGGGCAGATTTCAATTTATATTTGGCAGGAATCCTCCTTAGGGCATAAGGATCCAAGTTTCTTCAAATGAAGCCGGCGGCCATCTTGGATTTTGGACGATTTTAGGAAACCGCTTTAAAGATCTTCTCCGAAACTACTTGAGGGATCGATTCAAAACTCTTGGATGGCCAAGTTTTCCCGAAAACGACTTCTCCAGAACCGCTGAAGGGAGCAGGCCAAAATTTGGGAGATATAATTAGGGAGTAAGGGCCATTAAAGATGGTTCAAGAGTTGATATATCAAAAAACACGGCCGCCCTGGACCAATCAAAATGTAGCGCATTTGGCAGCCATTTTGAATTTTTTTATTTGATGGATCTTGAAGCCGAAATTGGTTTTATATATGTTGTTGAGTATGCTGATTTCAAATTTGCCACTTTCGGAACTGTCAGGTAAACGGTTTGGTGAAAATCTTGGATCGTTTTCCCACCGAAACTCTCATACTAAAGCAATGGGGAAATTAAAATGTCTTCTCAAAAACCTCTGGGCTGATTTCAAGTATATTTGGCAGGAATCGTCCATAGAGCATAGGGATCCAAGTTTGTTCAAACAAAGCTGATCGGGAAATTTGGCCGGCAGCCATCTAGGATTTTGGCCTATTTTGAGAAATGTCTTTAAAAAAATCTTCTCCGAAACCGCTTGGGGCATCGATTAAAAACTCATAAAATATGATCTAGGCAAATAACTGAACCAAGTTTGTTCAATTGAATTTGATTGGCCAAATAGATTGGTGGCCATCTTGGATGAAAATGACTTCTCCAGAACCGCTGACCGGATTGAGCCAAAATTTGGCAGATATGATTAGGGACTAAGGGCAATTAAAGTTTTTTCAATGGAAGTTGATACATAAAAAACATGGCTGCCATCGACCAATCAAAATGTAGTGTTTGGCAGCCATATTTGATATTTTTATTTGATGGATTTTGATGTCAAAATTGATTTTATATAGGTTTTCAAGTATTCAAATTTACAATTTTTGAAACTATCGGATAATCGGTTTGTCAGCCATCTTGGATCTTTTCCTACCAAAAACTCCCATACTAAAGCAATAGGAAATTTAAAATGCTTCTTCTTGAGAACCACTAGGCCGATTTCAAGCATATTTGACAGGAGGCATCCGTAGGGAATAGGGACGCAAATTTGTTCAAAGGAACATGATCGGCTAATTTGGCACGCAACTTTTAGAAACGTCTTTAAGAATCTTCTCTCAAACTGTTTGGGGGAATCGATGCAGACCTCATGAAATATGATCCAGGGCAAGAGCTGAACCAAGTTTGTTCGAGGGAATGTAATTTAACAAATGGTTCAGCGGCCATCTTGGATGACCTAGTTTTCGTGAAAATGACTTCTCCAGAACTGCTGAATGAATCGGGCTGAAATTTGGCTGATATGATTAGGGCCGAAATGCCATTAAAATTTGTCCATGGAAAGTTGATATGTCAAAAAAACATTTCTGCCATGAATCAATCAAAATATAACATTTTTGGCGGAACTCTTGTATTTTCTGCAAATTTCTGAGAAAAACATAAAAAGACTTAATTATTAAACACTGGCCTAATTTTAATAAAACTTGGCTAAACTTTCTTCACAGAAATTTGATTAGTACATTTTTACAGTGGTCATCTCATTTTGTTCAGTTATGCCAGTCGCCATTAATTCAAGGTGAGCGACACAGGCCCCTTGGGCCTCTTGTTTAAACTTTCAATGGTAAATTCTAAACTACATGGACTGCATCCCAGGTGTCTAGCCTTTTACTATTTCTGCAGATCACACATCATGTGTGGCAGTGTTGCAAAATTAGGATAAGTATAAGTATACCTCCTTGATAAATCAAATGTCCAAATGAAAAAATAACATGGAAACTAATTTGACTTCTAATTCTTGAAAAGAAGACAAATCACACCAAAATAAATAGTCCAAGGGCCATAGTGCTCACATAGCTGATGAGGAACTGTAAACATTTTTACATTAATTAATACACAACAAGCACCATTGGTCCATCAGACAAGCATAACTTTTGCCACAGACCAACAAACAGTCCGTATCATTATTGACCAATGAGGCAATCATCCTTACCACTATACAACAAGAGCTCAGCAACCAGCACCTAATACCCCGCCATGATGACAAATCAATGAATGAGAGCTATCAGAAAATAGTGATTTCTTCCTCAAATGTTGACCAGTCATCCTATGAAGTTTCAACACGATCTGCTAAATAGTCATGGAGTTATCATCTGGAAATTGATTTTAAAAATGGCTGCCGGAGATTGGCAGCCATAGACTGGTAGCCATATTGGATTTCAGATCATTTACAACTTAAATAAGTTTCTTCCTCAGACCTAGTCCAGTCATCCCATGAAATTTCAAAGGGACCCACTAAACAGAAATAGAGTTATCGTTTGGAATCAATTTTCAAGATGGCCACTTGTGGCCATCTTGGATTTAGGATCACGGTCGAATTCGATAGGTTTCTTCTCCAGAGCTAGGCCAACCACCCTATGAAGCTCCAAAGCAATCTGATAAACGGTAATGGAGTTATCGTTTGGAAACCAATTTTCAAGACGGCCACCCATGGCTGGCAGCCATCTTGGATTTTGGATCATCATCAATTTTGATAAGCTTCTTCCCCAGACCTAACTTGCTTACAGAATTTTGATTTGTCAAGTTTTCTGGTGGCCAT
Organism: Chaetoderma sp. LZ-2023a; assembly: GCA_034401795.1. Lineage (NCBI taxonomy): Eukaryota > Metazoa > Mollusca > Caudofoveata > Chaetodermatida > Chaetodermatidae > Chaetoderma > Chaetoderma sp. LZ-2023a. The sequence continues at coordinate 124,300,254 of CM067369.1, forward strand.
CTTGGACTTCAGTTAAAAGCCTACTCGTAAAAATCTGTAAATTTTTGTTTAGATCAGATTAGTTTCTTCTCCAGTCCAACCACCATATAAAGTTTCAAAGCGATCCGACAAACAGTAACGCAGCTTTCATTCGAAAACCAATTTTCAAGATGGCCGCTGGTGTTTGGTGGTCATCTCGGATTCAGATCATCATCAATTTTGAAAGGCTTCTTCCAAAGACATAGTCCAACCACCCTATGAAATTTCAAAGTGATCTGATAAACGGTAATGGAGTTATCACCCGGAAACCAATTTTCAAGATGGCCACCCATGGCTGGTAGCCACCTTGGATTTAGGATCATCATCAATTTCGATAGGTTTCTTCGCCAGAGTTAGTCCAACCACCTTATACAGTTTCAAAGCTATCTGATAAACAGTAATAGTTATCATCTGGAAAGCAATTTTCAGGATGGCCGCCAGTGTCTGGTGGCCATCTTGGATTTTGGATCATCGTCAATTACGATAGGCTTCTCCTTTTACTCATCATCCAGTCTTCAAAGAATCTTGGTTGATTGAAAATGTAGAAGAGCCCTACTGGAAAGGAGATGTACAAAGCCATCTGAAAGCAGAATAGAATTGTGGCGTTTGAGAAGGAAAGGCCAAATCAAAAACTCAATTACAATTTAATAAATATTCTGTTGAACATTTTGAAGCTAATTTTCGGAAAATCCAAGATGGTTGCCAGAAAAATTGACCAATCAAACCATTTGGGCCAGGTGAGCTAAAAATCATACTTTTTATCATGTAGACTGAATGCGCTCATAATATAAAACGAAATTGCAAAGTTTTAATGGGACTGGATTAGTGCTTGATTGATTAAATGACAACTGAAAAACTTTAACATTTACCTAATTCTTGGCTGCAGAAGCCATTTTATGGCTGTTTGACCATCAAATAGATAATTGCTACTTTTCCCACCCGAAGTGAAAAACTTCACTCTCGCTGCTTAAAGTTAGGATTCCATTAATGTGTATACGTATCCAAATGAGTGATTCCATTTGTAAGTATGTGTCAATATATATGCGTCTGAAAGTACATGTAGATCTTAACGGATGAGGGAGCGGACATCCTAGTTGGAAACCAATGACAAATCATAGACGTATACATCGAATTCAATAACGTCTAAAACATTGATTCAATTTTATTGTAGATGGATCCCGATGACGGACAATGGACAGCTGATACGTTTAATGTACCCATGAAAAAGCGTGTTTAGTCAGAACCATTGCATACATGTACTTACACATTTCATATCATCTTTAGCGAACAGTTGTTTCTAAAAAGAATAAAAACAATACTTATATATAACTTAACATAGTCATATTTTATTAACCCTTTAATCCTTACAGAAATGAAACAACAAATTCTTTATGATGTATGGAATATTTCCTTGAATATTTCGAAAAGGCTGGCAGCAACAGAATGAGGGTCCAATTAAATTAGTTTCAAAATATTCAACAGCTTTCCTGCATAGTTGTCTTTAATTCTTAATTAAGGGTTAAATGGTTAATGCACTATGAATGTAATGGTCCTTTCCAGAGTACGCACCCATCCTATGACGTCAAAATGAACTGCATGGTGTGTACAATGACATCATAATGAATGACGTCATGAATGACGTCGATAAGTACGTCACGAACGCATATTTGATGACGGTCTATGGGCTGTTGTACAAATTGTTTGCTTTTACTATTTAATAAATATTCTGTTGAATATTTTAAAACTAATTTGACTGGGCGCTGTTGCTGCAATAGGCAGCAAGAGCACCCAGTCAAATTAGTTATAACATATTTAACAGCTTCCCTGTATAGTTTTCAGGAAATTGGAGATGACGTTTGGGGATCGATCAATCCCAACACGGCGAGGTGTGGGTGGAGCTTAGCTAGTGATGGGCGGGGCATAGCTAAAAATGGAAAGGTCTATTGCGACTAAATTCATGAACCCAGTAGTTGCTATGATTCACCAATCTCTAGCTATGCTCCACCCCCACTTCACCCGTGTTGGGATTGATCGATCCCTGTGCCCTCTGAATCTCAATTTACAGAAAACTATACCTGTAAGCTGTTGAATATTTTGAAACTAATTTGACTGGGTGCTGTTGCTGCCATCAAGTCACATTATCCTCAAAATATTCCTACAACAACGCTTAGTCTGTCATCAATTAAGCGTTCATGATGAATTTCATGACATAATTGATTACATCTTCATCCTACATGTCACGTAGTTGATTATGATCTCATATGATTGATGGATAAACTGGAATCCTCGATTACACTCTCTGAAGAAACATTCACACATCAACAGAGGCTAACAATAATGGCATGAGAACTCCTGCATGACCAGGCTGGCCAAAACCCGATGCAGCACGAGGAATGGCCATTTGCAGATCAAGAAGACTATTTTTGACAATTTTTCAACTAGAATGATGGTCTCGTTTATTGAGCCAGTCATTCCAGTTGTAAGTTTCAGAAATATTCTTCATTTACAAATGAACATTTTCTGGGAGAAAGTTGAAATTCTCTTGACTATATCTAGCTATTAAGAGTATATACTAATAATATTGACATTGGTGTTGACCTCAATGTCTTAGATGGACTGAGTATATATAAGTTGATGACATCACAAGTATTCATAATGCTTGTCAGTGTTCATGCGTGATTGTATGTTAGTTGCTGTAGCGCGGTGATGATATATACCCTGTAGTCTATAAGGCTCATGTATGTCTGTCTTTTAGAACTACCTGCATCATAGTTACTGCGGTGAGGAAATCTATGCTTAGAAGAATGAAGACCTGTCATCATTTTACAAGGTCATACAAAATCTTATGGAGAAGGGGGGGGGACGCACAATATAATAAGCTACATGTAAAAATGTACGCCGGTAATCACACATACATACCCTTTTACTCATCATCCAGCCTTCAAAGAATCTTGGTTGATTGAAAATGTACAGGACCCCTACTGGGAAGGAGATGTACAGAGCCATCTGAAAGCAGAATAGAATTGAGTGTTTGAGAAAGAAAGACCATATTCCAAAAATCAATTACAATTTAATAAATATTCTGAACATTTAATACCTTTCTATCGGAATTTGGTACACTCATGGATACCTATTGATTGGTGGTGATTTCAATTTACATGTGGATGATGCAAAGGGTCAAGAGGCTCAACAAGTCATCGATCTGATTACTTCGCTAGGTCTAGTTCAACATGTGGTTGGGAGTATGCCCAAAGGACCTACAGTGGACTTGTTACTGACTTGTGCTTTTGAGCCCTGGCTAGGTAATTTTTCGATTGATCATACAATGCCTTCTGATCACTCTGCCATTTACTGTAGTTCTATGATTCATCGTCCATGGCCAGTGAAAGAAACCAAGAATCACCATGATCTCAAGGACATTGACTTCACTGCTTTGAAGGCCTCTCTTACGAGTTCACTTAGTCAAATGGAATCCATTGTTGATGTGAATCTGCTTGCAGGTGTCTACAATTCTGGACTGAAAAGTGCGATGAATACACACGCCCCTTTATGCCAGAAGACCTTGACTGATAAACCATGTGTAGAATGGTTTTCTGTTGATCTCTTGTCAGAGCGCAGACTCCTCAGAAAGCTTCACCAGCGAAGTCGAAGAAGATGGTCAGATTGCCTTCCTGGATGTTTTGGTACATGTCAGTGATTCTGGAACCACCAAACTTACCGTGTACAGAAAACCCACACACACAGATCAATATCTAAATTTTCACTCAAATCACCATTTGGAACACAAAAGGTCAGTCATCAGAACTCTATTTCACTGCGCAGACTCCATCATCACAGAAACAGACAGAAAAGAAGAACATCATCACATCCAACAGTCTCTCCTAGCCAACGGTTACACTTCGTGGATGAGAAAACCACCTCCCTCACCTCGTAATAAACCACCAGATGTCGGAAAACATCCACTAGTCGGACTTCCATACATCCAAGGCCTATCAGAACACCTTGGCAGATTCTTCAGAGAACACATCAAAACCTACCACAAGCCCGTCAACACCTTAACATCACAACTAGTAAGACCCAAAGATAAACTGGCCACAGATGAATGCTCTGGAGTCATCTACAAGATCGAATGTGCCCAATATGAGAACAAAAAATCCGAAAATTTGGCCTTCATATTAGGGATGGTTTACCCATGTGGGCAATACCTAGCATCAGGAGCTTTGAATATGATTAACATACATATATTAGCTGTGTATGTACCAAGTTATAACTTTGTGGCTCAATTCCTTTAACCGTAAATAATGTCATGTTTTAACCCCATTTTCAGGGATGGTCACCTAGGGACCTCTAGGTGATTCGGCATGGAATGACCCATTTGACAATTTCCAGCAGATTTGTTATAAAATCTAAGATTTTCACACACCCCAAAATAGCTCAATCAAAACTCTGAATATAAGTTGTGGAGCCTACTAAAATAGAACGCATCTAACCAAATTTGGTTGAAATATGTCAAGCAGCTAAGGAGGAGTAGAATTTTGGCCATTTCCAGTAAATTTTTCATAAAATCTAAGATTTTCACCCAAAAAATTGACGAATCAAAATTCTGAACGGAAGGTCAAGAGCCCATCACCACAGGATCCTTTTCAACCAAATTTGTTTGAAATCACTCAGAATGGTAAGGAGAAGTAGCAATTTGACAATTTCCTGTATATTTTTCATAAAATCTCAGATTTTCACCCAAAAAATTGATGAATCAAAATTCTGAATAGAGGTTCTAGAGTCTATGGTCATAGGATCATTTCAGCCAAATTTGGTTGAAATCAGTCAGAATGGTAAGGAAGTAGCAATTTGACAATTTCCAGTACATCTTTCATAAAATCTAAGATTTTCACCCAAAGAATTCGATGAACCAAAATTCCAAATGGAAGTTCTGGAGCCTTCGACCATAGGGTACTTCCAGCCAAATTTGGTTGAAATCGCTCAAGAGGTTAATGAGGAGTAGAGTTTTAAAGCTGTTGTGAGGTCTAGCTACCAGATTGCTCTGATTAACTTGACAATCCTAATATATATTCGCCTTTACTAAAGGAACAAATTTCTATTTAAATTTTTTTAAGCGGCCCAGCCAAAGCTGAGATAAGCACATAGCAACCATCTTGACAACCAAACGTTTTCAGCTACCGAGCTAAAGTTGTGACGCCGCACCGGGAAGCGGCCATCAATTCCTGTCAGATTACTATTCGAATAATATCATAGGCATCTATACTACTGCGTGTATTAGGCATCTATATACACTTATTTTTTACACATCGGTGTTGTATGGCAATTCATTGTTCACACATGGACTCTATACGTTGTTAAAGTGGATGATATTTGTCGATTAAAGGACAGACCTGTATGGTGACTAACATCAAAATGCTAACATAGGCCTGTTGGTGGTGACAGTAATAGCGGGTTTCATGTACGTGAATTAGACCTGAAATTACATTGGTTTGACAATTGAAAAAGTAGACTTATGCAAAAATACCAGTGGTATATATTTTCAGTCACCTCATGTGCTTTAGACGTTATTCTAATAGAGCAATAGGGGCAGATGTGGGCGTAGATGATGAATCTAGGGATGGGCGGGATATGGTCGGTGAGAGGCTCAGGGACAGGCTATATCTAATCAAACATCACCACATACTTTTTGGAATACAATTATACGAATTTTGTAAACGCATAACTTTTTCAATGTTAGTAGCAGCACACTGGCGTGTACGATCACAATTTACCATTGTATAGGCCTATGAATAATTTTATGATTGCAATATAACAATTAGGTGCTTAAAATTAACTAAAATTTCAATTAACTATAAATCTTTTAATAAAACTAATCTATTTTGTTTATAGCCTACGTAAAAAGTATCGAGAACACACTGTTTATTTACATTTTAGGCAGTGACAGCGCGGCTTTCACTGCCACCCGCATGAGTTGAAGGGTCACATACAAATGTTGACTAGGGTCAAGTTCGACTCGCTAACCATAGTCAGTTTCATGGTTTACTGAACATGCGCAGTTGCTATGCCGAGTCGAACTTGACCGTAGTCGACTATAGTTCGTTGGTACCCGGTTTCCTATTGAATTACTATTGCAGAAAATTTGGAGCCGGGTACCAGTCTCCATTAACCCTTTCTGTCATCTCTTTTGATGACCTACGAAAATGGGTTATTTTTGTCCGCTAAGACGTCAAAAAGCGTCTATATGGCATAAAGTGGGAAGGAATATGGGCTTGGGAACATTGACATACAATGGGAAAGCATAATTTCATCAAACCTAAGTCATTTAGCGAAATATTTACACTTTTATATGCATTTATTCGTGGCAAGCGATCGGTGTCCGCCATTTTGAAATTTACGCAAATATCGCACTAACCATCTGAACCGATGTCGGGTGCTCGGTTGACTATAGTTGACTATAGTTGACTAGCTAGTTAACTATTTGAAGTTCGACTGGTATTCTAGTTAGCTATAGCTAACTATGGTTAAGAGTCGAACTTGACCCTAGACTACAGTACAGCTTAGAAATAACTTACTTGGATTCCAACCCTATTATTTTCAAAAAATTCAACAGAGCGTTTCTTACACCATGTTCATATGGTACTAACTAGTTAATATGTTTCCGTTTTTGCTTTCGAAACATGTAAGCTTATTTATGAGCTGCACTGTACGTAAAGACGATATGCTTGTGGTCTCTAAACATCTGGTGCATCTACTTATTTAAAATTTGTTTATTCACTAGTTTTGCTTTTTCACAACATTGAAATATTTATGTAAGCTACTTCTATCACATGGAAGAAGTTGTTTTGGAACAGATCGATGTTGCCATAAAGTGGTGGTGGTCGAGTGGAGTAATGACACCCCTGCCCCCACCCCCATACTCAACCCATGCACCACTTTGTTGAATCTAACATTAATCCATGTCTCTGTCTCATGCAAACACCTTGTTAAAATATATAGCATATAGGTAAACAATTACGGTCAAATCACGGAAAAACCATGATCACTTAAACTTAACTCACTTAAGGCACACAATTTTACAGTCATCATTTTCAGAAACGATTGTAACTGTACATCTTCTTTCAGATATGAATAATGGCACTATTTTAGCAGAATTATAGATTACATTTACGCATGGAAACAATGACCAACGGATAATATTTCACTACTTACATTATTCACGCCAATACGGGCATATTGAAATCGGAGGGCAGCGAAATGGCATGTACGCAAATTTATGTATGCCTACCACATACAGCCATCCTCAACCTCTCCCACCCACCTCATCACACTCACACCCATTCATTCATTTCCGATATTTACCAATCCGGATGTTTTCAAGGATGACATTATTGGATCCACAATTAGGTCTACCACTGTTAGTCCCTAAAGATTATTTGTCCCATACATTGAAATATTGCTGATTGTGTTAATTATTTATTGCCCAGTATTTACTCGTTGTAGCCTAGGCCTATTAATATGCAAATATAGCTACCCATAAAACCATTTATTATCCTAATAGATTTTCAAAAATCATAATTTTTGGATTTCATTAAGAATTAGCTTCGACCCGAGATAAATAATGTTATGGTATGTGAAGTCTATCCTGTTAAATGCATGTTTTAAAGTATGTTACCTTTGTACTAAAGACAGAGAAATATTGACCCAGCTCGCAGCACTGTTCCCAGTGTGACGTCATAGTGAGCGCAGAGTTGCCCTTATGTGGCCTTTTGTGCGTATATACGCATAAAAATGGCAGAGGGAAGCAAAAAAATTAACCCTCTGCGTCCCTAAGGACACACGAGGGACGCAGTGATAAAGTGTAACGGAAGCTGGTAACTTTGCGTGTGCTTAATTATCGATTATATTATCGTGTGTGTATATTTATTTGTGCATGTTTTTACTTTAAAAAATATACCTAATGTATTGTGTTCAATAAAAACGAACTTACTGCGTTGCTTAAGACTATGATTTGTTGTATGTTTTCTTGCACAACTCAAAGTTGTTAATGCACATAAATCAGATTCAACCGCCACATTTAATTGTAAACACAATCCCCAAATCATCCTTAGTATTCCATTTGATCTAATTTTGTATAAATAATGAGTTTACATGCCCGATGTCAGTCGCCTTGTTTGGCCTACAAATTGCAAAAATACCCGCCATGTTTCTGTCTGTTGTGCTAAACGTCAGTGTGACGTATTTGATTGGATAACAGCGGAATCTCCCTCTAGAGGAACTCATGTTTGAGAAATCCAATACAACTGATCACGCGTATACAAATGTGTCTGGGCGTCTTAACCCTTTCACAGCTCAGAACATTGGACAGATCACAAAGTTGTTATCACTAATCTGCTGAATATTTTGAAATTAATTTGCGCATGCCTACTTGCCTAAAGCAGCAACGACTTACAGGCAAAATATTATTTTTCTATTTACTTATCAAAATATCTAAATGGATGAAGGAATATATGGAAGATATTGTGATATCTTTTACATTTGAATGTTCATTTGACGGATTAGCAGCGCTGTCTTTGTATTGCTGTTTGAATAACGGTATCAATACGCGCTATAAGCCGTCTTTTATTTAGCAATAGTGGCTGATTGATTGACTGATGGATTAGTGTTTATAATGTTTAACAATACTCGATCGTTAGGTGTTCCCAATTTCTCAACTAAAAAGCTCATCCCAGCAGCGATGTTCAACGATATCGTCGATCTCCAGGTAGGCATACGTTAAATTATTGATTTTTTCCAAACAGCGTATAGCTCAAAGCTCCCCGATACAAGCGCCCTTATTGGATACACGCTAATGCATTATCTATGCTTCAACCAATCAGCAATCGTGTTACATAGTTCCTCCCTATGAATTAGACATATCCGGTTATTGGCTGATATAATTTCACTAATTCCGCAGTTTAATCTGATTTATACAGATTATTTTTGATAAATTATTGTTGTCTGATTTTAGCCTATGTATTCCACTATATTAAGTTAGGGTTTAATAGAAAAACTAATGCAGTGGTCTTTGCTAATTACTAATGTAGTGGTCTTTGGAAATGTTAATCATACAAGGTTGTCAATGTAGGTTGGTTGGTTTATCAGACAACAAACAAGTCCAGTGCTTTAAGTTATTGTTTATTGACATGCAGTTCAAATGTTATTAGTTAAATATACAAGGGCCATTTCAATAGATCAATTTTAGCCACCATTGTAGATCACAGACTACATATTTTTGAAAATTTACCACTATGCATAGTTAATATTCTCTATATATACATTAACAGTATTTACACAATGTCATAACTAGTGCTTTCAACATGTTTAATAAAGTGCTTTATAATTAGATCAATGTGTTGTGTTTATTTTAAGAAAAAAAGATGGGACCCCCATATTTCAGATGAGGACCCCATGGGACACCCCCGATTTTACAGTGGGACCCCCAAATCTGAGTGTGGGGTCCTTGGGACCCCCAAAAAGCAGATGTTGTGGGCAACACTGAGTGAGCGGTGACGTGTTTTAGACTGAGGCATCATTTAATCTCGTTATTGGGCTCTCTAACATATTTTCTCTCACTCCAAAGTGAGGTTATTGTATTTAAATAGTGCAATAGATCATAAAATTAATTGAAATTCGTTATCGATTTCAAGTCCTCACAAGACCTTTTAAGCAAAGGAGGACAGATGGACGATGGATGGATGGACGATGGACGGATGACTGATAGTTGCCACGGCATAAGCTCACTTAGCCCTTCAGGCCAGGTGAGCTAAAAGTTAAAATGGCCCCAAATCAATTCTTTTGTTATGCAGATCATGTCCCTGTATGGTATTGATCACTTTTGTAAGGTTTCATCGAGATCGGATGAGCCCTTGTTGAAAAATAAGTTGATTTAAAAATCATAACCAAAGGTGCACAAATAATGGATGCCACAGACGCCACTACCCAAATTAGTAATCCCTATGTGATTGCGTGTCATTATAAGGAAGCATGTGCCCAAGTTTGGGTCTAGTATAATTAACCAAACATGAGATATAAACAGAAAAGTTGAGCTAAACGCAAACTGGAAGACAACGCCACCGCCACCACCGGACGACATGCTGGGTATCGCAATAGCTGATTTACTTAATAAACTGAATATCAATAATTACACCATTATGTCATATTCAAGTTTGTTCAAAGGAAAACGATCAGCCTATTTGCCTGGGGGACATCTTGGATTTTGGCCGATTTTTAGAAACGTCTTTGAAAATCTGCAACATCATTTAGGACAACAGCTGAAACAAGTTTGTCTAAGGGAACATCATTGGCCAAATGCTTCGGTGGACATCTTGGATGATTGACCTAGTTTTCGCGAAAATGACTTCGCCAGAACCTCTAACCGATTGGGTTGAAATTTGGGAGATATGATGGTTATGGACTAAGCTCCAGTAAAGGTTGTAAAGGCAAGTTGATACATTAAAAACCATGGCCACCGCGGAAAAAACAAATTGCAGTGTGTTTGGCGGCCATATTGCATTTTTTTATTTGAAGCATTTTGAAGCTGAAATTCGTTTTATCTAGGCTTTTTTTGTATGATGTCATGCTTTCAAATTTGTTACTTTCGAAACTTGAATAAATGGTCTGGCGGCCATTTTAGATCTTTTTCCTGCCAAAAACTCACATATCCCAAATTGGCCGATCGGCTTCATTTGAACAAATTTGGATCTCTATGCTGTATGGATGCTTCTTGCAAAATATAATTTAAATCGGCCGAGTGGTTCTCAAGACGACATTTTAAATTTCCTATTGTTTTAGTATGTGTTTTTGTCAGGAAAATGAGCCGCCAAACCCTTTACCCATCAGTTTCCAAAGTGGAAAATTTCAAGCCAGGTGAGCTAACAATGTAAGACTTTCAACAATATCTAATACATCTGGTATGATAGTCTTTGCATTCTATGAAGTTTTATTCAAGATTGTGAAAGCAATTTTACTGTAACCTTTTGTCGCCTAAGGCAGTCGAATTACTTTCAATCATGCCAAATTATCCAAAAGCTTGCCTGTATGGGCGATTTGAAATTGAGACACTGGCATTTTAGGGATGAAATGATTTGCCAGATGAGTGGCATGATTGTGTTTCACTAATAAGACAGTATAGAATTTTTAAAATAAAGCTTTAATGTTATTTTATAAACTTTGTATTGGTCTGTGACTCTGTTTATTTATCTAGATCAAGGATCTGTGTCCGTGCTCAAATGCTCCTCCCCACCCCATCCACTTACATGTAGGTATTGCAAATAAGTTGATGAGCTAAAATACCATGAAGAGATGCTTTTGCAGCAGCAAACAGTCTCAGTGTCTCTGTTGATATAGCATATAACACACCATGGCTCTCTCTTCTCCTGCATCCCTCACCACTTCCCATCTCTCACCATTGTGGCAAGTGTGACAGAGTGATTTCTGTATCACAGAATTCGCTTTAAATAGTTACAGTTTTTGCGAGATTGAGCCCATTTTGCCTTTTATTGGCCCGGGGGAACTTTAAATTTTGTTAAGTTTTGTTTGGTTATGAAAACTTTAAGTCAGGAGATATTTTTTGCGCCGAAATGGACACACAAACAAGATCCATGGAGGTTTTGGAGTAGGAATTTGCTTTTGGAAAATATCATTATTAGATATAAAAACGGTTTGTTTTTGGTGCAATTTACGTTGGTATGCCTTGTTAAATATCTAGGTATTATATAGATCGAAGCTGGTGATGCAGGTAGGTAGTTATAATGTGATGGGAGTTGCACAATTTTGGCTTGTGGAGCAGGTTGGGTACCGGTAGATTTCGAAGGTAGGTGAAGTGGCCCGAAGAATTCTGTAAATTCGGACATTCCAATTCTTGATTCCATCTTAACATGACATTGCCCTGAGAAGAGTCCTTGACGTAGAGGAAATGTGCCGATAATGAGGTGAATTTCTTGATGTATATGGAATACGGTGATCCAAGACTGACGAGGGATTGAGTTGGCATTTAATTGATTTGGGATGGCTTTTGCCTTGGATTGAGTCAACATTTGATTGATTTGGGATGGCTTTTGCCTTGGATTGAGTCAACATTTGATTGATTTGGGATGGCTTTTGCTTTGGATTGAGTCAACATTTGATTGATTTGGGATGGCTTTTGCCTTGGATTGAGTCAGCATTTGATTGATTTGGATTAGAGGAGCTACTTGATATGACGTGATTTCGACTTTCGAGTTTATCTTGGGTGTGGTGTTGAGTGGAAAACCGTACGGATGAAGTGGGACTCTGTCTTAATAATGGATATCTAGAGATCGTCGGATAGCTGTGTAAGCGATACTCAACAGAACCATATATTGCTATATATTTTAACAAGGTGTTTGCATGAGACAAAGATAGGGAGTTCAGTGATTAGCAAAATGGCGGTTTCTAACACCGGGGAAATGGCAAAATTAGCAATTTTATCATTTTTTAAATAGGGAACTGGATTAATTTCTCTTAGAGAATTGTAATAAATCTTATTTATCTGTTGATATTGATGTGTTATTTTCACCTTTTCAAAATAAAATTTGCCCCAAACGAAATATTCCCAATGAAATAAATACAATTTATCTAGCAGTGTTTGCCTATTTTCTGAGTCAGTAACAGCCACCGTACAATTCTTTTTACAAGATATCTGGTATTCTATGACAAAAATACACCGGTTCCTCAATGGCTACAATCGCAAATGATATATCATTTTGTAAGGCATTCTCTGTACTTTTAGAAACTGTAATTGAAATGTCGACTATCAATGATTTTGTCATCCATACAATCAATTATTGAAAGACGGAGGTGAATATTCCTCAGAAAACAGCCTTATAAGTACAAATATAGCTTGTAAATCTACAAATAATGCATTCCCATAAAAAAGTTATTAAGAGTCTACATTTCAATAGCAGTATCTAATAGTACAGAGAATCCCCTACAAAATGATGCATCAGTTGTGATGATAGGCATTGAGGAACCGGTGTTTTTTGGATAAACAATCTGGTGTATTTTGTCCAAAAAGTACCTGATTTAATGTACTAATTAAACATGCAAATTTATGCAAATTAACTAATAATTTATGAATCATTTTTATTAAAATCCACATCACTGGCTCTGCTTTATTAAGATACAATTGTGCTCCAAATTTCATGGCAATAACTGCATTAGTTTAGAAATGATGGGCATATATACGTTTTGAAAACTGGATTATTATGCTTATATGGTACCATTTTAAGACAATAGGGCTAGTGTTAATCCAATGACCTAATATATATGAATCCCCTAATTTGGCAAACTTCACACAAGCATAGCACTGCAATGAATAGGCCGATTTTCAAATGTTTTTAGTAATCAATTTGTCAAGCTGCCTTCTATCAGGAACAATATAATATTGTGTCATATTAACTAGTTCAAATTTCATTATGAACTCCCTAACAGAGACATGGATTAACACGTTAGATTCAACAAAGTGGTGCGTGGGGTGAGTAGTGGTGGTGGTATGTGTGTGTGTGTGTGTATGTGTGTGTGTGTGTGTGTGTGGGGGGGGGGGCATCGTCACACCGGTGACAACTACCACCATATCCATCGTTTCCAAAACAACTTCTTCCGTGTGATGGAAGTAGCCTACATAAATATTTCAATGCTGTGAAAAAGTAAAACTTTAGTGAATGAACAAATTTTAAATAAGTAGGCGAACCAGATGTTTAGAGATCGCGAGCGTACGTCTTTACATACATTGCAGATCATAAATAAGATTAGATGCTTCCAAAACAAAAACAGAAACATGTTAGTTAGTACCATATGAACACATTGTAAGAAACGTCCTATTGAATATTTTGAACAGAATTGGGTTGGAATCCAATGATGTTCAAAATATTAAACAGTATGTTTTAAGTTATTTCTAAGCTGTACTGTACTCTAGTGAACATTTGTATGTAACCCTTCACCTCATGCGGATGGCAGTGAAAGCCGCGCTGCCACTGCCTAAAATGTAAACCAACAGTGTGTTCTCCATGTACTATTTTACGTAGACTATAAAAAAATGGATTAGTTTTATTAATAGAATTATATTTAATTGGCATTTTAGTTAATTTTAAGCACCTAATTGCTATATTGCAATCATAAATTTATTCATAAGTCTATACAATGGTAAATTGTGATCGCACACACCAGTGTGCTACTACTAACAATGAAAAAGTTATGCGTTTGTGTACATGATCTTACAGGCGTGTCTATAGCCTGCATAAAATCGTTAAAGTAAATCCAAAAAGATATATGCTATATATATATATATATATATATATATATATATATATATATATATATATATATATATATATATATATATATATATATATATGCATTCGTATAATTTTATTGCAAAAAGTGTGTGATGTTTGATTAGATATAGACTATCCCTTAACCTTGCACCGACCATATATACGTGCTATTCATGATATATGCCCACATATATGTCCATGTAGCCTACATGGACGCCGTAGACTATATTGCCTATTGCTCTATTAGAATAACTTCTAAAGCACATGAGATGACTGAAAATGTATACCCCTCGTATTTTTGCATAAGCCTACTTTTGCAATTCGCAAACCAATGTAATTTTGGGTCAAATTCACGTACACGAAACCCACTGTTACTGTCACCACCAACAGGGGTATGTTAGCATTATGATGTTAGTTCCTATACAGGTCTGTCCTTTAATCAACAAATTATAATCCACTTTTGCGATATTACTGAATTGTTGTGCAACTTGAACAATGTATAGTGTCCATGTGTGAACAATGAATTGCCATACAACACCGATGTGTAAAAAATAGGTGCGTATAGATGCCTAATACACGTGGTAGTATAGATGCCTATGCTGTCTATGGTATTATTTTGAATAGTAATCGAATAGGAATTGATGACCCGCTTCCAGGTGTGATGTCCACAACTTTAGCTTGATAGCTGGTTTGGTTGTCAAGATGGTCGCTATGTGTTTATCTCAGCTTTGGCTGGGCCGATTAAAAAAATTTAAATGGCATTTTGCTCTTTTAGAAAAGCAGAATATAAAATTATGATTGTCAAATTAATCAGAGCAACCGGGTAGCTAGTCCTCACAACAGCTTTAAGTTTCATGCTTTGTCGATAGTATATGTGGGTGAACTCTGTTTTGGAATCATTCATAGAGATTCACAATTTTTAATTTGGTTGCAGCTATTGGGAGAAGTTTATCATTCCTATGAAGTGCAGACCTCAATTCTGACCATAAGTCAGTCGTTACACACCTTCAGATGAACCATCGCCACCTAATCCATAAACGCCATATCAGGCATGAGAATAGTAACCTACAACTTACCTATATGCTTATCATAGGCCAAAATAAAAAATAGTTTTGTTTCCTGTAAACCTCCCGCGTGAAATTTTTCCTTTTTTTCACCCAGGCGGGAATTAAAAAAAAAAATTTCTACCAAGCATAAATGTTTAAAAAACCCACAGACCCCCCTTGTGGGTTGGTCTGTTGTTTTATTAACCACTATAAAAACATACTTACCGTTCAATCACTACTTGCTAAATCAATTATCTGCATTTAGCTATCAGAATAAGATTTTTATGCCTGCATACACACCTCCCCATGCCTATTCCTATTAATATGGACCCTCAACCAGGCTACTGGTTGAGTCCATCTCCAGCCTACTAACAGGTATAGACTGGCACCAGTCTATACTCACCTCAGTGACGCTTGTCGCTAAGCGTGCCTGCGCATGTGCATTAGAGCCCGAATAGGAAACAGATTCACTTTTCTAAATTTAAGTGCAAAATATCTAAAGACTGATTCTCAAATCTTACCACGCGGGGTGGCTGAGACCGGGTTGTAGTGATTGAATAGTAAGTATGTTTTTATAGTGGTTGATAAAACAACAAACCAACCCACAAGGGGGTTTGTTATTACACCACAAAAACATCCATTACCATTCAATCACGAACTTGCTAAACCCGTAGATTTGGTCAGTGCCCCATGACAACATAAGGTGGGAGGAGATTTGAGAATCAATAAACAAGGATAAAAATCAAACCAATCTTATCCAAGTGTTAATAACATAACATAATAGTGCATATAACTCAATCACACCGTGATTAACAAATAAGTATAACTTGAAACTTAAAGAAACGAATAAAAACCAAAGAAGACTCTCACCATTTCTTACAGACGCACAGTCCTAACAAAAATGGTGGGAAGTGGTGGGTAAATGGTCTTCGGCTTTTTTAGTTAAAATCGTAATGTTACGAAAGAAGGAAGCTGCTGCACTCTGGTCTTTAAGATAAAATGAAGTAAAAGTAGATTCAGATTTCCATCCTGACACCTGCATGACCTCATCTAAAGACGAACTGGCAAAAAGAGCGAAAGAAGTAGCCATGCCTCTAACGTCACGGGCTTTAATATGGGAGAGATTAATTTGATCCGGTGAAGCTATCTCGTAACAAAGCTTAATCGTCTCACAAATCCATCTGGCAATCGTAGATTTTGAGACCGGCTTGGATAACTTCCGCGTAGGAAACCCATAAATGGGATGGATCGGCTCTCTTGAAATCGGTTCGCTGTTTATAGGTTCTTAATGCCCTAACAGGACACCAAAATTTATCGGATGGCGAAAAAGACGATAAAGATTTTAAAATAATTGGACTAGCAGGAAAACAGTTAGACTGATTTTTAGATAAAAAGTCCCTTCTGGGATATAAAACCAAACCGTCACCTGAAACTATAAATCTATCCCTTTCAGCAGAAAGAGCATGAATCTCTGAACGTCTTCTAGCAGAGGCAGCAGCAACAAGAAAAACAGCTTTGAGAGTTAAAAGCTTAAGACTGATAGAAGAAATAGGTTCAAAATGGCGACCTGCCAAAACTTGAAGAACCAAAGCCAAATTCCAGGAAGGTAAAGGCTTAGCAATCGGAGGACGAATATTACCTAGACCTCTAATAAAACTATTAAGAGTCTTGGTATCCTTGACATCGGCATTCAGAAGACAAGGAAGAGAGGATGCAAGAGAAAATCTATACCCCCTGACCGTATTAGCTGACAAATGTAAAAAAGTCTAAAAACTTGTGGTATGGAAACAGAATCGGGCACGAAACCTTGGACTGAACACAATTTACCAAATATTTTAAGACGACCCTTGTAAACTCGACGGGTCGATTCCCTTCTGGCAGAGTCAACAATTTCCTGAGATCTTGAAGAAACCTTATCCTGGAGGCCTTCAGACTCGAGATTCTCCAAATGCACAGATTGAAGATTTCTGGATTTGGATGTACACAACCTCTTACTTGAGAGAGAATGTCCTGGGATACTGGAAGAAGACGAGGAAAGTCTACCAGAAGATCTAGAAGGTCTACAAACCAAATCCTCTTGGGCCAAAAGGGAGCTATCAGAAGAATCTCACAAACTTGGTCCTTGACCTTCTTCAACACTAACGGGATCAGAATAGTAGGAGGGAAGGCATAAGCGAACATCCCTGTCCAGGACTGAGACAGAGCATCCATCACCAGGGCTTGACCGTCCGGAAAAGGAGACATGTAAGAGGAGATCTGGGCATGTATAGGTCGCGAACACATCTATTAGAAGACGATCCAGAAGATTGAAAATCGCTCTGACAACCGTCTTTAACTGCCACTCTGTGTGGGCGAACTTGCTGGGACGCGACAGTTGATCCGCCAGAAAATTCAGACTGCCTGGGACATGGGAGGATACCAGAAAAATCTGCCTCCTGCGGCACCACAAGAGAAGATTCCACACTTCTAAACAAAGGAGAGATGACCTTGTACCTCCCTGCCTGTTGATATAAGACACCACTGTCGAATTGTCCGACCGATTCGAGACTTTGAGACCTATCACAAGATCTGACCATGAAAGGAGAGCCTTCTTGACAGCCCACAACTCCAGAATGTTGATATGGGCTGTCGACTCCTCCAGGGACCAAAGGCCGGAAACTGACAGGGAATCCCAGACTGCTCCCAAACCCTCCTGAGAAGTGTCTGTGAAGATAATCGCCTGAGGAGGGGACTTTACCAGTGGAACACCCATCAGAAGCAGAGAACGGTCTTTCCAAAAATCTAGATAAGGGATCAAATTTTCTCTGATGGGAATCTGATGGTAAATAGAATGGACTGACTGTTTCCAAAGGGACATTAAATACATTTGGAATGGTCTTCTCATCAGCGCCGCCCAAGGAATCACCTTCTCTACGCTGACCATCAGTCCTATCACTCTTAAAAAGGATCTTGCTCTTACCACTGGAGAAGAAGTGAGGATTTCCATTGCCACTGATAAAGCCTCTATCCTTGGATCTGAGGGGAAGACCAGACCCGGGGCCAGGTCGAAAGAAACGCCTAGATGAGTAAAGATTTGAGAAGGAACTAGGCTTGATTTTTCTAGATTTAAAATCCACCCTAGATTGCATGCCAGACTGCAAACTTCTGGAAGAATACCTGAGAGAATTGAGGAAGACCTTGCTTTTACCAACCAGTCGTCTACGGTATATAAACGTGAAGATGGATAGGACGGTGTAAAATTCCTGCCACGGCTGAAACTAGACAGGTAAAAAGGAAGGGAGCCGTGGTCAGGCCGAAGGGCATGGCGCGGAACTGCCACACACGATCCTTGTAAGCGAACCTCAGGAACTTTCTGAAGGCAGGGTGAATAAGAACATGGAAGTACATGTAAGCATCCTTTAGATCGCTGGAAGACGTCCACATTCCCTGATCCAGACTGGAAATGATCTGGGAAATCGTCTCCATCTTGAATTTGGGGGTGAGAATCATAAGATTTAATTTCTTCAAATTTATGATGGGACGCCAACCTCCTGTTTTCTTTGACGCTAAAAAGATGATCGAGTAGTAGCCCGGGTCTACTCTCCAATGGGGAACTTCTTCTATTGCCCTCTTTACAATCAAGGATTCCAACTCCTCTGAGAGACTAGCCAGGAGTCCTGAACGAGGGCTTGCCATTTCTCCCAAAACAGAGAAAAGCGCCCTCCTACTGGCACATTGGGAAAATGGCACTGAACCGCTTGCTCCAAAGGGAGAAGAAGGGGAGGGATGGGGAAGGGAAGAGAGAAGGTTGGACCTACCCGGGAATAGTCCAAACCTTCAAACTCTCTTTCCCTGAAACCCTCTAAAAGAAGAACGTCCTCTGGATCTGGAAGCATGGCGAGAAGGGGTCTGACCCCCTCTCACCAAAGACGAAGGAGACTGCCTCCTTAAAGACCTCGAACGATGGGAGGAAATGGAATCGAAACGATCCTCCTCCAAGGATCGATCCTGGCGTTTAGACGAAGACAGATTAGAATCATGGATGACCCTAGAAGGATAAGTCCCAAATTGATCAGGTTTGAGACTCTTTCTTCTAGGAGAAGAATTAGGACTTCTTACAGAAGAGACATCTCTCTTCACGGAAGGATTAGAAAACGAAATCTGAGCTTGACGCTCCCTAGAGGCCTTCAAGCGCTCAGATTCCGCACAAATTAAATTTGGAGCTGACTGTCCAAAAAGATCAGTACCAAACGGGGACGCAACCACAAGATTCTGCTTCAACACACTAGAAATTCTAACCTCAGAGTTTCCTGGATCTATGTTTGGAAGTAATATAACCCAAAGACTTACAAACAGAATTAAGTGAACCCCGAGACAAATCATCCAAAGAACGAAAGACAGCCAAAGGAATTTGTTCACCCCGTTCTTCAGCCTTAAGAACGGCCTCAGATAAAAGAGCAAGAAAATTAGAAGATTTAATCTGAGACCTACGAACAGACTCCCATTTGAACAGATCAGTAGTAAATTCAGGCTTAGAAGCATCCTTCAACGGAGACGAAAGAACCTCCCAAGCAGGACCAGAAAGAGACTGAGGAAAAGCAACCTTCAAATAGTCCTCCTTAGGAATTTGGACAGGAGAGTCATACTTAGAAATAAGAGAAAAGTCAGTGTTAAAAGAGTCATTAACAAGGAAATCTAGCATGTCAACAACTAGATTATCAATAGGAAGCACCTGAGGAGAAGACGAGGAAGAATCAGAAGTAGAAAGAGCGGATCCGAAAGAAGGAGGATCCATAGCAAATTCCTCCTTAAGTGGAAGAGAGAGAGAGAGAAGATGCAATCCATCTGTGAGCCATGGACCAGTCTTCCGAAGAGGCTCTAAATGGGCAAAACCTCTTCAGATCCCTGGCCCTGACTGACTTAGGAGCAGAAGCAAGAGAAAGGGAAGAGGAGGAGGAGGAGAAGAGGAAGAGATAAGAATAGAGGAGTCACCTGATACTAAAGAATCACCTGCCATAGAAGAAACTGGAGAGGAAGGTCTACTCACTGATTCAGGAAAAGAAACTTGAGAAGAGGAAAAAGAATCCCTACCCAGATCATGACTAGAGGATAAAGAAGGAAGATCCAGAGAGCTAGCCGAAAACCTCGAAAGAATAGAAAGACGAGCAGAAACAAAAGAGCGATCTAAAGAAGAATCCCTAACCATGGAGAACAAGGAAAAATCTAGACCTGAATCGACAATTTGAAATTCCAGTTCAGGAGATAGAACCACAGAAACAATCAGATCAAGATGATCAAAAGACAGAGAAGAAGCAGCAGAGGAAGGAGAAGAAAATGATTGAGAAGAAGAAAAAGAAGAATGATCCAGCTGATCTTGAGAGGAAGAAGAAGAATGAAGAGAAGGAAGACGAGAAAAGCCCGGA
The DNA here is from genome assembly GCA_034401795.1 of Chaetoderma sp. LZ-2023a. Classification (NCBI taxonomy): domain Eukaryota; kingdom Metazoa; phylum Mollusca; class Caudofoveata; order Chaetodermatida; family Chaetodermatidae; genus Chaetoderma; species Chaetoderma sp. LZ-2023a. The sequence continues at coordinate 124,321,050 of CM067369.1, forward strand.
GGAGGAGGAAGGGAAGATTTAAAGAGAGAAGAAGTGTTAGAGATATGGCTAGAAGAGAAGTCTTTCGACGAAAGAGAGGAAGAAATAGAATTAGAACGAGAAGAGGAGGAGAAAGATGAAGACCTAGAAAAAGATGGATTCACAACAGCATCACGGAAGGAAGGAGAAGACTGAGAAGATAAATCAACATCAATAACTTTGGAAGGAAGGAAAGATTCATAGTTGGAAGCTACAGAATCCTGAGAATCCTGTTGAGAAATTTCTGAGACAGAATCAACAAAACTCCTATCATCCAAAATCCTAGAAGAACCTAGACAATTTTGCTCTCTCGCTAAACCGGAAGCTGCCTCCCAAACGGAAATGGAAATCGGAAGTCTATCCAGATCTGATCGACCCGGAAGTACACCTCTAGGACCGGAAGCAGAAGTGTACTGACTTGAGTCCAAACCAGAAACGGAAGCGCCTCTATCGGAAGTCGAAAAATAAAAGGAGTCCTCAGACTCTGGATAACCGGAATGGCCGGAAGCGCTGATGAAACCGGAAACGGAAGTAGGCACCAGATCTTAAAGACCCGGATGTCCTACATAAACGGAAGACAGACCGGAAGTGGATGGAACGGAAGTGGTAACCGGATCTTGCCGACCTGGATTACCTACTAAACCGGAAGTCCTACCGGAAATGGAAGCCAGAGAAGAGAGAACCGGATCCTGAAGACCCGGATGTCTTGCTAAACCGGAAGTTCGGACGGAAAACGACGGAGCGCCGGAAAAAGGAAGTAAACCCGAGTCCAAAGGACCTGAGTCCACCACAACGGAACCGGAAGAACTAGCAAGACTAGAGATCGAATTCTTAGATACGGGCAATCTAGAAATAACCTTGACAACCGGAACAATAGAAAAACTGGCATTTGCATAAGGTTTGGCCTTATGGATGTCAGCCTCAGCCACCACTGCTTGAGGGTTATGCCCGTCACCCTCAAGTCTTATGTGGGTTTTACCCGGTGCACTGCTCGAGCCCACCTTCGAGAGCTTAGTCGCTCTTGACTTCTGCTTCGGAGATATTAAAACCTGCCTAGAGGTTAGAGGGACCGGCTTCCCCAATTTGCGGGAACGCCCGCTAGCCTTCGGGCTATCATCTGAACTCGAAGAGACGTCCTGTTTCTTGGCCTCCTTAATCGCAGAAGAAATTCTTTCGTCGAGAGACTTGGTCAAAACCGATGCAAAGGATTTCTCGTGAAAAGCGCCATCACGGCTGCTGAATTTGCCGACGAGGTTCCCCCCTCCGTTGCTACCGATAAAGGAACAGTAGATTGAGCAAAAGACACAGCTTTTGCCTTGCTAGCAACGGAGGTAGGGGAAGGACGACCAGAGGGCAGCGGTTGTTTGAAAGGCAAATCTTTGAAAAAAGCTTTTGAGACCGAGACCGGCCACCCTTTACATATCCCACACATTGTTGTGAGGGTACAAGTTGTACATTTCGCACAGACGTGCCCGGCAAATTCGAGAGGGTGATGACGATCACATTTAGTCGATGTACACTTTGTCTTGTCTGACAATTTCAGACTCCTAAAAACGAAAAAACGTAACAATGAAGCATACCTCTCAAAATCGTAAAAAGGAGACTTTAGAAAGATAAAATTCATTTCCTAAAAGGCGGGAAAGTTCAAATCACAAAGCAAAATCCTTACTGACAAGAAACTTGCAAGGGATAAATGATAATCCTTATAATGCACTAGAAATAACTTTGTTACTGGCTCTGGGTGTGGACTGGACATTATTTAATGATGATGATGAATAAATATAGGCATAATAATCAAGAAACCACGAAGCGAAAACGATCTTTCTCGAAAACTGGTAATATATGAAATTCGTTTATAGGATACCATATAACCACGAATATTCTTCCTACACGTAACTTAGGGAGGATTGACTTCATATTAGGCATAGTTTCCAATAATATAAAGGCAACGATGTATAGCTGACACAGCGCAAAGCACAAAAAAACTTAGATAAATATTTTCAGCAGTTGTTCTGCATGCAGAATAATTGAAAAGTGAATCTGTTTCCTATTCGGGCTCTAATGCGCATGCGCAGGCGCGCTTAGCGACAAGCGTCAGTATGAGGTGAGTATAGACTGGTGACAGTCTATACCTGTTAGTAGGCTGGAGATGGACTCAACCAGTAGCCTGGTTGAGGGTCCATCTTAATAGGAATAGGCATGGGGAGGTGTGCATGCAGGCATAAAAATCTTATTCTGAAAGCTAAATGCAGATAATTGATTTACCAAGTAGTGATTGAACGGTAATGGATGTTTTTGTGGTGTAATAACAACATGCATACATTTGTAAAACTATACAAATTACAATGTTTTTAATGCCATTTGTATGCAATGTGAATCCCTTTTGCTAATTGTGTCATGAAAAACATGACAAATTTGGCAATTACCACCATATTTAATAGACATCTAGTAAAATATCTGAAAAACAAATATTTATGACCTTTTTGAAATAAATAATTGAAAAAAAATAAATTTCTTCCCTCCCTACTGAAGTCTTTTTTCGCCACCCGATTTGTAGGAAACTAAATCTTTTTTATTGATGGATTCAGCAACACTGACATGCAAATGTCATACAAAAAGGTCATTGGGGACCAGATAACTAACATCAACGTCAGCTCCGATCCAAACAAAGTCCTAGAACTAAAATGCTAAAATATATGGAATCATCAGCTACAAGCACCATGGCTCTAAAAAACCAACTGAACTAAGTATACTGATGACCCAGGTCCTGTAGCAATAAAACTATCAGCAGAGTAGAAGGCGCTACAGCTGCGCATCTATCAAAGTGTCCAAAGCAAAGACCGCATTAACCTATGCAGGGAACCCTTTCAACACAATAACATTCTGCGCCACATTAGCAAACCGATTTTGCCATTCAACAAGCAGACTCCCTGGCAGATGAAATCACTGCCACGGATGACTGTAACAAAATGTTTTGGACAGCCCGAGCTCTGAAAGGTACTGAGTACAAACCACCACTCATTGTACACAAGTCTGAATGAAACTTTATCAGGACTGACCAGCATAATGCGGAGGCAATTTGAGAATGGTTCAAGAAACAGCTGACTAACCACGATGATGAGCCCTTGAACCTATTCTCATGAGATCCCAGGCCATTACTAACACCAATTAAAACACCAGAAGTTGAGAAGGCACTCACAGCGCTGAAAAATGGTCAACAGTGTCCAGTGATGGTGCGTAGGTGTTTGTGGTGGCAGGCATCATACATATATATGGTAAAATTTCCAAAGCCAGGTTTAAGTGCCAAGTCGTACTGGGGGCGTAAAACCTACAAGAGGTCATGTAAGTTTCTGAAAAATCTAAGTGCAATAAACAAATAATTACATTCTTGACATCTGTGGCGAGGTTGCCTAATTAGATATAAATGAATAATACTTGCAAACTATTAACAATAACTTTTAGGTACTAATCGTTTTGGGTGCGAAGTATAGCGAAAACTTGTGGAGCTGGAATCAAAACTGCATAGGATGACTATAGGGCCCAATAGTATCGTTCGGTATGGTGTTTTCGAGGTTTATATGATTTTGAGGGTACATACTTTTGACGTTCTCATGTGCGTGTCGCTAAGGTGACATCAACAAGTCATGTGTCTAAATCTATACAGTATTTTTACCTGCATCGATCATGACGCAAGGGTTAATGCGAGCATGGGGTACTTCTTCTTAAGATATTTTGAAAAACTATGGTTCTACTGGAGCGATCTTCTCCAAATTTGGGTGAAAGCTTTCCCATCCACGGGACCTGAGGTGTACCAATTTCGGGATCAAAAACTAAAAGGCAACATTGGTTTCAAGACATTTATTTTCAGTAACTCAAGTTCTACCAGAGCGATCTTCCCCAAATTTGGGTTGATGTGGTTGTGCCCATTTTCAGTTTAAAAACTAAATGCAACAGCAACAGCTTATTTTATTGGAGTATGTCCCGGGCGTGTGGGACCCACACCACAAAGTTTGGACAGAAGCCATGGAAAAAGTTCAAAATAGCTAGGGCAGCTTGATTCACCACTAGATGGCATAACAACAGCAGTGTCACCGAAATGAAGAACACCCACGGCTGGCACCCTCTCCAACTGAGGCACAAAATGTGGCACATAGTAATGTTTTATAAAATTCAGTTTGGCATGGTGAACATAAACTCATCACCATCGCTAGTGCCAAACAACCAACACCTCAGAAACAATCATCATTTCCAATTTATCGTTCCACATGCCAACAAGGACTGCCTCAAATTCTCATTTTTCCACCAGACAATCAGAGATTGGAACACCCAGCCTGGTTCCCTCATCTATCCTGTCATTGCACCCTCAGTTGACTCATTCAGACTGAGGCTGTACAAGGCAATGTAACCATACAAGCTATGTTTTTAATCTTTTTAACTTTTTTTTCCTTCACCGCACCTTTTTCCTTTATTATGCACTTTTTGGTTCTTTTTCTAAAATTTCAAGCGCAGCACAATAATACTCCAGTTTATGAGGGAGTGCCAAGAAAATTGTTGAAGTTGAGGTTGAAGTTTTCACCAACATTATTTTCAAAATAAACATATTTTCCTTTGTTCTACTAGAGCGAACCTTTCCAACCTTGGGTGGATGTTTGCCCGTGCTGTTCTGAACATGTGTGCCAATTTAGCCTTAAGGGCAGGCTGTTAGCCAGGAATTGAAAAGTGTCCACAGGCAATGACTATAGGTTTTATAATCCTCTAAGTTCGAACATTTTTCAAATTTCCTGGTTAAATGGGTAAAATTCTTGTAAATTTTAACCTGTCCTTATTAATTTTACTTTTTCTGCCTGTCCAAAATGGAATGTGCCCGTCCAAAGCACGGGTGAATGGGTCTCTGGCTAACAGTAAAAACTAGATGATGATGGCTAAGCAAAAGCAAATAATGGTTTGGGACACATGCACTTTAGGGGTCCATACTTTTTGTTGTCGTTAGTGAGCGTGGTCTATAGACCGTACTCTAAGCAATGTCTTACACCCATCATGCACCCGACTATACTGATGTGTTCCAAACACTATTGTTTCACATACTACAACTATAACACTTTCGCCTATCCTTATATAGTCCCTCACCAACCATGCGAATACACAGTGGTAAAGTTGTTTACAACTTACATACACAATAATTATTTTCCAGTCCCACGGATGAAAAATGAAAGCTTTATGCCATGAATGATAAATTATAGCAATCACGGCTATTTCAAATAGCAACAGTATTAAATATAAGAAATTATTATATTTATATATAAATCAAATAATTAAATTATTAAATAATTTATTTAGACTGAATTACCTACCTTGGAAATATTGAATAATCTCAAAAAGAGATGGCTACTTATGATGTCACAAACAAAATATGTTTGATTTATTATTTTCTCTTCTCTGAAGATATTTTTTCATTAAATCCTATTGGATAATTTATGGCAATGACCAATGAAACTGGGAATGAAGATTTCCTCATGATATTGGATACACATATATCCCAAGTAGGGTTGGGCGATTTTTCGATATTATCGTCAATATCGCGATATACCGAATACCGATACCGAAATCGTCACAATTACAAAAAATAGAAATGTCATACTCTTACCTCTATTCGGTCCAGTAATAGTCTTTAAGTAATAATCTAGTCTTTGTCTAAGGTAATAAAAACTTAATAACCTCCAAAATAATCTGTGTTCATTTAATTCATGGTTTGTTTGCGCTAATAAAATGATTTAAAGTACAACATAATCCTTTGTTGTTCACTTTTCATAATTGCATAAATAGACGACGCCATGTTTTTTCCTGCCTCATTCTGAGTATTAGTCAGTGGGGAATACCATTTGCACTACCCACATTTCATTCTGATGACGTCATTACTACAGGTCAAGCTATTTATCCATTAGTCATTGATCTGCATGGTTAAACATTCTTCTGACCGTGAAAGATTTAAACTTTAAAACTTTTGAGGTCGATAGGAAACCACACACACTTAATCCCTTATCAATACCACAGCTTGGAACGGTGGGTGAGGGGGCAGTTAAGCTCTTGCTTTACCGTTCTACGTTTTTATGTTACTTTATACAATATATTTAGCATTTTTAAACGAATCAGATCAAAATTCATTCCACATATAACATTACGGATTTATTCTAAGTGAGAAACATCCTTAAAATAAAGAATTTAGGCCTAATTATTTCCAGTTTCCTATCAGTTGTGGCAGTCTTGGCTGCAGAGTTAACTGGGTTAATTTCACACATCTCGGCTACGCCTTGAGATCAATGGATAAACCCGCTAAGTAGTGAGCGAATTTGAATAGGTCTACAATGGGGCAAATTAGTATTTAATATTACAGACCAAATAAAATCTGATATAATTGTTTCCAGTCTTCACGCTGGTTCTCGTTCAAAATCATGCAGTGTTATTTTATTAATTTGCATCATCTATGCTAGCGGCGGCCGTGATAACAGCTGTCGGAATTCTGCAGTGTGAATTCTGATTGGCTCAAGTATGATATGGCGGCCAATCAGATTTCATTCTGCAGAATTTCATTCTGCAGAATTCCTTTCTGCGCGATGAAGTTAATGCGTATTCCTTGCTCAATCTTTTGACAGTTGTCGTGAGGTAAAGCGTGAGGTAAAGATAACATAAAATACAACACAAGAACAGAAGAAAATCCTTTATTTTTCTTATTTGTGATGGGTTAGTTGCATTACATTCGTTGCTTTAAACTGTATATTGAAGGGTGTCAAAGTGTGGAATTTCGTGTATTAAATATGCGGAAATGGTAATCACGGCGATCTTAATTTACGGTTTCAATGCAACAAATTTAATGAAAATAACTTGCAGACACCACCAATTTGAAATACATGTTATTCTATGTTTACACCCTAACTCCACACCTCACCCAAATGACGATATATCGTGATACCGCGGTATTTTAATGAGATACCGATATCGTCATACCTTGAGCAATATCGCCCAACCCTAATCCCAAGCCAGCGCGTCTACATTATCGGCGATCTTTATGATAGTACGACATCGTGATAATATGTAGACGTATGTCAAGATATCTGTTTGAAGTATATGAATAAGTGAAAGATAAAGATAAATTAGTGAAATGGTTCTATAGTGAACAATTATTAAGAGATTTTGGTGGAATCCGTGACAGTAGTTTGAATGGAAATATTTCTTTAATAAGACAGTTCTAAATATGACGGATTAGTGTGGAAGTGTAGCAATAGAAAATGTAATAAAAAATTATCTGTGAGAAGACTCGTTTTTTTAGTGGATCTCATCTACAATTATCTCAAATTGTATTGCTTACTTATTTCTGGACCTATAAAATACCTCAGGACTTCGTACAAAGAGAACTACATATTGGTAGTAATAATACATTAGTAGACTGGTACAATTTCTTTCGCGATATATGTTGTGAGATTGTGTTACTAGATCCAAAACCAATTGGTGGACCTGGAAAAATTGTTGAAATTGATGAATCCAAATTTGGTAAGAGAAAATATAATAAAGGAAAACCTGTTGATGATGTGTGTGGGTATTTGGAGGAATCGAGAGAGAGAGAGAGAGAGAGAGAGAGAAGAGTGTTTTATCAGTGTGTAATGGATAGGTCATCAGCAACTTTAATACCAATAATTAAGGAATATATCCTTCCCGGTTCTATTATTTATTCTGATTGCTGGAAGAGTTATGACTGTTTGAAAAATGAAGGATATTTGCATCTAACAGTTAACCATTCAGTAACATTTAAAGATCCTGAATCTGGATGCTGCACAAATTTAATCGAATCATCATGGAGATCAGCAAAGACATCATTGCCAAAATACGGTACAACTAAAACGTATCAGAACTAATTTACAGAATATTGTGTTAGAAAAAGGTATCTGTCAAACAGTTCTGATAAATTTGGGAAATTCCTGAAATTAGTCAAGACAGTTTATCCTGTGTCTGAATATAAAGGAGCTGTTCCCACTAGCCTCGAACGACAAGTGCTTACTGACCGAAATCAATAGACAAGTAAGAAAAAAAGAATATTCCAGAATAAAACACATAATTAATATTTTAATCGATTACCACCCTTGAAATATATTATCATTGGCCACTAAAATATCATGGGTAGCTGCATGATTATTACATCATTCAATGAAGTCATAATATACTTTAGTAGGATTAGCACTATCATGAGTTCAATGATGTGATATATTTCAATAGTATTTGCTAAAGATAGTTGGGACCCCTAAAGTGCATTCTACCCAATGGTTTGTTTATGTGCTTTGACCTTGAACCGGCATTTACTGCATATGTGCATTTGGAAATCAGTCAGATAGCGTATTTTTGCAAACGCGAAAACTGGTAACGAATGAATTTTATTAAATTTTAGAAATGAAAACTACGACAACGGTATATACAGCGTACTCTAAATACTTCAAGCTTCCAGCCACCCATATTTAATTGTGTCAGTTTAGTATAGGCAGCATGCAAATTGATTTTAATTCGTCTGCTAAATATTCTTATTGTCGACGTGATTAGACGTTGTAGTTCCCTCACATATGGTGAGACGTTTTAAAACCTTAATAGAGTTGTTGTAAATGACACAAGTTCTGCATGGGCCACCGTATTTAGCGAGGTCACCCAGGAAGCATTCTCGTACGAATCCTTTGTTTGTTATCTTTATAAATGATCTGCCAGCAGCAATCCGCAGTAGCATTAAACTGTTTGCTGATGACACTAAACTATATCGAACCATAGCTTCCATTGATGACTGTATGGACTTCAACACAATTTTGAAGCCCAAGAGAAGTAGTCACAAAAATGGCTTATCCTCTTTCATCCCCAGTAATGCAATGGCATGAGACTAGGCTCTGGCCATCCTCCATTAACCTATATGATGACAGACTCCAATGGACAAGATGCCCCGCTGGAGGAAACACCCCTCGAGAAGGATCTAGCTGTGTATGTCGACAAGGACTTGAAGTTCCATGAACACATTGGCAAGGTTGTCAGTAAGGAAAACCAACAGTTTGGCCTCATTAGACACACATTCAAGTACCTTGATATGGACACCTTCCCCCTGCTCTTTAAATCACGAGTAAGAGCGCTGCTGGAGTGTGCAAGCTCAATATGGAATAAACATCTCAGAGGAGATATTATAGTGATCGAAAAGGTAGAAAGATGAGCCAGCAAACTTGTTCCAGGACTCTGTAACTTGCCCTATCTTGAATGGCTGCATATTCTTAAACTACCTACGCTTGCGTACCACAGAATGCATGGTGACATGAAAGAAACCTACAAGTACATGCACGCCATATACAACACAAGCTCTCCCTGGACATTGCCAGCCACATTCTACAAAACCAGGGGCCACAGCCTAAAACTCCCCAAGCAGCACTGCAGCTCACAGCTTTGACAAAATGTCTTCAGCAATAGGGTCATAAACACCTGGAACTCTTTACCCAGGTGACTTACCCATATCAATATTGAGTGGACATGGTCAATGAGCACATTTACACATGGACCCACCAGCAGGGGTGTGGAGATAGGGTTAAAAGGTCATGCAATTGATTGTAATGTAACTCCTCAATGTTGAACCCCGTTGAACGAACTCCAACCAAATTTGGTAGTTGAGTTACCCATATGACTGTGAAGTGCAAGAGGACATTTACATTTGGCTCCGCCCCTAGTGCTGAGTTGCAGGGGTCAAAAGTTTAAAGCTGGGTGTGGGGATTTGCGATGCCATGTCATTGACCGAGCAATCTAGTTTTATATATACACCTGTGCAAAAGTTAAGCACCACCCTATTTTTGCGCACATGCGAGGGTATATTCATGTGCTATGAAGAAAGCAATAGCATAAACATTTATGTACCCATCCATCTTAGTGCAAGAGGTAATAATGCAACTAGAGGAATGTTGATTATGATGGTGGGGAAACACTGTATGTTTTTGTTTGAACTTGAAAACGAGGCCTGAATATGGTTACGTTGACACAACTGACAACTATTGCCCTACAGTTGACACACGTGGCTAGATTGTCATTAATGGTGTCTGAAAACGAAGTTTAACATCTGTGCACGAGTTTGAGACTGTCATTATTAATACCGGGTATATCCACCTTGTGCCTGGATGACGGCCTGGACACGACGTCTCATGCTGGTCACCAACCGACTGATACGCCATTGTGGTATTCGTTGCCATTCAAGATGGAGTGCGTCTGTTAATTCCTGTAGGTTCTGCACAGGAGGATCCCTCCTTCTCACCATGTTTCCAAGAATGTCCCAGATATGCTCAATAGGGTTCATGTCAGGGCTCCTTGCTGGCCATGGTAGGGTTTCGATGGCATTCTGGCGGAGGTATTCATGCACAGCTCTAGCACGATGTGGTCGGGCGTTGTCATCCATGAATATAGGGTGGGTTCCAGGTGCATGATTTACAAAATGAGGGACCACAACTCTATCCAGTATGGAATCTTGATATCTTTGTCCATTTAGTGTTCCAGGTACAGTCAACAGATCCAGCTTACAATCAAATGAGATGCACCCCCATATCATAACGGAACCTCCACCAAATGGAACTTCTTCCATGATGTTACGTTGGTCGTACGCCGTGCGTCTGGACCTCCATACACGAGTTCGACCATCTGTGGCATGAAGCAGGAACCGACTTTCATCGGACCAGTGTACCCGTCTCCAGGATCTCATGTTCCAGTGTCTTCTTTCGTTGCACCACCTCAGACGCTCCTCTTTGTGGTGTGCAGTGAGGAGAGGACGTCTGACAGGTCTCCTAGCTTTCATGCCAGCAGCATACAGTCTCCTTTTGACGGTAGACATTGACACTCTATTGCGCGTTTCCCATTGCTGGCTGAGCACTCTGCTGTTGGTGAATGGAGATCTCCTAACAAGGCGTACTAGGGCTCGATCATCACGGGCAGTAGTCTTCTTCGGTCTTCCAGATCTAGGCCTGTCGTTCACCTCGTTAGTTTGCCCATGTTTTGCAATCAAACGACTGATTACAGTATGGTTAATGTTCAGCTGTCTGCCAATCTCTCTGCATGACATACCAGTGGTATGCATGCCTATGATTTGCCATTTCACACGATCACTTAACCTTCGTCTTGCCATAGCGGTTCACAATCAAGAGCTAATTCTCTCTGTACAAATAAACCACGGTCATGAACACAAAATTCCTAATCTTGTCGCCTAAATCTGTATGTAATGTTCTACACCTCAAACTGGACTTCTACATAACTGAACACGTGTGCTGTTTCCCGCCACGCACGGACATCAAGCGGCGTGAAGTCATGCATGCATGTGCATTTCGTACTTGGAATTATGTCAGCTAACGCGGGGACAAAAAGTATGGCAGCCTAGTTGTACCATCATGTTTATATATCTGTATGTGCATCCCTTTATTTACCCGGGGTGCACATGTAGTTATCTATGATTTACTGTGATAAGTATATATATTATGTTTTACCTGTGTAATTATGGTACATTGGAGCTTGGGTGTTCTCTGCGGAAATTTAATTATCCACATCCGAGAGAACACCCATGCGAGCTATTGTTTAGTCTATCAATGTAAGGCTAAATAATAAAAGTAAGCACGCACCACGACAATAAAACAAAACAAAAAAAGAAAAGACATGGAAAAATAATTCCAGGTAAAAAATCAAAACTAAAAGTATGCCTCCCTCTCAAACTCTTTTACACCCTATATGCTCTTTGTTATGAACACGCGTCTCTCGCATCACTCTCCTCTTGGCTACGCACCTATTTGGGAAGTCTATAATTCCCACCTAGCATGCTCCCATGCGTTCAATCTGCGATGCGTTGATCGTTTGTCATGGGTGTCAAACTAGGTGGGGGTGGATTAGCATGGATCAACTGAACGGCCGTTCCGGATTCACTCCAAACATGGCCCACTGGGTAGGATAGTAGGCATATATAAGCCCTATGAGGGAGGTGTTCATTAAAAATGGCTAAGTCCGTTAGGCTGCATGGTGCGCATGCGCATGCATCAGAACTTCCCTGACAACACGTCTCGGAATTGGAAGCGAGTGCATGCTTATAGTGTACCGAGTAGGTACCCGTAAACAACTTTACTTGTATTATCCTCGCTGTTCTTGGTACTAATCAAGACCAGAATAAAACGAGAATTTCAGAACCGTTTAAATTATTAAAATCGGCCCAGAAACAGCTGAGTTATCATCGAAAATCACCCTAAGTTATTCTCAAAATATTTCTCTTGACGTCTTAATCGCGTGTATGTATAAATAAACAAGGAATGTGCTGTATACGTAATAGCCACGTCACCACTTCTGTCTGTACGCTAATTGGCTACTGCTCGGCCGCTGATTGGCTGAGGGCCCTGGCTCAGACGTCATGAGTAGTATAAAAGGGGTGAAAAATTGAGAATCGGGAGCGTGGAAGCCGGTCCGCACACAATCGGATTTCAGCTCATCTGTGGTGGTAAGGAGTCCTCGGCTTCCACATTTTTTGTACACCCCCGGACGGCCATCCAGGGGTAATAAACTAACTTAAAGTAATAATCTCCCGTATCCCGACCTTTATAAGGGAGTCCTTCCGTTGGAGGGCCGTGCGGGCCCAGATGTAATTCTACAGAATGTAGAGCTGATGGTGATTCTTGTGGATGACTAGCCAGATCTGCCAACCACCCTGAAAAGTGGGCTTCAACTTCCGCACTGCATGTCGTGTGTGTAATAATTAACTTTTCGACCAGTCTGGGGGAACTTTGCCCAGTGCGCCGCAAGAGCTATGCAACGTACCCCACACCATGTGCCAGTTATTGTACATGCATAATTTATATAAGTAACCCTCCCTGTTAATGGGTTGCTCTCAACTTTCATATTACCGTCGCCGGACGGAAGCTTTACAATAAACCGTTTCTATTCTGTATGAGTGAAATGACTATGTAATGGACATCTCTTGAACCATTCCATTATCTGTCCAGAGAATGTGCCGTATCCAACCTGCCTGGAGAAGTCAGCTTCTGGAGACCTGCTTGCGGAGATCTGCTTGCGGAGACCTGCCTGCGGATACCTGCCTGCAGATGTCATCCTGCGGAAATCTTTGCAGCTTTAGAGATCGTGCCATCTCATGCTACTCATATGTTAACGTCTCAATTTCAGTGACCCATGAACTTGTTCTGTACCGAAGATTATTAGGTACTCAAGTAGCTATACTATTGAACATTTAATTATTATTTCCGCATAAAGGTACTGATGACTAATAGTTACCTTGCCTGTTTTAGGACCGCATCTTTATAATTTCTGTTATTGTGAATATTATCCTCGTTTATTGTGGATGCTTTCAACTAGCCGCACCAAAGGGTCCAATGACCTGTGATACTTCATAATCATTATATTCGTTCAACTGTGTATTGATTAGTTGTGCATATGGCAAGTAGCCATCTAGTTAATTTGTTTTGTTTATTTATAATAATATTAAAACACTAGACCGCAGTACGCTAGGAAATACTATACAGCAACATTTATATCTGCATCACGATTCCAGCCAGCATCAATTTTACACTGAAGGTGGCTGATCGTGCTCTAAATGTTTGAGCCTGACAGGTTACTGACTAAACCTGGCTATTAAGCTCGATAGGATAGGTTTAAAGTGGTTAGGGACAATTTCTCCATTAGAGACGCATAGTTTCCGGTTGTTGTGGTAATGTTGCCCCATGCACCAGCAAGGTTGTGTAAAATTGGCGCGTTACCTATAGGGCATCGTATATTTATTGAGTGATTGTCTCTTTCCACGATCTACCAGCTGTATGGTGTATTAATTTTCTGGATTCCCAATCGACACATTGACCGGATCCGACCCTGGGAAACTATCAGAGGTTTCCGAGCAGTGATAGTTAAAGTGCCGATTTACATACACACACCCTGTGTCTTCGGATACTTATTAGGTAGATTCCCCCGCCAAAGTAGGAAGCACTGTGAAATGATAATAGTATTAATTTATATGTTGTAACACCAGCCTGCAGTGCATCTCTGGGCATCATGGAAAATAACCCTAATGCCAGGTCAAATTTTAGCCCTGTAGCACGCAGTGACGGATGAGACGCGGATCTCCATCCAATTCATTGTAGTGTCTGGGTAAGGCCTTAGAGCCCGCCACGCACTTACGGGAAGGATGCTCGCGATGGATAGCCATCTCTCCATCCCCACTATAATGACATGTCAGTATTTAAATTTGCTTGTGTGAACTTTGAAAACTCGTCTAGTGATCTTCTTCTTTTCGATCGCTGGTATCACACTTGGAGAGCCGTTCTCAAGATGAAATCTGTGGTTTTCTGCAGTTCTTCCACAGACCCATACAGCTTTTCAAGAAAAGAGGTTGACAAAGGCCAGATCTCTTCTCTCAGCAGCCGATACGTACTGCAACATTGAAGTATGTGCTCTGTGGTCTGTTCTGCTTCTCCATAAGGACAAGCAGGCGACGTCGTAAGGTGGAACCGCCTGTACATGTGTTGGTTTAGTCTGGTGTGTCCAGTTCTGAGACGAAATATGGTCACTTGCTCTGGCCTCGAGAGATGATGGTAGGCATCTTCTGATTGAGGTGTTCTATAGAGTGACTTGATGATAGTCTTCATCTCTGTATGGGTAACCATGTTTTCTGTCTGATTCTCTTCTGCACCCACCTTTGCCATCGTGTCTGCTTCCTCATTTCCTTGGACTCCACAGTGTGAGGGGATCCACTGCAATGCTATCCGAAAGCATTTGATGGTTTGTAGTGCTTCTTCAAGTTGTGACATCTTACCTTTGGTGATAGCCTCAAGGACGGAGCGGGCATCAGATAAAAAGACAATTTGTGCAATAGGGTCTGCTGTTCTGCTGATGGTATTAGCTGCATGAACCAGTGCTTCGACTTCAGCTCTGTAGTTTGTGCAGTGTTTGCCTGTCGGTATTGCAGCTGACTCATGTTGTCAGTTTGGATACTGTATGTACAGTCGGGCACCTCCGCTCCTAATTGCATCTTTGGCTGATCCATCTGTGTAGATCCTTATCCATGTCTCCTGAGGGTACATTTCTTCCAGCATGGCTAGGGTCAGGGCCTTCTTGCTCACATCACTGTGTTCATCTTTGGTTGTGAGATGAGGTACTGTGGTGCGAATAGCTATGCTCTCTAGTTTGTTTTCCCAGGGTGGAGGATCAAGGGTGTGGTTTTGGGTCTTCTATTTGTGCTGACAACATTTCTTGGTGTTTTCTTTGAAGTGCTTTTGTCTCCTTCACAAAACTTGATCTTTTAAGTCTTCCTGATGACAGCTGTGCTTGCCTGATCTTCATCGGGTGGTTGTTGAACGATTTGAACTTTGCAGCTTGGATCAGTGCTTTGCATTCCCTTCCTCTGCTAAGTGGGGGGATGCCTGCTGTCTGCTCCATTTTTTCTATTGGTGTTGATCTCATTCCACCAGTGATGATGCGCAGTGCCTGGTTTTGTACTCTGTCGAGGTTCTGTTGATGAGATTTAGCTGCTGTCATCCATGAGCTGGATCCATACTCAAGGTGTGGTCGTACGGCACCTAGGTAGATGGTCTTGAGGATCCTTTCATTGGCACCCCACTTTGTTCCTGCCAGCTTCCTCATGATGTTTAGCTTTCTAATGATGTTATGTGTGGTTGCGGAGCTGGGTAGCCAGATCATTATTTGATTCGGAGCCTTGTTCCATGACATGTACGCATGCTATGCTTGAAGGTAGATGCTATGTGGGGCAACCTTAGGGAAGCCGGGCATCTCCACCCAATGGATAAACCCTGCCACTTGCAGCCAAAGCTTGTTTTCATTACTAACAACCAATCGGTAGGTTAGGATGTAGCAGAAGGCCCGCATAAATAAAGCGGCAACTACCAATGCAGTAACTTTGGAACTACATAAGACAGTGACCTGGGAATTCTTCGGAAATCATTCATCCCGTCTTCACGTAAACCAGCGTGCAACACCTTAACAGTAGCTTCACTAGTATTTTCAGCAGTTAGCATTTTCTGTTGAACAAAAGAGTGGCCCTTTTTGCCAGCTTTTTCCCTCGGTTTCGGCATTGAAGGCATTTTCCTATGATGGAGGCCTGCGTGAGGCACTTTCCTCTCGCAACAACAATATTTCCTTTGTGTGTGTGTTAGGGTTATACAAGTTTATATTAAACTATCTAGTGACTTCGTTGTGGAAACTCTCACTTGCAGGGATACATCTGCGAATTCAAGGATCTGTGTGGTACCTCTGGCGAAACCATGTGGAAAGAACACTGGATAGCTCTATGTTGTGTATTATTGTGCTCATTTACTGTCAAACGCATAAAACTGTTTGCATAGTATATTAAATTTCTCATTGTTTAATTATTCTTTGTTCCATATCTCTAAATTAGTATGGATAGGCATACCGGTGACACAAATAGTTGGGACGACACCGTATGGGTCAATCTTGGCGGCAATGGCCCCACTGTTCCACCAGCTCTAGAGGACAGTTTTTGTACCTTCCGGAGAGACGCGATACGGGATCCTCAACCCCGAGATACGCGTCTAAAATGGTGTATATATGATACTAACTAAGTACTACTATTCGAGCATGTAAATACGCATTCACGTGACCTATCATACATGATAATTTCGGCAAGAAAAAAACGAGAGAAAAAAATGGCCAAACGCTGTGTTTGTGAGTAATTGACCACAAATAAGTAAGTGATTACTGTAGTTCGCAGGGGTAGTGTTGGGCCATTCCAGTGTATGATGTCGACTTGCCGTGCGCAAGTGCACGGCGAATGATGACGCTGGTTAGCTTCCAGTCTCAGGGTGACGGATCCTGTACGATACTGCCCTACGGGTAACAAAGATCGGCTCCTAAGGCCGGTGGAACTCAATTGTTCCGGTGGGGCCATGCGACCATTGTCGCGAACATTAAACACAATTGTCTCATCCCAAGAGTTTGTGTCACCAGTATGCCTGTCCATAGCACTTTCGTGATCTATGGACTTACAAGATTTGATTTTGGTGACCTAATTAAACTAAGTCTATACAATAATTTTACCTAAATAGACGGTCAAGTATGCTTGATAAAAATGATGAGCATACGAAAATACAAGACATAGAGACAGCCGGATGAATTTTTAAATGTGGGGCTCCCGGAGATACCACACAGACTCGTAGGTCTGCAGAGGCATCCCCGCAAGGGAGGCTCCCATACACGAGACTTAACTAATTAACTTAATATAAGCTATTCTACCTCATCATAAATCATCTACTCCGGAATCCCACGAGATAGCATCAGCTAGCTTACTCCAGCAGTGTATCAGATGGCCGTTCTCCTATGCAGTCATGTTTTGATTAGTGCGGTGTTGTGTTTACTTAATTGGTGTAGCTAAGTAGTGTGCTTAGTTGTTTTAATACAGTTTTAATCGGACAGTTTTAGTTGATTGTAACATTGTGTTGAGTTATTAGTTTAGTGAGTTTTCAAAATAATTTTTAGAGTTTGTGACTCGTGCTAGTTATATTTTGTTATTTTCGAGTGGATTTAAGTACCAATGGATAGTATCCTGGAATTAGATGATGACAGTGAAGTGAAGATGTTGCTTGGTGAGTCAACATCAGAGACAAATGTCTCCAAACAAGACAAAAGCAGTGACTCACTGCATAGACTGGACTCCAGTCTGAGCCGTCTGGCAGACTGAATGATGTCGCAATCAGAGTCTATGAAGGACATGAGTTCAGCTTGGCTCAACATGAGCAGATACCTAGCTGAATACGACAGAAAAACCGGAAGCGGTACAAGCGTTTCCTCTCCAGCCCCCTCCAGCAGGAAACGGAAATATGAATATTCAGACTTTGAATGTGAGGGGGAGAGGGAGGAAGATGTGGACAAGGCAATGGCTTCCTTGATAGCATGTGGTGTAACCGATGACGCATCGGGCTCCAATGATGTCATTACGAATGATAAAGATGATGAAGTGCTTGTAAGCATTGCATCAGAACTGGACGATGCTGAAATCACTGGTCCACAGATTAATGCGAAATTGGCGTAAAATAGTAAATAGCTGCTTTAGGAAAGGCCTAAGCATTGAAAATGTAAAAACTAAAGCCAAACTTTATAACAGGCCTAGGAACTGTGAGGGAATAAGTGTCCCGTTAATGAACCCTGAATTGTGGTGTAATCTGCCACACCATTTGAAATCTAAGGATTTGAGAATTTGCAACGTGCAACGGAGTGTGAGTAAGGCGTCTGTGGCAATAGCAGAGATTGCTGATCAACTCACAAAATTGTCAAATTTTGACAAAGTCATTTACAGCAGTGTTTTAACAAAGGTAACTGAAGCAGTAGCTTTTTTGTGCCATGCCAACTATGAGTTGTCAATGAGGCGACGAGATCAAGTGCATCCTACTCTAAGGGGGAATATGCATCATTGTGTTCTGCTAGCACACCATTAACTAAATATCTTTTTGGGGATGAACTCCACAAATTGGTTAAAGAAGCCAAACAAGCAGACACTGTTGTGAAGGATGCAAGCTTTAGAGGTTTTACAAAAAAGTGGTCCAAAAACTTCAGATCTTTTCAAAGAGGCAAATTTCCGAATTACCAAAGAGGGAAATTCCAGTTGCACAGGGGAAAACCGAGGCAATAGACGTCACATCTCAGCAGGTGAGCAATTTACAAATTGTAAATGAAATTAACATTGTTACACAACTTACAAACAATGCTGTGACAAAAATGTCTAATTTTAGAGGTGGTAATTTAAGGCAATTTCATTCTGTCTGGGAAAAATTAACCAATGACAAAGAAATCTTACAAATTGTTCAAGGATACCAACTTGAATTTATGGCAGACCCGTGTCAATTTTATACACCTACTGAAATTCAGTTTAGCACTGATGAAGTGCTGCATGTTATTAATGAAATTGACAATTTGCTTATCAAAGGTGTAATTGAGCATAGTTGCCATTATGCTGGTCAATTCATATATACACCTGTGCAAAAGTTAAGCACCACCCTATTTTTACGCACATGCGAGGGTATATTCATGTGCTATGAAGAAAGCAATAGCATAAACATTTATGTACCCATCCATCTTAGTGCAAGAGGTAATAATGCAACTAGAGGAATACTGATTATGATGGTGGGGAAACACTGTATGTTTTTGTTTGAACTTGAAAACGAAGCCTGAATATGGTTACGTTGACACAACTGACAACTATTGCCCTACAGTTGACACACGTGGCTAGATTGTCATTAATGGTGTCTGAAAACGAAGTTTAACATCTGTGCACGAGTTTGAGACTGTCATTATTAATACCGGGTATATCCACCTTGTGCCTAGATGACGGCCTGGACACGACGTCTCATGCTGGTCACCAACCGACTGATACGCCATTGTGGTATTCGTTGCCATTCAAGATGGAGTGCGTCTGTTAATTCCTGTAGGTTCTGCACAGGAGGATCCCTCCTTCTCACCATGTTTCCCAGAATGTCCCAGATATGCTCAATAGGGTTCATGTCAGGGCTCCTTGCTGGCCATGGTAGGGTTTCGATGCCATTCTGGCGGAGATATTCATGCACAGCTCTAGCACGATGTGGTCGGGCGTTGTCATCCATGAATATAGGGTGGGTTCCAGGTGCATGATTTACAAAATGAGGGACCACAACTCTATCCAGTATGGAATCTTGATATCTTTGTCCATTTAGTGTTCCAGGTACAGTCAACAGATCCAGCTTACAATCAAATGAGATGCACCCCCATATCATAACGGAACCTCCACCAAATGGAACTTCTTCCATGATGTTACGTTGGTCGTACGGCGTGCGTCTGGACCTCCATACACGAGTTCGATCATCAGTGGCATGAAGCAGGAACCGACTTTCATCGGACCAGTGTACCCATCTCCAGGATCTCATGTTCCAGTGTCTTTTTTCGTTGCACCACCTCAGACGCTCCTCTTTGTGGTGTGCAGTGAGGAGAGGACGTCTGACAGGTCTCCTAGCTTTCATGCCAGCAGCATACAGTCTCCTTTTGACGGTAGACATTGACACTCTATTGCGCGTTTCCCGTTGCTGGCTGAGCACTCTGCTGTTGGTGAATGGAGATCTCCTAACAAGGCGTACTAGGGCTCGATCATCACGGGCAGTAGTCTTCTTCGGTCTTCCAGATCTAGGCCTGTCCTTCACCTCGTTAGTTTGCCCATGTTTTGCAATCAAACGACTGATTACAGTATGGTTAATGTTCAGCTGTCTGCCAATCTCTCTGCATGACATACCAGTGGTATGCATGCCTATGATTTGCCATTTCACACGATCACTTAACCTTCGTCTTGCCATAGCGGTTCACAATCAAGAGCTAATTCTCTCTGTACAAATAAACCACGGTCATGAACACAAAATTCCTAATCTTGTCGCCTAAATCTGTATGTAATGTTCTACACCTCAAACTGGACTTTTACATAACTGAACACGTGTGCTGTTTCCCGCCACGCACGGACATCAAGCGGCGTGAAGTCATGCATGCATGTGCATTTCGTACTTGGAATTATGTCAGCTAACGCGGGGACAAAAAGTATGGCAGCCTAGTTGTACCATCATGTTTCTACGTTCTATTGTTTTTGCTGGTGCTTAACTTTTGCACAGGTGTATATAACATTTTTGCGAGACCCAAAAGGGATGGCAAATCTTATCGTATGATCCTAAATTAAAAAAGCCTAAACAAATTTATAACATATCGGCATTTTAAAATGGACTCATTACTGAGTGTTATGAAAATGATGATCCCACGCGCCTATATGGGGTCCATTGATTTAAAGGATGCTTATTATAGTATACCTATTGACGAGAGTCATAAGAAATATTTGAAATTCAATTTTCAAGGAAATCTCTATTGTTTTGCTTCAATACCTCAAGGGTTGGCTAGTGCACCCCGTATATTTACAAAATTGTTGAAACCTGTATTTTCATCGCTACGAAAGATGGGTTATCAATCGGTGGCTTATATTGATGATTTTTATCTTCAAGGAAGCACTTACAAAGATTGCATGGAAAATGCCATAAATACGGCAACTTTGCTTGAAGAGATGGGGTTTATTATACACCCTAATAAATCTGTGTTTAAACCATCACTGAGTTTGACTTATTTGGGCTTTGTTTTGGATTCTGTCAACATGCCAATAAGTTTAACATCGGATAAAGCAATCAAAGGCAATTTTTGTCAAAGCGCTGAAAAAACAATCGGTTTCCATCAGAGAGGTTTGCGAAATGTTTGGCCTAATGGTCTCAAGCTTCCCAGGTGTTATGATGGGAAAATTGTACTATAGACAATTAGAAAATGAAAAGATTGATGCAGTTAGGCAGAATAATGGTAATTATGAGCCTCATATGACCTTTTCACACTCTGCCAAGAAAGATATATCTTGTTGGATAGAGCACATTGAAAGCACTAACAATCGTATCTCGCATGGCTCGCCTGATATGATAATTGAGGCCGACGCCAGTAATTCAGGCTGGGGAGCGTGTTGTCGGGTATCAGGTTCACGCTCTCAAGGTTTATGGTCCGCCTCTGAAAATAATTACAGTATACATCACAGAGAACTTCTCGGTGCATTGTTAGCAATCAAAGCACTGTGTTCTCATCTGGCTAATGTACATGTCAGATTAATGCTTGATAATATGTCAGCTGTTGCTCATGTCCGAGAAATAGGAACATCACGCTCATTAGTGTGCAATAATGTTGCTAGGGAGATATGGGAATGGGCTAGTCAACGGAATATCTGGATCAGTGTAGCCCACATACCCGGTGAATTGAATGGGAATGCAGACAAATTAAGTCGAAATTTCGAATTGCATAAAGAATGGATGTTAAATCCAAGCATCTACATGTCTATTATAGGACAATTTAAAATTAAACCGGATATTGATCTTTTTGCCTCAAAAGATAACTATCAGTTAAAACCGTATGTTGCGTGGCAACCAGATCCTAAGGCCAATTAATTGGTCAACATTTTTGTTTTATGCATTCCTGCCATTTGCCCTAATACCAACTGTTTTACAAAAAGTTAAAAATGATATGGGCACTGGTTTAATTAGTGTGCCAAACTGGCCAACACAGACTTGGTTTCCTACACTAATGCACATGCTTGTTGACTCTCCTAGGTTAATTCAACATCACAAGGATCTACTGACGCTTTTGATCGACCCGGGCCAAGTACACCCATTGTGTCAAAATGTGGATTTATTGGCTTGTCGCTTTTCCGGGAATCCTCCAAAAATCAGGACATTTCAGTCGACGCTACAAATATTTTATTATCAGCCTGGAGCGGGCCAACTCGCAAACAATAAGGAACCTATTTTAATAAGTGGGCGATATTCTGTGGTGAAAAAAAAATTGATCCGCTTCATCCCAATTTAGGCCTAGCTTTGGATTTTCTTTTACAACTTTTTCAGTCAGGCAACGTTTAGTGTCATTTCTACTGCGAAATCAGCTTCATCATCAGTGATTCGTTTAGGCGATAGAATTCCGTTTGGTGAGCACGTGTTGGTCAAGAGATTTATGAAAGGCGTTTATCGGCAACGGCCCTCTTTGCCAAGATATGCCCACACGTGGGATGCTGGGAAAGTGATAACGTTTTTACGGTCATGGAATTTGTCAGCTGAGTTAACAATTAAACGCTTGACGCTCAAGTTAACCACTCTATTAGCATTACTATATGGACAGCGTATCAAAACAATTCAGTCATTGAAACTTAGCAATTTGAAAATTGATGACAATAATGAATGCGTCTTCTATATAAATGGGATATTGAAAACATCAAGACCAGGTAAACATTTAAATGTTTTGAAATTCCAGCCTTATGTTGATAGGAATGTGTGTGTTATCAAACATCTTGTTGAATATAAACATCGTAGGCCTACTCCTAATCTCCGTGGAGATGCTGACAACCTCATTATCAGCTATATTAGACCACATAAACCTGTCTCTCCGGACACATTAGCCCGCTGGATCAAATCTGTTCTATCACAATCTGGTGCTGATGTAACAACTTTCCATGCCCATAGTACATGTAGTGCAGCCACCTCGGCGGTAGCTAAGGCGCGATTTCCCACTGACATTATTTTACAAAGTGCAGGGTGGTCTTCTGAAGAGCCATTTAAGAAATTCTATATGCGTGATTGTGCACATAAGCAGAACTTTGGGCAGTGCTTGTTAGAATCGATAGATCAAGACTCTAAATAAGGGTACTCGCGTGTGTATATATATGCTGATGTAACAACTTTCCATGCCCATAGTACATGTAGTGCAGCCACCTCGGCGGTAGCTAAGGCGCGATTTCCCACTGACATTATTTTACAAAGTGCAGGGTGGTCTTCTGAAGAGCCATTTAAGAAATTCTATATGCGTGATTGTGCACAGAAGCAGAACTTTGGGCAGTGCTTGTTAGAATCGATAGATCAAGACTCTAAATAAGGGTACTCGCGTGTGTGTATATATATATATATATATATATATATATATATATATATATATATATATATATATATATATATATATATATATATATATATATATATATATATATATATATATATATATATATATATATATATATATAATTAGGCATTAATCGCATTGATTATGACATATTTACTCATGCAGATTGGAAATATAAATTGGCATACTACCTTCAATACATCAGTGTGATGTTTTTCTCCCCATTGACTCATGTGCCTTAAAGTCTCGTGGGATTCCGGAGTAGATGATTTATGATGAGGTAGAATAAAACAACTGAACGAGACTTACAGGTACACCGGGGTGTACTTGTAGGTTGATGTTCGATTATGATTCTGCCGAATTATCAATCTCATGAAGGAATCACATGCCAAACCCAGTGTTATTTGCGTAGCTCAACACAATATGGCACAACACCCGCCCATTTATATTCGTCAATGCGGAATATTTAAAGACTGCTGCAGTAAGCTAGCTGATGCTATCTCATGCGAATTCCGTAACAATGTCTGGGCATGATATTCAGATCTGCCACGCCCTCACGGGAAGGACATTTACGGTGGGTATTCGTCTCTCTTACCCCCACCATAGCGATAGATTAGTTGCCTAAAATGCTTTTGTGAAAAAGTAACCAGTGTCTTGTAATGTTTTATGCGGATAGGGACATCCAAACAATTAAGAAGCTACAAGGCCTAGTGGAACATGAAGAGAGACAATATCTTAGAGATATGAGGCACTTTGGGTATTTTGGCCACTCGTACAGAATCTTGCCGGGGTGCGGGGCTAAATTATCGCAACTACTGGGAGAGAGGCATACACTACAGATTTCCTAACGAAGAAAAGTTCTCTAATATTAAACCTATCCTATCGAGCTGAATAGAAAAGGTTTTAGTCAGTAGCATGCCGGGCTAAACAGAGTTATAGCACGGACAGCGACCTCAGTGAAAAATTGTTGGTGGCGGGAGAAAGTGCTGCATATATAAATGTTGCTGTATAGTGTTTCCTACGTGCACTGCAGTCCTATATTTTCTACAATTAAACAAAACATATGAACTGATGGCCACTGGCCATATATAAACTAACCAGAACAATTAATACAGTGTGAAATGATCAGAATTATATATCTTTAGTACAGGTTAAGGAACCTATTACGGTGCGGTTAGTGAAAACACCTTACAGAAAATGAGAATAACTATAAACATATACAGAAATTATAACTAGCGGTCCTAAGACCGTTACGGTACCTTTTAGTCATCGGGACCGTTTATATGGGTACGATGTAATTAGGAAAAATACATTTAACGGAATAATTAAAATGTTAAGTATAGTTACTTGAATAATTGGTAGCCATTCTTAAGTCTGGGCTATCGTGTTACTGAAATTGATACGCCACTCTTAGGTTGACGTGAGTTGATGCATTCTCAGGAAGCTGGAAAGTTCCCACAGGCTGGTTCCCGCAAACAGGATTTCCGCAAGCAGCTAAGGACGGGAGCGGATCGAACTCAGGGCTGGAATCACAATATAGAATGTCTAACGAGTAGTCAGCAAGAGATACAATAACATTGCTGCTGTGAAGAAAGTTCCCATACACCAATGGTATGGATGGAAGTTGACAGCAACCCGATCACAAGCGGGGATTGTTAGATGCAGATGAAGATACAAAATTAAGCTTAACGGTGCGGGGTACGTCAGCCAGCTCTGAAGACGTACCGGGAAAAGTTTACTTGCTGCGGTCAAAAAGTTTAGATGAACCTGCACGACATCAGTGCGGGGATGGTTAAATAACCACTTTTTGTCGTGGCCGGCAGATCCGGTGAGTCATCCACCAAAGAACATCGCTGCCTCTACACCTGTAGAATCACATTTTCAGGCCGGAAAGGCCTCACCGCAAGTTCGTGTTCCGAAGTAGCTCTTGATATATTCGTGAACAATAACTAAAAAGTTCCAAAATGCTCCCGCAAGTAACAAAATTGCTTTAGTGCGGTGGGTTGGATTACTGCTAGCTACGGGAGACAAACCGACAGAAAGCGTAGTGATCTGCGTATTGGCGGTCAAGACGATAGTAGCTGGTATAGGTCCAACCTATTCGGCCACTGGCCGAGGATGCTCTCGAACTCTGGATCTCGTCTCCTTTTATACTACTCGTGACGTCACAGGCGCAGGCTCCAACCAATCATCGGTCGAGCAACAGCCAATCAGCGCGTAGCTAATAATAGCGCAGTCGAATGTTCTAGAACATTCTAGAAGTTCTGCGTCCACGTGGTTATGACGTCGCGGCAATATTTTGAGGATAATCAAAAGGGGAATTCCGTGGATAACTCAGCCATTTCTTAACCGATTTTGAAATGGTTTACAGATTTGGAAAGCCCGTCGAATTCTGGTCTTGATTAATTCCAGATTCTGCGGGAATAGGTAATTAAAAAGGATTACATGGTACCATCTCGGTGCACTAAAAGCGTCATCCCATCTTGGTCGTAAACTACGTGCTCTGTTCAAAAACAGCATCCAAGCGTGCGCATGCGCACTATGCGTTTTAATGAACTTAGTCGTTTTTATAATGCGATCTCTCTCATTAGTTCAGGGAACGAATCCAGGACGGGCGGCGCGTACCCAGCTTGGCTGGCACGGCCGGTACCCGCCTGGTCGATCCGAACTACATTACACCAGTGATATGGTGTGTAGCAACATCAGTATTCAAATCGATGGAACAATAGCTAACTAAAAATAATTTAACAAATATATGTACGTAAGGCTAGTCATAAAAGATTTAACGATAGCAAACATACACATGTAAAGGTGTGAATTTGATCATATCTTTAAAGGTACTATGTCACAACAAGTAGTCTTAAGCGAAAAATAATAGCGAACTTACAATATTCCAGGCGTATATAGCGTATTTTTTATGCAATCTAATGGAATATCAAATGATTTTCCATGTTGAGCGCCCTATCATTGAAATTGAATGGCTGAGTTTTATTTAAAATGTGTAGGGGGTGCCTCGTGAAATGGTGGAACCGCCATTTAATAAAAAGAAGGGCTTCCCCAGTCGCAAGTAGGTCACAACCCGTAAACAAATCTCTCGTGACAGCGACGAGTTTGCGAATGTTACGCTACATATTTTTCTTCTCCTACTCGCGTGTTTTATCGTGTTCTCATGTATCAACTCCTCGGTGACAGCGTGATATTGAATCATATGACGATATTTGTGCGCTAGAATAAGAAAATTCAACAATATTTATGCGAGTGGAAGCGGAAAGCAATCCAATCAAGGGGCGTTCGCCCCTGTGCGAATTCGCCATATTGTGCCGTATTTGTTATTATGGTACAATTTTAATACGGTGGCGGATTGTTTTAAAGCCCAGGCGATTTCAGCAATTTTACGTGATATTGTACACACTTACGCCAGTTCCATAGCCGTATTCTATGCAATGGACATAGAAAATGTAGGATATAGGTAGTCTCTATTGACGTTTTGCGTGTAGGATACGCATACACGAGTCTTAGAGCTTCATTCGTAGCTAAGTCAGCCATCCACGCAGTCGGTTGGTCAGTGTGTTGGTCAATCTGTGGGTGCGTGGTTCGCTCTGTCAGCCTGTCTGTCTGTCCGCCACTCATGCAATCATCTGGCCTGTCATTCATGCAGTCATCTGATCTGTCACCCATGCAGTCTAGACTGTCAGTCTCTATTCCTCATGCAGTCATCCGATCTGTCACTCATGCAGTCTGTCACTCATGCAGTCATCTGATCTGTCACTCATGCAGTCATCTGATCTGTCACTCATGCAGTTATCTGATCTGTCACTCATGCAGTCATCCGATCTGTCACTCATGCAGTCATCCAATCTGTCACTCATGCAGTCGGTCGGTTGGTCACTCGGTCAGTCGGTTAGTGGGTTGGTCAATCAGTGGGTGGGTGGTTTGGTCTATCAGTCCGTCGCTTATGCAGTCATCCGATCTGTCACTCATGCAGTCATCTGATCTGTCACTCGTACAGTCATCCTGTCTGTCCTTCATGCAGTCATCTGATATGTCACTCATGCATTCGGACAGTCCGTCACTCATGCAGTCATCCAATCTGTCACTCGTGCAGTCATCCGATCTGTCACTCATGCAGCCAATCAGTCTGTCAATCATGTAGTCATCCTATCTGTCACTCATGCAGTCCACCAGTCTGTCACTCATGCATTCATCATATCTGTTACTCATGCAGTTATCCGATATGTCACTCATGCAGTCCATCTGATCTGTCACACATGCAGTCACCCAATTTGTCACTCATGCAGTCGGTCACCCATGCGGTTGGTTGGGCGGGTAGTTTGCTGGTTTGTCATTTAGTCATTCGAGAAGTCCATCACTCATACGATCTGTCAATCATGCAGTCGGTTGGTTGCTCAGTGGGTTGGCCACTCCATGGGTTGGTGGTTTTGTTTCTCAGGATGTCCGTCACTCATGCAGTCCTCCGATCTGTCACTCATGCAGTCATCTGTTCTGTCACTCATGCTGTAAGTCTGTCACTCGTTTGGTCGCTCATTCGATCGGTTTGTCGGCCTGTCAGCCTGTCCATCAATTCACCATGCATGCAGTCATCAAATATGTCACTCATACAGTCATCCGATCTGTCACTCATGCCGTCATCCGATCTGTCACTCATGCAGTCGGTCAGGTGGGCAGTCAGTTGGTCGCTGAGTCGCTCGGTCAGCGGGTTGCTCAGTCGGTGGGTGGGTGGTTTGGTCTGTCAGCCTGTCCTTCAGTATATCAATCATGCAGTCATCCGATCTATCACTCATGCAGTCCGTCAGTCATGAAGTCATCCAATTTGTCGCTCTTGCAGTCATCCGATCTGTCACCAATGCAGTCATCCGATCTGTTAAGTATGCAGTCCGTCAGTCTGTCACTCATGCAGTCATCCTATTTGTGATTCATGCAGATATCTGATATGTCACACATACAGTCCGTCAGTCTCTAACTCATGCAGTCATCTGATCTGTCATGCATGCAGTCCGTCAGTATGTCATTCATGCAGTCATCGGAGCCCTCACTCATGCAGTCATCCGATCTGTCACTCATGCAGACCGTCATTCAACTGATCTGTCACTCATGCAATCCATTACTCATACAGTCGATCATCCGATCTGTCGCTCATGCAGTCAGTCAGTCATCTGCTCTGTCACTCATGCAGTAAGTTGGTCAGTCGTTTGGTCGCTCATTCGGTCGTTTGGTTGGCCAGTCAGCCTGTCCATCAGTCCGTCATGCATGCAGTCATCATATATGTCACGTGTGCAGTCTGACAGTCCATCACTCATCCAGTCGGTTATCTGATCTGTTACTCATGCAGTTGATCGGCCGGTCAGTCAGTCGGTTGGTCGGTCGGCATAACCGTCAGTCCATCAGTCACATAGCTCTCCGAGCCGTCAATCATGCAGTCCGTCACTCATGCAGTTGGTCATCCAATCTGTCACTCATGCAGTCAGTCGTTCGGTCTGTCGGCCTATCTGTCAGTCCATCAATCATGCAGGCATCTGATCTGTCACTCATGCAGTTGGTCGGTCATCTGATCTGTCACTCATGCAATCGGTTGGTCATCCGATCTGTCACTCATGTGGTCGGTCGAAAATTGTCAATAAGTCACCCCTCTCTTTCCCCTCCCATATCCATACCCCATCTATTTGTAATTTCAAGGTAGTCTGTCAGTTGGTCGGCCTGTCAGCCTCTCATCAGTCCGTCATGCATGCAGTCATCAGATATGTCACTCATGCATGCTGTCAGTCCATCACTCATCCAGTCGGTCATCTGATTTGTTACTCATGCAGTTGGTCGGTTGGCATGTCCGTCAGTCCATCAGTCACACAGCTCTCCGAGTTGTCAATCATGCAGTCTGTCAGTCCGTCACTCAGGCAGTTGGTCATCCGAACTGTCACTCAAACAAGCTACCTTCGCCGCATACGTGGTACGCGTTACCAGTATTGCTGGCCTGTTTCTATCTAATTCGCCTATTTTAGTCTGGCCTATCAGTATCATTTAATTTTGTCATTAATAGTATTTACCGATGATGCATCCATCTAATAACAATAGCCGATTGACACCTGTTTAAACCGAAAGCGAAACAAAAAATATGTCACGTGATAAGAGGGATTTGCCTGTATGAATATTTATGAGATGCCCACTGAATACAATATAAACTAGATGGAGAAGATCAGAAATGGCTGTCAAAATGCGCTATTTGACGATCGTGGTAACGGTGGAATTAAATCGATTTATTGGCGGCATTGTGCAAGTATGAACTTCTGACACAATGAGATGATGTTTATAGCATAGAGACTGATTCGCAATAATGAAATACTGTGACATAGCAGCTTTAAGTGATATGTATTGTAAGTAAGGTATATTGTATGGGAGGTAATTCTATTTTGTCAACGGATGTAATGAGTTTTTCCTACATCATTGTTTCCCTTCCATTGATATACGTGTATGTGGTATGACATCGTATATTTATAGTATAAGTTTTTAAAAATTATTAATGAGCAGGGACCGGAAAGATTCTTTTCTTAATTTTTTAAGCAATTCATTTTCAAAGATATTGGTTACAGAATTAATTTTAGTAGTAGTTGGAAGTAATTCGTGACATTTGGAGTTTAGGCGTAAAAGGGTTAACTTTTCAGATCTTGATGCGCAACGCGCCACTGTAAAGCAGGTCTCGGCGTGCATGCATAGATTGTGCATGGATTCTTATGCAAATCAAAACTGGGAACAGATCTGAATAATTCGGTTTATTGTGTTTGGGATTAATTTTGTCAATGCTGTTATGCCATAGGTTAATGACGTCATTAGGTTTTGGCCCGGCTTTTTGAGGAACTATTTTTCCTACGCATATGAAGTGATATGGGTTCCACTAAAAGGAATAACGAATAACGAATAAAGAATAACGAATAACAGATAACACAGAATAACGGCCATTTTATATGGAATAACTCGGAATAACAGACATATTATATGGAATAACATATTATGACAGCCATTTTATATGGAATAACACGGAATAACAACCATAGTAAATGGAATAACAGTCATTTTATAAGGAATAACACGGAATACCAGCCATTTTATATGGAATTACACAGAATAACGGCCATATTAAATGGAATAACATGGAATAACAGCCATTTTATATGGAATAACATGGAATAACAGCCGTTTTAAATGGAATAACACGGAATAACAGCCATTTTATATGGAATAACTCGGAATAACGGCCATAGTAAAGGGAATAACAGCCATTTTATAAGGAATAACATGGAATAACAGCCATTTTATAAGGAATAACATGGAATAACAGCCTTTTTAAATGGAATAACATGGAATAATGGCCATATTAAATGGAATAACGAATAACGAAGAACGAATAAAGAATAACGAATAATGAATAAAGAATAACGAATAAAGAATAATGAATAAAGAATAACGAATAACGAATAAAGAATAACGAATAAAGAATAACGAATAAAGAATAACGAATAAAGAATAACGAATAGCGAATAACGATTAACGAATAATGAATGACACAGAATAACCGGCCATTTTATATGGAATAACATGGAATAACAGCCATAGTAAATGGAATAACATGGAATAACAGCCATTTTATATGGAATAACACGGAATAACAGCCATTTTGAATGGAATAACATGGAATAACAGCCATTTTATATGGAATAACATGGAATAACAGCCATTTTATATGGAATAACTCGGAATAACGGCCATAGTAAAGGGAATAACGGCCATTTTATAAGGAATAACATGGAATAACAGCCATTTGATAAGGAATAACATGGAATAACAGCCATTTTGAATGGAATAACATGGAATAACGGCCATATTAAATGGAATAACGAATAATGAATAATGAATAATGAATAATGAATAACGAATGGCGAATAACGAATAAAGAATAATGAATAACGAATAAAGAATAACGAATAAAGAATAACGAATAATGAATAACGAATAACACAGAATAGCAGCCATTTTATATGGAATAACTCGGAATAACAGACATATTATATGGAATAACATATTATGACAGCCATTTTATAAGGAATAACACAGAATAACAACCATTTTATTTGGAATAACACGGAATAACAACCATAGTAAATGGAATAACATGGAATAAAGCCATTTTATAAGGAATAACATGGAATAACAGCCATTTTATATGGAATAACATGGAATAACAGCCATTTTATATGGAATAACTCAGAATAATTTATATGGAATAACATGGAATAACAGCCATTGTAAATGTTATAATGAATAATGAATAAAGAATAACGAATAATGAATAACGAATAACGAATAAAGAATAACGAATAACGAATAACGAATAAAGAATAGCTTAGGTTTAGCAAAGCCTTCTTAAGGCATAGATAAAGTCTATCAAGGCCTGTATTATGTCTAGGTAAGGTCTAAGAAAGTCTGGCCAATGCCCGCGTAAGGCATAGTTAAGGCTTGTCAAAGTATGGCTAAGGCCTAGGTAAGGTCTTAGAAAGCATGGCTAAGGCCTAGATAAAGTCTATCAAAGCCTGACTATGGCCTGAATAAGGCCTGACTACGGCCTGGCTAAGGCTAATATAAAGCCTAGAAAAGCCTAGCTAAGGCATGGCAATGGCCTAGCAAAGCCAGGTTACGACCTAGGTAAGTTGTACGTAAGGCTTAGCAAAGGCTGGCTAAGGCCAAGGTAAGTCCTTTGTAAGGCTTAGCAAAGCCTGGCTACAGTCTAGGTAATGTCTCGCAATGCTTCGCTAAGTCGCTGGTAAGACTTAACAAAGCTTGACTAAGGCCAATGTAGAGCCTAGGGATAATCTAGCATAGTCTGGCTAATGTCTAGACAATGTCTAGCAAAACATGGCTAAGGCCTAGGTAAAGTCTATCAAAGTCTCGCTAATGCCTAGCAAATTCTGAAAAAGGCCTCGATGAGGCCACATAATGTTTAGATAAGGCCTGCCTAAGGCCTGGTTAAGGCCTAGGTACGGTCTTGCAAAGTTTGTCTAGGGACTGGCAAATCGTGGCTAGGGCCTATGTAAGGCTGAGTAAAACCTGATTAATGATTAACACAGCCTGGATAATGCCTAGGTAAGGCCTGACTAAGGCCGAGCAAAGCGTAGCTAAGTCCATAAATGCCAGGTAAGGCTTAGCAAAGCCTGGCTATGGCCTAGGTACTGTCCTGCAAAGATTGGCTAAAGCACATGCAAGACCTAGCAAAGCGTTGCTTAGGCCTAGTTAAGGCATGGCAAGACATTACCTAGGCCTAGATAAGGCCTAGCAAAGCCTAGGTAAGGCATGGATTAAGTCTAGAAACGCCTAGCTAAGACCTAGGTAAAGTCTATCAAAGCCTGGCGTATGCCTAGTTACGGTCTGGGAAAGTGTGGCCAATGCTTGGGTAAGGCATAGTTAAAGCTTACCAAAGGCTGCCCAGGGCCTAAGTAATGTTGAGCTTGGCTAAAGCGCAGGTAATGCCTATCAAGCTTACTTAAGGCATAGGTAATACTTAGCAAACCTGTCTAACGCCTAGATAAGGCATAACAAAGGCTAGCTACGGCCTAGGCAATGTCGAGCAAACCATGGCTAACGGCTAGGTAAAGTCAATCAAAGCCTGACTAAGGCCTGAATAAGGCCTGGCTACGACCTGTCTAAGACCTAGGAAAAGCTAGCTAAGGCATAGCAACAGCCTAGTAAAGCCATGTTACGACATAGGTAACGTCTAATTAGGAATCAACAAAGCCTTCTGCGGTCTAGGATAGGCAAGGCCTTTGTAAAGTTTAACAAAGCCTGATTATGGCCTAGCTAGTGTCTTACAAAGCTTAGCCTACGACTAGGTAAGGCCTAACAAATCCTGACTAAGGCTAAGGTAGGGCCTAGGTAAAACCTATTAAAGTCTGGCCAAGCCCGAGGCAATCTCTAGCAAAGCATGGCTAAAGCTTAGGTAGTCTACCAAAGCCTCGCTAAGGCATAGTTAAGGCCCAGCAAAGTCTAACTAAGGCCTAGCTAAGACCATTGTGAGGCTGGCTAAATCCTGGCTAACACTTAGGTAATGTCTAGATAAGGTCTACGGTAAGGTAAGGCTGAACAAAACTTGGCTAAGGCCTAAGTAAGGCCTAAGTTTGGTCTAGGCAAGCCTGGCTAATGCTTAGGCCATGTTTAGAAAAGCTTGGCTCGGGATTAGGTAAGATTTAGTAAAGCCTTAGCAATGCCTGGTTAAGACAGGTAAGGCCTATTTAAGGCCTATAAAAGCGTGGTTAAGGCATATGTAAGGCCTAGTATAGCATGGATAAGTCCTAACAAAGCCTGGCTAAGGCCAAGTAAGGCCTAGGAAATACTGACTAAGGGCTAGTTAAGGCTTAGCAAAGCATGGCTAAGACGCATGAAGGCATAAGTGAATCTTAGCAAAACCTGGCTAAGGCCTATGAGTGGCCTAGCAAAGGCTGGCTAAGGCCCGGTTAATGCCTGCCAAAGGCCTGCCTAATGCCTTGCTAAGGCCTTCTAAAGCCTATGAAGGTATTGCATGGACCTAGCAATAACAGGCTAAGACTCAGGTAAGGTCTTGTAAAGCCTACCTAGTTAAGGCCTAAGTACAGTTTGGCAAAGTATGGTTAGACCTTGTTACGGCTTAGCAAAACCCGACTACGTCCTACTTAAGACATAATAACGCCTAGCTAATGCTTAAGTAATGGCTAGGTAAATCTTAGCAAAGCCTTCTAAGTCCTGGTTAAGGCCTGTCTAAGGGCTGGCTAAGCCCTATGTAAGGTCTTGCAAAGGCTGGCTAAGGTCTAGTTAAAGCGTAGCAAATCCTGACGAAGACCTAGTTCAAGCTTGGTAATGCCTGGCTAAGGCCCATGTATGACATAGGTAAATCTTAGCAAAACCTAGCTACGGGCTATGTATGGCCTAGCAAGGTCTGGATACGGCCTGGTTAACGGCCTGGTTAACGGCTGTCTACGGTCTGCCTAAGGCCTGTCTAAAACCTTTGTACGGTCTTGCATAGACTAAGGCGAAGATAAGCAAAGCCTAGCTAAGGCCTAGGTAAGGCCTCGCAAACCCTGGCTAAGGCCTAGTTAAGACATATGTAAGGTGTTACAAAACCTTCTTAGGCCTAGTTAAGGCGCAGCAAATCCTGGCGAAGGCCTAGTTAAAGCTTGGTAAAGCCTGTCTAAGGAACATGTATGGCCTAGGTAAGTCTTAGCGAAGCCTGGCAAATGCCTATGTAAAGCCAGGTAAAACCTGGCTAAGGCATGGCAAAGGCCTAGTAAAGTCTGGCTAAGATCTAGATAAGGTCTACGTAAGGCTTATGACAGGCAGGCAAATGCCTAGGCAATGCCTATTTAAGGCTTAACAAAGCCTGACTATCCTTACTTGGGCCTTAGGCAAGCTTAGCAAGATATTACCTAGGCCGTAGCCAGGCTTTGCCAGGCTTTTCCTAGGTATTAGTCAGGCTTTGCTAAGTGTTACTTGGGCAATACCTGGACCTTAACCAGGCTTTACTAGGCCTTACCTAGACCGTAGCTAGGCCTTAGCCAAGCCATACACTACATTATATAGGCTTTAGCCAGGATTTGCTAAGCCTTACCTAGGCCGTAGCTAGGCCTTGGCCAGACTTCATTGGTCCTTACCTAGGCCTTAGACGGGCTGTGCTAGTATTTACATGGGTCACATCCAAGCTTTGCAAGACCTTACCTTGACCTTAGCATGTTATTGCTATGTCTATGCAAGACCGTACATAGGCTTTAGAAGGCCTTAGCCAGACCTTCGCCAGGCTTTATGCAGGCTGTAGTCAGCCGTTAACCAGGCCGTGACCAGACATTGCTAGCCATACATAGGTCTTAGCCAGGCTTTAACAAGCTTTATCTTGGTCTTCGTCAGGATTTGCTATGCCGTAACTAAGTCTTACATGGGCTTTGCAAGACCTTACAAATGCCTTAGCCAGTTCTTAGACAGGCCTTCGCCAGGACTTAGAAGGCTTTGCTAAGATTTACCTTGGCATTACCTAGGCATTAGCCAGGCGTTTTTAAGCCTTAACTAGGACGTAGTCAGATTTTGTTAAAGCCTTAAAAAGGCCTTATCCGGACTTTGCCAAACTTTACTTAGGCATTAACTGGGCCTAAGCAATGGTTTGCTAAGCCTTATCATTGCTTTACTAGGCCTTACATACGCCTTAAACACGCTTTGCTAGGCCTTAAATAGGCCGTACCTATGTCTTAACCAGGCTTTACTAAGGCTTTACCAAGTCTTACCTAAGTCCGAGCCAGGCTTTGCAAAACATTACCTAAGCATTATCCAGGCTTGTGTAGGCCTCACCTAGGCCGTACCTAGGCCGTAGCCAGGTTTTGTTAAGTCTTACCTATGCCTTAGGTACACTTTGCTAACCCTTACCTAGTCTTTGGGCAAAATGTGCAACACCTTGCCTAGGCCGTAGCCATGCTTTTGTATACCTTATCTAGACATTAGTTGAATATTAGCCAGGCTTTAGTAAGCCTCGCATTGGTCTTATCTAGACCTTAGCCATACTTTGCTAGGCCTTAGTTAGGCCTAAGCGAGGCGTTGATAGACGATCTAAGCCTTAGCCATGCTTTGCTACAGATTGCATAGGGTTTAGACAGACTTTGCTAGGTCTTAACTAGGTCCTACCTTGGCCTTAGTCAGGAGTTGTTAGGCATTACCTAGTCGTTAGCCAAGCTTTGCAAGACACTAAATAGGCCGTAACCAGCTTTACTAAGCCTTATAAAGGCCTTGCCTAGGCCACAGAAGGCTTTGCTAATTCCTAGCTAGACATTAGCTAGGTCGCAACATAGTTAGCCTTTGCTAGGCCTTACATAGGCCTTAGCCAGGCCGTATTCAGGCCTTGGTCAGGCTTTGATAAACTTTACCTAGGTCTAAACCATGGTTTGCTAGACATTGCCTAGGCCGTAGCCAGGTTAGCCATAAGTAAGCTGATAGGCATTATCTGCGCCTTAGCCAACCTTTGCAGGACATTACTTAGGCCCTAGCGAGGCTTTGGTAAGCTTTAACTATGTCTTACGCAGGCATTTGCCAGACTTTCTTAGACCGTACCTGGGTATAAGTCAGGCTTTGATAGACTTTACCAAGGTCTTAGCTAGGCTTTGCTAGGTCCTAGTCAGGCCGTATCTAGGCCTAGGTAATGACTTGCCAAGCCTTAGCTAGGCCTTAGCCATGCTTTACTAAGTCTTACTTGGGTTCTAGCCAATCTTGGTAATGACTTGCCAAGCCTTAGCTAGGCCTTAGCCAGGCTTTGCTAAGCCTTATCTAGGCATTCATGGACTTAGCTAGGCTTTACTAGACCGTAGTCAGGCCTTACCTATGCCTTGGTGAGGCTGTGTTAATCCTTAGCCAGGCTTTACTAAGCCTTACATAGGCCTTAGCCACGCTTTGTAATTCCTTGACCAAACTTTGCAAGTCCTTAGGCAGGCCTTATCTAGACATTACATAAACTTACCTTGGCCTTAGCAGGACTTTGCTAGGCCTTAGCGAGGCTTTGATAAACTTTACCTAGGCCTTAGCCATGCTTTGCTAGGCATTGCCTAGACATTAGCAAGACTTTGCTAGGTTTTTCCTGGGCTCTAACTTGGACGTAGTCAGGCTTTGTTAGGCCTTACCTAGGCGCTACCCAAGCGTTACTAGACCGTACCTGCGCCTTATCCAAGCTTTGCAAGACATTACCTAGGCCGTAGCTAGGCTTTGCTATGCATTACAAAGGCCTTGCATAGATCTTAGCCAGTCTTTGCTAAGCCTTACCTAGAACCTACCTAGGTCGTAACCGGGATTTGCTAGGCCGTTGCTATGCCTTATCTAGGCTTTGCTAGGCCTTATATATGCCTTAGCTTAGGATTGATGGACTTTACCTAGGCCTTAGCCATGGTTTGCTAGATATTGCCTAGGTCATGGCCAGGCTTTGGTAAGCCTTAACTATGCCATACGCAGGCATTGACCAGACTTTCTCAGATCTTACCTAGACATAAGCCAGGCTTTGATACACTTTATCTAGGCCTTAACTAGGGTTTGATAGACTTACGCTATCCTTAGCTAGGCTTTGCTAGGCCTTGGTCAGGCTGTACCTAAGCCTTAGCCACGCTTTGTTAGACCTTAGCCAGGCTTTGCCAAGCCTCACCTAGGTCTTAGCCATGCTTTGCGAGGCCTTACCTAGGCTTTAGCCAAGCTTTGCAAGACATTACCTAGGCCGTAGCCAGGCTTTGCTAAGCCTTACAAAGGCCTTGTTTAGGCCTTAGTCGGCCTTTGCTAAGCCTTACCTAGAAGTAACATGGCTTTGCTAGGCCGTTGCCATGACTTAGCTAGGCTTTGGTAGCCTTACCTAGGTCTTACCTAGGCCATAGCCAGGCCATAGCCAGGCGGTATTCTGGCCTTAGTCATGCTTTGCTAGACTTTACCTAGGCCTTAGCCATGCTTTGCTAGACATTGCTTAGACCGTAACCAAGCGTTGCTAGGCCATACCTGCGCCTTATCCAAGCTTTAAAAGACATTACCCAGGCCGTAGCTATGCTTTGCCAAGCTTTACTAAGGTCTTGCCTAGGTCTTAGCTAGCCTTTGCTAAGCCTTACCTAGAAGTTACCTATGTCGTAACATGGCTTTACTAGGCGTGTGCCATGCCTTAGTTAGGCTTTTGTAGGCCTTCGCCATGCCGTAGCCAGACCATATTCAGGCTTTGATGGACTTTACCTAGCCCTTAGCCATGATTTGTTAGACAATGCATAGGCATTAGCCAGGATTTGGTAAGCCTTAACTATGCCTAACGCAGGCATTGGCCAGACTTTCTCAGACCTTACCTAGACATAAGCCAGGCTTTGATAGACTTCACCTAGGCCTTAACTAGGCGTTGCTAGACTTAAGCTACGTCTTAGCTAGGCTTTGCTAGGCCTAAGTCAGGCCGTACCTAGGCCTTAGTCAGGCTTTGTTAGGCCATAGCCAGGCTAAGCCCAGTCTTACCTAGGCCTTAGACATGCTTTGGTAGGCCTTTCCTCGGCTTTAGCCAAGCTGCGCAAGACATTATCTATGCCGTAGCCAGGCCCTGTTAAGCCTTACAAAGGCCTTGCCTAGGCCTTAGCCAGCCTTTGCTAAGCCTTACCGAGAACTTACAGAGGTCGTAACATGGCTTTACTAAGCTGTTGCTATGCCTTAGCTAGGCTTTGTTAGGTCTTATCTAGGCCGTAGCCAGGCCATAGTCAGGCCTTAGTCAGGCTTTGTTAGACTTTACCTAGGCCTTAACCACGCTTTGCTAGGTCATACATGCGTCTTATCTAAGCTTTGCAAGACATTACCTAGGCCGTAGCTAGGCTTTGTTAAGCTTTACAAGGGATTGCCTAGGCCTTAGCTAGCCTTTGCTAAGCCGTACCTAGAACTTACTTATGTCGCAACATGGCTTTGCTAGGCCGTTGCCATGCCTTAGCTAGACTTTGCATGTGCCTTAGCCATGATTTGCTAAGCCCTACTAGTGCCTTAGCCAAGTTTTGATTTGCAAGACAATACATAGGGTTTAGTCTGGCTTTGGTAAGCCTTAACTATGCCTTACGCAGGCATTGGCCAGACATTCTCAGACCTTACCTATGCATAACACAGGATTTGCTAGACTTTACCTAGGCCTTAGCTAGGCTTCGCTAGACTTAAGCCACGCCTTAGCTCGGCTTTGCGAGACCTCAGTCAGGCCGTATATAGGCCCTGTTAGGCCTTACGTAGGTGTTGGCCATGCTTTGATAGACCTCACCTAGGCTTTAGCCAAGCTTTGCAAGACATTACTTAGGCCGTAACCAGGCTTTGCTAAGCCTTACAAAGGCCTTGCTTAGGCCGTAGCCAGCCTTTGCTAAGCCGTACCTAAAACTTACCACGGTCGTAACATGGCTTTGCTAGGCCGTTGCCATGCCTTAGCTAGGCTTTGTTAGGCCTTACCCAGGCCTTACCTAGGCGTTAGCCAGACGATAGCCAGGCCTTATTCAGGCTTTGATAGACTTTACCTAGGCCTTAGCCATGCTTTGCTAGACATTGCCTACACCGTAGCCAGGCTTTGTTAGGGCGTAACTAGGCCTTAGCCATGCTTTGCCAAAACTTACCTAGGTTTTAACCAAGCTTTACTAGGCCATACCTGCGCCATATCCAAGCTTTGCATCACATTACCTAGGCCGTAGCGAAGCTTTCTTAAGCTTTACAAAGGTCTTGTCTGGGCCTTAGCTACCGTTTGCTAATCCTTACCTAGAACTTACCTATGTCGTAACATGGCTTTGCTAGGCCGTTGGAATGCTTTAGCTAGGCTTTGCTAGGCCTTCGCCAGGCCTTATTCAGGCCTTAATCAGGCGTTGATAGACTTTACCTATGCCTTAGCATGGTTTGCTAGGATTTTCCTAGGCTGTAACCAAGCTTTTCTAGGCCTTACCTGTGCCGTAGCCAAGTCTTGCAAGACAATGCATAGGCTTTAGTCAGGCTTTAGTAAGGCTTAACTATGCCTTACGCAGGCATTGACCAGACATTCTCAGACCTTACCTAGGCATAAGCCAGGATTTGATAGACTTTACCTAGGCCTTAGCTAGGCTTTGCTAGACGTAAGGTCTTGAAAAGCCTGGCTAAGGCTTACGTAAGGCATAGTTAAGGCCTACGTAAGGTTGAGCAAAGTCTGGCTAAGACCTTGTTAAGGCTTAGCAAAACATGACTAAGTCCTAGTTAAGGCGTAACAACATCTGGCTAATTCCAAGGTAATGCCTCGGTAAATCGGAGCAAAGCCTTATAAGTCCTGGCTAAGGCTTGTCTAAGGACTGGCTAAGGCCTATGTAAGGTTTAGCAAACCCTTGCTAAAGCCTCGCTAAGGCCTAGGTAAGGTTGAACAAAGTCTGCATAAGGCCTTGTTAAGGCTTAGCAAAACCTGACTAAGTCCTAGGTAACGCTTAACAACGCGAATGCCAAGGTAATGCATAGGTTTTTCTTAGCTAAGCCTTCTAAGTCCTGGCTAAGGACTGCCTAAGGCCTATGTAAGGTCTTGCAAAGCCTGGCTAAGGCCTAGTTAAGGCGTAGAAAGTCATGACGAAAACCTAGTTAAAGATTTGTAAAGCCTGGCTAAGGCCCAGGCATGGCCTAGGTAAATCATAGCAAAGCCTCGCTAAGGCTATGTATGACCTAGCAAAGTCATAAGGCCGGTATAAAGCCTATGTACGGTCTTGCAAAGCCTGGCTAAGGCCTAGTAAAGGCGTAGCATATCCTGACGAAGACCTAGTTAACGTTTAGTAAAGCCTGGCTAAGGCACAGGTATGGCCTAGATAAATCTTAGCAAAGCCTATCGAATGTCTATGTAAAGACAGGCAAAGCCTGGCTAATGCATGGAAAAGGCCTAGCAAGGCTTGTCTAAGACCTAGATAAGGTCTACATAATGCTTATAAAAGCCAGGCAAAGGCCTAGGTAATGTCTATATACGGGTTAGCAAAGCCTGGCTAGGCCTTACCTGGGCCTTAGGCAAGCTTAGCAAGATATTACCTAGGCCTTAGTCAGGCTTTGCTAAAACTTACCTAGGCCTTAGCCAGGCTTTGCTAAGCCTTACCTAGGGCGTATCTCGGCCATGACCAGACGTTAATAGTCCTTACCTAGGCCATAGCCAGGCTGGGTGTTAAGACTTACCAGGACCGTACCTAGCCTTTAGCTAGACTTTGCTAAGCGCTAACCAGGCGTTAGTCAGGCTTGACTAAACCTTACTTATCCCTTACATAGGCCTTACCTAGACCGTAGTCAGGCTGTGATAGACGTTACCTAAACCTTAGCCAGGCTTTGCTAGACATTGCCTATGCCTTAGCGAGGCTTTGCTAGGTATTAGTTATGCGTTACCTAGGCCTTAGCCAGGTTTTTAAGCCTTACCTAGACCTTAGTCAGGCTTTACTAAGCAACACAAGCAATGGTCATCCCTGTTCTTAACGTTCACCACAGCACGACTTCTTCTTGTCAAAGGAGAGGTCACGATTTATAAACCATCCCGTAATGCTTCGTATCTGGCGATGTCGAGGTATTGTGCATCAACTTGGTCTACTGCCCAGCCAGAACCCTCGTGAGTGTAGATCTCAATCCTTGCAACACCTTGGCTTTTGTATCTTTCACAGGCACTCCAATGACGCTTGTCTTAAGGGGCGCCTGTTGCTAAAACCAGAACAGTGGGTCTTTGGTCACCTCAGTCTGGGACGCTGTCCTGCTTGAAGATGTCCTCCAATAGATTGCCAAGTTCGGCATTTGAGCTTATATGGAGCCGTTGTGAGCTTCTCAATAGCTGTTGTTTCCCAGTGTCCCTATATGAATGTTCAGACACTATCCATGTCTTCTGGGCGAGGCCGGATTGGGGTGTGGCCGGCCCCAGTAGTACGAACAACTACATGGCCAGTGCGATACATCCCAAAAATCTTGTTATAGCTGAGGGATGGTAAAGCCCTTGGGGCTGCTCTGGTCGGATTTTCTGTTTGGAATCTGGTGGGTGAGAATTGCCTCACTGCCATGTGTCATCACAGGGAGGGACTTGTCTTAACGGGTCATTATTCTACTACTAGGCCGTAAACATATCATGCAAGGTGAACGGACATCAAAATATGGAATGCGTCCACTAATGTGCATAATCAACATATCTTGGTTCTTGAAATTGTATTAATGCACTATCCAGTAGAACTTAAGATATTGAAGCAAAATTGAAATGTCCGCTAAGATGAACGGATGGAGCGACTGACAGACGGATGAACGGATGAGTTTGCGCAAACAATAAAAGTCATCTTCAACAGACATTTAATGTTTCAATAATATACTCCAATTAAATATCTGGTTATCAACGAAAAACGGGAATATACAAGGATTTACACCTGTCAAAGAAGTGGGAATCTAAGCTATAGAAGAAATGCTAAAATATTCACGGATTTAGACATGCCCAGCAAGATGAACGAGCGGGCGTGCGCACTAGCAGGTAGACCGATACAGTATATGAGGCTTCTTCAAAGTATCAGAATCAACCTAGGTCTAAAGTTGTATCAATAAGCTCCCAGTAGAACCTAAGTTATTGAAGAAAAAAATGAAACGTTATTACATTTTGACACGTTCTGCAACTGCAAGATGAACGGGCGGACAGACGAACGAAGACACTGATGGATGGAGAATCCGAGTGCAAATTAATCACACGCGTTCTAATACGATAATGAAACCATAAAAACACCTATAAGTGGCGCCGCCGCTGCTGCTGCTGCTGCTGCTGCTGCTGCTGCTACTTCTGCTACTGTTACTACTTCTGTTACTACTTCTGCTACTGCTATGGGTACTACTACTACTACTACTACTACTACTACTACTACTACTACTACTACTACTACTACTACTACTACTACTACTACTACTACTACTACTACTACTACTACTACTACTACTACTACTACTAGTCACTACCGATGTCGCTGCTGTTGTTGCTGTGTCATTAAAACGCGGCTCGCCTACGGTAGTGATAGATCCGGTGGTATTAAAATTATCTCGAGCGCGGGACATAATTATGTCGGGCACTTGAGATAATGTGTTGAGCGCTCGTGATAATTATCTCGAGCGCTCGAGATAATATCTCAAGCCCTTGACATAATTATCTCGAGCGTTTGACATAATTATCTCGAGCGCTCGAGATATTAAGTCGAGCGCTCGAGATAATATTTTTTTACAGACATAGCCCTTCAGGGCTTACGGAAGCCCTGAAGGGCTATGTATGAGAAAAACATTATCTCGAGCGCTCGACATAATTATCTCGAGCGCTCGACATAATAATTTCGGGCTCTCGACATATTATCTCGAGCGGTTGACATACTGTCTCAAGTGCTCAACCTAATTATCTCGAGCGCTCGACATATTATCTCGAGCGCTCGACATAATTATCTCGAGCCCCCGACATAACTATGTTGAGTGCTCGACATAATTTATAATCACCCGTAGGCGAGCTGCAGTTTAATGACAGCTGTTATTCAAGATTCTTTATGATGGTATTGGTGATGATGATGATGATGATGATGATGATGATGATGATGATGATGATGATGATGTAATGATGATGATGATGATGATATGATTAGAGGTGATACTGATGAATACGATGGTAGTTGACGATATTTGTATGAGAAGACGATTTCCCCCGCTCGACTTGTTGTCGTCATATTTGGCATAAAATTCATAACGACATTAAAAGCCTTTAAAAGAAAGATTATTCATTTGAATATGAACATGAATAATTACGTAGTCATGCTGTAATTGCTTCGAATAAAAGCCGACTGCGAGAAATTAATCATTATATGTTATACCGATGAACGAACGAACTAAGGAACAAAGTGAATGATGGAATAAATCAATTTAATGAAGGACATGCTGTTATACAATTTGATTTTGATACCACCCCGATTACCAACGGACTCGTGTGTATCAAATTTGATATTGGTGTTCTGCGCAATTATTGCGCACAAATATCGAATTTGTTATTAGTCGATGTGTCAATGACCAACGTGTATACCACTATCGATTTGGATAGTAGGGTTGTGTTGTTAATGGCACTCACTCACACCAGAATGCCTGAAAAATATAATTGTTAAAATTCTATTCATTTACAGGCTTAAACAATGCAAAATTAACTAAATCTTAACATATGATGATTTTATTTTGAATGAATTAATAAAACAATTTAATTGTGAAATTGTAATCCACCATCGTATAATGAGATTTATTTCGTTTTATTACACCCAGTACACAATTTAAGCCCCTAAAATTATGCGACTTTAATCATCTTATTTTCAAGCATTTTAGTCTGAATGTGCACTTTAGCCAATGTCGATATCAAATTCAACATTCGCCACTGCGCTATTGGTCAGTGGCACAAATTCGA
The DNA here is from genome assembly GCA_034401795.1 of Chaetoderma sp. LZ-2023a. NCBI lineage: Eukaryota > Metazoa > Mollusca > Caudofoveata > Chaetodermatida > Chaetodermatidae > Chaetoderma > Chaetoderma sp. LZ-2023a. Next base: position 124,365,541 of record CM067369.1, read on the forward strand.
TATTAACACGTTCCAAAGAAAAATATTTTTCTTAAAGGCGCATATCCATACCCATACCAAAATGCTTGAAAATAAAATCATTAACATTGTATACATTTAGAAGCTTAAATTATCTACCTTAATGTCAGGAAACCAAATGAATCTTAACATAAGCTTATTTCCTTTCATGTAAATCAGCATTTTTAGGTGTGAATTTGTAATAGACACACCAAACCTTATTTAACATTCATAACTAACAAAACTATATTAATTTATAACAAATGAAGTCATCATATTCTAAGTTTTATTTCGTGTTATTACATTGACGTGCACATTCTACGCATATAGCAGTATACCATTTTAGCAATTTGATTTTCAAGCATTCTGGTGTGAATCTGCGCATTTAATGTCGTCCTGAAGCAATACGATTAAAAGGACATGTTTATAGAAGTTCCGTGACGATTGTCTTTTTCCATTACGCCATCTTACGTTAATATTTGTAGCCGGTAATCTTCTGTTGGCTTCTAAGGTAAGCCCATCTTTTTCGATATCACATCTAGTCGTTCAATGCTAATTGTGTATTGTCTATGTTAGAAGAGAAACAGGCTAAGCTAAGAGCCGACCTGACCCGACCCGACCTGGCCCTGCCCATCCCGTCCCGTCCAACACCCCATGCGTTTGGATCTATGTGACTTATCTAGGCCTTGCGTAGGCTTGGCTAGACCTTAGCTTGGCTGTGGATAAACCTAACCTAGACATTCGCTACGGCTTGGGTAGGTTCTCCAGGCATTAGGTATGACTCGGATACGTCTTAGGTAGGCATTGGGCAGTCTCGTCTGGTCCTTAGCTAGGCCTTTGGTAGGACTTAGCTAGGCCTTGTGTATGCTCTGCTAGGCCTTTCCTAGGCCTTGGGTAGGATTGGTTAGACGCTATAGGCTTTGTTAGATCTTAACCATACCTTGGGTAGACTAGGCTAGGACTTTTTAGGCCATAGTTAGTCCTTGGGTAGGATTCCTTAGACCATAGTGACGCATCGTGAAAGCCTTAGATTGACATTGGGTAGTCTCAAATGGTCCTTAGATAGACCTTGGGTAGGACTTATCTAGGCCCGTGTAGGCTTGGCTATGCCATAGCTATGCCTTGTGTAGCGCTTAGCTATGCCTTTGGTACGTCTTAGTCAGGCCTTGGGTATGCTTGGCTAGGCTTTAGTTATGTCTTGGGTAGGTCTTATCTACGCCTTGGGTAGTCTTCGCTGGGCTATATGTAGGACTCCAATAGGCTTGGCTAGGATTTATCTATGGCTTGTGTACGACTTGGCTAAACCTTGGATAGGCCTTGGCTAAGGATTTGTTAGACATTGGATAGGCTTTCGCTACCATTCATGGACATTGGATATACTTGGCTAGGCTACCTGTATGACTTGTGTAGGCTTGGTTAGTCATTGGTATATAGGTTATCTAGTCCTTACGAAGGTCCTGTGTATGCTTGGCTACGCCTTAGGTAGACCCTTGGTAGGCGTCGCCATGTTTCAGCTAGTACTTAGGTACGCCTCTCGTAGGCTTTAGGTCTCCATTTGTTAGGCATTGGGTAATCCTTAGCTAGGACTTTGGTAGTCTCTCAGGGCCTTAGATAGTCATTGCCTAGAATTTAGCTAGGCCATGGCTAGTCTCCTCTAGGCCAAGGGTAGGACTTGTGTAGGCTAGACACTGTCTTAGCTAGGCATTGGGTAGGTATTAGCGACGCTCTGGAAAGGCTTGGGTAGGCTACATATAGGACTTATGTAGGATTGGTTAGTCCTTAGTTAGTACTTGTGTATGTGTTAGCTAGCCTGTAGTAGACCCTGCCTTGAGAGCATCTAATCCTTGGGTAGATTTCCAGGCCTTTCCTATGACATGGGTAGGCAAGGATAGTCATTTGCTAGGCATTAGCTAGGCATTGGGTAGGCCATAGCTGCGGCTTGTGTATATCCTGGCTAGACCATAGATTGGTCTTGCCTAGGCATTAGCTAGGTCTTGGGTATGTCCTCAATGCCTTTCATAGGCCTTGTGTAGGCTTGGCTAGACCTTAGCTAGACCTTCTGTAGGGCTTAGTTAGGCATTAGCTTGGCCTTGCGTAGGTTCGCTAGTCCTTACATAGGTCCCGTGTAGGCCTTTCCTAGGTATTAGACATGCATTGGGCAGGCTTGGTTAGGCCTTTTGGAGGCCTTTATAGTCCTTGGTTAGGTTTCCCTAGTCTTTAACTATGTCTCAGGTAAGCCTTAGATAGACATTGGTAGTCTCTTCTGGTCATTGGCTAGGCTGGCTTCGCTAGGCTTTGGCTAGACCCTATGTGGGGGCTAAGGTATGCCTTAGGTAGACCTTTGCTAGACCTTGTGTAGTCTCCCATTGGTCTTAGCCAGGCCGTGAGTAGGATTCGCAAGACCATATGTATGCCTTAGCTAGGCTTGGCTACGTCTTAGCTAGGGCTTGTGTCGGTCTTAGATAGGAAATAGGTAGGTATTGTGTAGGCTTGGCTAGGCCTTGCTATCTATGTCTTGTGTAAGTCTTCGATGGGTAATACGTAGACGTTAGCTAGACTGTAGCAAGATATTAGCAAGGCTTTGGCTAGACGTTAGCTACGGCATGTGTAGGTCTTTGCTAGGCCATAGTTTGGCCTTGCCTAGGCATCAGCTAGGTCTTGGGTAGGTCCTCTATGCCTTTCATATGCCTTGGGTAGGCTTGGCTAGACCTTAGCTAGCAATTTGTTAGACTTTAGCTAGGCATTAGCTTGGCCTTGGCTAGGTTCTCTAGTCCATACTTAGGCCTCGGGTTGGCATTGGCCTTGCCTAGGCATTAGATAGGCCTTGAATAGATTCTCTAGCCATTTCCTGGCCTTGGTTATGCATCGTGTAAGCTTTTGCTAGGCGCTGGAAATTCTCTTCTGTGCCTTAGCTTTGCCTTGGGTATGTCTTAGCTATGCATTTGGTATGCTTGGCTACGCCTTTGGTAGGCCTTAGCTAGTCATTGGGTAGGCTTCCCTAGTCGTTGGCTATGCCTCTGGTAAGCCGTAGCTGGCCATTGGGTAGTCTCCTCTGGTCCTTAGCTAGGCATTGGGTATGACTTAGCTAGAACTTGTGTAGGCTTCGCTAAGTATTTAAAAACGCCGACCCAGGTATTTACATAGTTACCTATGCATACCTGCCAGTCTGCAAACTTGAGTGAGTGAGTGAGTGAGTGAGTGAGTGAGTGAGTGAGTGAGTGAGTGAGTGAGTGAGTGAGTGAGTGAGTGAGTGAGTGAGTGAGTGAGTGAGTGGGTGGGTGAGTGAGTGTGCGAGCGAGCGAGCGAGCGAGCGAGTGGGTGGGTGAGTGGGTGAGTGAGTGTGTTATGCTTTTTTGTTTATTCCGAACGGGTGCATCGTTTTGAGTTCTTTGATCCAGTAGTGTTCTCTGTTTAATCTTAGTTTTTTGTTATCTGTAAAAATTCTTTCAATTGGTCTTATCGTGATGTCTTTCATAGAATGTTTTGGATGGTTGAAATGCCATGAGATTCTCGTGTCTGTTTGGTGTCGGATTGCATGGATATGTTGTGTGAGTCGTTTGCTGAGTGTTTGACTTGTTTCTCCTATGTATTGAGAGCTGCATTGTTTGCATTCTATGAGGTAAATAATGTTGGTGGTATTGCAGCTCATTTGTGTGTTGATTTTGTAGTCTTTACCAGTGACGAAACTAGTGAATTTGTCAGCAGTGTTCATGTAATGTTTGCATGTGATGCAATTGCTGTTGTTGCATTGTTGGAGTGTCCCTACTATGTCGTGAGTGTCATTTGGTGTCGGTACGATCTTATTGTTAGCATCTGGATTTTTTATTTTAATTAGGCTAGAGTGGACTAGGTGGTCCCTAATGCTTTTATTTTTCTTGAATGCTACTACTGGGTGGTTGGGAAAATTTGGTGCTAAGATTGGTGAAGACAAGATGTACTTTTCCCAGTAGGTTCGAATGGATTTGCCTATGTGTTCTAATGATGGGTGGTATTGTAGTATGCAAGCTGGCCTAGGCTGTTTTTGTGTGGGTTGTTTGTAAAGAATGTCTTCTCTCTGTGTGTTCTCGGTTTTTTCTATGATGGCTTTAATTTCTGTCTCTTTGTATCCCCGGTGGATGAATGCATCTGTGAGTTCCTGTGTGCGTTGTTTTAATCTAGTGGGATCTGTGATGATGCGTTTGTATCTTAATGCTTGGCTGTAGATTATGGAATGTTTTGTGTTTTTAGGGTGGCTTGATTGTTTGTGAAGATACTGTTGTTTGTCTGTAGGTTTTCTGTATAGGTCCAATTTAAGCTTGTTATCTTCTTTGTATACCATTGTGTCCAAAAATGGGATTTTTTCCGTTGAATATTCCAAGTCAAATTTTATTGTGGGATGCTCTTTATTCATGTGTGCGTGAAATTCAAGTAGTTCGTTCTCACTGGTGCTCCAAATGAAAAATATGTCATCTATGTATCTAACTAAGTGAGATGGAGTGCTGCCCATCCATGTTGATAACATTCTGCTTACTATGGTGTACACGTAAATGTTAGCATATTTGACAGCAAACTTGGCTCCCATGGCTGTTCCATGTGTTTGTATGTAGTAGTCTTCATTGAATTGGAAGCTGTTTTTTGTAAGAATGTATCTCATTATTTGGGCCAATTCGTCTGGGTAGATGTGTGCAGGTGTGTGGTTATTGTTGTGTGTGTTTGTTTTTTCAAGTGTATGTCTGTAATGTTCTGTGACAATCTCTATGCCTTCTTCGTGTGGGATGTTTGTGTATAGTGATCTGACATCCATTGTGCATAGGATTGAGCCAGCATCCACTGTAGTGTTTTCTATATGTTGGATGAATGCAGTGGTGTCTCGTAGTAGATTTGGGATATCATTTTCCGTGTCTTTTAGTAGGTGGTCTGTGAATTCATTAATGCGTGACGTGGGGCCATCGCAGTTGGATACAATCGGGCGTCCGGGTGGAGGTATTTTGCCTTTGTGTATGTTAGGGTTAATGTAGATGCGTGGAGTTCTGACTTTGAATTCGGTGAGATATCTGTGTGTCTGTCCTGTGATGGCTCCGGTGATTAGAAGTTCGTTAATGTATGCATCTATGGTGTCTTTATATTCTAAAGTGGGATTTTCACTGAGTTTGGTGTAGTATGCGACATTTGTAAGTTGTCTGTGTACTTCTGCAATGTAGTCTGTTTTGTTGAGAATGACTATTGCGGAGCCTTTGTCTGCTGGTCTGATGACTATGTTTGTGTTATTAGCAAATGTTTTAAGGGCTGTTTTCTCATGGTGTGTGATGTTGGATCGTGGTGACTTGTCGGGTGGTTTGGTGATAAGCTTGGTGAGTGATGACCGGAGTTTATTGATGGCATTGGGTGTTGTGCTTGGTCTCCATTCTGAGGGTAGTTTGAATTTGGATGGTGCTGTGGGGTTTTCAAGGTTGTTGCTGTAAAAGTAGTATTTGCATTCTAACTTCCTGATGAATTGATCTATGCAATGTATTTGTGTGTCTGGTGATATGTGGTGTGGTGTGGGTACAAATGAAAGGCCTTTGTTTAGAACGGAATTTTCTGTTTTGGTAAGTTTGTGGTTGGACAGGTTAACGACAATATCTGGTGTTGTTTTTTGTTTGTTGATGATGCGTTGTTTTCTGCGTTTTTGTAGTTGTGTACCTGATGTTAAACGTCTAATTGGCCGATTATTTCTAAGAGTAGTTTTTTCACATTTTCGTTTTTGGATTGTTTTATGGCTTCGGCATATGATTTGGTTTGTGGTGTGCTTGTACTTGTCTGTGATGTTGTTTGGATGGGTTGGGTTCTGGGTTGGTGTGTTGAGTGTGTGATAGGTTGTGTTCTGGGAAGGTACATCTGCTCTCTTGGTGGTGATGGATGTGCGTGGTGGATGGGAGGTGGTTGTCTTGAGTAGGGTATTATAAAGTGTTGGTTGTTTGTGTAGTGGCGGTTGGTTTGTGATGTTTGTTTTGGTCCAACTTGCCCTGGTTTGAAGGTGGTTTGTGGTGAATGTGGTTTGTTCTGTATGTGTGGTGCTCCCCCGTTTTTTGGCAGGGGAAGTGGGTTACTCCTCGGTTGTCTCTCTGTGTTGATCTGTGGTTGCTGTGTGAGCTGTGTAGGTCTAAACCATTGAGTTGTGGTTTGGTTGTTCTGTGGTGTTTGTGGTCTTGTGTATGTATGTGGGTTTTGCTTTGTGTGTTGTCTTTGTGCTGGTTGAGATGTTGGCAACAGCGGTGGTCTGTGGCGTCTCTCTGTTGGTGCGTGTTGTGCTGGGTGTACTTGCTTCTGCGTGTGGTTTATTTGATGTTGTAGATACATTAAAGGCGGGATGTTTGCCTTTCGCATGACTGGGTTTTGTGTGCTTTGTTTGTGTGTGTCATTGTGTGTCCTGTTTGTGTTTGTTTTGTGTGTCTTTATGCTGGTTGTGGCGAACTTAGCAGCTATCATGTGTGCCTTAGCAACAGCTCTGTCCGCTTCGTATGTGTGTGAGTCTAACAGATTCCCTTCAATTATGTGTGCTTGCTGTTTGTGGTAGTGTAGTTTTTTGTAGTAATGTTCTAGGATTGCGTGTTGGATGCTGTTAGCCGCGGCTTTTAAGATCGAGTCGATCTCTGCAGTGATTTCTGTGTTGGGGTCTACGATGGCTAGTGCTATGTCTGGCTTAACGATATGTGTGTTGTTCTTGATGGCATGTTCTATGTTCTGTATGTGGTGCTGCAGTTGTTCTGTTTTGTATAGGGATTTGTATAGTTGCTGAAATGTGTTTTCGTCCTGTTGGTTGACAGGGTGCTCTAAATCGGCTTTGCTGAAGATTGGTGGTAGACGTGTCTGTGTTTCTGCATCCGTGTGTGCTTTTGTTGTTAATGTGGTGGTGTTAGTAGTGGCTGCAGAGGTGGCCGATTGTTGTGGTGGTGGTGGTGACGGCGGGGTGGTTGCTGTTGGGTTGTGCGTTGTAGTTGTGTGTTCTTCTGTGGGGTTGACTGATTGTGTGGTTTGTATTGGTGTGGGTGTGGACTTTGGGTGTAACTCTGTCTGGCTCCTGGTCTGTGGCCTGTTATCCTCTGGATTCATAGTGGACAGGTGTGTGTGTGTGTGTGTGTGTGTGTGTGTGTGTGTGTGTGTGTGTGTGTGTGTGTGTGTGTGTGTGTGTGTGTGTGTGTGTGTGTGTGTGTGTGTGTGTGTGTGTGTGTGTGTGTGTGTGTGTGTGTGTGTGTGTGTGTGTGTGTGTGTGTGTGTGTGTGTGTGTGTGTGTGTGTGTGTGTGTGTGTGTGTGTGTGTGTGTGTGTGTGTGTGTGTGTGTGTGTGTGTGTGTGTGTGTGTGTGTGTGTGTGTGTGTGTGTGTGTGTGTGTGTGTGTGTGTGTGTGTGTGTGTGTGTGTGTGTGTGTGTGTGTGTGTGTGTGTGTGTGTGTGTGTGTGTGTGTGTGTGTGTGTGTGTGTGTGTGTGTGTGTGTGTGTGTGTGTGTGTGTGTGTGTGTGTGTGTGTGTGTGTGTGTGTGTGTGTGTGTGTGTGTGTGTGTGTGTGTGTGTGTGTGTGTGTGTGTGTGTGTGTGTGTGTGTGTGTGTGTGTGTGTGTGTGTGTGTGTGCGCGCGCGCGCTTGTGTGCGCTTGTGAGTGTGTGTGGTTAAAAACAAGGTTGGAAGATATGGTGTCTGTTTACGAAGATATATTATATTGTAAGCAAAACAAACACATTATTACAGTATATATTACAATAAAAACTTACGTTTGTTGATTTCTGTTGGAGGCCATATTTCCTAGATTATTTGCACTAAAACACTAAAGTGGCTAAGCTATTATGAAACACTAATCTGGCAAAACTGTTATAAAACACTAATCTGGCTTAAACTTTTGTCAAATCTTATAATAAGGTGGTCCTAAAGTGGCTAAGCTATTATAAAACACTAATCTGGCAAAACTATTATAAAAACACTAATCTGGCTAAACTATTATCAAAACTTATAATAAGGTGGTCCTTAGGATCCTTTCGGCTGTTGTTACCTTCGTCAGAGGACATGACTAATGCTGTGTTTAAACATGGTATTTATAGGGGAGGTTCTAGGGTGAGGTGGGGTGAGGGGAAATTATTAGTTGGATTGAATGTGGGTTGACCATCAAAGGATGTTTATAGAGTTCGAAGTACTATTATTCGCCATGGAGTGAATGTGGGTTGGCCATCAAAGGATGTTTATAGAGTTCAAAGTACTATTATTCGCCATGGAGTGATTAACACCTGGTATGGGTTCATAATACAAAGGGGTCGATAAGGATTCAAAACTAATTTGGAAAGGATTAACCGCCTTTGGTGGTGATGGTGGTGATCGGGCGGCTATGTTCTAAGGGATTGGAATTCATATTGATTATGCTTGTAGTTGAATAGGTTAGACTCGAAAATGATTAAACATTATTTGTTTGATGGGCTGCTCTTTTTTCTAAATTCGTGGGCTTTGAAAATTTCTTTTAAACTTAAAACGATTTTTTTGATAATTAAAAATGTTTTGGATAAATTTAACAATATTATGGATAATTTTAACACCATTATGGATGATTTTAAAATTATTTTAGCTAATTTGCCAATGTTTTGGACAATTTAAAAAACGGACGTGCGAACGAGCGGACGAACGACCGGGAGAATGAATGAATGTATGAACGAACGAGCCTACGAACGAATGAACGAGCCTATGTACGAACGAACAAAAGTGTGGGTGAGTGAGTGAGTGAGTGGGTGGGTGGGTGGGTGGGTGGGTGGGTGGGGGCGTGAGTGAGTGAGTGAGTGAGTGAGTGAGTGAGTGAATGAATGAGTGAATGAATGAATGAGTGTATGAATGAATGGATTGATGGATAGATGGATGGATGGATGGATGGATAATTAAATTTACACTTTACATATGGCTTAAGGTTTGGCTGTAAAAGTTATATGGAACTCTTATTGATTATTCTTGTAGTTGAATAGTTAACAAGCCTATATTATTCTTATTGTAGTGATTAGTTTCGGATAATTTTTACAATATTATGGATAATTTTTAAATCAAAAAATAAAAATGTTTTGAATAATTTTAACAACATTATGGATGATTTTTAAATATTTTAGCTAATTTGACAACATTTTGGACAATTAAAAAATTGTGCGATCATTTTTCAATTATGTGTGTGCGTGCGTGCGTGCGTGCGTGCGAGCGTGCGTGCGTGCGTGCGTGCGTGCGTGCGTGCGTGCGTGCGTGCGTGCGTGCGTGCGTGCGTGCGTGCGTGCGTGCGTGCGTGCGTGCGTGCGTGCGTGCGTGCGTGCGTGCGTGCGTGCGTGCGTGTGTGTGTGTTTTGACAATATTTTGGGCAATTTAATATTTTGGGCAATTTAAAAACGGCTGTGTGAACGAGCGAACGAACGAACGGGAGATGAATGAATGAATGAACGAACGAGCCTATGAACGAACGAACGAGCCTATGCCCGACCGGACAACAGTATGGGTGAGTGAGTGGGTGAGTGAGTGAGTGAATGAATGAATGAATGGATGGATGGATGGATGGATGGTTTTTAAATTATTTTAGCTAATTTGCCAATATTTTGGACAATTTAAAATTTTTTAGCTAATTTGCCAATATTTTGGACAATTTAAAAACCTTTTTAGCTAATTTGCCAATATTTTGGACAATTTAAAAAACGGACGTGTGAACGAGCGGACGAACGAACGGGAGAATGAATGAATGTATGAACGAACGAGCCTACGCACGAACTAACGAGCATGTGTACGAACGAACAAAAGTGTGGGTGGGTGAGTGAGTGAGTGAGTGGGTGGGTGGGTGGGTGGGTGGGTGGTATGTATTGGTTGTCCATACTGGAGAAATGTTCTGTAGGTTCTGAGGAATTTGGTGTTGGTTATGGCTTTGTAGAGATCGTTGGTGGTCTTGCATCTTGTGTCAGTCTTGGGGTGATCTTTTGGTCTCGGTAGGATGGAGCTTATCGCTATGGTTGGGTTGTCTCCTCTGGTCATTAGCTAGGCATTGGGTATGACTTAGCTAGAACTTGTGTAGGCTTCGCTAGGCATTGACGACTATGCACTGCGTAGTCGCTGCTGGGCCTAAAGTATAACTCTGTTAAGTTTTAACAAAGCACTTGTAGTCTCTCATTGTCCTTACCTAGGCCTTATGTAGGATTCGCTAGGCTATAGGTAGGACTTGGGTGGCTTGGCTAGGACTTATCTACGGCTTGCGCCGGTATCAGCTATGCCATAACTAGGCCTTGCCTTGGCATTAGGTATGCCGTACGTAAATGCTGGTGGCCTTTCCCAGGGCTTAAATAGACTTGGCTAGACATTATCTAGGCATGCATTAGGTAGGCCCTAGCTAGGCAGTATCCATGTGTTGTGTAGGTTATCCATGTCTTAGCTAGGTATTTGGCCTTATGTAGCCTTTAGGTAGGATTTTAGCTAGGCATTGGGTAGCGCCTTGGTAGGCTTCGCTAGGCTTTAGCCAGGCCTTAGGTAGGCGTTAAGTAGGCCCTATATCGGACTTTAGCTATGCTTTGGTAAGCCTTTGCTAGCATTAGCCGTGCCTTCTGTAGGCTCCCCTGGGTTTTGGGTAGACCTTAACATTGTCTTAGCTATGCCTTGGGTAGCCAAGCCTAGCAATTCCTAGCCATGGCTTATGGAAGCCACCCAAGGACTAGGTAACGTCTAACAAAGACCTAGCCATGGCTACCCAAGTCATACTTATGGCTTAAAGAATCAAACCCAAGCCATAGCTATGGCATAGTCAAGCGCTGCTATGATCTAGATACGGCCTAGAGAACATGCCAAAGGCCTAGCTATTACCTATCTAGGACTGTCACAGGTCCTAGCTAAAGCGTAGGCAAAGCATATCGAAGACGAACAAAGGTCTACCTAAAGGCTACCCAAGGCATGGCCACGCCTACCAAAGCCTAGATGTGACCTGGTAAAGCCTAGCCATTGGCTAGCCAAGACCTAGCCAAGGCCTAGCGAAGCCTACACAACGCCTAGCTAAGTCTACCAAGGTCTAGCTAAGGACCAAAGGAGACTACCCAATGACTATCTAAGGCTTACCCGAGGCATAGCTAAGGACTAAGAAAGGCACCCGAAAGGCCTAGCCAAGCCTACCCAATGGAGAGATAAGCTCGATCCAAGGCAAAGCTAAGGCCGGGAAGAGACTACTAAGCGGCTAGCAAAGGCGTAGACAATGCATAACCAAGGCCTAGAAAACCTACCAATGCCTAAGTCATGTCGCGCTAGACCCTACCCATGACCTTGGAAATCGCAGGAGAACATACCCAAGGCCTAGAAAACCTACCAATGCCTAAGTAATGTCGCGCTAAGTCCTACCCGTGACCTTGGAAATCGCAGGAGAACATACCCAAGGCCTATCTAATGCCTAGGTAATGCCTACTAGAAGCCTACGTAAGGACTAGAGGACCTGTCCAAGGCCAAGCTAATGCATATCTAGGGCTTAACCAAAGGACTAGATAAGGTCTAGCCAAGGTTACCCAATGCCTTGCCAATACCTACACACGCTGCAGCTAAGGCCTATCAAGGCCTAGCTAAGACGTAGTCGAGCATAGCTGGGGCCTATATAAGGCATACAGAACATGTCAAAGCCTGGTTCCTGCATAGCTAAGACCTAATCAAGGCATTGCTAAGGTTTTGCCAAGCCTACCCATGGCCTATAGAGGACATTGAGAAACTACCCAAGGTCTAGCTAATACCTAGGTAAGACCAATCTATGGCCTAGTCAAGACCTACACAAGCCGCAGCAAAGGCCTACTTAAGGTCCAGCTAAGGTCTACCCTGCATAGCCAATGCCTAGCTAAGTCCTATCTAAGGCATATCTAATCCATAGCCAATCCTACTCAAGTCATACACCTGGCCTAGAGAAGCATACCAAGGTCTACCTAAGGCGTAGCCAAGCGTAGCTAGTACCTATGTAATGCCTAGAGAACATGTTAACTGTCTAGCTAATGCCTAGCTAAGAACAAACCAAGGCCTATCCACGGTCTAGCCGACCTTACGCAATGCCTAGGATAGGCATTGAGAACTTACCCAAGGCCTAGCTAATGCCTAGCCTGCATAACCAAGGCATAGTTAAGACCTATCCAAGGCATAGACAATGTGTAACTAAGCCTAGCAATTCCTAGCTAATGCTTAGGGTGATACATATGGGTGATACTAAAACCCGGATCCAGATCTGTTATTCCGTGTTATTCCATTTACTATGGCTGTTATTCTGTGTTATTCATTATTCGTTATTCTTTATTCGTTGTTCTTTATTCGTTATTCGTTATTCGTTATTCCATTTAATATGGCCGTTATTCCATGTTATTCCATTTAAAATGGCTGTTATTCCATGTTATTCCAAATAAAAGGGCTGTTATTCCATGTTATCCCATATAAAATGGCTGTTATTCCATGTTATTCCAAATAAAAGGGCTGTTATTCCATGTTATCCCATATAAAATGGCTGTTATTCCATGTTATTCCATTTAATATGGCCGTTATTCTGTGTTATTCCATATAAAATGGCTGTTATTCTGTGTTATTCGTTATTCGTTATTCGTTATTCGTTATTCTTTATACGTTATTCGTTATTCGTTATTCGTTATTCTTTATTCGTTATTCTTTATTCGCTATTCGTTATTCATTATTCTTTATTCGTTATTCGCTATTCGTTATTCCATTTAATATGGCCGTTATTCCATGTTATTCCATTTAAAATGGCTGTTATTCCATGTTATTCCTTATAAAATGGCTGTTATTCCATGTTATTCCTTATAAAATGGCTGTTATTCCCTTTACTATGGCCGTTATTCCGAGTTATTCCATATAAAATGGCGGTTATTCCGTGTTATTCCATTTAAAATGGCTGTTATTCCATGTTATTCCATATAAAATGGCCGTTATTCCATGTTATTCCTTATAAAACGGCTGTTATTCCCTTTACTATGGCCGTTATTTCGAGTTATTCCATATAAAATGGCTGTTATTCTGTGTTATTCCATTTTAAATGGCTGTTATTCCATGTTATTCCATATAAAATGGCAGCTATTCCATGTTATTCCATTTAATATGGCCGTTATTCTGTGTTATTCCATATAAAATGGCTGTTATTCCGTGTTATTCCTTATAAAAATGGCTGTTATTCCATGTTATTCCATTTAATATGGCCGCTATTCCATGTTATTCCATATAAAATGGCTGTTATTCCGTGTTTTCCTTATAAAATGGCTGTTATTCCATGTTATTCCATTTAATATGGCCGTTATTCCATGTTATTCTATTTAAAATGGCTGTTATTCCATGTTATTCCTTATAAAATGGCTGTTATTCCATGTTATTCCCTACAAAATGGCTGTTATTGCCTTTACTATGGCCGTTTTCCCGAGTTATTCCATATAAAATGGCTGTTATTCCGTGTTATTCCATTTAAAATGGCTGTTATTCCATGTTATTCCTTATAAAATGGCTGTTATTCCATGTTATTCCTTATAAAATGGCTGTTATTCCATGTTATTCCTTATAAAATGGCTGTTATTCCATGTTATTCCTTATAAAATGGCTGTTATTCCCTTTACTATGGCCGTTATTCCGTGTTATTCCATATAAAATGGCTGTTATTCTGTGTTATTCCATATAAAATGGCTGTTATTCCATGTTATCCCATATAAAATGGCTGTTATTCCATTTAATATGGCCGTTATGCTGTGTTATTCCATATAAAATGGCTGTTATTCCATGTTATTCCATGTTATTCCATTTAATATGGCCATTATTCCGTGTTAGTCCATATAGAATGGCTGTTATTCCGTGTTTTCCTTATGAAATGGCTGTTATTCCATGTTATTCCATTTGCTATGGTTGTTATTCCGTATTATTCCAAATAAAATGGCTGTTATTCCGTGTTATTCCATTTACCATGGTTGATATTCCGTGTTATTCCTTATAAAATGGCTGTTAATACATTTACTATGGCTGTTATTCCATGTTATTCCATATAAAATGGCTGTCATAATATGCTATTCCATATAATATGTCTGTTATTCCGAGTTCTTCCATATAAAATGGCTGTTATTCTGTGTTATTCGTTGTTCGTTATTCATTATTCGTTATTCATTATTCGTTATTCGTTATTCGTTATTCTTTATTCATTATTCGTTATTCCTTATTCGTTATTCGTTATTCTTTATTCGTTATTCATTATTCGTTATTCGTTATTCGTTATTCGTTATTCTTTATTCGTTATTCATTATTCGTTATTCGTTATTCGTTATTCATTATTCTTTATTCATTATTCGTTATTCCATTTAATATTGCCGTTATTCCATGTTATTCCATTTAAAATGGCTGTTATTCCATGTTATTCCTTATAAAATGGCTGTTATTCCCTTTACTCTGGCCGTTATTCCGAGCTATTCCATATAAAATGGCTGTTATTCAGTGTTATTCCATTTAATATGGCCGTTATGCTGTGTTATTCCATATAAAATGGCTGTTATTCCGTGTTATTCCATGTTATTCCATTTAATATGGCCGTTATTCCGTGTTAGTCCATATAAAATGGCTGTTATTCCATGGTTTCCTTATAAAATGGCTGTTATTCCATGTTATTCCATTTGCTATGGTTGTTATTCCGTATTATTCCAAATAAAATGGCTGTTATTCCGTGTTATTCCATTTACCATGGTTGATATTCCGTGTTATTCCTTATAAAATGGCTGTTAATACATTTACTATGGCTGTTATTCCATGTTATTCCATATAAAATGGCTGTCATAATATGCTATTCCATATAATATGTCTGTTATTCCGAGTTCTTCCATATAAAATGGCTGTTATTCTGTGTTATTCGTTGTTCGTTATTCATTATTCGTTATTCATTATTCGTTATTCGTTATTCGTTATTCTTTATTCATTATTCGTTATTCCTTATTCGTTATTCGTTATTCTTTATTCGTTATTCATTATTCGTTATTCGTTATTCGTTATTCGTTATTCTTTATTCGTTATTCATTATTCGTTATTCGTTATTCGTTATTCATTATTCTTTATTCATTATTCGTTATTCCATTTAATATTGCCGTTATTCCATGTTATTCCATTTAAAATGGCTGTTATTCCATGTTATTCCTTATAAAATGGCTGTTATTCCCTTTACTCTGGCCGTTATTCCGAGCTATTCCATATAAAATGGCTGTTATTCAGTGTTATTCCATTTAATATGGCCGTTATGCTGTGTTATTCCATATAAAATGGCTGTTATTCCGTGTTATTCCATGTTATTCCATTTAATATGGCCGTTATTCCGTGTTAGTCCATATAAAATGGCTGTTATTCCATGGTTTCCTTATAAAATGGCTGTTATTCCATGTTATTCCATTTGCTATGGTTGTTATTCCGTATTATTCCAAATAAAATGGCTGTTATTCCGTGTTATTCCATTTACCATGGTTGATATTCCGTGTTATTCCTTATAAAATGGCTGTTAATACATCTACTATGGCTGTTATTCCGTGTTATTCCATATAAAATGGCTGTCATAATATGCTATTCCATATAATATGTCTGTTATTCCGAGTTCTTCCATATAAAATGGCTGTTATTCTGTGTTATTCGTTGTTCGTTATTCATTATTCGTTATTCATTATTCGTTATTCGTTATTCGTTATTCTTTATTCATTATTCGTTATTCCTTATTCGTTATTCGTTATTCTTTATTCGTTATTCATTATTCATCATTCTTTATTCATTATTCATTATTCGCTATTCGTTATTCTTTATTCGTTATTCGTTATTCATTATTCTTTATTCATTATTCGTTACGCCATTTAATATGGCCGTTATTCCATGTTATTCCATTTACAATGGCTGTTATTCCATGTTATTCCTTATAAAATGGCTGTTATTCCATGTTATTCCTTATAAAATGGCTGTTATTCCCTTTACTCTGGCCGTTATTCCGAGCTATTCCATATAAAATGGCTGTTATTCAGTGCTATTCCATTTAAAATGGCTGTTATTCCCTGTTATTCCATATAAAATGGCTGTTATTCCATTTAATATGGCCGTTATTCCGTGTTATTCCATATAAAATGGCTGTTATTCCGTGTTTTCCTTATAAAATGGCTGTTATTCCATTTGCTATGGTTGTTATTCTGTGTTATTCCAAATAAAATGGCTGTTATTCCGTGTTATTCCATTTACCCTGGTTGTTATTCCTGATAAAATGGCTGTTAATACATTTACTATGGCTGTTATTCCATGTTATTCCATATAAAATGGCTGTCATAATATGCCATTCCATATAATACGTCTGTTATTCCGAGTTATTCCATATAAAATGGCTGTTATTCTGTGTTATTCGTTGTTCGTTATTCATTATTCGTTATTCATTATTTATTATTCCTTATTCGTTATTCTTTTTATTCGTTATTCCTTATTCGTTATTCGTTATTCTTTATTCATTATTCATTATTCGTTATTCTTTATTCGTTATTCATTATTCGTTATTCTTTATTCGTTATTCGTTATTCGTTATCCATTATTCATTATTCGTTATTCGTTATTCGTTATTCGTTATTCATTATTCTTTGATATTCGTTATTCGTTATTCAATTTAATATGGCCGTTATTCCATGTTATTCCATTTAAAATTGCTGTTATTCCATGTTATTCCTTATAAAATGGCTGTTATTCCATGTTATTCCTTATAAAATGGCTGTTATTCGTTATTCATTATTCTTTATTCGTTATTCGTTATTCTTTATTCGTTTTATTTATTCTTTATTCGTTATTCATTATTCGTTATTCTTTGTTATTCGTTATTCGTTATTCCTTGTAGAATGGCTGTTAGTCCCTTTACTCTGGCCGTTATTCCGAGCTATTCCATATAAAATGGCTGTTATTCCATGTTATTCCATTTAAAATGGCTGTTATTCCCTGTTATTCCATATAAAATGGCTGTTATTCCATGTTATTCCATTTAATATGGCCGTTATTCTGTGTTATTCCATATAAAATGCTGTTATTCCGTGTTATTCCTTATAAAATGGCTGTTATTCCATGTTATTCCATTTACTATGGCTGTTATTCCGTGTTATTCCATATAAAATGGCTGTCATAGTATGTTATTCCATATAATATGTCTGTTATTCCAAGTTATTCCATATAAAATGGCCGTTATTCTGTGTTGTTCGTTATTCGTTATTCATTATTTGTTATTCGGTATTCTTTATTCGTTATTCGTTATTCGTTATTCGTTATTCTTCATTCATTATTCATTATTCGTTATTCGTTATTCTGTATTCATTATTCATTATTCGTTATTCGTTATTCCTTTTAGTGGAACCCAGTGATATAAGCGACATGCACACCATAGGTGGGGGTCTTCATCTTTCGAGGTCATGGTCATATGACATGTTATATATGTTACATATGACAACTGCTATAGATTGATAACGATAAGATTCTCTCCATATTGGGAGGACAAATAGTGATGTTATTCTATAGGTGCATGGAAGGTGCAAGTGCTGAAACGGAGATGATGGTGCGAACCGTGATGCCGAGTATTTTAAACCCTTGTTGTCAGGGCGTCAGCCCTGGGGAAGTTGATCCATGGTAGATCATTTGGGATTTATAATGTTAGGCTGAAGTCGCGGATCGAAATTCAGTTTCGGTCATGAACATCTGAGATTTAAGAATCTGTCAAGATAACAATAAATGAATTGATTCGACGGTTAATGTGACCCCTAGCTATTTCAATTGATGGACAGATGAATGACGTAAAGGAATGTAGTTATTATATATATTTTTCGCAATTTTATTGCGAGAAAACCCCCAAATTAATTGGTTACATAAAGAAATGAAATTAATTTAAAAAGTACGTGTCTGTTCTTTATTCTGCAATTCTCCTGAATGTGCTGATTGCACTTTAATATCATAATATCATTTAATCGTCATAATCTTCAAAGAACCTCTTCTATTAGGAGAAACACATTTTGAACTTCATCCATTTAAAAAGTAGATTAGGAATTCATTTAAAATTGCCTTTAGAAGTCCCTGTCTTGAATTGACAATTTTTCTTCTGGTCTGGCATCCTTCTGGAAATTCAATATCAAAAGAAATTTCGATCTAAAATAATCATTATGCTCCCTTACACAAAATATTAACAATTTAGTGCTAAATACTGTCTAAGGCCATGGGCGGTGGGATGGGACGGGGTGGGTGCGGTGCAATCGACAAAATACTTGCTATAAACAATGATGCAAGTGATAAAAATCGTTAAATCATAAACATAAAAAAATAAATTGATATATGCAGTCAATAAAATCGAGTTATTATATATGTTCTCAATGAGTGTCTGTTGAACTTGTCACTTGTCGATCAGAGACAATCGTACACACGCACACGTACAAAGGCATTGAAATGTGGACCAGACTTGAATATATATCAGCGTCCAGTCAAATTCATATGTCATGATATGAAATCGTGTCTTCATACAGGTGATAAAAACCAGAGAGTGGGATCGTATTATATAGGCATCAACATATTAAAGGACAATTCCGGGATTGGTAAAAGTGTACTTTATTTGAAAGACTATTATATGACTATCATATTGGATCCTAAATAAAAACAATAGACAAATAATACGAGTAATTATACCATCGTAAACATGGGATTATTTTGTCTCCCGGGCGGTGCCATTTTCTTGCAACGAGAGCGAGATTTCACGAGGTCCCGAGTCCCTGACGTCATCCTCGCACAAACGCTATCTTTGCCGAGCACGAAGGCTGTACAGAATAAATATGTATTTGTATGGAGGCCTAACATGTGCTAATTTGTAATTGTTAGGACATTGTCCAGTTAAGCTAGTAAGTTTTTCAAGTAATTCTAGTATCCGAAGTCGGTGGGGAATCGTTAACCCCTAGACCACTGAAGCATAGATTCCATTTTCTCTATCCTATCAGAATGTGTTCATTTTGTAACAGTGCTGCTGTAAGTCATTGCTGTGCACGACAGCAACGCGTTTCAGCAATAAATTTTTTTCAAAATGTACCCCGGAACTATCTCTGTAAGTAGGCTATTACGCATTTTACACCATGCGATAAGGGTTAAATGAAGTGGCATACTTGACACATGCGTATTGTCAAATTACTCAGCCGACTCAAGATACCGTTATAGCGTGTGTCACAGGTAGTGTAAATATATATATATATATTCCAAGAAAACATATGATATGATAATATTGCCGGAACCACCGAGCCGATTGTAATAATTCTGTTATCTACCTGAAGCTGCAAATTTGAAGATTTATCCAATGTTAGAATCGGCCTAGTGGTTTAAAAAAAAAAGTCTGTAGGAAAAACTAAGCCAGCAAAATTTCAGACCAAAATTTCAGGATGCGCTCTATCCATCATCCCATATCAGAATGAGTATTACAGCTACAATGGCAGAATTTGCTGTGCCGAAGCTTTACAATGTTATCACATAACGGGAAAATTCCATCAAAATATCTTAATGATTGAAATTACTACAGCTTGCCGAGCAATATTGATCAGCGATGAAAATTCCCAGATTTTATGTCAAAATGTTAATTCATTTGGTGATATCTCTGGGAATATTCACATGAGCAAAATTATAATTGGTTAGGCAATAGCCATTTCTTTCAGCTTTAAGAACACTCCAATTTAATGACAATAGGCAAAGATAGAGTTTGCGAGACAAAAACCATCTCATGCTGAATTTTACCAAAAAAAGGATAACATATTCTCAGATTGCATCTTAGATGAATAATTTTTTTAATATATACCAGTTTTTTAACCTCTTATCCGATATTAACATCCTTTATATCATATTAATCCCGAGGTTGGCGCCTATTTAGAGATCCTAGAATCATTGGAATCGATTCAGCGGTTCGTTTGCTATTATCATTTACGTATACGTAAACTTCCTTAAAATATATACCCGCGTCTATTCGCCTCGCTCTTCCAGTCATAGCAAATTGCGGTGGTGCGGGGCTGACGTCGCTAGACGATAAAATGGCAGCGCCTAGATGTGCAAAAAATTGTCAATTTTACCGACTTTATCTAGCGATAGTTGGTTAGCTATTTCTATCTGGTTATTATTCGGGCGCAATTTCATTAAACATGTAATAATCTTTCAAATAAAGCACACTTTTTATCATCCCGGAATTGTCCTTTAAGTCCTTTCTTACATGCCATTGACATCAATTATACTCAACGTCCAACAATGAGGTACATCACTATCTCAATACCAGCAGATACAACCAAGGACCAGGGCGAACTGTGCCCAGTTAACGACTTGCACTTGTACTATTACTCATGTCATACAAAAGTGTATATAGTGACTGTTTGCATAGGGCAAGTTAACACTTTACATGCCATTCCTCAAACTTAAAATAGTCGGTGTATCACTGGCTATACAATAGCAATATTGAACCTATTCCATGTTGTATTGTAGGAAAAAAGTCATAAAAAATTAAATTGGCTAGAAATTTCGCATAAAAGTTGTGACTATGGTCGGCTGTATGGTTTCAGTCCAACAGCAACATCACAACATTAACATTATGACTGACCGAATGAGTGAAAAAGACAAGTATCAACAAAATATATGTACATAAATTATACAGCTAATGAAACAATAGCCAATAGGTAGCTGGGAGGGCGTGTCAGCAGTAAAAAGTCTGGCAAAAAGATATAAAACCAAGCAAATGTACATTATAAATCACGTGCAATACACAAGTCAATTGTGTCTGTAATGCCACGACAATCAGATTTTAGCATTAGCAGGCTGTGTCCAGCTTTACAGAACAATCTACCCTGTACTTTCTGCATGCAACGCATTTAGACATTACATATAACCTTAGCAGGCATCATCATATTACAACCAAGTACTTGAAAATCTGTATAAAGATCCGGTGATGGGAGACAAACATATATTATTGATAGTCATCAATTTCACTCATCAAATTAGACTCATGCAATTAATCATGCGGTTTGAGAATAACTGAGCAATAGTGTGACATATAAAATAGCTGTGTCTCACCAAAACACACACAAAAACAACGCAACACAAAGTCCTGCGTTGGCTTGGCAATCATAGTATTCAAACCATCAACTTTGCTCTTCAAAATTAAACTCCCACAATCAGTCATGTGTTTTGAGTATAATATAACACACACCTTCAAACAACGAGTCATCAGTAGCTATTGCCATAAAAGTGTAGCTCGCGGGGTAGTGTCGGGCCGTTCCAGTGTCTGGTGTCAACTCGCCACGCCGCAAGTGCACGGGGAATGATGAGACTGGTTAGCTTCCAGTCTCGGGGTGACGAATCCTTATCATACTGCCCTATGGGTAACAAAGACTGGCTCCTAAGGCCGGTGGAACTCAATCGTTCTGGTGGGGCCGTGCGACCATCGTCGCGAACATTGAACACTACTGTCTCATCCCAAGAGTTTGTATAACCAGTATGCCTGTCCATAGCAATTTTGTGCTCTATGGACTTACAAGATTTGATTTGGTTACCTAATTAACATAAGTCTATACAATATTTTTACCTAAACAGACCGTCAAGTATGCTAGATAAATATAATGAGCATACGAAAATACAAGACATAGAGACAGCCTGATGAACTTCTAAACGTTGGGCTCCCGGAGGTACCACACAGACTCGTAGGTCCACAGAGGTATCCCCGTAAGGGAGGCTCCCATACACGAGATAACTAATTAACTTAATATAAGCTATTATACCTCTAAGCTGAAAGGAAAGAAAATTATCTTTTGTAGCGTCGGAAAATCATGTGCCTCACGTGGGCACTGCTCCTAGTGCTAGTTTGGGTGAGGAGTATTATCCTCGCGTGAGCCGTCATTACTGAATCCTTGCGAGAGGCAAGTGCCTCGCGTGGGCCTCCATCACAGAAAAATGTCGCCATCGCTTAAAGCAGGAGAAGAGTTTTGGCCGAAAAGGGCCCACTCTAATATTCAACCAAAATGCTGTAAAGAAAAGACCATACCTAGTGAAATTATGACTATACGGCTGTGTGCTGTTTTACATGAAGAGGGGACGAGCGATTACCGAAGGATTCCCACGTCACCATCTTATGTAATTCTCAATATGCTGAATTAGTCGTTGCCGCTTTTATTTATGCGGGCCTTCTTCTATGCCTAACCTAATATTTAATTTTTAGAGACAAGAACTATTTTAGGCCACAAATGGCTGGCGTCTACCTAGCTTTTTAGATACGGCTGTCATTGAAAATGGCTGCCCTAAGACATCAATACTGAAGACAGCGTGCATACATGTTACTTTGCAAAACCTCCGAACTGGGTAAGAATCCGGACATCTCGCTCCGTAGCCACATAAAACGTCACAGGACATTGGTTACTTTCCACAAAAGCATTTTTAGGTAACTGATCTATCGTTATGGTGGGGGGTAAGAGAGACGAATACCCACTGTGAATGTCCTTCCCGTGAGGGCATGGCAGATCTTAATATCATGCCCAGACACTCTTTTGGAATTCGGTGGGGATGCGCATCCCGCCCGTCACCAGGTCCTACGGAACTAACTTTTTAACCTGGCATTAGGTTTAAACACAAGTTGCCCAGTTATGCACTGCAGTGCGGGAGGATTGTTCAGCAGATTAAAGAAAATAATAATTAAGATAAGTTTTAGCAGTGCTTTCCTACATTAGCAAAGGTAACTAACCACTGTCTATCTGAAGATATGCGGGGAATGTGTTTGACACCATACCCTGGCCTTCACCACTCGGAAACACCAATAGTTTCCCAGGGTCGGATCAGTCCATGGTGCGGATAGGGACATCCAAACAATTGAGAAGCCATAAGAGGCTTAGTGGAACATGAAGAGAGACAATAACTTAGAAATATGAGGCCCTTTAGGTATGTTGGCCAATCTTGCACAACCTTGCCAGAGTGCGGCGCTAATTTATCGCAACTACCGGAAAAGAGGCGTACACTACGCGTCTCCTAATGAAAAGATTGTCTCTAATCATATTAAACCTATCCTATCGAGCTGAATAGAAAAGGTTTTTAGTCGGTAGCATGCCGGGCTAAACAGAGTTATAGCATGGACAGCGACCTCAGTGAAAAATTATTGGTGGCGGGAGAAAGTGCTGCATATATAAATGTTGCTGTATAGTGTTTCCTACGTGCACTGCAGTCCTATATTTTTCTACAAATAAACAAAACATATAAATTGATGGCCACTTGCCATATATAAACTAACCAGAACAATCAATACAATGTGAAATGATCAGAATAATATATATAGTACAGGTTGAGGAACCTACTACGATGCGGTTAGCAAAAACACCTTACAGAAAATAAGAATAACTATAAACAGATACAGAAATTATAACTAGCTGTCCTAAGACCGTTACGGTGCCTTTTATACAGATACGATATAATTATCAAAGATGTAATTAACGGGATAATTAAAATGTCAAGTATAGTTACTTGAATAATCGGTAGCCATTCTTAAGCCTGGGCTATCTTGTTACTGAAATTGATATGTCACCCTTGGTTTGACGTGGGTTGATGCGTTCCCTGGAAGTTGGAAAGTTCCCACATGCCGGTTTCCGCAAACAGGATACCCACAAGCAGCCCATGACGGCAGCGGATCGAGCTCAGGACGGTAATCACAACATAGAACATCTAACGAGTAGTCAGCAAGAGATACAATAACATTACTGCTATGACGAAAGTGAAAGTTCCCGTACACCAATGGTACGGATGGAAGTTGCCTACAACCCGATCATAAGCGGGGTGTGTTGAATGCGGATGAAGATACATAACTAAGCTTAATGGTGTGGGATACGCCAGCCAGCTCTGAAGACGTACCGGGCAAAGTTTACGTTGCTGCGGTCAAAAAGCTTAGATAAACTTGCACGACATCAGTGCGTGGATGGCTGAATAACCACTTTTTGGGGCGTGGCCGGCAGATCCGGCGAGTCATCCACCAAAGAACATCACTGCCTCACATCTGTAGAATTACATTTTTAGGCCAGGAAAGGCCTCACCACAAGTTCGTGTTCCGAGTTAGTTCTTGATGTATTCGTGAACAATATTTAAAAGTTCCAAAAATGCTCCCGCACTGTAGTTCTGATCGACCGGTCGGGTACCGGCCGTACCAGCTAAGCTGGGTACGCGCCGCCCGTCTAGGATTCGTTCTCTGAACACGCCCCTCTGGGTAGGGCTATAAGCGTATATGGGCCTATGGGAGAGAGCGTGTCGAAAAATGACTAAGTTCGTTAAAACACCTTATGCTTATGCGTGCCAGGATGCTGTTTCTATGGAGCGCGTAGTTGTGACCTAGATAGGATGGCGCTTATAGTGTACCGAGTTGGTACTCTGTAATTCTTATTGATTGTCTGTTCCCGCTAAATCTGGCATTAATCAAGACCAGAATTCGACGGGCTTTCCAACTCTGTAAACCATTTCAAAAGCGGTTGAGAAATGGCTGAGTTATCCAGGAAAACTCTTCTTGATTATCTTCAAAATATTGCCTTGACGTCATAACCACGTGGACACAAAGCTTCTAGAATGTTCTAGAACGTTCGACGATGCTATTATTAGCTGTGTGCTGATTGGCTGTTGCTCGAAAAATGATTGGATGAAGGCTGCACCTGTGACGTTATGGAGAGTATAAAAGGAGAAGCGATCCAGTGATCCAGAGCATCCTTGTCTAGGGGCCGAACAGGTTGGACCTGTAGTTGCTGCGATCGACAGATATTACGCATATGACTTCAGTTTCCATCGCGTTTCCGTAGCTAGCAGTAGCCACCCACCGCACTAAAACAGTTTTTGTAACTCCCCATCTGCGGGAGTAATTTGGAACTTTTGATAATCGTTCACGAATACTACATCTACATTCAGAGCACAAACTTGCGGTGAGGCCTTTGCGGTCTGAATATGTGAGTCTACAGATGTAGAGACAGGATGTTCTATGATGGATGACTCACCGGATCTGCCGGCCATGCCTAAAAGTGGTATTTCAATCGCTGCTGCACACATTGTGTCGGTTCTTTCGACTTTCGACCACAGCAAGTAAACTCTGCCCGGTGCGTTTTCAGAGCTGGTTGACGTACCCAGCACCGTGAAAGCTTTGTTTTGTATCTTCATTTGCCTCTGACAAGCCCCGCTTGTGACGGGTTGTTTACACCTTCCATCCGTGCCATCGGTGTACAGGAACTTTCTTCACTACATAGTACTATCGTGTCTTTTACTGACTGCTCGTTCGACATTCTATTAGGCCTACAGCACTAAGCGATGCACTCCCACCATGAGTGTTCTTGCGGAACTCTTGTTTGCGGAAAACAGCTTACGGGAACCACCTGCGGGAACATTCCAGCTTCCGGAGAGCGCATCATCTCACGTCGACTACAGATCTACGTCTCAATTTCAGTAACACGGTAGCCTAACTTGGGAATGACTACCGAGTATTCAAGTAACTATACTTCACCGGTTAATTATTTCCCTATATAGGTTTTGTTAATTATCTCGTATTCCTACTAACGGTTCCGATGACTAAAAGGAACCGTAACGGTCTTAGAACCAATAGTTATAATTTCTGTATATGTTAAATAGTTATTTTCATTTTCCTCAATGTGTTGCTAACCGCACTATAGTAGGTTCGTCAACCTGTATTACTATATATATATATATATATATATATATATATATATATATATATATATATATATATATATATATATATATATATATATATATATATATATATATATATACATCTTAATCATTGCCACCGTATTGTTTGTTCTGGTTAGATAACGTAGGTATATGGCCAGTGGCCATCCATTAAATTGTTTTGCTTAAGTTATAAGAAATATAGGAATGCAGTGCACGTAGGAAACACTATACAGCAACATTTATATATGCAGCATTTTCTCCCACCACCAAAAATTGTTCACTGAGGTCGCTGTCCATGCTATAACTCTATTTAGCCCGGCATGCTACCAACTAAACCTTTTCTATTCAGCTCGATAGGATAGGTTCAAAATGATTAGAGACACTTTCTTCATTACATACTGTGTAATATATTCTTCTCTTCCGGCAGTGCGATAATCTATCCCTACACTCCAGTAAGACTCATAACTCCAAGATTTTGTCTCTCTTCATATTCCTCTTAGCCTTGTGGTTTCTTAATTGTTTGGACGTCCCTATCCGCACCATGGGCTGATCCGACTCTGGGAAACTATTGGGGTTTCCGAGTGGTGATAGCTAGGGTGCAGTATCACATACACATTCCCGTTTATCTTCGGATACTTAGTAGATAGTACTATAAGCCATTGTAGGAAAGCACTGCGAAAACACATGTATTAATTATTATTTTATTTACTGACAACCCTCCCGCACTGCAGTACAAAACTGGCAACTTGTATATAAACCTAACGACAGGTTAAATGCTTAGTTCCATAGGACCCGGTGACGGGCGAGATACGTATTCTCACCGAATTCTGTTAAAATGTCTGGGCATGATATTCAGATCTGCCACGCCCTTATGGGAAGGACGTTTACGGTGTGCATTCGTCTCTCTTACCCCCACCATAACGATATGAGATATGGCCTAATAATGCCTCCGTGAAAGGTAAACCATGTCCTGTAATGTTTCATGTGGTTGCAAACGGAATGTCCGGATTCTCACCCAGTTCAGAGATCCTGCTAAGTAACATGTATGAGCACTGTCTACAGTATTGAAGTCCTCGGGAATCTGATCTCCGTGACAGCCGTGTCTAATAGCTAGGTAGATATCGGCCAGCTATGGCCTAAACTAATTCTTGTTCTGAAAACAACTAAATGGAATTAAGCAAAGTAGAAGTCCTAATTCAGCATATTGGCAATCACATAAGATGGTAATGAAGGAATGCATCGGGAATCTTCCTTTCCGTCTTCACGTAAAACAGTACGCACCCCTATAGACATAATCTCACTAGGTATGGTCTTTTCTTTTTACAGCATTTCTGTTTGAAATATTAGAGTGGGCTTATTTTTGCCTACTATTCTTCTCCCGCTTTAAGCCGTGATGACACCTTCCCGAGACGGAGGCCCGCACGAGGCACTTGCCTCTCGCAAGGATTCAGCGACGACGGTCCACGCCAGGATAATACTCCTCAACCAACCTAGCACTAGGAGTAGTGCCCACGTGAGGCACATCACTTTTTCGTCTGAGACAGCCTTCTTCCTTTCAGCTTAGAGGTATAATAACTTATTAAGTTAAATAGCCATGTCTCGTGTACGGGAGCCTCCCTTGCGGGGATACCTCTGTGGAACTACGAGTCTGTGTGGTACCTCCGGGAGCCCCATGGTTAAAAGTTCATCTACCTGCCTCTATGTCTTGTATTTTCATATGCTCTTATTGTAGTTTTATCTAGCATATTTTGAATTAGTTTGGTAAACTCATTGTATAGACTTATATTTTTAGGTCACCAAATCAAATCTTGTAAGTCCATAGATCACGAAATTGTTATGGATAGGTATACTGGTGACACAAACTCTTGGGATGAGACCGTTGTGTTTAATGTTCGCGACAATGGTCGCATGGCCCATCCGGAGCGATTGAGTTCCACCGGCCTTAGGAGCCGGTTTTTGTTTCCCGCAGGGCAGTCTCGTTCAAGATCCGTCACCCTGAGACCAGATGCTAACCAGTGTCGTCACTCGTCGTGCACTTACGGCACAGCGAGTCGACATGAGACATCGGATCGGCCTGACACTACCCGGTGAGCTACAGGGGGCTTGAAGAACAACAGTAATAATGCGCAGCGAACTCATGCCCACACTATATAGTGAGCTCAGTTCAATACCATCCCCGTTCAGCGATGACTCCCTCGATCAAGCGGTAGCCTCATACGATGGATTCTCAGCACACATGCTCACCGACTATGCCAGAAATTCTGCGGAATCAACAACTCTGCACTATAACCTGTTTTCACCTGTTAGCGATGGCACCTTTCGAGATGCCTCACAGGCAGGAACAGAATTTAGAACCATTTTGGATGTCCGCGACAGGCCAACTCCAACAGGGCCGAATCGTGGATGACTCCGACAAAGACCCGACTACGGGCATATATACAGCCCTTCAGACTACTATCGTTCACCCATGTCATCTACGGAGACAGTATGACCGGGTGATAATCCACCACATAGACAACCTCCTGCACCGCCCCCTTCTACCGAAACGCTATATTCAAGGGGAACACCGCGTAGTCATCGGGAGGAATTGACACCACCATTTCGCCGGTATATTAGTCATGCCACATATTATAACCGTCAGCCACTTGCACCACTGCCATATGAGGAACAACAGCCCTCACAGTGAGAGGAACGACTGCACACTCTCCCCCGCAATCCGCCTTCCGTTCATAGACCGATGCCGGTCTATAGCTCAACAAATGGGGCGGACTCAGTAAATTGGAGTACACATGTCCTAGCTCCTCGGCATTGGCATCGACGGGAGACACCAACACAACCACCACCGGCACCACGACCAACTACAGTACAATCCTCACTTTCTCAGATACCCGCACCACCCAGATTTCAACCACTTCATTCTTCCCGCGGTTTTGGCTGAGTCATCCTCCCTCCCGAATTTAGCGGGGAGAATGACTGGACCAACTATAAAATCCAGTTCGAAATAATAAGTCGGACTAACCACTGGGACGATAGCCAGATGGGTGAGTATCTTGCAGCAAAACTTTCGGGAAAAGCTCTGCAAGTTCTTGCGAGTTGGGAACGGATTGTACACCTACCTACACCCAACTGGAACGAGCACTCACAGAGATATTTGGCGACACAGCTCTTGGAGAAACTAGTCGTCTGCAACTTAAAAATCTTCGACGACGTGCGGGAGAAACTCTAGCTAGCCGAATTCGAAGGCTAGTCACCCGCGCATATCCGAGCACCAATACGGAGGGCGTACTTCACTTGCATCTCGATACTTTCATCGATGCATTTAGGGGTGAACCCGCTCTAAAAGAAAAACTATTTCTCAGTGACCACGGAAGTTTGGCCCAAATAATGGCAACCGCGGTTTGTATCGAGAACTTTCTAGAGCGGGAGAAAGATAACCGGCGCCAACTCCATCCTATCAATGAGATAGAGGGAGCAGCTATCGCCCTGGCCAGTAGTGCTCCCCCAAGCTCAGCAACACCAACCGCACAGACACCACCACCATCAGAAACACAGAAGACCAGTCAGAATCAAGTGCATGGACGTAGGACCCATGCCCGCAGAGTAGGGTACAGTGGAGCCCCAGAGTGCGGAAACCAGCGCAACAACAACAACAACGGCAACATGAGAGAGTGGATAGACGAGATTAATAAACAGATCTCCGCACTTACCAATTTAGTAACTACACACATCACTAACCTCGCCACCACACAGTTTAGAACAGCAAGTACTACCAGCACCACACCACCACCGAACACCTGTTTCGGATGCGGTCAGCCAGGACATTGGAGGGAGCGGTGTCCTAACCGACATCCCTCCACAACACCTGCTCCAGACCGCAGCAGACTGCACCCAGAGAAACAGTCAAACTATTAAGGGTACCGAATTACACGGAGCCACTTCGGTGCCCGTATCCTTCTCAGTCCAACACCAAAATACACGGCTTCCAATATGTCCATGCCGACGTTGCCTCCCCCATCCGCAGGTTGTAGTACCTCCGCTGAAACCACATTTCTGAAAGCACCATGTCCCGCCACCAAGACACCATATTCTCGGTGCCCCCTGGTGATATGCAGAACACCACCCCAATCAGCATCATCTTCCGCATCCACAGACAGTAGCGATTCGGGAGAGATGATTCATTCCGCCTCATGGATTCGCAAGCGCATACATGGATGGAAGAATGCACATCCATGCAAACCACGCTGTTTCTTTTGTGCTTCAACAAAACATCCCATGAAGCATTGTCAGAAATGGCTTGCACAGGTAGAACTTATCTGTCATCCTGTATGCGTCGCTGTCTATACTAATACTGCTCACACAGAAACGACAACAATGCCACCACCATTGCTACCCCCAGCTCCGTCCTCACCGCAGCCCACACCCCAGCGGAGATGACGAACTGGCCCATCCCTCACTCAGCCACCTGCAACATTGCGAGAAGCAATACGGAGACAGTCAGAATATATACAGAGTGATGCTGCTCCCCTTCCATTATTGCGGACAGCATCATTGGAAACTCTTCCGCAGGTTCATCGTAAAGTAATCTACAAATGTGCCTGTGTGTTTAGTGGCGTTTCTACAAGCGCCACCGTCGACACCGGAGCTTCTATTACAGTTTTTAACCAGCGCTTATATGAGAGCATCCAACCTCATAACACCCCCCCCCCCTCCCCCCCCCCCCCCTTAACCCTACAAATATTTACCTACAGATGGCAACAGGAGCAGATATACCCGTGGCCAGTGTAGTTAATCTAGTCATTCATATCGAGGAAATGCAATTCATTCAGAGAGTTGTCATCGCCTCCATTCATAATGACGCCCTACTTGGCTTTGATTTTCTCAGTGCCAGCGAAGCCATTATACACTGCAGACAGCAGGAACTTGACATACATGGCTGACGGATACCTCTCGGACCAGCATTGTCATTATATGATTCGTGTGCAGTAATACTATCAAGTACTGCCACGGTTGAGCCGGGACAGGAACGGAGCCTATGGGCAACTGCACCACAGTTAGGAAGCAACACACACATCGCCATGCTGGAACCGACCCTGATTATATGATCGCCTCACAATGCTCAAGTCCCCGCATAATAGTGGACACTGATAAAGGGAAGATACCCTTTAGAGTATTCAATGGTACCGCAGATCCCATCACCCTGGAACCAGGATTACGCTGCGGCCATTTAGTGGACATAATTTCACTGGAAACACCTGCACTTTCCAACACAACACCACCGCTGACTAATGATTCACCATCTACACGATTTATATCTGCGTGCCACTATTGGATTATTGTAATCACAAAAACGAAAAATTCGGAATTTATTACATAAATATCACGATAGTTTTTCCTCTGGAGATATGGATCTCGGAGAGACTCATCTCGTACGACACTCCATCGATAGAGGCAATAATCGCCCCGTACGACAACCGGTACGACGTCTTCCCATTCACTAAGAAGCGGAAGCACACCAACATGGAAATGACATGTTGCGAACAGGTATTATCGAACCCTCAGCTTCTCCATGGGCTAGCCCTATACTGCTAGCAGGCAAAAAGGATGGAACCTTGCGGTTTTGCATTGACTACCGCCGCCTTAATGATCTTAGCATTAAAGACACTTATCCATTACCATGGATAGATCAGGCCTTGGATTCCTTGTCTGGAGCCAAGTAGTTTTGTACCCTTGATTTAGCTAGCGGTTACTGGCAAGAAGCCATGGATGAAACTGATATGGGAAAGTCCGCATTCGTTTGTAGGGATGGTCTTTTCCAATTCCCCAAGATGCCCTATGTGTTGTGCAATGCCCCCCAGAACTTTTGAATGACTCATTGAGCAGGTATTGACTACCCTGCAATGGGAGATCTGTCTCTGTTACATCGATGACATAATCGTCTTCGGACCCACGTTTGAGCAAACCTTAGTAAATTTAGACACCGTGCTATCAAGATTCTGCGCAGCTAATTTGAAACCCAAGCCAAAGAAATGTCATCTCTTCAGACAGAGTGTCGAGTTCCTGGGACACGTCATATCCAGTGATGGAGTGGCTACACAGCCATCAAAAACTAAGGCAGTAGCAGAGTGGCCATGGCCCTCTTTGGTTACGGAGACACGGAGCTTCCTTGACTTATGCCAGTACTATCACCGTTATATCTGACATTTCAGCGAGATTGCTTCACCCCTCTACCAGATCACCGAGAAAGATCGACCCTTTGAGTGGACGAGTGAGTGTGAAGGCTCCTTCAAGGCACTGAAGGAACTCTTGACAACCGCCCCGATTCTTGCTCACCCTAATCCAAACCTTGATTTCATGTTAGACACTGATGCGTCAGCTTTCGCTATTGGCGCAGTTCTATCTCAGGTCACTGAAGACTGAACAGAACAGGTGTTGGGTTCTGGTTAGCATACTCTGAATAAAATGGAGAAAAGATACGCAACCACCAAGCGAGAATTATTGGTGGCGGTCCATTTCATCAAATATTATAAACACTTTGTGCACGGGCACCCTTTTACACTCTGTACAGACCATGCCTCACAACGCTGGCTCAGGAACCTGAAGAATCCGGAGGGCCAGATAGCAAGATGGCAGGAATCCCTACAGACCATGCCTCACTACGGTGGTTCGGGAACTTAAAAAAAACCACAGCCATCTCTGGAGTTCCCCGAATTGCGGTGCACAGAGTGGAATCCGGAGACAATCGCACACCACCAAACAACAGACATGAAGACACGAAATATATACGCGTGTATTCAGGAGGGGGTACGTCCTCCTAAGGAATCGGTAACACCTTTATCCCCCATGGCTAAATATTATTACCAACGGTTCGAAGAATGTCAATTAATAAATAACGTTCTGTACATTAATGACCGCTTGGTAGTTCCGGAAAGTTATCGAGAACTTATATTGAAACAACTACACAATAACGCCGGACATTTGGCCGTGGAAAGGCCTGTTGCCCGTATCAAACTGAGATTCCACTGGATCGGGATTCATGGTAGTGTCAAGGCATGGGTTGCCAAATGTATCCCATGCCAAAGATGCACTGTTGGCCAACACTATATCGCACCATCACAAATTAAGATTGTTGGTGCACCATGGGAGCGAGTGCTATCAGAAATAAATACATCCTCATATTACAAGATTATCTTACGAAGTTGGTAGAAGCATTTGCCATCCAAGAGGCATCCACCATAGCAGAGGTCATGGCCAGCAATGTGTTCTGCCGCTTTGGTATGCCTTATGAATTGCACTCCGATCAAGGAAGTAATTTTGAGAGCCGGCTCATATCAGAGTTCTGCAAATTATTCCATATCGTCAAAACAAGGACAACTCTGTACCACCCTCGGAGCGACGGGACGGTAGAGAGATTCTACAGAACTCTCACGGAGATGCTTCAGAAACACGCCTTCATTGTAGAGATTGGGATCAATGGCTCCTGTATGTGCTAATGGCTTACCGCACTTCGGAACATTCCAGCATGGCTACACCCCTGCTCGACTAATGTTAGGCCGTGAATTAGACTTACTCCTGGACCTGACCATGCCATGGATACCACGGAGAAAAATTCACCATCTCTCTATGTCAAACTCTTGCTGCAAAAGATAGAACAAGCCCATGAGCTAGTGAGAGAAACACTATCCACTGCACACCAGCGGCAAAAGACATGGCACGACCGGAAAGTGCATGGAGATCCATATGAAGCATGAAGAATGGTTTGGGTACCTGATTCACGACGGTCTGCAAACGTGCCAAGTAAACTGAGTTACCAGTGGAAAGGCCCCTATATGGTACTAGGTAAGACATCGGACGTGACCTACCGCATCCGTGCTTCGGATTGCCTGACCTCAGTCATCCACTTCGATCGACCTAAACCTTGTGTCAGTAACGACCCAGCACCAGAGCTCGGACTGGGCGTTTCTCATGACACCGGTACCCAGACAGATATTTCTACGGAAATTAATATTCCCATGGTTAGCGCAGAGCACTGCTGTGTCATTTCAGCCCCAGTTCTACCAAGCTAGAACGTGGATGAACAAGCGGCTAATGCTGACGACGATGACGAGATACATACTCGCCCTCTCCCTCCTCAGCGCGGGTCTACTAGATCTGGGAAGTCCTATCTGAAGAATTTTGTGTTTGTTTTGTCCAAGGGACTGGATGGAAAAGTTGTTCCTCCAATCTCTTCCCACTCCCACCCACTTCATGCTATACCCCCCATCATAGAGTTACCACAAGCAGAAGCTGAGGCTGACCCAAGCCATGCTTCCTGTGGGATGGAACATGTGGTGAATAGCATGGAAGTGAAGAGGCTGGATGAAGCCTTGGCATGTCTAGAACCGCAGAACCGCACAACAAGGTGTACCCGACCAATTCCCAAAATCGTGAAACCACAATCCCCCAAGGGATGCACTCTCCGAAAGTCCCACCCACGCCACCACTCCAATTTGCGTCACTTATCTACACACCAAGTTCGGACATCACCAGCCCAGTCCAATTCACACTCCACTCATCATCTGTTGACCGTCAATCTTCAGGTATGAGAGAGACTGC
This sequence comes from Chaetoderma sp. LZ-2023a, assembly GCA_034401795.1. Taxonomy (NCBI): domain Eukaryota; kingdom Metazoa; phylum Mollusca; class Caudofoveata; order Chaetodermatida; family Chaetodermatidae; genus Chaetoderma; species Chaetoderma sp. LZ-2023a. Next base: position 124,399,813 of record CM067369.1, read on the forward strand.
TGCAACAGAGGAGGTGGCATCCCGCACCGCATGAACCAACATTATTCCCCGCGGTGGGCAGGGATGCAGCCTGTTCAGGAGACTCAGCTCGAATTTTCCAAGTGTCTAAAAACTATGACAGGACACCAACCGTCGTGTAACGGGAGATGACAACATCCCCCTATCCAAAGGCCACCCTATCCAATAGGCCTACCATACTCCCCTGTGAGCAGTCAGAACTCACACAACAGACAGAACGTCAACACTTACAAAGAACACACCTGCCTTCAGGACTGGATACGTCAATTCATCATTACGCCTACATCACAAACTTGCTCTGTTATACTCAGCATAAGAGAGACATTCAACATCGGCAACAACAGCATTTAGCAGCACCTACCGGTCTTAATTAATTACCAGTAGAGACAAAAGATTTCCTGCGACAAATTCCTCCCGCACAAAACTGCGGGAAAAGTAATACCTCCCGCAGACTACATCTCCCATAAATAACAACAGACTTGGCGTTCACCAGCATGGAAAACTGGAATGTACCCACTTCGCTTATAACATTAGCATCATACAGCAGCCCGGACATCCCGACAAGAGCATTATCATCAACAGAACGCAACCAACACCTTACGGGAGAACTGATCATATGGATATCAGGAATGCACACAGCCATTTACAGTATGCGTCACAGGGGAGACACTTGTCCAGCGTCCTCCCTTACCCCTTTCTCCTGACGTCGTACGGAAACAGCTAAACTACATACGTCATCTACACGTAATAACAGTCAATATTATTAAGAGAGCAAGATGCCCGCAATGTCGTCAGTCACAAGTAGGATTTTACTACCGAAAAGTTGAATTCGACAATGGTTTGATCAAAGTTACGACAGCATCCACCAGGTCATCTTCGCTCTAATGTAACTCTGTCCCACCCATGGGCTCGGCCATTACACAGTGAAATACCCTCAGGGTTCGATAAAGTTGACATTCACGCCGCAACCCTCCCCTCACACATTTAGTGGCCATAAATGCATCACCATCACCACAGCGTAAGTACCATCCACAGAGAACCAGTCATGCATAACAGATTCAAATCACCAACATGACAGAAACACAGACACTCAGGTTGACTGTATTCACAATCTCCGAACGACGGCATTGTAATCATAAAAATTGTGACACACATGTTTGCGAGTTGTACTGTAATTTAGCCATTACTAAAATGATACAAATGTGTTTGGTCTAAGCCGGGACGGAGCTAGTTCTACCAATCTTGATGGGATCAGTAACATTGATCTACCGCATGAATAGAACTGTTTAAACCACTCATAAATATTACTTGCAACTTTACTGTTAAATTTTTTATTAGGAGCACAACTGCTCCACCGTGCTACAAATCATTAGCGCACGGGCTGGTAAAGTGACATCAAAAATCCTGCAGTAAAATCACAGAGAGAATTTCAAAAATTCTTTCCTGTGCATTCCAGTCTATGATCAACATGGACTGAGAACTACCTATTACAGACACTTACCAAGACGCATGTTAAAGAACTCGCGCAAATACAGGACATTATAAAGATCTTGATGTAACATATATATTTTTATCTCTCGCCTCTGCAACAGACTGCATCTCAGCAACAGCATTTTGGCCGTCGCCATAGACAGCATGCGCGTTTCCGATCAACCATGTGCTTTTTAGAGCCACGTAACATTTACTACTATTTCCAGTGAGTTGGATCAAATGCTTTAAACAAAAGAGCCACCCAAAAATGCAACTACCACAGCGTGATGGAGGAGTGGCGAGGGTGAGTCCGAGAGATTACCGCTGACGTCACCTGGCTCCCGCGCACCCCATCAGGCGCTCCAGCCTAAAATTCGAATAGGTAAGTTCATAAGCATCCAACCTGGAAAACCGCCTAACGCTAATTAAAAGGTGAGGCGCCGCAAGGACAAAGTAGTACCGTGTTTCTATGTTGATCGGAGGCTGTTAAATGTGCGAAATAAAGACAAGTTTAATGAGCCATTCTTCCAATAGTTACAACTACTCCCCTCATATGGGAGGAATTACTCCTAAGACGTCCAGGCAAAGAGCAAGGAAATATTCACATATGTAAGGGAGCTAATCGTATGAATTGTATGTCACAATTTTATGGACGTTGATTGGATAGTGGCGATCGAAAGTGTAAATTGTCAACTTTCTGACGGGAGTTCTAAAGCCTAATTTTTTAACGATTTCCTAGAAGAATTTATGGGGAATATATTCCTTAAAAAGTTTCAGTCCACTTACATGGTTCGAAGGGTCAAATTTGATCTACAGGGCTTTAGTAATTATAGGATTTTTCAATATTTGCAATCAGCCTTTAGTAGAGTAATGAAGAAATATGCAACGAACGAGTGATAAAATTCAAAATCAAATGTTTACTTTCTTTCTTTATAATGTACAATATTTATAATTCTAAGTAATACCTAATCCTAAAATTATCCTATTGTAATGGTCCAAAACTTTGAAGAAGTTGACAAAACCTTTAATTTTTCATTAACTTAAATTCCTTTCATTGATAACTTGACATCCAAACTTCCAGTGTCCAAATTTTATTGCATCGATTCACTGACTGATCAATGACACCATCTCTGCTCCGGTACAGTATTGAATTTACATGAGTAAAATTTCTCCCCTCACTGACCCCCTGAACAACCATAAAAAAAATATAACAAAGAATTTATTAGATCAGTTATCATCAACATTTTAAAATACGTTTCCATGTTTGCGAATGTATATTCAATAATGTGTCAACATTTTATACATGCACATACATGGCGGCAAGCATGTCAATTTCAATTTCAAGGAAACACCAACTATAAATAATAGGTTCTTATACTATGTTAAATCACTGTATTATTATAAATTCTCAGATTAAGGCGGCAGCCATAGTAAACTTGAAAGATCAATGACTTAGAGGGCGGCAAATCAATGTCAAATAATTTCACAATTTTCCTGCCATGGAGGTTCCAAAATGTAATAATCCATGTGAAGTCATTGACCATCATTATCTTCTCAATTAGTAAGATTTTGAAAATAATGAATATTCAATCACCTCAGAACAAAGATAGTAACTTAATTAGACTTTCATATCTTTCCACATATTTCTGACCTGGATATTACATTGTAGATCACACCAAGTAAGAGCAAAGTCATGATTCCATATGATTACGATGTTTCAATATACACCAAATACTTCTCTACTCTGTCACATTTCATCGCCAAATATTTCAAAGAGAAGTACAATCCCAAACGCAATGTCACCCCGGAACATAATTGATTTTTATCAATAATGTTTCAAGATACAGTGAGTCACAGATTACATCCATCCATTTTAAACTGAATATTCTTTTGGATATGGGCTGGACTATAGAAAACCTGGGATAACAGCTTATAGATACCGATATACCAATTCAAATCTCTTTAGAGTAACAAGGTCAGTACAAGTTTGAAAATAGATTACATCAATACAAATATAAATCTGAAATCTCATGTCAAAATTCTTAAACTTCTATTTAAACTAATGTATGAACTGGTGTTCATTGTTCAACCAATTTGGCGGAAGGTGATGCTGTCCTATACAGCAACATATTCCCCAAAAAACATTGAAAAATGCACACAAGTTCCTTAGCCTTTGACAACATAAAAAGGTAATATTGACATCATTGTGCCATGGGTTTAAAGCCGAATTTAAATTAACTAGTTTGATAGCAATCTAAAATATTTCCTAAATGCAATTTTCACATTTATCCCCAAATTAAATGAGATATTCGCGAACCATTGTACCTGTCATTCATGTCTCTGGTCTATTTCGAGTCATCACAATATTAGATGAAATTCTGAAAACAATTCAACTGCAAATTAAACGAAATCAAGGATTTCTTTTTTCACGAGAGAGTTGATACTTACCTCCCTAATACTTTTGATATTGCTAAATATCGGCTTTCGCTCAATAAACACTCAGATTAAAACAGTTAGGTGCCCCTACTGGGCAGGGAATCAGAGCGTAGTCTGGCGGATGCCAGCCCCACCACCGCGCATGCGCAGACTAGCACTTCCTCTGACTAATTTATTGGCTGATACACATGCAACTATTAAGAGCATGAAGACCGAGCCTCTGTGGGGTGGAGAGGCCGGGTCCGTATCTAGGGAGGTAAGTATCAACTCTCTCGTGAAAAAAGAAATCCTTGATTTCGTGTATTTCACATCAAGAGTATACTTACCTCCCTAATACTTTTGATATTGCCAGAATTCGACAGTGAATTCGGCGGGAGGGAGGCGAGGTCAAAAGACCAGCTCATCCCTATACGCTTTTCTGTGTTTAAGGCACTTAAACTTCTGAAACTGTATGAAAAAACAGTCAGGATTTGACTAGCCATCGGATAACACCACCGATGTATGAGAGATGACCGAATGTCATATGCGCTCCCCCCCCCCCTCCTTCCTGTGAGGAAGAGTCGAATGACCTCAATGTCCTATACGCTCTCTACGTACAAGTGCCATGTACTACAGGACAGAGACGAAAAAGCTCCCTTTTCGTATACTCTCAACAATGAACCACATAAATACACAAAACCACCATCATATTAATAACGGGTAACGTGACAAGACAATCAACAATGGACAACCCATGCACAAGACTGACCTTGTTGAAAAGGCTGCTGACATCATCTTCCCATTGGTGAAGAATGATGCAGTCCCAAAAAAGTGGTTATTTCCATAAATTAATTGTGAAATATATAAGCAATGAGGAAACCTCATCAAAAATATAAACCTAGTTATTTTTTCAAAATCGACAAGGCGAGAGGATTAGAGGTGTCACGGAGATAATGGTCTGTAAAACTTGACTCACAGTGCCACTGAGCCACCGACATAATATCATCCACAGGGACCCCATTAAATAGGGCAGTGGATGTCACTACGCCGCGGACACTGTGAGCCTTGGCCACGTCAACCTGCTTCCCGGTGGCGGATTTATGACAAAACTGAATGCATTCTACAATCCACCTGGAAATGGTGTCCTTAACAGCCCTGCCATGGGGTTCAATATATGACAACCATAACGCCGACTGGTCGGTGCGCCACTCCGATGTACGTTGTTTGTACCGGAGAAGCGCCCGGACGGGACACCATGCTTTAGAATTAGGATCATATCTAGTTAAAGCAGGCAAAACAATAGGTTGACCTGGATATTTCAACGACTGATTCTTAGCCAAGAAATTAATCCTAGGTAGCAGCTTAAGGCCTTCCCCTGAAACCACAAAAAGGTCATCCTCGGCTGATAAGGCATGAATTTCACTTCTACGCCTAGCCGAGGCTGCAGCAATTAAAAACACAGTCTTCAGTGTTAATAGTTTCATAGAAATGGAACTAAGTGGTTCAAAAGGCTTATCACCTAGTACTTGAAGCACTAGCGATAAACTCCAAGACGGAATCACAGGGGGATTCGTTGGTCTTAGATTGCCCATGCCTTTAATTAATACATTTAATGTATTTACCTGATCACTTCCCCTCTTAGCCAAGCAAGGAATAACAGACATTAAAGCTGACTTATAACCAGCAATAGAGTTAGGCTTGAGGCTATAGGCATCATACAGGTGACAGAGGAAATCAGCTACTACCTGAATAGATGAATCCATTGGATCAATACATCTTTTTGAGCACCATTCTGCAAATCTGTTGATTTTATAATTATATGCTCTGGAGGTTGACCCCCTCCTGGCTTTGGCCATAAACATGGCTGCTTGCTCAGAAAAGCCCTCCTTAATTCTAGATTCCTTGACAACATCCACGCAGTCAATCTGAACATTGACGGATTGTTGTGAAGGGCCTTGCCCTGGAAGATAATGTCGTCCATCAGAGGCAGAGGAACCGGATTGCAGACCAGAAGGTCCAGCAGATCCGTATACCATGATCGGCTTGGCCAATCCGGGGTGATCAGAAGCACTTGACATTCCTCTTGCCTGATTTTCTGAAGAATTTTTGGAATCAGGATTGCTGGAGGGAATGCGTATGCATACATTCTCCCCCAGCTGATAGCTAACGCATCTGTTGCGAAAGCGCTTGGATCCGGAATCGGAGAGACGTACGTCGTCATCTTCGCATTCTTCTTCGTTGCGAACAAATCGATGTTGGGTTTCCCCCAATGGTCGAACAGACGATCCGCCACACATTGATTTAGTTGCCATTCCGTGGGTAAAACACTCATCCTCCGGCTCAATGAGTCTGCTAGCAGATTTAACCTTCCCGGAATATGAACTGCTTTCAAGGTAATCTGGTGATCCAGGCACCAACAAAGCAGTCCCCATGTCATCATACAGAGACTGGGCGACTTCGTTCCGCCCTGGCGGTTTATGTAAGTCACAACTGTTGAGTTGTCTGAACGAATAAGAACAATCTTGCCCTGAACTTTCTGTAAGAAATGTTCCAGGCCCAGGACTACTGCTCTTAGCTCCAGTAGATTTATATGTTCCTTTGACTGTTGCAGATTCCAAAGCCCTGATATCGTGGATTCTTCCAGGCAAGCTCCCCAGCCCTCCATCGATGCATCTGTATACACAGTCACCTGAGGGTGGGGAGGGGTTAGCATAACCCCCACCAAGAGATTCTCTGTGTCCATCCACCATTGCAGGTGATGAATCAGAGGCGCCAACACTGACACGTTCGAGTCCAGCGAACCTGTACTCTGGGTCCATTGTGTCATGAGAAATAACTGGATCGGCCACCTGCGTAAGGCGGCCTGAGGAATGACTGGTTCCAATGAAACCATCAACCCCAGCATTCTCAAGTAAACCCATGCCAGGACATGACGACTGTCGCACACTGATTGAATCAATGAGATGAGTTTCTGAACTCTCTCCTGAGTAGGAAAAACTTATCCTGTCTCTAGATCGAAGAACATCCCCAGGTAAACAAACTTCTGGGATGGAGTCAGCTCTGATTTTGGGAAATTGATCATCCAGCCCAAGTCTGTGAGAGTCTTCAAAACAATCTCCAGACTGGCCGATAAACTTTCCTGGGTGTGCGCTTTCAACAGCCAGTCATCTATGTACGTGTGGACTGCTATGCTTCTCCTGCGGAGGTATGCGGTGATCGCAAGAACCACACGGGTGAAAACCCGAGGAGCCGTGGAAATTCCGAAGGGTAACACCCTGAATTCCCACTGTCTGCCCTGGAATGCAAATCTCAGGAAGCGACGGAAACTCCTGTGTATGGGGATGTGGAAATAAGCGTCCTTCAAATCTATCGACGCTGTCCACATTCCCCTCTCTAACCCCGCCAACACCGAGCGCACAGTCTCCATCTTGAAACTGGGCGTCTCTATGAACTTGTTCAATGGCTTGAGGTTGAGAATTGGTCTCCACCCTCCGGTGTTTTTTGTTACTAAGAACAGGGTTGAATAGAAGCCCGGACACCTTTGTGCCGGCTGAATAGCTCCTTTTTGTATGAGGGAATTTATTTCCTCCTTGATACACAACCTTTGCTCTGGATCTCTCGGATTTGGAGTCCAGATCGGCACTAGAGACAGTCACGATGGCGGGCCTGTCATCCAATCGGGATGATACCTGACTGAAAGCCATCGCAAGACTAAACGGTCCTGAGTTAACCGTTCCCACTCTTGCATGTGGTTGGCTAGCCGGCCTCCCACCGGTCCACCTAGGGATAGAGGTGGACATAAGGAGTGCAAGAGCGGCACTGTCTCCTTTGCCAGAAACACCGGAGCGGTTCTCACCGCGGTAACCGTCCCATCAGGAACGATTACCACGCCCAGATCCTCGCGCGCCACGACCAGCACCGCGCGCACCTCGGTGCACGGGCGGCTGCCTGGCTGACTGCGCCTGAGGAGCCTGCGCCCCCCCTCGCTGCTGGCCGAATCGCACGCGGCCGAGGCCGACGCTGCGATGGTGGTTGGCCTCTGACCTGGCCACCACCACCTCGAGCCTGCAGGGGACGATACGCAGGGGGTGCGGCGCGAACGTTAGCACGACGAAGCACCTCAAACTGCTCGCGCAGCGCCCTCTGGTTATTTACCAGAGTAACCGTCACCTGGAGGTGCCTACATCCCTCACCTCCAAAGAGACCAGGACCTGTCATAGGCGTACGCAGTAGCCTATTGTACAGGTCCTGGGACGGGCACAGATTGTCCAAGGCAAATGTGCGCCTTGCCCGGACACTCCTGGTCACCGCCCGCGTCATACAGTCCAGAGCCAGGTTGATACCATCCTGGATGGCTCGCTGGACTGTGACCGGACTTGGCTGGTGCGATGCGGATGCTGTTACTACCCCTTGTAACAGCTGGGAGACGTGGGACAGAGCGGCAATCGAAGCCCTCTCACTCTCCTCCGCATCACGCAACGCGGTATTTGCTGAACGCAATGCGTTCGAACACAAGACTCCCGTGTCAGAACAGGAGCCTGGCCGCGCATCCTCACCCAAAGCCGCGCGGTCATCCACGCTCGGCTTAGGTACCACACCGTACCGCTGGTAATCCAGGGGCACGATGCGGCAACGCCTGGCCACCTCGTGCGGGGCCTTCGCGAGACGTCCACTCGACCTAATGGACGTCTCCACCGCCTCGAACATGTCAACGACATGCTCTGCCAGCGGCAGAGAAGGCATAGCGTTAGCAGTAGGCTTACCAGCTAACCACGGCCTGTGGTCATGCTGGCTAGCCGACTGCTCCACGGGCAGATCTGGTCTAACACTCACCAACCACTGGCAAGCGTCAGACCAATCCTCCTCCGTGGCTAGCTGCGAGCGCTCTACAAGATGGGGGCCTTCGTCTTCCTCCTGAGCGCAAGCAACAGAGCTTGACGGCGGATACGCTGATACCCCTGGCAAGCCAGGGAGAGCATGCAGGCCTGACAACACCGGCATGCTAATCTCACTGGCTTGACCAGGAGCAGGCGCCGTGGTAGAGCGTGGGGCACATACCACCCCACCACAGCCCCGGCCAGCACCAGCGACACTCTCGGCAAGCCGAGGTGTGCGGTAACGCTGGCCCTCAGCGCCCAGGGCCACAGTCTGAACCGTGGATTCTACCCCTGCGTGAGTAGAACCGTGGAATAAGTCGCCTGTATTCCCCGCGAGGGGTGCACAGACGTCATAATCCATGGCCACGTCCTCAGACGGCGACCCCAACAGGTAATCCTCATCCCCCTGGCCAGACAGATTAGACTCCGGGTCAGCAAAGAGAGCTAACCCGGACTGGCCAGGGAAGGTGCCATAGGAGGTACTGGCACCCGCGGCGTGCGGATACCCCTGGACTGATAAGCAGCCCGCGGGTTCCAGCGACAACCGTCCACGGCCCCTCGGCGCGGCACTAAGCCTGCTGCCAGGGTCGTGGAACGCCCCCTCTAATGGGGCCACCTCTGAATCTTCGAACAACGGAAGCGTACTACGGAAAGGTGATTCAGATGATGAGGACAGCAAAGGATTTGGTCCAGGAAGCATGCCACGAAGCAACTCTGGAAATAAATCCTTTATTGTCCTCCTCATCTCTCCCAACATCTCGGTCCGGAAGGCCTCCATGTCCACCGCGGACGAGGCCTTCCTCTTACCCTTCTTACTCACACCCTCTCTTTTCTGCTTCGTCTTCTCCTCCTCCACCACCTTGTCCTTCGCCTGCAAGCACAAGAATTCGGACATTAGCTCGCCCCCCAGTGCTTACATATCTCGCAATTAAGCAAGGGACCACAGGGGCACACTGATAACAGAGATGAGGCACAAACTTGTCCTTCAAAAACCGTCCACAGGACGCACAACCAGGTCTCTGAAACAGGGCAAAGGACGAGGAGTATGAGCAATCTAGTTAAGCTCAGAAACACACTAACTCAAGAGAAGGAAATGATCATAAAGATCAATATTCATCAGAAAACCAGCTCTTTTTGGACAAACTTTAATTGTTAATAAAGAGCAAGGCTGATTATGACGTCATTAATCCTATGACAGGAAAAAATCGATCCCCAACAAACATCCAAGTGCAAGCACGAATTGTATCTCTAACCAGAACATGTGCAGACTGGACATTTCGACTACACAACCATCAGATATATACTGATAACAATGGCAAATACTGTTAATTATCTCCCTTTCCTCTCTAAATAATTAACATCACCTCATATCAATAATTAGATACCTGACACTTTGTATAGACAAACCATCCAACGTGATGAACTGGAGCACTCCACCAACTGAACGCCTCTTAACTCTCTCCACCTCTAGGGGAAGGAATTGGATCAAGAGGGCAAAGTGAGAAGACCTTTATACTAGGCCTCCGACTCACTGGACATAAAATTTTTGGTTAGATAACCTAACAGTATTAGTAGGAAATGGAACCATGGTGGAGAGAAACAAACCCTCTGCTGATGTGATGTCCATTACATATCGTCACACAGACCTGCGGACATAAACACAAAGAGAGATTAGTATTATATAGCACCTAGTTGAAATAAACCAACTAAACAAGGCGCTTATCACGGTAAACGCGAGTCCCGGAAGCACATTACACCGGGGAAAAAACTCGCTAATTTTACTAGAAGTCACCTGATTTAAAGGTCCTGGGCCCTCCTCTGGCGAAGTCATCCTTTCTGCCATCTTTATCAGGGATAATCACTTCCAAATTCACACAAAAAGACTATGAATTGAGTAAAGAAAAGCTCTAGCACAAAAACATGTGTAGACTCTCTGCCAATAAATTAGCAAAGAGGAAGTGCTAGTCTGCGCATGCACGGTGGTGGGGCTGGCATCCGCCAGACTACGCTCTGACTCCCTGCCCAGTAGGGGCACCTAACTGTTTTAATCTGAGTGTTTATTGAGTGAAAGCCGATATTTAGCAATATCAAAAGTATTAGGGAGGTAAGTATACTCTTGATGTGAAATGGGAGATCCCAACTTTGAAGTAAAATTGTTCTGCAAAATTCCAATTTTACAACAGCGCCATTGGAAACCTATAGAAAGCCTTCAACCAATTTTGTTCAAGATAAACATTGATGATACTTTTGAAAACACTTTGACTGTGCATTCCGTTTCCCAATAGTCAATGGAACTGAACAGGCAAGCTGTCCAAAGTATATTCAAATCCAAGTCATTCACAAACACTCTAAGTTACCTCAATCTAATCCTGATAAGGATTTGACCATCAACCAAGATTGCAATCAAGCTCAAATGATCAAACATCAAATCCCAGCCAAAATCAAATTGTAGCCATGAATAGCGTCCTAGATGGAAATTCTGTCCCCAGAAACGTTAAAATCCTTTAATATCTAGGTCACTCTGACATTGTTGTCAATAAACAGCTTTTTAACAAAGATGAACATTGAAAACCGTGTCAAACTGTCGTCCAAATGCAAATATCAATTTTAGCAAAACTTCCTACCAGACAGAAACTTCCCATGTCATTTCCCAAAATCTACAGTGCTTACCGGAATATACAGGACAAGAATATCAGGTCCGACACATCACCGCTTCAGCATTTTATTACCCATCACGCAACAACATACGCCTCACCCTGTAAAGAATGAAACAAGAGTAAATTATCTTTGTCTATAACAAAACGAACAATGTACAATCCTACAGTCTATTTACTTCAAGACCACATGCTTCTCACCAATTTAATCTTTGACTGTGACTTCATTCTATATTACTGGCTATCGGGGACAGCTAATTTATTATTGAGTATTTTAAATCAATAAAATCAAAAGAGTTTACCATTCTAAAACAGCAACTCTTCTGAAGACTTTGATTAACAAAACAACCAATAATTTAATGCTTATTTCAAACTTTCTTCCAAACTTATATTGGATATCTGGACACGGTATTCCATATCAAGTAAACATCATTTCTTATTCAGAGTTTCCAAAATCAGGACTTCCTTTTATCAATACATGAGAACTTTAATTGTCAAAATCACGGCTTGATCTTATCAATACATGAGAACTTTAATTGTCAAAATCAGAACTTCCTTTTATCAATACATGAGAACTTTAATTATCATAATTTAAATAAATTGCTCATACATAGCTACACAATTTATTTATAGTTTGCTTTATGGATTTTTGTCCCTAATGAATACAATATTTAACACGACCTTTCAGCTTTAAATGTTCAATCATGTTACCATCAGGACCTATTTAGAATTTGATATTGGCATAGCATCCATTGCTATGCAAACTATAACTTGTATGGCGAATAGAAAAAAATGTCTAAGTTTTTCGCCGATACATTTCAGTGCAAACAAATAGGAGCTGTTGAATATTTTGAAATTATCATGGCTGCAAGTCATTTACAGTCATGTTAACCCAAAATTACCCAGCAAAATACTGCATACATTGTAAAGAATATACATTTCCAGTGACCTGGCCTTAAAAGGGTTAATGATAGCAATTTGAAAATCAATGATAAATTCCAATCGTGTCCTAATCTTTCATAGCAGATACAACTATGCATGTCGCAGAATGTATAGCCACTACTAATTGAGAGGCGATACGATATATACATTCTGTTCTGAATATATAATACAAGCAAACAAATGCCCTGAAAACCAACACAGATTTACACCTCTATTCACAATCCATTGACATGCATTTACTATGCATATGCAGACACTCTACAATAACTTAATATTACGGGCAAATGGGGTCATATTTAACAACAATACTATGCTAGGAATGTAAACCGAGCAGACTACTGTTCCCAATAACAACACCAGATCTCTCACGCAAATAATATAAGTAACCTATATGACATATACCGGTAGAAGTGTAACTTAACATCTGATACGATTCCCTGATTTTGAAGTGAGCATATCCCGTGAAAACCTTAAAACCTCATATTTTAAATACATTCAATCATTCCCTCCGAATACGCTAATTACCTGGCTACCGTCTACCGATCGAAATAATGACGTCATAACCTCTGGCCGATGACACTATTGATATGACATTTTACCACAGATTAAATTCGGAGCTAGTTATAGTTTACCGGAAATAAATCCCACTGGTAATTTGCATATTAACGGTCAATACAAGATTAAAATGATCAATTTAGTTACCAGGTTTAATCATGTTTCATTATAATATCCACGTACCGCTACGAACAGGCCACTCAAATCAGTTCATTATCGCCACTCTACAAGCTATGATTAATAACCAATTCGAGCTCTACAAATTACCCTAGCAACGTTACACATACTCACTATGTAATTTGATCCCGGTACCGTTTTTTTTATACCCTTCCCAAAATCTACATTATGGCGTTTCTTCAACAAAACAATCGCCCCGACAATTATTTAAAAAACTACTGGCAACTCACCCATCACACACGTCTGCGGCTATCTCGTTATCCAGTGGCTCATCTTCAGTCACAACTGATTGATCGAATTAATGGATTGATGTTGTCTGCTGACAATTGTTTGTTCAAGTGCCCCTAAATCGCACTCACACCTTACCATCTCAACTCTCACCCGAAATCGACACCTGTCAATCAATCCACCTACACATCACTAACATTCCAGCCTTTTGCCAATCTCATTTGCATATCAAAACCCGAGCTTGACGAGGAAGGAAAAAACCTGTTTAACCCCTTCACCCACAGACACTAAAATCGAACACATTCCTACGTTAGCGACATTACACATCACGTGAAGATGTTAATTCATGAATTACCTACGCAATTCATTTACAGGGATAATTGTGATTACAACTTAATCTTAAAAAACATAGAAACGCATCAATTATCCTGCCGTAAAAGGGTCATTGACGAGATTGATATTTACACCAAACATAGATATAGACAGGACTAGACCACGCGAGACAGATAACTTTGCAAAAATACAAATGACAAATTTGATTAATTACCTCCCTTGTATTTAACTAACCAAATTAACCCAACCGTTTTTAACAGTTATCTCCCTTGCACTGTTACCTAACCAGTAACACTCAATGTAATACCAATGAGAAACAATGAACCATTTACTATGTTACACATAAGAATGACCGAATCACCTGTAAAACTTTTTAGGTGTGGTCATCCGCTGCCTGTGACATCACCAAATAGTATAAAAGGAGGAAGCGCGCTCTGAAACTTTGTCTTCCCGTCAAAACTTGACACTAGGGAAGAACATGGCATTAGGCTTCTTTCGTGTCGCAAACTAAATTCTGCTGTTTTTCTTATTATTATTTTGTTATTATATTTGGCCTGAAAAGTTATAAACCATGAAGAGATAGGGCATTAGGTTTTGAATAAGTTCCCACAACTAACTACCATGCGGGAACGAGATGTCACTTCTTGAAGATTTTGCGTTGTCGGATTCCGAAGAAGAAGAATCGGTGCCAGTTCCGAAGTGGTTCCCGTGTAGCTCATTGTTGACAGAGCCATGTACCAGAACTTTCAATAGGAAATCCGACCACACCCTTCATATTAATAAGGATCATCACTTTCAATCAGCCTTTTGTGTGACGTGCCAGTACCTCTACATCGCTACTCGCTACGGGATCACTCACGCACTTCGGCATCATCATCGTGTGTTGGAAGTGACGTTAGCTCCTGGGGAAGAGACCGAGGATCATGCCGTTCTAGCCATGCGCTTCGAATCTCGGCTCCCAGTCAAGGTTCTCCCGACCAAGAAAATGACCCACACGAAAAACACCACGCATAGATATCCCATTGGACATCGTCTTCCCATGGCTACAGTGAGTAACGTACTGGCAGCCAGACGTGCAATTCTGCCCGCAGTCGCATCAGGAAATGTTATGCTGGTAGCTATCACTTCATCCACACCGGCCCTGAAGCAAAGTAGGAAGCAGAAATCTCCCGTAAAATCCAGTATAACAGCTCCCGCACCAGTTACTAGCCAGTCAGCTCCGGTTACCACACGCGCCACCATAGAAGGACAGACAGTGACAGCCAGTCAGCCAATCTCAGTGGTGATTACGACACCTGTGGGGATAGACATTTCCAGTTATCCGCAGTCTCCATCTCCACCGGAGCTTGCCATAGACGAGGGATCAGGACCATCACAGCCTGTGACAATCAGCGTAACTCCAACACATGTTATTCGTATCTGCCTCCTTGCCTTTCTGACCCAGCAGACGAGAAGGGAACCACGCCCGAACGTCCATATGCTGGAAAGAAACGGATCGCCCACACACAGGATATCCATCCCTTACCGAACATTACTGCTAGTCGTCTGTTAAAGTACGCTAAGTTCCGAAAGATGTCGTCTCCTGCCGTATCCATTCCCGCACCACGTTTACAGCCGACGGTACAGCTTCCCGCCCTCACCACGACAACTACAGCAACCACCACGCCAGCTACAACCGGCATCATCACGTCAGCTCCCGTCACCACCGCATCAGCAACATTGGCAACTACTAGTACCGCCGCTGCTACACGGATGGATATCCTGGTACCAGCAGTAACTGTGAGGGACATCATGGATGCCCATATTTCCGCCACCATCACTTCGGATGTTTCGGACAGTGCCAATAATAATAATGATGAGAGCATTTCAGCAATGACAGTGCATTCACCACGACCTACCACCGTTAGTCGCGGGACCCAAACTCGATGGGGAAATTTCACTGCTGAGGTGTAATCATGTGTAATTCAGCAGAAATTCGTGGAAATGTGTTAATTATTACTTTGTTTTTGACATACTTTTCTTCTTATTATATATGTTAGATCAATTGAATCCCATCCCTAGGATGACTACGGTTATCGCATCGCAATCGCATGGAGTTCAGCGCAATATAAATGCACTATCATTCATTCATTATCCTACACAGCTGCACACTTTAAGTGTCCGGTTGTGTCTCATACAAAATGAGCACTGCAGACTCTAATGTTGTAGGGGCGTCGTGTGTGACGTAAAGAATACAACCTCCCTCAGTGCAATAACGTCACAATCCTGCTATGCAGTCTCAGCCGCACTGAGGCTGCCTGATGAACCAGTTTTAAGTTATTATTATATATCTTATTTTTCTTATTAATTTTCTTCCTGTCTTAGACGTCAGGACGGATATGGGGTCAGCGAGAGCTGCCCGTTGCGGACCCGCAAGTCCGGGCTGCAAATAGATGTTTTAGATATATATAATAATAATACTTGGTGATGCGTGTTGCATGCCCCTTTATTTACCCGGGGTACGCAAGTAATTCGGTATGATTAATAAAAACATACCCCATAAGGGTATGTTATATAGGTAATATTTATATACCTTGTCCTTTTCTTGGGTGTTCTTTGCGAAGATTGTGATTATCCGCACTAACGGGAACACCCATGCGAGCTATTGTTTAGGATCATATACTAAATAAAATCATGGCATGCACCGTAATATTAATAATAAAAAGAACACACAAAAAAAAAGAAAGGCCGGAAAAATAATTCCAGGTCAAAAATTGAAACATATGCCTCCCATCTTCTTGGCACCCCTATGTGCTCTGTCTCTTGAATATGCGTCTATGCGTCACTACTCCTCTCCGGCCATGTGCCTACCTGGGAAGTCTATGATTCCTGCCTAGCGTACGTCCATGCGTTGATCCGCCATGCGTGATCGTTTGCCATGGATGTCAAACTAGGAGGGGGTGGTGTAGTTCGGATCGACCGGTCAGGTACCGGCCGTACCAGCTAAGCTGGGTACGCGCCGCCCATCTAGGATTCGTTCTCTGAACATGCCCCTCTGGGTAGGGCTATAAGCGTATATGGGCCTATGTGAGAGAGAGCGTGTCGAAAAACGACTAAGTTCGTTAAAACGCCTTATGCGCATACGTGCGTCAGGACGCTGTTTCTATGGAGCGCGTAGTTGTGACCTAGATAGGATGGCGCTTATAGTGTACCGAGTTGGTACTCTGTAATTCTTATTGATTGCCTGTTCCCGTTAGATCTGGCATTAATCAAGACCAGAATTCGACAGGCTTTCCAAATCTGTAAACCAGTTCAAAAGCGGTTGAGAAATGGCTGAGTTATCAAGGAAAACTCTTCTTGATTATCTTCAAAATATTTCCCTGACGTCATAACCACGTGCACATAAAGCTTCTAGAATGTTCTAGAACGTTCGACGACGCTATTATTAGCTGTGTGCTGATTGGCTGTTGCTCGAACGATGATTAGATGAAGCTCGCGCCTGTGACGTTATGGAGAGTATAAAAGGAGAAGCGATCCAGTGATTGAGAGCATCCTTGGCCAGGGGTCGAACAGGGTGGACCTGTACTAGCTGCGATTGACAGATATTACGCATATGACTTCAGTTTCCGTCGCGTTTCCGTAGCTACCAGTAGCCAACCCACCGCACTAAAACAGTTTTGTAATTCCCCATCTGTGGGAGTAATTTGGAACATTTGATAATCGTTCATGAATACTACATCTACATTCGGAACAGAAACTTGCGGTGAGGCCTTTGCGGCCTGAATATGTGAGTCTACAGAATGACTACCGAGTATTCAAGTAATTATACTTCAACGGTTAATTATTTCTCTATATAGGTTTTGTTAATTATCTTGTATCCGTACTAATGGTTCCGATGACTAAAAGGAACCGTAACGGTCTTAGGACCAATAGTTATAATTTCTGTGTTTGTTAAATAGTTATTTTCATTCGCATCAATGTGTTTCTAACCGCACTATTGTAGGTTCGTCAACCTGTATTACTATATATATATATATATATATATATATATATATATATATATATATATATATATATATATATATATATATATATATATATATATATATATATATATATATATATATATATATATATATATATATATATATATATATATATATATATATATATATATATATATATATATATATATATATATATATATATCTTAATCACGGTTAGCGTATTGTTTGTTCTGGTTAGATTACGTAGGTATATGGCCAGTGGCCATCTGTTAAATTGTTTTGCTTAAGTTATAAGAAATATAGGAATGCAGTGCACGTAGGAAACACTATACAGCAACATTTATATATGCAGCATTTTCTCCCGCCACCAACGATATTTCACTGATGTCGCTGTCCATGCTAAAACTCTGGCATGCTACCGACTAAACCTTTTCTATTCAGCTCGATAGGATAGGTTCAAAATGATTAGAGACACTTTCTTCATTACATATTGTAATATATTCTTCTCTTCCGGCAGTGCGATAATCTAGCCCCGCACTCCGGTAAGACTCAAAACTCCAAGATTCTTCATATTCCTCTTAGCCTTGTGGCTTCTTAATTGTTTGCACGCCCCTATCGGCACCATGGGCTGATCAGACTCTGGGAAACTATTGGGGTTTCCAAGCGGTGATGGTTAGGGTGCGGTATCACATACACATTCCCGTGTAATGATAGTACTCTGAGCCAATGTAGGAAAGCACTGCGAAAACGCATGTATTAATTATTATTTTATTTACTGACAAATCTCCCACACCGCAGTGCAAAACTGGCAACTTGTATATAAACCTAACGACAGGTTAAATGGTTAGTTCCATAGGACCCGGTGATGGGCGAGATACGTATTCTCACCGAATTCTGTTAAAATGTCTGGGAATGATATTCAGATCTGCCATGCCCTTACGGGAAGGACGTTTACGGTGTGCATTCTCTCTTACCCCCACCATAACGATAGGAGATATGGCCTAATAATGCTTCTGTGAAATGTAAACCATGTCCTGTAATGTTTCATGTGGTTGCAAAGCGGAATGTCTGGATTCTCACCCAGTTCAGAGATCCAGCTAAGTAACATGTATAAGTGCTGTCTACAGTATTGATGTCATCGGGCATCTGTTCTCCGTGACAGCCATGTCTAATAGCTAGGTAGACATTGGCCAGTTGCGGCCTAAACTAATTCTTGTTCTGAAAACAACTAAACGGAATTAAGCAAAGCGGAAGGCACGCAGAAATAAAGCGGCAACTACTAATTCAGCATATTGGCAATCACATAAGATGGTAACGAAGGAATGCATCAGGAATCTTCTGTTCCGTCTTCACATAAAACAGTACGCACCCCTATAGACATAATCTCACTAGGTATGGTCTTTTCTTTCTACAGCATTTGTGTTTGAAATATTAGAGTGGGCCTATTTTTGCCTACTATTCTTCTCCCACTTTAAGCCATGGCGACACTTTCCCAAGACGGAAGCCCGTGCGAGTCATTTGCCTCTCGCAAGGATTCAGCGATGATGGTCCATGCCAGGATAATACTCCTCACCCAAATTAGCACTAGGATTAGTGCCCGCGTGAGGCACATCACTTTTTCGTCAAGATAGCCTTCTTCCTTTCAGCTTAGAGGTATAATAACTTATATTAAGTTAAATAGCCATGTCTCGTGTATGGGAGCCTCTCTTGCAGGGATACCTCTGCGGACCTACGAGTCTGTGTGGTGCCTCCGGGAGAACCATGTTTAAAAGTTCATCTACCTGCCTCTATGTCTTGTATTTTCGTATGCTCTTATTGTAATTTTATCTAGCATATTTTTCAATTAGTTAGGTAAACTCATTGTATAGACTTATATTTCTAGGTCACCAAATCAAATCTTGTAAGTCCATAGATCACAAAATTGCTATGGACAGGCAAACTGGTGACACAAACTCTTGGGATGAGACCGTTGTGTTTAATGTTCGCGACAATGGTCGCACGGCACCACCAGAACGATTGAGTTCCACCGGCCTTAGGAGCCGGTTTTTGTTTCCCACAGGGCAGTCTCGTTCAAGGTCCGTCACCCCGAGACTGGATGCTAACTAGCGTCGTCACTCGCCATGCACTTATGGCGAGGTGAGTCGACATGAGATATCGGAATGGCCCGACACTACACGCCGAGCTACATGCACCAATGTGAGATACAAAATTGCTTTAGTGCAGTGGGTTGGATTGCTGCTGGTTATGGGAGAGAAACCGACAGAGACTGAAATGATCTGCTTAATGCCTGTCTTGCTGATTGTAGCTGGCACGGGTCCAACCTAATCGGCCCCTGGCCGAGGATGCTCTCGAGCTCTGGATTTCGCCTCCTTTTATACTACTCAGGACGTCACAGGCGCAGGCTCCAACCAATCATCAGTCGAGCAACAGCCAATCAGCGCATAGCTAATTATAACCCATTCGAATGTTCTAGAGCATCATAGAAGTTCTGCGTGCACGTGGTTATGACGTCACGACAATACCTTGAAGATAATCAAAAGGGGTTTTCTGTGGATAGCCATTTCTTAACCGATTCTGAAATGGTTTACAGATTTGGAAAGCCCGTCGAATTCTGGTCTTGATTAATGCCAGATTCGGCGGGAACAAGTTATTAAAAAAGGATTAGATTGTACCTTTTCGGTACACTAAAAGCGTCATCCTATCTTGGTCGCAAATTACGCGCTCTGCCAAAAATAGTATTAAGCGTGCGCATACGCACTATGCGTTTTAACGAACTTAATCATTTTTACAATGCGATTTCTCTTATAGGCTCATATATGGTTATAGCTGTACCCAGGGTGGGGGGCATGTTCTGGATATTATTATTATGTTCTGGATGTTATTTTTCCAGGTCTTTTCTTTTTTTGTTTTAATATTTTGGTGCGTGCTTTCAACTTTATTTAGCTAATGATTCCTAAACAATAGTTCGCATGGGTGTCCTCTCAGGCGCGGATAATTATTATTTCCACAGAGAACACCCAATCTCCAACGTACCACAATTTAAGTTAAGATATATATATATAATATATGTTCATGGTTTTTATGTAACATACCCTTATGGGGTATTTAAAAGATTACTACCGAATTACTTGCACACCCCGGGTAAATAAAGGGGTACGCAACACGTATCTTTAATTTAAAATATTTGTGGCTCGTTATAGCGGGTCCGCAACGGACAGCTCTCGCTGACCCCATAGCCACCCTGACATCTAAGACAGGAAGAAAAATACTAAGAAAAATAGAACATAATAATAACTCAAAGGTTTTATCAGGCAGCCTCAGCATAGCTGAGACTGCATGACGGGATTATGATATTATTGCACTGCAGGGTGTTGTATTCTTTACGTCGCGCACAACGTTCTTACAACACCGGAGTCCGCAGTGCTCATTTTGTGTGGGACACAGCTGGGCAACTAAGTTGCGCAGCTGTGTCGGATAACCGTAGTCATCCTAGGGATGGGATTCAATTGATCTAACATATATAATAAAAAGAAAAGTATTTAAAAAATAAATAAATAATTAGTAAGTCTCCATGAGTCGCACCACTGATGTTCTGCTGTATCACAAATGATCACACCTCTGCTGCAAAATTGGCACTGGCACTTTCGGAAATGTCTGAAGTGATGATTGCGGGAATATGAGCATCTTTAATGTCTCTCACAGTTACTGAGGGTGCTAGAATGTCTGTTCGTATGACAGCGGTGGTGCTAGTGGGTGTTGAGGTGGTTGATGCTGCGGTCTTTGTGATGGCCGTGGTGGCTGTGGTGGTGATGGCGGTGAGTCGAATCATAGGTTGAGGCAATGATGCGGGAGCGGATATGGCAGGTGATGACATCTGCCGAGACTTGGCATACTTCAAGAGGCGATTTGCAGTGACATTGGGCATGGGCTGGATGTCCTGCATTGTGAGCAATACGTCTTTCCCCCACGTATGATCATTCAGTCGTAGTCCCCCTCCTGACGGCTGGATCAGAAAGACTGGGATGCGGATGCTGGATGGCACTGAGTGATGCTAATGGATGTAGGCTGCGATGGTCCCGGTCCCTCGTCTATGGTCAGGTCAGGAGACGGTGACTGCGGGTAGCTTGGAATCTCCATCTCCGTAGGTGTCGTGATAACGACTGATATTGGCTGACTGGCTGTGATTGCTTCGGAGACTATGGGTGCGGATGTAGTGGTTGCAGTTTTGTGGCTGGTTACGGATGCGGGTGCTGCCGGACAGGATTCTGCAGAGGATTTATGCTTCTTGCTCCGCTTCAGGACCAGCGTGGATGTGGTGAGTGGAGGTGGCATAGTGCTCCCTGATGCGGCTGCGGGTAGTATTTCATGTCTAGCTGCTGGTATATTGGGCAAGGTAGCCATGGGAGGACGATGGCTAATGGGATGTCTACGGGTAGTATTCTTCGTGCGGGCCATCTTCTCGGTCGGGAGAACTTTAACTGGAAAATGAGATTCAAAACGCGTGGCTAAAATGGCACAATCCTCGTTTTCTTCCCCAGGAATTAATGTCACTTCTAACACATGGTGATGATGACGGAGTGCATGGGTCACTCCGTAGCGGGTAGAGGTATAGAGATACTGACACGTTATGCAGAAGGCTGTCTGGAGGAGGTAATCCTTGTTAACATCAAGTGTGCGGTCAGAATTTCTCGTAAAAGTTCTGGTACAGGGCTCTCCGCTAGCTAATAACGAGCTGCACGGCAATCTTTTTGAAACTGGTACCGATTCTTCTTCAGACGAATCCGACAATGCTAAATCTTCGAGGAGTGACATCTCGTTCCCACATGGTAGTTGGCTGCGGGAACCTTATTTAAAACCTAGAGCCCTATCTCTGCATCTTTAACTTTCCAGGCCAAGTATTGTATAATGAACTAATGGTAATAAAGAACAGCAGAATTTAGTTTTCGACACGAAAGAAGCCTAATGCTATTTGTTCTTCCCTGGTGTCGAGTTTTGACGGGAAAAAACTTCCTATCAACATAAAAACAGGGTACTACTTATTCCCGAGGAGCATCACCTTTTAATTAGCATGATGGGTGGGGTGGGGGGTGGGGGGGGGGGGGGGTAGAGGGGCCAAGCATTCTCCTCGATGGGTAGAACTAGCTCCGTCCCTGCCTAGACCGGACACATTAATACCACTCAATAATGTTTAAATGACAATACAATTCGGAAGTGGGTGCACACAGTGTTATGATCTACAAGGCCGTCGTTTGGAGATTGTTAATACAGTCAACCTGAGTTTCTAGGTTTCTGACATGTTGGTGATTTGAGTCTGATACGCGTGGCTGGCTATCTGTGGATGATACTTGCGCTGTGGTGAAGGTGACGTTTTTATGGCCGCCAGGTGTGGGAGTGGGGGAGGCGGTGTGATGTAAACGTTATCGAACCGTGAGGGTATTTCGCTGTGTAATGGCCGAGCCCATGGGCGGGACAGGGTTACTTTAGAGCGCAGATGACCTGTCGGACTTTGATCAATCCATTATCGAATTCAACCCTTCGGTAGCAAAATCCTACTCATGACTGACGATAATGCAGGCATCTTGCTCTCTTAATAATATCGATGTTATTACGTGTAAATGATGTATGTGGATTTTGGCTGTTTCCATATGACGTCGTGGGAGAGTGAAGCGGAGGAATGTTGGACAAACGTTCCTCCCATGACGCATACTGTAGATGGCTGTAGTGCAATCCTTCTATCCATATGATCAGTTCTCCCGTAACTAGATAAGAATGTGTGTGCGGGAGATTTGTTGGCTGGTGTTTGTTGATGATAATGTTGTTGCCGGGATGTCCGGGCTGCTGTATGATGCCAATGTTAAAGCGAAGTGGGCGCATTAAAGTTTTCCACGCTGGTGAACGCCGAGTCTGTTGCTATTGCGGGAATGGGGGTTTGCGGAAGATATTATTTCTCCCGCATCTTGTGCGGGTGGAACTGTTGCGGGAGTTTTTATGTCTCTATCGGGAATTAATTACTACTGGTAGGTGCTGCTAAATGATGTTGTTGCCGGTGTTGAATGTCTCTGTTATGCTGAATATAACCGAGTACGTATGTGATGTACGCGCAATGATGAAATGACGTATCCAGCCTTCAGGGCAGGTGCGTTCTGTATGAGATGACGTTCAGTGTGGTGTGATGGCCTGACTAGCTCACGGGGGAGTATGGTAGGCCTAATGGCTGGGGTGGCCTTTGGACAGGGGGATGTGGTCATCTACCGTTACACGACGGTTGGTGTCCTGCCGTAGTTTTTAAACACCGGGAAAATTCGAGCCGAGAGTCTGCTGAAGAGGATGCTTCCCTGCCCACCGCGTAATGTTGGTCGGTGCGGTGCGGGATGCCACCTCCTCTGTAGCAGCAGTCTCTCTCATATCTGAAGATTGACGGTCAACAGACGATGAGTGGAGTGTGAAATGGACTGGGCCGGTGATGTCTGAACTTGGTGTATAGATGAGGGATGCGAATTGGAGTGATGGCGTTGGTGGGACTACTGGAGAGGGTGTCCCTTGGGAGGGGTGTGGTTTCGTGTTTTTGGGAGGTAGTCGGTACACCTTGTTGTACGGTTTTGTGGTTCTAGACACGCCAATGCTTCAGCTAGCCTCTTCACTTTCATGCTATTCAGATGTTCCACCTTACGAGAAGCATGGCTTGGGTCAGCCTCAGCTTCCGCTTGTGGTAACTCTATGTTGGGGGGGGGGGGCATAGCATGAAATGGGTGGGAATGGGAAGAGATCGGGGTAACAGCTTTTCCATCCAGTCCCTTGGGCAAAAAGTTCTTCAGATACGGCTTCCCAAATCAATCAGACCCGTGCTGAGGAGGGAGAGGGCGAGTACGTATCTCGTTATCGTCATCAGCGTTAGCCGCTTGTTCACCTGCATTCTGGCTTGGTAGTAGTTGGGTCGAACTGGCACGGCGGTGCTCTGCGCTAACCGTGGGAACACTATTTTCTGTAGAAATATCTGTCTGGGTACTGGTGTCACGGGAAACGCCCAGTCCGAGCTCTGGTGCTGGGTCGTCACTGACACATGGTTTAAGCCGATCAAAGTGGATGACTGAGGTCAGGCCATCCGAAGCACGGATATGGTAGGTCACGTCCGACGTCTTACCTACTACCACACAGGGGCCTTTCCACTGGTAACTCTGTTTACTTGGCACGTTTGCAGACCGTCGTGAATCGTGTACCCAGACCATCTTTCCTGCTTCATATGGATCTCCATGCACCCTCTGGTTGTGCCACGTCTTTTGCCACTGGTGTGCAGTGGATAGTGTTTCTCTCACTAACTCATAGGCTTGTTCTATCCATTGCTGCAAGAGTTCAACATAGAGAGATGGTGAATTTTTCTCTCCTGGTATCTGGGGCATGGCAAGATTCAGGGGTAAGGATAATTCAACACATTGCTTGCCAAGACCTCCGCTATGGTGGATGCCTCTTGGTCTGGCAAAGCAAATGCTTCTACCCACTTCGTAAAATAGTCTTGCAATACGAGGATGTATTTATTTCCGTCATCCGTTGTATTCAAGGGTCCGAGCACGTCGATAGCCACTCGCTCCCACAGTGCACCAACAAACTTAATTTGCGATGGTGCGATATGGTGCTGGCCAACAGCGCATCTTTGGCATGGTATACATTTGGCAACCCATGCCTTGACACTATCGCGAATCCCGATCCAGTGGAATCTCGATTTGATATGGGTAACTGTCCTTTCCACGGCCAGATGCCCAGTGTTATCATGTAGTTGGCTCAAGATAAGGTTACAATAACTTTCTGGGACTATCAGACAGTTATTAATGTATAGAACGTTATTTATTAGTTGACATTCTTCGAACCATTGGTATATATTTTGCCGTGGTGGATAATGGTGTTACCGATTCCTTGGGACGACATACCCCCTCCTGGATCCACACATATATATTTTGTATCTGCACGTCTGTTGTTTGGTCGTGTGCGATTTTCTCTGGATTCCACTCTGCGCACCTCAATTCAGGGAACTCCAGAGATGGCTGTGTTGACTGTGTCACAGTGGCGGCCTCTTCGTGTTCAGCCTCCGCGCCAACTTTACTGAGGGTGTCGGCATTCCCATGCAATTTGCTGGGATGGTGAACAACGTTGAAGTTATAGGCCTGCAGAGATTCCTGCCATCTCGCTACCTGGCCCTCCGGATTTTTTAGGTTCCTGAGCCAGCGTAGTGAGGCATGGTCTGTACGGAGTGTAAAGGGGCATTTATAGTACTTGATGAAATGTACCACCGCTAATAGTTCTCGCTTGGTGGTTGCGTATTTTCTCTCCATTTTATTCAGAGTACTCGAACCATAACCCAATACCTGCTCTGTTCTGTCTTCTGTGACCTGAGATAGAACCGTGCCGATAGCGTAAGGTAAAATCCAGATTTGGATTAGGATGAGCAAGAATTGGGGTGGTCGTCAAGAGTTCCTTCAGCGCTCTGAAGGAGCCTTCACACTCACTCGTCCACTCGAATGGTCGATCCTTTTCGGTGATCTTGTAGATGGGTGAAGCAATCCCACTGAAATTTTGGATATAACGGCGATACTACTGGCATAAGCCAAGAAAACTCAGCGTCTTTGTGACTGAAGAGGGCGTTGGCCACTCCGCTACTGCCTTAGTTTTTGATGGCTGAGTAGCCACTCCATCACCGGATATGACGTGTCCCAGGAACTCAACGCTCTGTCTAGAGAGATGACATTTCTTCGGTTTGAGTTTCAAATTGGCCGTGAGGAATTGTGAAAGCACGGTGTCCAAATTTATTAAGGTTTGCTCAAACATTGGTACGAAGACTATTACGTCATCAATGTAACAGAGACAGATTTCCCATTGCAGGGTGGTTAATACCTGCTCAATGAGACGTTCAAAGGTTCCGGGAGCATTGCACAAGCCGTAGGGCATCTTGCGGAATTGGAAAAGACCATCCCTACAAACGAATGCGATCTTTTCCATGTCTGCCTCATCCATGGCCACTTTCCAGTAACCGCTAGCTAAGTCAAGGGTACAAAACCACTTGGTTCCAAACAAGGAATCTAAGGCCTGATCTATCCCAGGTAATGAATAAGCATTCTTGATGCTAAGATCATTACGGCAGTGGTAGTCGATACAAAACCGCAAGGTTCCATCATTTTTGCCTGCTAGTACTATTGGGCTAGCCCATGGAGATGCTGAGGGTTCAATAATACCGGTCCGCAACATATCGTTTTCTTGTTGATGTTCTTCCGCTTCTTTGTGAATGGGAAGACGTCGTACCAGTTGATGTACGGGGTGATTATTGCCTGTGTCGATGGAGTGTCGCACAAGATGAGTTTCTCCGAGATCCATGTCTCCGGAGGAAAAACTATCGCGATATTTGTACAGTAGTCTCCGAATTTCGTGTTTCTGTGATTTCTGTAATCCAACTGCGGCACGTAGATATAAATCATGTAAATGTTCGGGAAAATCATCAGTCATATGCTGTTGGGTGTCGTTAGGTGTAGCTGATTCCAATGAGATAATTTCCACTAAATGACCGCAGCGTACTCCTGGTTCAAGAGTGATGGGGTCTGCGGTACCATTGAACAATCTGAAAGGTATATATTCCTTATTAGTAGTGTCCACTATCATGCTGGGACTTGCGCATTGTGAGGCGATCATGTAATCAGGGTCGGGTTCCAACATGGCGATGTGTGTGTTGTTTCCTAATTGTGGTTCAGTGGCCCATAAGATTTGTTCTTGTCCCAGCTCAACTGTGGCGGTACTTGATAATATAACGCACATGTGTCGCATAATGACTATGCCAGTCCAAGAGGTATTCATCAGCCGTGTATGTTGAGTTCCTGTTGTTTGCAATGTATGATGGCTTCGCAGCCACTGAGGAAATCAGAGCCAAGGAGGGCATCATTATGAATAGAGGCGATGACAACTCACTGTATGAATTGCATCTCCTATATTTGATGACTAGATTAACTACACCGACTACGGTCACATCAGCTCCCGTAGCCATCTGTAGGTAAATGTTTGTAGGCTTAAGGGGAGGCTTTTTATGAGGTGGGATGCTCTCATATAAGCGCTTATTGAATACCGTGATTGAAGTGTCAACGGTGGCACTGGTGGAAACACCGCTAAACAGACAGGCACATTTGTATATCACTTTGCTGTGTACCTGTGGAAGAGTTTCCAATGACGCCGCCCATGACAATGGTTTCGGAGTGGAATCATTCTGTATATAATTGGTTTGCTTCTGAATGGCTTCTTTTAATGTTGTGGATGTCTGAGTGAAGAAGGGGCCAGTCGGACGTCACTGCTGCTGTGAGGGGTGTGGTGAAGGCGGAGCTGGGGGTAGGAATGATGATGGAGATGTTGCTGTTTCTGGGTATGCAGTATTAGTGTAGACAGTGTTTCGTACGGGATGATGGATAAGCTCTACCTGCATGAGCCATTTCTTGCAATGCTTCATTGGATGCGTTGGCGAAGCAGTGGCGCCGCCAGGGACGTGTTTCCCCACGTCTATGTCAGTGTTTGCGAATCCACGAGGTGGAGTGAACCATCCCTCCCAAGTCGCTGCTGTCTGTGGATGCTGGAGATGATGTTGTGCATGGCGGTGTTTTGCATACAACCAAGGGACACCATGAATTCAGTGTCTTGGTGGCGGGACGTGGTGCTTGCGAAAACGTTGTTTCAGCGGAGGTGCTACAACCTATCACTGCTGTCTTACAAAGGAAAGAAGGCTTGTTATGTGCGGAGATAGAGGGGGATGACGATGCTGCGGATGTGGGAGGCATCGTAGGCATCAACATATGTGAAGCCATGCATTTTGTTGTATGTGTAAAAGCTGAATTTGGTTGGTAATAGTTGGCCATCAGACGTTGTTGTATGGGGGCCGAAGTTGAGCTGGGAAGCGAATACGGGCACCAAGGTGACTCTCCAATTGGTGACCTTAAGAGTTAACGGCTTCTCCGGTTGCAGTGTGCTGCAGTCAGGGACAGGCCTTATAGATGGAGGTCGGTTAGGACACCGTTCCCTCCAATGGCCTGGCTGACTGCATCCGAAACAGGTGTTTGGTGGCGCTGCGGTGTTGGTTGCGTTTGCTGTTCTAAAGTGAGTGGTGGTGAGGTTCGTGCTGAGTGTGGTTACTAAATTCGTTAATGCTGAGATCTGTTTATTGATCTCGTCCATTCGTTCATTCATGTTGACGTTATTGTTATTGTTGTGCTGGTTCCTACGCCCAGGGGCTCTGTTGTAGCTTCCTCTGTGGCCAGGTCCCCTTCCACCAGGCGCTTGATTCTGATTGGAATTCTGTGAATTTGTTTTCTGTGGTGCTGGTGCTGTAGGTGTTGATGATCTGGGGGGAGCGTTGGTGGATGTGGCGATAGCTGCACTCTCTACCTCATTGATAGGGTGAAGTTGGCGTCGGTTGTTCTTCTCCCGCTCCAGAAAGTTTTCAATGCAGACCGCGGTGGCTGGTAATTGGGCCAAACTCCTGTGGTCGGCAGGAAATAGTTTTTCTTTCAAGGCTGGTTCACCGCTTAATGCATCGATGAATGTCACTACACACCTTTCAGCCTTTCCCGGCGAGGTCTGTCTTTGTCACGGGATGTTGCCCAGTGCCTCATGCAGGAACGCAGCCCAGGCTAGGTATATGCATATGAGACTATAAAAAGGTATAATCAAGGTGTAGGATAGCTAGTCCTACATGAGAATCAAGCTCATAAAAACATGATCACGGTACATAGTCCACGGGACACTAGTCTAACATGAGATCGAGAACCATGCCCAAGAAACATGATTGAGGAACATAGTCCACGATCCTTCATGTGATGCCCCTCTCACGCATATACCCTCCCGCTTCCCAAAGAATCACTTTTCATGATCTCTGATCATGGGAGGCATGGCTCGCAATACGAACGCTTACCATGGCCTGACTGCATTTTAGGCCATCTTGGCCACACAGATGAACTGACATGATCAAGATGACTGGCCGGCGAGCCAGTCGATAGCGATCACTATCTGAGCTCACGCTGATGGTCTGATCCGTATCTATCTGCCAACAGTATACAAATTTTGACCGTTTTCCCTGGCCTTGCCTGCAGGATATCCTCAGCAAAAAACTGAACACTATTTGCATGGACATGTACCCTGGGTGTGGACTGTCATCCACGTACCACGCATGTCCACTTACTGAGACTGGATGAACCAAAAATCTCAGCAGCCCGAACAATGCGCCGACTAGACGGTACCACAGTAGGATGTTAATTCATCCTTCGTTAGACACGGAGGCCTTCAGTATCTCCTCTGTACTATATGCATGATTTCACGTGCCCCGGACCCTTGCGGGCCCACTGCCGCCTGTTCTTGACACCCATTCGAGGAGCCTATCCCTCTCTGGTGTCAAGATGCAAATGTGTTACGCCTTCTAAATTGGTGCTAGGATATGTGTGGGTAAACTAGCCTTCTGATTCGACTAGCTAGCTCAGGCAGAGTTTTTCCCACGCATCGTCGGAGATTTTAAAGTTGTAAATGGCTTGTTTCTCCGAGAGCCAAATCGTTCGGTTAGTGCTCGTTCCAATTGGGTGTAAGTGGGTGTATAATCAGTCCCGAGATCCGTAAGAACTTGAAGGGCTTTCCCGGAAAGATTTGCGGCGAGATATTCACCCATTTGCTGATCGTTCCAGTAGTTAGTTCGACTTATTATCTCGAACTGTATTTTATAATTGGTCCAGTCACTCTCCCCGCTAAATTCAGGAGGGAGAATGACTTGGCCAAGACCATGGGAAGAATGAAGTGGTTGAAATCCAGGCAGTGGTAGTATTCTGGAGACTGACGAGTATTCTGAGGCTGATCGTTGTGCAGGTGGTGGTTGCTGTGGTGTTGGTGTTTCCCGTCAATGCCTAGTAATGTGTTTGATGGGGGCGCCATGGGAGGTTGTCTATGATATGGATTGTCACCCTGACATATGGTCTCTGTAGATGACACAAGTGAACGATAGTAGTCTGAAGGATTATGAGTGTGTCCGTAACCGGGTCTTTGTCGTGATAGTCCACGATTCGGCCCTGATGGAGTTGGCCTGTCACGGACATCCGATATGGTTCTAAACTCTGTTCCCGCCTGTGAAGCATCCCGAAAGTTGCCATCACTGACAGGCGAAAACAGGTCATATTGCGGAGTTTTTGATTCCACTGGTGAATTTCTGGCATAGTCGGTTAGCATGTGAGCTTGGAATCCATCGTATGACACTGCCTCTTGGTCGAGGGAGTCCACTTGTACCCTTTGGCCTTCCCGGTGTGGTTCACTGTCCTGCCACGCCAGACGGATGCCCAGTTCCCCACACAGGATGCAGCCTAGGCTAGGTACCTCTCCGTATATGCCTGAGATAAAGACCTGTCCAAGTTATGGGGCCATAATCCGGGACAGAGTCAAGATGCACATTGACGACTCCCGAGCCGAGTGAACACAGTACTTGGTGCCAATTAAGGTTGTCTTGGCATGGGCCGCAGCCCAGCTGGACCGTACCATGGAGGCGATGCCCTCTAGACGCATTGCAGCTAAGGCCCATGCGTAGATCGTTCTTTGATGTCATTTTAGCTGAGAGGCCCTGCGCAGATCGCACTAGACAGGTCATCCACCCCACGGGTATCTGGGCGCCAGACTGCTCTACCCGCCCGGCAAGTGACAGGTTACACCATCTCACACACATATCCTCCTGCTTCCCAAAGAATCACTTTTCATGACCTCTGATCACAGAAGGCATGACTCGCAATACGAACGCTTGCCATGGCCTGAATGTACATTGAGCCATCTTGATCACACAGATGAACTGACATGATCAAGACGACTGGTGTGCGACCCAGTCGATAGCAATCACCATCTGAGCTCACGCTCAGGGGCAACCGACGGTCTGATCTGTATCTATCTGCCAACAGTATACAAACTTTGACCGTTTTCCCCGGCCTTGCCTGCAGGGCATCTCCGACAAACCGCGTCAGAGTTTGCAGAGACCTGTAGTGCCCTGGGTGTGGACTGTCGTCCATATACCACGCATGTCCACTTACTGGGATTGGATGAACCAAAAATCTCAGCAGTCTGAACAATACGCCGACTAGACGGTAACACAGTAGGATGTTAATTCATCCTTCGTTAGACACGGAGGCCTTCAGTATCTCCTCTGCACTATACTCCATTTTTTTTCTTTACATGTCCCCGGACCCTTGCGGGCCCACTGCCGCCTGTTAGTGACAACCTTCGAGGAGCCTATCCCTCTTGGTCGTCGCTAAATGGAGATGCTATAGAACTAAGCTCACTATACAGTGTCGGCGTGAGTTTGATGCACGTTAATAATGATGTTCTTTGAGCCCCACATCAGACGCCACTTGTAGCTCGCGGGGGTAGTGTCGGGCCGTTCCGGTGTCTGGAGTCAACTTGCCACAATGCAAGTGCATGACGAATGATGATGCTGGTTAGCTTTCGGTCTCGGGGTGACGGATCCTGTACGATACTTCCCTATGGGTAACAAAGACCATCGTCGCGAACATTAAACACTACAGTCTCATCCCAAGAGTTTGTGTCACCAGTATTCCTGTCCATAGCAATTTTGTGATCTATGGGCTTACAAGATTTTATTTCGTGACATAATTAACATAAGTCTATACAATATTTTGGCCTAAACAGACCATCAAGTATGCTAGATAAATATAATGAGCAGACGAAAATACAAGACATAGAGACAGCCTGATAAACTTCTAAACATGGGGCTCCCGGAGGTACCACACAGACTCGTAGGTCCGCAGAGGTATCCCCATAAGGCAGGCTCCCGTACACGAGATAACTAATTAACTTAACATGAGCTATTATACCTCTAAGTTGAAAGGAAAGAAAATGATCTTTTGTAATGTCAGAAAATCATGTGCCTCACACGGGCATTACAGTGCTAGTTTGGGTGAGGAGTATTATCCTCGCATGGGCCGTCATTACTGAAACCTTGCGAGAGGCAAGTGCCTCGCGTGGGCCTCCATCACAGAAAAATGTCGCCATCGCTTAAAGCAGGAGAAGAGTTTTGGCCGAAAAGGGCCCACTCTAATATTCAACCAAAATGCTGTAAAGAAAAGACCATACCTAGTGAAATTATGACTATACGGCTGTGTGCTGTTTTACATGAAGAGGGGACGAGCGATTACCGAAGGATTCCCACGTCACCATCTTATGTAATTCTCAATATGCTGAATTAGTCGTTGCCGCTTTTATTTATGCGGGCCTTCTTCTATGCCTAACCTAATATTTAATTTTTAGAGACAAGAACTATTTTAGGCCGCAAATGGCTGGCGTCTACCTAGCTTTTTAGATACGGCTGTCATTGAAAATGGCTGCCCTAAGACATCAATACTGAAGACAGCGTGCATACATGTTACTTTGCAAAACCTCCGAACTGGGTAAGAATCCGGACATCTCGCTCCGTAGCCACATAAAACGTCACAGGACATTGGTTACTTTCCACAAAAGCATTTTTAGGTAACTGATCTATCGTTATGGTGGGGGGTAAGAGAGACGAATACCCACTGTGAATGTCCTTCCCGTGAGGGCGTGGCAGATCTTAATATCATGCCCAGACACTCTTTTGGAATTCGGTGGGGATGCGCATCCCGCCCGTCACCAGGTCCTACGGAACTAACTTTTTAACCTGGCATTAGGTTTAAACACAAGTTGCCCAGTTATGCACTGCGGTGCAGGAGGATTGTTCAGCAGATTAAAGAAAATAATAATTAAGATATGTTTTAGGAGTGCTTTCCTACATTGGCAAAGGTAACTAACTACTGAGTATCCGAAGATATGCAGGGAATGTGTGTGACACCATACCCTGGTCATCACCACTCGGAAACCCCAATAGTTTCCCAGGGTCGGATCAGTCCATGGTGCAGATAGGGGCATCCAAACAATTGAGAAGCCATAAGGCTTAGTGGAACATGAAGAGAGACAATAACTTAGAAATATGAGGCCCTTTGGGCATTTTGGCCAATCTTACACAACCTTGCTGGAGTGGGGGGGGGGGCTAATTTATCGCAGCTACCGGAAAGGAGGCATACACTACGCGTCTCCTTATGAAGAGATTGTCTCTAATCATATTAAACCTATCCTATCGAGCTGAATAGAAAAGGTTTTTAGTCGGTAGCATGCCGGGCTAAACAGAGTTATAGCATGGACAGCGACCTCAGTGAAAAATTGTTGGTGGCGGGAGAAAGTGCGACATATATAAGTGTAGCTGTATAGTGTTTCCTACGTGCACTGCAGTCCTATATTTTTCTACAAATAAACAAAACATAAAAACTGATGGCCACTTGCCATATAAAAACTAACCAGAACAATCAATACAATGTGAAATGATCAGAATAATATATATATATATATATATATATATATATATATATATATATATATATATATTATATATATATATATATATATATATATATATATATATATATATATATATATATATATATATATATATATATATATATATATATATATATATATATATATATATATATATATATATATATAAATAAATATATATATATACACCTGTGCAAAAGTTAAGCACCAGCAAAAACAATAGAACGTAGAAACATGATGGTACAACTAGGCTGCCATACTTTTTGTCCCCGCATTAGCTGACATAATTCCAAGTACGAAATGCACATGCATGCATGACTTCACGCCGCTTGATGTCCGTGCGTGGCGGGAAACAGCACACGTGTTCAGTTATGTAAAAGTCCAGTTTGAGGCGTAGAACATTACATACAGATTTAGGCGACAAGATTAGGAATTTTGTGTTCATGACCGTGGTTTATTTGTACAGAGAGAATTAGCTCTTGATTGTGAACCGCTATGGCAAGACGAAGGTTAAGTGATCGTGTGAAGTGGCAAATCATAGGCATGCATACCACTGGTATGTCATGCATAGAGATTGGCAGACAGCTGAACATTAACCATGCTGTAATCAGTCGTTTGATTGCAAAACATGGGCAAACTAACGAGGTGAAGGACAGGCCTAGATCTGGAAGACCGAAGAAGACTACTGCCCGTGATGATCGAGCCCTAGTACGCCTTGTTAGGAGATCTCCATTCACCAACAGCAGAGTGCTCAGCCAGCAATGGGAAACGCGCAATAGAGTGTCAATGTCTACCATCAAAAGGAGACTGTATGCTGCTGGCATGAAAGCTAGGAGACCTGTCAGACGTCCTCTCCTCACTGCACACCACAAAGAGGAGCGTCTGAGGTGGTGCAACGAAAGAAGACACTGGAACATGAGATCCTGGAGACGGGTACACTGGTCCGATGAAAGTCGGTTCCTGCTTCATGCCACAGATGGTCGAACTCGTGTATGGAGGTCCAGACGCACGGCGTACGACCAACGTAACATCATGGAAGAAGTTCCATTTGGTGGAGGTTCCGTTATGATATGGGGGTGCATCTCATTTGATTGTAAGCTGGATCTGTTGACTGTACCTGGAACACTAAATGGACAAAGATATCAAGATTCCATACTGGATAGAGTTGTGGTCCCTCATTTTGTAAATCATGCACCTGGAACCCACCCTATATTCATGGATGACAACGCCCGACCACATCGTGCTAGAGCTGTGCATGAATATCTCCGCCAGAATGCCATCGAAACCCTACCATGGCCAGCAAGGAGCCCTGACATGAACCCTATTGAGCATATCTGGGACATTCTGGGAAACATGGTGAGAAGGAGGGATCCTCCTGTGCAGAACCTACAGGAATTAACAGACGCACTCCATCTTGAATGGCAACGAATACCACAATGGCGTATCAGTCGGTTGGTGACCAGCATGAGACGTCGTGTCCAGGCCGTCATCCAGGCACAAGGTGGATATACCCGGTATTAATAATGACAGTCTCAAACTCGTGCACAGTTGTTAAGCTTCGTTTTCAGACACCATTAATGACAATCTAGCCACGTGTGTCAACTGTAGGGCAATAGTTGTCAGTTGTGTCAACGTAACCATATTCAGGCCTCGTTTTCAAGTTCAAACAAAAACATACAGTGTTTCCCCACCATCATAATCAGCATTCCTCTAGTTGCATTATTACCTCTTGCACTAAGATGGATGGGTACATAAATGTTTATGCTATTGCTTTCTTCATAGCACATGAATATACCCTCGCATGTGCGTAAAAATAGGGTGGTGCTTAACTTTTGCACAGGTGTATATATATATATATACACCTGTGCAAAAGTTAAGCACCACCATATTTTTACGCACATGCGAGGGTATATTCATGTGCTATGAAGAAAGCAATAGCATAAACATTTATGTACCCATCCATCTTATATATAGTACAGGTTGAGGAACCTACTACGGTGCGGTTAGTTAAACACCTTACAGAAAATAAGAATAACTATAAACAGATACAGAAATTATAACTAGCGGTCCTAAGACCGTTACGGTGCCTTTTAGTCATCGGGACCGTTTATACAGATACGATATAATTATCAAAGATGTAATTAATGGGATAATTAAAATGTCAAGTATAGTTACTTGAATAATCGGTAGCCATTCTTAATTAAGCCTGGGCTATCGTGTTACTGAAATTGATACGTCACCCTTGGTTTGGCGTGAGTTGATGCATTCCCTGGAAGCTGGAAAGTTCCCGCATGCCGGTTTCTGCAAACAGGATTCCCACAAGCAGCCCATCACGGGAGCGAATCGAACTCAGGACTGTAATCACAATATAGCATGTCTAGCGAGTAGTCAGCAAGAGATACAATAACATTACTGCTATGATGAAAGTTCCCGTACACCAATGGTACGGATGGAAGTTGCCAACAACCCGATCATAAGCGGGGGTTGTTGAATGCGAATGAAGATACATAACTAAGCTTAACGGTGTGGGGTACATCAGCCAGCTCTGAAGACGTACCGGGAAAAGTTTACTTTGCTGCGGTCAGAAAGTTTAGATAAACGTGCACGACATCAGTGCGGGACGGCTGAATAACCACTTTTTGGCGTGGCTGGCAGATCCGGCGAGTCATCCACCAAAGAACATCGCTGCCTCTACATCTGTAGAATTACATTTTAGGCCGGGAAAGGCCTCACCGCAAGTTCGTGTTCCGAGTTAGTTCTTGATGTATTCGTGAACAATATTCAAAAGTTCCAAAAATGCTCCCGCACCAACAGGAGATACAAAATTGCTTTAGTGCGGTGGGTTGGGTTGCTGCTGGCTACGGGAGAGAAACCGACAGAGACTGAAATGATCTGCTTAATGCCTGTCTTTCTGATTGTAGCTGACACAGATCCAACCTAATGGGCCCCTGGCCGAAGATGCTCTCGAGCTCTGGATTTCGTCTCCTTTTATACTACTCTTATAAAGTTCTGCGTACACGTGGTTATGACGTCACGACAATACCTTGAAGATAATCAAAAGTGGTTTTCCCTGGATAACTCAGCCATTTCTTAACCGATTTTGAAATGGTTTACAGATTTGGAAAGCCCGTCGAATTCTGGTCTTGATTAATGCCAGATTTGGCGGGAACAAGTTATTAAAAAGGATTACATTGTACCTTCTCGGTACACTAAAAGCGTCATCCTATCTTGGGCGTAAATTACGCGCTCTGTCAAAAATAGTATTAAGCGTGCGCATGCGCACTATGCGTTTTAATGAACTTAGTCATTTTCACAACACAATCTCTCTCATAGGCTCATATACGCTTATAGCTCTACCCAGGGGTCGTGTTCAGGGAACAAATCCAGGATGGGCGGCACATACCCAGCTTAGCTGGTATGGCCGGTACCTGACCGGTCGATCCAAACTACAATAGCCTTCTAATTTTCCGGGACACAAAATTACACAATATAACAGAACTTTATGTTTTATATACAAATCTCAGTTAATACAAGGGCAAGTAAATTTGTTGAGCAAAAAGTATAAAATACAAAATTCGACAGTTCTCTAATGAAGATATTAAAGATTGTAAATATAGGGTATCATTTAGACTTCAATCTAACCAACCAACTAACCACAATGCTAAATCTAAGGATAAATAGTTGAATGGTAAACAACCATAAATCGATATATATCTTGCAATATGATCGACCAACATAATAAGCAACATGTAATATGTAACAGGATACATACGTCATCAACCAATTAAATTACATAAATCATTATTCAATATTTGACAATAAAAAATTCAGTTGGGTATGTGATTACTTGCGGTGGTGTGTGTGGTTTTGCGTGATTGGATGCGTGCATGCGGGCATGTATGCGATTTTACGTGAGTGGATGCGTGAGCGCCTGCGTGCGAATGTATGCGCATGACTGCGTTATTGCGTGCATCGCACCTATGCACGTCGTGGGCACGTGTGCGCGATTGTGTGTCTTAGGGGTAGCCTCGCGGTAAGCGCTGTTTTCCTACTACATTACAATACTTCTTTCATCTGTATGTGATTCAGTCGACATAACACTTGTCGGTCAAGTTACAGATACAAAAATGTGTTCAATTAATAAATAAATAAAATCATTTATTATCATTTTAAACGCATGTATTTTAGCATCAATGTCACCAATATAATCATCGTTCACTGGCCGTTTAGCCATTATTCTTCCTAGCAAAACACTAAAATGATGAAGGATTAGCCTGGAAGTTTATTTTGAAAACGGAGTTGCCAAAAGTTGCAACAATGGTTATCTTTCAGCAACACCGTTCCCAAAACAAGGCCTAGCAAATTTTGTCTAATGGAAACGAACGATGAAGGCGATAATTTTGTAGGAACATGGTTACAAGCTTTTGTTAAATGTATTGAGATTGAATGTTCAAGAATTTGCATACGTGACGCCAAGAAAATAGTAGCATCATGAGTTCTGCGGGGTTGAAAGGTCTAAGTCGTGTGTATTGAGTTTTGTATGATAATTTGGACAAAATAGAAAACGTCTAAACAGACGTTCAAGTAACAGATAGCCCGCTTTCATCCAGACAGCGCTTTAGAAATTGTTAGCCATTTAGAATCAGCGGAGCGAAACTAGGTTTGGCTCGAGTGATGATCAATTTACAACTATCTTACAGTAGAACATATTTTGGACAAAGACGATGGATACAAACGTAATACAATCTTATCATGTGGCCAAACAGACAAGTCAATCATGATGTAAACGCTAAAAATATAGATATAATCATAACAAACAATCATAATACAGGAAAATGATCTATTATTTTACTGCCTTCATACCACGTCAAAGGCTATTGAGAAACCTGTTTTATAATGTATAGATGTCCATAATGAGAGCAGTATTATTGAAAGTTGTCACAAACCGATTATGACAATTCACAAAAATATGCAGCCCTGAAATGGTTACCTGTTATGGTAATTAAATAATTCCTTATAGGGCCTACACAAGTCAGCCGTGGCATGATTAAACTACTGACGGAGGTCGAGTTATTAAATGGGCTTTGGATTTCTCATTCAAACCATCGGCTGGAATCCAAATTGCATTTTATGCCGGTTCACCAGAAAAATGGACTAGATATTCACTTCCCGTGTCTGTATAGCGTTGGGCCAAAATGCGTTTAACCTTATGATATATCTGAGTTTCTGAACCTGATGTAACTGTTTCGTAATTAACAGAGCCTATCTGGCGGTGTCTAAGTGGTTTACCTACATTGCGTCTAGGTCGAGCAGTAGAGAGCAAAGGGTCAACATTACCATTATACAGAGGATGAATGGGTTTATTGGTCGGCTCAGGGTTTATTGGCATGAGATGGTCATTATTCATGTTGGCGGGTGAGGTCTGTGTAAAG
Organism: Chaetoderma sp. LZ-2023a; assembly: GCA_034401795.1. NCBI lineage: Eukaryota > Metazoa > Mollusca > Caudofoveata > Chaetodermatida > Chaetodermatidae > Chaetoderma > Chaetoderma sp. LZ-2023a. The sequence continues at coordinate 124,439,301 of CM067369.1, forward strand.
ACGGATGAATACACTTTAACCGGAGCGCCGTCAACTACTTTGAAAAATTGAGAAGGCATCGGCTGATGAACATGCGCAATCTTAATTCGATCGATATGTACAGGGTGGGCGATTGTTTTCTGACCATTAGGATCTGACAGAATTACCATATGCGGACTGCAAACAGTGTCTACTACACACGGCCCAGCATAAACGTTCTGTAATTTCTTTGCTGGTCTATTAGATTCTTCTGTCAAATAGACGTAATCACCCTTAGACACAATCCCAGGTTTTTGTTTGTATGGGAAATCATATCTGCCTTTGACTTTGCTACATTATCAGAAACATCACTACGAATCTTGGTTAATAGTGAGACTTTGCTCTCAAGATACGTATTGATGTCTTCCGGCAATGATTGCATGGTGGCGATGTGATTAACCAGAGGGAATTTAAGTCGTTGTCCAAACAAAACCTCAAAAGGGGAGTAACCAATACTGGAATTTACAGAATTGTTGTACAGCAGACAACTGTTTGGAAAGAAATCCCAATTGTTACGACCTGTGTTCATGTATGGTGTGAGGCGACTTGCAAGGGTCCCATGGGCACGTTCACACGTGCCAAGGCAATGGTGGACAAAACTAGGTGTGAATTGGTGTGAAATGTTCAATAGCCTACAAAGCTCTTGCATAACCTTAGCAGTAAATTGTGAACCTTGATCCGTTATGAGAGTATCACAGACGCCATACATAGTAAAAAGTTGAAAACATGACTGAAACAGTCAACGCATCCTTGTTAGCGATAGGTACGGTAAAGAGAAATCGAGAAAACAAGTCAAGAGCTGTGAGTATGTACGTGTAGCCACGAGATGTACAAGGTAAACACCCACAAAGAGCCACTTCCCAAACTGAGAATGGGGATGCAGGAGTGGGATACGAAACAATAGCGTTTTTCACATGTACTTTAGTGACCTTTCGAGACTGGCATTCATGACATGATCTAACATAATCAGAAACCACCTTTGCTAGATGGGGAAAATACTAATGTTCTTTTATCCGATCTATAGTAGTACGGATGCCTCCATGCGCAGCCAATGGGGAGTCATGAAACAATAGTAAAGTAGTTGGAACCAAGGAGGAAGGGAGCACCAGCTGGTACTGTGAATGTAGACGGGTGCGTTACGCTTTAGATAGCCGGGAGTGAAATAACATACCATCGATCAAGGCATAGTCAGATTGTTGCATAACAACAGAACATACTGAGAATTGTAATGCAGGTAAAATACCAGATGCCAAATAGTCTATGAGAGGTTGGAGGTCATTGTCCTGTTCGTGAAGTGTTCTGATACTAGCTGGACTCGTGTCTAACAGTTCCAGGCCAGGACCTTTATATGGAATGGCTGCATGTTGATCCTCCGATTCAGTGCTGTCAGGTATTGGCAGATGTTGAATTACAGCCACCTCCTCACAGATAGCAGACTCGTCTATATTTACCTCACTGGACATATAATTTTTTTGTTGTGCTACGTGGCTCCTCTTCTACAACACCGTTATTGCGTTCAACATCTTGTAGCTCGGCTGTCGAATTTCCCACTGGAAATTCAGTGGTTATGGCATTGTCAGTGTATTCAACACATCCGTATGTTTCTGTAAGCAGAGTTGACTCCCTTTTAGAAGCATCATTAAATTGAACTGGTGTCGCAACTTTGCTCTCATTCATTTGTTTAATGTAGGCCTCATTGTAACGAACATGACCTTTGCTGCCCGGTCTATTTGACTGCCGCTTTTGTCTGTATGGCTTGTAGCTCAAATCAATATTGTCTTCTGTGTCAGTGTCATACATGGCACAGTCTGAGGAGTCAATCCGAACATAGTTTGCCTGCTGCAACATGTGTAGGGTTGTGTTATCTTGAGAAATGAGCTTGACAGCGGTGGGCTTTTCTGGGACATATGGAAAACAAGGATCTCCCTCCTCTGGACTGGACGTAAGCATTTCAGGAAGTGTTCATTTCGTGAAAGAGCATCGCTGCAGGTTTATGCACAATATCAACATCAAACTGCTGTAGAATTGCCAACCAACTTTCATAAATCGCACCTTTCAACTGTTTCTGGAATAATGGCTTTAACGCCTGGTGGTCACATTCAATGACAAAATGTCTACCACGAAGATATGACGCACAATCCAAAACACTCGTAACTAGACCAAGTAATTCTAGTTTAGTGGGGCCATAAGATCGTTGCCATTGAGATAGTCCTTTGGAACCAAATCTAACAACACGAGGCGTGTCATCATGGATTTGATAAAGCATGTAGCCAATGCCCTTACTACGAGTGTCTACTGCAAGGCAGAATTCTAGATCAAATAGAGGAAATGCTAAGGCCTCTGAGTTTACAAGCGTGTCTTTTAGCTGTTGAAAACTAGTATCACAAATAGGTGTCCAATGGAAAGAAACACCTTTCTTCAAAAGGGAATACAGTGGACTAGCAATAAGATGGAATAAACTTACGAAACCAATTAAAAATTCCAAGTACACATTGGCGTTCTTTCCGAGTTGTCTGCACCAGATAATTTTTGAGGATTTCAATTCGGTTACTAGGTGGTTTGATTCCATCATTAGATATTTCATGTCCAAGAAAATCACATTTGTTTGAACCGAGCTTTAATCCAACACTTTTAAGCCTGCTCAAAACTTCAGTGATATCAGCCAGGTGTTGATCAAAGGTTTCAGAGAAAATGCAAATATCATCAAGATAGCAAAGAACCGAATTAAAAGTCAACCATTTCAAGATTTTATCCATTAAAAGCTGAAAAGAATTAGGTGAAGTCCGTAGCCCCTGGGGAATCTCCAGAACGTATATGTGCCAACACATGTGTTAAAAGCTGTGTACTTTGTGTATTCAGGGGATATTGCCATTTGTAAAAAACCGGAAGCCAGATCGATTGAGGTTATAAAATTTGGAGAGCGTTCTGAAAATGATACTGTCAAATCCTGAAGATCTGGAACCGTGTATCGGAAATCCTCAGTGTAAAGGTTAGGATAAGCAATACTCACAGCAAAATCTATATGATGAGAGACTCTGTTCGTTGCTAATATTATTTGGATCTAATTTAGGCTTATTACATTTAGCCACCAGAACAACAGGACTCGTTATAGGTATATTTTCAGTCTCAGAGACTAGAACTATAATACCTTTTGAAAGCAGCTCGTCACGCTGATGACGTAATACCTCTTTCTTATCGGGTGGTAGATGGTAATGGCGCTGATGCTTGGATATAGCATTAGGTTTCAAATGAATTTCGTGTTGGACGACATGGGTCAGACCAAATTCAGGATTTTCATCTGTGAGAAAAACTTCTTTATGTTTATACAAGCAATCGAGCATCTTATTGGCGTTGTCGTTTGACAATTCAGGATCAAAGGCAAAATATGATTTAAATTTACCATATGACATAGGAGTGGTGCCATGACAAATATATGATGAATTATTGGAAAGGTCATCAGTAGCCAGTTTCATGTGAGCGGAACTTAATGGGATCAGTTCAACAGAATTGTCACACAACTTGAAGATTGACAGGATAGTGTCCCTGTTTACATGAACTGTATCATATCCAGGTTTAAGAATCTTAACCAGTACCATATGATTATGATTACACGTGGCAACTGCCCTGGCAACCATCAACCCTTTGTTAGATAGTTCTGTATGGCCCTCGCACATGCCCTGTGTACCCAGTTGAAAATTCTTAACTAATTTGCCATATACGATACATTCATAATTCGGTGTCACTATGAATGATTTAGTACAACGTATTTTGGATGTACGTTTAATATGTTTAAAACAGGTATTTCTTCTGAAATCTAAAACAATTCCATGGGTGCGCATATAATTAGCACCAAGTTTCAGGGGATGAGATGTTTCATCTAGAATATAGACAAATATATTATGACATTCACTTGATAATGAACTACTGAGTTTGATGCTCGCAGTTCCACAAATAGATACTGACTGGTTGTTAGCCAACAGGATACGGCTGGAGTTAGCTTGTAAATTATGTACACAACTTCGAGAAATAGAATAAAAAAATGTTTAGAAATGATATTAAGTGTACTGCCTGAATCAAGCAATGCAGTTACCTTTGAATGTCTGACATATACCTGTAAATACATAAAGTTATCATCATCTAATATAGTCACTTTAGTGCACAGTATATTTTCATCTAATGTGTCACTGTCAACAGAAAACGATAAATAATCATTGTTATACAGATAGTTTACCTGGCCTGAGGGATGCACGGTGTCCTCGGACCATTGACATTTAATGTGGGACATGTATTGTTGACACAACTGGCAGGTGGTCACTAGAAAGGCACGACCCTTACCTGTCCAGTTGCATATCCGGCAAATATGTCCAGTGCCACCACAACTAAAACACGATCTGTTGTTATTATTGACACTATAATTTGTATTGTTTCTACCAAATGGTGCGGGTGCACGTCTCTCCATATCACGGGGCGGCGAGAATTTATTCGCTTCCAAAGCAGCAAGTCGGCGTGCAATTTCACCCATTTCCGTATTTACAATATCTGTTGCATCATCCGTGTCCCTATAGCCATGCGCTTCACCAAGCTTGGACAGATGCAGAGCATCACGCAGGTTTTGTACTTGTGAAGCATGCTCAAAGAAGGCTAATTTCGATGGGAGACCATCAATAAATCATGTGGTAATGTTGCTATCCTGTTTTGATACTCTCTTTCCCTTCTCCAAAGTAGCAGCGTAAAATTCCTCTATTGGCTGAGCGCTATGCAATTTTACGTTATTAAATGCTGCCTGCTGAGCAATGATTACAGGATTGTTTGGAATGTCACGGAATTCGGTGATAAATGCGATTTTCACAAATCACAATCGGCCATGATAGTTTTCTAGATTGTGGCAGCGTGTTAAACCATACCAAGGCTGGTTCTTGCAAATTTAAATGAAATGCAGCGACTGCTCTTGTGGAAAGTTCATCTATGTTGCATAATAATAAATATGATGAAATCTCATCTAGAAAGCTGGAGGGATTTTCGTGCATATATCCCCTGAATTTCCTTATGTGTTTATCCACTATACTTGGTTCTGACTTCACAAAAATTGTTTGCGTATTTGGGCCCTCGTTCACTATATCGCTGGTGCTGGTGCAGGTGTGCGGTGATGTATGCATGGGTGTAACTCGTTCCATTGTTCCATAATAACTGTTTTCCAGTCTTGGTGGTGAATGTGAATTTTCTGCCATATATTGTCTGTATTATTGATGTAAAAATGTACTAATAAATTAAACTCACGTTGATGTCCCAGTTGGTAAGATCCAAATTTAGAAATATCGGTTATCACATTATTTCACAAAGCACGACTATATATAACAATTAAAATTTCTTCTTCTCTGGTCGTTAGGATCCTCCACCATAGTGTAGCTTATCGAGCTCCATTATCATCAATAGTTTTATGAATATAAAACAGACAAACAAATTTAAATAAACATTTCTTCACTTTATTTATTTCTACCTTTCTCTATTACTCGCGTTGGGGGAAAAGCTCTCTGATCTTTATACACATAGCCTTATATAGCAGTCAAAATCAAGGGAAGTAATTCAATAAAGTTTCATTGGTGCGAACGGTATATAGGAGTGATCTCCCCTAAATGTCTGGAATGATCAACAATTTACAAAGTGCGGATATCAATAAATGCCCAATAAAAGAGCTAATAGGCAAGCACACATGCAAGCAGTTAAGGTATATTGACAATGAGTCAGCATGAAACCCGTTGGCAACTTTCAGTCAAAATCAGCACCACAATCTAGAATGGCTTATTCCAACATCACAATTCATCTATTTGAAAATGGTCTCAATGACCAGCTAAGATTCCACGTGTCTCATATTCTAATAACTACAACATTATATTTTCCTTCCACTTTCTCTCTGCATGCTATACAAAACCACATCGAATCTGAGTTTGAGTATTTTATATTCCATCACGGATTTATCCAGTCATTTAATGTAGACATGCCCTCTACATCGTTGCCAGTCCAATAGCTTAGCATCTGTCCCTGTGAATGCGACATTACACTTTAGGCAGGTCCATATGTCATTGTTTTCATCAGTGGCTAATATCTGGTATTTATTTGGAGAGAGAGAGGCCTCTGGGGTCTACCTCTCCTTTTAATTATGTTTGGAGAATTTTTCGAGTCCTTGACAATGGCGCCATCTTGTTTTTGTGCTGCAAGACATTGACCAATTTACCATATCCTTCCCAACCGGTTCCTGAGGTTGTCTCTGGCTTATCAGACATAGAGTTAGAGTTAGAGTTACAGAGATGGACGAAGTTAAGCATTTTGCCTATTTTATGTCCATTTTGAAATATGATACCCTATCCTACTGCTAGGTTTGCTTCCAAAAGGTTTTAAAGGCATTTACGGTTTTTGATTTGATCACATTTTCTGGTAGGTTATTCCATTCGTTTACAATTCTGTGACTGAAATTTGTGTGCCTGATTTGTGTTCGACATCGAGGTTTAAGAACCTTAGGCTATGACCTCGCTGTCCAGATCGTTCTACCAATGGAAAAAATTGTTCTGGATCAATGTTTTCTTTTTGTGTAATAATTTTGTTTGTTTCTATTAGGTCGCCCCTGACTCAACGTTGTTTTAGAGTTGGTAGACCAAGTATTTTGAGTCATTCTTCATAAGTTTTGTTTCGTAAGCCTACTACTAATTTGGTGCATCGGTGCTGTACTTGTTCTAAGTGGTTGATGTCTTTGACAAGGTATGGTGACCAGGCTTGTACACAATATTCTAGATGTTGGCGGACATAGGTTTTGTATAAAATAAGAAATGTTTCTCGGTCGAGGTGGTTGTGAGCTCGTTTGATTTGTCTCATGATATGCAATGGCTTTATTTGCTGCTTTTAAAGTCTGCATAGCTGGTTTAAGGTCATTTTTTTTATAAAGATTCAAAAATCTTTTTCATGTGTTGTAATCTGCAGTGTATGTGTTTCGCTTTTGTCTTTCATGGTATAGTTATGCAATTGATTATTGTGACCTAGGTGCATTTTCTTTCATTTACTGGCATTGAATTTTAAAAGCCACTGGTCCGACCATCCATTCAGATAGTTTAGGTCATTTTGTAATTTTGTACTATCTGAGTCGTCTTTAATGTGTCCAGAGCTTTGTGTCATCTGCACACATTTTGCTGTTGCTTTGAATATCGTCTGGAATGTCGTTTACATATACCAGGCATAACAGTGGACCCAGGACGGAGCCCTGTGGAATTCCACTGTCAACACTTGTCCTGTCTGAGTAGTTTCCTCGGATGTGAACCATCATTTGTGGATCTTGGATACCTTCTTGGGGCCAGCTCAGAATTTAACGACTCAGTATGGTGTGAAATTAAGCTAAATATGGGGGAAACCATACTTATTGGAAATTCTTTTAGATCACCAAGTAGTCCAGAAACTAATATTACCAACCATCTTGACCTCTTAGATAAGATAAGACGTGACAAAGCCACACACTTATTGTTAATGGGAGATTTTAATATGCCAGAAAATTACTTTATCAATTGTTGTTCTACAAGTAATCCAAATAATATAGCATATAGATTTCTTGAAAAAACCCAAGAAATGTTTTAAAGCAACATATTGACCAACACACCCGATTCAGAGATTTGCACAGTTTGTTGCACCTACAGGAATACTTGTGACATCTTCATTGTACTGCCTATGTTCCATATATGCCAAGGTCTGTTTAGACTGTAAATTATTCATTGGTGCTATATTTCTTGGGCTAAGTGTCTCAGTGTTACTCTTTCAAGCCAAAGTTACTGCTTTCCTCTGAATATTTGAGGTATATGAGTATGGCACTGACTGGCGTGTGGCGTGTAGTGTGCTTAGCTGAGTTTGCTAATTTATGTGGCTGTCTCTCAGATCACTGATTTCATTTAAGATTGTAGTGAGTATGCTATTAATCTTGTTATTGTTACATACATGTGAGTTGCCATTAGGTTTGCTATGGTGTGGCTCTGTTTGCATGACATTTAGATCAGATCTTATGTCATCAGATGGAGCTTCGTATCCCGTAATATTTACAATGGTGCCTACTACAGAGGATTGTGATGATAGTACCTCTCTATTTGTGTCACTATCAGTTTCACTATTTTGTTGAATGACAGTTGGTTGCAAGGAGATTGTTTGAGCATTTGTACTAGATGTGGAAGATATGGCTTGTTGAAAATGGGTATCTGATCTAGTATTGGTTAAGTTGGAATCAGTAACACTTGATAGAGGTGTCGCGTCTGTCAACACGCATGGAACAAATGTTACTGGAGCATTTGCACAGGATGAGGTAGATTTGGCTTGGTGAGGGATGGTGTCTGATCTAATATAGGTCAAGCTTGATTGCGGTGCCAAGGATGGGCCTGCGGTTGTAGGAGCGAAGTACTCACTGCCAAACGCAGCTTGATGCCATGCTAGGAACTGATTTATATGCTTAGAAGGGGCTGCACAATTCTCACAAGTGTATTTTCGCTTCGATGAAGCAAGAACGGATAACATGTAAGGTGGTAATGTGTCGTTACTTTGATAGGAGAGGTGAGTTTGGGAGGAAATCTTGCTTTGGGAGGAAATCTTGCTTTGGTGCAGTCATCACATAGCAAGTCATCACATTGGCGGATGCTTACAGAGTGGTGGCTCGACCCATAGTCGTGGCAAAAACTCTTGGTTCGATTGGACATGAGTAGATCCTATATGTCTTAATATATGAACACTTATTATAATTATAATTATTGCTTGAGTTAACATGCAGTGGACGGTACAAATAGGATAGGCCCTTACTGGTTAGTATAGGTTCTGGAGTATTAGGTCTCTGCCCCGCTGCTACTCGGGGAAAGAATAGACAGGGGAGCCGGAGGGTCAAAACCACATTTAGAGAGAGAGAGAGAGAGAGAGAGAGAGAGAGAGAGAGGGGGAGAGAGGGAGGGAGGGAGGGGGAGGGAGGGAGGGAGAGAGAGAGAGAGAGAGAAAAAAAAATGTGCATTTTTTGTGTCGGTAACAGGTCAAATAGTTTAATATTATATTGTTTACTATTTCTTTATTTTTATTTTATTTTTATTTATTTTTATTTTCCAGGTTAATTTGTGGTTTATATTTTGTGTGCGTGTTATTTGATTTGTTTTTAGGCAGCTCCTTCATCTTTAAGCAGCCCCCATTTATTTATTGTAGTTTATTTATTTTTATTTTTTAATTAATATTAATTATTCAATACAAATTATATGATCACAGATGATCATAAATTTTGCCAGGTAGCAACATAGACATGACCTTTCGATCAGTACTGGTATTGCTCAACATACTTTGTATTTCAAAATCTTGCCAAAATTTATGTTTAACAGTATAATCACATAAAATTGCCCTGTAGGTGGGGCTTAGAATACACCTTCCATATCATCTGCGTGTCGTAAGAGGCGACTAAAGGAGGTAAGGGTGAGGTAACCCTGACAGAAACCTCGAGTGCTGAAGACGGAGGTTCCAGGCCGCACGGCGCACTCTAATAAACCATGGATCCACGCACTTAACGCTTATGATCATGTCGATCATTTCGATCTTCACCAGAAGTAAGTTTCCATAACGAAGCCGTATTCAACGCTATGTTGTTGTTGTTGTTGTTCGTATATCCCTCCTCTTGATAGGAGTACCCACATATGTGGTTACGTAAACCACAGTTTGATTTATGAACATTATATAATTGTAATTTTAGTCCGCAATTAAGATTAGCTAAATATGTTGTCCGAATACAGTTCAATAATACTAACACAAACACTGTTCAGCACCAGAGTGCATGGATAATTATATATAAATATACAGTTCTGATTCAGGATATCAGTTAACAGCAGTTACTGTTGATTAAAGTTGTTGTGGAAGCTGGTTAAAGAGGAAGCTTCTACCGCAATGCAGATTGTAACATAGTTTTCTAGTTATACATTCCAATTCACATAATAATGAGAAGTTGTTAGGTAGTAATCCAGCCCTGACTAGACTTGTACAGTCGATAATAAGTTTTACGAGGTGATCTTCTATGCTGGCGATATATTTCCAGGAATTCTTGCCAAGGTGGTCGATGATGGTTTTCTTGACTAGTGAAAAATATTGATTGCTATACTGATGGAGTGCACCACAGTGTAGCAAGAAGTGTTGATAATCTTCAGAACTCAACTGACAAAGACGGCATGTGGGGTTCACAATGTTTTGGTTGAATTTACTTAGTGTAGCTTGTACTAGGTAGGTTCCTGTGATGAGCCTGGCTTTAATGACACTACGTTTTACATCCTTGTTGGCATTGTCTACGGTGTGCACGGATATATGGCATTTCGCAATACAAAAGTCTTTAGTGTTACAGTTTTTAAGTGTACTTTTGGTTTCACATGCAAACTGTAAGTCCTCGTTCCATTGGCTGTCCACGGCAGATTTTACTACTGATTTCTATTTTAACTTAGAGGGCAAATTCAGAATAAGCTCATGGATGTTTGATAAGTTGTATCTCTCTAGCAAATTCTTAATGTAAATAAACCAACTGGCCGATTTTGGAGTCTCAAACGCCAACTGTCTTGCTAGTATGTGGTTAAGTGGCTTATTTTGGCATGCAGGGATGTTCCTCAAAAGTGTTAGCTGACGTATGTGTATCTCTGCCGTGATTGGTCTAGCGCCAGGTAGAAGGAGTACAGCACATTTTGCGGTCCTCGTTGGAAGGGCTTGTATCTTCCGAAGTATGTAAATAAAGCTTTCTAGTTGATCAAGTTCTTGTTTTTGTAGTACACGGATCTCTAGTCCATAGAGTAGTCGAGGGATGACATAAAGCTGGATGATACGGTATGCAATTTTTGTTTATATACCATTCGAGCCATGCACACCTGTTCCAGTGAGCATATAGAGTGTGCGTCTAACACAAGATATACGCTCTTGAACATTGATAGTCATTTCTTGTTTTGTACTTCAAGATAACCCCAAATGAGTTGCTGTTGTAGCGACAGGTATTTCTAATTCGCCAAGACACCATTTAGGCAAGTGCGGAACAGATTTTGTGCGTACTAAATTGTGCAGTATTGTAGACTTTTCTGGATGTATTAGGTATCGCTCACGAGTTGAGTAACGATAGTCAATATCAAGTATACATTGCAGTTCAAATTCTGAGTTGCTCATAAGGGTGAGATCATCAGCAACTGTTGGGCATCCTGTATACTGAGTTCCCATGAACTACTGAAATGGTGCTCCCATCAACGTAAGGAATATCTGAACATAACAAAAACAATAAGAAATGTCAGCACGAACTGCAGTTGGAGCGACTGTGCGCGCTGTGTCTAAGACGCGACTAAAACCACAAAGGGTGCCATTAATGCTGGTTAGGATTACTCATATAATCGCTATTATTTTGTCTGAGTGTGTATAGAATCCATGAATAAAACTCACGAAACCGGTTTTCGTTATAAGCTATCATAGAGTTACGTCGTCGCAAAGAATTATTGGTAATGTCAAAGGGTCAAAGTACATCAAATCACTAAATGCCTCGCCCAGAGATGATCTGACAAACTCAGAATTAACGACTCGCTATGGTGTGAAATTAAACTAAATAAGGGGGAAACCATACTCATTGGAAATTGTGATAGACCAAGTAGTCCAGAAACTAATAATACCAACCTTCTTGACCTCTTAGATAAGATAAGATAAGACATGACAAAGCCTATTCTTAATGGGAGATTTTAATATGCCAGAAAATGATGTTATCAATTGATGTTCTACAAGCAATCCAAATAATATAGCATATAGATTTCTTGAAAAAACCCAAGAAATGTTTTTAAAGCAACATATTGACCAACCCACCCGATTTAGAGACGGACATATCCATCTATACTAGATCTTATATTTGCCAATGAAGAACACATGGTTGAACATATTGAATATCTAGCAGGTTTAGGAAAGAGTGACCACATTGCTCTCTTGTTCACATTTGTTTGTTCATCCACTCCACAATTACAAAATGATATCACCGGAGGATACAATATATGGAAGGCTGATTTTGCATCGATTAATCAAGAACTCTCAAAGATTGACTGGGATTCACAAATAGATATCAATGAGATAGATACAGCCTGGAACTTGTTTGCAAACATTATAAATTCCCTAACTGACAAGTATGTACCCCCCAAAAAATCAAGACCGTCAAGCACCAGTAAATCAAAGTGGATATCTAAGGAAGTACTAAAATCCATCAGGGAAAAACATAGGCTATGGAAAACCTACAAAACTAGTAGACAGAGGGAAGACTACAATGAGTATCTAAAACAGCGTAATGCAACCAGTATTTTATGTAAAAAGCACATACAGATTATGAGAAAGGTCTTGTAAAAGAATTTAAAAATAAGCCAAAAAGATTCTATAGCTACATTCGGAAATGTCAGAAGACCAAGATCACAATACCAAACCTGCAGAAAGAAGGAGGAACCTTCACTACAGATGATACTGAGAATGCAAATCTCTTAAATAATTTTTTCAAATCGGTTTTTGTAAGAGATGAAAATGATAACATGCCTCAGTTTCCAGCCAGACTTAATAAACAAAGGTACATCAAAACTATATCTATTTCAAGCAGTGACATCATTAAAAACTAGAGAAACTAAAACCAGATAGTGCCCCCGGCCCTGATAATACTCACCCGAAACTCCTAAAAGAGTGTGCCAGCAATTTAGTGGAACCATTACACATACTATTCAAGCTTTCAATAGCAACTGGAACTATCCCCAAAATATGGAAAAATGCAATAATAACACCTATCTTCAAAAAAGGCAATAAAAAACTTGCAGAAAACTATCGGCCAATTTCACTTACATGTGTACTATGCAAGATATTAGAATCAATCATCAAAGACAAACTTGTACAACACTTCGAGTCCAACAACCTTTTAACGATACACCAGCATGGATTTGTCCAAGGGCGAAGCTGCTTGACAAACCTGCTAGAAAGTTGGACAGAGTCCCTTGACAGTCACAACAATGTAGACATAATTTACCTAGACTATCAAAAAGCATTCAACACTGTACTAGGGTTGCACGATTTTTCGATTATTCGATTAATCGCGATTATATAATTCAAAATGATCGTGGACGATTATAAAATGAAATAATCGTATAATCGTCATGTTGAAATTTTTGTCAAGACACTTTTACGCTTGTGAAACTCTGCTCGCGTTATCAAGCATGGAAACAAACAAGTGGCTATCAGCCGAATGTGTGAATGATTAAATAAACTAAATAAATAAATAAGTGATTTGTTTGTATTGACTCAGGATTAGTTTTAGATGAATAAAGATTGTTCACTTGGTCGCTATTTGTCATTGTTGTTGTAATCACACACGCTTATCCTGCGTTCCCCATTCTCTGAATAGTTATGCGCTAACGGTTTCCCCCAAAAAAGAACTGATACCACAGAAATTCAACGCATTTTCTCACGTAAAAATTCTCACCGCCAACGCCTATGTTTAATGTATACCTAAAACCATCCACGGAGAAGTGAAATTATTTGATTTGAGCGCCTAAATATTGCGTATCCTTTAATAAAGGTCGTTTATTACATCAAAATTAATCCACAATTTGATATAAAATGGCGTCCCGAATAAAATACAAATCACGTGATTCGCCTCCAATTGAAGTTTATTTTAGAGCGAGTACTCGGATATAAATATTCTGGAATCGGAGACTCGGAACTCGGGAATTTCTATATATTATCATTGCGCGATAGGAACTGCTTATTATACTGATCTGAGTAACGGATACCCGTTTGATAAACTCCGTTAGCGTATACTATCCCGCGAGAACACGCCGCCTCCCATCGCAAAAGATCCACTGGCTCGCCAACTTAAGAAGCCGGCTATATTGTCGTTCGTAATAATTCAATTTGGATCATTTAATGTTGATCGGCGTTACAAAATTGATGCGCATATTCTCCCGTACTTGTTTGGTACATAAATTTGGCCTTACAATATATTTATAAGGAAGCTATTTAATCACGCCAAGACTGTTTTAAGCGCATTTTAACTACAAAAGTGTGGAATAAACTTTATTATATCTTGAACATACGTGGCCTACTATTAGTATTAATCTAATAGGTGGTCGAGATTTACAAATCCGAGGCCTGTATTGACTTCTAGAGGGGCCGGAAATGTATCAGGGCAGAGATCTGTCTTAAGTCGACACCCCCTGTGACACGATTGTTATTATTATACACGCGGGTGGGCTTCTAATACAGAGTTTTGCCGTTTTGAAACTGCGAAGAAATCATTGGAGCTCATATGTCAAAGTTAGGGTGTGGACTTCTATTAGAGCATAGGCTACAATTAAACGAAATACGTTACCTTCCGTTTTCCGTCTAGAAAAATCTTGATACATTCCTTTGTTTGCAATCAGCAACTGGCGTATTCTGTCCATGTATGTATACCCATGTGCCTAACCCATAATCTTACAATCTGCAGTAGCATAATACCGTCCTCTAAGCAGCATTGACGTAGTTAATATAGTTCATGATTAATCGTATGATCGCGATTATTTTTCTTAAATGATCGCGATTATGAAAAGTGAATAATCGTGCAACCCTACACTGTACCACACAAAAGATTACTTCACAAACTAGAGGCATACGGAGTCGCTGGCCTCATATTGACCTGGATACAAGGATTTATCCAAGATCGACAAATGATGGTTCACATCCGAGGAAACTACTCAGACTGGACAAGTGTTGACAGTGGAGTTCCACAGGGGTCCGTCCTGGGTCCACTGTTTTCACTTCAAGAGTATACTTACCTCCCTAATAAGTGTTTTATCAACCTGGAGTGATGGCAGATCGGATTAAGTCGCCGGAGGAGCGCCCAGGACCTAGCCATCAGGTGACTTCTAGTATATTTTAGCGAGTTTATCCCGTTGTAATGTGTTTCCGGGACTCGCGTTTATCATGATAAGCGCCTAAAATAATTAGTTTATTTCAAAATGGTGCTATGAAATGCTAATCTCTCTGTGTTTATGTCCACAGGTATCTACCTTCGGTTGTTTAGGACATCACATTGACAGAGAGTTGGTTTTTCTCTCAGCCAAGGTTCCATTTCCTACTAACATTGTTAGGTTTTCTAACCAAAAATTATGCCCAGTGAGTTGGAGGCCTCGGATGAAGGTCTTCTCACTTTGCCCTCTTGGTCCACTTCCTTCCCCCTAAGGTGGAGAGAGTTAAGAGGTCATAATGTTGGTGGAGCGTCCGGTTCATCAGATCAGATGGTTTGTCTATGCTAAAGACTCAGGTACTCTAGTTATGATATGAGGCTTTTCAATTATATTTGAAAATATTTATAAAATCTTACTGCCATTTATCACTTTTTATCTGATGTTTGTATAGTCTGTATAAACTATCCTGTCTAGTTAGGATGTTCTGGATATGATTCGTCCTTACACCTGGAGGTTTTGTTTCGGATCGATTTAACTTCTTATTCTTGAAGTTATGACGTCATAATCAGCCTTGCGCCTTACTGTCAGTTATAAGTTTTGTCCAAACGCTGATTTATTATTATTAGCTTGGGTCTTTATGGCCCCTTCCTCCTTGTTTATTTCGTGTTGAGTTTTAATTCAATATCTGTAATACTCATTGTCTTCGTCCTCTTGTGTGTTTCAGAGGCCTGGTTGTCCTTCATGTGGTAGGATGGATAAGTTCTTCCCCCATTTATGCTTCCAGTGCAGCCCATGTTGGCCATTGCTTAAATGTGAGATCTGTAAAAAGTTGAGGGGGGAGCTAATGTCTGAATTTCTATCATTGCAGACCAGGGAGAAGGCTCCAGAGGAGAGGAAACTTAAGAAAGAGGCTTCTGGTAAGAAGGGTAAGAGGAAGGCCTCGTCTGCTATGGATATGGAGGCCTTCTGTATTGAGATGATGGGAGAGATGAAGAGGACAATTAAAGATTTGGTCCCAGAGTTGCTTCGTGGCATGCTTCCTGGTCCAAATCTTTCGTTGTCCTCTTCATCTGCTCCGGAGCAGATAATCCCCGCCTCTGAATCGGTACTATTTAGGGACCTATCAGTTTTCGACCATGATTCAGAGGTGGCCCTAATAGATGGTGAAATCCATGGTAAGAACACTGGCAGCAGGCTTGCCGCGCCGCTTGTTCGTGGTCCGGTGTCGCTGGAACCTGCCTGCTTATCAGGCCAGGATTATCCGCACCCTGCAGGTACCAGTTCCTCCTATGGTACCTCTCCTGGCCAGTCCGGGTTAGCATTCTTTGCTAACCTGGAGTCTAATCTTTCTGGCCAGGAGGAAGAGGATTATCTGCTGGGTTTTCCTTCTGGCGCCGTGGCCATGGACATTGACGTACGTGCACCCCTCGCGGGGAACACGGGCGACATTGTCCACGGTACTACTCACGCAGGAGTAGCGTTCACGGTGCAGAAGGTAGCCCGGGCTGGATCTGATGGCCAGTTTTACCGCATACCTCGGCTTGCCGATGGTGTAGCAGGTGCTGGCCAGGGCTGTGGTGTGGCAAAATTTTCCCCACGCAATACCACGGTGCCTGCTCCTGGTCAAGCCAGTCAGTTTGGCATGCCTGTTCTTTCAGGCCCGTGTTCTCTGGCTTGCCAGACGTATCAGTTCCTCCAGCCACATACACACCTGTGATTGCTCAGGAGGATGACGAAGGCCCTCGTCTTGCAGAGCATTCACAGGTGGCCACGGAGGAAGACTGGTCTGATGCTTGTCAGTGGCTAATCAACGTCAGGCCAGATCTTGCCGTGGATCAGTCGGCCAGTCAACGGGACCAGCGCCCATGGCTGGCAGGAAAGCCGACTGTTGACGCTATGCCATCTTTGCCGTTAGCTGATCATATTGTTGATATGTTCACTGCGGCGGAGACGTCCATTAAGGCACATGGACGTTTAGCGAAGGCCCCCCGCGAAGTGGCAAAGCGGTGCCGTATTACAGCTGATCAATATCAGCTATACGGTGTAGTACCGAAGCCAAGCACGGATGGCCATGCTGCGCTGGGTGAAGATACGTGGGCAGGTTCCCGGTCTAACACCGCGTTACGTGATGCGGAAGAGAGTTCGAGGGCATCTATTTCAGCGCTTTCGCATGTCTCACAGTTGGTACAAGGGGTAGTAACGGCATCCGCATTACGTCAGCCTAGTCCGGTGACTGTCCAGAGAGCCATCCAAGATGGAATTAACTTGGCTTTGGACTGTTTAACCCAGTCTGTAACCAGGAGTGTCCGGGCGAGGCGCACGTTTGCTCCTGACAACTTGTGCCCGTCCCAGGATTTGTATAATAGGCTGCTGCGTACGCCTATGACAGGTCCTGGTCTTTTTGGAGGTGAGGGATGTAAGCATCTCCAGGAGATGGTTGCCATGGTCAATAACCAGAGGGCATTACGTGAGCAATTTGAAGTGCTCCGTAGAGAGCGCGTTCGTGCAGCTCCACCTGCGTATCATCCCCTGCAGGCTCGAGGTTGCGGTGGCCAGGTCAGAGGCCAGCCACCGGCGCAGCGTCGGCAACGGCCGCGTGCGCTTCGGCCAGCAGCGAGGGAGCGCAGGCTCCTCCGGCGCAGCCAGGCAGCCGCCCGCACACCGTGATGCGCGCAGTGCAGGCCGTGGTGCGCGAGGATCTGGTCATGGTTGTCGTACCTGACAGGGTGATTACCACCGTAAGAGCTACCCCAGTGCATCTGCACCAGGAGACAGTGCCACTCTTGTGCTTCTTATGTCCACCTCTCCCTAGGTGGACCAGTGGGAGGCTGATTGGCCAACCACATGCAAGAGTGGGAACGGTTGATTCAGGCCCATTTAGTCTTGTGATGGCTTTCAGTCAGGTATCATCCCGACTGGGTAACAGGCCCACCATCACGACTGTCTCTGGTGCCGGTCTGGACTCAAATTCCAAGAGATCCAGATCAGCGGTTGTGTATAGAGGAGGAAATAAATTCCCTCATACTCAAGGAAGCAATTCAGCTGGCGCAAAATTGCCCGGGCTTCTATTCAACCGTGTTCTTGGTAACGAAATGCACTGGAGGGTGGAGACCAATTCTCAACCTCAAGCCATTGAACAAGTTCATAGACACACCCAGTTTCAAGATGGAAACTGTGAGATCGGTGTTGGCATGGTTGGAGAAGGGAATGTGGACAGCTTCAATATATTTGAAGGATGCTTATTTCCACATTCCAATAGCGAGGAGTTTCCGTCGCTTCCTGAGATTTGCATTCCAGGGCAGACAGTGGGAATTCAAGGTGTTACCCTTCGGAATTTCTATGGCTCCTCGGGTCTTCACCAGTGTAGTAACAGCTTGCGATAACAGCATACCTCCGCAGGAGAAGCATAGCAGTCCACACGTACATAGATGACTGGCTTTTAAAAGCACACAACCAGGAAAGTTTATCAGCAAATCGGGGGAGATAGTTTTGAAAACTCTCACAGATTTAGGCTGGATGATAAATTTTCAAAAATCAGAGCTGAATCCATCCCAGAAGTTTGTTTACCTGGGAATGTTCTTCGATCTGGAGATAGGATATGTTTATCCTACTCAGGAGAGGGTGCAGATACTCATCTCAGTAATACAGTTAGTGTGCAACAGTCATCATGTCCTGGCACGGGCTTATCTGAGAATGCTGGGATTGATGGTTTCTTTGGAACCAGTCATTCCTCAGGCGGCCTTATGCAGGCGGCCGATCCAGTTATTTCTCATGACACAATGGACCCAGAGTACAGGTTCCCTGGACTCGAGCGTGTCAGTGTTGGAGCCTCTAGTTCATCACCTTCAATGGTGGTTAAAGGCAGAGAATCTCCTGCCGGGGGTAATGTTAACCCCTCCTCACCCTCAGTTAACAATGTATACAGATGCATCGATGGAGGGGTGGGGAGCTTGCCTGGAAGATTCCACGAGATCAGGGCTTTGGAATCTGGAACAGTCAAAGGAACATATCAATCTACTGGAATTACGAGCAGTAGTCCTGGGCCTGGAACATTTCTTACAGAAAGTTCAGGGCAAGAGTGTTCTAATTCGATCAGACAACTCAACAGTAGTGACTTACATAAACCGCCAGGGCGGAACGAAGTCGCCCAGTCTCTCTGTATGATGACTTGGAAACTGCTTTGTTGGTGCCTGGATCACAGGATTACCTTGAAGGCAGTTCATATTCCGGGAAGGTTAAATCTGTTAGCAGACTCATTGAGCCGAAGGATGAGTGTTTTACCTATGGAATGGCAACTAAATCAATGTGTGGCGGATCGTCTGTTCGACAACTGGGGGAAACCCAACATAGATTTATTCGCAACGAAGAAGAATGCGAAGATGACGACGTACGTCTCTCCGATTTCAGATCAAAGCGCTTTCGCAACAGATGCGTTAGCTATCAGCTGGGTGGGAATGTATGCATACGCATTCCCTCCAGCAATCCTGATTCCAAAAATTCTTCAGAAATCAGACAGGAGGAGTGCCAAGTGCTTCTGATCGCCCCAAATTGGCCACGCCGATCATGGTATACGGATCTGCTGGACCTTCTGGTCTGCAATCCGGTTCCTCTGCCTCTGATGGACAATATTATCTTCCAGGGCAAGAACCTTCACAACAATCCGTCAATGTTCCAGTGCTTTTCTGAGCAAGCAGCCATGTTCATAGCTAAAGCCAGGATGGGATCAACCTCCAGAGCATATAATTATAAAATCAACAGATTTGCAGAATGGTGCTCAAAAAGATGTATTAATCCAATGGATTCATCTATTCAGGTAGTAGCCGATTTCCTCTGTCACCTGTATGATGCCTATAGCCTCAAGCCTAACTCTATTGCTGGCTATAAGTCAGCTTTAATGACAGTTATCCCTTGCTTGGCTAGTAGGGGAAGTGATGAAATAAATACATTAAATACTTTAATCAAAGGCATGGGCAATCTAAGACCAAGGAATCCCCCATTGATTCCGTCTTGGAGTTTATCACTAGTGCTTCAAGTGCTAGCTGATAGACCGTTTGAACCACTAAGCTCCATTTCTATGAAAATGTTGACGCTTAAAACTGTATTTTTAATTGCTGCGGCCTCGGCTAGGCATAGGAGTGAGATTCATGCCTTGTCAGCCGAGGCAGACCGTTTTGTGGTTACAGGGGAAGGCCTTAGGCTTCTACCCAGGATAAATTTCATGGCGAAAAACCAGTCTGAAATATCCGGGTCAACCGATAATTTTACCAGCTTTGACTAGGTTTGATCCTAATTCAAAACTATGGTGTCCAGCCCAAGCATTAATCCTGTACAAACAACGTACTCAAGATTGGCGGACGGACCCAACAGCATTATGGTTGTCATATATTGAGCCCCATGGCAGGGCGTCAAAGGACACCATTTCCAGGTGGATTGTAGAGTGTATTCAATTTTGCCATAAATCTGGCACAGGTAAACAAGTTGACATGGCCAAGGCTCACAGTGTCTGAGGTGTAGTGACTTCCACTACGCTGTTTAATGGGGTACCGGTGGATGACATTATATCAGTGGCACTGAGTCAAGTTTTACCGACCATTATCTCCATGACACCTCGAATCCTCTCGCCTTATCGATTTTGAAAAGCTAATCTAGGTGTACATATTTTGATGAGGTATCCTCATTTTTTATATATTTCACATTTAATCAATGGAAACATCTACTTTATGGGCTGCATCAGTCTTCACCAATGGGGAGATGATGACAGCACCAATCTTCCACAAGGTCAGTCTTGTGTGTGTTGTCCATGGTTTTTTGTAATGTCACGTGACCCTTCGTTATTAATATGGTGATGGTACATGTTTTATGTGTGGTTCATTATTGAGAGTATACGAAAATGAAGCTTTTTCGTTTAATGTCCTATAGTACATGGCACTTGTACGTAGAGAGCGTATGGGACATTGAGGTCATTCAGTCTTCCTCCCAAGAGGAGGGGGGTGGGGGGTGTGTGTGCGCTTATGACTTTTGGTCATCTCTCAGCCATCGGTTTGTGTTAGCCGATGTTTTCCTATCTATTCCTGATTGTGTTTCCACACAATTTCAGAAGTTTAAGTGCCGTAATCGCAGAAAAGCGCATAGGGAAGAGCTGGTCTTTTGACCTCGCCTCCCTCCCGCCGAATTCACTGACGAATTCTGGCAATATCAAAGAGTATTAGGGAGGTAAGTATACTCTTGAAGTGAAATAAACTAAATCACAGATTTCTTTTTTCACGAGAGAGTTGATACTTACCTCCCTAATACGGACCCGGCCTCTCCGCCCCACTGAGGCTCGGTCTTCAGGCTCTTATTATGTTGCATGTGTGTCAGCCAATAAATTAGTCAGAGGAATTACTAGTCGGCGCATGCGCGGTGGTGGGGCTGGCATCCGCCTGACTGACTTCTGACTACCTGCCCATAAGGGGCACCTTTCTTTTTAAATCTGAGTGTTTTATTAAGTGAAAGCCGATATTTAGCAATATCAAAGAGTATTAGGGAGGTAAGTATCAACTCTCGTGAAAAAAGAAATCCGTGATTTCGTTTATATTCCTGGTATATGTAAACGACAGACATTCCAGACGATATTCAAAGCAACATCAAAATGTTTGCAGATGACAAAACTCTGGACCCACATTAAAGACGACTCAGATAGTAAAAAATTACAAAACGACCTAAACTATCTGAATGGATGGTCGGACCAGTGCCTTTTAAAACTCAATGCCAGTAAATGCAAGAAAATGCACCTAGATCACAATAATCAATTGCATAACTATACCATGAAAGACAAAAGCGAAACACTTACACTGCAGATTACAACGCATGAAAAAGATCTAGGAATCTGGATTAAAAATTACCTTAAACCAACTATGCAGACCTTTTGGAAGCAAACCCAGCAGTAGGATATGGTATCATATTTAAAAATGGACATAAAATAGGCAAAATGTTTAACTTTGTCCATCTCTGTAACTCTAACTCTACATAAACAGATCTTTCGAGAGTCTGACAGCTGCGAGGTTATGGATGCTACATATTTTCACTTCAAGCGTATACATACCATCACAAATACTATGATATTTTGTGCTATATTGAAAACCAGGAGAATCCGAGCTGATATCATGGAATTTGAAAATCTAAATTCCAGGCCTGTAAAAGTCATGGAAATTTGTCATTTTGATCAAAGTCATGGAAAATGATAATCTTCCTAAATGAAAATAAAATCTGATGGCATACAAATGTAAAATGAGGAAATAAAGCTCGGAAATACAGATTTCATTTCTTTATCGCGGTGATCGTGATTTCATTCATTATCAAAGTCATATGTCCGACCAACATAAAATGACCAAAAACAAAGTAAGAATTAAAATGAGGTTAGATCGTTTCTTATGTTGGAAGGCCAAATTAAACTCTTGTGATTGGAGGCATTCCACTGAACTATGTCTGGACTGGAAAGAGGCCTCCCAAATAAAAAACAGGTTTGTAACGCCACGAAAGCCAATATCCCAAATTAATAATAAATATGTACAGATGTTTTAAAAACAATTTGAACAATAAATTCACTATTTCCTACTCAGCGTATGCATTCAGCAGTATATTTATTGGCAAGATTTTTGTTCATTTGGGCGATTTCGTCCCGGCCGAATTGGTTACATTATGATAATTAGATAGCGATGATATCTCGCTCTCGCTAGCGTATGTTGATTCCCCTGTATATTGAAATTTTCTCGCTCTAAGATAATTTTGTGGATTCTATTACGGTTAAAGTATGAAATAAACTTGTTAATATTAACAAAAAAATAACCAGATATTTAGCCGATAAGCGATTATTATTATTATTTTGAATCTAGCGGTAAAGTTACCAATTTTCGTTCGTCGGAAAGATGTTTTGCAATATTTCTGAACTACGACTGTGTGTTATATACCTGTATAAGGCATTTTTGGCTCATATTTTGTCAAATTTTCCCCTGGCTGTTATCTAATAGTGCGCAATATATTCATGAAAGTAACCATTTTAAGGAATGGATTTCAATTTTTTCTTGAAGACCTTTGGCCAAATAGAAGCCTAGGCTTTAAGCCTTAAATTGAAAAGAAATTGATTCACTATATCACGTTGAACATTTTGAAACAAATTTGACTGTCTTTGACCTAGCTATTGATTCTTGGAGGTCATGGAATTTTTTAATTTAATCATGGAAAGTCATGAAAAAGTCATGGAATTTCAAATACTGAAAGGTGTACAAACCCTGCATATTAAACCAAATGAATTCTTCACAATGGCACCTACACACACCAGGGGACATGCATTTAAACTTTACAAACAACCATGTCGACTTGATCGACGCAAGTATTTATTCACAAATAGAGTTGTTGACCTTTTAAACGTAGAATTTGTTTTAAATTGTTGATTTTTTCATAGAAAATGTCCATTTGCAGACCATGAGAAGACTATTTTTGAAAATTTATGACTGGAATGACTGGCTCGATTCTTTTGGTCTGCAAATGGACATTTCCCAAAACCACTGCAGAAGCCATTTTGGGCCCGATATGAGTGTTAAAGGTTTAATGACAGTAATGTATGGAATTCTTTACCAACTGAAGCAATTAACGCTCCAACATTAAACACCATAAAAAACCCCTAGATTCATT
Source organism: Chaetoderma sp. LZ-2023a (assembly GCA_034401795.1). NCBI lineage: Eukaryota > Metazoa > Mollusca > Caudofoveata > Chaetodermatida > Chaetodermatidae > Chaetoderma > Chaetoderma sp. LZ-2023a. Next base: position 124,462,952 of record CM067369.1, read on the forward strand.
CTTCAAGTCACTGGGCTTTAGACCTACTGTCGTCTAACTCCCAAAAATTGCGGTCACTTCTTCTACACTGAAGTATTTGGCTGAAATCACTGGTAAATATGTGCTCAATTCAACACTGTTTAAGAACAGGCTAGACAAATACTGGGCAAACCAAGAAACAAAATATAACTATCAAAGCAGCCTAACTCTATAATAGCCTAGCACAAAACGGAACATAGAGGCTTTTTAGTCTGCGTTCTGCAAATCAATCTTATCTTGTTTAAAATAAACCTGCCCCGAATAAGCAGGTAGCCTAGCTGTCAGACTGCCACATGCGCGAGTTGAGGCGTTGATCCGCGGTTCATGCGCCAGCTGACGCAACATAATGCTTCTGAATTGCCTACAATTCTCATGTGTTTTAGCTCGAGTTACTAGTAGTTAAAATTTACAAAATCTAAAAGAATTATGTATTGGGAGTGATAGAGTTTGATTTTATCGCTCAAATATGGAATCATTACCCTCAACGAGTGATGCGGTGGTGGACAGCATAGTGTCAGTGTCACTATTTCTGATATTACTAAAATCTTGGTCAAAAGTCATATTCAGTATCGTTTGGTTTGATTAAAGGAAGGGAAATAATAAATGATGTTTAATGGTAATTTCATACAATATTAAAAATACTACCATCGGTAAAAATGGAAATGAATCTGGATTATTTGAGAAAAAGCATTTGTTAAATCTAGGGGTGCTTAACTTGGAACCAACTAGTGACATCGCTGATGCTTCACACTCTGCCGTGTGTCAACTGTACCGCGTACTCGAATATAGCAACCGGTATGAATAGTATACTCTATAGGCGCCGATGTGGAGCGATTAACTTGCTACTGTTAATTCATTATTGATACTTTTTGAAAACATGGTTTAAAGTCACTGTTTCTGGTGGAAGCAACTAGTTTCGGTTAAAATGATTTCAAAATACACTGCTGGTTTCCAAGGTCGCAACATGATGCCTACTGAATATTTTAAAATTTGTGTAACCGAATGTAGATCCTGTCTCTGGAAACAATGGCTTTCAGTCAAATTGTTTTCAGATTAGACAGTATTTTACCTGCAGGCAGTAGTGGCTAATCAGCTTTGCGAATATAACTGAGATTATATGACTGGCTGTAGCAGGTATTATTAGCTCACCTAAAAGGCCAAGTGAGCTTATGCCATGGCGGCCCTCTGGCGTCCGTCCGTCAAATCACTTCTCCTTAACGGTTAGACAGATTTCAACCAAATTTGGCTGGGAGGATGCTACACTGGTACCCTCCAGATGATTTTTCCCGAATTTTGATTGATCAATTTTTTGGGTGAAAATCTACCGGAAATGGTCAAAATGCTACTCCTCCATAGCTACTTGACATATTTCAACCAAACTTGGTTAGATGGTTTCTATGGTGCTAAGTTTTCGAACTTCTATTCAGAATTTTGATTGATTAATTTTTTGTGTGAAAATCTTTGATTTTATGAAAAAAACTACTGGAAATGGTCAGAATTCTACTCCTCCTTAGCTGCTTGACATATTTCAACCATATATGGCTAGGTAGATTCTATAGTTGTAATCTCTAGAACTTCGATTCAGAATTTTGATTGATCAATTTTTTTTGTGAAAATCTTAGATTTTATGAAAAAAACTACTGGAAATGGTCAAAATGCTCCTCCTCCATAGCTGATTGACATATTTCAACCAAATTTGGCTAGATGGCTTCTATCGTGGTAAGCTCTAGAACTTCTATTCAGAACTTTGATTGATCAATTTTTTGGGTGAAAATATTAGATTTTATGAAAAATGTACCAGAAATTGTCAAATTGCTTCTTTTCCTTACCATTCTGAACGATTTCAACCAAATTGGGCTGAAATGACCCTATTGTGGTAGGCTCCAGAACATCCATTCAGAATTTTAATTCATCAATTTTTTGGGTGAAAATTCTAGATTTTATGAAAAATGTACCGGAAATTGTCAAATTGCTTCATTTCCTTACCATTGTGGGCGATTTCAACAAAATTTGACTGAAAGGACCCTATTGTAGTAGGCTCCAGAATATGTATTCAGAATTTTGATTCATCAATTTTTTGGGTGAAAAATCTTACATTTTATTAAAAATGTACCGGAAATTGTCAAATTACTTCATCTCCTTTACCATTCTGAGCGATTTCAACCAAATTGGCTGAAAGGATCCTGTGGTAATGGGCTCCAGAATTTTCATTTGGAATTTTGATTCATCAATATTTTGGGTGAAAATCTTTGATTTTGTGAAAAATTTACTGGAAATGTTCAAAATGCTACTCCTCCATAGCTGCTTAACATATTTCAACCAAATTTGGTTAGATGTATTCTATGGTGATAAGCTCCAAATAATTTGTTGAACTGTTCATGGAAGAGTTTGCTTGAAGGCGCACATTCATATTCTCGCTAACCGAACCCATGGGTTCAAAAGGGTGCTTGGATAACACATTAAGCACCAAAGATAGACTCCAGGCTGGAATTACTACATGTCGTCCCGGTCGGAGATTGCTCATTCCCTTCACCATCACGTTTAACTTGGCAACCTCTGGACTATCCCTGTTTGCTAGACAAGGTATAACTGAAGCCGGAGCCGACTTGAATCCAGCAATAGTGACAGGAGCTACATGTAATCCTGTAAAGAATATCTCATAGAGAAAATCTGCTATTTGCTGAATAGTGGGTTGAAATGGATCAAGATCCTTTGCTTTACACCATTTTGCAAATTTGTTAACCTTGTTGTTATATGACATGAAGGTTGATCGGCTTCTCGCAGCTGCGATGAAACTTGTAGCCTGTTGAGAAAAGCCTTCCGACGTGAAATGTTGTTTGATAACATCCACACAGTAAATTTGAACATTTCAGGCCGCTCGTGTTGGAAGCGGCCCTTGGCCTCGGAGATTATGTTCGGAATCTCGGGCAGCTGCACTGGATTATCCACCAACAGATCCAGAAGATCCATGAACCACGCCCTGCTGGGGCAAAATGGCGCTAGCAGCAGGACCAGGCACGGTTCCTATCGAATCTTCACCAACACCTTCGGTAGAAGGATGGTGGGTGGATACGCATACATCCCTGTCCAGCTTATCTTCAGAGCTTCTGTATCGATGGCATTTGGATCTGGAATCGGCGAGACATAAGTCATGATTTGAGCATTTTCCTTTGTGGGGATCAAGTCCACATTGGGTTTACCCAAATGCTCGAAGATCCTTCGTAGAACCGGAGGGTTGAGAGCCATTCTGTCGGCAAGATCCTCTGTCTGCGAGACAAAGCATCTGCCAGAATACTCAATCTCCCAGGAATGTGAGCTGCTTTCAAAACAACTGAGTAATCCCTGCACCATTGAATCAAGTTCCACACTTTCATACACAGTGTGGGAGACCTGGTCCCACCGTGGCGATTTATGTAGGATACCACTGTTGAATTGCCCGACCATATCAATATCATCTCTCCAGGGCCAGTTCCACTGCCATCATTTCTAACAGATTGATATGCAGCTGTCTCTCTAGGAGAGTCCATGTGCCCAAGACTTGGTGTTCTCCCAGGCAGGCCCCCCCCCTCCCGCCCCCATCCCTCCAGCGATGCACCCGTGTACATGGACAGTTGGGGTTGGGGGTGGGTGAAGCGAAACTCCTATGAGATTCTGACACTCCTTCCACCATGCAAGATGCGACATTATCGGTTCCAAAACCGAAAAGACAGACTTTGTGGAGGGATGCCCCACCACTCTGGCATGTATCCCTGAGATATCCATGCCAGGACCAGACTGTCTGATGTCACACCTCGCCAAGCCTCGACGAAACGCATGGGCCTTCCACCCACTATAGGTGCATAAATGCCTATGGAGTGTCTGGTTCGCGCTCCGCTAACCCCACCCCACCCTCTTGACGATGGAGAGAGAGAACCATTTTGGTCTTGACTGGTCTGACTGGCACCGCTGTTCCTGTAGCACAGGCGTGGTCCAGACGGATGTGAAGGGAGTTACAATACCCCTCAGGTAGGGTCTGCTCCCTTCTTTCCACCATTTGAGGACTTACCCTTACCCTAACTGCCACTCCGGTGATCAGGGCCACCACTAGGGTATGCAGGGGCCTCCTTAGCCATCTATGCCTTCTTAGCCACTGGCGGCTGTGAAGGCCCAGAAGTCCCATTTGAAGAAGGCACAGCTTTTGCTTTGCTCTTCTTGTTTTCTGGAGGAATGCTGAGTGGCTGACGGTTTAGATGTGGCCACTAGTGCATGCTCCAGCTTCATGTTAACCGCCGGCCTATTTTGCGCAATGTTAGCAGAGTCTTCTAAGATGGCCCACGCTTGGCCACCAAAGATGCTCGGTCCATTCAGGGGGTCCCAAGTAACCAGCCCCTGATGGCCGCAGCAGGACACATAATGTATGGTCCAGGATCAGCTGCCTCCTCGACTTTGTAACACACGTGCCAGTGCATCCATTGACAGGACCAGGCCATCATTTATGCACGAAAGCACTGCAGGTGGCACAGGGTGGCCTGCCCATACTTCAGTCCACACCGACTGAAGCAAACGATAGGAGTTATTGACGGTATTCATTGCCGCCCTCACACCTTCATCACATAGGCCCAGGACTTCTTCTGAATGTGACTGGGTCTTTTCTCCTTCGATCAATACTCACCATTCTGTTACTTCTGATATACAGCTGGCCCTGACAGCGGCTCTAGGATTATAGACTTAGAAAGCTTTACCGACTCCTGGGAACCGGGTACTCGGCTCCCAACTGCCGAGTATGCGTTTACCATAGAGCTCATTCTTGTTTGCATAGCAACAAGAGCAATACATGCTTTCTGCAGGGAGAGGATTTTAGTGTCTTTTGTTAAAGAAATCTAAGTCTTTGTCTGTAAAGTGATAGTTTGTGCGTTCTTGAAGGATTTAACTGGATACTATGGAGAATACCGCCGATGAAAACCAGGTTGTATCATTCTTTATTATCCATAGTTAAAAGACTTAGGTCTCTAAATTTCGCTGTGTCGCATGTCCTGATTTCTGACCCCAGAGAATCTGGGACGTGTGCTAACAACGATATATGCCAGACGATCGCCTTCTTTAAACCCCAACAGGCGATCGGCAGATATGAAAATAGGTGTTTGCTACGGTATTTCTAACATGAATATCGGCTGACGTCGTTCTCCATAGGATCCGAGCGGGTGACGTCACACCCGGTCGCTCGGATGTTTATGTGAAGAAAAATTTTCATTAATTCGCGCCACTCGTTCTGGGTGCTGCGTACTAAAAATGGTACCGGAAACTTTAGAATGTTCAAGTTTACGTGCGATCACGATCAGTTTGCAATGATCGGTGGTTTCAAAATTCTTGAGTAGATGCGTGGTCTGCGGTTTTACCGTGTGATACAGCAGTTTGTTATACATTTTGTTGTTTTCTTCACATATCGTTTGGCTTTCGTTAGGGAGTATAATTTATATTGATTGGTAAATATACCCCGAATGCTATGCGATATGATTCCTGGAGCCGTTACACATCCTGGAGGATCTAATATGGGTGTGTTTTATGCCCGCTTCGTTCTTGTCGTCATAATCAATGCGATCTTTGTTGTAACGTGGCGGGGTGGGGTGTGGGAGGGATACGGTTAACTTATGAGTCAAATTATTTGAAAATTAATTGTCTGCCTTCCATCAGGGTCTCGTTCCGCTTGTAATTGTAGGTTTGTGCTTATTTATAGGCCAAGCCAACCCCGCCATCATGTGACGAGTGCCATAAATTTGTACGAGTCGTATTCAAGGACCATGTCTGTTTTAGGTGTTCGCCCTGTAACCTAGACCATAGGTGTAATGTGTGCGCAGTGTGGTCCGTGGATATGATGGTTAAGTTCCTTGCCCAGAAGGACTTGGCTGGGTCTGACGCGGGGTCAGGCGGTCCGAGAGTAAATCGTGGAGCGCCTGGTTCGGCCGGTGGGGGTGCTCCACGTCCCCAGCTGGAGGTGGCGGAGATGGCACCGCCGGCGTGGTTTGGTCCGGCTATGCAGGGTTTTCTGCATAGCATTCTGCCCACGCTGGTGTCGTCCCTGCTACCAAAGTTTGGGGGGCAGTTTCTCCCCATGCCTGGTACGGACCCTGTCCTCGGACAGGGTTCTGGACTGGTTTCCGAGGGGGCCGTCTTGTATGGACCCCTGGCAGTCCCGTCTGGCTCCGGCCAGACGGGTTCTGTTTCTCTGCGGCCACCTCTGGGTGGTCCAGTAGCGGTGGCCGGTCCGTCAGGTGTGGGAGCCGTCCACCAGGACGGCTCCACGGTTTCCTCGTCTAGTGACGCCTCTTCGGAGTCTGAAGACGAGGAGGCCGAGGAGGAGAGGTTGCTGCAGCCTCTGATGCCGCAGGTGGAGAATATGGAGGTCGATTCCGTCCTGGACGGAACCGGCCTCCATTTGTCTGGCTTGGCGCAAGCCAGGGCAGCGGCTCCGCCTGTGGCTGAGGCTAATCTGGTACCGGGCACCGGTTCCTTGACGGTTGGTTTGGCACCAGCCGACATGGTAACGGGTCAGCCGGGCCGGGCGTGGTACTCGCCTATCTCGCCTGGTCCGGCGGTCGGACGTGGGGTGCCGTTGGCGCTCGTGTCCGGCTACGGTTCCGCGACTGCTACGGGTCCGTACGGTTTTCCATGCGGACCTACCCCATGGACCGGAGTGTTCCATGGGGTGGCAGCGGAACCGTGTGGTAGCGGAGTGCCTGGCGTGTCAGCCGTGGCTCCTTGCCGGGAGGCCGTGGCTGGCAGACCCGTGAGCACGTCAACGGGTGACGTGTTTGCGTGGGTGTCTTCGTCGGAGGTAGATTGGTCGGATGCTCTGGCATGGCTAGCCAGGGTTGACCCATCTGTGGTTTCGGCCACGGCCGATGAAGATGCGCCCCGTCCGTCGGTTGCGTCGATTAGGACGGGGATTTTGCCTGCGGCCCGGATCCAGTCAGTGGGACTGGATCCACGGTTCATAGATTTGTTGGATGCTATTTATAGCAAACAACTAATGACCAAGGGTCAGCTCCCTGCGGCCTCCAGGGAGGTGCGGGCAAGATGTCGTATTCCGCGGGGGGAATACGACAGGTATGGTGTAGTCCCGTCGGTCACGGAGGATGACCGATGGGTATTGGGAGTCCAGAGTGCCGGGTCGGGTGGCCCCGGTCCGGCACTAGTGGATAAATCCCAAGTACACCAGGAAGAAGTCCTGTCCCTATGTGATGAGGGTGTGAGGGCAGCTATGAGTGCTGTCAACCACTCTTATCGTCTACTTCAGTCGGTGTGGGCTGAAGCGGGGGCAGGCCACCCTGTGCCACCTGTGGCGCTTTCATGTGTTAATGACGGCTTGGTGCTGTCGATGGACGCATTGGCAAGGGTGCAAGCGCGAGTGACGAAGTCCAGGAGGCAAATGGTCATTGACCATATGCGTCCGGCTACGGCAGTCAGGGAGCGTCTTCTTGGGACGCCCCTGACAGGGCCTAGCATCTTCGGTGGCCAAGCATGGGCCATCTTAGAGGACACCGCCAGTATCGCGCAGAATCGGTTATCGGTAAACTTACTGCTAGAGCTAGTGCGGCAAGCGCACGCACTAGGGGCTGTGGGGAAACCGCTAACGGGACAGCCTTCAAAGAAGCAGAAGAAGCATAAGGGCAAGGCGAAAGCCAGGCCTGTTGCGACTTCTGCTTCAGCTGGGTTTTCTGAGCCGCCGGCGAAGAAGCCCAGGAAGGTTGTAGAGGCGCCTACCCTCCCCAATGTTGCTCCTGACCGCCCTAGGGGCGGGAAGGGCAAGGGGAAGGGTACGGGTAAGGCCTCAAAGGGCAGACAGAAGGGGCCGAAGCGTACCTGAGGGTACGAAAGCTCCCTTCATATCCGCCTGGACCGCGCCTGTGCGACAGGACAGCGGTGCCAGTTATACCCGTCGTGCCTAGAACGAAATGGTTCTCACTCTCTCTCGTTAAGAAAGGGTGGGGGGGGGTGGGCGGACTGCGAGCCGGACAACCCCGTTAGACGTCGAGGCGTCTATGGTGGGTGGAAGGCTCATGTGTTTCGTCGAGGCCTGGCGAGGTGTGACGTCAGACAGTCTGGTCCTGGGATGGTTATCCGAGAGTTACATGCCGGAGTGGTGGGACTTTCCGCCACAAAATCTGTCTTTGGCACCTGTCTGGACACCCGTACCAAGGGAGCCAGACAAGTTAGAAGCCGTTCAAAAGGAAGTGTCGGGTTTGCTTCTGAAGGGAGCAATAAAACCAGCAAACCGAAACACTCCAGGCTTCTATTCAAACATGTTCCTTGTCCCCAAGAGCACAGGGGGATGGAGACCCATACTCAATCTCAGGCCATTAAATTGGTTTATCCATACGCCTCGGTTCCAGATGGAAACGCCGAGGTCGGTAATGGCGGGATTGAGGAAAGGAATGTGGTGTGTATCGATCGATCTGAAAGATGCATATTTCCACATTCCTATGAATCGGAGTTGGCACAGGTTTCTGAGATTTGCGTTTCAGAATCAAGTATGGGAGTTTACAGTTCTCCCGTTCGGCCTGTCGACAGCTCCGAGGGTTTTCACAAGAGTGGTCCTTGCGGTGACAGCGTTTCTCAGAAAAGAGAACGTGGCGCTACACACCTACATAGACGACTGGCTGCTCAAGGCAGACTCGGCAGCCAGGTTGAACGTGGATACTGCTCTGACTCTGAAGTTACTTTCAGATCTAGGCTGGATAGTCAACGAGGAGAAATCCGAGTTGACGCCCACTCAACATTTCGTTTATTTGGGGATGCGATTCGACCTCGAGGAGGGCAGAGTTTACCCGTCGGAGCCCAGAGTGGTGTCTCTGTTAGCCATCCTCAGGAGTTTTCGAGTGGGAAACCACATTCAGGCGAGGCGGTTCCTTCAGATGCTGGGTATGATGGTCTCCATGGAGCAGGTTATCCCGTACGCTGCTTTAATGCGAAGGCCTATCCAGTTGTATCTGATGTCTCTGTGGAAACAGAGAACAGAACCCCTGTCAAAACTGGTGCCAGTTTTGGAGCCGATAATATCGCATCTTCTCTGGTGGAAACAGCGTCAGAATCTCCTATTAGGGGTTTCGCTGCACCTACCCCACCCCCAGCTGTCCGTCTACACGGATGCATCGCTGGAAGGGTGGGGTGCCTGCCTGGGAGAACACCAGGTCTCGGGCACATGGACTCTCCTGGAGAGTCAGCTGCATATCAATCTGTTGGAAATGATGGCAGTGGAACTGGCGTTGGAAGAGTTCCTTCCGATGATCAGGGGCAAGGTGATATTGATACGGTCGGACAATTCGACAGTAGTATCATATATAAATCGCCAAGGCGGGACCAGGTCGCCCACCCTGTGCATCAGGGTGTGGCACTTGATTCAATGGTGCAGGAATTACTCGGTTGTTTTGAAAGCAGCTCATATTCCTGGCCGATTGAACATTCTGGCGGATGCTTTGTCTCGCAGACAGAGAATTTTGCCAACAGAATGGTCCCTCAACCCTCCGGTTCTGCGACGGATCTTCGAGCATTGGGGCAAACCCAACGTGGACTTGTTCGCCACAAAGGAAAATGCTCTAATCATGACATATGTCTCGCCGATTCCAGATCCAAATGCCGTCGATACAGACGCTCTGGCGATAAGCTGGAGAGGGATGCACGCTTACGCGTACCCACCCACCATTCTTCTACCGAAGGTATTGGTGAAGGTCAGGGAGGAACCGTGTCTCGTCCTGCTAATAGCGCCGTATTGGCCGAGCAGGGCGTGGTTCACGGATCTTCTAGATCTGCTGGTGGAAAATCCTGTGCAGTTGCCCGAGATTCCGAACATAATCTCCCAGGCCAAGGGACGCTTCCTACACGAGCGTCCCGAAATGTTCAAATTGACTGCGTGGATGTTGTCAAACAACGTTCCACGTCGGAAGGCTTTTCTCGACAGGCTGCTGATTTCATCGCAGCTGCGAGAAGGAGGTCAACCTTCAAGTCATATAACAACAAGGTTAACAGATTTGCAGACTGGTGTGAAGAAAAGGGTATTGATACCTTTCAATCCACTATTCAGCAAATAGCAGACTTTCTCTGTGAGCTGTTCTTTTCAGGACTAGCTCCCGTCACAGTTGCTGGATACAAGTCAGCTTTGGCATCAGTTATCCCTTGTCTAGCCAACAGGGATAGTCCAGAGGTGGCCCAGTTAAATGTGATGTTGAAGGGAATGAGCAATCTCCGCCCGAGACAACCGGTAGTCATTCCAGCCTGGAGTCTATCTTTAGTGCTTAATGTACTGGCCAAGCACCCTTTCGAACCGTTGCGTTCGGCTAGTCTAAAGCATTTGACTCTAAAGGCGGTCTTTCTATTGGCAGCTTCCTCAGCTAGAAGGCGCAGTGAGATCCATGCGCTTTCGGCAGAGAGGAACCGATTTATTGTTTCTGGAGAAGGTCTGCGTCTTCTGCCAAGAGCAGAGTTTATGTCAAAGAACCAATCTTTGAGATATCCCGGCAAACCGATCATTATACCGAAGTTAACTAGGTTTGATCGTGATGCCAGTGTCTGGTGCCCGGTCCGTGCTTTGACTAAGTACAAGAAACGGACTGACTCGTTACTGTCGAACGATAGACATCTGTGGATCTGCCATAAAAAGCCTTATGGCGCCGCATCCATGGATACTATCTCTCGTTGGGTGGTTGAATGCATTCAGACTACTCACGAGATGGCGACTGGGCACCAGGTGCAGGGTGTAAGGGCACACGATGTCAGAGGAATAGCCGCCTCGACCGCCCTTTACAATGGTGTTCCGTTAGAGGACATCATGGCCGTCGCACAATGGCACTGTGAGTCCTCATTTACGGATTACTATATGAGGGATGTGTCAGACTCAGCCAATCCACTCGCTTTAGCTGTTTTGAAACGATAGTTAGTGACCACACTGCCTTTCCCCTTTTTTCACTTTGGTAAGAAAAGAACCTAAAGCAGGCATGGTCAGGCGAGAGGATGTCAACCAGATTGTGTCACTGATGGCCGAACCGGTGAATGGTTGGAGGCGGTACGTCTGAAGTCCTGTTATCATAAGGTAATTCAATAAGTGAGAGTTTTTTGTATTATGTATATGTATCATGTTCATTCATCTTATATATTCATGCTCATTCCCAGGCTAATACATGGAATATGCAGGGAGTAGTTAACCCTCTTGGCATATTGGTGTTTTCAGGCGAGATACATGTTCGTTAGTTCTCTCCCTTTTCTTAGGAGGAAAAAGGGGGGGGGGGCCGTGACGCGAATGTGATTCGGTTCCGTGAACTTGACGGTCCTTTTAGGTCTCCGTTAGTCTAGTTTGAAGTCTAAAATCTTTCTCCAAGGGGCAAAATTAGCATTTATGGCTTGCCCCTTCCCACCAGGTTACTGATCAAATCTGGTGTATATCAGAAGTAACAGAATGGTGAGTATTGATCGAAGGAGAATGCAGGAAATGTTAATTTCCCTTTCTCCGAGATCTAACAATACTCACCATTCTGTTACGGACCCAGCCTCCCAGCCCCACGGAGGCAAGCCATAGTTTTCTCTTGTTTGGTGGCTATGCAAACAATATGAGCTCTATGGTAAACGGGTACTCGGCAGTTGGGAGCCGAGTACCCGGTTCCCAGGAGTCGGTAAAGCTTTCTAAGTCTATAATTCTAGAGCCGCTGTCAGGGCCAGCTGTATATCAGAAGTAACAGAATGGTGAGTATTGTTAGATCTCGGAGAAAGGGAAATTGACGTTTCCTGCAGTCTCGGGCACATGGACTCTCCCGGAGAGTCAGCTGCATATCAATCTGTTGGAAATGATGGCAGTGGAACTGGCGTTGGAAGAGTTCCTTCCGATGATCAGGGGCAAGGTGATATTGATACGGTCGGACAATTCGACAGTAGTATCATATATAAATCGCCAAGGCGGGACCAGGTCGCCCACTCTGTATCAGAGTGTGGCACTTGATTCAATGGTGCAGGAATTACTCGGTTGTTTTGAAAGCAGCTCATATTCCTGGCCGATTGAACATTCTGGCGGATGCTTTGTCTCGCAGACAGAGAATTCTGCCAACAGAATGGTCCCTCAACCCTCCAGTTCTGCGACGGATCTTCGAGCATTGGGACAAACCCAACGTGGACTTGTTCGCCACAAAGGAAAATGCTCAAATCATGACATGTCTCGCCGATTCCAGATCCAAATGCCGTCGATACAGACGCTCTGGTGATAAGCTGGAGAGGGATGCACGCTTACGCGTACCCACCCACCATTCTTCTACCGAAGGTATTGGTGAAGGTCAGGGAGGAACCGTGTCTGGTCCTGCTAATAGCGCCGTATTGGCCGAGCAGGGCGTGGTTCTCGGATCTTCTAGATCTGTTGGTGGAAAATCCTGTGCAGTTGCCCGAGATTCCGAACATAATCTCCCAGGCCAAGGGACGCTTCCTACACGAGCGTCCCGAAATGTTCAAATTGACTGCGTGGATGTTATCAAACAACGTTCCACGTCGGAAGGCTTTTCTCGACAGTCTGCTGATTTCATCGCGGCTGCGAGAAGGAGGTCAACCTTCAAGTCATATAACAACAAGGTTAACAGATTTGCAGACTGGTGTGAAGAAAAGGGTATTGATACCTTTCAATCCACTATTCAGCAAATAGCAGACTTTCTCTGTGAGCTGTTCTTTTCAGGACTAGCTCCCGTCACAGTTGCTGGATACAAGTCAGCTTTGGCATCAGTTATCCCTTGTCTAGCCAACAGGGATAGTCCAGAGGTGGCCCAGTTAAATGTGATGTTGAAGGGAATGAGCAATCTCCGACCGAGACAACCGGTAGTCATTCCAGCCTGGAGTCTATCTTTAGTGCTTAATGTACTGGCCAAGCACCCTTTCAAACCATTGCGTTCGGCTAGTCTAAAGCATTTGACTCTAAAGGCGGTCTCTCTATTGGCAGCTTCCTCAGCTAGAAGGCGCAGTGAGATCCATGCGCTTTCGGCAGAGAGGGACCGATTTATTGTTTCTGGAGAAGGTCTGCGTCTTCTGCCAAGAGCAGAGTTTATGTCAAAGAACCAATCTTTGAGATATCCCGGCAAACCGATCTTTATACCAAAGTTAACTAGGTTTGATCGTGATGCCAGTGTCTGGTGCCCGGTCCGTGCTTTGACTAAGTACAAGAAACGGACTGACTCTTTAGTATCTCAGGCCGCAACAACCTCTCCTCCATGGCGTCCTCATCCTCCGATGAGTCATCAACGGATGAGGACACGCTGGAGCCGTCATGGCGGATGGCTCCCATACCTGAGACCGGCTACCGCTACTGGACCACCCGGATATCTCTGCGGAGAAGCAGAACCCGCCCGGCCGGAGCCCGACGGGACCAACAGGTGGGGGGGGGGGGCCATGCGAGATGGCACCCTCGATAGTCTGTCCAGGACCCTGTCAGAGAACCGGGTCCATACCAAGTATGGGCAGAGGTTGTGTCACAGCTTTTGGAATCAAGGATGACACCAGTGTAGGCAGAACACTATGCAAGAAACCGTGCATAGTGGGCCCGAACCATACAGGGTGGTGCCAAACCCGATTCCTCCACCTGTGGACGGAAAGCACCAACCTGAGCCAAAACAGGTGCTTCCCAGTTTAATTTAGAATGCCTGACCCCGCGTCAGACCCAGCCACCTCCTGTGCTAAAAACTTCACCATCAGTTCGGGGAGACAACACTGAACAAATACTATAACGTTCATCAATTCACCAAAAGAGGTCAAGCATCTAAAACAGACATGGCCCTGAAATGTGACACAGACGAACTTATGGCATGTTGGTTCAAAGACCTGCGGGAATCTATTTATGCGAAGCAGTTGTCATCGAAGAGACAGCTCCCTGCGGCCTCCAGGGAGGTGTGGGCAAGGTACCGCATGCCTAGAGTAGCGTATGAGTGGTACTGTGGTACAGTGCAGTCCTAATGGTCACGGAGGATGACCATTTGGTCCTGGGTGTCCCTGATGCTGGAGCTGGTGGGCCTGCTCCAGCGCTGGTTGACAAGAACTAGTCGCATTCAGAAGAAGTCTTGGCCCTATGTGATGATGGTGTGAGGGCAGCAATGAATGCCGTCAACCACTCCCATCGCTTGCTTCAGTCGGTGTGGACTGAAACATGGGCAGGCCACCCTGTGCCACCTCCAGTGCTTTCGTGCATAAATGATGGCCTGGTCCTGTCAATGGACACACTGGCACGGGTGCAAACGTGTGTTACAAAGTCGCGGAGGCAGCTGGTCCTGGACCATATGCGTCCTGCTGCGGCCATCAGGGACCGGTTACTTGGGACCCCCTGAATGGACCGAGCATCTTTGGTGGCCAAGCGTGGGCCATCTTAGAAGACTCTGCTAGCATTGCGCAAAATAGGCCGGCGGTTAACATGAAGCTGGAGCATGCACTAGTGGCCGCATCTAAACCGTCAGCCACTCAGCATTCCTCCAGAAAACAAGAAGAGCAAAGCAAAAGGCGCGCCTTCTTCAAATGGGACTGCTGGGCCTTCACAGCCGCCACCGGCTAAGAAGGCGTAGATGGCTAAGGCGGCTCCTGCATGCCCTAGTGGTGGCCGTGATCACCAGAGTGGCAGTAAGGGTAAGGGTAAGTCCTCAAATGGTGGAAAGAAAGGAGCAGACCCTACCTGAGGGTAGTGTAACTCCCTTCGCATCCGTCTGGACCACGCCTGTGCTACAGGAACAGCAGTGCCAGTCAGACCAGTCAAGACCAAAATGGTTCTCTCTCTCCATCGTCAAGAGGGGGGGGGGGAGCGGATTGCGAACCAGACACCCTCCATAGGCATTTATGCGCCTATAGTGGGTGGAAGGCTCATGCGGTTCGTCGAGGCTTGGCGAGGTGTGATGTCAGACAGTCTGGTCCTGGGATGGATATCTCAGGGATACATGCCAGAGTGGTGGGACATCCCTCCACAAAATCTGTCTTTGGCACCAGTCTGGACTCCTGTAACAAGGGAGCCAGACAAGTTAGAACCCATCCAAAACGAAGTGTCCGGCTTGCTTCTGAAGGGAGCAATAAAGCAAGCAAACCAGAACACTCTGGCTTCTATTCAAACATGTTCCTTGTCCCCAAGAGCACAGAGGGGTGGAGACCCGTACTCAATCTCAGGCCATTAAATTAGTTTAAATCCATATGCCTCGGTTCAAAATGGAAACACCGAGGACAGTAATGACAGGATTGAGGAAAGGAATGTGGTGTATATCAATCGTTCTGAAAGATGCATATTTCCACATTCCAATGAACAGGGGCTGTCACAGGTTTCTACGATTCGCATTTCAGAATCATGTTTGGGAGTTTGTAGTGCTCCCATTCGGCCTGTTGACAGCTCCAAGGGTCTTCACCAGAGTGGTCCTAGCGGTGACAGCGTTTCTCAGAAAAGAGAATGTGGGGCTTCACACCTACATGGACGATTGGCTTATCATGACAGACACGCCAGTCAGGTTAAAGATGGATACTGCTCTGACTCAGAAATTGCTTTTCAGAACTGGGCTGGATAGTCAACAAGGAGAAATCTTAATTGACATGAACTCTACACTTTGTTTATTTGGGGATACAGTTCGATCTAGAGAAAGGCAAGATTTACTCATCAGAGGCCAGATTGGATTCTCTGAAAGCCATTCTCAAGAGCAATCGAGTGGGAACCGACATTCAGGCGAGGTCTCTTCAGATGCTGGGCATGATGGTCTCCATGGAGCAGGTGATCCCGTATGCTGCTCTAGTAAGACCTATCCAGTTGTATCTGATGTCTCTGTGGAAACAGAACAGACCCCCTGTCAAAACCGGTACTGGTTTTGGAACCGATAATGTCGCATCTTGCATGGTGGAAGGAGCGTCATAATCTCATAGTAGGAGTTTCGCTTCACCCACCCCCAACCCCAGCTGTCCATGTACACGGGTGCATCGCTGGAGGGATGGGGCAGGGGGGGCTGCCTGGGAGAACACCATGTCTCGGGCACATGGACTCTCCTAGAGAGTCAGCTGCACATCAATCTGTTAGAAATGTGTTAGAAATGATGGCAGTGGAGCTGGCACTGGAGAGATGATATTGATATGGTCGGGCAATTCAACAGTGGTATCCTACATAAATCGCCACGGTTGGACCAGGTTTCCCACACTGTGTATGAAAGTGTGGAACTTGATTCAATGGTGCAGGAATTACTCAGTTGTTTTGAAAGCTGGGAGATTGAGCATTCTGGCAGATGCTTTGTCTCGCAGACAGAGGATCTTCCCGACAGAATGTCTCTCGACCCTCCGGTTCTACGAAGGATCTTCAAGCATTGGGGCAAACCCAATGTGGACTTGTTCCCCACAAAGGACAATGCCCAAATCACGACATTAATCTCGCCGATTCGAGATCCAAATGCCATCGATACAGAAGCTCTGGAGATAAGCTGGAGACGGATGTACGCGTATCCACCCACAATCCTTCTACCGAAGGTGTTGTTGAAGATTCGAGAGTATCCGTGCCTGGTACTGCTGCTAGCGCCATTTTGCCCCAGCAGGGCGTGGTTCACGGATCTTCTGGATCTGTTGGTGGATAATCCAGTGCAGCTGCCCGAGACTCCGAACATAATCTCCGAGGTCAAGGGCCGCTTCCAAGACGAGCAGCCTGACATGTTCAAATTTACTGCGTGGATGTTATCAAACAACATTTCACATCGGAAGGCTTTTCTCAACAGGCTGCGGGTTTCATCGCAGCTGCGAGAAGCCGGTCAACCTTCAAGTCATATAACTACAAGGTTAACAAATTTGCAAAATGGTGTAAAGCAAAGGATCTTGATCCATTTCAGTCAACTATTCAGCAAATAGCTGATTTTCTCTATGAGCTATTCTTTACAGGATTACATGTACCTCCTGTCACTATTGCTGGATTCAAGTCAGCTCTGGCATCATTTATTCCTTGTCTAGCCAACAGGGATAGTCCAGAGGTTGCCCAGTTAAACGTGATGGTGAAGGGAATGAGCAATCTCCGACCGGGACGACATGTAGTAATTCCAGCCTGGAGTCTGTCTTTGGTGCTTAATGTGTTATCCAAGCACCCTTTCGAAGCCCTGGGTTCGGTTAGCCTAAGACATCTGACTTCGAAGGCGGTCTTTTTAATGGAAGCTTCCTCAGCGCATTCAGCAGAGAAGGACTGATTTATTGTCTCTGGAGAAAGTCTGCGACTGCTTCCAAGAGCAGAATTTATGTCAAAGAACCGATCTTTGAGATATCCCAGCAAACCAATCTTTTTACCAAAACTTACATGCTATGATCATGATGCCAGTGTCTGGTGTCCGGTCCGTGCTTTGACGAAGTACAAGAAACGGATGGACTTTCTACTGTCAGATGATAGACATCTGTGAATCTGCCATAAAAAGCTGTATGTCGCAGCATCCACGAAATTGTGGCCAGTCACCAGGTGCAATGCGCCAGGGCTCGTGATGTCAGAGGAATAGCCGCCTCGACTGCCTTTTACAATGGTGTCTCGTTAGAGGACATCATGGCCGTTGCACAATGGCACTATGTGTCCTCATTCACGGACTATTATATGAGTGATATGTCAGACTCGGCCAATCTACTCGCCTTAGCAATTTGGAACGCTAGATAATGGTGATAGTTCTCCTTATTAGTAAAGTGCTAATTTAGAGATAGACAGACATGGTCAGTGTGAGGATATCAACCAGTAAAGTCATAAGAGCCATGATGTGGCAGGTTGTGGTGTCTTGTCTAGAGTCCAAAAGTCATAAGGTAATCCAAGTTTGACTGTTTTTTGTATAATGTTTGTATATCATGTTCATTCATCTTATATATTCATGCTCATTCCCAGGCTATTGTGTGTCAAGAGCTGTTTACCCTCTTGGCATACTTGTGTTTCAGGCGAGATACATGTTCGTTAGTTCTCTTCCCTTGCTGGAGAAAGGGGGGTTGGGTGTGGCGGTTATGCGAATGTGAGTCGGTCTTAACTTGACAGTTCTCTTGTAGAAGTCCTTGCGTAAAGTTTAATCTCGATCTTTCTCTAGGGGCATTGAAGTTTTTGCATGACTTGCCCTTTCCCACCAGGTTACTGATCAAATCTGGTGTTATCAATAAGTAATGTAATGGTAAGTATTGATCGAAGGAGAATGAAGGAAATTTCAATTTCCCTTTCTCCGAGATCTAACAATCCTTACCAGTACCCTGCCTCCCAGCCCCACAGAGGCAAGCCATGTGTCGGTCTCGTTTGTAATTAGGCTCTGTAAACGAGTGGTTGGTTCATGGTTACGGGTACCCGGTTGTTGGGGCAGGTACCCGGTTCCAGGAACCGCCTAGAGCTTGTCAAAACAGAAGATTCTTAGGCCTCAATCAACTAGTTGGTTGTTATCAATAAGTAATGTAATAGTAAGTATTGTTAGATCTCGGAGAAATGGAAATTGAAATTTTCTTCATTTAAATACGGTATTGGTATATCGCGCAGCCCTACAGATATGTGCTGAAGTGCTGGATAATAATCATCTTGTATTATTTATATCTAGGAGATCAGTGTACTTGATTATTTTTCTGTTAATGAGTATTCTCCCATAATGAAAATATGTCATAATAATTGGTCCCCTACTTAATTTTTAAAGGAATTACTAATCTATTAATGACTATATGCAAGTTCCTCATAGAGGTTTCAAAGTTTGTTATCAGTTGCATTTATTAGCTCACCTGGCCAGAATGGCCAAGTAAGCTTATGGCATGGCGACCATCCGTCAACTTTTGCTTAAAACACAACTCCTCATTAACTGCTTGTCAGATTTCAAACTAATTTGGCTGGAAGGACCCTAGGGGGTAGGCTTCAGAACTTGTATACAGAATTTTGATTGGTAAATTTTTTCAGTGGCCATCTTGAATTTTCCGAACGATTGCGGGAAATCGTTTAAAACACTACTCATTAACTGCTTGGACAATTTCATCAAGCAGTCTTAGCTGGGAGGATAGTACACTGGTATATTTCAGAACTTGCATACAGAATTTCTGGAAATCA
Organism: Chaetoderma sp. LZ-2023a; assembly: GCA_034401795.1. NCBI lineage: Eukaryota > Metazoa > Mollusca > Caudofoveata > Chaetodermatida > Chaetodermatidae > Chaetoderma > Chaetoderma sp. LZ-2023a. The sequence goes on from CM067369.1 coordinate 124,481,985, forward strand.
CTTGAAAGCCTACTCGATAACCATTAGGCCGATTTCAATGAAACTTGGATGAAAGAACCCTAGCCTGGTATGCTTCAGAACCTGTATGCAGCATTTGATTGTTCCATTTTTCCGGCAGCCATCTTGAATTTTTTTTTAAATGGCAGGAAATCGTTTAAAATGCTACTCCTCATTAACTGCTTGAGTAATTTCAACCAGACTTTGGCTGGAAGGATACTAGCCTGATAGGTTTCAATATTTTTATACAGAATTTTGATTGGTCAATATTTCCATCTTGGATTTTCAGAAAATTTCTGGAAATCACTTAAAAGCCTACTCGATAACCACTGGGCCGATTTTACTCAAACATGGATGGAAGAACCGTAGCGTAGTATGCTTCAGAAATTGTGTACAGAATTTTGATTGGTCTATTTTTCTGGCGTCCATCTTGAATTTTCTAAAAAAATAGCTGGAAATTATTTAAAACACTACTCATTAACTGCTTGAGCAATTTCAACCATCCTTGGCTGGAAGGATACTAGCCTGGTTGTTTTAGAACATGTATACAGAATTCTGATTAGTCAATTTTTCCGGCGACCCTCTTGGACTTTCTGAAAATGGCTCGAAATCGTTTAAAATGGGTACAAATTCCCGAGACATAGCAACAACGGTATATCAATGACGAAAGTTGCAATGGTGTTTAGAAAATTCAATTTGCAGGCCAAGAGAAAACTTTTGAAACTGTATCTTTGGAATGCCTGGCTCGATTCTCGAGCCAGTCATTTCAGTGCTACATTTTCAAAAATAGTCTTCTCTTGGGCTCTAAATGGACATACATTCACTGAGCAAAATTTCAATTTTTGTGATCGAGCCCAGTAAAAAGTACTTAAAAGGTAGGATATGAAATATTTTATGCAGTAGAAATTACTCACGATTATTTGATTATATATTTTTTAATCATATAAATTCACGATTTCAGAAATAATTGTGATTTTCGATTTAATCACATAATTGCACAAGCCTAGGGTTTAGGTCAGAAGAAAAAGGCTCTCATGCCAGGTTTGCCTGAGATAGAAGCCTTCAAATATGAGATGAAAGAATGAAGTCGTTGATGAATTGAATGTTGCTTCCATCAGTGACTTCCTCATCTTCCCTTGAGCAAGGACTGCTTCTGCTCCTTCTTGTAAGGTTTAAAATTTTCCCCAGAATCAGGTGCCTCCTGCCAGTCCTGGCATGTTTTTTAAACAAGCCGCTGATCTGGGGGCAGGGTCTGTGAGCTCGGCCAGGCACTTATTGTCTGGGCTTGAGCCGCCAGCCCTGGTGTCACTTCTTCCAATGGTATGACCCTTCCCCAGCCCGAGTTGTCTCCCTTGGACAACTCAGCATTCTTTACTGAGGAGGGTGAAGAGGAAGCCTTGCTTGGTATGGCCAACCTGATGAGCCGGAGAACATGGATGTGGTTGGCCTATGGTGAAGGCATTTCCATGGCGTTAACCAGGGAGGGGTATCATTCATGGTTCAGCGGGTTGGCCTGGTAGCCACTGATGGCCGGGCATACAAATTTCCTCGTCTAAACGAGAAATTTTGTATCCATGGCTGGTATGGACCGTGATTCTATGTTGGCCATCCCACATGGTTCCACGGCTCCGGCTCTTGGAGCAGCCACGGTACAAATCATGCTGGCCCGATTGCCATCAAGTAGATCCGTTTCAAGACATCAGGTATGTGCAATATTAGTCAGTCTTGAAGGCCCATCATCTATTCAGCTACTGTACATCTGTCGTTAATTTAGAACTACTTGTTCGTTCGGTTCGAGAGAAATGTCGAACTGAAAAATATCTCAGTACAAATTCTACAGTTCAATAATCAGTATATTGTAGCGAATCTGGGGGCACAACTCTCTGCTGGTCATGGCGTGATTCTAATTTGGTGTAAGCGTGACACATTCTAGGTCTTGGCTTGTCGATCTTTGTGTTGCCACCCGGAGCTTGGGCGAAGTTAAAGCTGAAGGCCAAAAAGTGAACTCGGGTGGTAGTGTTATCACAGTCGAAATGCAGACCGGTTTTAGTGTTCGCATCAGGAAATATGGCAAGTTCTCAGGCTGTTGGATGTGTGTGTGTGTGTGTGAGTGCGTGCATATGTGCAATTTGCCTGTCTCCTCCCACTTCCCATACAGTTGTTTTCACTTCTTGGGCAATCTGTCTCGACAGATTGCTCATCACACCAACCAGTTGTTCTCTTTCACGAACAACATGGTCCCTGCCCCCAGGGCTACAGGAGTTCCCATCTTGCTGTATGCCATGCACCACTCAAGCGCTTGACGTGCTTGAACGATCCAATGACTACAAGTGGATGAAAAGTCCATACTGTGGGTCAGATGACACTCAAGGTACACCTTACAAAACAGAGTCTTGAAAAAGGGGTGAAGTGCAGGTTATAGTCCAGGAGCTAAAGCTAGGTCAGAATCGTGACGTAGCACACCCAGTATTCGGAAGGTCTGACACTTGCTGTGGCTTGGGGGACATGTCCCACACATTTTAAGCCCTGTTGTACAAACAAATTGTGGTAGCACTAATTAGTTATCCTGATTTCTTTGCATAGGGGTTCTAGGCGTTGGCTGTATCCACAGTGCACAACGATATAAGCATGATCGTGTCATAACTCAAAGTAATATCGTATTAGATTCACCATATATGATATTTAGACAGATATCGACCTAACATATATCCAACATACATTTTGCATGCATATACCAAAGGCGAGGGTGAAATGTGTGTCCAATAAAATTGTTTGCGGTAGATCTTGTACCTATGATGACCACAGAAACACAAACAGTCCCTAGTTGGAGTGGATTTAATGCACTTGTATCATGTGCTAATGCACCTTTTACACAAATCGGTTACTGTCCAATGATTTCCGGATCACCAACTGAATTCAATACGGTGTATACGGTCATGAAACAAGTTCAAAGAATGATGACAACACTAGGACAGAATGACTCGGTCATTACATTCGACTTGGCCATATATGTCAAGGCAAAGGAGATACAGTGGCGATATAAAGTGATCGGACTGGGGGGATTCCACATTGCGCTAAACTACTTAGCTGTTATTGGAAAGATGTTTGATGACTCTGGCTTAGAAGATCTCCTCATAGAGGCCAACACATATGGTAGCTGCATGGCTGCTGCTCTACTTAAAGGGAAGTCATATAATCGAGGAGTGAGGGCTCACAAATTGGTTATGGAAGCGCTGCTGTGATTACAATGGCAGTCTTTTTCCAAATGGGTTCAACAAAATGGACAACATGAAGACCACATTACTCCAACAGAATTGGAGAGTCTGGATGAGAAAATTAAGATGTGCCGAAGCAGCATTGACGACTTAGACGCACTGCAAGAAAATTTCAAAGAGGTGTGTATGTACGTGAATAAATTGCAACAGCTGTTCAAATCCTTTAAAGTTGAGTCAAGCTCGAAATCACACCTGTTCGCATTTTGGAACTCATATATTCATATGGTAGAGCTGCTGCTTGGATTCATAAGAGCTGAGAGAACTGGAGATTGGCAGGCACACCTATCTGCTACTGCTGCTATGGCGCCATATTTCTACAGCATGGACAGAACCAATTATGCGAGATGGCTGCCAATATATCTTGCGGACATGAAGATGCTTCCAAGTACACATCCCCATGTACATGAACAATTCTTGAATGGAAATCATTCCGTAAGTCGCTCAGACCATCCATTCAATCAAGTGTGGACAGATATGGCCTTAGAGCAATCGATTAATTTGGATTCCAAAAAGCGAGGTGGTATTATTGGAATAATACAAAAGCCAGGAGCTCTGGAGAGGTGGTTTTTAACTAGCCACGAGAGGGCAGCCATAACAACGGTCACAAAGCAAATGTGTGGGTTACAAGATAGTCACATGTTTGGAGTACATAAGGAAATGGGGACTAATCGAATGAACAGGGATGAAACCGATGTGCAGAAGATACTTTCGATGTTCTCATCAGATATAATGACCAATCCCTTTAATATTGCGGAAAACGACGACAGCGAGTGTCTTCCGCTTGTAAACATTGCAACTGGCGTGGTATTGCCTGGTGAAATCGCCAAGAGAATTGTTTCCGCCTGTGACATTGGTAAGGAGATTATGGGAAATTTTGTTCAAGAGCGGCTGGACACTAACACGAGAAGCTTTTGGGACACGTTGCCACACTAAAAACTTAAAACATTTGCCAGCCTAGCACAGAAGAAAAAACTCAAAACAAATGATGAAAAAATTCACAATGTGAGATCTGACCGCGAACTATTTGGTCGATTAATTATTGCCGCAAGGTCCAGAGATGTTGATTTAAAACTAGTGATGACGTATGAACTGTCTGCTGTTCCACTATCATTGTCACATACGGATGGGACTCTAAGAAAGAATGTGAAAAGTGTTTTGTTAAGTGAACTAGAAAAGGAAGTAAATGTTGATGGATGGCTTCCACCTGTTGACAAGATAGGCGCAACAGCTTATGTAGTAGATGGCATGGCAATTGTGCAAATGGTTAAAACTGGAGGTACGTCTACATTTGGAGAATTGGCTGATAAATACTGGCACATCTTTACAGTTCCACTGAATCAAGAAGACTGCAACAGAGTAGATATAGTTTTTGACAGATATGATAGACTGGAATCTCTCAAAGCGGAAGAGCGGCTAAAACGTGGGTCATCAACAGCATTGGAAGTAAAGATTGCTGGAGAAAATACTCCCGTTCCAAAGCAATGGGCCAAGTACATCAGCAATCCAAGCAACAAAAGTAACCTGGTTGCATTTCTCAGCAAGCGGTGGCGTGATACTGGTCCAAATATGCTATCTGCCGACAATTGCGTCATTCTTGCTGGTGGCTTTAACGATGGAATGGATGTTGTTGTCATTTCAGCGAACAATTCGTCGTATTTGGAAGAACTTCGATCAGATCACGAGGAAGCAGATACGCGTATGATGTTGCACGCGCTACACGCTTCAAAAGACCACATGCGTGTTGTTATACAGTCTCCTGATACAGACGTGGCAGTACTTAGTATATATACGTATCGTTCGCTTCACTGTTCTGAACTATGGTTCCGTACGGGCACAAAGGACAAATTGCGATACATACCAATACATACAGTTGCTCAAGTACTGGGCCCAGCTATCTGTCTGTCTTTGCCTGGGTTTCAGTCTCTTACAGGTTGTGATAGCACTAGTGCATTATTTGGAGTTGCTAAGAGAAAAGCATTCAATCTCTTAAAGTCATCTGAATGTCATCAGCTTAGCTTAGCCCAACTCGGCGAACATGTTGACTTATCACCGAATACTGCAATTCTATGTGAGAAATTTGTCTGTGAGTTGTATACCACCAGGGATGTGGGAAAGACAGCTGATGAAACCCGTTATTGGCTCTTTTGTCAAAAGAGACAAAGAAATGAAAATCTTCCACCTACATCGAATAGTCTAAAGCATCACACCGAAAGGGCCAATTTTCAAGCTCTTGTTTGGAGACGTTCATTGCAAGCTGTTCAGAATCTTCCATCTCCAAATGGACATGGCTGGAGTATAGTGGATGGTCTACTCAAGCCTGTTCTAATGTCAAAGGATCCTGCTCCAATTGGATTAATTGAACTCACATCATGTAGATGTCAAAAGTCTGCCTGCAAAAGAACAGATCTCTGTCAATGCAAGGCTAACAATCTACTCTGCACTGAAGCATGCCTTTGTATGGGAGGTGAAATGTGTGACAATGTTCAGCATAAAATTGTCGAAGATGACTCTGACACGGATGAGTAACATTCTCTCATTTGCTCACGTGATAAATATGTCCTGCCAGCTTGTGTAGACATGCACTGCATGTCAGTTAAAAGTTTAATTATGAAAAATGTAGAAAACATGGGCATTGTTGTAGCTAAGGTATTGCTAGTCACAAGAAGACCTAAGTGCCCCAATATGTACAAAGCAACATACGGGTGTCTTAAACGAGGTTGATTATGTATAAATCTGCGATATACGACCACTCCTTTCCATTTTGGTTAAGATTGTATCATTGTGAAAATTGTTTGAGAGCTACATTCAACACCTATTGTAAATGGGCTTCTCACGGGTTAGTGATACCACAATTTTCTTGTACAACACGGCTCAGAATATACCCAAGACATCGGTCTAGCATAATATAGAGACAAACCTTCTGAATACTGGGTGTGCTACGAAACCATTCTTCTAGACCCCTTTTGAAAATTGGCTCCCGGACTATTAGTAGTGCAGGCCGTGCAAGTGCTGAGGTTGTTAGAATGCAAAAGGACGGGTTTGCACCAAATTCCTAATGGGTTTACTAAAGACTGGTGCCTAAATTGAAAAGAACAAAAGTTTTTTTAAGAAAATGTTTTGCTACAAGACTAAGCAAAGGTAGGTTACGTCAAGTTGGTTGAGCACTGGGGTTGTGCAAACTTCTTAGTCTACACAAGTAATCCTTAGTTAGCAAACAACTTGCTGTGTTCTAAGATCTTTATCGGCTAAATAACTAGATAACTAGCTTATAATTTCTTACTCTAATGCTTAGCCAGGGGTTAAATTTATCCTACTAATGTGTAGTGTAAAGTGCGCAGTTGTATCGAGGACAACTTAAATATAAAGTAATTGAAAATTGACCTGCTGATTTACATCAAACTTAGTATAATTTGAAAATAAATGTCAGGCAACCTATACAATGGCTAACTCAGAGACTAAGTTTGAATCATAAATAATCTAGCAACTGTTAACTGTGCTCAGATTTTTGTACCATATGTGATAGCATAGCGCACTATCTGGCAATAATGCCTCTGGTTATTTTGGAAATGTTGTGCTGGTAACAATCTGGCAACGGTTAGCAATGCTCAGGTTCTGTAACATAGATGATAGCAATTGAGCTCACTATCTGGCAACAACACTCCAATATAAATTCAATCCGGCTTAAATATTTGCTAACTGATGTTGAAAGTCAACAATGCTAAGAAGGATGCGGACACTATCTATAAGCACATTGGGCCTACAATCCTAGGATAACCTGTTCAAGAAAAGAATCTTGTGCCGCTTATTAGATAAGTAATCAAGATGTTTTCACCTGATAGTTATTCTAAGAACTATATAAGCAAACAGTCAGGGATTCCTAGTGACTAAATCATGAGACAGCCGGTAAATTAAATCAAGTATAAAAATATAAGAAGGATCTCCTTAAAATTTGGTAGTTAGGAGCAGAAAGAGCCTAGCCCACCTTTCTATTGAAAGCAGAGTGACCTGTCTAACTACCGGGCGAATACAGGTGAACTTATTTGATGACCTATGACCTTTGTCCTACAAACGTGTCCATGATTCTAGACTGAATTTAGCTAAATTGAATGGTTTGAAATCATGGACGATGGAGATCAAGTTTAAAATAAATCGATCAAGTAATTAAAATAAGGTTTAGATTACCCTGTGCTAAGAATGACCCGGGGCTTTCTCTGTAACGCTATGTTTGGTTTACATGAATCTGGATTAGTTAATTTACTTTCAGTATGCGGTTTTGCCAAAAAGGGTAAATCTAGAATGACAATTAATAATTTAGATTCAGTAATTCATTACTTGTATCGCAAAACTGGAACGAAATGCTCGAACCGTTGCTAAGGCAGGCAGGCACAAATGGTAATGGCACGATAAAATACTACTGAAAAGTAGCTCCTACGTGTAGTGTAAAAAAATAGTCAACAATTCATCTTCTGCGTGTCCTAATGTTAACGAGTGTGCCTACGTGGTGCGATTCTAAACTGATTTCAATGGCAATGATTCTGTAAAAACTTAGTACCTGCTCCTAAAACTCGAGAGCGGTATCTACTGAATAATAAGAAACTCAGTGCTGAACGATGAACTGTAAAAGCTTTGTAATTGCTCCTAAAATCAAATGCGGAATCTATTGAATAATAACAAAATGTTGTCTATCTATGAATTGACTGCTGTCTACACCATGCTTCAACAGGAAACCGGAATTTACTGGATAATAAGAAGTATCTCGGCGCTGGCTCTCTGCTAATGCTAACTGCAAACTCGATAACTTGCTTCACTACAGGAAACCAGGATTTACTGAACAGAATAACATCTCAGTGCTGGCTATCTGTAAATTCTGCTATCTGGAAACTTGCTTCTACTGGGTCAGCAAAGCGTTCTCAAAATTCTCTTCAGAGACAGTAAAAATTATGACAAAATGTAACTGACAATATTGCGAGGCACCTCGGTACTAGTTATTTGAAATTGAATCATAAAGGGCCCTATAAAAATGGACTATCTCCACTATCTCTGCCTCTTCGTAAAGCGAAGGGGACAGATAAAACAGAAGTGGAAACAATGAAAACGGAAGTGAATGAACTTAAGGTTTATTCTGGATGATTTAGTATAGAAGGCAAATGGGTACAGATATTTACCGGCTGTTAAGGAGCAAAAGATGCCTCCTAGCTCTTGGCGTCTTGTGTCCCGGGTTCGTGTCCTTAAGCTAACACATTTAACTCAGAATGGAATAACTGCATTAGCCACAAATTAAGAAAAGTGCGCACAGTACAATCGACTATGGATTAACCAGTTAGGTCGGCCGAAACTATCACAAGTGCCAAAACCAAGCAAAAATGCCTTTCACGTCAAACGTGAACAGTAAAAATTAATACGGCGAGGGTACACAAATTATAATTGGCTTCACATTAATCTAAGTCGCTACACTAAGCTAAACACTGTCGAAGAATTAATTTCTTTCGACTAGAACTTCAAGAAACTTAGGCCTACAGTTATCAAAATTTATTAGGTAGCCATAGATCACGTAAGTGGAACACAAATTTTAGATATTTCTATGTTTGAGTACAGATGCCAAGAGAAAGAAAATCTTTGACGACTAGTTTTATGAAAAAATCTCCAATGGAAACACATGCGTAAAGTATACATGCTACCAGAATAATCCGGTCTGCCTGAGCATAACTCCAATTTGACATGCTCCCATATTACCTCTGAATGCTGCCAAACACCCTGGTCAAGAAAGCATCGGTCAAAGAATGTGCGAGAAATCCGTCAAATAATGAGAAGAAAATCATTGCAAAGTGCATTTGCAACAACTCTCAGCAACATATTTGAAGAAAATCAGACACGTTCCAAGACGCCAGCATCCTGACCAGAATCTCTAAACAGGTTATCAAAAATAGAAGGGTTAACATGTCAGGCTAACTGCTAATTGTTCTGCAAATCTGGAACTTAACAAAAGCTGTACCGGTGAAAATATGTGTTCGTCTTCTATGACTAGTTGCATGGTGACTATTCCTCCAACGAACGCATTCCCATACTACATGTGGTCAACTACCTGTGTTCGGCTGTCCAGTACATACAACAGACCTTGATCCAGCGGCACTATCGAACTCCATGATGTTAATTTCTTGAAATGTGACATGTAAACACTGAACAAGAAGAATGTCCCTCCTACTTTTAAGGAGAACCGAAATCGAGTTCTGTGAATTGGTTCAAAACTCGCAATTCGATTGAATTGAAAGTTGACACAACTGACAAAACTCGATCTGAATGTTTATTTCACCGTAATAATAATATAATAATAATTTACAAGAATTTATAATGCGCTAAATACAATATTGCTACAGTATTGCTCTAAAGCGCAGAACATTAGCATAAAATTACATATATTAAAAATCATGTATGATATTAATTAATCATCCCATCCATAAATAATAGTTTGGTTGTCCTCTCCCGACCAACCCTAAATAAAACCTGCCAACTCAAAATCTTTTTTCTGGTTTCCTGTGAAGAATTTTTTTAATTTTCTAATGTAAGTTCATTGGGATATTTAATTGACTCCATTCGTCAAAATGGGCTCATATAACCGTTAGAAACGGTTTGCTTTATAGTTTCTGATTCACGTTCAAATAAAAACCTTCAAGTTTTGTTCTTTAAATTCAATTTTGTAATGTTATATTCCAGCAGGTAAAAAAGAAAGAATTTACCTACCTACCTACCTTACTCCAACCATCAGGGTCGGGAGATGACAACCAAACAATCTTTTAAGGATGGCCTCAGTGAGAGAACCTGAAATTTATCTTAAAAAGCTACGATAAGATGCTGGTGGTACCTTAATTAACACTTGTTTGGTACTCGCCTCCGACTAGGCCCGGCCTTGCCCTGTTTTACTGATACTTTCTCCAGCGATGAAAGAACTACTTTGAAAGAGCCGATACTAATTTTACCGCTCCGCTCTATACTGCAGACTTGAGAAATAAATAAACTTGCTCCCTGTCAATCTTTTCTTTTCTCTTGTGACTGCTCTCTGCGAGGAATGGCTGAACTTTCATCCGCTCTAATAAGTGCTGCTTGCCCGGCTTATTGTGATCTCTGGCCGTTGACGATTAAGTCATCGTGCGACGTTGTGCCTTGGGAACATATCTACCAAGGTTGGGTAAAAGCCGGCAATGCCCGCATTAGCAAAACCTATACACCGCATTCGTTTTTCGACCGTGACTGAATTTTCTACTGCCCTTTAGGATTTGAACTGTGCATGATAAAATCTTAAATGTACTCACTAATCTAGTTTTCATAATTTCATCTTTTACAGATTTCTAAATATATCACCTTAAGCACCTTTTATCATTCTTTTACCGTTTTCTAGCAGCTGTTTCATTCTCGCTTCAAGGAACGTTCTAAATGAGATCGTCCATCTTAGGCATAACTTGGGGACGACGATCTCGCGCACCACTCAACATGAAGACAAGTGATAATGTTGTAGCGGCATTGCTTAGGCAAACATTCATAAAAACGAATAGGGATGTTCACCCTTTCTGCAGCTTTTGTAAGCGGGTGATGCCCTTTGCGCATTGTGCAAATCCTCCGCCAAAAGGGCCACTTCTTCTTGTTCAGTAGGCGCAGCTCACTTAGACCATCGCCTCTAAATGGTATAACAGTTGCCAGCGAACTATCTGCCATCGATGCTCCAGCAATCGGCACATGCGTAGTAGCACTGCGATCTGCTGCACTGCTTCGGCTTTGGCCAAGAGGTACTTTGAGTAGGAAATATCGCTAGAACTAGGAAATCTAAGCGTGTATTATTAACAAGCACCGTAGCGAATGGTTTCGATGTCGCGATATTGCTTCATGCCACGTAAGACCGCTCCCCATGGATGCCTCTCATTCAATGCTTCGATTAACCCCTGCCATCCTTTTGACCTTTTTTTTCTGGTATCCTCCCATGTCCCAGGCAGTCTGAATTTTCTGGTGGATCAACTGTCACGTCCCAGCAAGTTCGCCCACACAGAGTGGCAGTTAAAGACGTCGGTTGTCAGAGCGATTTTCAATCTTCTGGATCGTCCTCTAGTAGATCTGTTCGCGACCTCTCTGAATGCCCAGATCTCCTCTTACATGTCTCCTTTTCCGGACAGTCAAGCCCTGGTGGTAGATGCCCTGTCTCAGTCCTGGACAGGGATGTTCGCTTATGCCTTCCCTCCTACTATTCTGATCCCGTTAGTGTTGAAGAAGGTCAAGGACCACGTTTGCGAGATTCTTCTGATAGCTCCATTTTGGCCCAAGAGGATTTGGTTTGTAGACCTTCTAGATCTTCTGGTAGACTTTCCTCATCTTCTTCCAGTATCCCAGGACCTTCTATCTCAAGTAAGAGGTCGTTGTGTACATCCAAATCCAGAAATCTTCAATCTGTGCGTTTGGAGAATCTCGAGTCTGAAGGCCTCCAGGATAAGGTTTCTTCAAGATCTCAGGAAATTATTGACTCTGCCAGAAGGGAATCGACCCGTCGAGTTTACAAGGGTCGTCTTAAAATTTTTGTTAAATGGTGTTCAGACCAAGGTTTCGTGCCCGATTCTGTTTTTATGCCACAGGTTTTAGACTTTTTATCTTATCTGTTTGACTCTTTACATTTGTCAGCTATTACGGTCAGGGGGTATAGATTTTCTCTTGCATCTTCTCTTCCTTGTCTTCTGAATGGCGATGTCAACGATACTAAGACTCTTAATAGTTTTATTAGAGGTCTAGGTAATATTCGTCCTCCGATTGCTAAGCCTTTACCTTCCTGGAATTTGGCTTTGGTTCTTCAAGTTTTGGCAGGTCGCCATTTTGAACCTATTTCTTCTATCAGTCTTAAGCTTTTAACTCTCAAAGCTGTTTTTCTTGTTGCTGCTGCCTCTGCTAGAAGACGTTCAGAGATTCATGCTCTTTTTGCTGAAAGGGATAGATTTATAGTTTCAGGTGATGGTTTGGTTTTATATCCCAGAAGGGACTTTTTATCTAAAACTCAGTCTAACCGTTTTCCTGCTAGTCTGATTATTTCTAAATCTTTATCGTCTTTTTCGGCATCCGATAAATTTTGGTGTCCTGTTAGGGCATTAAGAACCTATAAACAGCGAACCGATTTTAAGAGGGCCGATCCATCCCATTTATGGGTTTCCTACGCGGAAGAGTTATCCAAGCCGGTCTCAAAATCTACGATTGCCAGATGGATTTGTGAGACGATTAAGCTTTGTTACGGATCAAATTAATCTCTCCCATATTAAAGCCCATGACGTTAGAGGCATGGTTACTTCTTTCTCTCTTTTTGGTGGTTCATCTTTAGATGAGGTCATGCAGGTGGCAGGCTAGAAATCTGAATCTACTTTTACTTCATTTTATCTTAAAGACCAGAGTGCAGCAGCTTCCTTCTTTCGTAACATTATGATTTTAACTAAAAAAGCCGAAGACCATTTACCCAGCACTTCCCACCATTTTCGTTAGGACTGTGCGTCTGTAAGAAATGGTGAGAGTCTTCTTTGCTTTTTATTTATTTCTTTAAGTTCAAGTTATCCTTATTTGTTAATCACGGTGTGATTGAGTTATATGCATTATTATGTTATGTTATTAACATTTGGATAAGATTGGTTTGGTTTTTATCGTTGTTTATTGATTCTCAAATCTCCTCCCACCTTATGTTGTCATGGGGCACTGACCAAATCTACGGGTTTAGCAAGTAGTGATTGAACGGTAATGGATGTTTTTGTGGTGTAATAACAACCCCCCCCCCCCCCCCCCCCCACAGACACCCCCTTGTGGGTTGGTCTGTTGTTTTATTAACCACTATAAAAACATACTTACCGTTCAATCACTACAACCCGGTCTCAGCCACCCCGCGTGGTAAGATTTGAGAATCAGTCTTTTAATATTTTGCACTTAAATTTAGAAAAGTGAATCTGTTTCCTATTCGGGCTCTAATGCTGGAGATGGACTCAACCAGTAGCCTGGTTGAGGGTCCATATTAATAGGAATAGGCATGGGGAGGTGTGTATGCAGGAATAAAAATCTTATTCTGATAGCTAAATGCAGATAATTGATATAGCAAGTAGTGATTGAATGGTAAGTATGTTTTTATAGTGGTTAATAAAACAACAGACCAACCCACAAGGGGTGTCTGTGGGCGGTTTTTCAACAATAACATTTTGCTTTTACCTCAACTGAGCAGTTCATATCTCATGTTGTGTTAATAATACTACACCCAAACTTGGACACTTGCTAATGAGAGAGGATGAGACAATTACCGTGGGGTCAAAAGGTCAAATGTCATGATTATTGATAAGTGTATTGAAGTCAAGCTTCATAGTTCATTGCAGTCATGAAAGTCGAGCTTCATGGTTGCATTGCAATCACATTTCTGGTTATTGAAATCTAATTCTCATTTGTGATCCGCTAAGCATTTTGAAATTTTAAATGCATGTATATAAATGTCCAAGTTTGTCTGGAATCACCCAACTGTATAATGTTCAAACTAGCCAGAGCCAGTCTGTAGTGGTCACTGTCTTGACATACTTGAAGAATGTCCATTTACAGGCCAAAAAAAATACTATTTTTTTAGATTTACCTTTGAAATGACTGGCTCGATAAACGAACGTCATTCTAGTTGTACATTCTTTTAATTGAATTACTGGCCTGCAGATGGACACTCACTAAGCAAAACTGTAGATTTTCTTGACCATCAAAGAGTTACTAAGACAGATAGGCTTAAGATTGGCTGTATGAGGTCAATGAAATGTTGTTCTATTTTTCAGACCACATCTGCAGTGAATAAGATCAAAGCATTAATGAAGGCTAAACCAGAGGCAGTAAGTATTCCTCTAAATGATTCATCTAAGCTGCCAGTACCTACCATTCTTAAATATAGCATTGTCCAGGTGCCACTACTAACCTCTATGATCATGGAAGATGTGACTTATCACTATCATGTCATTTCAATGGACCGTTCCAGTTTTAGCTATGCCCCGTCCATCTTTATCTAAGCTCCACCCACAACATGCTCGTGTTGGAATTGATCGCTCTCTGAACTCCCTGACTATCAATTTCAGAAAACTATGCAGGTATTATAAGCTGTTGAATATTTTGAAACTAATTTTACTGGGTGCTGTTGCTGTTGCTGCCTATGGCAGTAACAGCGCCCAGTCAAATTAGTTTCAAAATATTCAACATATTCAAATTATTCAACAGCATGTTTATTAAATAGCAAAGACATACAATTCGTACAATGTGTCGGACTATTAAGAGTTAAAGATGGGCCAAATAGAATCATTTATGACGTAATGATTATGAGGTCATCCTACATGCCACTTAGCTGATTATGACGATAGATGGATACTCTGGAAAGGTGAATTAAGCAGGCACTACAGAAATGAACCATACGAGTCCTAGATCTCCAGATCCATGAGATCCAGACTCAAATATGTGGAGAAGGTGACAGAATGCCACGGGATCCACAAACCCCACATAATGGAAACAGATAGGAATCTACATAGCGGTGTAGTGGACTTCGATTCAGGTATTGAGCTTGATAACAACGTAGTCAGATAATATAAAACCGAAAGACTGGTTATATGAATAAAGCCCGATGCTTGGATGCTGTTGTGAATCCAGAAGTCTGAATGGTCTGAAGCTGTTTTTTCAGCCGCTTTTATACCTTCCTGGGCTGAGCCTGGGGATTGGCTTGGATTTGCTCATATATGGGCATTGTTGTGTTGGTTTGGCGGGTCAGTAGGTGGCCATTTCTGGCAGTTGTGGTGTTTTTACTGGTTGCGACTCATGGCGGCTTGGGTGTTTTTTACCGATTGGTGGATTTTTTTTACCGGTTTTTGGTTTTTTGGCGTTTGTGGCTGTCATGGTGGCTCGGTATAATTTGTACCAGTTGTGAAATATTTTTATCGGTTGGGTTTTTTTACCGGTTGTGGTAATAATTTTCTACCGGTTGTGATTTTTTGGCGGTTTTACCATAATTTTTAGCTCACCTGGCCTGAAAGGCGTATGCCGTGCTGACCGTCCGTCGTCTGTCCGTCCATCCGTCAACTTTTCCTTTAAACGACTTCTTCTCAAGAACCGCTGGGCCGATTTCAATTATATTTGGCAGGAAGCATCCTTAGGGCATAGGGATTCAAGTTTTTTCAAATGAAGCCGATCGACCAATTTGGCCGGCGGCCATCTTGGATTTTGGCCGATTCTAAGCAACATCTAAAAATCCTCTTGGAAACCGTTATGGGGATTGATGCAAAACTCATGAAATATGATCTATGGCAAGAGCTGAACCAAGTTTGTGCAAGGGAACTTGATTGGTCAAATGGTTCGACAGCCATCTTGGTTGACCTAGTTTTAGCGAAAACGACTTCTCCAGAACTGCTGAACAGATCGGGTCGAAATTTGGCAGATATGATAAGGGATTAAGGGCCAATAAAGTTTGGTCAAGGGAAGTTGAACCATCAAAAAACATGTCCGCCATGGGCCAATCAAAATATTGCGTGTTTGGTGACCATATTGGACTTTTTTATTTGATGGATTTTGAGGCCAAAATTGATGTTATATGTGTTTTTTGGTATTCTGATCTCAAATTTGCCATTTTGGAAACTGTCGGATAAATGGTTTGGCGACCATCTTGTATTATTTTCCCGGCAAAGGTGCCCATACTAAAGCAATGGGAAATTTTTAATGGCTTCTTCTGGAGAACTACTATACCGACTTCAATTATATTTGGCAGGAAGCATCCTTATGGCATAAGGATCCAAGTTTGTTCAAATGAACCTAATCGGCCAACTTGCCAGCAGCCATTTTGGGTTTCGGCCGATTTCAGGAAATGTCTTTAAAAATCTTCTCCGAAACCACTTGTGGGGAATCTTCATCTAGGCCAAGAGCTAAGCCAAGTTTGTTCAAGAGGACTTGATTGACCAAATGGTTCGGCGACCATCTTGGATGACCTAGTTTTCATGAAACTTACATATCCAGAACCGCTGAAGGGATTAGGTCCAAATTTGGGCCATTAAAATTTGTTCAAGGGAAGTTGATCCATCAAAAAAACATGGGCGCCGTGGGCCAATCAAAATGTAGTGTGTTTGGCGGCCATATTGCACTTGAAAAAATGTTTTTACCGGTTGTTTTTTTGCCGGTTGTGGCTGTCATGGCGGCTCGGTATAATTTTTACCAGTTGTGAAATATTTTTACCGGTTGTGCTTTTTTTACCGGTTGTGATATTCATTTTCTACAGGTTGTGATTTTTTGGCATTTTTTGAATTTTTTGGCGGTTGTACCAGAATTTTCTTATATATTATAGATTTTACTGCTTGTATCACTTTTTAATGGTATGTGTCTTGGTATACCATTGGTAACGGTTTGGGAAATGGGGTGGGGGGCCCACTGGATTTAAGGTTTGACCTGGGTAGTCATTACCATTTTCAAGATTCAGACTTATGGTATTTCGTTCCTTGAGTGGAACTCATCAGAGGCGCATGTTGTTATGTGGATGAGTATGGTTTTATATCACCCATGTCTTATCATTATAAAATATGTTAAAATGTGAACTCAAAGCATGGGGTTTTGCAGGGTGTGAAAAACCATTAGTGGTGGAGACAGAAAAAAAACACAAAAAAACACCAGGTTAGTATTATGTCTTTGTTGTTCCTTTTTTAAAAATGTTTACAAACACATGATATGTTATTGTGTAAAGTTGTGACATGGAAGAACGAATGCACATTTTTGTTGTGCTATCATCCTACTGGAGATGTTGGAGGTTCCAGTCAATATGTGAGCATATTTCCTTCATTATGGCCAGGATTCTGTCCCATTTGGGGTCCGGTACCTTCTTGTTCTCTGTTTTGATCATGATGCCACAGTGGTGACAGTTGAGGTTGAAGTGGTGACTCGGGAATATGTCTGAAATGAGGGTGCATGCTGTTAGAATGTCCGTGTTGCATCTGGTGACTGAGTCTGATGGTGGTGGCGTGTGCTGTGGTGTTTTGGAGGAGAGATGCTGTTGGTGCTTGTTTGTATCATCAGCGAGTCTGAATGGTATAGGTCCTGATATGCTTTGCTGATGCTGGCGTCTGGTGTACATGGTGTTGTTGTGTCTGGTGCACATGATGTTGTTGATGTGAATGTTGTAGAAGGGCTTCTCGGTTCTGCTGGCGGTGTGTTGGAATGTCTGTGTATCGGAATGTTATTACATGTGTTGGAAAGGTCCACTATGGAGTCCAAATGGAATAAGTCCTTAAACCACTCTAAGTATTTCGCTAATCTGTTTATCTAAAGGCACTTTTTTCACATGTTGGTACGCTTGGTCGCGGGGTCCTGTGTAGACCGGTGTTGCTGGTGTAGCACGGATCGGCCGGACTGCTACGAACCGTCCCAGCTTGGCTGGGTACGGAACGACCGCTCCCGGTACGTTCCAAGCACGCCCCGCCCTGGGTAGGATAGTACGCGTGTATAAGGCCATATAAGAGGTTTTCTATGAAGCGGCTAAGTCTGTAAGATCGCGGAGCGTGCATGCGCATGTGTCAGAGCTTCACTGACAACACGTGTCAGCATTGGGAGAGAATGCGTACTTAAAAGTCTACCGAGTTGGTGCACATGATTTCTTTAAATCCTTAAATGGCTCATTGAAATTATATTACTGGTACGTCGTAATCACGTGTATGTATTAACTGAATGGGGAATGTGCCTATCACGTGATAGCATCGTTACCCATTCTAGCTGCACACTGATTATATATCGCCCAATGATTGGCTGGGCGTTCTGCCTCTGACATCACGAGTAGTATAAAAGGAGAGAAAAAGAATCAAGACCACACTTCAGCGAGAGAGAGCAAGTGGTAGGTTGTGTGGCCAGAGTGGTGCTAGATGTGGGTAACTGCTTACTGACTGGCTCTCTATTAGCCGCAGCAGTGCATCTCAGATTTCAGTTCTCATTCTCTGGCCAGCAATCAGAGCATCCGCATCAACTTTTTGTAAGCCCTCGGACGGCCATCCGGGGGCAACTAAATAAATTGAAGAGACTTCCTCACTACCAACGCTTCAGAGGAGCCTTCCTGCGGATGGGCCTTGCGGCCCAGATGTAATCTCTTCAGCATGTAGAACAAGTGGTGATTCTTGGTGGACAACTCATCAGATAATCCTGACCATGCTGAAAAGTGGTATTCAAACTTCCGCGCAGCATGTCGTGTGTTTAATTAACTTTTAGGCCACAGTCTGGTAGGACTCTGCCTTGTACACCACAAGAGCTATGCGATGTATCATGTGCGGTGTACCCAGTTATGTACATGCACTATTTAATTACAAGTGTAGCCCTTTATGTTACGGGCAACTTCCAAACTACTGTTAGACGGACACTTTTTAACATACTGCTTAAATTATTAGGAGGCCAAGCCAGTGGCTGGCCACCTATTGTTTTTGTTGTTTTTAAAAATGTATTTATGTTTTTTATTACACCGTTTTATTTGTTCACGAGTAGCGTGAAGACAAAAATGCCGGTGAAATTCAGGCATGGCATGGCAAGAGGGCCTTATTAGGGCAAACTTTTTACGTGTGAATGGATATTATTTTCTAGATAGGTTGGCAGCCATCTTGGATTTCCAGAAAATTTTCAGGCGTTTAAAAAAATCTTATACTCCAGAACCATTGAACGGAATGAATTGAAATTTGGTCAGAAGCAGCGAAGAGTAGGTCCCTATAACCTTTGTTCAAGAGAAGTTAATAGCTCGAAAAACATGGATTTCCGTATGGACCAATCAGCATCAAGCTTTCTGGCGGCCATGTTGAATTTTTTATTTAATGGATTTTGATGCCCAAATTGGGCCTATATAGGTTTTTGGGGTTGAGAAATCCAAATCTGGCATATTCGAATTTGTTCGATCGACGGTTTGGCTGCCATCTTGGATTCTTTTCCTGCCAAATTCCCGCATAGTAAAGCAGTTGGAAATTTAAAATGCCATATCCTCGGAAACCACTGTGTGGATTTCAATTGTATTTTGCAGGAAGCATCATTCAGTAATGGAGATCTGATTTTGTTCAAACAACGCTGGTCGGCCTATTAGGATGGCGGCCATTTTGGATTTTGTAGTATTTCGAGAAATGTTTTAAAAATCGCCGAAACCACTTGGCGGATTGATTCAAAACTCATGACATATGATCTACGGCATCCGCTGAACCAAGTTTGTTCAAGGGAATTTGATTGGCCGAAAACTTCGGTGGCCATCTTGAATGACGTAGTTTTCGTGAAAACGACCTTCAGAACCGCTGAGCGGATTGGGCCGAAATTTGGGTGATATGATTAGGGACTGAGGGGCATTACAGTTTGTTCAAGAGAAATTGATACGTAAAAAAACATGGCCGTCATCGACGAATCAAAATTCAGCATGATTGGTGGCCATTTTGAATTTTTTTATTTGTTGAAATTTGAAGCCAAAACTAGTTTTACATAGGTCTTAGTCTTGGTCTTCTGATTCCAAATTTGCCATTTTCAATACTGTCGGACGAACGGTTTGGCGTTTTCCCTCCAAAATTGCCAATACTAAAGCAATTGGAGAATTGAATTGTCTTCTCAAGAACTGGGCCGATTTCATTTATATTATTTTACTGCCGTTGTTGACACACGATTGTTTGTTTTTCAAAACCACATTCAATGATGGGTAGACTGGGCGGATAAAGAAGATTCCTACCGTAACCGTCTCACATAATTCAATAAAATTGACAGCATTAATCCAACTTGATCAAATATAAGAGGCTATTTAGGCTCTAAGCCACCTATAAGTGCGGGCTCAGATAAGGTTCTCGTCTTAGCAACCAGGATGCTAGCTGCTTGGCCCCCGATGCATCGCCGCTCACGGCTATATTTATGTTAGTTATTATGACTATCTAGAGACATCCGACTACCATCGTTCTTCTTCACCGTCTTGAGAGTGAGCCGCATCAACAGTTTGCCTGCGGAGATTTCCCAGCAACTTCAAAATCGTGCCATCTCGCATTCCTCATCTGTAGCGCAGCATCTACAGTGATTTATGAATTTTTTCCGTACTGATGACCAATAGGGACTCAAATAACTATACTATTGCATTATATTTATTTATTTCCAGGTACTGATGACTAATAGCTACCTCCCCGGTCGTCTGAGACCGCATTTTATAGTTTATATCTTTTTACTGTATATATTATCCTTATTTTTGTGCTTACAACTAATGAGCACCGCCAGGTCCTATGACCTGATTTACTGTTAGCACTGTGATAGTTAGTTATGTATATGGCAAGCAGCCATCCTAGTTATTTTGTTTTGTTTATATAAACATTCTAGGACCGCAGTACGCTAGGCTATACTATACAGCAACTATATACTATACTATACTAGGCTATACTATACAGCAACAGTATAGCCACATCACTATTCCCCAAGCATCAATTTTACACTGAGGTCACTGTTCATGCTCACATTGCTCGAGCCTGACATGTGATAGACTAAACCTGGCTATTCTAGCTCGCTAGGATAGGTTTAAAGTAGTTAGGGACAATCTCTCCGTAAGAGACATTTGTGTATGCCTCTTTTCCCGCACACCGGCTAGGTTGTGTAAAATTGGCCAAATACCTTAGGGCCTCTTATTATATCGAGTGATTGTCTCTTCCTATGCTCCTCCAGCCGCAAGGCTTAATAATTGTCTGGAATTCCCATCGACACGTTGGCATGATCCGACTTTGGGAAACTACTGGGGTTTCCAAGCGGTGAAGTATCTTCGGATACTAGTTAGCTTAGATAATCCTGCCAAAGTAGAAAGCACTGCGAAAAGATATATATTTTATGTAAAACTGGCTGGATGGGACGAAGATCTCCCTCTAAATCTGTACGGTGACTGGGTGCGGTCTTGGAACCCATCACAGCCTCACGTGAAGGTCACGAAGATGGATATCTGCCTCTTACTCCCCGTCATAAAATACTTATGCATTTTCCAAATTGCTTATGTAAATGGTAACTTGTCCTAGTGATGTTGTATGTGGTTGCGGTGTGATATGTAACTGGATCATTGTGATTCTGAAGCTGTCACTCCGTAACATATTCGCACGCTGCCTTTCTGAGGGAGATGTTCTGTAGGGTGACCTTTGGGAAACCGAGCGTCTTCGCCAGTTAGACTCATGTGTCAAAAGATAGTTAGAAACCCTGCCACTTGCAGCCAAAGCTTGGAAGTAAATCTAACACCTAAATGGTGGGTTAGAATTTAGCAGAAGGCCCCCATAAATAAAGCGGCAACTACCAATACAGCATCTTGTACCTACATAAGATGACAGCGTTTGTATTCCTCAGAAATCATTCGCCCCCATCTTCATGTAATACAGCGTGCATCACATTAATTACAATTTCACTAGGTTGACACACGCTACACTTAGCTTTTGTTTGAACAAGAGAGTGGCCCTTTTTGCCAGCTCTCTTCCTCCGCTTCGGCATTGAAGGCATTTTCCTGTGACGGAGGCCCGTACGAGGCACTTTCCTCTCGCAACAATAATATTTTTGTTAGGGGTATAATGGTGTATATTAAACTACATAAGTAGCCTCATTAGGATTCTCCCATGCAGGGATACCTCACGGATATACACGGATTGGTGAGGTACCTCTGACGAACCCACGTAAACAAGACACCAACTTTGTTCTATGTACTGTATATTTTCTCTCGTTTACTAGCAAACGAGTACCATTGTTTGTATAGTATTTATATTTTTGGATTAATTATCATGTCCAGACTCCTAAATTAAGTTATAGACCGCTATACCGGTGACACAAATAGTTGGGATGAGACCGTGAGATTCAATCTCGGCGGCAATGGTCGCACGGCCCCGCTGGAAGGTTATCGTTCCACTGGCTCTAGAAGTCAGTCTTTGTACTTTTTGGAGAGTCGCGATACAAGGTCCATTACTCCGAGAACTGCAGCTAACCAGCCCTCCCACGCACACTGTACATGCAGTGCAAAGGAGTGGAGCAACATAATGGACCAGCGCATACCCCCGCGAGCTACACTATTAGTTTGGTGACGTCACTGTCATTCAATGACCAGTGGTTAAATGATGTCTCCGCTTCTGATGTAATTGGGGGGGGGGGTGGGGTGAGTGATATCAACGCATAGTTTTGATAGTACATTGTTCATAGCTAGGTGGTCTGCCTCATTGCACAGATTCTTGTTCGAAAAGGATGAATTTAATTTAGGGATTTTGTATCCCGTTACCTTTGGTCTGAAAAGGCAGCGCCAAGCTGTCGGTAGCTTCCACTTGTTGGATGTCAGGATACTGACCTTTGGTGGCGAGTGATAGTCAGACATGGGGTCAAATACGCTTCATCAAATACAAATACAGGATTCAAAAAATTTTCAAATACAAATACGCCATTTTCAAATTTACCAAATACAAATACCAGGACTCAAATACAAATACAAATGCAAATATACTATATTATTGTATGGTACGGAACACTTAGTAGTATGAAAGATTAAAGAACTCTGTGATATTCAGCAGAATAAGATTTAGTAATCAAAATAAACAATGTCTGTGGTAAGGAATGAATAGTTATTTAATATATACATGCATATTATTTTGCATAAATAATGTATACAATCCTTAAAATCCTTTCTTTTGACAATTTACCACTGGCTTATTTTGTTAAAAGAATGCTCAATTTAGTCTAAGAAACTGTT
Organism: Chaetoderma sp. LZ-2023a; assembly: GCA_034401795.1. Classification (NCBI taxonomy): domain Eukaryota; kingdom Metazoa; phylum Mollusca; class Caudofoveata; order Chaetodermatida; family Chaetodermatidae; genus Chaetoderma; species Chaetoderma sp. LZ-2023a. Next base: position 124,504,980 of record CM067369.1, read on the forward strand.
CATTTGCAGATCAAGAGAAATTCTTTTTTTTAATTTATGACTGAAATGACTAGCTCAGATATTAAGCCAGTCATTCCAGTGATAGGTTTTCAAAAATACTTTTCTTGGTCTACAAATGGACATTTCTCAAGGCCACTGTAGAAGCTGTGTTCGCTGATATGCCTGATATAGGATTAAACAGTGTTGTACCTTAAAAACATTAAATTTTCAAATCGCTGATCTGATAGGTTGCAGCGGTCTGGTCTGAATATTTTGCCAGCTATGCTGAACAAACGCTCCACTGGAGCAGATGATGTTGGGATTGCAAATACGTTGCATGCAATTTCAGATAGCTGGGGATAGAACACTTTCTTATCTTCCCAGAACTCTAATTGGTTTACAGAGTCATCAAGTCACGGTTCCTGAAGGTACATGTCAACCTGTGAACTGGCAGTGCATAACTTTGTGATAGGTGCTGTGGTGGCCACCTCTCCCATGAAACTGAAGAGTTTTGGTCTCCTCCTGGGTGGTGAACTACTCGCCCTAACAGGAGAAGATGTGACTGTATTCAGACGCTCTACTTTCTCAATGAGAACTTAGCGTAGTTTCTATTTCTCGTCATCAGTGCACCATGAAAGACGAAATCTGGGATCCAATACAGATGCTAATGTGAACACATCAACTGATTCATGTTTACTAAGGCGCTTATCTATAGAAGACTTTAATGTCTGGACTAACTTGCACTGAAACTTCTCTGCTAGTTGACCAACCTTTACTCATAGACCACAGATACAGGGCACCACAAGACTAGCAGTGACAATGTTTTGTCCTTGTATTAAATCTGTGGCAGTTTCAAATGGAGTTAAGATATCACAGAGCTCTGTTAAAATGTTGAGCTCATACTTAGTTATTTTATTTGCATAATCTAACTTATCAAGTACCTCTGGCTTAACTTTCAACAGGGATCAAACCCTCATGAGCTGGCTATTCCAGCGAGTTGCATTGGCCATCTGCAACTTTAATTCACCCTCTAGAACCTCAGATGCTTTGCTTGAGTGGCGAACATGTGCCACCAGTTTAGATACTTTGGCTAGCCCTTTAGCGATTTGTCCCGCATCCTTAAGTCCATCCTTAATTACAAGCTGCAGAGTATGTGCAAAACAAGGGTAATGGGTATTTAGACCATCTAGAAGATCATCATTACTTTCTTCCAGATCACTAAGTGGATCACTATCGAAATCACTGTCTGACGTGTCACACTCTACTGCCTCTGTGTTAGCAATGCCCGGAAGTATGACAAATGCGCGGGTCATGTTTGATGCATTGTCTGTGATGATAGCGGCCACCTTATCAGAAATCTCAAAAGTAGTAATAGTCTCCTCTCTCCGGTGTGAGAGCCACGGAATCGCCTACAGCGGAGCATAGCACTCATCAGTTTGTGATTGTGGACAAAGTGACACATAATCCCGATATATGATCTCATGTCCCTCTGGACCAAATATCAACTGTCAAGCAGATACTGCTCACAGAATCTAGTAATGCCTTCAGATGGTAGTGTATGTTGGCTGTCGCATCTGGAATTAACTTTGTACTTAGATGTTTACGACTGGGCATAACAAAGCTAGGGTTGAGCGAGCTGACAAATGAATGGACTGCCTCGCTATCCACAAATGACAATGGAAGAAGGTCATGAGCTACCAGATGTACAAGTTTGTCAGTGGATTCTTGTTGTCTACGGTAATTGGTTTCCATTTTGATGGTGTAACAATCACAAAGCTGGTTGCTGCAGGCTGTTTCTCCTCAGTCTTAGGCTTATTCAAATCCTTGTGTATGTCAGGATGATGATGCTGAAATAAACAAATGAACATTTCACATATATTACTGCATATATATGTGTGTATTTGTCAGCTAACAGACAAATATTTTAGAAATTTTTAACTGGATTGACTGGCTCGGTAATCAAGCCAGTCAATCAAGTTAAAAATTTCTAAAATATTTTAGAAATTTTTAACTTGATTGACTGGCTTGATTACCGAGCTAGTCAATCCAGTTAAAAATTCTCAAAAATAATTGTCTGTTAACCCTCAAAACTGGATTCAAAATAATAAAATTCAAATATTTGGAGATTTGGCCGTGAAAGGGTTATACAATGAGCCTTCAAAGAGGCCTGTTATCATAAAAGCTTGAAGTAGTCTAATCTCTTCACACCAGGCCTTAGGAAACACTTAGGCTAGGCAGGGATTGATTCATCAAAGCAAATTATTGCTGAATACATGTTATTTATAAAGCTTTCAAAGTAACTGATGTAACCCTAACCCTGCTTTACACCTGCTCGCCATTCATCCAGCTCAGGCAGACAAAAGAGAGCTCTCACTGGGTCACTAATTACACTTAGCTTAGTTCACTAAAGGAGTTCTAGGCTATCACAATTCCTTCTGCATGCGGTTAAGTTACCTGTTAGCTATCAGTTTGTTAAATGATAATTCAGGGGATAACAAGTCTACTTCTTAAAATTTATCACTGGAATGACTGGCTCGAATAGACAGCCAGACATTACGGTGATACATTTTCCAACTATCTAAAACAATCTGAATTAAGCATATTTTTGAAAAGCTACTACTGAAATTACTGGCTCGGGTATACAGTTATAAATTTTTAAGATATGATTTATTAGTTAAATGAGAACTTACCTGAAAGAGGAAGTTAGATGGTTGACTGTAATTCTAGCCCATCACCACTGGAAGCCGGAGTTACATGAGAGACGTGTCATGACTTGCTGAGATCAGTCTTCAAAGATAAATTGAGTGCACAGCACAGTAATCCCAAGTTAGGGTGGGACAAGTAAAGTTCCCAAATGAAATCTCAAACTATGACCTCTTTTCTAGAGGTGGGCATGTAACTCCGGCTTCCAGTGGTGATTGGCTAGAATTACAGTCAAACATCTAACTTCCTCTTTCAGGTAAGTTCTCGTTTAACTAATAAATTCTAGCTAATCACCACTCAGTCAGCCATAGTTCCACGAGACTTCAAAGCTGTGGGTGCACTCAATACTATAAATTCCATGTAATGAATTGTTCACAATTATGATAGCATTATCGTGCCCAAGAAATATTTGACTATATTATAATATTGTTTATATTTAATGTAAAAATAATTTTATCAAAAAAAAACCCCTTTGTGTACAGTCTACACTGGTTTGAAGTCAGTGGCACTAAGCAGCTCATCAAGGAACAATAGCATATTTACATGGACATATTACCAGTTATTATTGAACTGTTTAATTGTTAAATAATCTGCTGGGCTTACTACAGAGAGCCAGCTATTAAGTCATTAATTGACCCATTGTGTTTGAAGAAACATACAACCAGCACAAGAGAGTATTAACCCTTTGAGCCTTACGGCATACATATATGTATTGCAATTTATGATGTTATACTTATTCTGCTGAACATTTGGGAAATGATTTAATTGAAAGTTGTTGCTGCCAGAGGCAGCAAACATTTTCTGTTAAATTATTTGAAAAATATTCAATAGTTGCTTTGTATGAATGTTATAAAAAGTAAATACAATTAGTACAGCATTGGAATGAAAGGGTAAGTCCTCATACTATGGATATATTTTAAATATAGAGATTTAACCATTATACTGCTGAACCCAGATATTAACAATTTATAATTCTAAAATGGAATCTGTATTGCTGGCAGACCAGTCTGCCTGCAATAATAATTTAATTCAGTAAATGCAGCATTACAATGGTTAAGTAGCTACATGAGGTTTAAGCCTGATATTATTAAGGATTGTATTTAATTGAATATATTGCTGACAATTGATGTTTTTACAAATTATTGAACAGACGTGTTTGAATGGTGAAAGTTTGTTTGCCTGGAAACTAGTATGCTATATATGTGTGAAATTAATTAAAAAAAAAAAAGAAGTTGAGAGCTAGGAGAGCATGTCAGTGAGTAAGTTTGTAAATGCAGAGAGTTATGTAGAATTTTGAATATATAAAGTTGCTATGTAAAGTTATTGAATTTGAATTTGAAAAACAAAGTACAAGTTAAGACTGCGTTGTTGTCGCTCTCTGGAATAATTATAGTCAACCTTCAGAATAGAGAAAATAACATCGGTCTATCCAGTAAATAGTCTAATAGACAATCAGTCTGTCCGTCTGTCACTCCATCCGACAGAAAGTGAAGTCAGAGGCTCGCCCCCAGAGCCACGAGTAGACATTCATCAGTCTGTCCGTCTGTCACTCCATCCGACAGAAAGTATAGTCAGAGGCTCGCCCTCAGAATCAGAGCTGCAATACAAACCCCGGTTACCTTAGCATGAACTGAACAAATAACATATTTGATAATCATCCTTCTGAACACTGACATCTTTCAACCTATTGCACAGATTTAAGTTATGGAATTTTCAAACCATCTCAATGGACAGCAAAAATGGTCCACTGCCATTTCTGTCTATTGTATTGTCTATAGATATTTATATCAATCCATGCCAGTATCCTACATGTAGTTATTTTCAGCTTTCGATATATAGTGTCTCTACATACTGCCTTATCGTCTTCATGAATAATTTTGTGTTAGTATCTTTCTAAATATGATGGCAATGCATTGAAAATTATACACCTGGGCAAAATTGATTTATATGCAAGCAAAATAGTTGCGTTCTAATAATGATCGCTTAAAGTTCCTAAATTGCTTCCTCAAGAGATTGCTGTATAAAAATATCAAGTATTTTACTCAAAACTTTACTGAAATGCGAAATATAATTCTATCTGGCCTTAGTTGATATTTGAACAATGATCCATTTTAAAAAACTTATCCTTAATTGATGACTCAGAAATGGTTTGGTGAAGCCAATTTAAACCCAGAAAATGAAACACTGATTAGGTCATTGGTAAAAAATATCAATAACCCAAAAGCTTTCAAAACTTAATCCATAAAGTAAGCATTATTTCTTTATCGATTCTCTCCATGAATTAATAACCAAAATTGTGTAGCCAGCAAGATCCTTATCATCCAAGGCTCCCTCGTATAAGAGGCTATTAACTAACAATATTTTGCTTAGTAGATGCACATGGTCCTTATGTGTGAATGCCCCAAGATTGCCAATTCAAAAACAACATATTACTAAATAGCAAAATCTGTTTTATGTATCTTTCAACTTGATGCTATATTACTGTTTATGCTGCTTGATCCAATTCTACTCTTGTAGATTAACTCTCAGTAGAAGCAAAAAAATGTAAATGACTATGGGTTAACTTCAAACCGATCTAATATAAAAAGCATCAATATTATAAGATCATGAGGTACATGTATTCAAGAAACATGTTGCTTAATCTGGAAATTAACGCTAGAAGCGAACAAATCACAAAACTTCAATGTAAAGCTAGTAGAGTACACATAAAACTCCATGATATTCAATTTGCACTCATCATCAGATACTCTGGATTTTGTTATTTGCTATACAATTTATCTGACCAGTTGAATGCGCAACTGTGTTTCATAAATTTCATTCTCTAAATCATAGCCAAACTTCTCTGGCTGGTCCATTACAACATTGTGAGGGAAGAGATTAACACAGATATAGTTAATGTCGCTACTATAGAAATATATATTCAGAGAGCAAATTTAGCACGAGCAACACCAAAGACTCTAAACACAACAATCGATCTTTAATGCCCAGTACATTAATATGATGTTGCTTGGCGTTATTTCTCCATCTACCCCCTATAGAATGTGTGTTCTTTTCCTGTGCGAGGTCAGTAACACTACCTCCCCCCTTCAGTTGACACACCGGCTGTTACATCATAAGCATTTTTCATGATTGAGTTGTGTGTCTGGCTGTTATTGAAATAACATCAATCCACCATGTAAACACAGAATGACCTGAATTTGACAATTGCACATTTTTATCAAAACCATCTGACACCATTTTCAGTGATTCAGATTAGTCAGATAATCAGATTCTCTAAAAGAATGAATTATTCTACAACTGAAAACCAACATGACCATAAGTATTATACGTTCAGCACCCTAAGTTTCATATTTTTATGTTTCCAAATTTAATACTTTCGTAGTACTGCGAAAAATATTCTTGTCACTTAGATGCCAGCTCTTCTGACATGCGCACTGAATGTTTCAACTCATAGGTTGGGATGAGAACTGGTATATTACAGATGAAACATCCAATGGCATAACCATCATCTTTTAATTGTTATATATAGTGGCACAACATGAATCATATGAATCTGTATCATGAAACCAGTCATCAAAATATCAATGTGCAATATGCTCCATTTATCTTAAATGAGCATATAACCGGTGTTAGTAATAAAAGATATATATTCTGCTGATGATAAGCCATCTGGCAAAAGTACACATTGAAAAAATACATTATTCCATTCAACAAACAATATTTGATATCTTACTGAAACAAGCACTAAGTAATATGCATGAAATATGCATCAGAAAGGCTAAACTGGGACAGCAGACAATTAGGCCTAATTAGAAAAGTAATTAATGCAATTGTATCTATTTTAAAATGATGATATTCTACTGCTCGTGGCAGGGCAAAACTTACATAAGTGTAAATGCAACCCTGATTTTTGTCTATGACAAATATAACACATAAACAATTAATCATCTGAATCTGAAGAATGACCAGTGCATTTTATATTTGCTTGCCAAAAGAAACAACCTGATATTAAATACAAGTTAAAACTATCTGACACCCATTTTGCACATAATGGTCCTTGATACCAGTGCTCAGCTTTAAATTGTTGATCATAATGATAATATAGAGACGTATTTGATACCTGAACTGTTTGCAGTCATAGGCATCATCATGCAAAGGCCCTTGATTTTAGAAAAGAATGTTATACCTTCTTGATACCTGTACTGTTTGCAGTCATAGGCATCGCTGTGGTAAGTCCTTATCAAGAAAAGAATATGTTTTTTTATACCTGGACTGTTTACTGTCATACATGTAAGCATCTCTGTTTATCAAGAAAAGAATATGTCCTTGACACCTGGACTGTTTGCAGTCATACCTGTAGGCATCTCTGTGGTAAGGCTTTACTCTGAGTTCAAATGGCTTCCCCATTCAGGTGAAAGCGGGGCTCTGGCCTAAAAGACATATTTGCCTCAGTTAATCCTTTCACCGGCCTTGAGGATGAAATGGTTAGAAATAGTAATTGTCAGGAGCATGAAAACCAATTGTTTGCATACCTAGGCATGGATCTGCCTATAGGTCACTGGCTACTTATTGCTCTTATTTATTTATTTCATTCTGTTACTCAGATGATCAAAATATACATATTGTGCTGCTAGCAGCAGCACATACCTAAGCTTTTGTAAGCCAGATTAGAACCATCCTCCTGACATTAAACACCTGAATTTCAGTGTTTACCAAGCAAAACTCTCAACAAATGCGTTAATCATAGCTGATATTTTTGACATATTATTTACTGATAAAATCTGTTTTAGATTGTGGTGTTCTCCTTAATGAAGTTACGTTAACCCTTTGCATTTTAATGCCTATAAATAGGGTTACTGAGAAGAGATTTACATTCTGGATTAACTTTGGTTATGACCAGCGACTGACATATTGAAGATTTGAGATTCTTCAGAGGGTGTAGACTGACGGGAAAACTTCTTCTTACTTAGTAATGATCTAAGGATGATCCCGCTTCACTACCGGTAGCTGGATAGTGTTGCTGCGACAACGGCTAAATGGAGAAGGATGACGGCAGTCGGCTCGCCTCGTCTGACTGATGGTAAATTGACGATATTTATCTGCTGGGCCTATCTGACTTAATCTAAGGTTCCAAGTAAGGACTGAGTGTTTCTCTCGGCTCGTATAGATTCTCCTATCAACTTAACAAACACTTAAGGATGCGGGACAAGTCTTACATAAACGTAAGATTAAACTTTTATTTACAAAGAAATAACAAATTGTAGTCAAGAGCAAAATCGCTCAATAATAGCACTGAGTACAAAACGTTGTACAATCTAACAATTACTTAACTATTTTCTAACTCTCACTTTTCCTACTCTAACAAAAGCCTGTTAAGCGTAAAGCTATGCCTCGTAAGGAGTACCTTACGGAATCACAGATGGTGATGGATTAATTTATCTTCATTTTAGTTGGTATTTATTGGCCGCTCACACATAGATGTATTTGGGCCATGACTCGCTCTTAGAGGTGCTTTCCTGAAGGGTTGTGTTGCTTCCCCGAAGGGTTGCTCTAAATAAGTAAAAACTGAAAAAAGTTGAAAAATTAAGTTGTTGCTGGGAGTGTGTTGCCTGATGTTACCTAATGTATTGTAGTTGGCTAGTGTCTATGTTGTATGCAGTGTTGAGGAGGGGGTGGGAGGGGGAATTACTTTATTTCTTTTGGAGGTGGGATGGGAGTGGAGGGCAGTCTGTAAAATAAAACCTCAAAACGGAAATCAGGACAATTTAAATAAAGAATATTATGATGAAACTGAATGATAATACTATCAAATAAGAAGAAACAAATTAAGATAATGGCCTGTGATTAAATAAACAAGAAACGGGGAAAATTGAACTTAAAATCCAGTGTTTGTAAACTAAATATCCAAATTTAACTTAGAATTATAACTTGTTGCTATTAGAAATAATAAGTTGAATGCACGTGGCGCTATTTGGGAGTTGAATGGGTTTAAGTCACGTCGTCGAGTCACTAAAAATCCTTTCATACTTATGCTAAAATTTTATCCAGCGACGGCGAGAGAAGAGCGAAGAGAGCGACAGCATCCACATCAAAGCAAATCAACGCCAATCACGACCTCCGTATCCATCATCTTCGTCTTGTCGTCCTCAGCGGTTTCGTGATTGCAACCTCGGCCATAGTCACCAGCAGATATAAGTACACAGCAGATAAAAGCAGCAGGTGAGCAGCGTCGCCACTCCACTCGACCAACGGCATCTCTCTCCAGGGCGGGTTGATTGTGGCTCAACGATAAGCCCACCTAGATCACCACGTGGCCAGCACGAGGTGCGCTCTTCTTGATAATCAATTAATCTAAGTTAATTCTCGCCTTATATACTCTTAGATTCAGATCTCTTGCCAAGTTCTATAATAATTATAATAACTATATTTCTCCAGAATCTATTCCTACAACTCTTCTAGATATTCCATAAGCACACTTTGACTGGCTGAACAATCAGTCCACCAATCAACCTCTGCTTATTTCTTCCTAGAAGTTCTGACCTGATAACCGATTGGTCTTCTCAGCCAATCAGTGATTCCTTCATCCCTTGCCTGGCGCATAAATCTATTCTTCATTATTCTTTATTGCAGAGTCTGACCGATCCCAATTGGTTATGACGTCATTCCAACCAATTCTCCAAGTGTCATTCATTTGCGTTGTGCATAATGCTCTGGTTAGCCCCTCCAAATGTCTGGATTGACACCCAGTGGGTTACACCCCCTGCGCTACGTTGAGGCTGAGCATATAGTCTTAAACAGGGGTTTCCAACCAATCATACTCTGCCTAATTCTTTCATGGAGATTGCGCCTCACATAGACAAAGCGGTGGAGACCGGTTCTGGTTTGATGTGATCTGTCAGCTAACTAACAACATTACGGAATGTGTTGTTGTTGCATGCCATCGAATGAGTGACATATAGTTGATATACAAATTTTGATTCTGTTATTCATTCCTAAAGGACGCTACAATGTCTATGTCCCGTCCATTGCCTATTGATGGAGAAGCCTCGGAAATGCTATGGTGCAAGGCACATGTGCTGGATGATATCATTACCAGGTGGTGCTGCTCTAGCCTGGTGTGAGAAAATAGATTGCTTACGTCATCAACTAAGTCTGTTTGTCACGTTCAGTTTCACTCATCCCAACACAGATTACTATACATTGATTATTTCCAACACTACGATTACCAACAACTGCTGAATATTATAAAAGTGAATGCCGACTGAACAGCAACAACTTTTATCTAAACTATTTTCAAATACACATCAACTCAGAACCATGGAATCATTTCCAATCAATTCGTCCATTTCAAATATTACATTAATTTCATCTGCTGGTTTCATAACGTTATAACTAGCATCCTATTCATTTATCATTAGTACGTTCCTACTACATACAAAGAGATGACCCGGCCTGCTCGACTTTCCACCGTCCCAATGATTGACATGTTTACACAACAACAGGTGGTCGACACAGCCATAGTATACTTCGTCGAATTGTATGTCAGTACGTTACCAAAATAATGATGCACACCTATGGCATCCGTCTTGTGCTCACCTGCACTTTTAGCTCACCTGGTATTTTCAAAACATAATTTCTTTTGGGACTTAAGTGAATTATAAGACATCCTGCGGGGTCATGACTTCCCACAAGACAATCCCATATTTACAATATGTGACGAGTTCCTCCTCTTATTTTTCATCTGGCATTGCTATATTTACTATATTTAATAGAATGTTGGAAAGCCAGCCATCTAACTTCTAAGTTTGCCATATTATTTCAGCACCATTAAATATAGCCAGGTCCTGCATTGTAACATGATATTCACCCCCTCCTCTCTCTAGGCATTGTGTGAGCATTAAGCTAATTTATAGCACATGTTGGTATACACTCTGATCTCTCCTCTGTTGAATAAATATCCATAAAACACTGTGTGACATCAGATGAAGCGTTCACTGCTGTTTACAGACAAGGAAAGCTGAACATTTGCTCTGAATTACTAATGATAATCATACAGATGATATTTAAAACACTGTATATCCCAATTCAACTATCACAGTTGACCAATTTACAGCTGTGGTTTAATTGCTGATAGAGAAGATTTGCCTGTAGAAATTTAGCTTCAGAGATCACTAGGAGTTTGCTCCTTCCCTCAGGCAGTGATAAGCAGTGCATCTACAGAGGACACTGGGGTCATTGGAATTTGTTCCTTCCCCCATGCTCTGAAAAACTCTGTGTATATGATTGTACTGGGCTCATTTGAAGTTTACTTCATCACCCTTGCACTGATAAGCTGGGTCAGCAATTTATTGCCCACATATGACACAAATCACTCTAGACTGCTGCCCTGCATCTAAAATGGCAGCTAGTTCCTGTCTATCAGCCATGGATTAAAACTTAATTTACTCTAAAACACTTCAAATCACACAAAACACTTAAAGCTTTTGACTTTAATTAACAACTTTCAATACTTGTTATCACTATCTTATTATATATCACAAATTAATAACAGAAAATGCTAAATTTTCAGATTAATAGGCATTTTGTTAACAAATAACTGATCTGGTTAAAAGCCATAAGCACACTGATCTCAGCAAGTCATGACACGTCTCTCGTGGAACTCTGGGTGACTGAGTGGTGATTGGCTAGAATTATATAACTTAGCTTCAGATGAATGATCAAGTTAGATGTGCCGGTCTTAGATCCAGTTACCACCTTTCCACAGTATTTGCAGCTAATCTTAAACTTGTCAACATTATCACAAAGAGATGGAGTGCTAAAGTGTGCAAAAACTGGCGCCTGATACTTGGGCATAATGACTATTCTTTAATGCACTTTAATAATAAATTTTCAACACATTTGACAACTGTTCTATGACTTAGGTAAACTTGATGTTCTATCACAAAATTGAATCACAGAAAACATGTTTGTCATAAAAGAATTAAGAGAATGATAAATATCTGAAGGTTACTGTTGTATATATGGGCTGTTCTGATAATGTTTTTATAGGGGCACATGTCCCAGCTATTACAAGTTAGAACAACATTTAACTCTGCATCACCAGAATTAACAGGCAGTGGGCAATGATTAAGCAAACAAAGTAACTAATGTGTTTCTTTTTAATTCAGTTACTGACAACACTGGGTAATTAATATAACCTTTTTATTCTGAGTACCTGTGATTTTAGTGATAAACACTTACATGTAATTCTGAACTCACTTAACTGTCTGACTGCTGCAGGCCACCAGACTAATTTCAAATGCCAATAATTTGCAACCTGTTGAATATTTTGAAAACAATTGCCACCAACATCTTTCAGTTCAATTATTTTCAAAATATTCAACAGGATGAGAGTTATATCCCATGGAAAATGTTGTCTGCAAGAACTCAGCAGCCAGACAGTTAAGAAAACAGACATGTACTAGTCTGGATACTCTGGATACAGCTATGGTTTAGGCTAGGGAAACATCTCCCTAGTCTAGAATTACCTTGTGGTCAATGATTGAATAAACTTAAATGTTTGTCTTTATAATTCACTTACTGACAGTACTGGCTGTGTATTTGAAGTCAATGTCTATAAACTGAGACCTGTGATTACAGTGAGAGATGTTTCTGATGACTCATAATGTAGATATTAGAATAATTTTAAGCTATTTTGACTGAAGAGCATTGCTACCTCAGCAGCAACAGTCAACTTATGTAAAAATATACATGTATAATATATATAATAATATGTGAGCGTATTTGACTGTATTTGAGGCAAATACGGCAAATACGATGACCAAATACAAATACGTCATTTTCAAAATGACCAAATACAAATACGCAAAATTGGCGTATTTAAGTACAAATACAAATACATATTTAACCCCATCCCTGGTGATAGTCGTACTTATCGCAGGATCTTGGTTTAGTGTGGTTGGCCGGGGTCCACAATTCTTACACCCTCAATCACGCATGGCCCTGCCATATGCTGTTTGATCCATATTTTGTTGAGGCCATGTCTGAGGAGGTGGCCAGGCACCAATCACACGTCCATGCTGGAAGATCTTCGTGATGGCTTTTTTCGTGTCGTTTAAGATTGTTCTTATGCGTGAACACGCTTTCACATTTGGGGCAGTAAAACTGCCATAGTGGAATTGGTATTTTTTAACAAATAACGATAGATGATTCCAAGAGGTAATGACTACGTTTATGATGTCATTTTGATGATGTTGTATGGCGACCATGGTGATGTCAAAAGGAGATGTTGTGTTATATCTCATCTGACTGAAAGAATGAGCCGGGGGAGGGGGGAGGTCACCTCTAAAAAGGATGATAACAATGTATTGAGTCTGCCCTACTAGGCCATTTTGCAAATAGAGGATACCCACACACCATTCTGAGCAATGCCAGAGCCTGCGCACAAGCCAGAAACAACCTTCTGCACCCACCTCAGAAAACAGAGACATTACACAACAGAAACCGGTCTTCGTCTGTGACTTCAACAGAACAGGCATCTTCCTCAAACAAACAATCACAAAATATTGGCCAATCCTGGAAGCGAGCAACAAATGCTAAATAGCTTTCCCAGAACCGGCACCTTTTGGGTTCAGGAGAAACAAAACCATCAAAGACTCCATAGTAAGAGCTAAACTTCCTGTGATAGGCAGAACATTACCTCATAGAAACCTAGTACCATGCAAAATGAAAACTGCAACATCTGCCACAAAATGCAGAAACATAGATTCTTCTCTAGCTCCCACACCGTACTATCATGCAGGGCCAAAATCATTGGCAATTGCCAAACTAGAAACGTAGTCTACCTACTAACATGCTCAAAATGCAAGAAGCAGTATGTGGGAGAAAATCTACGCACTTTCAAAATACGCATCCAAGAACACCTACGTTCCATCACCAATCTCTACCAAAATGATAGATATGATACCCCCGTTTCAAGGCACTTCATTAGACCTGAACATTCGAGAATAGACATGCAATTCAGAATAATCCTGAGGATGAAGCCTCCACTAAATGGAAGAGACAGATGGAATGCCATTGGATTCACCAGCTCCACACAATGGAGCCAATAGGCATCAACCTAGCAGGGTAGGCAGCTTCCCGGGGTCAAGTCGCAGACAATAAGCAGACAGACTCAGTACGTTGTTATCATCCTTCCATTCAGGTATCCCAACTGCCTATTGAGTCACTTAACGTCATCGTCTTCTTCTTTTCGTTCGCTGATCATACCGCCAGTCCTGTAAGTGACTATCGGCATGATCATAAGTGTTAAGTGCGTGGATTCATGGTTTAATAGAGTGCGCCGTGCGGCCTGGAACCTCCGTCTTCAGCACTCGAGGTTTCTGTCAGGGTTACCTCACCCTTACCTCCTTTAGTCGCCTCTTACGACACGCAGAGGATACGGAAGGTGTATTCTAAGCCCCACCTACAGGGCATTAATACCATCATAATGAATATATATTTTATTAAAAAGCACCCAAATTTGAAGTGCCACACACACCCCTATTAGATTGACACCTTTGTACATGTGTGGGATTAAGATTTGCTGACCAGGTTATCATTGTTTTATTTTAACACTAATGGTTAATATTGGTAAAACATTCCAAATTTTGGCTCGGAGACTGCCAATTCGTAGGCCACGAGAAGACTAGTTTTGAAAACTGATCACTGGAGTGACTGGATCGGTTCAGAAAGAATTTGCCATTTCAGGGCAGTGAGCAATAAAGGGTTAAAAAAATTAAGCCGAAGTTCATAGTTTTTATTTTTAAGAGGTTCAGTCCACACATTCTAGATTTTAATACTTTAATGAATATAAGACAATTTGTCATCCGTAATACAGGTCTAATGAATTTCTCTTTTTCAGATTGGGTTACGTGTCGGTGTGAAGACACGTGGCTGCAATGGTTTGAGCTATACACTAGATTATGCAACAGAGAAAGCCAAATTTGATGAAGAGGTTGTGCAAGATGGTAAGCAGACTGACCTAAACAGACGCATTGAAAATAATGTAAAATTGTGATTTTTAAGAATTTTTAGCTCACCTGGCCTGAAAGGCCAAGTGAGCTTATGCCGTGGCAACCATCCGTCGGTCCGTTAACTTTTTCTTTAAACAACTTCTCAAGAACCGCTGGGCCGATTTGAATTATATTTGGCAGGAAGCATCCATAGGGCATAGGGATCCAAAGCCGATTGGCCATCTTAGATTTTGGCTGATTTTTAGAAACGTCTTAAAAATCTCCGAAACCGCTTGAGGGATTGAAGCAAATCTCATAAAATATGCTGTATGGCAAGAGCTGAACCAAGTTTGTTCAAAGGAACTTGATTGGTCAAATGGTTCGGTGGCCATCTTGGTTGACGTGGTTTTAGCGAAAATAACTTCTTCAGAACCTCTGAAGGGATCAGGCCTAAATTTGGCAAATATGATTCAGGACTAAGGTCCACTAAAGTTTGTTCAAGAGAAGTTGATCCGTCAAAAAACATGGTCGTCATGGGCCAATCAAAATATAGTGTTTGGCAGCCATATTTATTTTTTTATTTGATGGATCTTGAGACCGAAATTGGTTTTGTATAGGTTTTTGGGTATTCTGATCTCAAATTTGCGAAACTGTCGGATAAACGGTTTGCCGGCTATCTTAGATCATTTTCCCGCCACAAGCTCCCATACTAAAGCAATAGAAATTTTTTAATGTCTTCTCGAGTACTACTGGACCGATTTCAAGTATATTTGGCATGAAGCATCCTTAGGGTATAGAGATAAAAATTTGTTAACACGAAGCCGATCAGCCAATTTGGCCGGCGGCCATCTTGGATGTCGATAGATTTTTAGAAATGTCTAAAAATCGTCTCCGAAACCGTTTGAGGGATCGATTCAGAACTCAAATATGATCTAGGGCAAGAGCTGAACCAAGTTTGTTCAAGCGAACTTGATTGACAAGATGGTTTACCGGCCATCTTGGATGACCTAGTTTTTGCAAAAATGATTCAGATTCAGATTTTTATTTTTTTTTATTTACACCCAGGCCACATAATGGCATATGGGGAATATGAATTTACAGAAATTATAAATGTTATGGCGATCAGACATTATATATCAATTCATAATTAAATATTTTGATATTTATCTAGTTATATAACCACTGTTTGTGCTTTCGGTAGTAGTACATTTGTAGTAGTAGTAGTAGTAATAGCAGCAGCAGCAGCAGCAATAGCAGTAGCCGTAGCAGCAGCAGCAGCAGCAGCAGCAGTAGTAGTAGTAGTAACTTAGAATTATTATGAAAGTTACAGTTATTATTTACACGTACTTCATAATTAGTAATGACAGAATTATTACTGTTATTGTTTGGTTAAAGGTTTGGTGGCCATCTTGGATCATTTTCCCGACAAAAGTTCCCATACTAAAGCAATGGGAAATCTAAAATGTCTTCTCGAGAAATGCTGAGCCGATTTCAATTATCTTTGGCAGGAAGCATCCTTACGGCATAGATTAAATCTTTTTCAAATGAAGCCGATCGGCCAATTTGGCCGATGGCCATCTTGGATTTTGGCTGATTTTTAGAAATGCCTTTAAAAATCTGCTCAGAAACTGCTTTGGGGATCAATTCAAAATGCAGGAAATATCATCTAGGGCAAGAGCTGCATCAAGTTTGTTCAAGGGAACTTGATTGGTCAAATGGTTTGGTGGCCATCTTGGATAACTTTTTTTTTGGTAAAACAACACCAGAACCGCTGAGTGGATTGGGCCTAAATTTTGGAGATATGATTAGGCTCTGAGTGTCATTAAAGTTTTTCCAAGGGAAGGAGCTACGACACATGGCCGCAGTGGACCAATCAAAATGTAGCGTGTTTGGTGGCCATATTGGACTTGCAAAAATGTCCACAAACTCATTTAAGACTACTCCTAAACCACCCACCAACAATTTTGACAAAAATGCATAGTGCTCCAGGTGAGCGACACAGGCCCCATGGGCCTCTTGTTTATCAGGTTCTTTTAACCGTATTATAGTCAAGCCACCAAAAACCTTGCTCTGCAATGGTTTTGGGAAATGTCTAATTGCAGGTCAAGAGACCACTTGAAAATTTACTGCTGAAATGACTGACTCAGTAATTGAGCCAGTGATTCCAGTGGTAAATTTTCATGAATAGTCTTCGCTTGGCCTGCAAATGGACATTGACTTTTCTTGGCGAATCTTGCCCAGTATAGGACTAAAATATGTTCATTATTAGCGAAATGTTAGATAACATGTGTGGTGCACTACAAGTGGGATGCACTATATTTAGCTCACCTGGCCTGAAAGGCCAAGTGGGCTTATGCCATGGCACCCGTCCATCGTCCGTCCGTCCATCAACTTTTCCTTTAAATGACTTCTTCTCATGAACCACTGGCAGGAAGAACCCTTAGGACATAGGGATCCAAGTTTGTTCAAATGAAGCTGATTGGCCAATTTGGCTGGCGGGCCATCTTGGATTTTGGCAAATTTTAGGAAGTCTTTAAAAATCTTCTCCGAAACCGCTTTGGGAATCAATTCAAAACTGATGAAACATCATCTAGGGGAAGATGTAAGCCAAGTTTGTTCAAGAGAACTTGATTGACCAAATGGTTCGGCGGCCATCTTGGATGACCTAGTTTTCACGATAACGACTTGTTCTCCAGAACTGCTGAAGGGATGAGGCCGAAATTTGGGAGATATGATTAGGGACCAAGGGCCATTAAAGTTTGTTCATGGGAAGTTGATCCGTCAAAAAACATGGTCGCCGTGGGCCAATCAAAATTTTGCGTGTTTGGCGGCCATATTGGATTTTTTTATTTGATGGATCTGGGGCCAAAATTGATTTTATATATGTTTTTGGATATTCTGAGATCAAATTTGCCATTTTCGAAACTGTCGGTTAAACGGTTTGGCAGCCATCTTGGATTATTTTTCCGCCAAAGACTCCCATCCTAAGCAATAGGAAATTTAAAATGTCTTGAGAACTGCTGGACAGATTTCAATTATATTTGGCAGGAAACCTCCTTAAAGCATGAAGATTTAAGTTTGTTCAAACGAAGCCGATCGGCCAATTTTGCTGGCGGCCATCATGGATTTTGGTCGATTTTTAGAAATGTCAAAATCTTCGCCGAAACTGTTTTAGGGATTGATTGAAAACTCATAAAATATCATCTAGGGCATGAGCTGAACCAAGTTTGTTCAAGGGAACTTGATTTGCGAAATGGTTGGGCGGCCATCTTGGATGGTCTGGTTTTCATGAAAGCAACTTCGTATCCAGAGCCACTGAACGGATTGGGCCAAAATTTTGGAGATATGATATTGCTAAGGGCCATTAAAGTTTGTTCAAGAGAAGTTGCTGCATAAAGAAACATGGCCTCTGTTTTCTTGTTACACATCTGCTCAACTCTTTAGAGTTCTACTTATTGTTAATAACCATTCTAGTTGAGATGCCTATGGTCCAGGTGGCTCCTTGGGCCTCTTGTTACGATGTATACTACTAATTACATGTATACACCTGTGCAAAAGTTAAGCACCACCCTATTTTTACGCACATGCGAGGGTATATTCATGTGCTATGAAGAAAGCAATAGCATAAACATTTATGTACCCATCCATCTTAGTGCAAGAGGTAATAATGCAACTAGAGGAATGCTGATTATGATGGTGGGGAAACACTGTATGTTTTGTTTGAACTTGAAAACGAGGCCTGAATATGGTTACGTTGACACAACTGACAACTATTGCCCTACAGTTGACACACGTGGCTAGATTGTCATTAATGGTGTCTGAAAACGAAGTTTAACATCTGTGCACGAGTTTGAGACTGTCATTATTTATACCGGGTATATCCACCTTGTGCCTGGATGACAGTCTGGACACGACGTCTCATGCTGGTCACCAACCGACTGATACGCCATTGTGGTATTCGTTGCCATTCAAGATGGAGTGCGTCTGTTAATTCCTGTAGGTTCTGCACAGGAGGATCCCTCCTTCTCACCATGTTTCCCAGAATGTCCCAGATATGCTCAATAGGGTTCATGTCAGGGCTCCTTGCTGGCCATGGTAGGGTTTCGATGGCATTCTGGCGGAGGTATTCATGCACAGCTCTAGCACGATGTGGTCGGGCGTTGTCATCCATGAATATAGGGTGGGTTCCAGGTGCATGATTTACAAAATGAGGGACCACAACTCTATCCAGTATGGAATCTTGATATCTTTGTCCATTTAGTGTTCCAGGTACAGTCAACAGATCCAGCTTACAATCAAATGAGATGCACCCCCATATCATAACGGAACCTCCACCAAATGGAACTTCTTCCATGATGTTACGTTGGTCGTACGCCGTGCGTCTGGACCTCCATACACGAGTTCGACCATCTGTGGCATGAAGCAGGAACCGACTTTCATCGGACCAGTGTACCCATCTCCAGGATCTCATGTTCCAGTGTCTTCTTTCGTTGCACCACCTCAGACGCTCCTCTTTGTGGTGTGCAGTGAGGAGAGGACGTCTGACAGGTCTCCTAGCTTTCATGCCAGCAGCATACAGTCTCCTTTTGATGGTAGACATTGACACTCTATTGCGCGTTTCCCATTGCTGGCTGAGCACTCTGCTGTTGGTGAATGGAGATCTCCTAACAAGGCGTACTAGGACTCGATCATCACGGGCAGTAGTCTTCTTCGGTCTTCCAGATCTAGGCCTGTCCTTCACCTCGTTAGTTTGCCCATGTTTTGCAATCAAACAACTGATTACAGTATGGTTAATGTTCAGCTGTCTGCCAATCTCTCTGCATGACATACCAGTGGTATGCATGCCTATGATTTGCCATTTCACACGATCACTTAACCTTCGTCTTGCCATAGCGGTTCACAATCAAGAGCTAATTCTCTCTGTACAAATAAACCACGGTCATGAACACAAAATTCCTAATCTTGTCGCCTAAATCTGTATGTAATGTTCTACACCTCAAACTGGACTTTTACATAACTGAACACGTGTGCTGTTTCCCGCCATGCACGGACATCAAGCGGCGTGAAGTCATGCATGCATGTGCATTTCGTACTTGGAATTATGTCAGCTAACGCAGGGACAAAAAGTATGGCAGCCTAGTTGTACCATCATGTTTCTACGTTCTATTGTTTTTGCTGGTGCTTAACTTTTGCACAGGTGTATATATATCACAACTAAAAATATAAATCCATTAAAAATATTTAATTTCAAACTCTAGCTATTTTATACTGGTCAAAATTGGATAACTATTATTTTTGCTTATCAAATGTCCATTTGGATGTCCAATTTTTATTTTTTTTATTTTACCACTACAATGACATTCCAGTTGTAAATTTTCAAAAATAGTGGAAGTGGGGGTTCAGAACGTTAATGTTGGCAGAATTCAACCAGATTTGTTATGTTAGTTAGTCGTCATGATTGCAGATTGCAAGACAACTTTTACATTATGCCCCACCACAGATGTGAGGGGTGTGTGTGTGTGTTTGTGTGGGGGTGAGTAGGTGGGTGGAGGCAGAATGCGAAAGTTAACAAAATTCAACCAAATTTAGTATGCGAGTTACCCATATGAATGCTGAATGTTAGGCGATATTTAGATGGTATTGGAGGTGGGGGTTGTTGGAATGGCACAGGTTGGGGGGGGGGGGGGATATGCGATGGTGTGCCATCGACTCTGCATTCTAGTCTCAAATTGAAAACTGCTTATTCTTAACAAAAAGTAATTCTTTGTGACTAGAATGAATGCCAAATAGAATTCAAGTGGCCATTTGATTAATAATGAAAAGGAACAATTTATAGGTATAAAGACTCAAATGTTTAATTATTTCTTACAGGTGTTCGCGTTATCATTGACGCTAAAGCACAATTGACATTGCTCGGAACAGAAATGGACTTTGTGGAATCACAGCTCACATCAGAGTTTATTTTTAACAACCCAAATATTTCAGGAACGTGTGGATGTGGAGAGAGCTTTAGTTTGTGATAACTGCCAAATATATACTAAAAATACTACCGTTAAATCTTGACTAAAGGACGTAGTTTTTTGTCCTATTACATGATCTAGGAAGGGGGTGGGGGTGAGGAAGGAGGTGGGGAGGGGGGGGGTTGCATCCTATAATCGAGTACATTCTTTGAGCACATTTTTTTGGTCTAAAGTTTCGTAAAAAAATTTTAAATGATGCCACGAAAATTGAACTCATTTTCGCATGCTACAAATTCTCGCCGCCTTACAACTGTGTTTAATGTATACCTAAAAAACATCATCGCGGAAGTGAAATTATTAAATTGGAGTGCCTAAGTATTGCGTATCTATTAATAAAGATCGTCTATTACATCAAAATTAATCCTGAATTTGACATAAAATGGCGTCGAGAAAAGATATAAATCAAGTGATTCGCCTACAATCGCAAAAGATTGTTTTTAGTTAGAGTGAGTACTCAAATATAAATATTCTGGATTCCGAACTCGGAATTGCTATATTTTATCATTGCGCAATAGGAACTAAGTATTGTACTTTAGGTCTGATCCATACCTGTTTGATAACAAACTTTCGTTAGCGTATGAGATCTCGCGAGAACACTGCGCCTCAAATCACAAAAGAGCTAGCGGCTCGCCAACATAAGAAGCGGTCTATCTCATTTTAATTCTCGGACTTTCAAGCAATTTTTGTCATACGTCTTGATTACGTTTTGAATCATTTAATGTTGGTTGGCATTAGAAAATTAATCTGCAAAACGAGACAAAAAACTGTTCCATTATTAATTTTTTTGTATTTCTCTGTTTTGATTGGATAAATTCTCCCGTACAAGCTAACGAAAAAAGAGAATGGCAGATATGAGAAGAAATCTAGTAAACACAACTGGTGATCTTATGTCACATGATTTCTATATTTTCTCAATGACATTTTATGTCAAAAGTAGCATTGATTTTGATGTAATAAACAATCTTTTTTGAAGCTGTGCAATATTTAGGCAGTCCCATTAATAATTTCACTTCCACGATGATATTTTTTTGCCATACATTAAACATAGTAGTACGGCGGTAAGTATGTGTACAGATTTTTGGGGAGGGTTTGGGCCAAAATTTAGTCTGCGTCCAATAAAAGCTAGCATCCTTTCCTCGAATAAAAGCGGTATTACGATTTAATACTACCCAAGGCATGCAAAGCTCCAGTAAAGTTAGTACACTGTAAACAAGTTGGCAGGGTATTATGTGATGGCACCATTCAGGCGGGCGGCAGAGTGGTTTCTGCACGATATCTTCACTACTGTTTATTGGATTGCTTTGAAACTTCATAAGTTGATTGGACTAGGTACCTATCGAAAGTGACAATAATATGAAACTGCCAGCCATAAGTGACCATCTTGAATAGGTCGATTGATCTAAGTCTGTTCATCCAGAGAAGAAACCTATTGAGGTCGATGATGATCCAAAATCCAAGATGGACACCAACCGCTGATGGCCATCTTAAAAATCAGTTTCCGGGTGATAATTCCGCTACCGTTTATGGGATCGCTTTGAAACTTTATGGCTGAAGAAACCCATCGAAATTGATGATGATTTGAAAATCAGTTTCTGGATGATACAGCTGCTAACATTCATTGTATTGATTTGAAACTTTATAGGTTCGCTCGACAAGGCTGGTGCAAGCGTGCTATTAAAATCGTGGGTTTCATCCAAAATCCAATTTGGATGTAAGCCATCGATGACCATCTTAAAAGCCGGTTTCCTGATGATAATTCTGCTACAGTTTATCACATGAGTTTGAAACTTCATAGTTCCATTGACTAAGGTCTGACAAGTCTTAAAATTTACTATGATCTGTGATCCAATGTTGGATATCTTCCACTGGTCGGTAATCTTGAAAATCGCTTTCCTGATAATAACTCTGCTACTGCTTGTTGGAGTGGTTTGAAACTTCAGGTATATAGGTTCATTGGATTACATCTTAGCAAGAATCCTATCAAAATCAATAATGATCTGAAATCCAATATGGCTGCCAGGCACTGGTGACCATTTTGGAAATTGGCTTCAGCAATATAACTCAATTTCAAATTCCCAAGTCCATTGGAGTAAATCTGTGGAAGAGAGCTATCAAAATCAATGGTGATATGAAATCCAGTATGGCCTCCATCTACAAATAGTGATGAGCTCCGATATTGAGCTATAAATATTGAGAACAGAAGTATAATCTCTTACTGATTGTATTTGCCTTGATTTATCATCAGGGTGGCTTATTATATTCCGTATGCAGAGCTGTTGTTTTAAATTTATCACAGGAATCACTAGCTTGGTTACCTAGCAAGTTATTCCAGTCGCAAATTAAAAAAAAATCATCTGTTGGTCTGCAAATGGCCATTTTTCAGTGTTAACAGGGTAATTATTGGAGACATAGATGATAAAATTAGGAATAGATTACCTTCATTACAATGGGCATCAGTATGATGAATCTCTGAGGTGAACATGAGTTAGTTGTCAATTGTTATGTATATATCTGTCATGTCTGTAAGTAGCTTTCTATTGCTTTACCAAGCTTTCTTAGATATGTTAGATTGACATTGAGCTCAGACATGGCATGTGGACTGTCAGTTGTAACCAGTCACCATGACTAAATTAAATAGGCATGTCAGCATTCTTCCCTTTCAGTATCAAAATAGTCATGCCAATAATAATAATAATAATAATAATAATAATAATAATAATAATATGCTTTGTTTGCTGTGATGTACAATTTATTGTATAGTCTTGATAATTCAATATTTTACCATATATATATATATATATATATATATATATATATATATATATATATATATATATATATATATATTAGGCTAGGTGGATTACGTTATTAAATCGAAAATCGCAATTAGTTCGTAAATCGGGAATTTATATGAATTAAATAATCGAATAATCATGAATAATTCTTACTGCATAAAATATTTCAAAACCTACTTTAATCTTTATTATGAGCGGTCTCAAGAATTGACATTTTACTCAAATTATTCAGATATAACTGTAAATGCATATTAATGACTAAACTGCAGCAATGGTGGGTAGAATTGTCTAGTTGCACACCAAGAGAAGAGTTTTTTTGAAAATGTATCACTGGAATAACTGGCCTGAGCATCGTCATTTATATGCATTTACAGTTATATCTGAATAATTTGTATCCAGACTGATTAATTGAGTAATCACGTCATGATCACTCAACGCAATAATCGCACACGCCTAATATATATATATATATATATGTACATAATTACATAGAATATAGTAACAAATTAATGATATATAATAATTATTTGTTTGCATGTTCGTGCACCAATTGTTTTAGTTTTAAATGCAAAAAGTACACACTTGTATTGCTGAATTGGCAGGTGCATCACTCAATTTCTACTTCCTTTCATTGGTTGAGGTGTCATTTGGATTCCTTTGTGAATCAGTACGGGAGTTCTAATTTTACTAATAATTTCTCTTCTCCCCCCCCCCCCTCCTCCGCTCTGTTC
The DNA here is from genome assembly GCA_034401795.1 of Chaetoderma sp. LZ-2023a. Classification (NCBI taxonomy): domain Eukaryota; kingdom Metazoa; phylum Mollusca; class Caudofoveata; order Chaetodermatida; family Chaetodermatidae; genus Chaetoderma; species Chaetoderma sp. LZ-2023a. The sequence goes on from CM067369.1 coordinate 124,529,201, forward strand.
ATTGAGTGAGTCATGGGTAGCCTACAATGCATTGAACTTGATGTACTTAGATATGCCATTCATGACATATTTCATTGTGACGTCAGCCTACCCGTGACATATTTGATTATGACATCATATACTTGACTGACAGACTGGATTTCTCTATTGAACATAGTATGGGGAGGATCGCATACGCATACTTATTAGCTCACCTGGCCTGAAAGGCCAAGTGAGCTTATGCCGTGGCGACTGTCCGTCGTCCGTCAACTTTTCCTTTAAATGACTTCTCAAGAACCACTGGGCCAATTTCAATTATATTTGGCAGGAAGCATCCTTAGGACATCGGGATCCAAGTTTGTTTCAAATGAACCCGATCAGCCAATTTGGCTGGCAGCCATCTTGGATTTAGGCCAATTTTAGAAAACGTCTAAAAATCTTCTCCGAAACCGCTTAGGGGATTGATGCAAATCTCATGAAATATGATCTAGGGCAAGAGCTGAACTAAGTTTGTTCAAGGGAACTTGATTGGTCAAATGGTTTGGTGGCCATCTTGGTTGACCTAGTTGTAGCGAAAATGACTTTTTCTCCAGAACCGCCGAAGGGATCGGGCCGAAATTTGGCAGATATGATTAGGGCCTAAGGGCCATTAGAGTTTCTTCAAGAGAAGTTGATCTGTCAAAAAACCTGGCCGCCGTGGGCCAATCAAAATATACCGTGTTTGGCAGCCATATTGGGTTTTTTTATTTGATGGATTTTGAGGCCACAATTCGTTTTGTATGTGTTTTGCAGTATTCTGATCACAAATTTACAATTTTCGAAACTGTCGGATAAACGGCTTGGCGGCCATCTTGAATCATTTTCCCACTAAAAGCTCCCATACTAAAGCAATGGGAAATTTAAAATGTTTTCTTCTCGAGAACAGCTGGTCCGATTTCAATTAAATTTCGCAGGAAGCAGCCTTAGGGCACAGAGATTCAAATTTGTTCAAAGGAAGCTGATCGGCCAATTGGGCCGGTGGCCATCTTGGATTTTGGCCGATTTTTAGAAACGTCTTATGAGATTGATGCATACCTGATGAAATATGATTTAGGGCAAGAGCTGAACCAAGTGTGTTCAAGGGAACTTGATTGGTCAAATGGTTTTGTGGCCATCTTGGTTGACCTAGTTGTAGCGAAAATGACTTCTCCAGAACCGCTGAAGGGATCGGGCCGAAATTTGGCAGATATGATTAGGGACTAAGGGTCATTGAAGTTTGTTCAAGGGAAGTTGATCCGTAAAAAAACCTGGACACCATGGGCCATTCAAAAATAGCATGTTTGCTGTCCATAGTTGACTTTTTTATTTGATGGATTTTGAGGCTGAAATTGGTTTTACATGTGTTTTTGGGTATTCTGATCTCAAATTTGCAATTTTCGAAACTGTCGGATAAGTGGTTCAGTGGCCATCTTGTTGATAAAGAGCATTTAGTTGAAATGCCTATGGTCCAGGTGAGCGATACAGGCCCCTTGGGCCTCTTGTTATTGTAGTTCAATTTAATTCAGTGGCGAGTATTATTGCCCTTGGGCCATTTTTATCTCACCTGTCACAAAGGCCAAGTGAGCTTATGCCATGACGGCCACCCATCATTTGTCCATCCATCAAATCATATCTGCTCATTTATGCTTTGACCGATTTCAACCAAATCTGGCTGGAAGGATCCTATGGTGGTAGGCTCCAGAACCTCTATTCATAATTTTGATTGGTAAATTTTTCTGCCGGCCATCTGCGATCTTCTGAAAATTTTCCAGAAATCATTTAAAAGGCTACTTACTCCTCCAATATAAATGGCCTGACTTCAATGAAACTTGGGTGGACTAATTCTATGCTGGTAGGCTTCAATATTTATAACGAGAATTCTGATTGGTCAATATATCCAGCGGTCATCTTTTCTGAAAATCAGTTAAAAGCCTCATTAAACATTTGGCCGATTTCAAGTAGACTTGGCTGGCAGGACCCTAGAGTGGTAGGTTTCAGAGCATGTATACAGAATTTTGATTGGTTCAGTTTTATTTGCATCCATCTTAGACTTTCTGAAAATTTCTGAAAATCAGTTAAAAGCCTCCTCTGTAACCACTTATTCCAGTTGTCATCTTGTTCTCCAAAATGACATCTCAGGAACCACTGTACGGATCAGGCTGTCATGGGCCAATCACAATTTTGGGCTTGATGGTCATATTGGATTTTTTTATTGGCTGGATAGAACCTAAAGGTTCAATCTGATTGTGTGGTCGCCATCATTAATTTCCCGCTAAATATTGATTGTACTGAATTCTCAAATTTGTTTATTTTATGTCTTGTTACTGCTGAATTTAAAGTATTAAGTCTGTTCAAATGCTAATGTTTTAGTTGAGCACCTTGGTCCTCTTGTTACATAAACAATTGTGACACACCTTAGATATTAAATTTTAATTAGATCCCCTATAGTAATCACCGCATGTCTGTCCATCCACAATATCTCGTAAACAGCATATCATACAGGAGAGTGATAACAACGTACTGGGTCTGTTTGCTTGTGGTGTGCATGTCGGCCCAGGGAAGGCGGTGACCCCTACCCTGCTTGGTTGATGCCTGTCGGCTCCATTGTGTGGAGCTGGTGGATCCAGTGGCACTCTTTCTGTCTTCTCCAATTGGTGGATACTTCATCCTCAGGGTCCGAAGAGAGGACCTGGATTATTCTGAATTGCATGTTCATTCTAGAATGCCTGGGTCTATTGAAATGTCGTGAAACTGGAGTGTCATACCTCTCATGTTTGTAGAGGTTGGTGATCGAGTGTAGGTGCTCTTGAATGCGGATTTTAAAGGTGCGCAGCGTCTCTCCTACGTACTGTTTTTTGCAGAGCGAGCATATCAGTAAGTAGACTATATTCCGTGTCTGGCAGTTGCCGATGATTTTGGACCTGTAGGAGAGCCCTGTGTGGGAGCTAGAGAAGAATCTGTTCTTCTGCATAGTGTTGCAGATGTTGCAATTTTTTGTGGTGCAATTAATGAGTGGGTTTCTATGCGGTAGTGTTCTGCCCACAGTCGGTAACTTAGCTCTGACTATTGTCTTTTATGGTTTTATTCCTTCTAAAACCGAATAGTGGCGCTTCTGGGAAGGCAAACCTGCATCTGTGGCTTGCTTCCAGAATGGGCCAGTATTTCTTGATAGCATTTTTGAGAAAAATGCCTGCGGTTTGAAGTCGCAAACGAAGACTGGTTTGGATGGGAAGGTGTTCTTTGATGTATGGGTTTTGACAGGTGGGTGTAGGAGGTCGTTTCTGTTTTGTGTGCGGGCTCTGTGCCTGGCTTTGTCGAGAATTGTATGCGGATATCCTCTGTTTTCGAAGTGGCCTAGTAGGGCTAGGCTGTTTTTATCGAAGTCTTCCAAATGAGTACAGATTCGTCTGAGTCTCGGCAATTGTCCATATGGGGACGAGTCTTTGCAGACGGATGGGTGATCTGACTCGTAGTGGAGATATCCGTGTGTGTCTGTTGGTTTGGTGTAGAGGTCAAAAGTTATCGGTTGGCCATCAATGTTAATGGCCATGGTGTCCAGTAAGTAAACCCGTTCTCGTGATGAATCCATAGTAAATTTGATACTATGGTGGGATGAATTCATATATGTGACGAAGGAGTCCAAAGCCTTTACGCCATGCTCCCAAACCATGAAAATATCATCTATGTATCTGATGTAGAGCGATGGTTTGAATGGGGCTCCAGCTAAGAGTTTCGTTTCAAGATCAGCCATGAAAATGCAGGCAAAGGAGCATGCTGCTTTGCTGCCCATGGCGGTCCCTCCTACTTGGAGGTAGTGTTCGCCATCAAACTCGAAGTTGTTACATTCTAGAACTAGTTTTAGAAGGTTAAGGAGGCCTCTGATGGTGAGGTTTCCGGGGAGCCCATGTCTCTGGCAGAACTTTGCTACTGCCCTTAGTCCCTCATTGTTTGTGATATTAGTATACAGAGATGTGACAATCATGGTGACCAGTAGGGTGTCTGGTGATGTCTTTCCGAAACCTTCGACTTGGTTGATAAAGTCTGTGGTGTCTCTAGCATAAGATGCAATCTTTGTGATGTGCACTTTGATATGTTCGTCCACAAAGCTGCTGATCAGCTCGGTGGGGCACCCTATTCCACTGATGATCGGTCTGCCTGGGATAAGGCCCTCCTTGTTCTTCTCCTTGTGGACTTTTGGTAGGAGGTAAAACCTGGCGGTTTTTGGTGGTTTCGGGATGAGATTGTTGGCGGTTATGTGGTCTATTTCTCCGTCTCTGGCTAGCTGGTCCAGGCGTTTTTCCACTAGATTAGTGTGGTTGTATGTTAGGTCTGTGTCGACCTTTCTATAGAACCTGGTGTCAGCTAGCTGGCGGTGTGCCTCAGCTATATAGTCAGATTTGTTCTGTACTACGGTTGCTTGTCCTTTGTCAGCTTTTTTAATCACGATTGTATGATTTTGTGCTAGTTTGTTTAAGGCGGTTTGTTCGGCATCGGTTAGGTTGCTCTTATGGGAGCGTCGGTGGATGTGCTTACTGAAGTCATACCTGATCGCTTTAAAGAAAGCCTCAAATGGCGCATCCATGGTGGGTGGCAGCATTGTGCTTTTTTTGGCGGCAAACCTTTTGATTATGACATCCTGGAACGTTAGCATTGTTGGCGCCGGTGTAATGGCCGGTGTGCCAATGTGGTTTTATAAGAGTGTGTGAGGTGGGTGCGGGCTTGGTGTAAAGAAGTGTTTGAGGCGCATACATCTGGAAAAAGCCTTTAGGTCGGTGTACAGGTTACCTAATTGTGGTTCTGAAACCGTTGGGCTGAAGCCCAAACCGTTGTCCAGAAGACTGACGGTTCCCTGGTTGAGGGGGTTTGTGGAGTGATTGAAGACAAACGAGGAGATGTAAATTTCATCGTCTTTGTTCAGAGAGTTGTTGTTACAGTTTGGTTTCGAACGGTACAAAATGACAAGATGAATATCATTATTGTTATTCAGAAAGTGATTGGAACAGAATAAGTCTGAAATGTACAGAATCATTATTGTTATTCAGAAAGTGATTGGAACAGAATAAGTCTGAAATGTACAGATTGACAGATAATGAATGGATAAATAGTGACGGTTGGATACAGGCGTGGTTTCTGTTGTCCAACAGTCATCTCCTTGATGCCGCCAGCTTCTGGACCGCTATTAGGAGTTGTTCGATAGCCTGTGTGCTGTCGGTGCCCATTAGTGGAGCCGGTTTGTTCTGTGCCTGTCTACTGGCATTTCCTCTACGGTCTGCCCAGTCTGGTCTGGTGTTGTGCCTCCTGGGTGCTTGGGACGGGCGTCTATCTGGCTGGCGGTAGGGCCTCTCATTTTGCCTCTGCTGTTGGCGGCAGGCTGTGGTTGGGCGAGGTCGTCTTCTCGGGCTTTGTGATCTGTGTAGCCGGCTATGCCTTAGTCGTGGTGGCGATGGCTAATTCTGCTTCCCTGGTGGCGGTGTTGTTGTTGCACCTTTCGAAGGCTGTTTTTTGGCCTTTAACTACTTCATACTGGAGAGATAGTTTTTTCTTAGTATGGTCTAGTACTGATTGTGTGAGTGAAACTTTGAACGTTTTGATGCGGTCTGTCCACTCTTTTCTGTACTCGGTGTCTCCTGTTTCTGGGGTCCAAATGACCCTCGTGCGGAGCATGCCTGGCGTCGTGCCATCGGACAGGGCCTGTTCCAGTTTCTCTGTCTGAAACTCCGGTTTGGTTAATTTGCAGGCTGCATTTCTCCACAGCCTGTAGGCTCCCTGATGTTGTTCAGGGATTGCTGGTTTCTGATATTTAGCGTTGCTTCCCGGGTCGGTCTCTATAGTTGCTCGTGTGGGGGCGGAGTCTACCTCCACCCTTCTTCTCTTTAGCGCCCTCTCTGTTTCCTTTCTTGGAGGATCGACGGTTGAGGAACTGGCTTCCCCTGTGGGGACTAATGCCGCCGGTTTCGACAGGGTTCGGTGCGTGGTCACGTCGGTGGTTGACTGTGCCAGTAACGCATCTGCATCGACTGAATTGAGACTCAGTCCTGAGATAGAAGGTAGGATTACTATCTCTTTTTCCCGTGGCAACTGGTTGCTAGGTAAGCTCATCATGTAATTTGAAGAGTGATGACAACGTAGTCAGTGATTGATATACCAATTAGGTTTTTACAGTCACCACACCCGCTTTTTTCGCAGATCCCGTTTACAAATCTACAGATATCCGCTCCACAACCAACACGACAACGAGCCGCCCAGGATCAGCAGAATTTAGTATAAGCAGGGCGTACAACAATCTGTACAACTCAGACTCTCTAACAACTGTTTTAACCACAAACGAAACAATCTCTCAAATACCGTCTCTGGATCACCAAGAACACGACACGGTCACCAGACGGAATTCAGACATTCCTGCGGCCAACACTTTAATCACGGAACTAGCCTCGGGCCACCGCTTCAACATCAACTGCCTCCATTGCTATATCACAATCCAGAGCCAGAACTCAATAGCGCCGGACCCAAAATGGGACAGAATGACCGCACTGATGGGCAACATGTGTGCCCACATCGACTGGAGTCTATCGCATCTCCAGCTCTAGGCTATCCACATTCCACCCGAGACTTTATTCCGTGATTATCATTATCATTATTATCATTACTATATTTTTTTGTGTATGTTTTACCGGACCATTCGGTGTTAGAAAATTTCTCAATGGACACCATGCTCACCTGGAACAGAAGAGAGCACCACGCTCCTAAAAATTCACAAACCACCATGTTTCTCTTTCCGTACACACTGGGTTTTCACACCACATCCGGTGACTATCATATTCATATTATTATCATTATATTGTGTATTTCTACCGGACTCTTCGGTGAAGGAATATCTCCTTAAAGGGACACCAGGCTCACCTGGAACAGAAGGGAGCACCACACTCCTAATTTCTACAAATCTTTGCGTTTTCCTTCCACACACGCAAGGTGGCTCACGACTAATTCTTCACAGTCCTGAACTTCCATCCATGAGAAGACGGACTCACCGGAATAATCATCATTATCACTACTATCTGTCTCATAGAAGTGGGCTTCGAACCACATCACCACCACGCACTGTTTAGAGGGAATAAAACCCATTTATTCATCTCCATCTATCCATTATTCACATTCTCAATAAATCTTTTCTACATAAAACTCTTTTATTAAAGTTTTTTAATCTTACCATCCATCCGACATCATAACAGCTCACCTGGTAGAGCGATCCTACAGCCCGGTAACCGCAAGACCACCCAAACTGATGATCCCATAGGTGACACAACATTTCACCTATAATATTCCCACATACGCCTCTGATGAGTTCCACTTTTGGAACGAAACGCCATAATTCTGAATCAATAAAATGGTAATGACTACACCGGTCAAAACCTCACAACAAATGGGCTATACCCACCACCAGAACCCTTCAAAATTCGCTACAAAAATTGAGTGAAAACACACGTTCACAACAGCACCGGCAAGAATTTTACTAAAAACCGGTAAACTAAAAAACCAAAAACAACCGCCAAAAAAAGTTTATAACCACACCGCCAAAATAATAGTACAACCAGTAAAAATTTCACAACCGGCGAAATAAGATACAACCGGCAAAAATCACTACAACCGGTGAAAATCACCTCAACCGGTAAAAATATCCGGAGCCGCCATTTTGGACTCAACCGTCAAACTCACCAGAACCGGTGATCTTAGACCACAACCGCCAAAACCACACCGGCAATCCCAATTTTCCATACCCATTTTAGGGCATGTGATAGTTAATCCCCAGGCTCAGCCCACGAGAGTATAAAAGGAGCTGAAAAAGCAGCTTCTGACCATTCAGACTTCTGGATACACAATTGCATCCAAGCGTCAGGCTTAAAAACCTAATTGGTATATCAATCACTGACTACGTTGTCATCACTCCTCAGCATATCATACATAACCGCTTTAGATATTTTAATGAAACTTGGTGTATGCCTCAGTTATGATACGCAGATGTGCCTTTTGAAGAATTCACGTTTACAGGTCCAATACTTTGGGTGAAATTGGCTCTTTAATGCAAAACAAGATTGTTGTCAATTTCCTGGTAAGCACTATATCATACAGAATTGCTTAAAATAATTTAATGAAACTTAGCAGGTGGCTTATTTATGATGGTTAGATGTGCGTTTTGAAGGATTCACCTTTATATGCTCAACATTTTGGGTGAAAATGGGCTTTTTAATGCAAAAACAAGATTTTTGTCAATTTCCTCGTAAACAGCATATCATACAGAACCGCTTCAGATTTTTTAATGAAACTTAGTGTGTGCCTCAGTTATGATACGCAGATTTTAAAGAGTTCACCATTATGGGTCCAAGATTTTGGGTGAAAATGCGCTTTTTAATGCAAAAACACAATTTTTGTCTATTTCCTCATAAACACCACATCATACAGATTCACGTAAATTAATTTAATGAAACTTGCAAGGTGGCTTCTTTATGATGGCTAATGTGTCTTTTGATGGATTCACCTTTATAGGTCCAATATTTCTGGTGACAATGGGCTTTTTAATGCAAAAACTCACAATTTTTGTAAATTTTCTTGTAAACACCATGTCATACAGAATCGCTTAAAATTATTTAATGAAACTTGGTTTATGCCTCAGTTATGATATGCAGATGTGTCTTTTGAAGGATTCACCTTTATAAATCCAAGATTTTTGGTGAAAATTGGCTTTTTAATGCAAAAACTCATGATTTTTGCCAATATATGGCCACCAAATACGCTACATTTTGATTGGTCCACTTCTGCCATGTTTCTGACTAAGCTCCTTCCCGTGAACAAACTTTTCTAGAGTTGGTTTGCCAAAAAATAGGTTATCCAAGATGGCCGCCAAACCATTTGGCCAATCAAGTTCCCTTGAACAAACTTGGTGCAGCTCTTGTCCTAGATGATATTTCATGTGTTTTGAATTGATCCCCCAAATGGTTTTGGAGAAGATCTTTAAAGACATTTCTAAAAATCGACCAAAATCCAAGATGTCGCGAAAATACATTTTAAATTCCCCATTGCTTGAGTATGGGAGATTTTGGCGGGTAAATGATCCAAGATGGCCGCTAAACCGTTTATCCGACAGTCTCGAAAATGGCAAATATGAAATCACAATACGCACAAACATACATCAAACCAATTTCGGCCTCAAAATCAATCAAATAAAAAAATCCAATATGGCTGCCAAACACCCTATATATTGATAGGCCCATAGCAGCCAGTTTTTTGACGGATCAACTTCTCTTGAATAAACTTTAATGGCCCTTAGTCCCTAATCATATCACAAATTTCCGCCTGAGGAAGTTGTTTTTGCGAAAATGAGGTCATCCAAGATGGCCGCTGAACCATTTGGTCAATCAAGTTCCCTTGAACAAACTTGAGTGAGCTCTTGCCCTAGATCATATTACATGAGGTCTGAATTGATCCCTCAAACGGTTGTAAAGATTTTTAGACATTTATAACAAGAGGCCCAAGGGACCTGTGTCGCTCACCTGGAGCAGCATCAGTTTTTGTCAAAATTGTTGGTGGGTGATTTAGTAGTCGTTTAAATGAGTTAGTGGACATTTTTGCAAGTGAAATATGGCCGCCAAACACACAACATCTTGATTCGCCCACGGCGCCCAGGTCTTTTTTGACGGATCAACTTCCCTTGAACAAACTTTAATGGCCCTTAGTCCTTAATCATACCACCCAGATTTCGGCCTGATCCTTAAGCGGTTCTGGAGGAGCCGTTTTCAGGAAAACTAGGTCATCCAAGATGGTCGCCGAACCATTTGGTCAATCAAGTCCTCTTGAACAAATTTAGCGTACCTCTTGGCCTAGATGAAGATTCCCCAAGCGGTTTTGGAGATTTTAAAAGAAATTTCCTAAAATCGGCCAAAATCCAAAATGGCTGCCAGACAAATTGGCCGATCGGGTTCATTTGAACAAACTTGGATCCCTATGCCTTAAGGATGCTTCCTGCCAAACATAATTGAAATCTGCCTAGTAGTTCTCGAGAAGACATTTTAAATTTCCCATTGCTTTAGCATGTGAGCTTTTGACGAGAAAATTATCCAAGATGGCCGTCAAACTGTTTATCCGACAATTTAAAAAATTGCTCAGAATACCTAAAAACATATATAGAACCAATTTTGGCCTCAAAATCCATCAAATAAAAAAATCCAATATGGCCGCCAAACAGGCTACATTTTGATTGACCCACGGCAGCCATGTTTTTTGATGGAGCAACTTCCCGTGAGCAAACTGTAATGGCCCTTAGTCCCTGATCATATCTCCCAAATTTCGGCCTGATTCCGTTAGCAGTTCTGGAGAAGTCGTTTTCGGGAAAACTAGGCCATCCAAGATGGCCGCCGAACCATTCTGTCAATCAAGTCGTCTTGAACAAACTTGGCTTACATCTTTCCCTAGATGAGGTTTCATAAGTTTTGAATTGATTCCCCAAGCGATTTCGGAGATTTTTAAAGACGTTTCCTAAAATCGGACGAAATCCAAGATGGCCACCGGCCAAATTGGCTGATTGGCTCCATTTGAACAAACTTGGATCCCTGTGCCCTAAGGATGCTTCCTGCCAAATATAATTGAAATCGGCCCAGCGGTTCTTGAGAAGTTGTTTAAAGGAAAAGTTGACGGACAAACACACCACGGACGGTCGCCACGGCATAGGCTCACTTGGCCTTTTATGCCAGGTGAGCTAAAAATTGGCCGAAATCCAAAATGGCCACCGGCCAAATTGGCCGATTGGCTTCGTTTGAACAAAATGAAATCTATGCCATAAGGATGCTTCCTGCCAAATATAATTCAAATCGGCCCAGCAGTTCTCGAGAAGACATTAATTTCCCATTGCTTTAGTATGGGAGCTTTTGGCGGGAAAATGATCCAAGATGGCTGCCAAACCGTTTAAACCAACAGTTTCTAAAATTGCAAATTTGAGATCAGAATACCCCAAAAAATATATAAAACGAATTTCGGCCTCAAAATCCATCAAATAAAAAAATCCAATATAGCTGCCAAACACACTATATTTTGATTGGCCCACTGCGGCCATGTTTTTTTTATGAATCAACTTCTCTTGAACAAATATTGATTGCCCTTAGTTGCTAATTATATATCATAAATTTCGGCCTGATTGCTTCAGGGTTTCTGGGGAAGAAGTCATTTTTGTGAAAACTAGGTCATCCAAGATGGCCGTTGAACCATTTGGTCAATCAAGTTCCCTTGAACAAACTTGATTCAGCGCTTACCCTAGATCATATTTCATGAGTTCTGAATCGATCCCTCAAACGGTTTGGGAGATTTTCTAAAAATTGGCCGAAATCCAAGATGGTTGCCGGCCAAATTGGCCGATCGGGTTCCTTTGAACAAACTTGAATCCCTATGCCCTAAGGATGCTTTCTGCCAAATATAATTGAAATCGGCCCAGTGGTTCTTGAGAAGAAGTCATTTAAAGAATTCCCCATTGCTTTACTATGGGCCCATTGCTTTACTATGGGAGACTATGGCAGGAAAATAAACCAAGATGGCAGAAAAACCGTTTATCCGACAGTCTCGAAAGTGGGATATTTGAACTGGCCACACTGATATGCATATATAAAGCAATTTTCGCCATCAAAATACATCAAATACAAAAAAGCCAATATGACCAAGAAACGCTAAATTTTGATTGGTTGATGGTGACCATGTTTTTTAACGAACAAACTTCCCTTGAACAAACTTGAAAGGCCCTTGGTCCCTAAGCATATTTAAAAAATTTCAGCTCTATCCCTTCAGCGGTTCGGGAAGTCGTTTTCGCGAAAACTAGGTCATCCAAGATGTCCACTAGGCAAAATCGGCCTTGAACAAACTTGGATCTCCAGTTACGATAAGCTTTGAATCAATTCCTCCAGCGGTTTTGGAGATTTTTTAGTGTTTCTAAAAATCTGCCATTTTGGCCGTTGGCCATCTTGGATTTTGGCCGATCGGCTTCGTTTGAACAAACTTGAATCTCTATGCGCTAGGGATGCTTTCTGCCAAATGTAATTGAAATCGGCCCAGTGGCTCTTGAGAAGTCGTTTAAAGAAAAAGTTGACAGAGGACACAGACGACGGATGGTCGCCATCGTATAAGCTCACTTGGCCATTCTGGCCAGGTGAGCTAATAATATGAATGAAGGCTTTGAATAAAATTGCTACCTACTACATAGAGAAAGGTATTTCCAGTGATTACAAGGCCCTCTTGAGTCAAACGTTTTCTAGTTAATTTTAATAACACATTGTTGATGATTAATATAACAATCCCATGCTGATATTCTTAACATGATGTAATATATATTCGGGTTATCCGCACTGTTTTGCTACACTACAATGAATGAAATTTTATGACAATTACAAGAGTCCCAAGTGGCTTGTATCGCTCACCCTAAAACATTTGCATTTCAACTAGAATGGCCATCACCTATATGTAGAACTTTAAGGCTTTGGCACAACTGCAACAAAAATAAGGATTCGTCCTACCAAATTTGGTTAAAAAATCCCACAGACCCCCCTTGCGGGTTGGTCTGTTGTTTTATTAACCACTATAAAACCACCCAATCACTACTTGCTAAATCAATTATCTGCATTTAGCTACCAGAATAAGATTTTTATGGTTGCATACACTCCTCTCCATGCCTATTCCTATAAATATGGACCCTCAACCAGGCTACTGGTTAAGTCTATCTCCAGTATATTAACTGATAAAGACTGGCACCAGTCTGTACTCACTCCATAGTGACGCCTGTCACTAAGCGCGCTTGCGCATGCGCACTGGAGCCCAAATAGGAAACAGATTCACTTTTTTGAATTTAAGTGCCAAATATTATAGGCCATAGTGATTGAACGGTAAGTATGTTTTTATAGTGGTTAATAAAACAACAGACCAACCCACAAGGGGGGGGGGGTCTGTGGGGGGGGGGTTGTTATTACACCACAAAAACATCCATTACCGTTCAATCACTACCTGCTAAACCCGTAGATTTGGTCAGTGACCCACTTAAAACATTAGGTGGGAGGCGAATTGAGAATCAACAAACAAGGATAAAAATCAAACCAATCTTATCCAAATGTTAATAACATAACATATTAGTGCATTTAAATCAATCACAGCATGATTATCAAATGAGGAAAACTTGAACTTAGAGATAAATAAAAACCAAAATAAACTCGCCATTTCTTACAGATGCCAAGTCTTAACGAAAATGGCGAGATGTGCTTGGTAAATGGTCTCCAGCTATTTTGGTTAAAATCGTAATATTACGCAAAGGAGCTGCTGCACTCTGATCTTTCAGATAAAAGGTTGTAAAAGAGGATTCAGATTTTCATCCTGCAACCTGAATGACTTCACCTAAATACGAACCGGCAAAAAGTGCAAAAGAGGAAGCCATTCCTCTAACATCCTGAGCTTTAATATGGGAGAGATTAATTTGTTCCGGAGAACCAATCTCGTAACACAGCTTAATCGTCTCCCAAATCCATCAGGATATCAAAAACTTTGAGACCGGCTTAGTTAACTCTTCCGCATAAGAAAACCATAAAAGGGACGGATCAAATCTTTTGAAATCAGTTCGCTGTTTGTACATTCTTAATGCCCTAACAGGACACCAGAGTTTATCGGAAGGCGAAAAAGACAATAATGATTTTTAAATGATCGGACTAGCAGGAAACCGGTTAGACTGAGTTTTAGATAAAAAATCCCTTCTGGGATTAAAACTAAACCGTCTCCTGAAACTATAAATCTCTCCCTTTCAGCAGAAAAAGCATGAATTCTGAACGCCTTCTAGCAGAGGCCGTTAATACTAATAGAGGAGAGGTTCAAAATGACGGCCTGCCAGCACTTGAAGAACCAAAGCCAAGTTCCATGAAGGTAAAGGCTTAGCTATCGGAGGACGAATATTGCCTAGCCCTCTAATAAGAACTGTTAAAGGTCTTAGTGCCCTTGACATCGGCATACAGAAGGCAAGGAAGAGAAGATGCCAGAGAAAATCTATATCCCCTAACCGAATTAGCTGATAAATGTAAGGAATCAGAGATATGTTAAAAAGTCTAATACTTGGGGAATAGAAACAGAATCGGGCACGAGACCTTGGTCTGAACACCATTCTCCAAAAATTTTAAGTCAACACTTGTAAACTCTGCGGTTCGACTCTCTTCTGGAAGAATCGATAATTACTGGAGATCTTGAAGAAACTCTATTCTCGTAGACTTTAGTTTCGATATTCTCCAAACACACAGACTAAAGATTTCTGGGTTTGGATGAAGACAAAGACCTCTTACTTGAGACGGAAGATCCTGGGAGAATGGAAGAAGACAAGGGAAGTCTACCAGGAGATCTAGAAGGTCTACAAACCAAATCCTCTTTGGCCAAAAAGGAGCTATAAAAGAATCTCGCAGATTTGTTCTTTGACATTCTTCAACACTAACCAGAGCTCTGGATAAGCTTTTCAATAATTGGGTGATTCACTCTTAGAAATTTTGTAAATTTGGTTTCTTTGGAATTTAATTGGGTTATACGTTATTAGCAAGAGAACTGAAATTAATTGGGTGATTTTCTATTTCAGTACTCGTGATGTTAAAAATTAATTGGGTGATTGGCAATTTTTAATGGGTGAAAACGCAAAAACCCTGCTTATCTAGAGCTCTGACACTAACGGAATCAAAATCGTTGGAGGGAACGCATAGACGAACATTCCTGTCTAGGACTGAGACAGGGCATCCACCGCTCGAATGTCCGGAAAAAGAGACATGTAAGAGGAGATCTGAGCATTCAGAGATGTCGCAAACTGATCTACCAGAGGACAATCCATAAGACTGAAAATCGCTTTGACAACCGACCTCTTTACCTGCCACTCTGTGTGGCCGAATTTGCTGGGACGTGACAGTTGGTCCGCAAGAAAATTCAGACTGCCTGGGACATGAGAAGACACCATAAGAGAAGGTTCCAAACTTCTAGACAAAGGAGGGATGACCTTGTAACCCCCTGCCTGTTGATATAAGAGACCACTGTCAAATTGTCCGACCGAATCGAGACTTTGAGACCTATCACAAGATCTGACCATGAAAGGAGAGCCTTCTTGACAGCACACAATTCCAGAATGTTGATATGAGCTGTCGACTCTTCCAGGGACCAAAGACCGGAAACCGACAGGGAGTCCCAGACTGCTCCCCATCCTTCCTGAGAAGCATCTGTGAAGATAATCGCCTGAGGGGAGGACTTTACCAGTGGAACACCCATCAGAAGCAGAGAACGGTCTTTCCAAAAATCTAGAAGAGGAATCAAGTGTTCTCTGATGGGAATCTGATGATAAATAGAGTGAACCGACTGCTTCCAAAGGGACATTAAATACATTTGGAAGGGTCTTCTCAGCAGCGCCGCCTATGGAATAACATTCTCTACGCTGACCATCAAACCTATCACTCTTAGCAGAAATCTTGCTCAGACCATGGAAGAAGACAGGATTTCCATTGCCGCTGATAAAGCCTCTATTCTTGGATCTGAGGGGAAGACTAGACCCTGGGCCAGATCGAAAGAAACGCCTAGATGCGTGAAGATTTGAGAGGGACCTAGGCTTGATTTCTTTAGATATAAAATCCACCCTAGGTTGCATGCCAGACAGCAAACATCTGGAAGAATTCCTGAGAGAATTGAAGACTTACTTTACTAACCAATCATCTATATAAACGTGGAGATGGATAGAACGACGGTGAGAAAAAGAAAAGGAGCCGTGGTCAGGCCAAAAGGCGAAACTGCCAAACTCGATCTTAGTAAGCAAATCTCAGGAATTTTCTGAAGGAAGGGTAAATGAAAACATGAAAGAAGGCGTCATTTTGGTCGATGGAAATGACCACATACCCTGATCTAGACTGGAGATGATCTGGGAGATGGTCTCCATCTTGACTTGGGGGTAAGAATCATGAGAATTAATCATGACATACCCCCTTGTTAAATTAAAATGAATGCAGACTTGAATGTTTCAGAGTGAATAGAGATCATTTTACTAAGATTTAATGACAGGGTAGGAAAACCTACCCTAGGCTGAACGCTCTCATGTATGTATAAATTCCTTAGAATTAACATAATTCACAAAGAAAACTAACATGATAATGACCAAATTGTCAATTGAAAGGACCAGAGGAGACAAGAAAGAAGAATTAGAAGAGGAATGAGCCGACACAAAAGAAGGAAGGTCTATAGAAAACTCGTCCTTAAAAGGAAGAGAAAGAGTAAGTAATCCGCCAGGGATTAATATTTTCAGTGATTAACCATTCCGATTTTAAAAGCACTTACTGAAATAAGACTAACTCTTAGACAAAATGATAACTAGATCCTAGGAAAGACAAACCTGGAATCTCAGTAAGAGCTATCAACGGAAATCCAAAAAAGGAAGACAGAACCGGAAGTTAATCATAGAACACCATGAGAACCGGTAATGACCCTATCCCTGGATGTACGAATCCGAAAGTGTAAAAATAGGAAACGGAAATGCGCAAAATGGAAGAAGACAACCAGAAACTGAACCCGGATGTACATTAAAAAGCCAGAATAAGCATAGGAACCAGAAATACGCAAACCGGAAGTCAGACCGGATACGGAAAGAAGGGAGGTAGATCCGGAAACGGAAGTAACCCCTGTCCTGAGGACCTGAATCCACTACAACTGATCTAAGACATTGACATATATGTTACAGACGGGGCCTTCCACCGCCGCCACCACTGCTTGAAGGTCATGCCTTTTCTTCTTATTTACAACCTCAAGACACGTGGGTTTGGCCCGGTGACCTGCTCGATATCACCTTCGAGAGCTTATTTGCTCTAATTATTTGCTCTTTATTCTTAATTCATTCACTGGACCGGAGTACGTCCCAACCGGAAGTGGAAGTCAGAAGAGCTTATTAGTCATGCCAGAAATGGTCGGAATGGAAGTAAGAACCAGACCTTGAAGACCCGGATGTCCTGCAAAACCGGAAGACAGCAGAAACGGTCGGAACGGAAGTAGCACCGGAAAACGGAAGTAAACCTGAGTCCCGAGGACCCGAATCCACCCCAACGGAACCGGAAGAACTAGCAAAACTAGATTGCGGACTATGGCTATAGGCGACCTATGAAGAATCTTGACGACCGGTATGGCTGAAAATTTTGGCATTAGCATAAGGCTTTTGGACGTTTGCTTCTGCCTCCACCACCACTGCTTGAGGTTATGCCTATCACCCTCAAGACTAATGTGGGTTTGACCCGGTGAACTGCACGAGCCCACTTTCGAGAGCTTAGTCGCTCTAGACTTTGTTTAGACCTGATTACTTGCATTGACGTTAGAGGAATCGGTTTCCCCCATATGCGGGAACGCCCGCTAGCCCTCGGGCTATCGTCGGAATCAGAAGAAACTTCCTGTTTCTTGGCCTCCATGATGGCAGAAGACATTCTTTCGCCTAAAGATTTAGTCAAAACTGCAGCAAAGGATTCAACTCTCGCAAATGAAGCTATCACTGCTTCCGAATTCGCCGAAGAAGCCACCTCTCTCCCCCCCCCCCCCCTCCGTTGCTGCTGGATTAGACATATTAGAATATTGCAAGACACAGCTTATACTTAACAGCAACAGAGGAAGGGGAAAGACGACCATAGGGCAGTGCTGTAAGGATGAATAATCCTTAAAGAAACTTGGATACGAACGCAGACCACCCTATGCAAACCCCGCACATTGACGTGGGGGTACACATAGTGCACTTAAAACAGAAATGTCCTCCATACTCCACAGAGTGAACTCGTTCACAGATTGAGGACATGCACTTGATTTATCGGTCGTTAAAACGAAGAGATTACGAAAGAAGCATACAGCTTAGAATTTCGATAAAAGGAGTCTAGAAATATGCAAACGCCTTTCAAAGAAAGGACGGAAAAGTTCAAATTGAAGATTGATTTCTATCATAGGGAAATAAATGTAATTCCTTGTAAAGCACTATTTTTTCTTTTAACTGAAAGTGATTAAGGGCTCACTGGAGTAATAGAGTGTTTTTATATGATGATAACTTAGGCATATTAAAGTTGTTACCACGAAAACGAAACCCACGAAAACCAGTAACATTTATATACATAGTTATAAAGTTCAATATAACCACGAAATGCTTCCAAAAACATAATTTTGGGAGGATAGACTTCATAGTAGGCATATCTTAGCGTGAGGAAGTCCTTCAATAGTAAGCTGACACAGCGCAAAGCTATAAAAACTTTCTGATAATATTTGTGCAGTTCTACTTGCAGAATAATTGAAAAGTGAATCTGTTTCCTATTTGGGCTCCAGTGCGCATGCGCAAGCGCGCTTAGTGATAGGCGTCACTATGGAGTGAGTACAGACTGGTGCCAGTCTATATCAGCGATGGACCTAACCAGTAGCCTGGTTGAGGGTCCATATTTATAGGAATAGGCATGGGGAGGAGTGTATGCAAGCATAAAAATCTTATTCTGGTAGCTAAATGCAGATAATTGATTTAGCAAGAAGTGATTGAACGGTAATGGATGTTTTTGTGGTGTAATAACAACCTGTGGTTCTCAAGAAAGCATTCTAAATTTCCAAATTGCTTTACTTGATTCTTAGCAACAAAAAAAATTCAAGATGGCCACCAACCCATTTATCTAACAGTTTCGAAAGTGGAAAATTTGAAATCACCATAGCCAAAAGCCTATACAAAACCAATTTTGGCTTCAAAATCCATCAAATAAAAAATGTCAATATGGCCACCAAAATGCTGAAATCTGATTGGTCAACAGTGTCCATGTTTTTTATCTTACTAACTTCCTTTGAACAGAGTAGAATGGCCCTTAGTCCCTAATCTTACTTCCAAAATTTTGGCCCCGTCTGTTCGGGAGTTGTTTTCATGAAAATTAGGTCACTCGAGATGACTGATGAAACATTTTGCCAATCACGTTCCCGTGAAAAATATTTGTTTAGTTGGTGCACTAGGTAATGTTATATGAATCCCCAAAATGGATTGGCCAAATTCCAAGCTGTCCGCCTGCTAAATTGGCCGATCATCTTCATTTGAACAAACTTGGATCCCTATGGCCCAATGATTCTTTCTACCTAATTTGGTTAAAATCTGTCTAGTGGTTCTCATGAAGATTTAAAATTTAATATTGCTTCACTTTTGGTGGCCACCAAACCATATATCCGACAATTTCAAATGTGGCAAATTTGAAATCGGCATACCCAAAAACCTAAACAAAAACAATTTCGGCTTCAAAATCTTTCAATTAAAAAATTCCAATCTGACCAACAAGATGTGGAATTCTGATTGGTCGATGGTGGCCATGTTTCTTGAAAAACTTGAATGGCCCTTAGTCTCTATTCCTACTTCTCAAATTTCAGCTTAAGCCCTTCAGCGATTTGAGTCGTTTTTGTGAAAATTAGGTCATCCAGTGATGCTGAAACATTTGCCCAATGAGGTTCTGTCGACCAAACTTGGTTGATTGGTTTTATTTGATCAAACTTGGACCCTAATGCCCCAAGGATGTGTCCAACCAAATTTGGTTAAAATCGGTCAACTGTTTTTTAGAAGACAAAATTTCCTGTTGCTTTAGTATGGGAGTTTTTGGCGTGAAGTCTATCAGACAGTTTCAAAAGTGGCAAATTTTAAATTAGTATACCCAAAAACCTATATAAAACTTATTTTGGCTTCAAATTCCATCAAACAAAAGCTAGTATGGCCACCAAATGCGCTACATTTTGATTGGTTGACAATGGCCAGGTTTTTTAATCTATCAATTACCCTTGAATTAACTTTAGTGGCCCTTAGTCCTGAACAAGCTTTAATGGGCCTTAGTCCCTAATCATATCTACTAGATGTTGGCCATATACGTTTAGCGGGTCTGAAGTCATTTTCATAAAAAACTAGGTCATCCAAGATGAATGGCAAAGCATTGGGCCAATCATGTTCCCTTGAACAAACTTGGATCAGCTATTGCCCTAGATGTTTCATGAGTTTTGAATCGATCCCGCAAGCGGTTTCCAGGATTTTTAAAGACATTTCTAAATATGGCGAAATTGGCCGATCGGCTTCCTTTGAACAAACTTGGACCTCTATGCCCTAAGGATGTTTCCTGCCAAATATAATTGCAATCAGCCCAGCATAAGCTCACATGGCCATTCTGACCAGGTGAGCTAAGAATCAGTTTACAGATTTCTTCCTCAGTCATGTTTCCTATCCTAAGATCAGTTGGATAAGTTACTATAGATGCTTATCTTTCATTTATCACGGTCAGGCTGGCTCAAACCAACCTTTGTGGTGCTCCTGCAAAATGTTCACTTGCACGCAAAATGACGACGATTTCTGAAAAAGTACCACTAGAATGACTGGTTCACTAACTGACCCAGTCATTCCAATGGAAAATTTTCAAAAATAGTCTCTTGGTCTGCAAATGGACATTGACTAAGCTCCAATGTCAATTGACCATTAAAGGGTTAAAACAAAATTCATCATCTTATTGTATCTTATAAGTTTTATACATTAACATCAAAAAAGTTGCTGGAGTAAGGCTAAGTTAAATTATGTTCAAATGAATATATTTCAACAAACAGTTCCATTCATATTGTTAGCTCACCTGGAGAGAATGGTCAAGTGAGCTTATGCCATGGCATCTTCTGTCCATCAAAATTTTCTTTAAACAACTCAAGAACAACAACTGATTTCAATCATGTTTGGCAGGAAGCATCCTTAAGGCATAGAGATAGAAGTTTGTTCAAACAAAGCCGATCAGCCAATTTGGCCAGCAGCCATCTTGGATTTTGCCTGATGTTTAGAAACCTTAAAAATCAAAAACTGGTTAGGGGAGTGCTTCAATACTCATGAAACATCATCTAAGGGCAACAGCTAAACCAAGTTTGTTCAAGGGAACTTAATTGGTCAAATACTTCGGCAGCCATCTTGGATGACCTAATTTTGTGAAAACTACTCACTCCAGAACCACTTCTTCAATCAATTTGCTACCAAAAACTCACGTACTAAATAGGAAATTTAATATGTCTTCTCGTGAACCACCAATTCAATTATATTGGGCAGGAAGAATCCTTATGACAGAGATCTGATCAAATGAATGATCTTGGATTTTGACTGTTTTTTAGAAATATCTTGGGCGGCTATCTTTGATGACCTTGAAATTTGGGAGATATGATTAGGCACTACTAGGGAAGTTAATACGTAAAAAAACCATGGTCGCTGTGTACCAATCCAAATTTAGTCCGTTTGGCGGCATATATTGGATTTTTCTATTTGATGCATTTTGAAGCCGAAATTGGTTTTATATAGGTTTTTGGGGATGCAGATGTCAAATTTCCACTTTCGAAACTCAGTTTGGTGGCCATCTTGCATCTTTTTCCTGACAAAAACTATGTAAAATGTAAAATTCGTCTTCTTGAGAACCATTGGGCTGATTTCAATTATATTTGGCAGGAAGCATCTTTCTGGCATAGAGATCCAAGTTTGGCCAGTTTGCCTGATGACCATCTTGGATTTTGGCAGATTTGTTTAAACAAACATCTTTAAAATTTTTCGGGAGATCGGTTCAAAACTCATGAAACATCATCTAGGAACACAGCTGAACCAAGTCTATTACAGGAAACTTGATTATCAAAATGCTTCAACGACCATCTTGGATGACCTAACTTTCAAGAAAATGAGTTCCGAACTACCGAAGGGATCAGGCCAAAATTTGGGAGGTATGGTTAGGGACTAAGGGCCATTATAGTTTGTTCAAGGGAAGTTAATACGTTAAAATACATGGCCGCCATTGACCAATCAGATTTCAGCATTTTGGCAGTCAGATTGAAATTTTTGTATTTGATGGACTTTTTTTGTTATAAGATTTAAAATTTTCCACTTTCAAAACTGTTGGATAAACGGGTTGGCGATCATCTTGGATTCTTTTCTGTCAAAAACTCCTATAGTAAAGGCATTGGAAATTTAAAATGTCATAGGATGCATCCTTGTTGCAATTCTGGCCAAAACCTTAGTGTTCTACTTATAGCTGATGGCCTAGTGGAAATGCCTATGATCCAGGTGCACGATCAAATATGGCCGCCCAACACACCACATCTATTGTCCCACAGTGGCCATGTTTTTATACGGATCACCTTCCTTTGAACAAACTTTAATGGCCCTTAGTCCCTAATCATATCTCCCTAATTTCGGCCCGATCCTTTCAGTGGTTCTGGAGAAGTCGTTTTCGGGAAAACAAGGTCATCCAAGATGGCCGCCGAACCATTTGGTCAATCAAGGCTTCTTGAACAAACTTGGCTTACCTCTTTCCCTAGATGATATTTTATGAGTTTTGAATCGATTCCCCCCCACGCGGTTTCGGAGAAGATTTTTAAAGACGTTTCCTAAAATCCGCCAAAATCCAAGATAGCCGCCGGCCAAATTGGCCGATCGGCTTCATTTGAACAAACTTGGATCCCTGTGACCTAAGGATGGTTCCTGCCAAATATCATTGAAATCGGCCCAGTGGTTCTTCAGAAGAAATCGTTTAAAGGAAAAGTTGACGGATGCTGGATGGACACACGACAGATGGTCGCCATGACATAAGCTCACTTGGCCCATCAGGCCAGGTGAGCTAACAAGGATGCATCCTATCACACTTGGTTGAAATCGGTCTAGTGGTTCTCAAGACATTTTAAATTTCCCATTGCTTTATTATGGGAGTCTTTGGCAGGAAAAAAAATGAAAGATGTCCGCCAATGTGCTTATTTGAGTTTTGAAAGTGGAAAATTTGAAATCATTAGACCAAAAACCCATATAAAACCAATTTTGGCTTCAAAATGCCTAAAATAAACAAGAGGCCCAAGGGGGCCTGTGTCGCTCACCTGGAGCACCATCAATTTTTGTCAAAATTGTTGCTGGGTGGTTTAGCAGTCTTTTAAATGCGTTTGTAGACATTTTTGCAAGTGCAATATGGCCGCCAAACACGCTACATTTTGATTGGCCCACAGCGCCCATGGTTTTTTTGACGGATCAACTTCCCTTGAACAAACTTTAATAGCCCTTAGTCCTTAAAGGTCTTGTGAGGACTTGAGATCGATAACGAATTTCAATTAATTTTATGATCTATGGCACTATTTAAATACAATAACCTCACTTTGGAGCGAGAGAAAATATGTTAGACATCCCAATAAAGAGATTAAATGACGCCTCAGTCTAAAACACATCACCGCTCGCTATGACGTCACACCGGGAACGTTGCTGTGAGCTGGGTCAAGATTTCTCTGTCTTTAGTACAAAGGTAACATATTTTAAAACGTGCATTTAACGGGATAGACTTCACATACCATAACATAATTTATCTCAGGTTGAAGCTAATTCTTCAAGAAATCAAAAAATTATGATTGTTTAAAATCTATTATGATAATAAATGGTTTTATGGGTAGCTATATTTGCATATTAATAGGCCTAGGCTACAACCAGTAAACATTGGGCAATAAATAATGAACAAAATCGGTAATATTTAAATGTAGGGGACAAATAATCTTTAGGGACTAACAGTAGTAGGCCTAATTGCGGATCCAATAATGCCATCCTTGAAAACATCCGGATTGGTAAATATCGGAGATGAATGGGTGTGAGGGTGATGAGGCGGGTGAGAGGTTGAGGATGGCTGTATATGGTAGGCCTACATAAATTTGCGCACATGCCGTTTTGCGTGCCATTGGCGTGAATAATATAGTGAAACATTATTCCTTGGTCATTGTTTCCATGCGTAAATGTAATCTATAATTTTGCAAAAAAAGTGCCATTATTCATATCTGAAAGAAGATGTAGGCTACAGAGTAGTTACAATCGTTTCTGAAAAAGATGAATGTAAAATTGTGTGTCTTAAATGAGTTCCAGGAGTGAGTCTGTCCGTGATTTGACCGTAAGAAGACATTTAAAATATCCCCTTGCTTTAGTATGGGCACCTTTGGTGGGAAAATAATTCAAGATGGCCGCCAAACCGTTTATCCGACAGTTTCCAATCGGCTCCATTTGAACAAACTTGGATCCCTATGGCCTAAGGGATGCTTCCTGTCAAATATAATTGAAATCGGCCCAGTGGTTCTTGAGAAGCCGTTTAAAGGAAAAGGTGACAGACGGATGGATGGACGGTCACCATGGCATAAGCTCACTTGGCCTTTCAGACCAGGTGAGCTAACAAGATGGTCACCAGAAAAATGGACTAAGCAAAACTTTGAATGGTAGGTCAAGACTATCACCATAGTTAAAATCAGGTCAATGACTACGGATGAGTAGCATTTAAAGGATTCCCGGGAAAAGTAGGTTCAGTACATTAGGAGATATGGATCAGACAACAAAATTTCGACAAATTTTTAGTTTTTCAGTGGAGATAAATCTGGTGAATATATGGATGGAATTCTCTGAAATAAAATGCGTCTCCCCCAACCCCAATATATTTGCTAAAAAGATTGAGTGTAGGTTCAAAACCCCTTTGTGATATGGATTGGATAAGAATCACAGACAGACAGCCATATGTATGGCAAGCACCATCACATATGTGGAAATCAATTTGAAATCTGAATTCCCAGAATCTAAATTTCAAGCTTAACAATACAGGTAAACTGTTGAATATTTTGAAACTAATTAGATTGACCAGTGTCAAACTATTCAACGAATGTTTATTAGCTCACCTGGCCTTAAAGGCCAAGTGAGCGAATGCCATTGTCATCTGTTCATCGCCCATCAACCTTTCCTTCAACCAACTTCTCAAGAACCACTGGTGCGATTTCCATCATATTTGGTTGGTTAGCATCCTTAGGCATGTTAGGGTATAGGGATCTGAGTGTGTTCAATGCAAGCCCATCAGTCAATTTGGCTGGTGGCCATCTTGGATTTTGACCGACTTTTAGAAACGTCTTTAAAATCTTCGCCGAAACCACTTTGGGTATCGATTCAAAACTTATGAAATATCATCTGGGGCAACAGCTGAACCAAGTTTAGAGAACTTAATTGGTCAAATATTTCAATGACCCTCTTGGATGACTTAATTTTCGTGAAAACAAATTCTCCAATACCACTAAACAGATTTGGCTAAAATTTGGGAGATATGATTAGGGACGAAGGGCCATTAAAGTTTGTCCATGGAGAGTTGATATGTCAAAAAACATAGCTGCCGTTGGTCAATCAAAATTTAGCTAGCTACGCGGCTATCTTGGATCTTTTGAAAATTTCAGAGAAAATCATATAAAAGACTATTTAAGCACCGAGCCAATTTCAATAAAACTTGGCTAAACTTTCTTCACATAAATTTGCTTCGTACATTTTTCCAGTGGTCATCTCATTTTGCTCATTTGTGCTAGGGGCCAATACTTCCAGGCGAGTGATACATGCCTCTTGAGTCTCTTGTTAAATTGTAAATTCCTGAGCAATACAATTCATACACTTTTGTGACAGACTTACCGATTTTTGTGACACTTACCGATTTTGTGACAGACACCGATTTTGATTGCGGGTTCAGCTAAGATGTGATGTATTTGATTATAACGTAAGAGAGTTGAGTGACAGATGGGATAAAAATATTAACTAAATTAAGAATAACGAGGAACGACAAGGTCTTGACTTTGGTAACTGGTTTAAAATTTTTAATACCAGACATTCTTTTTTAACACATTTGGCCGACATAATAAACATGACACAATATTACATCAGCACTCGTCTTTGTTTATCCTGTGTATCATATATCCCAGAATGCTATACACAGGAAGTAGCAAATCTGACACTAGTAAACAATTTACTGCAGAGTTAATATACTCATACTTGGGAAGTTTTCAGTTAGATCAATAACTGGTGTGCGCTTGAACGTGGTTTTACTGGAGGCTAATGCTATTTTACCCTTTCACCAATGAATTCCCCATACATCATTTTCAAGGCAACTATACAGGAAAATTGGTAAATATTGTGATATTAATTTGACTCGAAAGCCATTTATGCTTTAGGCACCAATGGCTTCCAGTCAAACTAATTTCAGAATATTAGCCAGAATAAATTTTATATCATAAAGAATAAATTCTTTTACAAGATTTATCGGTGAAAGGGTTAAAACAGTAACGTGCTCCGGCAACACCATGTTCATAATGAGCACCAGTGTTTCATCAGGTGACATTGAACTTGCTTCTCAGCGCTACATGAGAGCCATTAAGATCTACAAACATTTGTTCACACTTTATTTATGTAATGTTAATTTATGTCTCCTTAATAATTTTATATATACACAAAGATCCAGTATTTGCTTAGTTTCCTGTTTTGTTGTCATGTTAATGCGATCCCAGTGCTTGCATCATCTGATACACGATTACATAACCTCCAAATAACTTCATTTCTTGCTATTTGTGCACACAGATCTATTTCTGCAACACTGACAAACTCAAGAATCAAGGGGATAAAAAAACTGCAGGACCAAATTATGTCATTGATCGCTGAGGTCAAAATCTAAACTCGTCATATTCATAATCTGAATATTAACCCTTTAATCTTCAAATTTGCTCAAGAGAATTTCAATTTTCTCATGGAAAATGTCCGTTTGCAACAAAAAGATTATTTCTCAAAATTTATCACTAGAATTACTGGTTTGGTTATCGAGCCATTTATTCCAGTGCTATACGCTTCTATTGGCCTGCAAATTAACATCTTCCAAGACCACTGCAGGGCCTGTATTCATGAAGAGTGCTTATAACCTAGAAGTCTCCCACATGCTGTAAGTTTCCTACGTGGCGTAAATGTGGCATTGTGATTGGTCCGTTTCTAGTTTGCTTCGTGAATATCTTGCATATACAGCCAAATAGAGGCTCAAATACAGGCTGCTGCTGCTGCTAGAGAAAATTAATTACAAATCATTCACCCTTTAATGGTCAGATTTTCTCAAGAAAATTAAAATATTTGCTTATAGAAATAGTCCATTTGCAGGACAAGAGACTATTTTTTAAATTTATCACTGGAATGACTGGCTCGGTTATCGAGCCAGGCATTCCAGTGGTAAATTTACAAAAATGGTCTGTTGGCCTGCATATGGACATTCCTGAAAGATGTCCGCAAAGGCCGGTTTTGGTCGGCTTGACCACTAAAGGGTTAACTGTCGAGGTCATATTAATCTCAAAATATTCAACAGCTTTCCTGTATGTTAGTCTCGTAATGGAGATACATGGAATGCATTGGTGAAAGCGGTAATACAAGTCACTTGAATGTGTTTGGAAGGGGTGTGGGGGGGGGGGGGTGGTGGAAAAAGACCAAACATATTTTTAAGCTAACAGGCAGGGAGGGATCTCTCAGCCAGTGAAATATGACAATTCTTTATGATTTTGGAATATTCTGTTTAACATTTTGAAACTAATTTGACTGGGAGCGGCAGCAACATGTTCCCGTCAAGTTAGTTTCAAAATATTCAATATGTGTCATGCATAGTTGCTTTTAATTTCAAACACTGGAATTTCTAGGATTAGAGGTTTGATGGTCCACAGGAACAAAAATTGTTTCTGCAGTGGTGTTGAGCAATGTCTATTTGCAGGATTAAGTGAAGACTATTTGTGAAATATTACCACTGGAATTTCTAGCTCGATAATCGAACCAGTCATTTTAGTGGTACAATTTTCAACCAGAAATGTGGTTGCAACGCAACCATGAAGCTCACCTTTACAATGATCTATGAACTTGACTCCAAAACTAAAATAAATATAGAAGGCGTATCAATACTCTTATCAATAAGAGGACCAAGGGCCTGTGACGCTCACCTGGACCATTAGTATTTGAACCATTTGCATTTAAATAGACATGATGGATAATTTCCAGAAAATCCAAGATGCCTGCCAAAGAAATTGACCAATCAAAATTCTCATTTTATTTCCTTAAGCTTATCGTCATATGATCATTCCTCCCATGTTTGGTTGAAATCTAGTCGTTGATTAAGTAGTAGTACCGATTTAATCTCTGCTGGAAAATGTTTGGAAAATCCAAGATACCTGCCGAAAACATTGACCAGTCATTAGCTCATTAGAACTCTTGAAGTTGTTAACGGAAGGAGCATTCTACCCAAGTTTCGTTGAAATCAGGCCATTAAGGAATAGTAACATTTTAAAGGATTTCTGGAAAATCCAAGATGGTCACCAGAAAAATTGACCAATCAAAATTATGTGTACAATTCTGAAGCCTAGTTTCATAGGCTTCCAGCCCAATTAAGTTGAAATCCGCCAAGCCGTTAATGAGGAGTAGCGTTTTGACAATGTCCAGCAAATTTTTCATATTTAAAGATTAAAATTGACACATTAGAATTCTGTATACAAGTTCTACTTCCACATAGGTTTGTTCCTGCCAAATTAAGTTGAAATCTGCCCAGCGGTTAATGAAGAGCAAAGTTTTGACCATTTCTAGCAAATTTCTCATAAAATTGATCAATCAAAATTTTTTAATAAAGTTCTGTAGTTTACCATGATAGGGTCCCTCTAGCCAAATATGGTTGAAATATGTCAAGCAACTAAGGACAAGTAGCGTTTGGACAATTTCTGTTAAATTTTTCATAAAATCTAAGCAAGATTTTCACTCTAAACAAGAGGCCAAATGGGCCTGTATCGCTCACCTGGCATTTCAACTAATCTTACTTAGGTTTTACATCCATCGGTGTCACTTCCAATGACTTTGTCAAATGGTTCAGTGATTTTGAACACTGTTTAAGTGAAAATAGATGATATCAGTGCTAACTACAGATGGTTTCTTAACTGTCTCACTGCTGCA
Organism: Chaetoderma sp. LZ-2023a; assembly: GCA_034401795.1. Classification (NCBI taxonomy): domain Eukaryota; kingdom Metazoa; phylum Mollusca; class Caudofoveata; order Chaetodermatida; family Chaetodermatidae; genus Chaetoderma; species Chaetoderma sp. LZ-2023a. The sequence goes on from CM067369.1 coordinate 124,558,017, forward strand.
AGCCAATAATTTCAATTTTCAAAAGCTCTTGACTTCTTGAATATTTCGAAAACAATTCGACTGAAAGTTGTTGGCAGCTTAGACACCAACAACTTTCAGTCCAATTGTTTTCAAAATATTTATCAGGTTCAGAGATATAACCTTTGGAATATGTCATCTGCAAAAACTCAGTCAGACGTTTACTAGAGGTTTAAATACAATTGAAGAAAATGGTCTCTAAAGGCAGGTAGGTGGTCTTTATAGCAGGTTATTCCCCACCATCACACACTTCCATTTAACACATGCGCATCTGGCTGAATCACCAAGTTAGCAGCAGGGGTAGGGTGAGCTGGAGTTGATTAAAAAAATAATTTGACTGAAAGTCATTGCTGCCTTAGACAGCAACAACTTTCATTGCTGCCTAAGCCAGCAACAACTTTCAATCCAATACATTTACAAATATTTTTAAGAGCATAGATGTCAGAGCACATAATACATATCTTAAATATTTCTGCAGTATTGGAAAGGTTAATCTGTTAATTGGAATTTAATATCTAGTTTGGCAATAAAATCTGACATGGTGATAAATCAATGGACGGTGGGAACAAACCTGTATTTGCCCTATGAAAGTGAGACTGCAAATATTTAATGAGTGATAACTCTGGCACTTGACATCCTATCAGCTTCATTTTCACAACACAGATATTAGATGCCGACATTAACATTGTGACAAAGTTTGGTGTCAATCCATCAAGAAATAACAAAATGAGCCGCCATTGTTGGTGACGGACAGACAGATGAATGGGTGGATATACAGAAGGCGGATGGGGGTCATCGCTATACGACAGCTGACTGCCAAGTAAGCGGAGCTAAGAAAACCAATTTCGGCTTCAAAATTGATCAAATAAAAAAATTGAATATGGCAGTCAAACACGCTAAAATTTTATTGGTCCACAGCGGCCATGTTTTTTACCTATCAACTTCCCATGAACAAACCTATCAACTTCCCATGAACAAACTTTAATGGCCCTTAGTCCATAACCATATCCCCAAAATTTCAGCCCGATCCGTTCAGCGGTTCTGCAGAATAAGTCATTTTCACGAAAACTAGGTCATCCAAGATGGCCGCCGAACCATTTGGCCAATCAAGTTCCTTCGAAACTTCCCATGAACAAACTTTAATGGCCCTTAGTCCATAACCATATCCCCAAAATTTCAGCCCGATCCGTTCAGCAGAATAAGTCATTTTCACGAAAACTAGGTCATCCAAGATGGCCGCCGAACCATTTGGCCAATCAAGTTCCTTCGAACAAATTTGGTTCAGCTCTTGCCCTATATGATATTTCGTGAGTTTTGAATCGATCCACTAAGCGGTTTCAGAGACGATTTCCTAAAATCGGTCAAAATCCAAGATGGCCACCGGCCAAATTTGCCGATCAACTTTGTTTGAACAAACTTGGATCCCTATGCCCTAAGGATACTTCCTGCCAAATAAAATTGAAATCGGCCCAGTGGTTCTTGAGAAGTCGTTTAAAGAAAAGTTAACGGCCGGACGCCAGACAGTCGCCATGGCATGAGCTCACTTGGCCATTCTGGACAGGTGAGCTAAAAATTGATCAGCGAAGCACCATAGAATCTGTCTAGCTAAATTTGGTTGAATTATGTCATGCAACTAAGGAGTAGCATTTTGACAATTTCCGGTAAATTTTTCATAAAAGCTAAGTAAGATTTTCACCCCCAAAAATTACCAATCAAAATTCTGAATATAGGTTCTGGATGGTACCAGCATAGGATTCTTCCAGCCAAATTTGGTTGAAATCTGTCAAAGTGTAAGAAAAGTGCTTTGACGGACAGACAATGGATGGACGGGTGGCGGATGGCCGCCATGGCATAGGCTCCCTTGACCCTTCAGCAGAGATGAAAGTTTTCAGTGTTAAGTGTGTTCAAGTCAGATTTCTGCTACTATGTCATGTATAAAATAATTCTTCAGGTTTTTTAATGTTTTCCCATTTTCATTTTTGCTTCAGGGCGAGTCACTGTAAGGAAGCATATGTCCAAGTTTGGCTCCAGTATGACCAAAAATTAGATATAAACTGCTAAGTTGAGCTAAACGGAAAATGATAATGTTGAAAAAACCTGTTTTTACCAAGGTCACAGTGACCTTGAGCTTTGACTTTTTGACCTCGTCACTGTTGGATGGCGTGTCCTTATAAGAAATCATGTGTCCATGTTTGGGTCCAGTATGATAAACCAAACATTTTTTACTATGAGGTCATTGTGCGATGCCATCTCATTATAAAGAAGCATGTGTCCAAGTTTGGGTCCAGTATTATTAACCAAACCCGAGATATAAACAGAAAAGCTGAGCTAAACGCAAATTGGCCGCGGCCGCTGCCGCTGCCGCCACCGCACAACATGCAGGGTATCGCAATAGCTCGTTTTACTTCATAAATTCGAGCTAAAAATAGTCTTCTCTTGGCATGCAAATGGACATTCAACATGGTCACTAAGAATATATTTTGATTTTCATGACCCGCCTTGCCCAGTAACGCATGTAGGAAAGCAATGATGAAAAGCAGACATAAGGGAATAACAGGCTGGACACTAATGCGACAGAAAACACACAGATATACCATACAATAAATTATTTAACCAACATGAGAAAGATCACTGTCACGTTAGTTATTTAAAGCAGTTCATGAAAATTCTTAACATATCTTTTATTCTTACACATAATCGCTTCAGATACAAATAAACATAAAAAACATACTGTACAAAATCTGCTGGATAATCCTTTCATAACTGTATCTCAAGAGGGGTCTATATCTAGCTATGCCCCGCCCACTTCTAGCTAAGCTCCACCCATTTTTATGACTGTTGGAATCGAATTGAAACCTGAATTCCGAATTTGAAAATTTCAATATATCTAGCATATAGGTAAGCTGCTGAATATTTTGAAACTAATTTGACTAGGGGCTGTTGCTGCCATAGGCAGCAACAGCTCCCAGTCAAATTAGTTTCAAAATATTCAACAGAATGTTTGTTAAAATAAATTATAAGCTCATCAAAGAAATATGATTCGTACAATTTTGTGACAGACTGATTATGACACCATTATGATTATGACATCAACAAACATTGATGTATTTTATTATGACGTTATATACTTGAGCAACTGATTGAATCCTCTTTTTTCTGTTAAGCTGTTGAGAATTTTGAAAACAAGAGGCGCAAGGGTGTGTGACGCTCATTTGGACCATTAGCATTTGAAGCATTTGCATTTAAATACACATGATTCGTTACAAGATTGAAAAAAATGTCACTGGAAAAATCTACGAATCAAAATTCTGAATGGAAATTCTGTCGTCTCTAATCATAGGATCAGCGTAGCCAATTTTGGTTGAAATTGCTCAATGTTGTAAGGAGAAGCAATTTGACAATTTCTGGTAAATTTGTAACTAGAGCCTACGACAATAGAATCAATTAGTGAAATGTGGTTGAAATATGTCAGGCAGCTGAGGAGTAGCAATTTGACAATTTCCGGTACATTTTTTTCATAAAATCTAAGTTTTTCAACCAAAAAAATCGATGAATCAAAATTCCGGATGTAATTTCTGGAGCCTAGGACTATATGGTCCTTCCAGCTAAATTTGGTTGAAATCGGCCAAGTGGTTAATGAGAAGTAGTGTTTTAAAGCAAAAGTTGATGGACGGACGACGGATGGTTGCTATGGCATAAACTTACTTGGCCCTTCGGGGCAGTGAGTTAATAATTGAGCCGGAAGCTGTTGCTGCATTAGTCAGCAACAGCTCTCAGCCAAGATAGTTTGTACATATTTCCAGCATTGTAATGCACTTGTTGAACGTGTATATGATCTGTTGAATGGAGGATTTGATGTCATAATCAAACATGTCACATGTTAGCTGACATCACAATCAAAATGTCGTATTTTTAACATCATGAAAATCGAAGTCTGTTACTAGTTTACAAATTCTATGTGTTTGATGAATTTACAATTTAATAAACATTCTGTTGAATATTTTGAAACTAATTTGACTGAAAGCTGTTGCTTACTTGTATAATTACTGTGTAATTTAGATTCAGTGAATTCTGGTGTCAAATTTCCAAATAGATTCCATCACACGTAAAACAGAGCTTAGCTAGAAATGGGCATGGCATGGCTAGAACTGAATCCCTGTCTTGAACCCTTTATGTATTCAAATTTTTATACAAGTTCTATAAGTCAAATTATATATAGAGCTGAACACGGTTCTCAACTTATTAATGCTCAAAATTGATCAATGAAATATGATAATTCTTTCAGTGTATGGATCTTTCCAAGGACATAGTCTACCACTTCAGGCCAGATTGTGTCATCAGAATTCATTGTCTACACAGTTATACTATGGCTAGACATTCTATTCGATGACAATAATGGCTCATGAGAAAACGAGTAAATTAGCAGCAAGCATTCAGTTGTATTTTCCGCACTACTAGCGTATTGTTGCTATCTATGCAGGGTTCATCGTCTCAAGAAAAGTGCATATTCAAACACCATTACCCCTAAAATTTATTCAAATAAAATTTCAATTTTCTTATAGCAAATGGCCATTTGCTCTTGATAAATGTCCACTTGCAGACCAAGAGAAGTACCACCAAAATGACTGGCTTGATAAATGAGCCAGTCCTTCCAGTGATAAATTTTCAAAAACAGTCTTCTGCAAATGGCCATTCACTAAGAAAACATTAATTTTCCTGACAAATCTTGACCATTAAATGGTTCTCTTTCAATCATTACCATGTTATGTATTTTTAACATACCAACAATAAGTAAAATATATTGGCTTCACAGATTTGTGCTTAATTTAAACATTTTCACGCCAATATGCTAAAACCATGCACTTTTAACTGTCTCACTGCTGCAAGCCACCAGTCAATAATTTCAATTGGCATTAACTCTGGACCCGCAGAATATTTTGAAACAATTTGACTGAACGTTGTTGGTGGCTTAGCCACCAACAACTTTCAGTCAAATTGTTTTCAAAACTGTCAGAAGATCCAGAGTTAAATGCCATGGAATACATTTTCTGCTAAAAATTGATTGGTGCTGCACAACCATATACATTGGCCTCACTACTGTGAGTAATAAATAGAAAAATTGTTACAATTCTATATGCATCGTGAATACACAATTAAATTTACCACTGGAATGGCTGGTTCAGTTATCTTGGCCTGCAAATGGACATTCCTCAAGACTACTTGCTCAGGCTAGTTTTGGCCGGCTTGACCATGAAAGAGATAAAGGAAAGGACCAGAGAACTAACAAATGCTGGTGAATGACAACTTTATATAGTAATCAACCTACAACCAGCCACATCAAATAAAAATCAGAATAATTTTAAAGAAGCTGCTAAATACCATTTTTGTCACTCCGGCTGGAACCAATTAGTAACACTGCAGGTCCTTTGTAAACTGGTGTACGCCGATGGAATAAATAATATCCTCTACAGCCGGCCATATAATCGCATTAAGCTAATTAGCCACTCAATCCTACAGGTAATATACTGTCAAATTTTAAAACAATTTGGCTGAAGACCGCTGTCTCTAGTGACAGAACCTACTTTTAGTCACACCTATTTCAAAACATTTAGTAGGTATCACGCTACGGCGTCGGAAAGTAGCAGTGCATTTTGAAAACATTTTGACTGAAACTTGTTGGTTCCACCAGAAACAGTGACTTTCAAACACAATGTTTTCAAAACGATCAATAGTGAATTAACAGTAGTGAGTTAATCGTTCTAGATCGCCACCTAGAGAGAATACTATTCGTACCGCTCACGGAACTATATTCAGGTCTGCTTTCGTTACAATTGTGTATGCGATATCTGCACAGACAGTTGACACTCGACGGAGCGTGAAGGGTCATCAGCATCACTAATTGGTTCCAAGCTAAGCAATCCTAGAGTTAGTGAATGCTTTTCTTAAAATTATTCAGATTCATTTCCATTTTTGCCGGTGGTAGTATATTTAATATTGTATGAAATTACCGATAAACAGCATTTGATAGTTCCCTTTTCCCTTCCTTTAACGATAACTATAAGGGTAAGCTGTTGAATATTTTACAAATTGATAGAGCTGTTGCTGCCTATTAGTTTCAAAATATTAAAAGTAATGTTTAATAAATTGTAAATTCATTAAAGACATAAATCTTGTGTGACAAACATGTTGACTTTCATGACGGATCTGCTTGTGGCATCAGCTAACAAGTGACACAATTGATTATGACGTCAGAGAGTGACAGATAAGATCATTATATTGTGTTGCGTTAGTTGACGGACATTGTCTAAGGCATATCATACATTGCAATTCTATTCAAAGCCAGCCTATACAATAACCTATGAACATTCACAGTGTACTTATCTTTAATCATTTAATGGCTAAATTTGCTCGATATTAAAATATTTACCCATTAAATGTCCATGTATAGGCCAAAAGATGACCCTTTGAAAATTTACCACTGGAATGCCTGGCTTTGTAAGTGTGCCAGTCATTCTGGTCATAAATTTTTAACAAGAGGCCCACGGGGCCTGTATCACTCACCTGGACCATAGGCATTTCAACTAGAATGCTCTTTATCAACAAGATGGACACCAAACCGTTTATCCGACAATTTCACAAATTGCAAATTTGAGATCAGAATACCCAAAAACACATAAAACCAATTTCGGCCTCAAAATCTGTCAAATAAAAAAATCCAATATGGCCGCCAAACATGCTATATATTAATTGGCCCACGGCGGCCATGTCTTTTGACGGATCAACTTCTCTTGAACAAACTTTAATGGCCCTTAGGCACTAATCATATCTGCCAAATTTCGGCCCGATCCCTTCAGCAGTTCTGGATAAGTCATTTTCACTACAACTATGTCAACCAAGATGGCCACCGAACTATTTGACCAATCAATTTCCCTTGAACAAACTTGATTCAGCACTTGCCATAAATCATATTTCATGAGGTTTTTTATCAAACCCCCAAGTGGTTTTGGAGAAGATTTTTAGACGTTTCTAAAAATAGGCAAAAATCCAAGATGGCCACTGGCCCAATTGGGCGATCGGCTTCGTTTGAACAGACTTGAATCTCTACACCGTAAGGATGCTTCCTGCCAAATATAATTGAAATCGGCCAGGTAGTTCTCGAGAAAAGATTTAAAATTTCCCATTGCTTTAGTATGGGAGCTTTTGGCGAGAAAATGGTCCAAGATCCCTTCAGCGGTTCTGGAGGTAATTTTCGCTACAACTAGGTCAACCAAGATGGCCGCTGAACCGTTTGACCAATCAAGTTCCCTTGAACAAACTTGGTTCAGCTTTTGCCCTAGATCATATTTCATGAGATTTGCATCAATCCCCTATGCGGTTTCGGAGATTTTTATAGACGTTTCCTAAAATCGGCCTAAATCCAAGATGGCCGTTGGGCAAATTGGCCGATCGGGTTTATTTGAACAAACTTGGATCCCTATGCCCTAAGGATGCATCCTGCCAAATATAATTGAAATCGGCCCAGTGCTTCTTGAGAAGTCTAAAGGAAAAGTTGACGGATGGATGGACGGACAGACACACGACGGATGGTCGCCATGGCATAAGCTCACTTGGCCTTTCAGGCCAGGTCAGCTAAAAATAGTCCTCTTGGCCTGCCAAAGGGCATTCCTCCAGACCCCTGCAGAGGCCAGTTCTTACTAGCTTGACCATTAAATGGTTAAAATGATAATGCTGAACAGCATTTACCTAATGCTGAAATGACAGCATTCATTATTCAATTCATTCTAACAACCCATGTTCACTTTGAGAAAACTCTTGCTGGCTAATAGAGAAACAGTTTTCAGAAGTCGTTTTCAAATGAAATCGAAGTCATCCTTCTATAATGTATAAAATCAATGCTGGATTCGGCAGCATGACGAGTAACAAATATAAATTTAATCCTTCCACCTCTAAACTTTGTAAATGAACTCTTCCGCTAAGTAGAATAGTCCACATACCAAAAGTGGGTGCAAGAGTTAAATTATTCCAGTTTCGTGTTTATAAAGCACTTGTCTTCTATGCACATATTACGATGTCTCAGAATGCACCGGTTAACCCTTTCACCGACAAATCACTGAAAAGTAAATTCTTTACGATATAAAATGTATTCTGTTGAATATTCTTAAATTAATTTAACTTAAGGTAGCAATGGCTCCCAGTCATATTAATTTCAAAATATTCAATAGGGCTGTGCGGCTTTGGTAAGAACACAACCGGTGACGGTGTTGGCCATAAATCTGGTTTTAATCGGATATCCGGTTCATAGATTGAAAATATTTTCAGTTTTCGTGGAAAAAAAAATATTCACAATCCCACGAAAATAGAATGTTTTTAGTGGTAGACTTAAATCTGTAGCTACATGTATAAGTATCTGATGCAATCTTAGAGGATATAGTGAAATCATTACTTAAATTGCATTAAAACATTAGATTTTGCGCTTTTAAATTCATCGCGATATGTCATTTCGAGTTCTTGCACAATCTGTCATATATTAGATTCTTAGACAATTAGCAATTCATATACCCCCCCTCTAGGATAATGCATACAGAGATACATTGCCAAATTCACTGTGGCTTTTAGTGGCCAATTCAAGCAGTTCATGGAGTAGAAAATATGTTTTTGGATGACTAAACTACAGTTAGAAAATTTGTAGAGCATTCGCTAAAGATACTTGATAGTTAGTCATTTCAGGTCTTGGAAACACCGAGCCGGTGATAAATTCTGAAAGATGGCAGACCTAATTAGACTGTCACACAGCCTCCATTTTGGAGACCAGTGAGATTCATGAGAAGCATTATGCAAATGTATATAATATAAAGACTAGTTCTCGATAGCCTACGCTTACACATGCTTATGTCAAATTTAGTTACAGACATCGTAATACTGCCACGTGGTACAAATCTGCATATCGTATATGCTTGAACATGCATAGTAAATCAGATTTATTGACCTAATTAATTGGATACGTGTAATCAAACTTGGCCGTATTATACTATTTACTAGCATACAGCTTCCGCGAAAAAGGAATTCATATGTATCTTAATATAGATCATAAGCACGATTTGGAAGGACTTGGTTTAAAGCAGTATCAGTTGTAAGCTGTAAAAGTTGTTTTCCGTCGCTAATAATGTATATCGACCTGCGTCGAGTGTTAATTACATACGTAGGGGCCAGCTCCTGAACATTCACCAGAAATTACTCTTGATCGCCCGAGTGATTAGAGAAATTCGATCTCAACTTACTTTGGCAGGTTAGATCATGTCCCGGGTTTAGTCTCGGATGCGCGTTCAGAATTCATCATAGACATAGATATCAGAAACACTAAATCGCTTATGATATGCTTTCAAGCGTGTATTATAGAATTTAATAAAACGCTAGCAGATTATAATTTCTGAACGTATGTAGCAATACGATCTAGCAACATTTTCCTGTTACGATACTGCATAGGTATGGTTTTATTTCAGATTTTATTTCGCAAATAGATAAAATGAAAGCAAATTTATACAATCAATGTTATATATTATGATATAGCCTTAAAAAATTAATCACAAAACCCGATTTTTAAACACACGGTTGTACGGTTGTGAAATTATGTCACCGGTTTTCGAACCATCATGCTTACAAATCCGGAGACGGTTCAAAATCCGGATAACCGCACAGCCCTAATATTCAACAGTTTTCCTGTATGGGTGCCTTGAAAATCAGATATGGGTAATTCATTGGTGAAAGGTGTCTATCCGTCTCATCTATTGCTGCTTATCTCATATGTTGCTATCGGTTTTACACTGCGGTGACACAAAACTGCCTGGTAATGCATAGTCTCCAATCATGTACTGATTGCTGATAGGGAACGTGCTTGTTCCTCCGTAGATCACATTCTGAAGAGAAAGCAACACACCACATGTATGAACAGTCAATGTCATTTTGTAACATTCTTACATTGATTTAAACACAGAAATGCTAAAGAAGTCAAACATAGCAAATTGCGTGATTACGTGATTAAATCGAAAATGACTATTTTTAAAAGCGTGAATTTATATGATTAACAAGAGGGCCAAGGGCCTTGATGCTCACCATGCATGCCTGGACCATTAGCATTTGAATCATTCGCATTTGAAGATAAATAATCATTTAAATTCAGCAGTACCAACACATAAAATACAAAATTGGAATTCAGTAGTGAGTACAGTACAGATCTTAGTTAGCTTTACTGTCTGACGAAGCAAAAACTAAACAAAAATGCGTCTTTAGCGCGTCAAAACCGCGTAGCGTTTCTAAGCGTGGCCAAACACCAAACGCATTTTATTTATTTTATAGGCGCGTCTAACGGAAAATCTAACCCGTCCTACAATATGTTAAACGTATCATGAAATATTTTAAACCCATCACGGAAAAAGTCAAACGCGCAATCAAATGTATTCATTAACGCTACAAAGATTCTTACTACGCGCCATTAAACATAAAGTGGAATCGGTCCATAGTCTGTCAAGGACCCGTACATGTAAATTTAAATTGCAATTATATATGTGTTAAGTACATGCACCGCCTTTAGCTTTTTTGTGGCTGTAAATGATAATTGTCGAAATGTTATCATCGTAATCAATCCTAATTTTGTATAAAATGGACGTGTGTGAACTCCGCACATGGGTATTCTTTACCGAGTATGAAGCTAGTGTGATGACTGTGCGTATATTTGAATAAATTTATAATCCACAATTTCTTTTGAAATCTAGTTGAATAAACCAAGATATTCTCTGAAATGGGTTTATTACAATATAGTCTAATTTGAGCTGACGTAATAGGCATAACTTTTTAGAACAATATATGCACCAGTTGCAGCTAGTGTTATGCCAAATTTGTCTTATAACGGAAATGGAAGCGATTTACAAAATCTGCAAACCTGACATTCGGTTGTTTTCGATTTCGCTATTTCATACATAATATGTAACTGAAAATCTCCGCTTTTACATAGACATGCACATGCGTACATAGTTGTTTTACCCGTGCCTGGGGTGCGTTCAGGACCGCGAAAACGTTTTCCATTATATACTGAACACTGTACCGCGTAGAACGCGAACGTTCGCCGAACATTCGCCTTCCTTAACTCACTCTAGGAGTATCCGAGTATATAACGTTATTACCCGTTTTCGGCAACTCATCAATCTATGCACATTTCGTGTACGCCACAGACTAAAAAGTAGACAGATAACACGGAATAACGAAACTGCCAATCAGAAAGTGTGATGCCTATATATTTGACCGCTTCGGCATCTTAACTCAGGCTTATTACTGACAGTGCTTCAAGTTAGTTATCTCGAAAACTGTAAACAAAGACACGCGTCGATGATCGAGTTTATCGAATTGTTTATCTTCAACATTGTTTTTTCGCGACCAGGACGAAATGGATATTATATATATATATATATTGTGTCTGCGGCTCTCTTGCGACAATCGGTGACATCACATTTACTAAAACAAGAATGATAATGCAGGTTACTGGGCCAATATTGGCCTAGTAACCTGCATTATCAGGGAAGTAGGCCCCAAATCTAAACCAATGAATTATCTCATTTTACCCATTTGAACCTGAAATCCCAGAATTCCACTTTTAGTCATTATATAAGTATGATGTTGAATATTTTGAAAGCAATTTGACTGGAAGCTGGCTTTCAGTCAAATTAGTTTCAAAATATTCACCAGAATTTTGACACATTCGTAACTAATTTATTATTTTCTCTTGTCGTTTGAAATTGTTAATGCAATAGTAGAAGTACTCCCTTGTTGGAGGCGATATTCCCACCCTGTATTATATTCATAGAATCACAATAACATCATCACAATCAAATTATCCATTATACCCTGGGAGATACGCCATTTTCAGAGGGGCTAATTTCACATTACGAGCAATGGGCCGTTAAACCTTAATTACATTTTCTTTGATATATTGCGAAATTCACTCATGATTTCATGTTTTCAGATACCTGACAGGGTTATTACAGATTCTCAGACACAGGATTTAATGGTTTGAACATCAAGGAAAATGTAAACAATGAGTTTGTATGGGCAGTCCTCTTTAGCATGTAGTAAGTTTTCCCCAACTTTAATGGCGGCCGAATTCAAGATGCCCGGATGTGCGAAACTATGAATAATGTGTTCGATTTCTGCACTAAAGTCTGAGGGCGGTGTATGACCATAACAGCCGCTGTCAGGTCATAGGGCCTAACAGTACATGTATATAGTATATTACTGGCTATATATTGTGCCGTATATTTTAAACCAAATATCACTCATCGTGGCGTTGTAAACATGGAATCAGACACTGATAGTAATGGTGAGACAGCTAATGTGTGGGACAGTGAATCTTCTGATGATGACATGTTCGACGATGAGGAAGCCACCACTACTGGAAAGACTTGAAGATGAACTTGAAGCTGGTACACCACAGATTGAGTGAACTTCTCCAATCAGTGACAAAGAGTTTGCCCTGAAGTTTGGGCTATTTTGGTGCATTCACCATGATCATTTGTGCCGTTTGAATTTAATTAACTGTTAAAATTTGTTATATTGAATTAGCTCTAACTAACATGATTAGATATACCAATAACATACCAAGAGTTAGTAGTTAGTCACTGTTATAAGAATTGTACATTTTAGCAATTGACCCTTTAACACTCCAGCTGGTGAAAACATGTTCTGTGGTGGCCTTGAGAAATGTCCATATGCAGAACAAGAATTATTTTTTTACCGTGACTCAGTGAGTGGTCAAAACTGGCCTCTGAAATCAAATTGTCTTGAGAAATGACCATTTGCAGGTCAAGAGAAGGCCACTAAGATTTTACCACTGGAAAAACAGGCTTGATAACCAAGCTAATCATTACAGTTCTAAATGTTAAAAAATTGCCTTGGCTTGCAAATGGGCATTTATTAACCCTTTAATGATCAAATCAGCCATAACCAGCCTCTGCAGTGTTCCTGAGAAATGCCCTTTTGCTGACTAAGCGAATACTGTTTTTGAAAATTTATCACTGGAATGACTGGCTCCCAGAATACTCTTGATCAGCAAATTGACGTTTTATGAGACAATTGGAATTTTCTCGACCAAATTTACCCATTAAAGGGTTCAGCAGAAATATACATTTTCTTGACAAATATTGGACAGTAAAGGGTTGTAAAGCTGGAGCTTTACTTACCTTTAACTACCTTGTTCTGCTGTTCACAATGGGGAAAAATTCTCATTCATTGTTCCACTGAAGATCAAAGAAATGATGAAAACACCATACAACCTTTACTTACATACAGTAAATAAGTCAAACCAGGTCATTTTGGATTTGATTAAATTGTTTATTCATTCACTTAAAAAAGTTTAATGTCATTGTTATTGAATGCTGCCATATTGATATAATGCAGAGTTTGCTCAAACAATCACCAACACAGACAGTAGCGCAAACCACCACTGATTAGCAGCATGAGCAATATTATATAGGACCAAGATTAAGTTTACTTTACTGTTGATTTTGAGATTTGTATTGTTATCGAGTCTCTAGAACAAAAGTAAACTCTCTAGAACAAAAGTAAACTATCTTGGTCCTATATAACATTGCCATTGCTGGTGATCAGCGGTGTTTTATGGTTATGCTACTGTCTGTGTTGATAAATGATATTGCTGGTCACAAGTCATATATTACTGAGTGGTCTTTCAAATTTTTGTCCTACTGTTCCAGATTTTGTACGTTTATTTTTGCAACATTTGTTTGTGGTCTGGCTATGTTTCAACAGTAGCTGAAATAGAAAGTGAAACAAATATGATTACACAGGGAGTTATAAGCATTACATAATGGACCTTTCCATTTTACCCATCAATCGTGATGTCATAATCAACTACATGATGCATAAGGATGACAACATAATCAATGACATAATGAATGACGTAGATAAGTTCGCCAATTTTCACGGACACTAAATTGATGACGGACTATATGTATTCTATTTAACCCTTTAATGGACAAATTTGGTGAAGAAAATTTTAATATCCACTTATTGAATGTCCAAGAGAATGCAATTTTTGCAAAGTTATGACAAATTACTGGCTCGGTCATTGAGCCAGTCATTTGTGGTGAATTTTCAAAAATTCTATTCTCTTGGCCTGTAAATGGACATTCCACAAGGCCATAACAGAGGCCAGTTTTGGTCGGCATGACCATTAAAGGGTTAATAAAAATGTTGAATATTTTAAAACTAATTTGACTGGGAGTTGTTGCTGGCATATCAACAGCTTACATGTATAGTTTTCAGGAATTCGAGATTCAGAGAGTACAGAGATCGATCCCAATGCAGGTAAAGCTTGGGTGGAGCTTAGCTAGAGATGGGCGGGGAATAGCTAAAACTGGATTCCTCCATTGGGCAAAACTATAAGTAAGACTGAGCGGTGGTGGTGAACACCTGACCTAGCACTGTAATAGTAGCACGACAAAATAGCAATCTATCTGTGTTGGTACAAGTACATTATGTAATAAATTATTAAAAAGTGTACCAACACAAATACTGATAGAATGCTACATGTATTTTGACATGATACTGGTGCACTGCCCGGTCAAGTGTTTACTACCACCACTCAGTCTCACGCCACAATAATAAATTAGCTACTATAATCTCACTGTCTGAGTAGAGCGTACATCGCTCATAGTGATATTCACTATACCACCACGTACCTCACTGATAATATTTGTTAGAATAAACCAGCACGATTATAATCATGCCAGTTTATTCATTCATTTTGTTGGGTGACATGCATTATGGTACAAATGGTACCTGATAAGCATGCTGGGTTATTCATTAATTTTTCTGGGTGGCATGCATGGTGGTTACAACTCAGGTGATGTGAAGTTTGAAAGAAAAGATTCTATGGAAACTAGTAAAAAAATATTTAAATTTCATAGACAACAAAACAGCCTATTTATACCTGGCCTCAGCTGCTCTCGGAGAGCATCTGGACTTCAGTTTTCCGGTGGAGAGTTGGTGTTTCCAGCTGAGTGACCGCTGAGGACAGTGAATCGCGCATGTCAGGAGAGTGAGACTGATTCAAATCAGACCACCAATGACCAAAAGGAAAATATCTATTTGCAGAACAAGAGAAAACTATTTTTGAAAATTTATGACTGGAATGACTGGCTCGGTCATTCCAGTGATAAATTTTAAAAAATACCCTATTCTTGGTCTGCAAATAAATATTTCTCAACACCACTGCAGAAACCGGTTTTGGATGGTATGAGCCGGGTTCTGCCGATCCGGTTGCTTAGTGGGGTGAACTGTCCCACTTCCTCAAGAAATCATGGGTCATTTTGACAAATGTTGGATCAATTACATACATGGAAGATATCTATGTCCTAAAATCCATTAGGCCAATGAACCATGTATGAAGGTAATGATTGGATGGTGTGAATTTTAGAGCACTAAATGGTGCAAGGGCCCTGCCTCCACAAAACCTGCATGAGTGTTAAAGAAAATTTAATTTTAGTATGATGACGTTGAATTAATTACCTACCTACCTTTAAAATCTCCTCGAGTCCTTTCTTTATCTCCATGTTTTGAAAAAATTAGGATACATTTGTCTCCATCCATTCATCATGCTATCTCCTCCCAAACAAATGGGTGGAATTCAACCAAATTTGGTATGTGGGTTATCCATATGATTGTGGATTGGCTGACAACACTTATTTTATGTAGTCAGAGATTGGTGTCTTCCAGATTTATCTAGTTTTCCCATAGTCCTGCCCACACTCTCGCACATCATTTGACACCCTCTCAATAGTTTTAAATTAAGCCACATGAGCCACTACATTTAGATAGGACTAGTGATTACTAGATTCTACTATAGTCCTTCAAATCTTTGCAGACCAAAGGAAGACTATTTTTTTAATTTTGCCACTGAAATGACTGGCTCAATTATCGAGCCAGTCATTCTACTGGTAAATTTCCAAAAATAGTCGTCTTGCTCTGCTCACAGTAGAGGAATTTTTTTTACCACCATGACCATTAAAGAGTTGACATGTCAAATTGTTACCATTGGGTTGGTCAGTTACAAATTGTACTAGCCCTGGTCAATTTCTGCTAACCTCGCGCTCATGTTAATTTTAACCCCTGCTCTCACAGATCATTTCCCCTTAAGACCTCCAGATTTTTCACAGCGATCCACGCCAGTCTGTGTAATGTAACTCCTCCGAAAGCGGTGGATGGAATTCAAACAAATGTTGTAGGTTACTATAGAATGCAAGAGGCCATTTTTATCTCACCTACGAAGTAAAATTAGCTATTGTGATACCATGCACGTCGCCCAGCAGCGTCTAATATGCATTTAGCTCAACTTTCCTGTTTATATCTCATGTTTGGTTGATCATACTGGTCCTAAACTTGGACAAATGCCTCCTTATGATGACACGGCATCACACAATGATGTTCTGGCCAAAAGGTCAAAACACATGGATGCCAAACACGCTACATTTATTCTGATTAGTCCACGGCAGCCATGGTTTTTTTTATGTATTAACTTCCCTTGAACAAACTTGAATGACCCTTTTGTCCCTGAATAATCATATCTGCCAAATTTCAGCCTGATCTGTTCAGCAGTTCTGGAGGTCATTTTCACGAAAACTAGGTCATTCAGGATGGCTGCTGAAGCAGTTGGCCAATCAAGTTCCTTTGCACAAACTTGGTTCAGCTATTGCCCTAAATAATGTTTAATGAGTTTTGAATCAATCCCCAAGCCATTTAGATTTTTAAAAACATTTCCAAAAAAATTGGCCAAAATATCTGCTTGCCGATCTGCTTCATTTGAACAAACTTGGATCTCTATGCAATAAGGATGCTTCCTGCCTCATTTAAAGCAAGCTAACCGACGGATGGATGGTCGCCACAGCATAAGCTCACTTGGCCTTTCAGGTCAGGTTAGCTAATAATCAAGACAATGATGTGTCTTAAGAATTGTGAGCGTTACATTACCTGAATATTTCACCTACAATACACCTTTCCCACATTGACGTCATTACGCCAGGATTCCCCTAAATCAACGCTCAGAGCAAAATTGCTGGCTGGTACCGCCACCAACAAGCCGCTGACCTGCATTGACTTATTTTTGCACTAAAATACACCACAATTTAAACCGTTCCTATGATAAATTAGAATCATTATAATATTTAAATCATAACCCATTGGAAAGCGCATTCTTTTGCGGAAACATTAATGTATTATTTTTTATATTTTTGTAACGTTTTCACTCAAGTAGACAATAGGGGATGTTTTAAAATTGCAATCAACTGTATTAAATTTTATAAAACTAAAAACTAATACAGAAATGCATAGAAAATTGACTTAGCTTTCCAATGATGTATGACTTCAAAAATATTATGAACATAGTTTTTCATATGCACTGCCTGAAGTGAACTGCATCGGATTCCCATAGTAAAGTAATGCTGTTTGCGCATCGGCTATCGCGGTTACCAGCTGGAAGTAGTATGGGCAATACATTCCGGGAAGAAATTTTCCCAAAATACTCTAATGTGGGAAAGGTCTATTGTTGATGGTGGAGGAATGGATGGATTCAAGACCAGATAGAAAGTGTCGTTCCTTATGCTTGCTACACATACATTTCAGTTAGGGCATAAATAATTAGACACATTCATGCAAAAGATTTTAATTACGATTATGTAATCAAAATAATCAACCAATAGACAATACTAAGCTCAGTAAAACCTGTCTTAAGTGGCCACCTTGTGGTGCACATGCAATTTGTCACCATAGACAAATGGGATCAAATATCTTGCTATAGAATATACATTTTTGGAGTCAAAAGACAGTGGTTCATTAAGACAGGTGGTCTTATTAGCAATGTTTGACTGCACAATGAACAGAATAGCTCAGACTGGAGGGATCAAATTTGTTACTCAAGTATATGATGTCATAATCAATAGAGGATTCAAGTTTCTCAGTCAATCATATGATGTCATAATCAAACATGTGATGTGTAGGCTGTCATAATGAATGATGTAACTAAGTTTGTTACATGATTGATGACGGACTAGTTATTGTTGTACTAATTGTATGTATTTACTATTTAATAAACATGCTGTTGAATATTTTGAAACTAATTTCACTGGGCACTGTTGAACAGCTTACCTGTATAGTTTTCTGGAAATTGATAGTCAGGGAATTCAGGAATCCCAACACAGGCAGTGTGGCTGTAACTTTGCTAAAGATAGACGAGGCATAGCTAAACCTGGATTCCTCCATTACGTCACTATTTGGCTGACATCACAATCATAACCACATATTGCCCCATCACAAAAAACAGAAAATCTGTCACTTGTGTCGAATTCTTTGACGAATTTACAATTTAATAAACATTCTGTTGAATATTCTGAAATTAATTCTGCGAGTTGTTGCTGCCATAGTTTTTAAATATACAACAGTCTACATGCATAGAATACCTTGAAATTTAGATTATGGGAATTCAGGTTTCTAAGTTTCAAATTGATTCCAACACAGATAGAAAGTGAGAGGTTAGGTAAAAATGGGTGCGGCATATCTAGAAATGGGTCCATCCATTCTCAACCAAACAGCTCACTTAATTTCTAGGTGATGGCTTAACCCTTTAATGGTCAGATTTGGTCAAGAATATGAAAATATTTACTTACTGAATGTCAATTTGCAGGCCAAGAGATGACTGTTTTTGAAAATTGGAATGACTGGCTCGGTTATCGAACCAATCATTCCAGTGGTAAATTTTCAAACATAGTCTCCTCTTGGCCTGCAAATGGACATTCCTCCGAACCACTGCAAAGGCTGGATTTGGCAGGCTTGACGATTAAAGGGTTAAGCAGTAACAATTATCCAGTGAAACTGTTTACAAAATAATCAGCAAGAATTCAACTGCTTGATGTATTGAATTTTCAGTGTTTTTATCCTATTTATCATATTTGCTACTTTAATTTGACACATATTTAGAAAAAAACTGGTGTACAAAAGAAAACCCAAACCCCACCCATAAAAAATAATTCCCGAGCTACCCACCTGAATTTTTGGGGGAATGCAATAGGTAACATATTAATATAAATTATTTTGTTGGGCCTTAAAAAGTGATTGTCAAACTGACCTGTGTATAGTTGAAGCTATTCGGAGAGACACCACCACCAATGGAGCTACGATTAGCATTACTAGTACTCGCGGAAATGTTTTGCATCACGCTCGGAATGTTGCCTGGATTTACAGGGGCAACGGCTAGAGGAAATAAATATATTCAAAATAATGAAACAAGCATACAAAAAGAATGAAATGAACTCAAATCAAGGGGTGGGTTGGCATGTTATAAAATCAGCATAAATTGAATTAGAAACATTGATATGATTGAAAGGGTTTGGACCGAAAAAACCCATGAGAATTTGGGCCATATAAAAGCAAAAGATTTGAGCAAGAGATTTGAAATTTCAACTGCAAAATTTGCTTATCCATGCATATCAAGCCTTTGTCACATTTTAGAAACTACTATTTAAATCTGAGATCGATAGGCGTATGAAAACCACTATTTAAATCTGAGATCGACAGGCATATCAAAATTACTATTCCGAGATCGACAGGCATATCAAAATTACTATTTAAATCCGAGATTGACAGGCGTATGAAAACAACTACTTAAATCTGAGATCGATAGGCATATGAAAACCACTATTTAAATCTGAGATCGACAGGCATATCAAAATTACTATTCCGAGATCGACAGGCATATGAAAACACCTACTTAAATCTGAGATCAACAAGCGTATGAAACTACTATTTAAATACGAGATCAACAGCATATGCATCTGAAAACTACTATCTAATTCTGAGATCAACAAGCATATGTCATTCTGATCACTATGTCGAGCCACCTTCCGCTTCCTGTCAAGTCAGACAAAAATAGGCCTTAGAATATCAGTATTTGAATCAGAAACATTACTGATGGAAATAAATGTCAAAATGCAAAGATCTTAGCACGCAACAGACAAAATGTAAGATGCTCACCTGTGCAATAGTCCAATTATATTCTAAAAATCTCTATTCAGTAGGCTCCCAAAACATGCACACATACACAGCATCCATGTTATAAACATCTTACTAATGTCAACCACAGTCCTTTAGAAGTAGGCCAGACCACCATATCCTAAAAGTGGTCGTGTATCAAAATAAATTATTACTAAAGCCTTGTTTCTCAACATTTTCAATAGGTTTCCTATATGTAGTTTTCTTGTAGCCACCTTCATGGGAATTCACAATGATATTGATCAGCTAACTCTTTCACTGATGAAATCCATTTGTCTCAATTTCAAAGCAACCATACATAAAAACTTGAGCATTTTGAAAATAATTTAGCTGGATATCGTTGCTGGCTTTCGGCAACAAGGCTAATTAATTTCAACATATTCAACAGAATATTTTCTACGTTGTAATGAAGTTGTTGTATCTGGTGTGTAGCGGGAGAATACAAGTGTTAGTACATGATGTTCCAACTTACATATTGGTATTAGGTTAGAAAGAACTGTGGCCTGCTGTAGCTGTGGCTGCTGCTGCTGAGACAAGTTCTGCGCATGCTGCTCCTGGAAACCATTCAAAAACCCATTTACGTATGTTCCACCTATTAAGGATTTAAACATATTATTATTATTAGTAGTATTATTATTAGTATTATTATTAATATTATTATTAGAAATGTGTGTAAACGTAGATTATTACAAGAGGCCCAAGGGGCCTGTATCGCTCACCTGCATCATAGGCATTTCAACCAGAAAGGCCATCAACAATAAGTAGAAGCCTACAGAGTTGAGCAGAATATTAACAAGAAAACAGAAGCCATGTTTCTTTATGTATCAACTACTTTTGAACAAAACTTAACGGCCCTTAGTCCCTTATCATATCTCCCAAATTTCGACCCAACCCGTTTAGCGATTCAGGATACGAAGTTGTTTTCATGAAAACCAGGTCATCCAAGATGACTGCTAAAGCATTAGGCAATCAAGTTCCATTGAACAAACTGGATTCAGCTGTTTCTGTAAATAACCTGTCATGAGTTTTGAATCAATCCCCCATGCGGATTCGGAAAAGAAGATTTTTAAAGGCATTTCAAAAATCCTGGATGGCTGCCAGGCAAATTACAGACCAGCTTCATTTGAACAAACGTGTATCTCTATGCCCTAAGTATGTTTTCTGACAAATACACTTGAAATTTTCTACTGCTTTAGTACATGGGAGTTTCTAGTTGGAAAATGATCCATGAAGGCCGCTAAAATGTTTATCCGACAGTTTCGAAAATGGCAAATCTGAAATCAGAATGCCCAAACACATATAAAACCTATTTCGGCTTCAAGATTCGTCAAAATAAAAAAATTCAATATGGCCACCAAACATGCTACATTGTGATAGATCGACTTCACTTGAACAAATTTGAATGGCCCTTAGGCCCTAATCAAATCTCCCAAATTTCAGCCTGATCCTTCCAGCGGTTCTGGAGAAGCCGTTTTCGAAAAAAAAATAGGTCATCCAAGATGGCCGCCAACCCATTTGGCCAATCAAGTTCTCTTGAACAAACTTGTTTCAGCTGTTGCCCTAGATCATATTTAATCAGTTTTCTAAAAATCGGCCAACATCCAAGATGGCCGCCGCCCAAATTGTCCGACCGGCTTCATTTGAACAAACTTGAATATCTATGCCCTAAGGATTGTTCCTGCTAAATATAACTGAAATTCCTTTGAACAAATTTGAATGGCCCTTGGTCCCTAAGCATATTTAATAAATTTCAGCTCTATCCCTTCAGCGGTTCGGGAGAAGTCGTTTTCGGGAAAACTACATCATCCAAGATGGCCGCCAAGGAAATAGGCCAATATGGTTGGCTTGAACAAACCTGGGTCTACCGTTGCCAGAGATGTGTTATGAGTTTTGAATCAATTCCTCAAAGGTTTCAGAGATTTTTTAGTATTTCTAAAAATCAGCCATTTTGGCCGGCGGACATCTTGGATATTGACCGATCCGCTTCGTTTGAACAAACTTAGATCTCTATGCCCTACAAATTCCTCCACAATATAATTGAAATTGGCCCAGTGGTTCTTGAGAAGTCGTTTAAAGAATTCCCCATTGCTTTACTATGGGCCCATTGCTTTACTACGGGAGCCTATGGCGGGAAAACAAACCAAGATGGCAGCCAAACCATTTATCCGACCGTCTCGAAAGTGGCATATTTGAACTCGCCACACTGATAAGCATATATAAAGCAATTTTTGCCATCAAAATACATCAAATACAAAAAAGTCAATATGACCAACAAACGCTAAATTTTGATTGGTTGATGGCAGCCATGTTTTTAACGTACAAACTTCCCTTGAACAAACTTGAATGGATCTTGGTCCCTAAGCATATTTACCAAATTTCAGGTCTATCCCTTCAGTGGTTCGGGAGAAGTCGCTTTCGTGAAAACTAGGTCATCCAAGATGGCCGCCAGGCAAATCGGCCAATCAGGTTGACTTAAACAAACTTGGGTCTACAGTTGCAATAGATGATGTGTTATGAGTTTTGAATCAAGTCCTCCAGCGGTTTCAGAGAAGTTTTTTTAATGTTTCTAAAAATCGACCATTTTGGCCAGCGGCCATCTTGGATTTTGGCCGATCGGCTTCGTTTGAACATAGTTGAATCTCTATGCCTTAGGGATGCTTCCTACCAAATATAATTGAAATCGGCCCAGTGGTTCTTGAGATGAAGTCGTTTAAAGAAAATGTTGACGGATGACAGACGACTGATGACACAGATGATGGACGGTCGCCATCGCATAAGCTCACTTGGCCATTCTGGCCAGGTGAGCTAATAATTACTCTTGATCTATCTTCTTCATCTTATTATTATTCTCAATGATTTTCGCAACTTATCTCCTACAGTGTCCTCAGGCATGTCAGAATCGGCTCAAACTTGGCCAACTTATAATACCATTTGGGCTACTATTATTTAGGGGGCCAGGCTGGTGCTTGGCACCCTATTGTTTTCGTTCTGTTTATTATTAGGGGGCCAAGCCAGTGGCTGGCCACCTATTGTTATTGTTCTGATTTTTATTTTTTTTATTATTCCGCCTTTTTATGTGTTCACGAAGACAAAAATGCCGGTGAAATTCAGGCTTAGCATGGCAAGAGGGCCTTATTAGGGCAAACCTTTTATGTGGGAATGGATATGATTTTCTAGATAGGTTGGCGGCCATCTTGGATTTCCGGACAATTCTCCCGCGTTTAAAAAAAATCTCCAGAACCACTGAACGGAATGCGCTGAAATTTTGTCAGAAGCAGCCAAGAGTGGGTCCGTATAAAGTTTGTTCAAGAGAAGTTAACAGCTCGAAAAACATGGATTTCCATATGGACCAATCAGCATCAAGCTTTCTGGCAGTCATGTCGAATTTCTTATTTAATGGATTTTGATGCCCAAATTGGGCCTATATAGGTTTTTGGGGTCGAGAAATCCAAATCTGGCATTGTCGAATTTGTTCGATCGACGGTTTGGCTGCCATCTTGGAATCGTTTCCCGCCAAATTCTCCAATAGTAAAGCAATCGGAAATTTAAAATGACGTCTCCTCGGAAATCACTGGGTGGATTTCAATTTTATTTTTCAAGAAGCATTGTTAGGCAATAGAGATCTGATTTTGTTCAAACAACGCTGGTCGGCCTATAAGGACGGCGGCCATTTTGGATTTTGTAGTATTTCGGGAAACATTAAAAAATCTCTGAAACCACATGGCGGATTGATTCAAAACTCATGAAATATCATCTAGGGTATCCGCTGAACCAAGTTTGTTCAAGAGAATTTGATTGGCCAAGAACTTGGGTGGCCAGCTTGAATGACCTAGTTTTCGTGAAAATGACTTCTCCAGAACCACTGAACGAATCGGGCCAAAATTTGGCTGATATGATTAGGGACTGAGGGGCATTACAGTTTGTTCAAGAGAAATTGATACGTAAAAAAAACATGGCCGCCATCGACCAATCAAAATTCAGCATGATTGGCGGCCATTTTGAATTTGTTTATTTGTTGAAATTTGAAGCCGAAATTGGTTTTACATTAGGTTTTTGGATCTTCTGATTCCAAATTCGCCATTTTTAATACTGTCGGACGAGCAGTTTGGTGGCCATCTTGGATCGTTTTTCCGCCAAATTCCGCCACAGTAAAGCAATTGGAAAATTTAAATTCCTTCTCCTCGGAAACCACTGGGTGAATTTCAATTATATTTTGCAGGAAGCATTGGTAGGTAATAGAGATCTGATTTTGTTCAAACAACGCTGGTCGGCCTATTAGGACGGTGGCCATTTTGGATTTTGTAGTATTTCGGGAAATCTTCTCCTCCGAAACCACTTGGCGGATTGATTCAAAACTCATCACGTAGGGCATCGGCTGAACCAAGTTTGTTCAAGGGAATTTGATTGACCGAGAACTTGGGTGGCCATCTTGAATGACCTAGTTTTCGTGAAAACGACTTCTCCAGAACCGCGGAACGGATCAGGCCATTAGAGCTTGTTCAAGAGAAATTGATACGTCCAAAAGCCTGGCTGCCATCGAGCAATCAAAATTCAGCATGATTGGCAGCCATTTTGAATTTTTTAATTTGTTGAAATTTGAAGCCGAAATTGGTTTTACATAGGTTTTTGTGTCTTCGGATTCCAAATTCACCATTAAAAATACTGTCGGACGAACGGTTTGGTGGTCATCTTGGATCGTTTTCCCACCAAAATTGCCAATGCTAAAGCAATTGGAGAATTGAATTGTCTTCTTCTCAAGAAGAACTGGGCTGATTTCATTTATATGATTTTACTGCCATTGTTGACACACAATTGTTTGTTTTTAAAAACCACATTCAATGATGGATAGACTGGGCGGATAAAGAAGATTCCTACTGTAACCTTCTCACATGATTCAATAAAATTGACAGCATTAATCCAACATGATCAAATCTAAGAGGCTATTTAGGCTCTAAGCCACTTATAAGAGCTGGCTCAGATAAGGTTCTCGTCTTAGCAACCGGGATGCTAGCCACTTGGCACCCGGTGCATCACCGCTTGCGCTATATTTTTATTTTGGATCTGCCCAAGGGCTTTCAAGCTACCCACATTTCCGTGGGCAGAAATGTCTCACAGTGGCCAGGCGGCCGCCGTCCCATGCTGGTTCGCCCCAGCATTCCTCCTCTCTCTCCATGGTCCTTTCGGGTCCCGGGCAGAAGCACCAGTCGAGCGGCGAGGGACCCGCTCCACCGAGGAGGTGGAGGCACCCCGCGCTCGTCAGCCCTCTTTAATGCCAGTCTCGGGGCTTGCGACACCAACTTGTTCGCGCGAGGTTGGGGCTCCTCCACAAATAATTGCTGATCGAAGCGGTCAGCTGAGATGCGCAGGTCCGACCAGACGTTTCCAGCATGGCTAGGTGCCTGTACACGGCTAACATGCTGCGACGTGGTTGCTTCGTCCACGGTGTACCCGCACGCTGGTCTCGTCCTTGTCGCCCACTGAAGGGAGCTCGAGGAGTAGTGAGGCCCTGCCGAACTTGGTCATCTTTCGGTGTTAGGAGGTTGGTCGCGAATGCTTAGCTTGGTGTAGCTTTTCCCTGCTCTACCCTTTATCCTCTGTTCGAGCAGAGGAGGGTGGCGTCGATGTAGGGTTGGCCGTTTTTCCCCAATTTTATCGCAAAAATCGATATCGTTATAATTTCAAAAAATCGTAAATAGCGTCATGACGATATTTCACATTTTCTTTTGACTAAGTAAGTTAGAAATGACATATTCTTACATGTATTCCGCCCAGTAGTAGTCTTTGATTAATAATCCATTCTTTGTTGGGCTAATAAAGATGTATTACTCTCCAAAGTAAGCCTTGTTTAATTAATCAATGCTTTGTTTGCGCTAATTAAAATCCTTTCACCTATAAAATCAACCTTTGTTCTTCATTTTTCACACCTACGTAAATATACTATGACATTTTTTTTATTGATCTACGCTTGCCTCCTTTTGAATATTAGTCAGTGGGAAATACCTTCCCGCATTCCATTCTGATGGCATCATTACTACAGGTCTAGCTACTACTGATCGGCCAGCCCTTGCTAAGCTCAGTTTTAAAAGTGTTCTAATCTTGAACAATTTCAACTTCAAAACTTGTTTAGGGCGATAGGAAACCACATATACTTTATTTCAAATCAATACAACAGCTTGGGTCAGTGGGTGAGGTGGCACGTAATCTCATGGTGTACCATTCGCTAACACTTACAGACATAGTGTTTAACCATTTTTTCCCGAAATGCATAATAAAATTCGATTTTAAATAACGATACAATATGACACTATTGCATTTTAAAAGGAATTCAATTGAAAATTCACATCACGTATTAAAGCATTAAATTACCGATTTAGTCAAAATGTTGATTTAGATTATGTAAGCATTTACCATGGAATAAAAAATATCTCATATCTGTTGTGCCAGTGCGGCATTTAAACCGAGTTAATTTCACACATCCAGGCTACCCACAGAGATCATATGTCGTCTATGTATGTATGATTACTGTATTCTGCAGCTGTAGTAGTAGAAACATTCTACATCTGCAATCAGTTCTTCTTCATTTTTGCCCACTGTGCCTTGTCCTCAGCCGTAATTCTTAGCTTCCCTAGGTCTATTCTTGACTTGAATGTACCGAGTCCTGCTTTCTTGAGGTCACCTCGTAGCACGCTTAGTAGATTTATGCAATGACGTCCTCTCCTGGCTTTGTATTTGCTGGCTTCGAGTAGGGCAAATTCCTATTCCATGTCGTCTATACGCGAGTAATTTTAAGTCAAAGCTTTCATACGTCTCTAGGGCAAACATCGACCCACGAAATTAAATTAATTTCAATAGGAAGACATCACTTACTCGATTTACCCTGCTTCATAGGCAGGGTAGCCTTGCATAAATATTACAGTATACAAACTCGACGTTTAGGCGCTACTCTAGTAACTCGAGTAGCTACTCTACTCAGGGCCTAAACTCACTCTGTGAGAGCAGTCGAAATTCGCTTGTGAATACTGATTGGCTCAAGTATGATTCAGCGGCCATTCAAATTTCGCTCAGCAGAATTTTTTGTTCTGCGCGTGCACGCATGCCACACACACACACCCCCCCCCCACCCACCCACACACACACACACACACACCTTCTACCACAATTTTTGAAAATTGTACACCAGTTTCTTTGCCATTGCCCCCTTGAAAGATAGAATATTACATCAGAGTGATAAGAGTTAACACTTTAACACTCAAATTTGTTCAAGAAAATGTCCATTTGCAGACCAAGAGAACTGTTTTTGAAAATTTACTACTGAATTGACTGGCTCGGTTATCGAGCCAGTCATTCCAGTGGTAAATCTTCAAACACACTCGTCTCTTGGTCTGCAAATGAACATTTCTCAAGACCACTGCAGAAGACGTTTTTGGCTGATATGAGGGTTAAAGGGTTAATTATGAGTTACATTTGCAATAAAGTCTGTCAAAATTAATATATCATGGTATGAAACCCTAAAAGTAAAAGTAGCTATAGATAAATATTGTTACAAATCTGCTTAAATATGATATAATCTATAGCACAAATCCCCATAACAGAGAATTTTGAATCTCCGAATGAAAAGTTATTTCACTTCGGAAAAGATGTATGTTTGACACACGCACACCACTACCATACTTAATTTGACCTATAAATAACAAGCATTCTGTACCCTACCTGCTGATATAAGATTGACTGTCAAAAAAACCCTTACAAATTGACAGAAGCAGCTGAAACGCGAACTTGATCGTAATTTCTTATAACAAAGCAGTACACCAAGTTTCAATTATATATGGTGAAGGAGAATGAGTCTTGAAAACGCCTGAAACTCGAACTTGCTCTGTAATTTCTAACAACAAAGCAGTGTACCAATTCTCAGTTGAATATCTTGAAGGGCTACGAAAGAAATTGTGAAAAACATATTTTTTGTATTTCCTAAGTAGAAAGGGGATGTAACTACATAAAAAATTGACGAATACGCCTAAAACTCAAACTTGGTCCCTAACTTCTCATAACAAAGCAATGGAGCCATTCTCAGAAGAATATCTTGAAAGAATAATAATTTTCATATTTCACAAGTTGAAAGGGGGCATAACTCCATGATTTTCTCTTAACGGAGTGGGAAAAGTGTGGAAAGCTTATATTTTTGTATTTCTTAAGTTGAAAGGGGGCATATCTCTATCATACACCTGAAACTCGAACATGGGTCTGTAACTTATCATAACAAAGCAATGTACCAATTCTCAGTTGAATACCTTGAAGGATTACGAAAAAGTGCGGAAAACCAACTACGCACAGATGGACAGACGGAGTGCAAACTTATAATCCCACCCCCACCCACCGGTTTTGCCTGTAGGGGACAAATAATTGCCAGAGTTCATAAGATTTTACAGACGAACAACAAAAATGACAATCTTATTATCAATTTTGCTTCTCAGTACGTCTTTTGTGTTTACTTTTTATGCATCCTCCAGCAAATATTGTGTATATACTCGACAAACAACGGATATATGACAAGAGGCCTGTATAGCTGACCTGGAATTATTAGCCACTGGCACAACTGAACAAAATGAGATGAACAATGGAAAACTTTACCAATCTAATTTCTGTAGAGGTTTACCCAAGTTTTATTAAAATTTGCCCAGTGGTTAATAAAAAGTATTTTATATGATTTTCTCAGCAAATCCAAGATAGCTGCCAAACATGCTTAGTTTGATTGGTCTACAAGGGCCATAATTTTGAAGGTCTCAACCTCCCTTGAACAAACTTTAATGGCCCATAGTCCCTAATCATATTTCCCAAATTTCGGCCCCATCTATTCAGCGGTTCTGTAGAAGTCGTTTTCATGAACATAAGGTTATCCAAAATGGCTGCTGAAACATTTGGCCAATCAAGTTCACTTGAACAAAGTTGGTTCAGCTCGTGCCCTCGATATTTCATGAGATTTTAATCAATTGTCCAAGCGATTTCAGAGATTTTTAGAGGCGTTTCTAAAAATCGCCCAAAATCCAAGATGGCCACCGACCAAATTCCCCAATCAGCTTCCTTTGAACAAACTTGGATCTTAATGCCATAAGGATGCTCCCTGCCCAATATAACTGAAATTGGGCCAGAGGTTCTCGAGAAGACATTTTAAATTTCCACTTGCTTTAGCATGTTTAGTATCGTAATTTTTGGTGGGAAAAAGATGCAAAATGGACACCTAATCCTTTATTCAACAGTTTCTAATGTGGAAATTTGAAATCCGCATATCCAAAAATCTATATAATACCAATTTCAGCTTCAAAATCTATCAAATAAAAGAATCCAATATGGCCACCACATATTGATTGGTCCATGGCAGCCATGTTTTTTTACTTATCAACTTCCCTTGAACAAGAGTTCATGGCCTTTAGTGCCTATTCGATCCGTTTGACGGTTCTGGAAAAGAAGAGATTTTTGCGAAAAATAGGTCATCCAAGACGGTCACCAAACCATTTAGCCAATCAAGCTCCCTTGAATAAACTTGGTTTAGCTCTTGCCCTAGATGATATTTCACGAGTTTTGAATCGATCCAGAGATTTTGGAGATTAAAAAAATCGTTTGTATCGGCCAAAATCCAAGATAGCCATCGGCCAAATTGGCCAGTCAGCTTCCTTTGAATGAACTTGCATCCCTATCCCCTAAGGACATTTTCTACCAAATACATGAGGCCCAAGGGGGGGGGGGGCTGGCTGCCTTAGGTCTGTATCACTCACCTGGAATTATTGGCCACTGGCACAAACGAAGAAAATGAGATTACTAATCGAAAAAATTACCAATCTCATTTCTGTGAATGTTTAGCCAAGTTTTATTAAAATTGACCAAGTGGTTTTTATATGATTTTCTCAGAAATTTCCAGAAAATCCAAGACACGCTAAATGTTAATTGATCAACAGTGGCTATGTTGTTTTATGTATCAACTTTCCATGGACAAACTTTAACAGTCCTTAGCCCCTAATCATATCTCTCAAATTTCAGCCTAATCTGGAACTGTGGTACTGGAAAATAAGTCGCTGTCAGGAAAACTAGGTCATCCAAGATGGCCACCAAATTTCTTGGCCAATCAAGTTCCCTTGAACAAACTTGGATCAGCTCTTGCACTAGATAATATTTCATGAGTTTTGAATCGATACCCCAAGCGGTTTTTTTCAAAAAATTGGTTTGAACAAACATGGATCGCTATGCCCTAAGGATGCATTCTGCCAAATATACTTGAAATCGGCCAAGTGGTTCACTGGAAGAACACATTTTCAATTTCCCATTGCTTTAGTATGGAGGTTTTTGGCAGGCAAATGATCAAAGATGGCTGCCATGCTGTGGTAAATTTGATAACACCTAGATAAAACCAATTTCGGCTTCAAAATCCATCAAATAAGAAAATCCAATATGGCCGTCAAACACGCTACATTTTGATTGGTCAACTTTCCGTGAACATATGTTAATGGCCCTTGGTCCCCAATCATATATCTAAAATTTTGGTCCGATCCGTTCAGCGGTTCTGGAGAAGTACTTTTTGCGAAGATAAGTTCCCTTGAACAAAGTTGATTTAGCCGAGGCCCTAGATGATGTTTCATGATTCTTGAATCGATCCGCTAAGCGGTGTTGGAGATTTTTAGTTTCTAAAAATCGGTCAAAAACAAACTTGGTTCAGCTCTTGCCCTAGATGATATTTCAGGAGTTTTGAATCAATCCCCGAAGCAGTTTTAGAGAAGATTTTTAAAGACATTTCTAAATATTGGCCAAAATACAAGATGTCGCCGGCCGATCGGCTTCGTTTGAACAACCTTGGCTCTCTATGCCCTAAGGATGCTTTATGCCAAATATACTTGGTTCTCTGGAAGATAGAAGATCAAAGATGGCCTTTTATCTGACAGTTTCGAAAATGGCAAATTTGAAATCAGAATACTAAAAAAACGATATAAAACCAATTTCGGCTTCAAAATCCATCAAATAAAAATATCCAATATGGCCACCAAATATGCTACATTTTGACTGGTCCATGGCGGCCATGAATCAGCTTCCCTTGAACAAACTTTAATGACCTTTAGGCCATAATCGTATATGCCAAATTTCGGGCCAATCTGTTCTGCAGGTCGTTTTCGCGAATACTAGGTCATCCAAGATGGCCGCCGAACCATCTGGCCAATCAAGTTCCCGTGAACAAAGTTGGTTCAACTGTGGCCCTAGATCATGTTTCATGATTCTTAAATCGATCCGCCAAGCGGTTTCAGATATTTTTTAAGAAGTTTCTAAAAATCGGTAAAAAATCCAAGATGGCCGTACCATCTCGCCAATAAAGTTCCCTCGAACAAAGTTGGTTCAACTGTGGCCCTAGATGATGGTTCACGTGTCTTGAATCGATCCACCAAGCGTTTTTTTAATAAGATTTTTAAGTTTCTAAAAATCGGCAAAAAATCCGGTTGCCAGCCAAATGGTGTAGTTCGGATCGACTGGTCGGGTGCCAGCCATACCAGCTAAACTGGGTACACGCCACCCGTCCTGGATTCGTTCCCTGAACACACACCCCTGGGTAGAGCCATAAGCGTATGTGGGCCTATGAGAGAGATTGCGTTGCGATAATTGGTTGGAGCCTGCGCCTGTGACGTCACGAGGAGTATAAAAGGAGACGCGTTCCAGAGATCGAGAGCGTCGAACAGGTTGAACCTGTACTAGCTGCGATCGACCGATATTACGCATATAACTTCACTTTCTGTCAGTTTCTCCCGTAGCTAGCAGTCAGCCAACCCACCGCACTAAAAACTATTTTGTAACTCCCTACTTGCGGGAGCAATTTGGAACTTTCTGATTATCGTTCACGAGTATCAAGATCTACTTCAGAACACAAACTTGCGGTGAGGCCTTTACGGCCTGAATATGTGATTCTACAGATGTAGAGGCAGGATGTTCTTTGATGGATGACTCGCCGGATCTGCCGGCCATGCCTAAGTGGTATTTCAACTGCCACCGCACTAATGTCGTGTAGGCTCTTCTAACTCTCGACCGCAGCAAGTAAACTCTGCCCGGTGCGTCTTCAGAGCTGGCTGATGTACCCAGCACCGTCATGCTTTGTTTTGTATCTTCATTTGCATCTGACAAGCCCCCCCTTGTGATCGGCTTGTTGTCGGTGTACGGGAACTTTCTTCACGGCAGTAGTACTATCGTATCTTTTGCTGACTGCTCGTTAGACATCCTATTAGGCTTAGTACTGAGCGATGTACTCCCGCCATGAGTGTTCTTGCGGGAATCTTGTTTGCGGACAACAGCTTGCGGGAACCAACCTGCGGGAACTTGCCAGCTTCTTGGGAATGCATCAACGCACGTCAACTACGGAATGACATACCAATTTCAGTAACACGGTAGACTAACTTAAGAATGACTACCGAGTATTCAAGTAACTATACTTCACATTTTAATTATTTCGCTATATGTACTTCTCTAATTATATTGTATCCGTAAGAACGGTTCCGATGAGTAAAAGGTACCGTAACAGTCTTAGGACCGCTAGTTATAATTTCTATATTTGTTTATAGTTATTCTCATTTTCTGTAAGGTGTTTTACTAACCGCACCCGTAGTAAGTTCGTTAACCTGTGCTAAAATATATAATTCTGATAATATTACACTGTATTGATTGTTCTGGTTAGTTTATATATGTATATGGCCAGTAGCCATCAGTTCATATGTTTTGTTTATTCATAGAAAATATAGGACTGCAGTGCACGTAGGAAACATGATACAGCAACACTTATATATGCAGCACTTTCTCCCGCCACCAAAAATTTTTCACTGAGGTCGCTGTCCGTGCTATAACTCTGTTTAGCCCAGCATGCTACCGACTAAACCGTTTCTATTCAGTTCGATAGGATAGGTTTAATATGATTAGAGACACTTTCTTCATTAAGAAATCTGTAGTATATTCTTCTCTTCCGGCAGTGCGATAATCTAGCACCGCACTCCGGTAAGATTCATAACTCCAAGATTTTGTCT
Organism: Chaetoderma sp. LZ-2023a; assembly: GCA_034401795.1. Lineage (NCBI taxonomy): Eukaryota > Metazoa > Mollusca > Caudofoveata > Chaetodermatida > Chaetodermatidae > Chaetoderma > Chaetoderma sp. LZ-2023a. Next base: position 124,591,178 of record CM067369.1, read on the forward strand.
CTCTTCATGCTCCACTCAGCCTTGTGGCTTCTTAATTGTTTGGATGTCCCTATCCGCACCATGGGCTGATCCGACTCTGGGAAACTATTGGGGTTTCCAAGCGGTGATGGCCAGAGTGTGGGATCACACACATTCCCTCCGTATCTTCGGATACTTAGTAGTTAGCATTTCTGCCAATGTAGGAAAGCACTGCGAAAACATATCTTAATTATTATTCTATTTACTGAACCATCTCCCACACCACAGTGCAAAACTGGGCAACTTGTATACAAACCTAAAACAGGTAAAACGGTTAGTTTCATAGAACCTGGTGACGGGCAAGATACGTATCCCCATCGAATTCTATAAGAATGTCTGGGCATGATATTTAGATCTGCCACACCCTTACGGGAAGGACATTTACGGTGGGTATTCGTCTCTCTCACCCCCACCATAACGATAGAACAATTGTCTAATAATGCTTACGTGAAAAGTAACCTATGTCTTGTAACGTTTTATGTGGTTACGGGGCGGGATGTCCAGATTCTTATCCAGTTCGGAGATCTTACTACGTAACATGTATGAGCGCTGTCTTTAGTATTGATGTCTTAGGGCATCCGTTCTCAGTGACACCCGTGTCTAATAGCTAGGTAGATACCAGCCAGTTGCGGCCAAAAATAGTTCTTGTTTTGAAAACAACTAAAAGCTAATTAAGCAAAGCAGAAGGCCCGCATAAATAAAAGCGGCAACTACTAATTCAGCATACTAAGAATTATATAAGACGGTAACGGTAGAATTCACCGGGAATCGCTCGCCCCGTCTTCACGTAAAACAGCACGCAACCCTATAGTCATAACCTCACTAGGTATGGTCTTTTCTTTCCTAAACATTTTTAGTTGAAATATTAGAGTGGGCCCATTTTTGCCTACTACTTTTCTCCCGCTTGGAGCAGTGGCGACACCTTCCCGAGATGGAGGCCCGCGCGAGGCAATTGCCTCTTGCAAGGATTCAGCGACGACGGTCCATGCCAGGATAATACTCACTAAGGGTAGTGCCCGCGTGAAGCACCTAACTTTTCATCCGAGATAACCGTCTTCCTTTCAGCTTAGAGGTATAATAACTTATATTAAGTCTCGTGTACGGGCGCCTCCCTTGTGGGGATACCGCTGCGGACCTACGAGTCTGTGTGGTACCTCCAGGAGCCCCATGTTTAAAAGTTCATCTACCTGTCTCTATGTCTCGTATATGCTCTTATTGTAGTTTTATCTAGCATATTATAATTGTTTAGGTAAACTCATTGTATAGACTTGTATTTTTAGGTTACCAAATCAAATCTTGTAAGTCGATAGATCACGAAATTGCTATGGACAGGCATACTGGTGACACAAATTCTTGGGATGAGACAGTTGTGTTTAATGTTCGCGATGATGGTCGCACGGCCCCACCGGAACGATTGAGTTCCACCGGCCTTAGGAGCCGGTTTTTGTTACCCGCAGGGCAGCCTCGTACACGGTCTGTCTCCCCGAGACCGGATGCTAACCAGTGTCATCACTCGTCGTGCACTTGCGGTGAGGCGAGTCGACATAATACACCGGAACGGCCCGACACTACCCGGCCAGCTACAAGTGGCGCCTGATGTGGGGCTCGAAGAACATCATTAACCACACGCAGCGAACTCACGCCCACACCATACAGTGAGCTTAGTTCAATACCGTCTCCATTTAGCGACAACTCCCTCGATCAAGAGGTAGTGCACTACGATGGATTTTCGGCTCATATGCTCACCGACTATGCCAGAAATTCAGCGGAATCAACAACCCTGCACTATAAGTCTATAACCTGTTTTCGCCTGTTAGCGACGGCACCTTTCGAGATGCCTTACAAGCGGGAACAGAGTTCAGAACAATATCGGACGTCCGCGACAGGCCACCACCAACAGGGCTGAATCGTGGATGACCCAGACAAACACCCGAGTATGGGCATCTCAACAGCCCTTCAGACTACTATCGTTCACCCGTGTCATCTGCGGAAGCTGTATGGCCGGGTATAATCCAAAATATAGACAACCCCCCGCACCGCCCCCCCCCCCCCCTAGTGCAACAATATATTCAAGGGGAACACCCCAGCTTCAGCGGGAGGAATCGGCACCACCGTTTCACTGGTATATTAGTCACGCAACACATCATGACCGTCAGCCGACTACACCACCACCATATCAGGAATATCAGTCCTCACCTCGGGGAGAACAACCGCGCAATCTTCACAACAATCCGCCTCCCGCCCATAGACCCATGCCGGTCTATGGCTCTACAAACGGGGCGGACACATTGAATTGGAGTATGCGTGTCCTAGCTCCTCTGCATCGATGGGAAAAACCAACACCACCACCACCTGCACCACAACCAGCCTCCACATATTCATCAGATTCCCAGATACCCGCACCACCTGGATTTCAGCCGCTTCATTCTTCCCGCGGTCTTGGCCGAGTCCTCCTCCCTCCCGAGTTTAGTGAGGAGAATGACTGGACCAATTATAAAATACAGTTGGAGATCATAAGTCGGACTAACCGCTGGAATGATCAGCAAATGGGTGAATATCTCGCCGCAAAGCTTTCCGGAAAAGCCCTCAAGTTCTTGCCGATCTGGGAACTGACTAGACACCCACCTACACACAATTGGAACGAGCATTGATGGAGCGATTTGGCGACAGCCCTCTGAGAAACCAGTCGTCTTCAATTTAAGAACCTCTGACGATGCATGGGAGAAACTCTTCCCGAGGCTAGTAACCCACGCATATCCGAGCACCAATACAGAAGGCGTGATCCATTTGCATCTTGACACTTTTATCGATGCATTGAGCGGTGAACCCGCCCTGAAAGAAAAGCTATTTCTAGGCGACCACGGGAGTTTGGCCCAATTAACGGCAACCGCGGTTCGCATAGAGAACTCTCTGGAGCAGGAAAGAATAACCGATGCCAACTCCATCCTATCAACGAGAGAGAGGGTGCAGCTATCGCCCCGCCCGATAATGCTCCCCCCAGTTCATCTACACCAACAGAACAGACATCACCACCACCAGGTATACAGAATTCCAATCAGAATCAAGCGCCTGGAGGAAGGGGGCGTGCCCGTAAAGGAAACTCCAACGGGGGCCCCGGGCGTGGGAACCAGCGAAACAACAACAATAACGGCAACATGAGAGAACGGATAGACGAGATTAATAAACAAATCTCAGCACTCACCAATTTAGTTACGACACTTAGCACCAACCTCGCCCCCACGCAGTTTAGGACAACAAACACCACCACCACCGAACACCTGTTTCGGATGCGGTCAGCCAGGCCATTGGAGGGAGCGTTGTCCTAACCGACGCCTGCACCTGACCGCAGCACACCGCAACCAAAGCAGCAGTCAAACTCCTAAGGGCACCGAATTACACCGAGCCACCTCGGTACCCGTATCCGCCTCCCGGCTCAACTGCGGCCTTCGTACAACAATGTTCCGTGGCCAACTATTATCCACCAGAAACAGCTTTCACACCGACACCCAAATGCACGGCTTCACACATGTCAATGCCTACGTTGCCTCCCCCATCCGCAGCAATGACATCCCCCTCTTTTTCCGCACACAAGCCTTCTTTCCTATGTAAAACGGCAGTGGTAGGTTGTAGCACCTCCGCTGAAACGATGTTTTTGCAAGCACCACGTCCCGCCATCAAGACACTAAATTCTCGGTGTCCTTTGGTGGTATGCAGAACACCACCTCATCCAACATCAACTCCCGCATCCACAGACAGTAGCGACTCCGGAGAGACGATTCACTCCGCTTCATGAATTCGCAAGTGCCGACATAGACGGAGAAACACACGTCCTTGGCAATATCACTGTTTCTTCTGTGCTTCACCAAAACATCCCATGAAGCATTGCAAAAAATGGCTTGCACAGGTGTAGATTATCCGTCATCCCGTGTGCACTGCTGTCTACACCAATACAGCCTACACAGAGACGGCAACAACACCACCACCATTGCTACCCCAAGCTCTGCCTTCACCGCAGCCTTCACACCAGCAGCGACGGCGAACCGGCCCTTTCCTTACTCAGCCATCCACAACATTACAAGAAACCATACGGAAACAGTCAGAGTACATACAGAGTGATGCCGCTCCGATGCCATTGTCGCAGACAGCATCATTGGAAACACTTCCACAGGTACACCGCAAAGTAACATACAAATGTGCCTGTCTGTTTAGTGGCGTTTCTACCAGCGCCACTGTCGACACCGGTGCTTCCATCACAGTATTTAACAAGCGCTTATATGAGAGCATCCCTCCTCATAAGAAGCCTCCCCTTAAGCCTACAAACATTTACCTACAGACGGCTAAGGGAGCGGATGTGCCCATAGCCGGTGTAGTCAATTTAGTTATCCAAATAGAGGAGATGCAATTCATCCAGCGAGTTGTCATCGCCTCTATTCATAACAATGCCCTACTTGGCTCTGATTTCCTCAGTGCTAGCGAAGCCATCATACACTGCAGACAACAAGAACTCGACATACACGGCCGACGAATACCTCTCGGACCGGCATCGTCATTATACGATACGTGTGCTGTAATACTATCAAGTACAGCTACAGTTGAGCCGGGACAGGAACAGATCTTATGGGCCACCGCACCACAGTTAGGAAGCAACACACACATCGCCATGCTGGAACCCGATCCTGATTATATGATCGCTCACAATGCGCAAGTCCCAGCATAATAGTAGACACTACTAATAAGGAACAAATACCTTTTAGAGTGTTTAATGGTACTGCAGATCCCATCACTCTGGAACCCGGAGTACGCTGCGGCAATTTAGTGGACATAATCTCATTGGAATTAACTGCACTTGCTGACACACCACCACAGATCACTGATTTACCCGAACATTTACATGATTTGCATCTACGTGCCACAGTTGGATTATAGCAATCACAGAAACGAGAAATTCGGAAACTACTACATAAAAATCGCGATAGTTTTTCCTCCGGAGACATGGATCTCGGAGAAACTCATCTCATACGACACTCCATCAACACAGGCAATAATTGCACCGTACGACAACCGGTACGACGTCTACCCGTTCATAAGGAAGTGGAAGCACACCAACAAGTGAACGACATGTTGCGGACTGGTATTATTGAACCCTCAGCATCTCCATGGGCTAGCCCTATAGTGCTAGCCAGCAAAAAGGACAGAACCTTGCGTTTTTGTATTGACTACCGCCGCCTTATTGATCTTAGTGTTAAGGACGCCTATCCGTTACCACGGACAGATCAGGCCTTGGATTCCTTGTCCTGAGCCAAGTGGTTTTGTACCCTTCACTTGGCTAGCGGTTACTGGCAAGTAGCCATGGATGAAGCTGACATGGAAAAGACCGCATTCGTTTGTAGGGATGGCCTTTTCCAATTCCGCAAGATGCCCTACGGTTTGTGCAACGCTCCCGGAACTTTTGAATGCCTCATTGAGCAGGTATTAACCACCCTGCAATGGGAAATCTGTCTCTGTTACATCGACGTAATAGTCCTCGGACCCACGTTTGAGCAAACCGTAATAAATTTGGGCACCGTGCTTTCACGATTCCGCACGGCCAATTTCAAACTCAAACCGAAGAAATGTCATCTCTTTAGACAGAGCGTTGAGTTCCTGGGACCCGTCATATCCGGTGATGGAGTGGCTGGGCATCTGGCCATGGAAAGGACTGTTGCCCGTATCAAATTGAGATTCCACTGGATCGGGATTCGCGATAGTATCAAGGCATGGGTTGCCAAATGTATCCCATGCCAAAGACATATCGGTGGTTGGTGTTGGCCAACACCATATTGCACCATTGCAAATTAAGATTGTTGGTGCACCGTGGGAGCGAGTGGCTATCGACGTGCTCGGACCCTTGAATACGACGGATGATGGAAATAAGTACATCCTCGTATTACAAGATTATTTTACGAAGTGGGTAGAAGCATTTGCTCTGCCAGACCAAGAGGCATCCACTGTAGTGGAGGTCATGGCCAGCAATGTGTTCTGCTGCTTTGGTATGCCTTATGAGTTACACTCCGATCAAGGGAGTAATTTTGAGAGCCGGCTCATATCAGAGCTCTGCAAATTGTTCCATATCGTCAAGACAAGGACAACTCCATATCACCCCCGGAGTGACGGGATGGTAGAGAGATTCAATAGAACTCTCGCGGAGACGCTTACTAAGGAAACACGCCTTGAATGTAGAGATTGGGATCTATGGCTCCCGTATGTACTCATGGCTTACCGCACTTCAGTACATTCCAGCACGGGCTACACCACTGCTCAGTTAATGTTAGACCGTGAATTAGCCTTACCCCTGGATCTGACTATGCCTCGAATACCAGGAGAGAAAAATTCACCATCTCTATGTCGAACTCTTGCGGCAGAGGATAGAGCAAGCCCATAAGTTAGTGAGAGAAACCGTATCCACTGCACAACGGCGGCAAAAGACATGGCACGACCGGAGGGTGCATGGAGATCCGTATGAAGCAGGAAGAATGGTTTGGGTACACGATTCATGACGATCTGCAAACATGCCAAGTCAACTGAGTTACCAGTGGAAAGGCCTCTATGTGGTAGTAGGTAAGACGTCGGACGTGACCTACCGTATACGTGCTTCGGATGGCCTGACCTCAGTCATCCACTTCGATCGACTTAAACCATGTGTCAGTGACGACCCAGCACCGGTTCCCAGACAGATATTCCTACAGAAATTAGTATTCCCACAGTTAATGCAGAGTACTGCGGTGCCAGTTCAGCCCCAGTTCTACCAAGCCAGAACATGGGTGAACAAGCGGTTAATGATGACGAGATACGTACTCGCCCTCTCCCTCCTCAGCGCGGGTCTACTCGATCTGGGAAGTCGTATCTGAAGAATTTTGTGTTTGTTTTGTCCAAGGGACCGGATGGAAAAGTTGTTCCTCCGATCTCTTCCCATTCCCACCCACTTCATGCTATGCCCCCCTAGGGTTGCATGATTTTTCGATTATTCGATTAATCGCGATTATATTATTCAAAATCATCGTGGACGATTATAAAATGAAATAATCGTATAATCGCCATGTTGAAATTTTTGTCAAGACACTTTTACGCTTGTGAAACTCTGCTCGCGTTACACAAAGCATGGAAACAAACATCCGGCTATCAGCCGAATGTGTGAATGATTAAATAAACTAAATAAATAAATAACTGATTTGTTTGTATTGACTCATGATTAGTTTTAGATGAATAAAGATTGTTCACTTGGTCGCTATTTGTCATTGTTGTTGTAATCACACACGCTTATCCCGCGTTCCACATTCTCTGAATAGCTATGCGTTAACGGTTTTCCCCCAAATAAAGTCCTAGAACTGATACCACGGATATTCAACGCATTTTCTCACTTAAAAATTCTCACCGCCTACGCCTGTTTAATGCATACCTCAAAACATCACCGGGGAAGTGAAATTATTTGAATTGAGCGCCTAAATATTGCGTATCCTTTAATAAAGGTTGTTTATACATCAAAATTATTCCACAATTTGATATAAAATGGCGTCGTGAAAAAAAATACAAATCACGTGATTCGCCTCCAATTGAAGTTTATTTTAGAGCGAGTACTCGGATATAAATATTCTGGAATCGGGGACTCGGAACTTGGGAATTTCTATATATTATCATTGCGCGATAGGAACTGATCTGAATAACGGGCACCCGTTTGATAAACTCCCGTTAGCGTATAATATCTCGCGAGAACACGCCGCCTCCCATCCAAAAAAAGAGCCGCTGGCTCACCAACTTAAGAAGCCGGCTATATTGTCGTTCGTAATAATTCAATTTGGATCATTTAATGTTGATCGGCGTTACAAAATTGATGCACATTTTCTCCCATACTTGTTTGGTCTTAAAATATATTTATAAGGAAGCTATTTAATCACGCCAAGACTGTTTTAAGCGCATTTTAACTACAAAAGTGTGGAATAAACTGTATTATATCGTGAACATATGTGGCCTACTATTAGTATTAATCTAATAGGTGGTCGAGATTTACAAATCCGAGGTCTGTATTGACTTCTAGAGGGGCCGGAAATGTATCAGGGCAGAGATCGGTCTGAAGTAGACACACCCTGTGACACGATTGTTATTATTATACACGCTATTCTTACAAATTATCTGCTGAGTTAGGGGGTGGGCTTCTAATACAGAGTTTTGCCGTTTTGAAACTGCTAAGAAATCATTGGAGCTCAATGCCAAAGTTATAGGGTGGACTTCTATTTGAGCATAGGCTACAATTAAACGAAATATGGTACCTTCCGTTTTCCGTCTAGAAAAATCTTGATACATTCCTTTGTTTGCAAGCAGCAACTGGCGTATTCTGTCCATGTATGTATACCCATGTGCCTAACCCATAATCTTACAATCTGCAGTAGCATAATAACGTTCTCTAAGCAGCATTGACGGAGTTAATATAGTTCATGATTAATCGTATGATCGCGATTATTTTTCTTAAATGATCGCGATTATGAAAAGTGAATAATCATGCAACCCTATGCCCCCCATCATAGAATTACCACAAGCGGAAGCTGAGGCTGACCCAAGCCATGCTTCCTGTGGGGTGGAACATATGGTGAATAGCATGGAAGTGAAGAGGCTGGATGAAGCTTTAGCGTGTCTAGAACCGCAGAAACATACAAGGTGTACCCGACCAACTCCCGAAATCGTGAAACCACGCCCCACCCACCCAAGGGACACCCTCTCCTCGAGTCCCACCCCCGTCATCACTCCAACTCGCGTCCCTCATCTATGCACCAAGTTCGGACATCACCGGCCCAGTCCATTTCACACTCCACTCGTCGTCCACCCGCACCGCACCGACCACCGCCTGCTCAGCAGACTCTCAGCTCAAATTTTCCCGGTTTCTAAAAACTACGACAGGACACCAATCGTCGTGTAACGGGAGATGACCACATCCCCCTGTCCAAAGGCCACCCTATCCAATTGGCCTACCATACTCCCCCGTGAGCAGTCAGAACATCACACAACAGACAGAACGTCAACACCTACAAGAACACACCTGCCTTCAAGACTGGATACGTCAATTCATCATTGCGCGTACATCGCATACTTGCTCGGTTATACTCAGCATAACAGAGACATTCAACATCGGCAACAACAGCATTTAGCAGCACCTACCGGTATTAATTAAATCCTGATAGACATAAAAAAAATTCCCGCCACAAATTCCTCCCGCACAAATTATGGGAGAAATAATATCTCCTGCAGACTACACCTCCCGCAAATAACAACAGACGTGGCGTTCAACAGCGTGGAAAACTGGGATGCACCCACTTTGCTTATAACATCAGCATCATACAGCAGTCCGGACATCCCGACAACAGCATTATCATCAACAGACAACAGCCGACAAATCTCCCGCATACACCCTCTTATCCAGTTACAGGAGAACTGATCATGTAGATATAAGGAATGCACTACAGCCATTCACAGTACGCGTCACGGAAGGAACGTTTGTAACGCTCATCCCCCTTCCCTTTTCCCGACGTCGTACGGAAACATCTAAATCTACATACTTCATCTACACGTAATAACAGTCGATATTATTAAGAAAGCAGGATGCCCGCATTGTCGTCAGTCACGAGTAGGATTTTGCTACCGAAAAGTTAAATTCGACAATAGATTGATCAAAGTTACGACAGCATCCGATAGGTCATCTGCGCTCTAAAGTAACTCTGTCCCACCCAAGGGCTCGGCCATTAAAGAGTGAAATACCCTCAGGGTTCGATAAAGTTGACATTCACACCGCCACTCCCTCCTCACTCCCGCACCTGGCGGCCATAAACACGTCACCTTCACCACAGCGCAGGTATCATCCACAGATAACCAGTCACGCGTATCAGATTCAAATCACCAACATGTCAGAAACACGGACACTCACGTTGACTGTATTCACAATCTCTGAACGACGGCATTGTAAATTGTAAAAACTGTGGCACACACTTTTCGAGTTGTACTGTAATTTATCCATTATTAAATGGTACCAATATGTCTGGTCTAGGCCGGGACGGAGCTAGTTCTACCCACTGAGGAGAATGCCTGGCCAACCCTCCCGCTCGGAAAACACAGCTATTTTGACGGGATCAGTAACGTTGATCTACCACCTGAATAGATATGTTTAAACCACACATCAAATTACTTACAACTTTACTGTTCAATTTTTGATTAAGAACACAACTGCTTTACCATGCTACAAATCATTAGCGCACGGGCCGGTAAAGCCGCATCAAAAATCTGACAGTATAATCAAAAATTCTCTTCCTTGCATTCCAGTCTATAATCAACATGGGTTGCGAACTACCTATCACAGACACATACCAAGACGCATGTTAAAGAACTTGCGCAAATACGGGACATTATAAAGATCTTGATGTAACATATATATTTCTATCTCTCGCATCTACAACCGACTACAATAGGCCGGTCAGCTTTGTCTGAACAAACTTGGATCTATATGCCCTAAGACTGCTTCCTACCAAATATACCATTAAATTATGTATATAGGCCCCAATTTTTTGCTCAAATTGCATACTCTAAAAAGTTACTGCACACTATATGCAAGGGTAAATATTTTTGTCCTCTGAATTTTTCGTCAGAATCGCAAATTCAGAGCTAAAAAATGTGATTTTATAGATCGGAAATCAGTCGGGAATAACGATCGCATTCTATCATGTCTATAATGGTACTAACCCAACTGGATGGTTGAAATGTATTAATATTGTCTAAATATTGTGTTATACCTTTATTAAATACCATAGGAATCAAAATACATATGAGTGCACACCAGTTTGATCATTATGACAAATGATCAAATAAAACATCATTCAACTTTTTTACATCACCATTGTTTCCTGTAATTTATTCTAATTTATTTAGGGTTGGACATAGAGATATTTAAAATCCATAGACTGCTACCCAGACATGGTCATAAATGAGTTCAAATGAGTATGATAGAGCCGATGTTTTTCCAGGCGATCTACCTTTTATATATATCTAGAAAGGGATGTTACTCTAGCCTTCCTAAGTTCGATACAGAGATGTTTAAAATCCATAGATTGCTACCCAAATACAGCCATACAAGCATTCAAATGCGAGTGATAGAGCCGATGTTTTCCAAGGTAGAAAGGACGCGCAGTAAGTCAGTAATTCTTTTGTTACCAATTTTTGTTCACACGTCTCGATTTTACTGCACACTATATACGCAAACAAGGCTTTTTAAGGCCTATTCTGGGGCGCAGACTATACACGATAGCAGACTATCTTTGGGGATATACGATAATTGAAATCGGCCCAATGGTTCTCGAGAAGACATTAAAAAATTTCTATTACTTTACTATGGGAGTCTTTGCCGGGAAAGCAATCCAAGATGGCTGACAAGCTGTTGATCCGAGTTTTGAAAACGCTAAATTTGAAATCAGAATACCCAAAAACCTATATCAAACCAATTTTCGCACCAAAATCCATCAAATTAAAAATTCCAAAATAGTGCAGTAAGTAGAATTGGGCTCGGACCCGGAAAAAATTGATATCAAGCTAGTTTTGCTGTCGTTCGAAGCAGAATTTGTTGCTCTATATCATATCCAAAATCCGCAAAAATCCTTTTTGGGGAAATCTTACAAAATACATATGAGTGCACACTAGATTTTCGCAATCTTTGCGGTGTACCATACGCACAGAGGGGTCTCAGCACAAGAGGTTCATTGTTTTCTGAAAATTTATGGAGTATGCTATTTCCTGTCCATTATTTCCATACTAGCAATTGATTTGAGTACGCGACAAATTAATTGATGTAGCCAGTCATTCTCCAAAACTGTGCATATACCAACTATATGCATGTGTAATCTGTTTCCGGGATCACGCGTAACTTGTAACGCCGATGCCTTGCGATATGATCACTGCAAACTATTATGCCGACATGATATAGTTTACTCTGTGAACATTTAACCTAACTCATCAACAAAACATGTTAATATCCCACTGTAATTGCATTAATTTAATGATTTAGCAGTGGTGGACTGCTGTGTGGGTGGGGTGGTGTGGGGCGAGGGATGTTACTTCCAAGTCAGTGGCACGTCATGTGATTAATAAATAATTCATGAATTTACTACCGGTACTTTGATATTATTAGCAGAGCATGTGCTGAGGGGTGTGGGGATAGAGTGTTGGGATGCAGTGGCGGGGTAAAATACGATTTTGTGATCCTCTCTTAACAGAGCAACATCAATCGTGGTGGTGTGTTAGTGACTGGGTGTCCTACTATTCTGTGTGGTAAGAGAGAGAGAGAGAGAGAGAGAGAGAGAGAGAGAGAGAGAGAGAGAGAGAGAGAGAGAGAGAGAGAGAGAGAGAGAGAGAGAGAGAGAGAGAGAGAGAGAGAGAGAGAGAGAGAGAGAGAGAGAGAGAGAGAGAGAAAGAGAGAGAGAGAGACAGAGACAAACAGAGAGAGAGAGAGAGAGACTGCCCTTTCGTGACCAGATTCTTGCCGTGTGTAAACAAAGGAATGATGCATGGGGTCGTGAAGTTGAGGCAAAACTGCAACAGTGTTTCGACTTCGTTGCTGCTGAAGCAGTCTATCACAGATCTTGCCAGTCAATTTTCATGTCAGCAAAGGTCTTATCTACTACACATAGCCAAGACAAACCAATTGGTCGGCCTGAGAACCAGGAAATGCTGAAAGCATTTACTGAATTGTCTGAATAGCTGGAGTCTGGAGCACCTGCGGAATTGTACATATTGATGGATCTTCAAAGTGATCCTGTTAATAACCTTTCTTTTCAACCAGATTGTCACAGTGATTTGCTCGAGTCAGATTTTAATAGCGAATCATTTGATAGAGATCCTCAAAGTCAAGATGTTGGTAAGATTCTAGTTGAGACAGATCGTCACAGTGAAACTGATGGGAATGTGCCATTTGAGATGTATCCTAAATGTTAAACTGTTGCTAATGTTCTGGTCGAGTCAGATTTTCAAAATAAAATGGGGCTGGTGTGATATTGGAGATTGCATGTGAAACTGTTGATAATGTGTGGGTTAAAAATGTGAGAAGCGAAGCTCGTGCTAATTTGTTAAATAGTGTAGATGCCCATATTGATAATATTTTGAATGAAGAATTACATCTAAAGTCATACGAGGAATACATACAGTTGTGCGATCTATATGAGGGTGTTTTGCAGAAACAAGACACTATAGAGGATGCCACCAAATCTAAAGCACTGCAGAAATTACAAGAGTCAATGGATAAGTACAAATATATGCTTGTAACCAATTCGAGAACTGCTAAGTTGTGGCTTCAGTACATGACATACATTGACATGCTCAAACTATTTATAAGAGCCGAAAAGACAGGTGATTGGCATTTGCATCCTATTTCAGTCAGCAAGATGATCAACTTGTTTGCAGTGACCGGCCATAACAATTATGCAAAATCCACTTGTCTGTATTATCAACTTATGCTTGAATACCCACCCATGGTTACATGATAAGTTCATGATTCGTGGATATCACACAGCACGCACATCTGACAGATATTGGGCTGGACTCTGGAGTTAGACAGACCTTGTTATTGAGCAAGTAATGATGCGGAGCACAAGTCGAGGACGTTTGCCACGAGGATGAAGAATTACAGTCTGTTTGTGTCACCTGGGTCAACAGCATGCTATGACGTCTTTGACTAAACTTCAACGCATAACGCGCACGCAACATGTTGAGGTGGGAAAATCAAGATTCAACCATGACTTCCAAAACCTTCTCAGTGTTTATTGACTGGTATGATACCATTTGCCATAGATGAAGATCGGTTGCGATGCCTGACATCTGGCCGTGATCATGTTGGAATCAACTACGATCCATATGAAGCAGTTAAAGCCAAAATACAAAAGAAGTTTGACAACAAAGTTTCTGAAGCTTTGCTAAAGTAAGCTGATCAGGTTAAGATGCTAGTTAGTCTGCAAAAAAGCCTCACAGTAGGTCAACATGTAATTCATCTTGAGACAAGCAATCTGTTTTTGTCTTTGATGGCTATTGTGATGGACCATCAACTAAAGACCATGAGCATCAACAGAGATCAGAAAAGCCAGCTACATACGTGAAGATCAACGAGTCTACTGTGGTGCATGCAAGCTAGAATGTCTTTCCTGCAAATGAAGAAAATAAGAATCAATTTATATCCTTACTTGCACATTACCGTGCAGCTGAAAATCATAATGTATGCCAAGCAGTAGATCATGCGGATACATTGATAGTATCATCGGCCATAGAACTTGCATCTGTAAATAACCAGTCCGTGACAGTAGTAGCTGATGACACTGTCACACTGACATTCTTGTGCTCCTCTTGTACCATTTTAGAGCTGACCTATCAGACATATTTCTGAGATCCAAAGGAAAGAAAGGTCAAAGGAAAAGCCAGAAGCGTTGCAGTATCTGGGATGTATGTGCACATCTGGGCGATGAGATCGCATTGGCATACATGGGGTGGCTGTGACACATCTTCAGCTTTGCTCGGTCAAGGTAAAGCTGCTATTCTAAAGATGGTTACATATTCAGAAGCGATCCAGAAACTGAGTGATGAGTTTGGTACATATGACACTACACAAAAGGTGGTGAGGTAAGCGAGGTTTGGGTTGAAGCTACTGGTAATGCTTTATAGAGGGAAGTCGAGTGATACATTGAATGGGCTGGAGTACGTTTTGTACATGCGGATGGCAGAAATGAAGCGAGCAGCTGTCTACTCTTGTCTAAGAGCACACATTCAAATTGTACAATGGAAAAGCCTAATGCTAGGCACTCTTGATCCTACAGAATGGGGATGGAAGCTTGAACAACAGAAATTAACACCTGTGGCGACCGACTTAGAACGTGGACCACAAGACATCCTCAAAGTTATTCAGTGTAAGTACAAATCTTCTTCAAAAAATCCATGTGGAACAATGGTACGCTCATGTCGTAAAAATGGCCTTATGTCTCAGGTGTATTTCGGCACGTGGAAAATTGGTGAAGGCTGTATGAACATGGTAGAATGTATTGTTTATGATGCCGATAATGAAAGTGAATATGATAAAGAACAACTCAGATTTTGGAATCACCAATTTGCATGATTACTCCTTATAGGGTCCAACGTGTGCAGTTGGTGTATCCAGTACAGTACTTCTCCAGTTCTTTCCTGATATGAGTTTTATCAGTATCCTCTTTATCAGTATTCTCAGTGTCGTGAGGGAGAACTTGTACAATTTTGTAGGACACATTTTGTCCAGTATGACTGGGTAAATTAAAATGTTTTGCAGCAGGGGTATCTTTGTGTTTTTTAATATTCCTTAGATGTTCTTTCACTCGTACGTGGAACTCACGTTTTGTCTCCCCCACATACTGTTTGTGACATTGTGTGCATGTGAGTAGGTATATAACATTGCGTGTGTCGCAGTATGTTTTGACCGTACATCTATATTTTAGACCCGTGTGTGTGCTAGTGAATTCACATTTACTGTCCATATTCTTGCAGAAGAATGAATTTTTTCTTGTGCATGGATAGATTAGATTTTGGAAAGTTTTTCGTTGGAGGCCTAATTTGGCGGGAAACGCAAGTTTGGCAGTGACAAGTGTGTCTTTGAAAGTTGGATTCTTTCTGTAGCCAAACATTGGAGGGTTTGGGAATGTGCTTCTACATTTGGGACTACTATCTAGCAGTTCCCAGTTCTTTTTGATGATTTTGCTTGCTTTATGGCTTTGAGTGTGAAAGTCCATTATACATGGGCTAAGTGTGTTTATCTCCGTGTTTTTAACTTTGGGTATTAGTAGATCAACTCTTGAGCGTACACATGCTCCATGCCATGGAAACCCTTCTATGACGTCGTAATAGATGTCTATCTAAAAATGTTACACTGACCGTTACGTTTGCTCCTTTCCACGTTAAATGCATCAGTTAGCCAACAGCCTCATACTAACCTGTATGGAAATTTTTTAATGCAATAGGTGCAATGCACAATTTGCACAACGAACAGGGATTAGGAGGCACATAAGAGTAATACACGAACAGAGTGGCTTCTGGAGTTGCAGCTACTGCAAAATCAGCTTTACCTGCCTAGAGGAAGCCAGAAGCCACTGCGAGAATATCCATCTATTCTATAAAACTCAGATCAATGAGCTTGTCCGACAGGCAGTGGCACTAGAGCAATTAACATCAAAGATTACTTAAGCTTCAGGATACCTGTCCCCCCCCCCCCACCCACCCTGAGACTGACATTATCAGCTTCCAACACTACTACCACAGAAGCGTTGTCTGCACAGAGACAGGTATCACCAGAAGATAGCACACCAGCCACTGAACACCTCAACGAGGAACATACATCCAACCAAGCTTCAACACCCACAGGATCAATCTCGGCTGAACACCTTGCTGACAACGCCTGTGAACCATCACCACACACACACACGGCGGACAGTGGACCACTTCCACAAATCACAGCGGAAGAGGCTGACCAAATCCACACACAGTTCATAATCCATATACCCGAGGGGAGCATACCGTGCACCAGCAACACGACGCACTCTATTCGTTTCTGTACGTGGAAACCGGCCTAACAGAAACCGTAACCTACCAGGACTGGAACCACGCATAGTAACAGATCGGGGCACTGACCCATAGAGAAGTAAGACCAAATGCACCCACATTTACTCTTGACTCTTCAGACAGGATAAACTAAACCTGATTTCTATTTCTCTGATGAGTATAACCACACAAAGTATGAAATGCCATAAATCCAAATATTGCCACTTAAGGTTATCCAACAAAATGGACACCTATGTCTACCAAATGCTAATTATACGCCATAACTTCCCACCACACAGGGATATTATAGAACCACTTAAATATTCAGCCAAAGAAACATTCTTGGATACTGGGTACAATGCAGGGTCATTCCATACCAAATCACCCACAATATAAAAATCTTCCCGGGTGACCATCTCTTGATTTTTATTAAATTTCACCCAGATGCACATATATGGAAATGATGCCTGCATGCAAAATTTCATTATATTCTTAGTAAGTTACATTGCATGTGGTATGTAGATGTGAATACCTGTGATTGAGGCATTGATAATTGATAGTGCAATGTATAAATCAATGTATTTTTGGTTTGAAAGTGTTGATACATTAATTAACACTTCATTTTGTTTGGTTCGATTTCTGGAAAATAGGGTAGATATCGAACTTTATTTAAGGTTGAAGGAATTGAGCCACAAAGTTATAACTTGGTACATATACAGCTAATATATGTATGTTAATCATATGCAAAGCTCCTGATGATAGGTAATTGCCCACATGGGTAAACCATCCCTAATATAAAATTTTCGGATTTTTTGTTCTCATCTGTTATGTGGACACCTGCCACACTTTAATATTGTACCTGATTCACATAAGCTTTCTTCTACAGCAACACCTATATGTACATACTTCAAAACAACTTACATTTAGTGTTTGTGATATTTTGTTCTCATCTGTTATGTAGACACCTGCCACACTTTAATATTGTACTTGATTCACATAAGCTTTCTTCTACAGCAACACCTATATGTACATACTTCAAAAGAACTTACATTTAGTGTTTGTGATAAAGAGTCAGGTAGTACTGGTTCACTGAAATTTGATAAAAATTGTTTTTGAATGGATAAACGCCCAACTTTAGAGTCCTTCACATCTGGAACTGGCAGAGATATCCAGGAAATGCGTTCAGTTCCAGACTCCTCATGCATCAATTAGGTGGCACAGCAAATTCCAATATTAAGAAAGTTATCAGCGTTTAAAAATCCTTCCAAACCACTCACTGGATTCGCGAGTGCAAAAAAAAGTGCCACGCCCCCTAAAATCAATCGACCATAACTTCAAAACTGATTGGAATTTTGCAATGAAATTTTGCATGCAGGCATCATTTCCATATATGTGCATCTGGGTGAAATTTAATAAAAATCAGAGATGGTCACCTGGGGACCTCTAGGTGATTTGTCATGGAATGACCCTGCATATATAAATTTTATTATTTTCCGGTTACATCATAAGTTTTTTACGGTTACACCAACCTAGAAAACAACAATTAAAATTTCCGGTTACACCACTAATGACTTTAACGGTTACACACTCCCTGAAGTCAACAAAATTCCGGTTACCAACGAACTGAAAATTGGTAATTCCCGGTTACAAGATGTTAAATCCTGTTACAAAATCAACATTTCCGGTTACAAGCATGAGTTTCCGGTTACACGTAACCAGATTTTTTACTCGTCCCGCTTAAACCAAGGATAAACTGTAGCCGGCTCGAAAGTATAAAAGCAGGTGCAAAACACTGCACTGACATTCGGATTTCGATCTAACTGATCAAACATAAGAAATTCTTAAGACGCTTTCATGACCAGCCGAAACCTAAAGTGAATATGATACTTTGATAATTGGATAAAAATATGTATATACGATTCCTGAGTAACTCCTCTAAAGTTAATATGCACCTAACTATCAAATCTAAACGACCATTAAAATCTATCTCAACCAAAACATTAGCAACAGTTCCACTTTTACGTATTCAAGGATACATCTCAAACGATGTATTACCATATGTTATGTGTTTTTATCACTGAAATATCATTGTCTCAATTTCAAAATCACCATTCCTAAAGGTCTTGAGGATGTTGAAACTAATTTGACTGGCAGCTGTTGCTTCAAACTAGATTTTAAATATTCAATACAATATAGCACAGGTCTATAGTATTATGGAATTCTGAACATAGTAATTAGATCACAAATAATGTATCAAGTTTAGTTTCTCGGTTCGTATGTGTTACAGGTGCATATTCACACCAAAATTCTTGAAAATAAAATTATTACATTATAAACTTTTAGAAGTTTAAATTATGTGCCTAGATGTAAGGATACCAAATAAATCTTAGCATATTACATATTAATTAATATAATTTTTAAAGTTGTGAAATTGAATTAGACACAAGTTCGTAATTCAACTTGACAACTATAAAGATTATACTAATTTATATGATATGAAATCATCTTATCCTAAGATTAATCTCGTTTCATTTACATTTAGATACACAATTTAAGCCTCTAAAAGTACACAAATTTAGCAATTTTATCTTCAAGCATATGGTGTGAATATGCACTTTTAATTAACTACTTTACATATTAGTTATTTTAATTTATTTTAATTAGCTGATTGCTATATTTTTATTTTATCATATATGGTATATGACTCAAGTAATATAAAACAAGTTAGATAACAAATACATTCATGATGACAGATTAAATACTTTATACCAAACAAAGCTCGTTATACGCATATTAATTAACTAATTTGCATATTGTAAGATTTCCCCAAAACAGATTTTTGATATGTTATAGAGGATGAAATTCCAGTTCCAACGAGACCAAAACCAGCTTGATAGCAATTTTTTCCGGGTTAGGCTAGTCTTTTGGCTTCAACTACCGCACTAATATGGCAGCCAAACACACTACATTTTGATTGGCCCATGGTGGCCATGTTTTTGACAAATAACATTTCCGTGAACAAATTTCAATGGCCCTTAGTGCCTAATCATATCTCCCAAATTTCAACATGATCCGTTCAGCGGTTCTGGAGGTGTTTTTGCGAAAACTAGGTCATCCAAATTGGCCGCTAAACTATTTGGTCAATCAACTTCCCTTGAACAAACTTGGTTCATCGCTTTTGCCCTAGATGATAATTCATGAGTTTTGAATTGATCCCCATGCGGTCTTGAAGAGATTTTTAACAAAGTTTCTAAAAATCAGCCAAAAATCCAAGATGGCTGCTAGCCAAATTGACGGATCGGCTTCGTATGAGCAAACTTGAATCCCTAAGGATACTTCCCGCCAAATATAATTAAAATCAGTCCAGTGGGTCTTGAGAAGCCGTTTAAAGGAAAAGTTGACAGATGACGGAGGGTTGCCATGGCATTAGAGCAGGGCGGTAGTAACGTGAGGACCACGATATACCATGTACCGATACCGTGACCATTGACATTTCCAGATACATTACCTATTTCCACTTGTTTTATTTGCAATTTATTAGTTCAAGCATTTTCTCGCCGAACAAACACGCTAGAATAACAACATAGAATGTACAAACTGCATTCTATTCAAACACAACAATCTTCTCATAGCGACGTATCTGATTGGTGGTTCGTGAACTAGACCATGAGAAAATCCATTCGAAACGTATTTTCTCGCGACATTTTGTGCCTCTTTGTTGCCAGCGGGCAGCGTTGAAGTTGCAATTTTTTATTTTTCCAGGTTGTTTTAACGTATTTCTTTAATGGTTAGTTTCAGTTTAAGTAAGGACGCCTAAAAATTACATTGTCCTAATTTTTGCAATCCATTTTCCAACTGGCCATAATCAGGAATTTCGCAGAAATAGCCTTGGACACGCATTGTTCATGTGACGAATGACGAGTAACGCGTCTGCATATCGGGTACTCGTAATTATTAGCTTTGGAATCAGCTTACATTCATTGTCGCGTTATATGCATGGTGTATGACAGTTTTCTTGAGTAACTAAATACATGACTCCAACTGAGTTAAGAGGGTACAACCCTGGTTTTGTTTAAATACTGGCAGTGTTTGTCTGGACTCTGTTTAGCAACGCGCACGACTGCCAAATTAAAACTGACCATTTGCTCGTTTTGTGCCAAGTTAAGGAGTTATCATCCAGAAACTAATTTTCAAGATGGCCACCAGTGGCTGGCGCCCTTCTTGGATTTCGAAATCTCGATTTCTAGCATAATAGTCAGAACAATGCAGATTGAAAACAGCGCACTCCAATGTCAAATAGCGGATTATAGTTAGCGAGTTGAGCACACAATCTGACGACACCGCCAATATTCATGTAAATAATATTACATCGATAAAAAAGAGCTCCGCAAAAGGCGCATAATACCCAGCCATGATGACAAACCAATGAATCAGAAAATGTTTCTTTCTTCTTCAGACCCAGACCAGTCCTCACTTATGAAGTGTCAAAGCAATCTGTTAAATGGTCAAGGAGGTATCATCCAGAAACCAATTTTCAAGATGGTCACCGGACTGGCGGTCATATTGGATTTCGGATTATCATAAATTTCGATAGGTTTCTTCACCAGACATATTCCAACCACCCTAAGAAGTTATCCGATAAATGGTAACAGAGATATTATCCAGAAAGCAACTCAAGATGGCAGCCCATGGCTGGTGGCCATCCTGGAGTTCGGATCATTGTCAATCTCGACAGATTTCTTCTCAAGACCTGGTACAACCACCATATGAAATTTCAAAACGATTCGATAAACGGGAACAGAGTTATCATCCGGAAACTAATTTTCAAGATGGCCACCAGTAGCTGGCGGCCATCTTGGATAACGGATCATTGTTAATTTCGGTAGGTTTCTTCCCCAGACCTAGTCCAACTACTCTATGCAGTTTCAAAGCGATCCGATAAACGGTTAATGAGTTATCATCCGGAAACTAATTTTCAAGATGGCCACCGGTGGCTGGTGGCCATCTTCGATTTTTGGATCATTGCCAATTTCGATAGGTTTCTTCCCCAGTCCTAGTCCAACCACTCCATGAAGTTTCAAAGCGATCCGATAAACGGTAACGGAGCTATCATCCGGAAACCAATTTTCAAGATGGCCACCAGTGGCTGGCAGCCATCTTGGATTACAGATCATTGTCGATTTCGAGAGGTTTCTTCCCCATACCTAGTTCAACCACTTTATGAAGTTTCAAAGCGATCAGACAAATGGTTAAGGAGTTATCATCCGGAAACTAATTATCAAGATGGCCACCAGTGGCTGGTGCCCTTCTTGGATTTCGGATCATTGTCAAAATTGATAGGTTTCTTCCACAAACCTAGTCCAACCACTTTTCAAGTTTCAAAGCGATCCGATAAACGGCTAAGGAGTTATCATCCGGAAACTAATTTTCAAGATGGCCACCGGTGGCTGGCGGCCATCTTGGATATCGGATCATCGTAAATTTTGGTAGGTTTCTTCCCCAGACATAGTCCAACTACTCTTACATAATACCCTGCCAAATTCTTTGGCGGGGTATAAAAATAGTTACCTAATAAAATCGTGAAACTAAACATTCGCAATAGCCATAATGTTGATTTCACTCTATATCAGGAAGCAGACTAATTTATTTGACTATTTTAAGTGAGATGGAAGTGAAAACAATGGCTCTAATTTCGTGACATGCCACCTCACCCTCAAATGACGGTATACCGTGATACTGCAGTATTTTCCAATAGTACCACTATTGTCATGTAAATGTCAATACCGCCCAGCTCTACAGGGCATAAGCTCATCGGCCCAGTTGTTCTTGAGAAGTTGTTTAAAAGAAAAAGTTGACGGATGATCATAGACCAATTTTCAAGATGGTCGCCGGTGGCTGGTGGCCATCTTGGATTTCAGATCATCGTCAATGGCATAAGCTCACTTGGCCTTTCAAGCCAGGTGAACTAAACATCATTGTACACAGCACTCATACATAGAGCATGGTACCATACTATATAACACTTCATCTGTCTCATCACACAGTGCCCCAAGACTATTGTACTTGTCTGGCTGTGTGTGCATGCATGCATGCATGCATGCGTGTGTGTGTATGTATGTATGTCTTCCAGTGTGTCCATCATGACAACCAGAAGCTCTACCAAAATTTTTTTAACAAACTTGGATGGAATTTTACCCTTCGGTCCTGAATAATCTTCCAGTCACAATTCATCGAAAAGGGTGGGCAGGTGAGAATCAGGAATTCTTTGTATACATTCTAACCATTAGTGTTTACATTAGGTAAAATAGAATAACTAAAATATGGAATAGTCAAATCTTTTTAACAGCTATCACTGAATAATTACAACTTCAAACATAAAATTAACATTGTCTAACACCAAAATCTAGCAAATAATAAAAATAAATGGGCCCTGAGAATCATAAAAATCAACTTTACTAAATTGATCTGCAATATTATAAATGAGCATATAAAAGTCATATTGGATTTCATATTAGCACCAATTTTGATAGGGATCCTGCTGATAACATGCCCCATGGATATCCAAAGTTAAAAATCACAGGATGGATACAATCTACCAGTCACGTCTATGATGTCATAATCAATTATTTCACTTGCTAGCTGATCTCACAATTAGAATGATCTAGATAAGTCATGGAAATCAAAAGGTCTGTCACGAAGGTGTACAAGGTGTGTTTGATGAATTTAGATGTTTATAAAGATTCTGTTGAATATGTTAAAACTAATTTGACTGAGCTGCTGCTGCCGCAACATCAACCACTCAAATTGGTTTCAAAATCATCAAGAGCTTGCCTTGAAATTTAGATTCTGGGAATTCATATTTCAGTTTCAAATCGATTCCAACACAGGCAAAATGTGGGTGGAACTTAGTTAGGGCGGGGCATACCCAGACCTATAGTGATCCATCTATTGGTCACAGCTAGAGAGCTATCCCATGGCAACAGATTTTCAAGATAGCCGCCTGGCAGTTGAATAGTTCACAACCGGACCAATTTTTATTATATACATTAGGAAACGTCTTACCTGTACCCATAGAATTCCAGTAATTTTCTGACGGAGATACATAATTAGTACCAGGTGGTGCGACTGGAGCTTGACCTGTATAGCGGAAAAATGGGTTCTTGAGGTCTAGAGTATTGCAAGATCTACCACCATTGGTGCCAGGAATATTGAGTTCTATATCCACATCATAGCTTTGTCTGCAAATTGAGATATAATAGCATAAGATTGCCATATCAACCAACATAGAGAAGCACATTTTCAAAGTCAGAGACAAATGTACATATGTATACAGGCTGTTCAAACAACCGTAAACCTTTAACACTCAAACTTGTTAAAGAAAACAGATCAAGAGAATATTTTATAAATGGAATGACTGGCTCAGTTATCAAGCATGCCATTCCAGAGACAAATTTTAAAAATTCTCATCCTCTGCAAATGGACATTTCCCAGGACAAGTGCAGAAGCAATTTTTGGCCATCTTGCATGCTGAAGGACTAAACATCGGGCCGGTGTAAACTAAACTCTGCAACAGTCTTGAAGAATTTCCAAACTTGGTTATCATGCCAATTATTCCAATGATAAATTTTCAAAAATAGCCTTTTGGCCTGCAAATGGATATTCCTCAAGACCATTGCAGAAGCTGTTTTTTACCCGGCTTGACCATTTCACCAACGAATTCCCAATATCTAATTCTCAATGCTACCACACAGAAAAACTGCTGAATACTTTGAAATTTATTTGACTAAGCCGTTGCTGCCACTGATCAAATTAATTTCAAAATATTCAACAGACTTAAGTTTTATATCGTAAAGAATATATTTTTTCAGGATTTGTCGGTGGAATGGTTAAAGAATTCTTACATTTTATTTCCAAAAGACATGTATTATAAGAAGTGGCTCGTGCTAGAGATACATATAGCAGTGATTACATGTTTCAGCTAAGATTATACTCACCTATTATTACACCTAAGTAAAACTTTGCCCGTAACAGTATCACCCTGTTTGACGAGAAATGGCGTTTCTATAAGACACCGGACTTGGTACCAGTGAGTTAATGGTTCTGTTGGTGATGTTGACAACCAAACACATTCCCTACAAAATTAACATTATTTTTACAACTAATTGTTGTGATATACGTGGTTTTGTCAGCAAAAAAACAGCAAATTGGAGAAATTTTGACTTATTTCACTTAATAGTAAGTAGAATATTCCTCAGTGTTGATGTAAATCCAGTATTGCTTAATATCAGCTATCAGGGTTTTCATATTATTAGAAACATCTACACTGATCGTGAAATGTTACTTACCTCACAACCAATAGCACTATCCATTCCTAGCTATTTCTAGCAGAGTGCAGCCCAAGTTTTCGTTAAGTTGGAATGAATATATATACTTTGAATCCAGAATTATCAATTTAAAGGTAACTATATAGGTAAGCTGTTGAATATTTTGAAACTAATTTGACTGGGTGCCTTTGCCAACATCAAACAGTTAAATTAGCTTTAAAATATACAACAGAATGCTTATTCAATAGTAAATCCGTCAAAGAACCACAATTCATGCACTTGAGACTTTAATGTTCATAACAAAGCTGGATAGTATGGCATTATGTATTGTGAAGTCAGCCTACATGTGAGCTATTTGGTTATGATGTCATTAACTTGAGTGATATATTAGATACCCATATATCCATATATATATATATATATATATATATATATATATATATATATATATATATATATATATATATATTGATTTGACAGTATAATATAACAATCTTTAGTTATTGCAACTATTTATTTTTAACCTATAAATTCAATTAGTATCTGGATTTCAAAACAAGAGGCCCAAGGGGTCTGTATCGCTCACCTGGAACATAGGCATTTAAACTAGAAAGGTGACTGGCTATAAGTAGAGGTTCTGGAGTTGTTTTTGCGAAAACTAGGTCATCCAAGATGGCTATTAAACAAATTTGGACTTTTGCCCTAGATGATGTTTCACAAGTCTTGAATTGATTCCGCAAGCGGTTGTCGGAGATTTTTAAACGTTTCTAAAAATCAGGCGAAACCCAAGATGGCCACCGGCCAAATTGGCCGATCGGCTTCATTTGAACAAACTTGAATCTCTACACCGTAAGGATACTTCCTGTCAAATATAATTGAAATCGGCCCAGCAGTTCTCGAGAAGACATTTTAAATTTCCCATTTCTTTAGTACGGGAGCTTTTGGCGAAAAAATGATCCAAGATGGCTGCCAAACCATTTATCCGACAGTTTCGAAAATTGGAAATTTGAGATCAGAATAAACAAAAACATATATAAAACCAATTTCAACCCCAAAATCTGTCAAATTAAAAAATCCAATATGGCCGCCAAACACACCATATTTTGATTGGCTCACGGCGGCTATGGTTTTTTTATGGATCAACTTCCCTTGAACAAACTTTAATGGCCCTTAGTCCCTAATCATATCTTCCAAATTTTGGCCTGAGCCCTTCAGCGGTTCTGGAGTTGTTTTCGGGAAAACTAGGTCATCCAAGATGTCCGTTGAACCATTCGGTCAATCAAGTCATCTTGAACAAACTTCGCTTACATCTTTCCCTAGATGAGGTTTCATGGGTTTTGAATCGATTCCCCAAGAGAATTCGGAGAAACTTTTTCAAGACATTTCCTAAAATCGGCCGAAATCTAAGATGGCCGCGGCCAAATTAGCCGATCGGCTTCAATGAAACACACTTGGATCCCTATGCCCTAAGAATGCATCCTGCCGAATATAATTGAAATTGTCTAAGTGGTTCTTGAGAAGTCATTCAAAGGAAATCTGCCAAATTTCGGCCCGATCCCTTCAGCAGTTCTGGAGGTCATTTTCGCTAAAACTAGGTCAACCAAGATGGCCGCAGAACCATGGGACCAATCAAGCTCCGTTGAACAGACTTGGTTCAGCTGTTGCCGTAGATCATATTTCATGGGGTTTCCTTCAATCCACCAAGCGGTTTGGAAGATTTTTAAAGGCATTTATAACAAGAGGGCCAAGCGGCCTGTATCGCTCACCTGGACCCTAGGCATTTCAACTATAATGTTCATTAACAATAAGTAGAACTCTAATGAGTTGAGCAGACTTGTAACAAGAAAAGAGAGGCCATGTGTTTTTATGTATCAACTTCTCTTGAACAAACTTTAATGGCCCTGAGTCATCAGTATCATCTCCATATTTCGGGCCGATCATTTCAGCAGTTCTGGAGAAGTTGTATTCTCGAAAACTAGGTCATCCAAGATGGCCGCCGATTGAGTCCCAGTAGTTATCGAGAAGACATTTTAAATTTCCCATTGCTTTAGTATGGGAGCGTTTGGCAGGAAAATGATTCAAGATGGCTGCCAAACCGTTTATCCGACTGTTTCAAAAATTGCAAATTTGAGATCAGAATACACCGAAAAAAACATAAAACCAATTTCGGCCTCAAAATCCATCAAATAAAAAAAATCTAATATGGCCACCAAATACGCTATATTTTGATTGGCCCACGGCGGCTATGTTTTTTGGCGGTTCAACTTCCCATGAACAAACTTTGATGGCTCTTAGTCCCTAATCATATCTGCCAAATTTCGACCAGACCCGTTCAGCGGTTCTGGAGTTGTTTTCGCTAAAACTAGATCACCCAAGATGGCCGCCGAACCATTTTACCAATCAAGTTCCCTTGAACAAACTTGGTTCAGCTCTTGCCCTAGATCATATTTCATGGGGGTTGCATCAATCCCACAAGCGGTTTCAAATTTTTAAAGACGTTTCTAAAAATCGGCCAAAATCCAAGATGGCCACCGGCCCAATTGGTCGATCGACTTCCTTCAAACAAAATTGGATCTCTACGCCCTACAGATGCTTTCTGCCAAATATAACTGAAATCGGCATAGCAGTTCTCCAGAAGAAGACATTTTAAATTTCCCATTGCTTTAGTATGGGCGCCTTTGGCGGGAAAATAATCCAAGATGACCACCAAACCGGTTATCCGACAGTTTTGAAAATGGCAAATTTGAGCTCAGAATACCCAAAAACATATATAGAACCAATTTCGGCCTCAAAATCCATCAAATAAAAAAATCCAATATGGCCACCAAACACGCTTCATTTTGATTGGACCACGACGGCCATGTTTTT
The DNA here is from genome assembly GCA_034401795.1 of Chaetoderma sp. LZ-2023a. NCBI lineage: Eukaryota > Metazoa > Mollusca > Caudofoveata > Chaetodermatida > Chaetodermatidae > Chaetoderma > Chaetoderma sp. LZ-2023a. The sequence goes on from CM067369.1 coordinate 124,618,996, forward strand.
GGACGGATCAACTTCCCTTGAACAAATTTTAATGGCCCATAGTCCCTAATCATATCTCCCAAATTTCGGCCTGAGCCCTTCAGCGCTTCTGGAGGTCATTTTCTGGAAAACTAGGTCATCCAAGATGGCCGCTCAGCATCTTGAACAAACTTGGCTTACATCTTTCCCTAGATGAGGTTTCATGAGATTTGAATCGATTCCCCAAGAGGTATCGGAGATTTTTCAAGACATTTCCTAAAATCGGCTGAAATCCGAGATGGCCGCGGCCAAATTGGCCGATCGGCTTCATTTGAACAAACTTGGATCCCTATGCCCTAAGAATGCTTCCTGCGAATATAATTGAAATTGTCCAAGTGGTTCTTGAGAAGAAGTCGTTTAAAGGAAAAGTTGATGGACGGATGGATGCTGGACAGACGATGGACGGTCGCCATGGTATAAGCTCACTTGGCCATTCTGCCCAGGTGGGCTAAAAATTTGTCAAAATCCAAGATGGCTGCCGGCCAAATTGGCCGATCATCTCCGTTTGAACAAACTTGAATCGCTACACCCTAACGATGTTCCCTGCCAAATATAATTGAAATCGGACCAGCAGTTCTCGAGAAGACCGTTTAAATTTCCCATTGCTTTAGTATGGGAGATTTTGGTGGGAAAATGATCCAAGATGGCCACCAAACCATGCATCCGACAGTTTCGAAAATTGTAAATTTGTGTGATCAGAATACTCAAAAACATATTTAAAACCAATTTCAGCCTCAAAATCCATCAAATAAAAAAAATCCAATATGGCTGCCAAACAAGCTATATTTTGATTGGCCGGGTGCAGCCATGTTTTTTGACGGATAAACTTCCCTTGAACAACCTTTAATGGGCCTTAGTCCCTAATCATATCTGCCAAATTTCGGCCCGATCCCTTCAGCGGTTCTGGAGTTTTCACTAAAACTAGGTCAACCAAGATGGCAGCCGAACCATCTGACCAATCAAGTTCCCTTGAACAAACTTGGTTCAGCTCTTGCACTAGATCATATTTCATGAGGGTTGCATCAATACCCCCAAGTGGTTTTGGAGATTTTTTTAGACATTTCCTAAAATCAGCGAAAATCCAAGATGGCCGCCAGCCAAATTGCCCGATTGGCTTCCTTTGAACAAACCTGGACACCTATGCCATAAGGATGCTTCCTGCCAAATATAATTGAAATCAGCCCAGTAGTTCTTGAGAAGTCGTTTAAAGGAAAAGTAGACAAATGGACGATGGGCAGACGAACACACGACGGACGGTCGCCCTGGCATAAGCTCACTTGGCCATTCAGGCCAGGCGAGCTAATAATCAGAGGTAAAGTATTGCATGTTTAATTGCTTATTGATCAAGATCAGTCATGGAGAGCCAAAATGTTTGCTTAGTGAATGTTCATTTCGAGGCCAAGCAAAGTATATTTTGACGAGAAAGACTATGGCATGCATGTCAGGTCCTATGGGTTGGCATTTTGCAGCACACATGTGATCGCTGTCCCCCGGTGGATAACTTTTAGCTGCATTTGGGTCGTCTTAGAATAAGTTAGTATAGAGGAGAGTAGGGTTAGAGTTCAAGTTAAATAATATGTGGCAGTGGGGTTGGTGAGGAGCTGTGGGTGAAGTGTGGATGGAAGCAAGACAGGGACATCCCCGCATGGATAATGATTATGAATAAAGCTATGACTAGACAAAGGCACCAAAATGTATTATGATTGACAAGAGTTTCAGCTTGAAATGCCAAAGTACTTGCCAGAACAACATACCAATGGTAATACCAAATGGGCAGGCCCAATGCGCAGGATACATATCACACACAAATATTCAAAGATCAAATCACGTAAAAATATGGAGAAAATGTGAAAATCATAATCATTATAATACAGACTAGATGCATTGACAGTCTAGAACAAAACTAATGTTTTAATGAGATCTGATAAGCCTTTGATGAATTAAATGTCCATTGAATAACTGCAACATTCTTCTCATTCTTGGTACACACCGGACGCCTCACATCATTTGGAACGTTATGTCGAGATCCTCACCTTCACTCTGGCGTGACAAAAAATTATCATTGGGATGACTAGCTTGGCTAGCGAGCCAGTGATTCCAGTGGTAAATTTTCAGAAATGGTCTCATGGCCTGCAAATACACATTTCTCGAGATCAATACAGAGGACTGTTTTCGCTGACTTCACAATTTGAGTTACACTAATTAGACCAGAAGCTGTTGGCACAGGCAGCAACAAATTCCAGACAAATTAATTAAAAAATATTTTGTAAATTACAAACAATCTGTTGTATCTGATGTAAATTCATTGGAGATGTTGAAAAGTATATTTATATTTTATTGATACAAACCTTGAGCCCATGAATGAGACATCAAACCAGAATGCAAGTCCATGTAATAAGCCTGTCTGTAATATACTATATGATAGAGGTATGTCTATTATGTGTAAGTCTGCTTCAGGCGCCGTCTGAAAGTTGACTGTATGTTTCACAGACCGTGCCATGCATATTCTTATGTCAAATGTGTCCTGAAAGTAAGCAACCAGATTTAAAATACTGGCAATGGAATTTTAATGGGTGCCTTTTAAATATTTTGTCATCACTGAAAACAAGATGCCCACGAGTCTCACCTGGAACATTAAGCCTATCTGTAGGAAAGTTTGATAGGGGACCACCATAGGCCTTATCTCGCTAAATCTGGTTGAAATCGACACAATTGTTACTGTGTAGTTTTTACTGATTTTTCTGGAAATTTTCTGCATAAACCAAATTGACCGTAGAAAAAAATGAAACAATTAAATTTCTCCATTACATGTTTGGAGGTGTACCACCATATATGATCATTCCAGCAAAGTCAGGTTGAAATTGCTCAAGTGGTTAATGAGGTGGTCTTTTTAGCGATTTCCTAGACATGTCGAAAAATCCAAGATGGCAGCTGGAAAAATTGACCTAACAAATTTCTCATTACAAGTGTTGAATAATCGTACGATATGATCATTCTATAAAAGTTCTGTTGAAATAAAACCTATTGGATAAGGAAGCCTAGCGTTTTAAAGGATTTCCAGAAGATGTAAGAAAGCCCAATATGGCTGCTGGAAGTCGACTAAACAAAATCCTGGATAGTTGGGAAGCCTATCGCACTACAGTGTTTCAAGCGAAGTTTCATTGAAATCATGCAAGCGCTTAATGAGCAGTCTTCTAAAGAAAAGTTGATGGATGGACGAATGGACAGACAACCGCCATGGCAGAAGCTCACAAGGCCAGGTGAGCTAAAAATTTTTACAAAGTGTTAACAAAGTAGAAATTCACAATAAAATCCAAGATACATTTGTATCAATTTGATAAATTGAGATATGACTCACTAAATAATAACTATCTTCAGGTAAATTCTACCTCAAATTGACTGCACCCTCCGCCAAGAATCGTCAGAAAATTCTGAATTTGTGATAATTTTGTTTTATTTTTAGGTGAAATCCCCAGAAATCATTGTACTGGCAAGGACAGTACTCTATTGGCTGGTGAGATTAGTTTCTAACAATCAGCATTGAACGTTTTGCGGACAGCTTTAAAACACAGTTGGACAGCCACCCCCACCCCCATACAGACAACAACCGTTTTTGGCATATCTGGTGGTGTAACAACACTTCTGTTGGCATCCTGTGATGTCGCTGCTATGTATTCAATCATTATTTCTAGCTTATTTGGTACATTCTGGTAACACAGGGATTAATCCTTTAACAGTAACGATTGGTGACAAAAATAAAGTTTTAGTTGAAGTCCATTCGCAGGCAAAGAAGACTATTTTTGGAAATGTACTACTAGAATTACTGGCTCAGTTATCGAGCCAGTCATTCCAGTTGTACATCTAAAAAAAAAAAATCTATTAACTAGAAAACTGACAGTTCTCAAGACCACTGCACTGGCCAATGTTGGGTGGCTTGACCAGAAAATGGTTAATAATGAACCTAAAAGACTTTTTCAGTTAGACAATAATCAAAGCAATGGAGGAGTCCAGTTTCTCAGTCAATCACATGATGTCATAATTAACTACGTCACATGTAGGCTGACATCATAATCAATTACATCATGAATGATGCGATTTAGTCCATCATAAACGCTTAATAGTCTGTCAAGTTGTACGAATTGCATGTCCTTACCAGTTAATACAAATTCTGTTGACTATTTTGAAACTAATTTGACTGGACACTGTTGCTGCTTATAACAGCAGCCAGTCAAATTTGTTTCAAAAATCAAATGATCCCAGCATGGGCAAAGCATGGGTGAAGCTTAGCTAGAGATGGGCGTGGCATAGCCAAAACTGGATTCCTCTATTAGTATGAACTATACCTGATTAAAAATGACAGCCATATAAGTGAAGACTTGTTCAAAACTACATGTAATCCCTTCTCCTAAATGAGAATGAATAAATCACCAGAGTTATCTCCCTTAGTGCATATGTGATGATTAAACGGTTAGTTGAACTAAGTACCTTTATACAACCTAAGATCAGGAAGCTATAGTAAGCCACTGAGAGGACACGTCAAACTTATACATCTGTCAAATAACAAGAGCTCTGACAGCTCAGCAAAACCAGCTATGCATACCACAATGGGCTGTTTGAAGTACTCTTCAACGGCTGCATCACGTAAACTTGTTAAATCAACACCATGGAACGAAGGCTGATACCTGCGATTTAAAAAAAAAAAATTATATATATATATATATATATATATATATATATATATATATATACTGTATATTTGGGTCGATTATACACAGCTATAGATAATATGATCTCACAAAATTGATCCAAATCTATGCAGAGTTATACAGGTGCCTAACATCTTATTAACATGGCATGGACGAGATGCATTTTTACAATTTCCAATAAAGTGTTCATAAAATCTAACATTTTCACTCAAAAGATTGGCAATCAAAATTCTGATTAGAAGAGCTGAAGCTTTTGACCATAGAAACTGAGTTCTACTAGACAAATTTGTTTGAAATCCATAACGCAGCTAAGGAGGAGATGCGTTTTGACAATTTCTGATAAATTTGTCATAAAAGATTTTCAACCAAAAAAATGAGCAATCAAAATTCTGAATAGATGTTCCGAAGCTTAGAATCATAGCATCCTTCCAGCCAAATTTAGTTAAAATCAGTTAAACCATTAAGGAAATGAGATTTGACGGATGGACGACGGATGACAGATGACGGATGGATGGCCGCCATGGTTCGCACTTCGAGCCAGGTTAGCTAACATTACGCGAAAATCTGGTATTTATTGTTTTAAAATTCATATCGAACAGAGTAATTGCAAAAAAACAGCATCCATTATATTTACTTCACTCAATCAGCATCTAAGTATCATAATGTAACCAAGTCATCCCAAACTAAATCACAAGTGAACACAAATTTCCCACCAACAAATATAATGGCGGATGCATTTGCTGATTACGAATCTATGATATAGTGAAATTATTACTCAAACTGTTTTAAAAACATTATCTTCTTTACGTATTAACATATTAATTTGTGATATCCATGTTCGCGACATTACAAAATCTGTTTGTATTTTGGAGGCCTTCCAGTCTATTATATAGTTTAAGGGAATGCTTCCCATCACAAAAGAATTTAAGTTGGTCCACAACATATGACATGATCTACCACTTAATATCTCTGTCATTCAAGTAACTAGTTTTACATCTGATTCCGCTTTGGATTATTTTCTGTATTCTCTTCGAGACATTTAAAATATCTAACATGCCAAGACCATGTTCGCATTTCACTTTTGATAAAAAAAAAAAGTAAGCAAACACGTGTTACTTTGAATGGGTTTAATTCAGAGATGAAAGTGGGCAAAGGAAAAAATCCTGAAAATATCAATGTCGCCATTTCTGAGCAGGAGGCCAAGCGAAGCAAGTCCCTGTGGCAATGGTCTGTGGCCAGCCGGCCAGGCCCCATAAAATTTTAGCTGTCTACATGTAGATGTTCTGTGGTGCATTCTAAGCTGATTCCCGCACACAAATTCTAATTTTGGTCTGACACATTTTTGTGCTTCAGAACCAATCAAATCACCTTTCATTGTCACACTCAAACACAATTGATGATCTGAAATGTTTTGAAAGCCTTTCAGAAAATCAACAATAGGAGTGTGACAGGAGTGAGAAAGATTGTCTCTGAAGCAATCCGAGTCACTTAATAATCATAAAATACATGTATCTTTTGTTGAAATTATATATTGATGCTGATAAAATGTTCATTTGCAAGCCATGATTATATTTTTTAATTTACCATTCGAAAACTGGTACAGTTATTCCAGTAGTTAATTTTCAAAAACAGTTCTCATCGATTGGCCTGCAAATGGAGGTTTGGAATGGCTCTTAATCACTTATTCCCGTACACAAATATCTCATCTGAAACAAATCCATGATGTACATAAACCACATATTCTCAAATCAGGTAAGAAATATTATTATTCAATTAACCTTTAACACTCAAGTCAGGTAAAATAGCTTCTGTAGTGGCCTAGAGAAATGATCATTTATCGAATAAGAGGAGATTTTTTTGCATTTATCACTGGAATGGCTGACTCAATAACTGAGCCAGTTATTCCAGCCGTAAATCTTTAAAATAATCTTTTGGCCTGCAAATGTACGTTTTTAATGAGAATATTGAAATTTTCACAAAGAGATTTGAGCACTAAAGGGTTAACTCTTTCACTGATGAATTCTACATATCTCATTTTAACACCACCATACTGGAACTGCTGAATATTTTGATATTAGTTGGACTGGAAGCCGTTTGCACCTTAGGCAGAAACAGCTTCCAGAGTTCCAGTTAAATTAATTTCAAAATATCAAACAATAAGTTTTATATTTTAAGGATTATATTTTCTTCAGGGATTTGTCGGTGATGGAAGAAATTACATTGTGCGTACCTAATTAGTTTTTTTCTTTGCAAGATGTTTCTTTGTACACTTTGATAAACAATGTACATTCTGGCATTTTGTTGATACCTTCCAATGCTTTGCTCTGCTGTCTTTATCTGCTGTCAATGGTGGAAGTGGTTTCATTTTACCGCGTCCACTGCTCAGAGTTTTGGATTGTTTTGATTTTGGTAGAATTATTCTTTCTAAAGACATTGCTTTGGCCTCAGCTGCTGTAAATGTCATCCCTATGATAATGAACAAGGGTTGTAGTATTGTTTGCCTGCTGGTCGTACTTTAATTTCTGAATAGCACTATATGTATCTACATCAATTCTGTTAGCTTTAGGGTTGACGTCATTCATTACGCTGAATTACTGCTCGATTCGTGGTCCGGTGAAAATAGATAAACATGCTTTTACTAGCTTCCCCAATGTATTATACTCTCCACTATCAAGTACAGTCTCCCATCAATGGTCTAATCTCTTACCTAAAAGCGTCTGGTAATCTCGGATCTAGTTGCAATTTTGATGCCTCTTTCTCTAGGTTGTCAGAATCAGAACATGACTCAACCGTTGGAAAAAATGGTGCAAGCCTTTTCAGATAGCTGAATGTCAGTGAGTGGCCTTGAGCTTTCAGATCCAGAGCCGAGAGGTACAGTAGCAACGTATAATTTAAGGGAAACTTCCCTGTATATATTTGCAGGCATCGATATATGCATGCTGCAGTTTTGTGAGCAGTCTTCCTTTCTGTAGCCGTCCTTTTCCTCAAGATTTGTTTATCCTATGAAGCTATGTAAATGTCATTAAGCGGTAAATGATTGTCAACAGATTCTACATTAATCTGTAGCAAGTTTCGTGCAGATAAATCCTTTAGTGATTCGTGATGCATGAAACAAGCCATAAAACTCTTCATTAGATTTGCTAGATCATCATGTAATGTATGAATAGCTGGCTCATTTAATTGGAAAATCAATAGGAATGATTTAAACTTGGCCAAAATTGCTGTGTATACATGGAGGTGCATGTGGAAGCAACGTTTTGTTTGCTTCATATATTAATTTAGTTACTAGCCGTAGTTTCCGTTTCTTACCATCTTCTGCCTTTCTTTTTAATATACATATCCGCTTGCTCTAGCTGCTTTTGGCAATTTCTTGATAATATTAACAAAATGTTTCTGATATGCATCCTTCAACTCTTTCTCAACAAATGCATAATAAAATACAGTCAGGACAGTGACACATTCCAAGTTCTTAACAGGTACATCATATGCCGATAACTACCTGCATGCAACTTCAAATAACAGACACATTTCCTCAAGAAGCTCCCATAAGTCAGTATTAAATTTAGTCGGTATGAAGGTCATCATCTAATCTTTCCACAACCGATTCAAAATGACTACAAAATCGTTTAACAGCATTGTGCACATGACAGACATCGCCATCAATATCGAAAAGAAGGGGTGCAACAACTCTCAACCAAGGCTCAAAACCAGACACTTTCCCTCTCATGTAATTTGCAGAATCACTTAAAGATGACATTAAGTTGTCTAGTGGTATGCCATCTTCTCTTAGTAAGTCAACAACACAATTGAAAACGGTCTCGGCATTTACGACGGTTAACGATACAGAGGCATAATGTTGGAGAAAACTCTCGATCTGTGTTTCTGAATAGCAGCTAACTAATATGCTGAAAACATGTTTACAATTGGAACTAGTGCATTTGTCTGTATTTATTGAGAATGAAGAAACTTTCATAGCATTCACAACAGTTTTATATATTGCTGTACTGAAGTCTTCCATCAGTTTATAACGTGCAGTTGTCAGTTCCATTGAAAGTTCATTTAAGTTTATTAGGTGAGGTGTCATGGAAAGTGCATAGAATGTTCTGCGAGGAAAGACAAGGTTGTAGTTTCAGCGTGAAACTTTCCGTCATATAAACTGACATGTGGACTTGTCTTTGGTTTCATGATGCAACATGAACTGGTTGTGTCATGTATATTCGGAGATGTGCCATAAGGCAATGAACATGTTTCATGGCTGTCCTCATAATTATGTGTAAACAAAGAAGGCAATTTCTGGTTACTATGTAACATTATACACATCTGTATGTTGTTTTGTTTGCGCATGCATTATTAAATCTTTTTTCCACCGTTATCATATTTTAACCCTTTAACCCTTGAATTTCTTGAAGAAACTATCAATTTTTTCATAGGAAATGTCCATTTGCAGACCAAGAGAAGACTTTTTTTTTTAATTTACCACTGGAATGACTGGCTCGGGTCTCTCAAAGAAAAAGGTAAATGATAAATTTTCTGATTTTCTGGTAAATGAGATCATGTTCAAGAGTACTATTTTTTTTAGTTTTCATTGGCTATTTTCATTGGTAATATGAACATAATTCAGCTTATCCAATCAAAATTCACTTCACATTTTCTGGTTAAGATCGAAAATGTTCAACTGATCGGATGTCATAAAAGTAAGATCAAGATATTTGCATACATTACATGAAACAAACTTGAAGTAACAGCAGTTGCTTCCATAACAACAGCTCCAAGTTAAATTGGTTTTAACAAACTTCCCGTATTAAGTCTTGAAAGTAAGACACTGAAGTACAGCTTAGAAATAACTAAACAACGGACAAAAGTGAGGGGGGGAACATGGAGGGTATTGAGACAAAAAGCTTGAGTGAGATAAGAAAGAGTGACTGTCACAGTACAAAAAGCTTGAGTGAGATAAGAAAGATTGACACTAAGTCAGTGCCACAAAAACTGCTTAGATCCTCTTATGGTGCACACACAGTGGTTCTGCTATAAATAATCTCAACCTCACTTGATCGATAATTCATGATCACTTAAAAAGTTGATGTGGCTTCCATTGTCTGCCTGATACCTGTCGGCACCAACGGCTGCAAATTCTAGTGTTTTCTGAGCAGGCATGTTTTCTGGCATTTGGAGAACATGTCCAAACATAGACCATCGCTGTTGCGCTACCCTCAGAAATTGTGGCTCTATGTTAACACAGTTTGTAGAGTGCTGCATTTGATATTAGACTGTGTGGATAGCAATGATTTGTAATGGATCGCAGATGTAAGTGACTAATTTGAATAGATGTTTTAAAAAATTTTAATATCTTTATAAAATATTTTACTAATCAGATGATTTAATATGCACCACTGGTACAAGGGTCAGTCAGTGTACAAAATCATCAAAGTAGCCCTGGTGGCTAAATATTGCTCCACGCTTTCTGTTAAAATGTGAGTGCTGCAGAAACATCAGCTAAATTTTACTGTATATCTATACATCTGATAGCTGGCAGCATCTACCAACGTAATGAGAGGTGTAGTCATAGTACAATCAATGGCAGAATGCTTTCTATTGAAGGAAACTATATTATACAGTGCTTAAGGAACTAGATGGACAGTAAATAATTAACAAAATGGAAACAATTACATTTTTTCTCTTCTTTGAGAAAAAGTAGGACAGAACACTAAAAAGTAGGAAGTCGGATAAAATAGGACAGATGTTCAAAAAGTTGGAAAAATGTGACTGCTATGAGGTGAGGCATGCATAGTAAATGTTGCAAGAGATTTACATGTGTATTTGCATTCAAATTTTGTATGATAGAATTCTACATCTGTCTCGCCAAAGCAATTAGTTCTCATATCATGTCATATATATGACTATATGTAAGAACATATAACTTATAACTACCAAAAGTTTGCTTTTGAGAATTGTTCCATGTATAAGGCTTCATCTGTGAATGGCGCGATATGTAGATCACCTTGTGTAGGAAACATCTTGCCTGAAAACAATAACAGAGGCGCTTCATTTAGCAAACTATTTAAAAGAAAATAAAGGTAATTCAAATAGTGAGAAAGAAGAACAATTAGACATTGCACATCTACCTGGTCTATTCTCATAATTTCGGCAATGATTACAGTAAACATCGAATGTTGACCACAGACTAAATAGAGAGATCTGATCTGTCACTCAATATCTGAGGGCATAATCAAACATGTCACTCGTTAGCTGATGTTACAATTAAAATGATGTAGTTACGTCACGAAAGTAACAATGATCCATCACGTAAATTTCTGAATTGTACATCTTTGGTGAATTTACAATTTAAGTACGTCTTTTTGAATATTTTGAAACTAATTTCACTGGGAGTTGTTGCTGCCATAAGCAGCAATAGATAAGTAGCAATAGCTACCAGTGAAAATAGGTTTCAAAATATTCAATCGGCTTACCTGTACAGTTACCTTGACAGTGAGATTTTGGGACTACAGGATTCAGTGTTAAAATCGATTTAAATACACGCAATAAGTGAACAGAGTTTAGCTAGGAATGGTCAGGGCATTGTTAGACATGGTTCATACAAGTCTTACTGATTCATTCAAGTACTTTTCAAGAACGTTTTAAGGTTTATAAGGACTATGTCTTTCGCTTGCAAGGACTAAAACTGGGCTATCATTAAGGGGTGCAGGAAATTCTGCAAATTAGATCTTCTGAAACACCATCTCCAGTACTGAGTGATAATCAGCAGCCTTATATTGTATGCAACTTTTGCCTATATTGGGAAAAACACATTTTCAAGTACTTTTCAACTCCTCATTGCCATTTTCAAGTACTTTTCAAGGCAAATTTCATATTCAAGCACTTTCAAGGATTGATGCTAAAATTCAACTACTTTTCAAATTTCTACGAACCCCGTTAGAATTGGATCCAACTATTATTTTCAACACTATCACAGATCAACTTACATGTTCAGCCTGGTGATCTGTTCAATGGAGCCAGATTTTATGCAGAAACACAATTTTTATAAATATCTTGAACCAAAATTAATAGGGATTTTTGGACATCCGAATGCACCAGGAAGGCCAGGTCTGTGACATTGCAAATTTGTTCCAGAGAACCAGACTTATCAGCCATACACTTTCTACATATAACTGTGTCACAAGGACCTTCACCTCTGCCAACACCACCAATAGAAACCAGACAGAAACAAATTTGATGAGCTATGGTTGCTTTTTAGCTTTGCCGGAATGGCAAAAAAATTTGACAAACAGAGCGATGGATTGAGTTATATATTAGTTGCGAGTCACCACTAAAAACTAGAACGTGCAGTCGGTGGCTATCTCAAATCCCCATGTGTTCACCAATTTTAACCTTCTAACCACATCACCTTGTTATTAAGGGGACTGGGTCCAATATAAATGTCATCTCGTAATACGCAATCATACAGGCACCTCACATAACAGATCTGTTTGAATTCCGACACCCGATTTCAGAGAAGATAGTGTGACATACAAATTTTCTATATCAGCTGATACTTTGACACCGGCCCCTGTAGTGTTATTCACATTCCCCACACCAGGGAGCAGACACCAATATAGATGGTATCACACAATACACAATCATATGGGTAACTTATGTAAGAAAATTGATTGAATTCCACCAAATAGGTTCAGGAGAGATAGTGTGACAGATAGACGACTCGGGGTGAGCTGATGAATAGTGTAGATACCCGTGTGTATCTGTTAGCTTGGTGTATAAGTCAGAGCCCAAGTGTCTATTGGGGAGAATAAACACTGGTGTCCAAAAAATTAATGGATTCTGAGGACTGTTCTGCTGTAAATTTAATCGCTGGGTGTGTGGTATTCATATGTGTTACAAATTCATTGTTTTCAATGAAGAACACTACCTCCAGACTGGAGGCACAGCGATGGGCACTAAACTAGCACCAAGCTATGCCATTATCTATATAGCTCAGCTAGAGGAGAAACTGCTCAACACAGCCAACAAAAAACCAGCTCTCTACTACCGGTATATCGATGACATTTTCATGATCTGGACAGAGGGGTCAGATTCACTCACTGAATTCATAACACATATGAATACCACACACCCAACAATTAAATTTACAGCAGAACAGCCCACAGAATCCATTAATTTTCTGGACACCAAAGTGTTTATTCTCCCCAATAGACACTTGGGCTTTGACTTATACACCAAGCCGACAGATACACACGGGTATCTACACTTTTCATCAGCTCACCCCGAGTCTTCTAAACAAGAGGCCCAAGGGGCCTGTGTCGCTCACCTGAAGCATTATGCATTTTTGTCAGAATTGTTGGTGGGTGGTTTAGTAGTCTTCTAAATGAGTTTGTGGACATTTTTGCAAGTCCAATATGGCTGCCAAACACGCTACATTTTGATTGGTCCACTGCAGCCATGTTTCTGATGTAGCGCATTCCCTTGAAAAAACTTTAATGGCACTCAGTGCCTAATCATATCACCCAAATTTCGGCCCAATCCGCTCAGTGGTTCTGGAGTCATTTTGGCAAAAATTAGGTTATCCAAGATGGCCACCACACCATTTGGTCAATCAAGTTCCCTTGAAACAAACTTGGTGCAGCTCTTGCACTAAATGATATTTCATGCGTTTTGAATTGATCCCCAAGCGGTTTTGGAGAAGATTTTTAAAGAGGCCATTTTTTTTTGACGGATCACCTTCTCTTGAAAAAATTTTAATGGCCCTTAGTCCTAATCATATATCACAAATTTCGGCCTGATCGCTTCAGCGGTTCTGGGGAAGAAGTCATGCATGTGAAATTCAACAGCTCTAAGTCGTCGTTAAAATCATCATCTAGTAGTGACACGCGGACCACACCGACGAAGAGAACGCTAGCTACACTGTTCGCAAAAACAAAGCCAGTACCAAGTGAGAACTGTTCTGATGATGCGTTGAAGCGTGAAATCTCAATAACGAGAGCCAGCCATGTGTTAGTTCGGACATAAATCCCATGGACTGGTGGCGGCTTAATTGTGAGCATTATCCTACAATAGCTCGGTATGCTAGGAAATACTTGTGTATATGTGCGACGAGTGTGCCGTCAGAAAGACTTTTCAGTTTATCAGGCAGCATCGTAAGTGCTAAACAAACATTGCTCCGGCCAGAGATGGTCAATATGCTTACATTCTTGTTGGCAAATCTTTGAAAATAGGGCTATCATAGACCGCCTATGTATTTCGAAACAGATCATACAAAAAATCTATTAAATATTTTTAAAACAATTTGATTGGAAGCTGTTGCTGCCTAAGGCAGCAACAGTCTCCAGTCAAATTATTTCCAAATTATTCAACACATTTTCTGCATAATCTGTTTGGAAATGAGAATTAATGTTTTGCATGAAGTGAGTGAATGAATAACTGACAATTAAACATCAATTAATTACCAAACAATCATACAATATTGGATATTTTCAAAATAATTTGATTGGAAATTGTTGCTGCCTAAGGCCTAAGGCAGCAACAATGTCTGGTCAAATTATTTCCCAAATATCCGACAGGTTTTCTGTATGATTTTCTTTGGAAACGAGAATTAAAACCGTGCATGAAATATTAGTGAATTAGTTAATGAATTTAATTAATAAAATCAATTAATTACATTTTAGTTATATTTGATCATCATATGAATACAAATTCTGTTATCTTGTAAGCTTTTTAACGTTAATAATTAAACTAATAAATAGAAATATATTTAATAAATAAAATATTGATATTGAAATCGCATCATTATTATTGCTATTCTATGATTCTATGACCATGCAATCTGAACTTATCTATAGTTCGCGCATGGTTAGTACTCACCTTCCGGCTGTCAAAATTGCTTTAGTCAATCGTCCCGATATCTCCGGTAATCAATTTGCAACTTGAAATTGAATTGTCTTGACTGGTATAATTTTACCCATCCCAACCACAACAAATATGTAAAAGTGAAACTAATAGCTGGCTTTTAAGCCTTTGCTGCTGTTCTTTTTGGCGCTATTAGAAGTGAATGCATGAGAAGTGTAGAACACAAATACCATTTCATTCTCTCGCCATATACCCAATCAATATATTGGAAAATCATGATTTTTTTCAAAAAATCGATCACGATCAGATTAAACCCATGGCAAAGATCGCACAAGCCTATGGGGAAGAAGTCGTTTTTGCGAAAACTAGGTCATCCAAGATGGCCACTGAACCATTTGGTCAATCAAGTTCCCTTGAACAAACTTGGTTCAGCTCTTACACTAGATCATATTTCGTGAGTTCTGAATCGATCCCCCAAACGGTTTTGGATAAGATTTTTAGACATTTTTTAAAAATCAGCCGAAATCCAAGATGGCCGCTGGCCAAATTGGCTGATTGGCTTCGTTTGAACAAAATGGAATCTCAGCCCTAAGGACGCCTCCTGCCAAATATAATTGAAATCGGCCCAATAGTTCTCGAGAAGACATTCTAAATTTCCCATTGCTTTAGTATGGGAGCTTTTGGCGGGAAAATGGTCCAAGATGGCCACCAAACCGGTTATCCGAGTTTCGAAAATTGCAAATTTGAGATCAGAATATCCAAAAACCTATATAAAACCAATTTCGCCCTCAAAATACATCAAATAAAAAAATCCAAAATGGCCGCCAAACACGCTCTATTTTGATTGGCCCACCGCGGCCATGTTTTTTGATGGATTAACTTCTGTTGAACAAACATTAATGGCCCTTAGTCCCTAATCATATATCACAAATTTCGGCCTGATCGCTCCAGCGGTTCGGGGGAAGAACTCGTTTTTTGCGAAAACTAGGTCATCCAAGATGGCCACTGAACCATTTGATCAATCAAGTTTCCTTGAATAAACTTGGTTCAGCTCTTACCCTAGATCATATTTCGTGAGTTCTGAATCGATCCCTTAAACGGTTTTGGAGAAGATTTTTAAAGACATTTCTAAAAATCGGCCGAAATCCAAGATGGGCATCGACCAAATTGGCCGATCGGGTTCGTTTGAGCAAACTTGAATCGCTACGCCTTAAGGACGCTTCCTGCCACATATAATTGAAATTGTCCTAGTAGTTCTCGAAACGATTTCCCATTGCTATAGTATGGGAGCTTTTGGCGGGAAAATGATCCAAGAGCGCCGCCAAAACCATTTATCCGACAGTTTCGAAAATTGCAAATTTCAAATCAGAATACCCAAAAACCCATATAAAAAAAATTTCAGCCTCATCCACTATGGCCACCAAACATGCTATATTTTGATTGGCCCACGGCGGCCATGTTTTTTGACGGATCAACTTCTCTTGAACAAACTTTACTGGCCCTTAGTCCATAATCATACATGCCAAATTTTCGCATGATCCCTTCAGCGGTTCTGGAGAAGACGTAATTTTCGCTAAAACTAGGTCAACGAAGATGGTCGCCGAACCATTTGACCAATCAAGTTCCCCTGAACAAACTTGGTTGAGCTCTTGCCCTGGATCATATTTCATGAGGTTTCCTTCAATCCCTCAAGCGGTTTCAGAGATTTTTAAAGACATTTCTAAAAATCGGTCAAAATCCAAGATGGCCACTGGCCAAATTGGCCGATCGGCTTTGTTTGAGCAAAACTGAAAACCTATTCCCTAAGGATGCTTCCTGCCAAAGATAATTGAAATCATTCCAGCAGTTCTTGAGAAGTCGTTTTAAGGGAAAAGTTGACGGACGGACGATGGATGGTCGCCATGACATAAGCTCACTTGGCTTTTCAGGCCAGGTGAGCTAAAAAGCAAGCCCATATGGACAATTCCTGCGAGTTAGAAGAATCTGTAGCAGACAGATTTTCTCAAAAACGCACACGAAATGGTACACCACTATGCCACTAGACGATATCCAACGAGTAACCTAATCAGTAGCTTAAACAGAGCAATGGAACAAAACCGCACTGACTTACTCCTGCCAAAACCAACCAAAGAAATCAACACTAGGACACCATGTATCAAACATTTCCACCAACACAGCAAACTTGCCCAGAAAATAATCAAACGCCACTGGCCGCAACCACAGTCCAGCCTAAAATGTCAGGCAACATTTACAGACACCTTTCTTTGGCCACAGACGTAACCCATCCTTCAAGGATACACTTGTCACATCCAAATTTACAGACGCAAAGAAATTTGGCCAACAGGGGAAAAGTACCATGTGCCAGGAGAAATTGCATTTTCGGTCTCCACATGGACAGAACAAATAGTTTAAAAAGCTCACACACAGTGCTAAAAATTACATTAAAACAAAGACATTTTGTCAAACGATGAATGTCATATATTTATTAACCTGCAAAAAATGCACAAAACACTATGTAGGACATTAAAAACAACAAAGACACACCTGTTGCACAATACTTTAATCTTCCCAACCATGGACCCACAGATGTCATTCACAGAATTATTGAGGTGTTACATAACGATCCTGACAGCATGGAAGCTACTGCTTTCCGCAAGGACCGTGAACAATTCTGGATCCATCAGCTAGATTGTATGGATCCTGTAGACATTAATCACGCTGATTGGTAACCTTCTCTACCTATGGTAGAAAAACTTTTAATTGATTACTCGGTTACCAAGACTCCCCACCCTTGGTCACGTTTATGATGCCATAACTTGATGTCACACCTGAATTACGTCACACATACGTATAACGTTGCTCTACACAAATGCCCACTCAGACGTACTCAATCAAGCATTTCCCAGTAATGGACAGGTTCGCTTGTCCATTGCGTACACAGACCTTTGCACACAGAACATCCCGCCGCCGACACATCAGAATCATACACGAAAAGAAGGGGTTTTGGCACTGCGAAATCTGCAACCATCATTTCGGAAGGACAGAAGATCTCAGGCGACACCTTGGCCCGAAACACAAACTTTATCCAACCATGATTGAAACGATCATATCCCAAAACATAGTGGATTGGATTGTGTCAGCAGACGGAATTCAAGAAGTACTGGACCAGAGTCCACCACGCTCGCCAAGAGCACATTCTTCTCCAGATCCAACGTTGGAGGCTGTTCATTTTTCTTAGAAGCCGAAGAAGACTTCCAGGCAGGCCGGATCATATCGGCAGAAGATCCATTCTTACCTCCTTCCTGCCACCACAGTTACGAGGAAGATTACATGCTCCCAAGAGAGGAACAGGCAGAAGAGGACGCCTTGTCTGCCGACAATCTCCTGAGAATTCTTAATGATATGGAATAAGGTAAGAAAACACACCACTGTTTAATGACTGTAAATTTATCTAAACCCAGATTCTTTAGATACAGCCCTATGTATCATTTATCCTCTGATGAATAAAACCAAACTTGGTATGAACCGCTATGAGTCTGGATCTCACTGGAATGAGCACTCACACTTAGCTCTCAATTGCCAAATCCATTCCATCTATACGATTCCAAACTCCTATGACTGCATGAATTTCTTAAATAAGAAAAACATTATCTTAAGAAACGTTTTCATTGCCCTGATAGACTATCTAGCTCCCGCCATGAGCCCTCACCATAAAGCAAACTAGCTATACAATGACAAAAAAGTCCATTAGCTATACATCTCTGGCTACACACAGCTAGAGAAATATTGTACCGGCTACACCACCAAAGCAATCCGGCTACACCTCCCAAGTTTCCAACCATCCTGGCTACACTAGCCATCTATTCCGGCTACACACCTGCCGATCCGGCTACGGGAACAACTAATCCCGGCTACATAACTTGAAAATCTGGCTACACCAGCCATAATCTGGCTACAAATTGTCTATCCCGGCTACAAAATCAATTGCGGTCACACCCCTTCGTGTAGCCGCATCTGGAAAAGTATAAAAGGAAGGCCCATACTGTGTCTTGGCTTCCAGACTCAAACTTACACACAAGTTCGCGTCAGGGCAAATAAGCGCTACCAAGCTTCTTGAAGAAAATACAAGATGGCCACCAGCCAAATAGGATGCCCAGCTTCATTTGTAGAAACTTGGCTCTCTATGCACTAAGGATGCTTCCTGTCAAACATAATTGAAATTTGCCCAGTGGTTCCGAAGACATTAACATTTTTGCATTGTGTTAGCATAGGAGTTTTTGGCGGGAGAATGATCCAAGATGGACCCTTTTATCCGACAATTTCCCAAGTCGCAAATTTGAAATCAGCATAATTAAAAACCTCTATAAAAACAATTTCGGCTTCCTAATAGACAAAAAAATAATATCCAAAATGGCCTCCAAACACACTCCACTTTGATTGGACTATGACGGACATGTTTTTTAAAGTATAAACTTCCCTTGAACAAACTTTAATGGCCTTTACTGCCTAATCACATCTTCAAACTTTCAGCCCGATATGTTCAATGGTTCTGGAGGAGTAATTTTCATCCAAAATGTCTAACAAAGCATTTTGCCAACCAGTTCCCTTGAACAAACTTGGCTGAACCAGCATAGATTATTGTACAGCTCAAATTATGCACAATGCAGCTAGAAGCTCGAATACTAGGCAGGGAGCAACTCTGGTACTCACCCGTGATAAGATGATAGACACTGGAACGAGTTCTGTTTTAACTGAAAGGGTCTGAGTGCCTTATTCGTTGTGTCCTTTGTCCCTACCATACAATTCTGGATCCAGTTCTAGTGGATTTTTGTCTTCCAATGAATACCACACAATGGCTTGGTAATTGACCATTTAGCATTCTCTACAAACGCCTGATTGGTAGGAGGAATACAACACAGTTGGGTGGTGAATGATGAGGTTTGTCCTGTTTTGGATACAATACCTTCCAACATGTTTCAGACACTGACTCGCTACAACTGTGTACATAATAAGCTGACACAAATGCGGTCGCTTGCACAATCACCCATTCTATCAGTGTTCATCATACCAAGAAGTGACAGGGAGTGTGATTCAGCTAGCAGTACCTTTAGAGCAATCCCCTTGTTCTACCCCCATAGCAACAGACTGCAGCGTTACACCCAGTAAGCACAGGGGCTGGTAAGATTTCGTTAACTATACATGCATGCTTGGCAATGTCAATGACTGCTGTCCTTGATTGGCGATTCCATAGTAACATGACTTTTCATATTTGCTGTGTGGTTGCAATGCAAAAGAATTACAAAGACATCATCAGTGTCATCTGAGACAACCGTTATCTCACTTTGCTCATCGGTTCGGGCACACATCATCAACGCTTCATTTCTAGAAATATTTGGCGAGTTATAAATTGCTCTCCATGATCAATGCTAAGCGAGTGGTCACTCCTCTGGTAGAATTAAAATGTGAAAATCTATCAATAACATTATGTTTAATGTTTTTAAAATTTTGATTTGTTTTAAGATTTGAGGTGAGTGATTAATTGCTCCCCTGCGATGAAAAGTTAGATGAGCTATGCGAGCGAGTGATAGCTCGCCTCAGAAACGAAGCCCTACATCATTAAACCCTACCCGCTAAACAAGGTCATTGTCTGCTTCTTTATGTGTTGTTGCCAGATCTGTTCACATTACCACTACACCCATATTGTCGATCTCGACTTCCTCACCAATCAGAACCAATTTATGGCCACACGTATGTGCATGGAATGACTTATCCTCGGTTAACAACAAGGCCTACTATATTAGCTGTTTGTTATTTTCAGACAGGTTTTGTGCCGACTTGTAACTGGTCTCGTGATGCTCAGTGTACTATAATCATAGTACTGATTGAATACAAGGCACCCGCATATGTCCACCAATTTCAATCTCTTTGCAATGACATATTTCATACTTGTAGCATACACCTCCACTGTACCATCCACAGGACAAGCCAGAGGAGTGCCGAACCATGTATGTATGAGACGACAATGTTACTACTTAGTAGATGTCCTCATGGACACCGAAACCGGAAACTGTTTTTTATCAACAATTTCATAACAAATTTGATAGAATTCCACCAAACGGTTTGGGGGGAGATAGTAGGATGTACAGACAGATGGATGGCCGGATGCGATTGCAATATCAACTCTGGGTTTTTTCAAATGTGTGCGGATAATAACCATAATAACTCAGGTTACTGGACTCGTAACGGCCCGATATTGCTCCAGTAATATAATCAAATGGAGAAACATGCCACCATTGTTGAACGACGGACGGATGATGGGTGACAAACCACGGATGATACGAGTGAGCTAAAAAGTATTTCTTACCTTCTGGCTTGAGCCACTTTTTGGCATGTAGATAACTTTCCAGCATTCGTTCATTAAATAACATATATCCCATTGGTTCGGAGATAATTATGTCCACCATTTCAGGCAAGTCCACCTCCTCCACTTTGCCTGGGATAACCTGTATTTTATCCGTTAGCCTGTTTGCTTTGACTAATGTCTGCAGAACAAATGCAAAGTAGAGAATAATAAATTAATTATAAGTATTTTGCTCTATAAATATAATAAGAAGAATTACATCACATTAACATAGCCTTTCTATGACTTCCATACAACACCAGAAATGTATCCACATATCAAGTGAGATGTCCAAAGGTACAAAATGTAAGACTAGACAAAATGGCATGATTCTCCCACACACACATCCCACCCAGTGGCAGCAGGCACTTTGGTGGTTGGCAGAATTTCTGGACAGCGCAATAGACAGACGAACCCAAAACATAATAGCCTTTTTTCTAACCACATGACCAACCTACAACTGACTATAAAGCTAAGCTCCATGTACCAAAAGAAAACCAGTGGCACAGTGTGCGTGCGTGCGTGCGTGCGTGCGTGCGTGCGTGCGTGCGTGCGTGCGTGCGTGTGTGAACAACCATAAATATGATGAACCGTATATGTCATCTCTCACCATGGATTGGATCTAACTCTGATTTTTTTTCACAGGCCGCAACACTGCTGTTTGATAATACATTAACCTCATTACATATAAATAATAGGTCCTACATACTATAGTAACATTTTGAACAGATGTGGTTTAAATAACAGAGCTGCCAACCCCCAGTTCAAGCAATCAGTAGTTTCAGGTGAAAAAACATGATTTTCAGTAGTTTGACGAACACTATTTCAGTAGTGGATTTTCAGTAGTTTGAGGAGCCTTTCAGTAGTTCAGTAGTGATTAAAAAAGCAGCAAAACATATGATTTTAAACAAGGCGAGAGAAGAATATCTATGAAATTTTACCATTGGAATGATTGACTGTTATCGAGCCTGTCCTTTCGGTGGTAAAATATAAATATAGTCATCAGTATTGTGTGAGTTAATTTACCATTACATTTTTGGATAGAATTTTTTTATTGATTTGCAAGCAGAAATGTGCATGTTTATCTAGGCCTATGTATCACCGTTTTCTGTTCTTTAAGACCGGTCATCTTTCTGTATATTCTCGCTTATACACATGTCTTTTGAACTGTTTTTTTTATTGGTCTTGCAGCATTATCATGTTGCGTTGACCGCCTCCACGAAGTTTGGTGATTATTTTCCATATTTAGACACCAAACTCGTAAAACAAAGACTGAAATCCACTGTGCACAAAATCTTATACCTCGATCACAGAAATATATATTACCACGAAAGTCATATTACAATATTTCTTATATTAAAATAAAGATTATTTTGATTTTCTCACGCTTTGAATGGATGATTTCTGCTTTACCTCGGTATATTTATATAGTTGAATTGCATATCTGTAGCCATCATAAACAAACAAACTTCCAGGATTCTTGCATACTGCTAACTTTCGCATTCTATTAATCCAACGCTGTAATAAGGCGAAAAATGCCGATTAACAAGATTAGAGAATCTTGGCAGGCTGTCTCATAGATATAGAATAGCCGTAGAGCGTGTATACTAATTCTATTACGTAGTTGATTAAAGTGTCGGATTAATATAGCCAATACAATTTCATTTCTCTAATATATAAGTCTGCCTCTATTCAAATTCTCTTGCAGTTATCAAAAGAGAATTGAGTCCCTTTTAGAGGCTACATGTATATAATATGGCGAAGTAAAGGTATGAGCATAAGCACTCTACTGCCATTTTAACTCTATGGGCTGTTCTCAAATGTTGGCTAGATTGAGCAATTACCGCTTCTTGACATAAAGGAAGCCGATGTGTTTTGATAAGCGGTCACCGTTTTCATAGACCCACAAACAGAAATTCGTAATTTTACCACCTTGTCCATTCTACCGTAATTGCATAATTTTTTCCCCCGTATTTTCAATTTTTTTAAAGGTTTAGTGAACCATGAACAGTCAGTTATGCTGACCACTGACAAACCTTTGCTATGCGTCACAGGTGTAGCCAAGTGAAGAAGAAAGACATCAAGTTTCATTACCACAGGGGAAAGATGATCGAAACGATGGCATAGGTATAAAATTTAGAACTATATGTTCAGAATTTCAGGGAACCATGAAAAGTAGTGTAACATACATTGAATACATGACATACCTTTAGGCAAATGTGCAATTTGGCTAGTGTATCTGAATAACTTTCGAAACCATACAGCCCGGACAATAATAAGTGATGGATGAATGTAGGGTTACATTTAAAGCAATAGATCCATCTAGTCTATCGATCGATCATATGTCATAATCAACTACATCACATATAGGCTGATATCATAATCAATTACATTATGAATGACGAAATTAAGGCCATCAAAAACACTTAATAGGTCGTCAAGTTAGACGAATTGTATGTCTTTACTATTAAACAAACATTCTGTTGAATACTTTGAAACTATATAGGCAGTAACAGCACCCAGTCAAATTAGTTTCAAAATAGTCAACAGCTTACCTGTATAGTTTCTGGTAATTGAGATTTAGGGATTGCAGGGATTGATCAATCCCAACATGAGCAAAGCGTAGGTGGAGTTTAGTTAGAGATGGACAGGGTATAGCTAAAACTGATTCCTCCCTTGGAATAGTGGGATCCATTTCTAAATATTGTCCCACCCATGTCTAGCTAAGCACCCACCACTTCTATGGGTGTTGGAATCAATTTGAAACTTCCAAAGCTGAATTCCCAAAACCTAAATTTCAAGCTAACTAACTATAGAAGCTATTGAATATTTTGAAACTAATTTGACTGGTGGTTGTTTTTGCCTATGACTCCAACAGCCCAGTCAAATTCATTTCAAAATAGTCAACAGGTTTGTAAAATTGTAAATTCATCGAAGACATACAATTTGAATAATTTTGTGAAAGGCATTTTTCATGACAGAGATTTACGTCAATTATGACTGTGACATCACCTAAATTAAACATGTGACTTGAGTGGCAGATCAGATCAATTCATTGCAAAATAAGAACAACAATGAGAGATTGCTAAAGTATGCTCCCAATTCTGATCATGACCTTTTCCCCCAAAATCAATAGTTTTCTTCGGAGTCCCAAGGACAGACAAATACATAATTTCATTAACTGGTCACTGTGGGCTTGACCTTTGACCATATGACCCCAAAATCGATAGGGTTCTTCAGAGCCCCATGGACAACCTCCCACCCACATTTAGTAGAGATCTCGCCAATAGAACCGAAGCTATCATCAGGAAACTTAATATAATTTCACTAATTGGGTCAACTTGATCCCCAAGAACACCTCCAAATTAAGTTTAGTAAAGATTCCTTTAATAGAACTAGGTGTCATCTGGAAATGCAATATAATCTCATTCATTGGGATACTATGACTTTGACCGTTGACCACAAAATCGATACGCTTCTTTGGAATGCCAAGAACACCCTCCCATCACAGATTGGTGATCCCTTCAATAGAACTCGAGCTACATGTAGCTGGAAACACAATGTAATTTCATTAATTAGGTCCGCATGACCTTGGACCTTTTGACCCAAATATCGATAAGCTCCATCAGACCCCAAAAACCAAACTCCAACCCAAGTTTTGTGAGGGTCACTCCAGTAACATTTATCCAACCAGATTGACAAACGAATGAACAATAAATGCTATTTATTACCCCTCAGTAATGTCACATGATCAAATGCTGTTAATTGATTGGTTAAGATCAGGGATGGATGATCTGGTATTTCCATCATGCGAGGGAAATACCACACGGTATCCCCACCCCACACCCACGCGAAAAATGTGTTTTAGTTTTACTGCGCAGCTAGCCATAAAGCTCATTATAACAAGCATTCTGTAAGTATTGCTTTGCAATACATATCCCCTACCTGGTGATATAAATCTTTAGAGCCTGAGTCAAAAAACCCATTAAAACTTGACAGAAGCAGCTGAAACTTGAACTTGGTCTGTAACGTCTCATAACATAGCAATAAACCAAGTTTCAGTTATATATGGTGAAGGAGAACGAAAAAGTCTTGAAAGCTGATATTTGTATTTCATAAGTCGAAAGGGTCATAACTCCATGAAAAACTGACCAAAATGTTTGAAACTCCAACTGGCTCTGTAACTCCTTATCCTAAAGCGATGTACCGACTTTCAGGTGAAAGGGGGCATAACGCCATTAAAAATTGACGCATACGACTGAAACTCAAACTTGCCTGCAACTTCTCTTAACAAAGCAATGTACCAATTCTCAGTAGACTAACATGCATGTTGCTAAAATGGTGGATACACGCCCGCTTCGGAAATGTTGAATTTCTAGATTCCAAGTGACTCAATTTCAAGACAAGGGAACGTTATTGTATATTTTGAAACTAATTTGACGGGAGCTGTTTCGGCAGCAAGGTTGTATATCCCGCAAAACACTTGTAGTCGAATAGCGAATGCATCACTCGACAAATTAATCATAGCCATAAAAATGGTGTTATTTATCGATCACAATCTTGTACATTTCTTCGTGATGTGATAATAATGATCAGCGTGACGAGGTTGTTACATACAGAAATCAACATACCGATGTAAAATTGATTACTCAGAATAAATTGTAGAAGTAATTAGTCTATGGTAAGCCCATACCAAAGTATGATGTTATTCCAGATTAACTCGCGACTGAACACGACTGTAGATGTCGTTTTTGGTGTACAGCCAAGGCGAAGTGTCAATTTCAGTCTTGCAGAACTAGCCTAGAGATGTCTAATTCAAGAATTGCTTATCTAATTATATTGTCACGTTATGATAAAATCTCTATCTTCGACGTCTGAGTGGTAATAAATTCGTTACACCAGTGTTTTGACGGGGGTACAGGCTGTTAACACATGCGCAATCCATTATATTTCCCTCGCTACAACGTTTGCACGTGTGGTAACAGCCTGTACCCCCGTCAAAACCCCCAACAGACCCACCTTTAGTGGGTTGGTCTGTAGTTTTATTAACCACTATAAAAACATACTTACCGTTCAATCACTACTTGCTAAATCAAATATCTGCATTTAGCTATCAGAATAAAATTTCTACGCTCGCTTACATGCTCCCTAATGCCAATACCATCACCATGTAGACCCTCAACCAGGCCTCTGGTAGAGGGACCCCCTGCATTAGCCTTACGATAGACTGGCACCAGTCTGTACACACTCCTTGGTGACACCTGTCACTAAGCACGCTCGAGCATGCGCAGTAGGTCCCAAATGTGAAAACTGATTCACTTTTCTAAATTTAAGTGCCATATATCCAGAATAGATTCTCAAATCAATACCCAGCGGGGTGGCTGAGACCGGGTCGTAGTGATTGAAGGGTAAGTATGTTTTTATAGTGGTTAATAAAACTACAGACCAACCCACTAAAGGGGGGTCTGTTATTACACCACAAAAACATCCATTACCGTTCAATCACTACTTGCTAAACCCGTAGATTTGGTCAGTGTCCCACTACGAAACTTTGGTGGGAGGAGATTTGAGAATCCATAAGCAAGGATAAAAATCAAACAAAACATAACCAAATGTTAATAACATAACATAATGGTGCATCTTAATCAATCACACAGTGATTATCAAACAAGGATTTCTTTAAACTTAAAGAAATAAATAAAAACCAAAGAACACCTCACACGATTACATGCAAACGCACGGGCCTAACGAAAATGGTGGGATGTGCTTGGTAAATGGTCTTCAGCCTTTTTAGTTAAAATAATAAAGTTCCTAAAAAAGGAAGCCGCTGTGCTCTGGTCTTTTAAATAAAAAGTAGTAAAAGTAGACTCGGATTTCCATCCTGCAACTTGCATAACTTCATCTACAGAAGAGCGCCATCCCTCTAATGACATGGGCTTTAATGTGAATGGTCTCACAAATCCATCTGGGAATAGATGCCCTAGAGACTGGACTGGCTACCCCCTCCTCATACAGAAACCAGAAAAGGGACAGATCGGATCTCTAAAAATCAGAATGACGCTTATAAACTTTTGGAGCTCTGACAGGACACCAAAATCTGTCAGCCGGAGAAAAGGAGGTTAAAGATTGTAAAATAATCGGCTTAGCTGGATAACGGATTGATTGAGTCTATGATAAAAAATCCCTTCAAGGATATAAGACCAGACCGTCCCCAGATTCGATAAACCTATCCTTTCAGCGGAGAAAACATGGATTTCGGATCGTCTTCTAGCAGAAGCAGATGCAATTAGTAAAATGGTCTTAAAAGTTAAAAGATTCAAGCCAATCGTAGAGATAGGTTCGAAATGATGACCTGCCCAAAAACCTCAAGAACCAGAGCCAAATTCCAGAAAGGCAAAGGTTCAACACCTGGAGGACGAATATTACCTAAACCTCTGATCAAAAGATTAAGAACCATAGTATCTTCAACTTCAGCGTTCAACAAACAATGAAGAGAAGATGAAAAAGAAAATCTATATCCTCTTACAGTGTTAGCAGACAGATGTAAAGAGTCGAACAAATAAGATAATTTTATTTATAGAGATTTAACCAGATATCGTGGCAAATCAAAAAACCCATAGTAAGCCTATGGGAGTGCCCATATTAAGCCTATGGGAGTGCTTAGAGTCAAGATATAGTCAAATCCAGTACCTGAGATCTGCAATAATCCCGACTGGAATTCGAAAACCTCAAATCGTGACAGAATTTAGCAAGATAGAATGAAGAAAAGAAATTGCGGTTTCCCAAACCACCACTCAAAAAGATGAATTAAGGGGAACTACTTGTGATGACATCATCACAATTCTACGAATAGAACGCATGACAAGGTCCTGTTAAGAGAACTATGGCAAACATTTGACTATCTAATTTAAAAATCGTATAATAATGGAGCAGATTTAATAAAAAATTGTTATTGAATACATCAACGGTTGCCTAGTCGTTCGGGCTTGACAGATCATTTTGTCAGCTTGTCAAATAATAGTTGATCCACGCAATTATTTCTTACGAATAGTGTTAATGTATGGAATCCTTTACCAACAGAAGCAATTAACGCTCCAACATTAAACACATTAAAAAACAACCTAGACTCATTCTTCAAGTCACAGGGTTTTATATATAGACCTAAGGTCGACTACCTCCCAAGATTGCACTCACTTCTACACTGAAGTATTAGACTGCAATCACGGAAAATCATCAGCCTGAACGTGACACAGGATCCTATAATGATTGCAAAACTGTGTCCCATATTTAAATCAACGACATAGGAAAACAAGCCAGCTTCAAGACATCTTTAGGTATACTGATCAATTTGATATCCTAAACCATTTTTTATATATTTATTGATTCTTATATTTATAGTCTTAGAATCATTAATTTCATCTTTGTAATAACATATGACATTGTGTTAGAAATCCCAATAAAAGGAAAGATTGAACACTGACACTTGATATTAACGGTCTGGACACTGAATTTTGCAGACGACATATTACAACTGTAATATCTCTGGACCTGCAAAATATTTTGAAAACATTTTGACCGAAAATTGTTGGTGGCTGCTTAAATCCAAAGATTCTCGGCCGTTCTTCCACCCCTCCAGCGCAACCCCCACCCCACTCCAACCGGCCCGCCGCCAGCCCCCAGACAACAACTTCAACGAGCAAAAAACCAAGACCCACCGAACAGTTCGGGAACAATCGGACCGAAAGTTGCCAGTGGCTTCACCGGTATCCAGTCAACTGGGCCCAAATACCAACTCGGCCCAGGTCAACTCGACCTATGTTTATGCCTATCATGTGCAACTATACCCTTGGGTCGAGCTGACCCTACAGTACCACCCATAGCCACATACGAATGCACATATGCGCACACATGTATATACCTATAGGTGCACTATTAGGCTGAACCAACACTGCACATTTAAATGTACATATGAACATAGCTATAGCAATATTATTGGGCTAACCAGCACGCTTAAATAGGATAAAGATTATCGAGTGTAGCAGGCCTACCTAGACTTCTATGGTAGCTACCACACACAATAATCTGTATACCATAACACACACGGAAATCTCGGTAATATCTTAAGATCACCATCGTCTTAAAAAGAGTTATTTTAGGATAAAGATTGTCTATGTCTATGTATAATAGTTGCGCGTTAGTGAAAATAATAGACACTAATAATTCTGACTGTCTTTTAATAAAGAGACGTAAACGCCAGTAAATATTATTAGTTCCACCAACAGACGACTAATGCTGGTATAAGAGGGATCTCATATTTCCATATCATCAATTTTTTAAGAAAAGTTCCGAAATCAAGGATATAGAAATATGAGATTCCCAATTATTCCATGCTTCCAGCCAGGAGAAAAGATTTCATCTTGAGAACTGCTCTCCAAGTGTGATACCAGCGATCGAAAAGAAGAAGAAAGAAGCCAGATGAATGCATTCCTATGCCTATTTGACTTTTATTAAATCGGGCCGACATGACTTTTTATCCTAGGACGAGCTGACTAATTAATATAAGTAGGACATGTTGGCAATTGGGCTGACTCGACTGGAATTCCCTTCACCAACAACCCTCAGCCAAAATGCCCCCAAAAGACCCAGCAAATCCCGAGTCCCCGCCCACCGAAAACCACCGTCCGGAGGCCTGCAGCAACCCAGTCAAAATAGAGCAGAAAATTACGCTAGAAAAGGGAAAACAACCAAAATTCTGGAAAAAAATTAATGAAAACAAAGCGAACTCACCGAAACTATGTCAATGCAGAAGAAGAATTCGGCTTATATTCCTTCTTCCTGCCCCCTTATCCGCTTGATTATCTTTTCTAAGCGACTATTGTTCTTGTAGACATTAATCTTGTAGTCATACTGATCCCTATGAAACCTTTACTGAATGTAATTCTTTTCAGCGACTGACAAAATTAGACTACGATTTACGCAAGAATCAGGGTTTTCCCCTCTACAAATTCACTCCCTTTGGTTAAAATAAATACATCAACCTGCCGACATAAGAGGTAAAAGGAGCGCGAAGAAAGGCTGAATGGCCCGAAGACAACTGGCCATCTAAAGTTGGATTTAAGTAAAAATCGTATCTCGAGATAATGCGTAGAATACAGACTGACTTATCGGCTGATGACATGCGCATATAAAATAATCTGCAACAAAAAACCCATACGGCAACCAGTCAGAAGAGTCTTTAATTACGTTGAAAATTGTCACTGATAAACGAATAAATGTCTGAATAGGCTACAATTCCAAGAGAGACTACAAGACTGGCAATGACTCGGTATGAATATTTTCAACCATTAAACATTTCCAATATTAAACAAATACGGAAATAAGATTAAATCTTAGGCAAGAAGATGACAAGATTCTAGGAAAGCGAACATGTAAACCGGACTTGAAGAACAAAACTGGAACCCCAGGAAGTTCTCTATCACCTGAAATCCAAAACAGGAAGACAGACCCAGAAGATAATCCTAGAACACCAGAAAGATCTATGAAAACCGGAAATGACCGTATCCCCGGCTGTACGAAATCCGGATGTGGAAAAATAGGAAACGGAAATGTGTAAACCGGAAGTAGACTACCGGAAACTGATCAAGATCCTACAACCCGGATGTACAGAATTACCGGAAACGGATATAGATGAATGATGCAATGCCAGGTCCAACAGACCCAGATAAGCATTCTTCCTACCGGAAGTAGCAACACTACTACCGGAAGAGGAAGCTGAAAAACTGGAAACGGAAATAGATGAATGATGCAATGCCAGGTCCAACAGACCCAGATAAGCATTCTTCCTACCGGAAGTAGCAACACTACTACCGGAAGAGGAAGCTGTAAAACCGGAAACGGAAATAGATGAATGATGCAATGCCAGGTCCAACAGGCCAGGTCCAAAAGACCCGAATATGCATTCTTCCTACCGGAAACAGCAACACTACTGCCGGAAACGGAAAAAAAAGAAGTGGACGGAAAAGCCAGAAAATCATGAGACACAGGATGTTCAGCCAAGACAGACAATCACAGTGCTCATATCCGGATGCCCGGTAAAACCAGAAGACAAACCGGAATGCAAACCCGCTTGCCCGGACAAGCCAGGAGCAGAGACGGGAGCAGAGGAGATGGAAGATCTTAAAACATTTCTGGCAATAAGAATACGGGAAAAATGAACTTATGCATGAGATGAAGGATCGGAAGCTTCCGCCACCGATGCCATCGCATGAGGGTTATGCAGACCCTCAAGACTTATATGGTCTTTTGTCTGGCTCCTACCTGAGGATGAATAACCAGACTTATTCTTTGAATCACTAGACTTTTACTTCAGAGATTTAATCTCTTGTCTCGAAGTGCGTGAAATCTGACTGAAGACTGGAATCACAGTGATTCCTGAATAAAATGTTTGAAAGCACTATAAAGGATCTACGTAATAAGAGTGGTACTTGGCCATTTTATAACATGATAATTTGATGGTATATAATAGGCATGGTTTCTCAAACCTCGAAAACGCGAGTACTGACACGAAAACTGGTAACTCAAAACTAGAGTTACAAAAACCCTCTAAAACACCATGACATGAAAGTTAAACATAACATAGGCAAGATAGATTTCATGGTAGGCATGTTTTCTTGAGTCAGAGAATTAAATGTAGCTGAACTTTTCAATGCAAAGCTATAAACTTTTATCCATATGATAGCAGGCGAACTGATCTGCTAGCAGAATATTTGAATAGTGAATCAGTTTTCACATTTGGGACCTACTGCGCATGCGCGAGCATGCTTAGTGACATGCGTCACCAAGGAGTGTGTACAGACTGGTGCCAGTCTATTGTAAGGCTAATGCAGGGGTCCCTCTACCAGAAGCCTGGTTGACGGTCTACATGGTGATGGTATTGGCATTATGGAGTATGTAAGCGAGCATAAAAATTTTATTCTGATAGCTAAATGCAGATATTTGATTTAGCAAGTAGTGATTGAATGGTAATAGATGTTTTTGTGGTGTAATAACAACACTGGTTTAACTAATAATACCCCAGCCAATATATCTATATGAGGGTGGGGGGGGGAGGATAATAAGAGATGCTAGAACAGATCGAGACATATATAATAGCAAATTACCGCACAGTGTTCTGCCATACTGCTAGCTTCAATAGCATACACCTTTTTGGCACCACACTGAACAGCAAAGAAAGACAATATACCGGAGCCAGCACCAACGTCGAGAACAACCTATAACAAGGAAATACAATACAATGTTTGTGCAAATCGAAAGCATCATCTATTATGAAACAACTCCTATCAAAAATAAAAACATTAATAATAGTATCTAATTGTAGTTTATCCTAGTCCACGGTAGTAGGTAAGCATCAAGCTGTAAACAGATGCCATTTTGGCTCTACAGCTACAAAAGCATTCCAGCAACACTTGGGGGATTTCACTCAAAGGCGCTCTATCCAAACCGTCAACACATGCATATTATTGCTCTAGAAACAAATTAACCTCATCATGTATGTGTGTTGTCTTGAGACAATTTCAACACAAACAATTTACATGAAAAGGTAGCCAGGAATACTTTGACTCTGACGGGAAATTGTTGCTGTTAAATGTAGAAACTGCTTCCAGATAAGTATGAGAAACAAGAGGCCCAAGGGGCCTGTGTCGCGTGCATTTTTGTCAAAATTGTTGGTGGGTGGTTTAGGAGTAGTCTTTTAAATGAGCTTGTGGACATTTTTACAAGTCAAATATGGTCGCCATACACGCTACATTTTGATTGGTCCACTTCTGCCATGTTTCTGACTAAGCTCCTTTCCTTGAACAAACTTCAATTGCACTCAGTGCCTAATCATATCTCCCAAATTCTGGCCCAATCCGCTCAGTGGTTATGGAGTTGTTTTGGCAAAAAATAGGTTATCCAAGATGGCCGCCAAACCATTTGGCCAATCAAGTTCCCTTGAACAAACTTGGTGCAGCTCTTGTCCTAGATGATATTTCATGCATTTTGAAGTGATTCCCCAAACGGTTTTGGAGATATTTAGACATTTCTAAAAATCGACCAAAATCCAAGATGTCATGAAAATACATTTTAAATTCCCCATTGCTTGAGTATGGGAGATTTTGGCGGGTAAATGATCCAAGATGGCCGCTAAACTGTTTATCAGCATCTCGAAAATGGCAAATTTGAAATCACTGCCTGAAATTTCTGCCTCAAAATCAAAAAAGAATCCAACATGGCCACCAAACACGCTATATATTGATAAGCCCATAGCGGCCCGGTTTTTTGACGGATCAACTTCCCTTGAACAAACTTTAATGGCCCTTTCTGCCTCAAAATCAATCAAATAAAAAAATCCAATATGGCCACCAAACACGCTATATATTGATAAGCCCATAGCGGCCCGGATTTTTGACAGCTCAACTTCTCTTGAACAAACTTTAATGGCCCTTAGTCCCTAATCATATATCACAAATTTACGCCTGATCACTTCAGCGGTTCTGGGGAAGACGTTGTTTTTGCGAAAATGAGGTCATCCAATATGGCCGCTGAACCATTTGGTCAATCAAGTTCCCTTGAACAAACTTGAGTGAGCTCTTGCCCTAGATCATATTACATGAGGTCTGAATTGATCCCTCAAATGGTTTTAAAGATTTTTCAAGACATTTCTAAAAATCGGCCGAAATCCAAGAAGGGAACCAGCCAAATTGGCCGATCGGCTTCGTTTGAGCAAAATGAAATCTCTATGCCATAAGGATGCTTCCTGCCAAATATAATTCAAATCAGCTCAGTAGTTCTCGAGAAGACATTTTAAATTGCCCATTGCTTTAGTATGGGAGCTTTTGGCGGGAAAATGATCCAAGATGGCTGCTAAACCGTTTATCCAACAGTTTCGAAAATTACAAATTTGAGATCCGAATACCCAAAAACTTATATAAAACCAATTTCGGCCTCAAAATCCATCAAATAAAAAAATCCAATATTGCTGCCAAACACACTTGGTCCACCATGGCCATGTTTTTTTATGAATCAACTTCTCGTGAACAAACATTAATCACCCTTAGTTGCTAATTATATATCGCAAATTTCAGCCTGATCGCTTCAGCGGTTCTGGGGAAGCAGTCGTTTTTGTGAAAACTAGGTCATCCAAGATGCCCGCTGAACCATTTGGTCAAACAAGTTCTCTTGAACAAACTTGATTCAGCTCTTACCCTAGATCATATTTCGTGGGTTCTGAATCGATCCCTCAAACGGTTTGGGAGATTTTTAAAGACATTTCTAAAAATTGGCCGAAATCCAAGATGGTCGCCGGGAAAATTGGACGATCGGGTTCGTTTGCACAAACTTAAATCTCTATGCCGTAAGGATGCTTCATGCTAAATATAATTGAAATCGGCCAGGTAGTTCTCGCGAAGATATTTTTAATTTCCCATTGCTTTAGTATGGGAGCTTTTGGCCGGAAAATGATCCATGACGGCCACCAAACCGTTTATCCGACAGTTTCGAAAATTGCAAATTTGATATCAGAATACCAAAAAACCTATATAAAACCAATTTCGGCCTCAAAATCCATCAAATAAAAAAATCCAATATGGCCACCAAACATGCTATATTTTGATTGGCCCACGGCGGCCATGTTTTTTGACCGATCAACTTCTCTTGAACAAACTTTACTGGTCCTTAGTCCCTAACCAAATCTGCCAAATTTCAGCCTGATCTCTTTAGCGGTTCTGGAGAAGTTATTTTCGCTAAAACTAGGTCAACCAAAATGGCCGCTGAACTATTTGACCAATTAAGTTCCCTTGAACAAATTTGGTTGAGCTCTTGCCCTATATCATATTTCATGAGGTATCCTTTAATCCCTTAAGTGGTTTCGGAGAAGATTTTTAAAGCCTTTTCTAAAAATCGGCCAAAATCCAAGATGGCCACCAGCCTAATTGGCCGATCGGCTTCATTTGAACAAACTTGGATCCCTATGCCCTAAGGATGCTTCCTGTCAAATATAATTGAAATTGGCCCAGCAGTTCTTGAGAAGTCATTTAAAGGAAAAGTTGACGGATGGATGACAGCAGTGTTGACCACAACATCTGATTTTTGGGGGTCCCAAGGACACCACACTCTCAGATTTGGGGGTCCCACTGTAAAATCTGGGGGTCCCATGGAGTCCTCATCTGAAACATGGGGGTCCCATGTTTTTTTCTTAAAATAAACACAACACATTGATCTAATTGTAAAGCACTTTATTAAACATGTTGAAAACAGTGCCAGTCATTCCAGTGGTAAATTTTCAAAAATATGTATTCTGTGATCTACAATGGTGGCTAAAATTGATCTATTGAAGTGGCCCTTGTATATTTAACTAATAACATTTGAACTGCATGTCAATACACAATAACTTAATTCACTGTAATTGTTTGTTGTCTGATAAACCAACAAACCTACATTGACACCCTTGTATGATTAACATTTCCAAAGACCACGACATTAGTAATTAGCAAAGACCACTGCATTAATTTTTCTCTTAAACCCTAACTTGACTTTGGACGAATTGGAAAATTACGAGTATCTGGGGCGAGTTTGCTCAAGGACGACTTGACCTACTTCGATATAATGCGGGCGTATTTTTTATAATTTAACTGGAATGACCAAATATAGTGGAATACAGTGAAGATCAGACTAAACAATAATTTATCAAACATAATCTGTATAAATCAGATTAAACTGCGTAATTAGTGAAAATATATCAGCCAATAACCGGATGTCTAATTCATAGGGAGTAACTATGTAACGCGATTGCTGATTGGTTGAAGCATAGATAACGCATTAGCGTGTATCCAATAAGGATGCTTGTATCGGAGAGCTTTGAGCTACACGCTGTTTGGAAAATAAATCAATACTTTAACGCATGCCTACCTGTAGATCGATGATATCGTTGAACATCGCTGCTGGGATGAGCTTTTTAGTTGAGAAATTGGGAACACCTAACGATCGAGTATTGCTAAACATTATAAAACACTAATCCATCAGTCAATCAATCAGCCGCTATTGCTAAATAAAAGACGGCTTATAGCGCGTATTGATACCGTTATTGAAACAGCAATACAAAGACATCACCGCTAACCCATCAAATGACCATTCAAATGTAAGATATCACAATATCTTCCATATATTCCTTCATCCATTTAGATATTTTGATAAGTACACAGAAAAAAATATTTTACTGTAAGTCGTTGCTGCTTTAGGCAAGTAGGCATGCGCAAATTAATTTCAAAATATTCAGCAGATTAGTGATAACAACTTTGTGATCTGTCCAATGTTCTGAGCTGTGAAAGGGTTAAGAAAGCCCAGACACGTTTGTATACGCTTGATCAGTTGTATTGGATTTCTCAAGCGTGAGTTCCTCTAGAGGG
This sequence comes from Chaetoderma sp. LZ-2023a, assembly GCA_034401795.1. Classification (NCBI taxonomy): domain Eukaryota; kingdom Metazoa; phylum Mollusca; class Caudofoveata; order Chaetodermatida; family Chaetodermatidae; genus Chaetoderma; species Chaetoderma sp. LZ-2023a. The sequence continues at coordinate 124,655,418 of CM067369.1, forward strand.
CGATTCCGCTGTTATCCAATCAAATACTGACACGTCATACTGACGATTAGCACAACAGACAGAAACATGGCGGGTATTTTTGCAATTTGTAGGCCGAACAAGGCGACTAACATCGGGCTTGTAAACTCTTTACTTATAAAAAATCCGATCAAATGGAATACTAAGGATGATTTGGGGATTGCGTTTACAATTAAATGTGGTGGTTGAATCTGATTTATGGGCATTAACAACTTTGAGTTGTGCAAGAAAACATACAACAAATCATAGTCTTAAACAACGCAGTAAGTTCGTTTTTATTGAACACACAATACATTAGATCTATTTTTTAAAGTAAAGACATGCACAAATAAATATACACATGATAATATAATCGATAATTAAGCACACGCAAAGTTACCAGTTTCCGTTACACTTTTTCACTGCGTCCCTCGTGCGTCCTCAGGGACACAGAGGGTTAATTTGTATGCGTCCCTCTGCCATTTTTATGCGTATATACGCGCAAAAGGACACATAAGGGCAACTCTAGATGACAGATGACGGACACATGACGGATGGTCGACACGACATAAGCTCTCAGGCCAGGTGAGCTAATAATGGTTAAATGATTACTCAATTTTCTCTTTATAAATAAAACTCATATTTACTACATGCAGTGAGCATTGAGAGAACAATGACATGTTTAGATTCCAGACATGATATATCCGAAGTGTGATTTTTTTTTTAAATGCTTCACCATCTTTCCAAAACAAAAATCACTCAAGCCTACCTTGCAAACAAACACTAATAAAGAGAACTTGAACATAAAAATTAACACTAAGATATAGAGGTGTGATGGCCAAGCCTAAATAACTACAAGTATGACACCAATATACAATAATAGATCCCAAAATCTCAACAAATCTAGAATGCTGATCATAACGCTGCTGAGACAACATTATAAGATCGCTTGTTCTTTGAATGAGCACACTGAAAGTTGCAATCTGGACAACAAAGATTAACCTTCCATATTGTCAATTGACGTTAAGGTTTTAAGCTAAACTTTAATGCATACACAATTTACTTACTTTGTCTTCAAAATCCACACCATTACTTTGCATAGCTCGCTGATAGGTGGATGTTCTAATGTAGTCTTGCATCATATTCTGTTGTTGTGATAAGTAACCATAAAACTACAGAAAGAAACAATATCCATTAGAGAAATTCAGCATAATCATATTAACCCATTACAGACAAAGCCGTTTGAAAATGGCATTTGTGGAGTTCTCTTGGTGAATTCCCATTTGCAGGCTGAGAGAAGACTATTTATCCAGTGGTAAATTTTCAAAAAGTCTTCTCTCAGCCTGCAAATGGACATTCTCTCAGCATGTAAATTATCATGACAAATCTTGAGCATTAAATGGTTAAAGGTCTTGTGAGGACTTGCGGTCTATAACGAGTTTTAATTAATTTTATGGTCTACTACACTATTTAAACACAATAGCTTCACTTTGGAGTGAGAACAATATGTTAGGCAGCCCAAATAACGAGATTAAATGACGCCTTAATCTGAATCACATCACCACTCGCTGTGACGTCACACCGGGAACGGCGCTGTAAGCTGGGTCAATATTTTTCTGTCTTTAGTACAAAGGTAACATATTTTAAAACGTGCGTTTAACAGGATAGACTTCACCTACCATAAATTAAATTATGTCAGGTTGAAGCTAAGTCTTCAAGAAATAAAATTAAATCTATTACGATATTTACTCATTTTTAATGGTTTCATGGTTAGCTATATTCGCAAAATAATAGGCCTATAACTACGGTAAACCATGGGCAGTGCTGAAAATCGGCAATATTTCAATGCATGTGACAAATACTCTGTAGTCTAGTAGGCCTAATTGCGGATCCATTACCATTCTTGAAAGGACTGGGTGTACTATGTACTGTCTGGGATAGATGGATGTGAGCGTGATGATCGAGGTTGGTGGGAGAGGTTGACCATGGCTATAATTGTACTATTATTCATATCTAAATGTATAGATATACAAATATGGTAGTTAGAACCATATGAACATGATACAAGAAACGTTATGTTGAATATTTTGAACACAATTTGGGTTGACATCCAACCCAATTATGTTCAAAACATTCAACAGTATATGTTATTTAAGTTGTACTATAAGCGTGCAGATGGCAGTGAAAGCCTCACTACGCACCTCGACTGCTGCCTAAATTGTAAACAAACCGTGTACTGTCAATAATATGTCAATGTAAACTATACGCAAATAGATTACTTTTGATTAGATTTATATTTACCCGACATTTTAGTTAACTTTAAACACATAACTGGAGTAACTGCTATAGTGCAATCAAAAATTTATTCATAAGCCTACACAATGGTAAATTGCGATCATACGTGCACTGAGCGGTGTAGGCCTACTTAACTATCATTTAAAAAGTTGCATGTGTACATGCATGCCTATCATATATGCAAAATCTCTGCAGTCAATCCAGAAAGATAACATATATATATATATGCATTTATAGAATTGTATTCCAAGAAGTGTGTGGGTGGGTTTGATTAAATATAGCCTAATTCACGTACACGAACTCCGATGTTACTGTCACCTCTAACAGGCTTATACGTTAGGATTGTGATGTCAGGCACCGTGACCATGAGGTCTGTCCTTTAAATTTTAACCAACAAAAATATCATCAACTTCGATATTATTGAACCTTTGTGCATCTCGAACAATGTAGTGTCCCTGTGTGAACAATGAATTGTCAAAAATAGGTGCATAGGTGCCTAATATGCGCAGCAGTAGAGAGCCTAGTTTTGCTCCCGAGATAATAATCTAGACTAATAGGAATTGGTGTCATCCCGGTGTGACGTCACAACTCTAGCGCGATGGCTAAAAATGTTTGGTTGTCACGGTTGTTGCTATATGCTTATCTCAGCTTTGGCTGGGCCGATTACAAAAATTTTAAAAACATTTTGTTCTTCTAGTAAAGGAGAATCTGTATTATGATTGTCAAGTTAATCAGAGCGATCGGGTATCTAGTCCTCATAACATTTTTAAGCAAGCTTATATTCCATTGCATAACCTTCACTAAATGACTACAAATCATTTTATATCCAACCAGTGCAATATACATGTAGTCACACACTAGTGATGTAGCTAGGCTTGCACGATTACATGATTAAATCGAAAATTGCGATTTTGTTTTAAATCACAAATTTATATGATTTAAAATTAAATAATCGAATAATCGTGAATATTTTCCATTGCATAAAATATTTCAAAACCTAACTTTCAATTTCTTTTCAATGCGATTGGTTATGAAAAATAACATTTTGCTTAGTGAACGCATATCCACTTGATGGAAGCACATAAATAGTAGCAGATGAATGAATTGAGAACGAAGACTGACATATCGGTTATCGATCGTCTCTCTTTCAGTTCATGCAGATGTCAATGAAAGCTTATAGTAAACAAACATTTTTGACAGTCTTTGACGCGTAAGCTATCCAACGTAAATTTGTGCACTGTTAATGAATGTAGGCCTATCTAAATATGACAATTTAGTTCATCTTACCCACCTGTTCTAAATTATTATTGTCACGTTTTTTGCGCATCTTCCCTCATATATGTGCTTTTTCAGTATACACAACAAGTGTGTACTCAGGGCCAGCATTTGTCTTTAGTACGTAAACCTACAAATTACTCCAGTAAAAGCGTGGGAGAGTGAGTGTTGTTATGCATAAATTTATACATTAGCTACATTACATTCAAAGAAATGGTAGATATATACCCAGAATTTACCTCCTCACCCACATACGATATAGGATACGCACGCATGTGTAGGCCTATGTTTAGAATGACAGGAAACATAAGTGGCAATGTGTAGGGCCGACCACAGGTATTTTTGGCATAATTTTTGCAAATGAATGCAGTGTTATTTGCTTGTTCAAGTAGGTTAATCACATAGCCTATGAGAAATCCCCCCCCACCCCACCCCACCCCCGGTCACTCATTGCTGGCATAATGTATATCACTAAATGATATCGTAATCAGGGCGTGTTAAAATTGATGTTTTAGATTGTCACAAATAGTTTGGCTTAAGTCGGACAGGAGGTTTAATTATATAGGCCTATAAAATGTATCCAATATGAGCCTAGCTTTCTCCAGTCTTAGACTTAAACAAATCAATTTTTTGCAATATCTTAGGCAAATTCGCAAATTCAGACCTACCGGTGGACTTTGCATTTGGTTTGTGTGTGCGGCTGTGCGCACATGCTTACGTGCATGTGTGTGCGCATGCATGAGTGCGAGGTGGGGGGGGGGGAGAAATAGAGATACATTTGGAAAATCATAACAAATTCTGCTGAATTATAGGCGCAGTTAGGATACAAAATAGATATGTTGTTTATCAAATGGAATGCAGGAAATGACTTCGCATAGCATCAGAAATTTCAGGGAAAAGAACGAGCACGCCCATATCTCCCCAAACGGCCATTTGGAGGGGACACGCCCTCACTCACAGACCCTCTCCAATATTGGACTAACTCAATAATAAAATCCTAGATCTGCGCTTGACGGCCATCGCACTAATACTGGATGTCGCAAGATATAGTGTCGTAAAAATACAGTGTTTACAGAATCACACTGAGATATTTTCTTGAAGCAGATCTCATCTAAAAAGGGGCTTTTCATGCCCAAGATATTCATATTTAAATATGGCATTGGCGCTATTATAAACTTCTGACTAATGTCTACCGGGAATATCATTGAGATCACTGCCTATTTTTGCCCTGTAGGTTGGGGTTAGAATACACCTTCCGTATCCTCTGCGTGTCGTAAGAGGCGACTAAAGGAGGTAAGGGTGAGGTAACCCTGACATAAACCTCGAGTGCTGAAGACGGGGGTTCAAGGCCGCACGGCGCACTCTAATAAACCATGGATCCACGCACTTAGCGCTTATGATCACGTCAATAGTCACTTACAGGACTGGCGGTATGATCAGTGAACGAAAAGAAGAAGAAGACTGCCTATTTCAAAACTCATTGCTAAATACAATAGAATGAAAAAGTTACCCTGGTTAAACAGTGTTGCCTATATTAGCTTTGCTTAGCGGTTGTTCCACTATGATGTCACAGCTGCTTGGAATTCAAGGGAGGTAATTCATGACTTGATATTCTAAAGCTATGTACTTTATCGCCAATAAATATAAAAATATGCCATGTATTAGCAAATTGATAACAGCTATATGATTTGGAAGGACTGGATATATTATAGTCTTAAAATACACTCTCCATATATGACCTGCATTGATCATTACAATTACAAGACAATTTTGATGAATTTTAATCTTTCAAGGAAGATAACTCTGGCAAATATGGGTGGATTTTGCTGAAACAAAATTATGACACTTCGTCTATCCCTAAAACTGTAAAACATCTGATGAATAAAAAATTGTGAGTGTAGGTTCAAAACTGTTCGAGATCGGGACCGGACAAGAAAATGTTGACAAATTTTAATCTTTCAAGAAAGATAACTTTGGCAAATATGGGCAGATTTTGCCCTTCATCTATCCATATTAGATCCAATGAAAACAAGAAAACTTTGACAAATTTTGTATTTCAAGGGAGATAACTCTGGCAATTATGGGGGGGGGGGGGGGGATTTTGCAGAAAGGAAATCATGACACTTCGTCTATACCTAACACATGTGCTGAAAAATTTTTTTTAAATGTATAGGTTTACGTCTTCAATATTTGGCCCGGACAAGAAAATTTTGATGAATTTTAATCTTTCAAGGGAGATAACTCTCACGAATATGCGAGGATTTTGTCGAAAGGAAATCATGAGACTTCGTTTATACCTAACACATCTGCCGGGGAAAAAATTGCGAGTGTAGGTTCAAATTCTTCGAGATCTGGCCAGGAAAAGAAAATTTAATCATTCAAGGGAGATAACTCCTAGAAATATACGAGGATTTTGCCGAAATGAAATCATGACCCCTGCGAATATGGGCGGATCATGCCAAAACAAAATCATGACAATTCGGCTATACGTACATCTTTTGAAAAAAAAATTGTGTGGATTCAAGTCTTCGAGATTTGGATCATGACTCCCGCGAATATGGGTGGATCGTGCCAAAACAAAATCATGACACTTCGGCTATATGTACCACATCTTTTGGAAAAAAATTTGTGAGTGTGGGTTCAAAACTCTTCGAGATTTGGCCTGGACAAGACAATTTTGACAAATTTTAATCTTTCAAGGGAGATAACTCTGGCGAATATGGGCAGATCTTGTCAAATCAAAATCATGCCACTTCGCCTATACATAACACATCTTCTGAAAAGGAAATTGTGAGTGTAGGTTCAAAACTCGAGATCTGTACCGGACAAGAAAATTTTGACAAATTTTAAGCTTTTAAGGGAGATAACTCTAGCGAATATGGGAGGATTTTGCCGAATCGAAATCATGACACTTCGTCTATAGGTAATATATATCTGTTGGAAAAAAAATTGTGACTGTAGGTTCAAAACTCTTCGAGATCTGTACCGGACAAGAATCAGACGGAAGGACGGATGCACGGACGGACAGCGAGCGCCATCACATAATACGACCCCGTTTTGTGCGGGCGTATAAAAAAGGGAAAACACACCTCCGGGCCGAATCATGCGCAGAGACGTCATACCCAACAGGCCCATAGAATGTAAATCAACTGCCAAATTGAAATGACGAGATTTTAGAAAGGAAAAAATGAGGGAGAAAAATCTGAATGGTCCAAAGACAACTGGCCATCTAAAGCCGGATGAAAGGCAAAATTACGTATCTAGAGATAATGCGTAGATGTCACATTTAAAATTCACCCTTTAATTGTTCACCATGTTACTTCAGCTTTAAGCCTTACTATAACTCAGGTAACCTTCAGTGGTAACCTGTCGACCACTCCATTGTTATTCAAATTAGCTCTACCTGTCTAGGTACTTAATTAAAGGTAGTTCCGGCAACGTGGTCAGTCAAAGATTAAGAGCTGTACCTGGTACACTGTATGTGCGTTTTAGTTAAACTGCTGTTGTGAAATTGCAGCACATTTTGTTTTATTCCTGTTGCTGATTGCAACGTTTCCTTGGTCATGCCTCAGGTAGGCTGTAGTTATTAAAATTCAATTTGTTTTATATTGTTTCCAGTTATCGGACCCTTTTAACACTGTGTACCCATGTAAAGTAGTTCCGTCGGTAACAACCGTAACATGGTTATCTGCGGGATATTATACTCCACATGTCCCCTGACTGTATTGTCCTATATTTGATATTTTGTCAGTGTAATTATTATTATTATTAGTATTCTAACTGTGGTCTGTTTATTTTGCCTCAGTTGTAATGTTTGGTAACACGTGGCTTTCGTGACTTTCGTGGTCATTCCTGGCGCTTGGTGTCGCATGATTCTGACACAACCCACACAACTCTATAAAGTCGCCTGTCGTTCGTCTCCTTCCGACAGTCGTCCATTCACTCATATTATTCACCCATCTATGCAAGTTGACAGATATGCATGGAGGACCAAGACATGGCTATCAAGTCAGATAGAGCTCGTCCGTCCGTACATCTGCTTGTCATACGTCTCATGAGTAGAAGCCTTTACAAGTTGCAGCTAAGTGCTCAAAATATATCACGTGAACTTTATACAGGCTATTTCAAACTTTGACCACAGAGTAGTCGCGGGCCTTCCATTATTTATTATCAATCCATTTATTTATTTATTTATTTATTCATTTGATTCATCCGTAAATTTTGTAAATTTACTGTAAGAAAGTTCTTATTTTCACAAATCTATTTGTTGATTTTGAATTTGTCGTAGTACAGTGGCGGACCGGTTTATTATTAAAGTTGGTTACATTTTATTGAACGTGGGTGACATGGGTACATTATGTGTCTGGTTTTGTGTGACACTCGTGACCCACACGTGACACTGGGGGCGCGTCCGGGATTTGTCACATGGTAAAACTTCTGACAAATTCACTCACAAATGTAGCTAAAATCGGTATTATTCAATCAAGTCCTTAATAATTTTCAATGCAAGCATTGTTCTGTTTAAACTCGAGAAACTGATAACATTTTATCAATGTTGCTTTAATTTTTCCGCAATTTGTCTTTAAAAGAAATTGTTGGCATCCAAGGGTTAAAAGGGGTACAGGAAATCGGAAATTGTTGAAGATATCGTTGGCATTTATAATTTGATTGACTTGAATTTAGAAGATGTTGTAAACTGAGGCGTGCCCTAGGAAATCACATGGAAATTATTTTCGATTCAAAATTTGATTCCTTATTGCTGACTACGGTTCCTGAATGTGGTTGCGTAGTGGCCTGTCTAAATGTACACTGCTATAGTATTAACCTAACTGTTTAATCAATGGAATTTCTTTCAGGTAATTCATTGTGGTAAGTGCGTAGTGCCACGCGCATTGTGTTCGCATTACTTGTTGTTTATTTCAGGTGTAATTAGACGTGATTTATATTTAGTACACGGCGGTACCGTATTTCAAGACCAGACATAGTTTGCTCAATGTATGGCCCTGTTGGAGCTTTGGTTCTCGTCATAAAATATACCGTGAGTGTAGTAGTATTGCAAAAAAATATGTGTATTTCGTCCACATGTACGGTTGTAGATGGAAGAAATAAAATTGAATACATTCTTTGCGTATTCGTGCTAACTGTCATTTTGGATAGTTTGTTTTATCCATAAATAAATGACTTGTATATATTTATAGTAGGGCTAGGCCCTATATCAATTTCTGCGTAGCGGCTGGCTGGTGAACTGTGTCGAGCTCGTGCATTTAAGGACATGCGTAAATTCCGCTTGTCCATTGCCATTTCATCGAGTCACGCCGTAATATTAGTATCGCTCTGTTTATTTTACCTTGTCAATTAACCGGTGCATTATTGCTTTGTAAAGCCGAGATGTCAAACTGACCTTGCGTAGCAATGTTTGACCGTGCATTATAATCGTATTAGGCCTAGTGAATGGCCGTGATTCTTTTGCGCAATTGTCTGGTAAATAAATTCTATTTAATTAGAGCATTGTACATATATTTTAGAAATTAGATTGGTTTGTTGCGTTGCGTGATTTGAAAATATCTGACATTTTTTTCGTGATGGCTAGTCTTAAAGACTTTATTGAACTTGGTGAAAAGTTCGGACTCAGCGGTGCAGACCTGCGCCAATATGCTGAAAAAGAGCTCAATAAAGCACAAGAATTAGAACGAGAATGTAGAGCTCACGATCGCGATCTGAAAAAGATGGAGTTAGAAATTTTGGAAAAGAAACAGAAAATTGAGATCAAATCCGAAACAGCTGATAATTTTCAAAATTATAGTGGCCCAAAATTGCCTGTATTTGATGACTCCAAAGACCAAATGGATGTTTATATCGAGCGATTTGAACGATTTGCTTTAATTAGAAAATGGAATGATGCCGACAAAGCAGTATTTCTTGGTACATTATTGCGTGGTAGAGCGTTAGAAGTGTACACCCGTTTAACAACCGATGACGCAAATAATTATAAAACATTAAAAGCGGCGTTATTAAAGGCCTATCAGCTAACTGAAGACAGGTTTAAAACGAAATTTTTCTCAAGCCCAGAAAATAATGAGACACCAGCACAATTTGCATTCCGTCAAGCAACATATTTTGACAGGTGGGTCCAAATGTCCGGCGTAGCGAATGACTATAAAGGCCTGCGTTTGCTTATTTTGCGAGAACAGTTTATGGTTAATTTATCCAGACATGCAAATTTTCATGAAAGAAAAATCACCAAAGGACATTGAAGAAACTGTAAAATTGGCAGAAATTTTCATGGAAGCTAGGGGCTGGAGTCACCTTGGTATCACTGAAAAACGTAATAAACCAAACAAATCTAAGTCAGATTCCAGTACTAATGCTACTACTAAAAATTCCAATAATTCTCCTTCAGCTAAAGGCGCTGATAAATTGACTGATGGTAGGCGTGTCTGTTTTAAATGCAATAAGACAGGTCATATTGCTCGTGATTGCTTCAGTAAGCAACCACCGAGGGAGCGTTATGTCAGCGCTTCGTCGTGTATAACATGCAATAATTCAGTACCTGTCAATGATGTGCTAGCTGAATCGAAATCTCAAGCGAATCATGAATGTTCAATTGATCAAGACAATGCTTACTTAAAGTGTGGATGTAGTTTACTGGTATTAGGTGGTTTACACCAGAGCCATGGTATTTTGTTATCGTCCTTACCTGTTACTGATGGCTTAGTTGGAAATATTAAGGTCAAGGTCATGAGAGATACTGGGTGCAATAGCATAGTCGTTAAACGTTCTCTAGTTCCTGAACAGTCAATGACTGGACACAATCAAAAGTTTGTGATGATCGATCATACAGTTCGTACAGCACCCATGGCTAGAATTTATATTGATTCACCATTTTATACTGGTAATGTTGATGCCCTTTGTCTGGAAAATCCTATATGCGACATTGTTATAGGAAATATCCCAGGTGCTACAATCAATTCTGAAATTACTATGAAAACCACACAAACAAATGTGATAACTCCTGTAACTACTGATTCATCAATCGGCGAGGAAGGAATGTTGACTTCTGCTCCAATGCAAACTAGAAGTCAAACTGTTACTAGTCCTGTTGGTCCAAAACCTCTGATTGTTCCTGACATTATTAAAACTGGGACTACTGCAGATGGCTTGAGATAAACAAAGGGCAGATATCTCATTGAGAAAATTGCGTGTATTAGCAGAGCGAAAAATCAGTAAACCTACCCCAAAGGGGACTGAACGTTATGCTTGTAATAAGGGCATATTGTATAGATATTTCCTTAAGAACACCAGTTCAAAAGAGGTTAAACAGTTAGTGGTTCCTATTGATTTGCGTACAGCAGTACTTAAACATGGACACGAAACCATTATGGCTGGTCATTTAGGTATGACAAAAACCATTGACAGAATTCTAGCTAATTTCTATTGGTCCGGTGCCAGGAGTGACATAATTAGATTTTAACAGTCATGTGACTTATGCCAAAAGACTATTTCAAAAGGTTGAGTGTCAAAGGTCCCTGTTGAGAAAATGCCTTTAATTGAAACTCCATTCCACAGACTCGGCATAGATATTGTAGATATCGAACCCAGAAGTAAAACGGGAAACAAATACATATTAACATTAGTAGATTACGCTACTCGTTATCCTGAAGCAGTTGCGCTTCCGTCCATTGAAACAGAACGGGTGGCGGAGGCATTAATTCAAATCTTCTCCCGTATAGGAATTCCTAAAGAAATCCTTCCAGATAATGCTTCAAACTTTACTTCGCAGATGATGACCGAAGCTTGTAGATTGTAGATTGTTATCCATAGATCAACTACATTCCACCCCGTATCACCCGATTTATAATGGGCTCGTAGCAAAGTATAATGGGACCCTTAAGAAAATGCTACGTAAGATGTGTAGTGAGTGTCCTACTGATTGGGATCGCTATATCCAGCCATTGCTTTTTGCTTATCGTGAAGTGCCGCAGGAAAGCATGGGATTTTCCCCATTTGAGCTGGTATATGGTCACGCTGTAAGGGGGCCCATGACTGTGTTACGTGAATTATGGACTAACGATGATATTGAGCAAAATGTCAAAACAACATATGAATATGTATTAGATCTCCTTAATAGATTAGAGCAAACATGTCAGTTGGCCCATGAGAATGTGACTAATGCCCAAAATCGATACAAGAAATATTATGACAAGCGTGCTAAAATTAGGACTTTGTCTCTTGGTTCCAAAGTTCTGGTTTTATTACCTACTAAGCATAACAAGCTACTCATGCAGTGGAAGGGTCCTTACTCTGTCATAGAGAAAGTCGGTATTAATGATTACCGCATTCAGGCCGGATTAAAGGTCAAAATCTTCCACATTAATATGCTTAAGGAATATGTCTAACGTCATGATCAAAATGTTGTCAATGTTATTGGTGCAATAGACCCTGAATCCGAGCCAGCTGAATTTGATAATGATCATTTATTAGAACATCATCCTAATGCTAAAATTGGATCCACTGATGATGTTCATATCAATCCTGCCTTATCAGATGAACAAATATCTGAGTTACGTTCATTGTTAGAAGCTTTCTGAAATATTTTCATATACCAGGTGTAACCTCCATTCTTGAACATGAAATTAAACTTAGACTTGGAACCTACATGTGTAAAACCGTACCCTATTCCTCACATACTGTACGATGCTGTTAAAGCTGAATGTAAAGAGATGATTAAGATGGGCATAATTGAACATGCAAATTCCCCATATCGCTTTCCATTGATAATGGTAAAGAAAAAGGATGGTGATTTAAGACCTGTCATAGACTTTCGGAAATTGAATAAAATTACTGTTTTTGATGCCGAGCCCATGGTAACTTCGGACCAAATTTATGCCAAGGTTGAAAAATGCAACTATTTGTCTAAATTGGATTTCTGTAAGGGCTATTGGCAAATTCCCCTTAGTGATAGCTCAAAGGATTATACCACATTTTACAAAATTTAAGATTACAAGATTAAAAAAAATGCCATTTGGTTTAGTCAACTCAGGTAGTTCCTATAATAGGATGATGCGCAAGCTTCTTGACGGTTTGGATAATGTAGAAAATTTTGTGCATGATGTCCTTGGATATACTCATTCATGGGAAGCGCACATGGTGGTTTTGCGTGAGTTATTCACGAGAATTCATGACGCCAATTTAACTGTTAAACCATCGAAGTGCTACTTTGGATTTTCTGATTTAGAATATGTAGACCATAGAGTCGGGTCTGGTCGGTTATCAACTTTGGGTGACAAAATTTGTCAAATTAAAGCTGCAGCTCCTCCCAAACCAAAAACTGCTCTCCGTTCATTTTTGGGATTAACTGGGTTTTATAATCGGTATGTACCTCATTATGCAACTATAGCAGCACCCCTTACTGATTTAATCAAAAAGGGGTCTCCTAATAAACTAGTCTGGGAAGCCAACCACGATCGTGCTTTTGAAATTCTAAAAGGTCGGCTGTGTACTGCTCCTATTTTACATCTTCCTGACTTTGACAAAATTTTTAAAAGAGTAGATGCTTCAGATGTTGCAGTTGGTGCTGTGTTACTTCAAGAGCATGGAAATGAGCTGTTCCCGGTAGCCTATGCGAGTAGAAAGCTCCAATTCCGTGAAGTTAATTATTCTACTATAGAAAAAGAATGTCTTGCTATTGTCTGGGCGATTAATAAGTTCGCAGTATATCTGCATGGTACATGTTTTGTCCTACAAACGGACCATCAACCATTGGCCTTTTTAAACAAAGCTAAAATTGATAATTCTAGGATAATGAGGTGGGCTCTGTTCCTGCAAAGTTTAAGCCTTAAAATTGAGGTTATTAAAGGCAAAGATAATGTGGGAGCAGATTATCTAAGTCGGTCTGAATTGAAACTTGATGTAAATGATTAATGCTTGAAACTTGATGGAGATGGTTAATTCTTGAAACTTGATGTAAATGATTAATTCTTGAAACTTGATGTAAATTATTGATTTTAAATTGTGTTTGATAGTAATTTTATTTCATAGAAATTATTTATAGGATGGTGTTGTCATATTTAAAATTCACCCTTTAATTGTTCACCATGTTACTTCAGCTTTAAGCCTTACTATAACTCAGGTAACCTTTAGTGGTAACCTGTCGACCACTCCATTGTTATTCAAATTAGCTCTACCTGTCTAGGTACTTAATTAAAGGTAGTTCCGGCAACATGGTCAGTCAAAGATTAAAAGCTGTACCTGGCACACTGTATGTGCGTTTTAGTTAAACTGCTGTTGTGAAATTGCAGCACATTTTGTTTTATTCCTGTTGCTGATTGCAACGTTTCCTTGGTCATGCCTCAGGTAGGCTGTAGTTATTAAAATTCAATTTGTTTTATATTGTTTCCAGTTATCGGACCCTTTTAACACTGTGTACCCATGTAAAGTAGTTCCGTCGGTAACAACCGTAACATGGTTATCTGCGGGATATTATACTCCACATGTCCCCTGACTGTATTGTCCTATATTTGATATTTTGTCAGTGTAATTATTATTATTAGTAGTATTCTAACTGTGGTCTGTTTATTTTGCCTCAGTTGTAATGTTTGGTAACACGTGGCTTTTGTGACTTTCGTGGTCATTCCTGGCGCTTGGTGTCGCGTGATTCTGACACAACCCACACAACTCTATAAAGTCGCCTGTCGTTCGTCTCCTTCCGACAGTCGTCCGTTCACTCATATTATTCACCCATCTATGCAAGTTGACAGATATGCATGGAGGACCAAGACATGGCTATCAAGTCAGATAGAGCTCATCCGTCTGTACATCTGCTTGTCATACGTCTCATGAGTAGAAGCCTTTACAAGTTGCAGCTAAGTGCTCAAAATATATCACGTGAACTTTATACAGGCTATTTCAAACTTTGACCACAGAGTAGTCGCGCGCCTTCCATTATTTATTATCAATCCATTTATTTATTTATTTATTTATTCATTTGATTCATCCGTAAATTTTGTAAATTTACTGTAAGAAAGTTCTTATTTTCACAAATCTATTTGTTGATTTTGAATTTGTCATAGTACCGTGGCAGACCCGTTTATTATTAAAGTTGGTTACATTTTATTGAATGTGTGTGACATGGGTTTGACACAAAACTCAGTACATTGTGTCTGGTTTTGTGTGACACTCGTGACCTACACGTGACAGTAGAATACAAGACTTATTGGCTGCGTGAGCCCATTCGAAAATATGATAATGATATGCGCATATGAAATAAGCTGAACAAAAATCCTATATGGCAACCAGTCAGAAGTCTAATTACGTAGAATTACTATTACTGATAAAAGTATAAATGCTGCATATCTATATAATTTCAAGTGAGACTTCAAGACTGGCAATGTCTTTGAATGAAGATTTTCAGCGATTAAATATTCCAATTCTTTAGAGCAATTACGGAAATAAGACTAACTCTTAGGCCAAATGATGACTAGGTTCTAAGAAAACGAACATGGAAAATGATGTCCCTGAAACCGTAAGTGACCCTATCCACGGATGAACGAAAACTGGAAGCAGAAACAATCTTGGAACCGGAAGTATGCGAACCGGAAGTAGAATATGAAACGTAAATGAGCAAACCGGAAGTATAAAACCAGAAGCTGAACAGATTCATACAGACCCGGATGTACAGTAAAAACCAGAAGTAGAGGAGGAAACGGAAATACGAGAATCGGAAATAGAATAGGAAACGTAAATGAGCAAACTGGAAGTAGAAAACCGGAAACTGGGCAAATCTGAACCAGAAGAGCACAAACCACAAGTGCTAGCTAAACCGGAAGTTACCGATTTTTCGAAAAAACTGAATCTTAGCCAGAATCAGAAGAGAGGACCGGAAACGGAAACCGGAAGTCGAACAGGGTCTTGCAGACCCGGATCTCTCAGTAAACTGGAAGTAGACTGAAAACCAGAAAAGGAAGGAGCCGAAGCTACCGAGCACTGACCGGAAGTGCTTGCCACACCGAAAGCTACCGAGCTTCCTGATGGAACTAAGTTATGGACTGGTGACCGCTGAACGTTCCTAGTCATCGGAATAACGGAAAAAAGAGCCTTGGCATATGGAAATGAGTCGGGGACTTACATCATCAACACCACAGCTTGAGGGTAATGTCCTTCCTCAAGATTTAGGTGGGTTTGCCCGGTGACTTACACGAAGACACCTTTGTGGGCCTCTTAGAATCTTTCGGCTCAGGTTTAGGCAACCGAACCTCCTGTCTGGACGTGAGGGCTTCCCCCCTTTGCGGACGTGTAACCTTCAGGTTACCGTCTGAATCCGAAGATTCATTCGTAGCCACGCGTGGTAACGATCACACTTCGCAGAAGAACATTAGACTTTCTCCGCCAATTTTACGTACTCCTAAAACCCCCAACACAAATTTAAAAAAAAAGAAGCATACAGCCGCATAAAGCCTCAGAGAATTGGAAGACATTCTCTAAAATAGGAATCCCAAATTAACGAAAAAAGCACATGACTTGAAAAGGCGCGAAAATATGAATTCAAATATCTTAATGAATAATGACACCCTAAAAAACTTTCTAGGTATATAGAAAAACGAAGGAAGCATCCTTGATCTTAGTAGGAGAAAACCTACTTAAACAAGCATTCTGTAAGTATTGCAATACATGTCCCCTACCTGGTGATATAAATCTTTAGAGATTGAGTCAAAAATTTCATTAAAAATTGTCAAAAGCAGCTGAAACTCGAACTTGATCTGTAACTTCTCATAACATAGCAATAAACCAAATCTCAGTTATACATGGTGAAGGAGAAGGAAAAAGTCTTGACAGCGGATATGTTTGTATTTCTAAAGTCAAAAGGGGACATAAATCCATAAAAAAATGACGCAAATGCCTGAAACTCGAACTTGGTCTGTAATTTCTCATACTAAAGTAATGTACCAATTCTCAGTTGAATATCTTGAAAGACTGCGAGAAAAAGGGCTGGAAACTAATATTTTTCGTACTTCATAGGTCGAAGGGGGCATAACTCCATCAAACATTTACGCATATGCCTGAAACGCGAACTTGGTCTGTAACTTCTCATAACAAAGCAATGTAGCAATTCTCAGTATAATATCTTGAAAGACTGCGAAAAAAAGTGCAGAAAACTAATATTTTTTGTATCTCATAAGTCGAAAGGGGGGCATAACTCCCTAAAAAATTGACGAATATGTCTGAAACTCGAACTTGCTCTGTAACTCCTTATACTAAAGCGATGCACCGATTTTTGCTTAAATATCTTGAAGGATTGCGTATTTCTTAAGTCAAAAGGGCCATAACTCCATAAAAAATTGGCGCACACGCCTGAAACT
The DNA here is from genome assembly GCA_034401795.1 of Chaetoderma sp. LZ-2023a. NCBI lineage: Eukaryota > Metazoa > Mollusca > Caudofoveata > Chaetodermatida > Chaetodermatidae > Chaetoderma > Chaetoderma sp. LZ-2023a. The sequence goes on from CM067369.1 coordinate 124,672,340, forward strand.
CGAACTTGGTCTGTAGCTTCTCATAACAAAGCAATAAACCAATTCTCAGTTGAATATCTTGAAGGACAGCGAAAACCGACCAGACGACCCGGAGTGTCTGGTCTTATGTTTTACTAATTACATATGCCTACCTCCTTGCATTACTATTGCTCTTTCATTCTTTCATTTCTCTGAAGGGAAGCGTAGTAGGATGAAATTTTTACAGCCAATGTTTGCTGTGCTTTGTGGTTACAGAGTGTCTGAAGGCTTCTTCAGGAATCTCCATACTCTCTCCAATGGTGAGATCCATTGCAATTCGCTTGAATGCTATATCTCAGAATGAGGCAGGAAGAGGGTTAATACATAACCCAGAGCCAATGAGTGAGTCATAAGGCATAATGACAATCTCATTGGCTGACAGTCTTCATTCCTTGACGAATCCAGTCATATAATCCAGCTTTGTGCAGATTCATGAAGAGGCAGATGATCCTATCACTACTCGACTCTGAATCCAACTAAAGCTGAAACTTAAGATTTTACCGAAATACTTAATATTATATGACTAAAAATCTTTAATAAATACCCAAATATGTCGAAAACTTACATATCCGGATATACTCTAAGGCTGAGAGACATAGTGAATATCTTATACTGAATATAACTATTCTAACAAGATATGACAAAAGAACGAAGCCTCAAGGCCCCCACCCCCCACCCCAAACAAAAAATTCAACAGAGGGGAAGCTTGAGGTGGGCCGTAATGCAAGGAGGTAGGAATATGTAATTAGTAAAACATAAGACCAGACCCTCCGGGTCGTCTGGTCGTTATTACTACATTACAACCTACCTCCTTGCATTACTATTGCTCAAATACAGATTTCAACATTGCACAAAACCCGGAGGGAGGCAAATTTTTGCGCAAAATTGATGTAAAAATAGAGAAAGAATACGAAGTTAGAAATAACGAGTAAGGAAGATACTAAGAGATAGCAATTTCTAAGAGTGCTCTATCAAGCATCTTGAAAGAGATGAAATTAAAGAATAACGAGAATATAATAAAGAAGGTCATAAATGACCCCTGGAAGCAAGAAAGAGAAGATCAACATGCAAGAAAGAGATGAATAATAGGGGTGATGAGAAAGATGATATGAAAAAGGGGTGAAATACACACATGAGAATTAAGTAATGAATTCCCACTAACCCCAACTAGAGACTAAAGAGAATGAAGATGAAGAAGTAAGAGATGATGAATGAGGAATACGAGTCATGGTCCCTGAAGTTACCTTATGGATCTTTTTTATAGAAAATGGAAGAGGGACTAAAATCTATAATATAGAGGTTAATAAAGGTGTTCTCTGACTTCCAGTTAGCAACTAGGATGATGTAATCTAATGAAGATCCATTAAAAAGAGAGAGAGCAAGATGGAGCAAGGCCCTTAACACAATGGGCCTTGACTCCCACCAGAGGATTATCTCCTAGAGAAGCTAATTCATAGCGAATTTTAATAGTATCCACGATCCAACGGGAAATAGTCATTAAGGAGACAGGACGATTTAGACCGTCTGCAAATGTAACCCAAAGATGTCTAATGTCGGATCGTTTAGAATCAGTACAAAGTTTATACCTATTAAGGGCCTTGACTGGGAACCATACAGAATCATCTGGCAACAAAGAAGTCTATGAATTATCAAAGGTTGACTCAAGAGTTAAACTGAGTCTTGAACAAGAATTCTGCCCTGGGATAGAGAATAAGGCTATGACCCGTAACTTGAAATCTAACTAATTCAGCTGAAAGAGCATGGATTTCAGAGCCATGGATAGCTGATGCTACTCCTAGAAGAAACTGTTTCTAGTGTAAGATGTATCAAGCACACAGAAACCAAAGTTTAGAAATGTACCCCCGCTAGAACCTGTGATATAAACTAAAGGTTCCAGGAAGGAATGTGTCTCTTAAACGGAGGACGAGAAGTACCCAAACCTTTACTGAGATAGCAAAATGTTTGTGAATTTGCACTTAAGGATCGATTAGACACTCGACGAAGGAATTCAGACAAAAAAGATAGGATCTAATAATATTAACTGAATTCTTCCTGTGATCAAAGAGGAAGAACAGAAACTCAGTGACCTGAGCTACAGAGGCCTCAGAAGGTAAGATAAATGGTCTGCACTCCATTCTTTGAAAAATTCAAATCTAGCTTTATAGATGTCTCGAGTGGAAGATCTGAGAAATATTTTCAATAGTTCTTGAGATCTGACTGAAAAGATTGATGAAGGCGAGGGCAACTCGACAGTTTCCAGACTGACAGGCGAAATATTTCCGGGTTATGATGGAGAATCCTGCCTATGTTTTGGGAAAATGGATCGTGGGAGACAGGGAGTAGCAGAGGGAGATCTACAAGGTCTAGGAGACTCGGAAACCAGGGTTTAGTTGGCAAAACTGGGCTAATAACAGAACTATGCAGGAATGTTGCCTGATCATTCTGAGATCCAGAGGAATGAGAATCGTAGGGGGAAATAGCGTAGGAGAATATGATGTCCCAAGATTGAGTTAGAGAGACTACTGAGAGCCAGAAATTCCGGGAAAGGAGATATGAAAGTGGATATCTTTTCTGTTCTTGAGAGAAGCAGACAGATCTATATGGGGGCGAGAGGAACTGAGGAAAAATGACTGGACTACAGCCTCTTACAATTCCCACTCTATTTCTGGTATCTTTAAAGGGCGAGATAATGGGTCAGCCAGAAAATCAGTTTGCCTGGGAAGGAAATGCTTGAAAGAAATGTAGCGAGACCTGTACCAATAGAGAATGATCATGATCTCTCGACCCAGGGAAACCGGTCTGGAATGGGGGCATGCCCCCTTTTGATGATAGATGAACAAGACTACTGTGAAATTGACTGACCTGATGAGGATTGACATACCGAGAATCATGGGTTCCAAACAAGCTTGGGAATGAAACAGTCCACAGTTCTAAAAAGATTGATGTGGCAAGAAGATTCTAGGAGGAACCAGATTCCTGAATCTTTATGGAATTCCAAGACTCCTCATCCTTCCAGAGATGTATCTGTGAAAAAGATAGCCTGAAGAGTTGAAGGATGGAGAGGAACCCCTAACAAAAGGGATTAATTATCTAATCAAAACTGGCAATGAACCATGATAGAAACTTGATGAGGATCCGATGAATCAGAGAATCTAGAGATTGATTCCATTGGGCCTTAAGATAAAACTGGAAAGGTGTTCTCATCAAAGGAAACCAAGGCATCACCTTCTCTACTGGAACCATGAGGTCTACTATTCTGTAAGGACCTAGCCGACGCTAATTTGCCTACCATGAGAGATTGAATAGTGAATATCACATTGTTTGAACATTTGGTATGGATGGAGGCTACCTTCCCATGAGAGGACGAAAGAGACCCCAGGTTGGTAAAACACGATTCAGAGGAACCTTTCCATAATAAGATATCATGTATAACGACCCTTGCAACGAACAAGACAAAAATGGAAATACCACCAATACGGATGATTATAAATCATTCGTAAATAGCGGAATGAAATATTGAGGGATCTACACCAGTGAAGAATTATCAAGGACTCTTGGAAACAGACACCGACCTGGTCCCACCTCCCTGATTGAAGAACTAGACAACAGTGAACTAGATAAAGAATAAAACAAGAAGACCTAATAACCAAGCGAATAAGAAGCCTACCCACGGAAGCCATACTTGTATGATACCTAATATCTGAATAAAGAAAGATATAAATGAAGAATAAAAGCTAAAAAGTCTCAAATTCCTATTAGGGCTAGGCTGATAAAAGATAGTTAATAATAGTAAAAAATAAGATAGTTAAGATATTGAGTTATCTCAGAATTAGATCAAAGTGTTCATGAGTCTGATAAATAAATTAGGCCATTGCAATGAGATCAGACAGACTTCCAAGCATTAATTTATATCAGGGACCAATCTAACCACCAGCCAATCAGCCAAATGCTACAGTACAGATCTTAGTTAGCTTTACTTAAACGCATCCTAAAGCTCGTTTAAGACGTGTCTGTATGGCGTCATTTTCTCGTAGTGATTTGCTTAGACATAGCGCGTTTGGTAAAATCTCAATACGCATCTTGAATTTTATCTTGACGGGTTAAAATTTTGACACCACGGGTTTGACATTTTGAATGACGGGTTTAACTTTTTGCCCTACGCGTTTGGTAACGTTAAAAAATTTTACGATAAATTAAACGCGCCATCAATTCCAACCGCTGTTCTCCAGTTCTTTCGACGAGTCCTATGGCTAGAAGCAAACGGGTACTCGGTTCCTAGTCTAGGCAGAACCGCTTATCAGTACATGTTTCCTCCGTACATGTATCTCGCGTGCTTTGCAAACTTTGAGTGATTCGTACAGCAGATTTTAACTTATTTATGTCAATTTGTAGCTGGATTTATCAGAAGATGTATTTAATTTAGTGTTTCTTCGCGGGATTCGTCTAATTTCTGCGTTTTTATAGTGAACATCTCGATATATCTCATGCCGATTGGACAATCGTCTTGAACTGGACCACCATTCCAGTCTGATGACGTCATCGCGTATATATTTAACCTCGTTATCTTTGATTGGCAGAGATATTGTTGGAAAAGCCATCAATGGCAAATCTGATTGGTTGAACTAATCTCATGACGCTTTGACAGTTGTGTACTATTAGATGACAGTAAAAAAGCAACATAACCTAAACAAGGATTTCCAGACTTTGGCTGTGATCTGGACAAAAACCAAGTTGGATCCAGATTGGGTACAAATTTTAATCTATGGATATATCGGAAACAAACTGGTCAGATTTTGCTCAAATTTTAATAAAGGAGGTTGTGTGATCATTAAGATTTAACAACCCTGGAAGTGATCAAAAGAAAAATTATAGGTTGTGGGTTACAATCTCTAATAACTTGGATCAATCGGATGATGGAAAGTAAGTGATAACTAGATTGTTTGGTCGATGGCGTGTCATAGCAATCGACCACATTCACTACCCCAGGGGAGGAGCCAAATGTAATACCAGAAATGTGGCTGCAATGCAACCATGAATCTCGACTTCATGACAGCAATGAACTCTGATGATTGACTTCAAACATAAAAAAAATTTAGAAGGCCAAGGGCCTGTAACGGTATCCTGGACGGTGTATGGCAATAAGGGCTGCCAGCAGAGAAGACCACTACTATGTCAAAAAAGGCTGCCTATAAAATATACCGAGTATGTACATACCTATCTATCTATCTATCAAAACTTTTCAAAATATTCAGCAGGTTGCCTGTATACCATTATCTAATTTCCACTTCCTATTTTTCTTTTGAGATGAGGCGGACATAGAGGCGAACTGTCAAAATATCTCATCTGATGACGGTTGTTGCTAAGCACAGAATTATAAAAAAATTCTGAATAGAAGTTCTAGAGCCAACTACTCCAGAATCCTTCCGCCAAATTAGGATATAATCCACCAAGCGGTCATGGAGAATATGCATTTTGGCAATTTATGTCCAGCCAATTAGGGTTGCAATTTGTCAAGCGGTTAATGAGGAGTAGCGTTTTGACAATTTCTGCTAAACTTTTCATAAAGTCAAAGATTTTGACACGAAAATTGACCAATCAAAAATTCTGTATGCATGTTCGGAAGCCGAAAGCATTAGGGTCCTTCCAGCCAAATTAGTTTGAAATCCACCAAGCGGTTAATGTATGTATGAGACACGGCATCATACAATGATGTTCTGGCCAAAAGGTCAAAATCACTGATACGCATGGCAACCATCTGCTGTCCACCATCCATCCGTCAACTTGTGTTTTTAGAATTTTTGAAAATTCACCACAAATGACTGGCTCAATGACCTAGCCAGTAATTTGTCATAAATTTTCAAAAATTGCATTTTCTTTGCCTCTCAGGACATTCAAAAAGTGGATATTAAAATTTTCTTCACCAAATTTGTCCATTAAAGGGTTAAATAGAATACATATAGTCCATCATCAATTAAGTGTCTGTGAAGATTGACGAACTTATCTACGTCATTCATTATGTCATTGATTATGTTGTCATCCTTATGCATCATGTAGTTGATTATGACATCATGACTGATGGATAAAATGGAAAGGTCCATTATGTAATGCTTATAACTCCCTGTGTAATCATATTTGTTTCACTTTCTATTTCAGCTACTGTTGAAACATAGCCAGACCACAAACAAATGTTGCAAAAATAAACGTACAAAATCTGGAACAGTAGGACAAAAATTTGAAAGACCACTATCAGTAATATATGACCTGTGACCAGCAACATCATTCATCAACACAGACAGTAGCATAACCATAAAACACTGCTGATCACCAGCATGGGCAATATTATAAAGGACCAAGATAGTTTACTTTTGTTCTAGAGATTGGACTTGTATTGTTATTGATCATCGATAACAATACAAATCTCAAAATCAACGGTAAAGTAAACTTAATCTTGTTCCTATATAATATTGCTCATGCTGGTAATCAGTGGTGGTTTGCGCTACTGACTGTGTTGGTGATCGTTTGAGCAAACTCTGCATTATATCAATATGGCAGCATTCAATAACAATGACATTAAACTTTTTTAAGTGAATGAATAAACAATTTAATCAAATCCAAAATGACCTGGTTTGACTTATTTACTGTATGTAAGTAAAGGTTGTATGGTGTTTTCATAATTTCTTTGATCTTCAGTGGAACAAGGATTGAGAATTTTTCCCTACTGTGAACAGCAGAACAAGGTAGTTAAAGGTAAGTAAAGCTTCAGCTTTACAACCCTTTACTGTCCAATATTTGTCAAGAAAATGTAAATTTCTGCTGAACCCTTTAATGGGTAAATTTGGTCAAGAAAATTCCAATTGTCTCATAAAATGTCAATTTGCTGATCAAGAGTATTCTGGGAGCCAGTCATTCCAGTGATAAATTTTCAAAAACAGTATTCGCTTAGTCAGCAAAAGGGCATTTCTCAGGAACACTGCAGATGCTGGTTATGGCTGATTTGACCATTAAAGGGTCAATAAATGCCCATTGCAAGCCAAGGCAATTTTTTAACATTTAGAACTGTAATGACTAGCTTGGTTATCAAGCCAGTTATTCCAGTGGTAAAACCTTAAAATAGTCTTCTCTTGGCCTGCAAATGGTCATTTCTCAAGACAATTTGATTTCAGAGGCCAGTTTTGACCACTCACTGAGTCATGGTAAAAAAATAATTCTTGTCCTGCATATGGACATTTCTCAAGGCCACCACAGAACATGTTTTCACCAGCTGGAGTGTTAAAGGGTCAATTGCTAAAATGTACAATTCTTATAACAGTGACTAACTACTAACTCTTGGTATGTGATTGGTATATCTAATCATGTTAGTTAGAGCGAATTCAATATAACAAATTTTAACAGTTAATTAGATTCAAACGGCACAAATGATCATGGTGAATGCACCAAAATAGCCCAAACTTCAGGGCAAACTCTTTGTCACTGATTGGAGAAGTTCACTCAATCTGTAGTGTACCAGCTTCAAGTTCATCTTCAAGTCTTTCCAGTAGTGGTGGCTTCCTCTTCGTCAAACATGTCATCATCAGAAGACTCACTGTCTCACACATTAGCTGTCTCACCATTACTATCCGTGTCTGATTCCACGTTTACAACGCTACGATGAGTGATATTTGGTTTAAAATATATGGCACAATATATAGCCAGTAATATACTGTATACATGTACTGTTAGGCCCTATGACCTGACAGCGGCTGTTATGATCATAGACCGCCCTCAGACTTTAGCGCAGAAATCAAACACATTATTCATAGTTTCGCACATCCGGGCATCTTGAATTCGGCCGCCATTAAAGTTGGGGCAAACTTACTACATGCTAAAGAGGACAAATCAAACTGTACTCTACATAACCACATCTGTGGGTGCTTCTATCAAGAGGAGGGATATACGAACAACAACAACATACCTCACCAGTATATGTATGATTAATTGAATAACAATGTCTATTTATCTAAAACGATCGCGATTAGGAAGATTGCATTTAATCATACAAGCCTATTATATAAGACAAATTCTATACACTGTCAGCAATATCCTTTTGAACTTTTGATGACTTAGTCCAATAAAAAAACCATTACATAAATGCTCATAGTGCTGCCACAAATGGAATAATTGCATCATGCTGGCTTTCTGCTACACATGTGCAGGCCTGGGGTCGAATACGGTTGATCAAATATGAATATAAATACTGGATTTCTATTTCTTTCAAATACAAATATGCCATTCTCAATTTTAACAAATACAAATATCATCTTTCAAATAAAAATATAATATATCCCATAGACACAAATTATTAAAGCAATGTCTATATTTCAATCATGTCTCGCAAATATTACGGGCAGGTGTGGTAAATGCCTGTTTATTTAATTATTAACATCTTTCTGATTTTGTCCGACCAAACTAGTTTTAATCTGTTTAGATAAGTGTTAAGCATATAGCCAACAAAATTTAAAACAGAAAAATTAAAGTAATATTGATTTATTTGTTTATATTAATAGCTTGTATGTTTTTCTTGAATTATTCTATTTTTATTTTAAACAAGAGGCCCAAGGGCCTGTGGCGCTCACCTGGACCATTGGCATTTAAACCATTTGCATATAAATAGACATGGATGATTTTCAGAAAATCAAAGATGGCCACCAAAAAATTATCAATCAAGACTCTCATTTAATATGTTGAAGCCTACCATCAGAGGAGCGTTCCACCCACGTTTTGTTGAAATTGGGTTATTGATTAAAGGAGCACCATTTTTAAATGGTTCCGGAAAACTTTCAGAAAATCAGAGATTGCTGCCAAAACATTGACCTATCAAAATTCTGAATAGAATTTCTAGAGGCTACGACAATAGGATCCTTCCAGCCAAAATTGGTTGAAATTGCACAAGCGATTAATGAGTAGTATTTTATATGAATTCCCATTTATCGGAAAACCCAAGATGGCCACCATCAAAATCAAGCTATCAAAATTCTGTATACAAGTTCTGAAGCGCACGGGCCTAGGGTTCTTCCAGCTGAGTTTGGGTGAAATTGGCCAAGCGGTTAATGAGGAGTAGCCTTTTAACTGATTTCCCAAAATATTCAGCAAATCCAAAATGACCGGCGGAAAAATTGACCTATCAAAATTCTATATACATCTTCTAAAGCCTACCCACCCAAGGCTCGTTCCAGCCAGTCTGGTTGAAATCAGCCAAGTAGTTAATGAGTAGACGATTTACAGCCATTTTTCATAAAATTCAAGATGGCCACGGAATAAATCGAAAATTCTATATACAAGCTCTGAGGCATAGCACTTTAGGGTCCTTCCAACCGAATTTGCTTGAACTCGTTCACGCGGTTAATGAGTAGGCTTTTAACTGATTTCCCACAATTATCAGAAAATCCAAGATGGTTGCCAGAAAAACTGACCAATCAAAATTCTGTACATATGTTCTGAAGCATAGTAGGCTAGGGTTTCTTCCTTCCAAGTTTGATTTAAATCGGCCCAGTAGTTATCAAGTAGGCTTTTAAGTGATTTCCAGAAATTTTCAGAAAATCCAAGATGGCCGCCAGAATAATTGACCAATCAAAATTCTGTAAACAAGTTTTGAAACCTACCAGCCTAAATCATTCCAGCCAAGTCTGGTTGAAATTGATCAAGCAGTTAATGAGTAGCGTTTTAAACGATTTCCCGCCATTTTTTGGAAAATTCAAGATGGCCACCGGAAAAATGGACCAATCAAAATTCTGTATACAAGTTCTGAAGCATACCATGTTAGGGATCTTTCATTAAATTTGATTGAAATCGGCCCATTCTGGCCAGGTGAGCTAACTAGTATTAACTTGTGGCGTAAACTACTTTTTACTTCCGTAGAATTGCTACATGATGTTGCTAACTAAATTTATTCTAATACTGTCACTGACATGTACACTATATAGTTTGAATCAATTTCAATATGTTTTGGATCTATACACCTGTGCAAAAGTTAAGCACCAGCAAAAACAATAGAACGTAGAAACATGATGGTACAACTAGGCTGCCATACTTTTTGTCCCCGCGTTAGCTGACATAATTCCAAGTACGAAATGCACATGCATGCATGACTTCACGCCGCTTGATGTCCGTGCGTGGCGGGAAACAGCACACGTGTTCAGTTATGTAAAAGTCCAGTTTGAGGTGTAGAACATTACACACAGATTTAGGCGACAAGATTAGGAATTTTGTGTTCATGACCGTGGTTTATTTGTACAGAGAGAATTAGCTCTTGATTGTGAACCGCTATGGCAAGACGAAGGTTAAGTGATCGTGTGAAATGGCAAATCATAGGCATGCATACCACTGGTATGTCATGCAGAGAGATTGGCAGACAGCTGAACATTAACCATACTGTAATCAGTAGTTTGATTGCAAAACATGGGCAAACTAACGAGGTGAAGGACAGGCCTAGAGCTGGAAGACCGAAGAAGACTACTGCCCGTGATGATCGAGCCCTAGTACGCCTTGTTAGGAGATCTCCATTCACCAACAGCAGAGTGCTCAGCCAGCAATGGGAAACGCGCAATAGAGTGTCAATGTCTACCGTCAAAAGGAGACTGTATGCTGCTGGCATGAAAGCTACGAGACCTGTCAGACATCCTCTCCTCACTGCACACCACAAAGAGGAGCATCTGAGGTGGTGCAACGAAAGAAGACACTGGAACATGAGATCCTGGAGACGGGTACACTGGTCCGATGAAAGTCGGTTCCTGCTTCATGCCACAGATGGTCGAACTCGTGTATGGAGGTCCAGACGCACGGCGTACGACCAACGTAACATCATGGAAGAAGTTCCATTTGGTGGAGGTTCCGTTATGATATGGGGGTGCATCTCATTTGATTGTAAGCTGGATCTGTTGACTGTACCTGGAACACTAAATGGACAAAGATATCAAGATTCCATACTGGATAGAGTTGTGGTCCCTCATTTTGTAAATCATGCACCTGGAACCCACCCTATATTCATGGATGACAACGCCCGATCACATCGTGCTAGAGCTGTGCATGAATACCTCCGCCAGAATGCCATCGAAACCCTACCATGGCCAGCAAGGAGCCCTGACATGAACCCTATTGAGCATATCTGGGACATTCTGGGAAACATGGTGAGAAGGAGGGATCCTCCTGTGCAGCACCTACAGGAATTAACAGACGCACTCCATCTTGAATGGCAACGAATACCACAATGGCGTATCAGTCGGTTGGTGACCAGCATGAGACGTCGTGTCCAGGCCGTCATCCAGGCACAAGGTGGATATACCCGGTATTAATAATGACAGTCTCAAACTCGTGCACAGATGTTAAACTTCGTTTTCAGACACCATTAATGACAATCTAGCCACGTGTGTCAACTGTAGGGCAATAGTTGTCAGTTGTGTCAACGTAACCATATTCAGGCCTCGTTTTCAAGTTCAAACAAAAACATACAGTGTTTCCCCACCATCATAATCAGCATTCCTCTAGTTGCATTATTACCTCTTGCACTAAGATGGATGGGTGCATAAATGTTTATGCTATTGCTTTCTTCATAGCACATGAATATACCCTCGCATGTGCGTAAAAATAGGGTGGTGCTTAACTTTTGCACAGGTGTATAGTTCATTCTGAATACTTAGGATCATACTTTGCTAAATATGAAACATGCTGATTATATTGAGAATAATTTAACTGAAAGCTGTTACGGACAAAATCAAATTGAATAAGTGCTTCGTGCCGACTTTGTGCTACATATGTGAGACAGACGGAATGAGTACCCCCCCCCCCCAACCCACCCCCGTCAGGCACAGGTGAGACAAAAGGAATGAGTAATCCCTATGGCTGGCACAGGTGAGACAAAAGCAATGAGTAATCGCTGTCTGACACAGGCGAGACGAAAGCAATGAGTAATCCCTATGTCTGGTACAGGTGAGACATTAGAAATGAGTAATCCCTATCTCTGTAACAGGCGAGACAAAAGCAATGAGTAATCCTTATGGCTGGCACAGGTGAGACATAAGAAATGAGCAATCCCTATGGCTGGCACAGGTGATACAAAAGGAATGAGTAACCCCCATGGCTGGCACAAGCGAGACAAAATGAATAAGTAATCCCTATGGCTGGCACAGGTGAGACATAAGCAATGAGTAATCCCTATGGCTGGCACAGGTGAGACAAAAGGAATGAGTAATCCCTATGGCTGGCAGAGGTGAGACAAAAGCAATGAGTAATCCCTTTGCCTGGTAAAGGCAGTCTTTGAAATTCGAACAATTTTGCCAGAGCACAAAAATGCTGTGGCAGAACTAGATACTACACCATGTTTTCAAATTTCATCAATTACAATCTTTCTTATACTTGTGGCGAATTGTAGAACCTCTCTTTAATATGACATCATGACTGATACCTTGTATCTATGATAAAATCACATTTAAGTAGCTAGGTCTTCAATTTTCTTCCACGGCAAATATTTGCTGTGGTAAATTAAGTTTACCACAGCTTTGCTGATTGATGTGGTGATTTCAAGGGCTGTCCAGGTGACACAATGAATGAGAAATCCCTATGTCTGGCACAATTAAAATAAAAGAAATAGGGTATATTGATAGACATGATTGCCATAAATTACAAACATATATTCCAAATGGAATTATTACTTGAAAATACTGGACAGCCGACGCTTCATCCGTCCTCTCCGTGAAGACTGACTGCGCACCATCATGGACCTCCTTTAGTTTGAACTGGAATGACTTCAAAACTGGAATACAAACAAACAATTGATAAATCCTAAACACGTAATTCTATATTGTCCAGAAAACTAAAACAATTGTAATTCAATAATGGCAGATTTGCAGCAATAGTAGGAGTGAGAAGAATGGATTAAATTGACAGATAAGTCCCACTGAAAACATGCAAAAAACAAACATTGTATTATATGCCATTCTTTGCATTTTAGTTAAGCATATAACTCATTCTCACTGCAAGATTAAAATGTGCCATTTACAAAATAGCGAATTTCCAATGCTCATGGTGCACATGTGTGAATGCTTTTCCGTGTTTGGTAGCTTTACACTTCTTTCGGGGGAATTGATAGTTGAACATTTGGCCCCAATTGCACAAGATGAGAAAAATCAAACGAAATGTTTTAAAAATAAACACTTGTATCTTATGACAAGCCATCTGGTTGAGGGAAATGTGAATTAAATTTGCACTATATAAAACAACAAGAGGCCCAAGGGGCCTGTATCGCTCACCTGGACCATAGGAATCTCAACTAGCATGGTCATTAACAATAAGTAGAACTCTAATGAGTTGAGCAGACTTCTCACAAGAAAACAGAGGCCATGAAAGGCATGTTTCTTTATGTATCAACATCTACTGAACAAACTTTAATGGCCCTTAGTCATCAATATCACATCTCCCAGATTTTGTCCCAATCCGTTCAGTGGCTCTGGAGACGAAGTTGCTTTCATGAAAACCAGGCCATCCAAGATGGCTGCCCAACCATTTGGCAAATCGAGTTCCCTTGAACAAACTTGGTTTAGCTCGTGCCATAAATGATATTATGAGTTTTGAAAATTATCCAAGATGGCCGGCAACCCATTTATCCGAGGTTCGAAAATTGCTAATTTGAGATCAGAATACACCAAAAACCTATATAAAACCAATTTCGGCCTCAAAATCCATCAAATAAAAAAATCCAATATGGCTGTCAAACATGCTATATTTTGATTGACCCATTGGCAGCCATGTTTTTTTTACAGATCAACTTCCCTTGAACAAACTTTACTGGCCCTTATTCCATAATCATATGTCCCAAACTTCAGCCTGAAACCATCACCGGTTCTGGAGAATTTGCTTTCTGAATGAATAGGTCATCCAAGATGGCCGCTGAACTATCTGGTCAATCAAGTTCTTTTGAACAAATTTGGTTCAGCTCTTGCCCTAGATGATATTTCATGGGTTATGAATCGATCCCTCAAATGGCCTCAGAGATTTTCAAAGACATTTCTAAAAATCAGGCGAAATCCAAGATGGGCACCGGCCCAATTGGCTTGATTTGAACAAACTTGGATCCCTATGCCCTAAATCCTGCGAAACTGAATTCATGAAATACGGACCATTCATGAACACTCATGAACACAACATAAAAGTTCATCAAATAGTTCACAATACTGGTTCATGAATAAAAGTTCATAAAAAATTTATTTCAGTGTTCATGAATTCTTAAAGGATTTTTGATGAATATCATATGTTCATGAATTGTTTCTCATAAGTTCATACACTATTTCATGAACATTTGATGAATATTTTATGAACATTCAGTGTACATTAAAAGTTCATATAAAATTTGATGAACACATTAAGAACTTTTCTTGCACTCTAACAGTTCAGCAAATATTCATCAAATGTTCACGAAAGATGGTAAAAATTATTGAGAACATATTATGAATTTTTAATGAACTCTTAGTTCATTACATGTTCACGAAGGATGATAAAATCTTTGAAGAACATATTATGAATTTTTTCAGAACCATAGCAGTTCATCACATGTTCATGAAAGACAGTGGAAATCTTTGAAGAACATATTATGAATTTTTTCAGAACCATAGCAGTTCATCACATGTTCATGAAAGATGGTAAAAATCTTTGAAGAACATATTATGAATTTTTTCAGAACCATAGCAGTTCATCACATGTTCATGAAAGACAGTGGAAATCTTTGAAGAACATATTATGAATTTTTTCAGAACCATAGCAGTTCATCACATGTTCATGAAAGATGGTAAAAATCTTTGAAGAACATATTATGAATTTTTTCAGAACTATAGCAGTTCATTACATGTTCATGAAAGACGGTAAAAATCATTGAAGAATACATTGATTTTTTTCTGAACTATATCAGCTCATTGAATGTTCATAAAACAAGTACAGAAGTTTTAAAAATAAATTATGAATTTTAATTAATTTTAGTAGTACATCACAGGATCATGAAAGGCCTCAAAATTCATAAAAAATCCAATATGGCCACCAAATTAAACACGCTATATTTTGATTGGCAGACCATGGCCATGTTTTTTGATGGATCACCTTTCCTTGAACCAACTTTATTATTATTATTATTATTATTATTATTATTATTATTATTATTATTTTATTATTATTATTATTTTATTATTATTATTATTATTATTATTATTATTGTTGTTGTTGTTCAACTTTACTTGAATCTTGAGCACAGACTCTCATATATATCCACAAACTGTGTAACACTGCTAAATCTACCAAACATGCATAGTACGCACAATTTCATTGGTTGGAATCAAAACTCTATGATATGCTAGCCAATCAATAGCGACATAACACTGTTTGTTTTTCATTGCACCAGTTTTGAGAAATGCAATCAAATGTGACACGTTTCAAATTATTTGTCGAAATAGAAATCAAATTAACTATTCATGTTTTCAATTTATATCAGGTGAGTGTCCGCCATAATGTTTTGCAGCAGCCATTTTCTTATAAATATGAAGTGGCCATGCGCACAAATAGGAGAGTTATAGCCCTTGTTATATTTGTCAAAGTATTGAAGCCTTATATGGGCAAAATATGTTTGTAGCACGTTTCGTCATTTATCAATGGAGTAAAACTAAATTTGGTAGATATGCTTCTTTATGCAACATCTATTAGAGTTATGAATATAAAGTGAACATGCCCTTAAACAAGGGCCATAACTCTGGTTCATTAAGGCGATTTTAAGCATTGAAGCAAATTGGGGAAATACATAATTTGTGGCATGTTTCTGGACTATCTATTTGGTATATGAAGATGAAGTGACCACGCCCACAAATAGCATAGTTATGGCCCTTGATATATTTCCAAAGTATCAAACCTTATGGGGGAAATAAGTTTGTGGCACATTTTGTCATTTATCAATGGAGTGAAACTAAATTTGGCAGATGGGTTTCTTTATGCAACAGCTATGAATATAGTGTCCACACCCTTAAACAAGGGCCATAACTCTGGTTTATTAACAGGATTTTAAGTATTGAAGTTTATTGGCCGACATGTCCCTGAAGTCAAATATTTATTTGAACTATGAATATAAAGGGTCTGCAACATTAAACAAGGGCCATAATTCTGATTCATTAAGACAGACTATTCAACCATATGGTTAAAGTACATTTGTTTAGTCAATTGTTGATGGTTTAAAACTAAATTTAGCAGGTACGTTCCTTTAGCCAATATCTATAATATCTGTTTAATATAACTAGAGTTCTACTTTTACAATGGCTATTTGTATGTTTGTTTGTCAACAATTGAACCCTATGGGGAAAATACTTTTGTGTCACATTTCGTCAATTGTTGATGGATGAAAAGCAGATTTGGCAGATATATTCCTTCACACAATATCAATTTGAACCATGAGCATGAAAATAACTTAGCTTTAAAGAAGGCCCATAACTCGGTTTCTTTTAGCATGACCAGTTGTAATCCATGGCCATTTTTTGCTCATTTCTTTAATATTTTCTTTGTTTCTTGGTCATTTAGTTTGAACAATTTTTTACTATAAAATGGTCTTTCACAAGGTGTGTGTGTGCATGCGTGCATGCGTGCCGAATTCATCCTATAACAAGCATAGCTCATTAGCTTGTTTAATAGTAACAAAATTAGTGTACAGATCCCATGGATCCGTCCGAGGCTAAAACAAAGAAAAATCTAATAAGATTTATTAGAGATCGGTAGGGTCTCTATCTTGATCTTGTCCAAAGGAAGCTGTTTTCATTCCCTCACCATTGTTAAGGCCCTTGGATCTTCGATCCAGTGTTTTCGGTGTGGGCCAGTTCATTTTGGGCCAGGTCTTTCTTCATATTATAGCCCTGATGGTGTCAGTGGAAAAGGTGCTTTTTTGGGCCTATTTCAGGAGAAGAGCTTTCAGCTTTTCCTCATGCTCCTTGGGATCTATTATCTGGACATTTTAGTTCCTTGTTTCCTCATATTCCATCTTATGAGTCTCAGTTTTGGAAGGACATCCAATCTTTACTACTAGGTGGTCCAATTTAGGGTTGCACGATTTTTCGATTATTTGATTAATCGCGATTATATAATTCAAAATGATCGTGGACGATTATAAAATGAAATAATCGTATAATCGCCATGTTGAAATTTTTGTCAATACACTTTTACGCTTGTGAAACTCTGCTCGCACTACCAAGCATGGAAACAAACATCCGGCTATCAGCCGAATGTGTGAATGATTAAATAAACTAAATAAATAAATAACTGATTTCTTTGTATTGAAAACCTGACCACAGGGCCGGCTGCCATACCGGAGAAATTAACAATTCAGAATGAGCGGCCCCGTACCGGCCCAGAAACAGGGGAAAACCGGGAGCCCGACCAGAGAGGTGTGGACCCGGACCCGGGGAAACCCCCGGGCCGGCAATAACAACACAAGATGATGAAATTGGCTTGGTAGACATCAATGGATGTGAGATCTTCTGAATCACTCTGGTCGGGAAATCCTTTGAACCAGCCAGCGTGGCAGTGGTAGTGATACGTGATGAGATACAGGACCGACTTATGAACGGCTCGGGCCCGAGAGAATAAACCGAACTTGGGCCACATTGGCGCAGGCTGTGGAATGTTGATAGAGGAAGAATGATCTGATGTATCCTGGAACGGTATGACTGGCTTATGAACAGGCGACGAACGAGGCGAAACCCGAGTCTTGGTACAGTTTCTTCCCATTTCTCGTGAAACCTCTGAAACAATGTAAATCTGTAAGCTGTAATTTATTTAATTTTGAAAACAGGCATTTCCTGGGAACAGCCAGTTCCAATGCTACACATTCAACCACGTCAAGTGATGAAGCATTGGTATCCGACTGCTCCAAGATAATCTTGTTAATTCCACTGTCAATAGACGAGTCAATATTATGTACTTGTTTCTGAAGACACTCCATAGACTGTACTATCTTTCAAAATTGACTGAATCAGCCGTGGCCTCGGGTTTGGCGTTTATTTTTCTTGATGGAGGAGTCTCAGGAAATTTTGAGATCTCTGGAGAATTAGGTTGAAAGAAAGACATTCTGGCAGATTGAGACCATGACTCGCATATCAAGCAAGCTGATGCTACGGTACACGACGTACATTTAAAACACACATGACCAGCGTGTTCAATTTTTATGAATTTTTGGCAACAGCCAGATGGACATCTTATAGAATGATTCTGATTCTTTTCTTTGACCTTCTCCAGGTCTTCTTCGGGAGACTTATTCAAATCCGAATCGTTTAATAACAGAAAGAATTGTTAGAGTAAAACTCTGATTATGACTCAGGGTTAGCCAGCGCTAACCCCAAGATTGAATTGATAGAGACCCTACCGATCTCTAATAAATCTTATTAGATTTTTCTTTGTTTTAGACAGCATGTTATTGAGATACACAGATTCATGCTCAAGTACAACAAGCATGTCAATTCAGTAGCTTATACATGCTACTGGTAATAGAAGAAGCAAAAGAGTAGACATAACATAGACTATATACACTCTGGACGCAAGAAACAAAACTGGTAACGCGCCTACCATGAAACTAGAAATGATCTTATAAATCATTACTAAGTCACCAAGATCTACAACCACATATCTTGGGTGGTTTTCTGTGCTTGTCCG
The DNA here is from genome assembly GCA_034401795.1 of Chaetoderma sp. LZ-2023a. Classification (NCBI taxonomy): domain Eukaryota; kingdom Metazoa; phylum Mollusca; class Caudofoveata; order Chaetodermatida; family Chaetodermatidae; genus Chaetoderma; species Chaetoderma sp. LZ-2023a. Next base: position 124,691,054 of record CM067369.1, read on the forward strand.
ACAGTCTTAAATATTCTCCTGGCTTATCTTTCTTCTTCTCCTTTTCGATCGCTGGTATCACACTTGTAGAGCGTTCTCAAGATGAAATCTGTGGTTTTCTGCAGTTCTTCCACAGGCCCATACAGCTTTTCAAGAAAAGAGGTTGACAAAGGCCAGATCTCTTCTCTCAGCAGCTGATATGTACTGCAACATAGAAGTATGTGCTCTGTGGTCTGTTCTGCTTCTCCATAAGGACAAGCGGACGATGTCGTAAGGTGGAACCGCCTGTACATGTGTTGGTTTAGTCTGTTGTGTCCAGTTCTGAGACGAAAAATGGTCACTTGCTCTGGACTCGATAGATGATAGTAGGCATCTTCTGATTGAGGTGTTCTATAGAGTGACTTGATGATAGGACTTCTTCATCTCTGTATGGGTAACCATGTTTTCTCTGTTTCTCTTCTGCACCCACCTTTGCCATCTTGTCTGCTTCGTAATTTCCTTGGACTCCACAGTGTGAGGGGATCCACTGCAATGCTATCCAAAAGCATTTGATGGATTGTAGTGTTTCTTTAAGTTGTGGCAGCTTACCGTTGGTGATAGCCTCAAGGACGGAGCGGGCATCAGATAAAAAGACAATCTGTGCAATAGGGTCTGCTGTTCTGCTGATGGTATTAGTTGCATGAACCAGTGCTTTGACTTCAGCTCTGTAGTTTGTGCAGTGTTTGCCTGTCGGTAGTGCAGCTGACTCATGTTGTCCGTTTGGATACTGTATGTTCAGTCCGGCACCTCCGCTTCTAATTGCATCTTTGGCTGATCCATCTGTGTAGATCTTATCCATGTCTCCTGAGGGTACATTTCTTCCAGCATGGCTAGGGTCAGGGCCTTCTTGCTCACATCACTGTGTTCATCTTTGGTTGTGAGATGAGGTACTGTGGTGCGAATAGCTATGCTCTCTAATTTGCTTTCCCAGGGTGGAGGATCAAGGGTGTGGTTTGGGTCTTCTATTTGTGCTGGCAACAATTCTTGGTGTTTCCTTTGAAGTGCTTTTGTCTCTTTCACAAAACTTGATCTTTTAAGTCTTCCTGATGACAGCTGTGCTTGCCTGATCTTCATCGGGTGGTTGCTGAACGATTTGAACTTTGCAGCTTGGATCAGTGCTTTGCATTCCCTTCCTTTGCTAAGTGGGGGGATGCCTGCTGTCTGCTCCATTTTTTCTATTCTTTTCTTTCTTATCCACACCAAATCCAAAAGTTAAATATAACTTTTAATGGCTTTGAAATTTTTTAAACACCTTTCTGCTTCAAAGTAGGAAAAGGAATGAAGTCTTGGTTGCTATCAACAAGGTCATGTGATAACTATCAGCCAATGAGGTTGTCATTGTGCTTAATAACGTACTCAGTGGCCCTGGGTATTGGATTAACCCTCTTCTTTCCTCATTCTGAGATATAGCATTCAAGCGAATTACTATGGATCTCATCATTACCACAATACCCAGCAAACATTGGCTGTAAAAAATTCATCCTACTACGCTTCCCTTCAAAGAAGGAAAGATCACTAGTAAAGCAAGGAGGTAGGTTGTAATGCAGTAACAACAAGAATTCCGCGGATTGAAATGTCTCGTCTGTCTCCTGTTTGTCACAGTGGCATTGACGTTTGACCTTGTGACCTCCGTGGTATTCAATTTTAGTTCCAATAGGATTAAGCAATTCTGAAATGTAATTGATTTGCTGAATGGAAAAACTTAAGGTTGAAAAAATAGAGGTCAAATAGCAATATTAGAAGGCATTGACCTTTGACCTGGTGACCTGCATGTCACCATCCTGTATCCTCTTGGCATAAGCAACCATGTACCAAAGTTGTGTTCCATTAGGGTTAAGCAATCCCAAAATATAACATGATAAGATTTGCAGCCTAAAAACTTAACATTGAAAAATAACACAGTTTTGTAGAAGTCAGAATGACCATGACGTTCGATGTTGTGACTTCAGTGGCAACATGTTGTTTCCTAACATTATAGGTAACAATGCATCCAAGTTCAGTTGCAATAGGCATAATCAATCTTGAAATATAAGCTCAGAAGCTTTACTAAACGCAAACACTTAATGTTGAAATAACAGAGTTCTGTATCAAGGTCACATTGACCATGACCTTTGACTTTGTGACCCAACATCTTCATGCTGCTTCCTATCATTATAGATAACCATGTATCCAAGTTTATTTGCGACACGCTTAACCAATCCTGAAATATAAGTTGAGAAGTTTTGCTAAACGCAAAAACTTAATGTTGAAATATCAGAGTTCTGTATCAAGGTCACAGTGACCTTGACCTTTGACCTTGTGACCCCAACATCATCATACTGCTTCCTATCATTATAGGTAACCATGTAACTGAGTTTAGTTGCAATAGGCTTAACCAATCCTGAAATATAAGCTGAGAAGTTTTGCTAAACACAGAACCTTAATGTTGATGCCACCGTCGTCGGAAAAGTGATACCTATGTCTCGCTTTCTGTTTCGCTTTGTTGTTGGAAATGATAGGATACATAAGTTAAGGACATTTATCACGCGCTTCTTCTGTATGTATGATTACTGTATTATGCGGCTGTAGTAGTAGTAGTAGAAACATCCTACAGCTGCAATCAGTCCTTCTTCGCTTTTGCCCATTGTGTCTTGTCCTCAGCCGAAATCCTTAGCTTCCTCAGGGCCATTCTTGACTTGAGTGTATCAGGGCTGGGGTTAAATACTATCAAAAGTATTTAAATACAAATACAAATACTTTGGAATTCTTCAAATACAAATAATTGTTTTTTGCAAAGTATTTAAATACAAATACTTAAGGTAAAGTATATGAAATACTTCTCAAATACTTCTTACATGGCTTATAGAAGACCAAAGTATGTTAATAATTTAACTCTAGTGATGGACAGCCAGACCCTCAAATTTACATGAGAATGGACAATCATAGATTCAAAACCAAGGGTTCAAAAAGAAATCAAGTTCGACAGGCTAAGCCTAGTTAAATATAGTTGACAAGATCCCACCCAGCCAAAGTTGAAATAGTAAACTAGCTAGTAAAGTTAGTCAACTAGCATCCAGAATGGTTAATGCAAAATTACATCTGATTCAAAATGGTAGATAACCTTTGCTTCCCACGTTTAAATACATATAAACAAGTTAATACTTCAATATTTAATTGAAGTTTGATGAAATTATACTCTTCTGATGTATGTTAATGTTTCCAAGGAATATTCCCTTCCCACTTTATCTCTAATGGACACTGTTTGACATGTTAGCATGCCTCAATACTCATTTTCATAGTATTATAGCCAACAAACACTTCCACCAAACTAAAGCTGTAAGACATATTAAATCTTGCTTTGCCTGTCAGGCTTCCATGATTGTGGGTTTCTGTATAACTGAAACTTGTATATGACATTTCCTACAGGAGAGTATAGAGAATACATATTGATACAAAATCAGAACACGGCCAGTCAAATAATTTTTTTAATATTAATTACATATATATTACCTTTGAAACTAGGTTTATTAAAGGTCAGACAGAAATGGGATAACATTAAAGCAAGATTTATTTACTGATTCTGTTTATTTATGTAGATCCTTGCTGATTATTCTTAAGACTGTCTCATTCAAAAACCTGTATTTAAATTGTTGCCAAAGATATTCCAATCTTTTATTTAATTTGAAAACCAAAGTTTCTGTATGCTGCTGTTTAACCCTTTAACATTCATATCAGCCAAAAACAGCTTCTGCAGTAGTCTTAAGAAATGTCCATTTGCAGACCAACAGAAGACTATTTTTGAAAAAGTTACCACTGGAATGACTGGCTCGATAACTGAGCCAGTCATTCCAGTGGTAAATTTTCAAAAATAGTCTTCTCTTGGTCTGTAAATTGACATTTTCTATGAGAAAATGAAATTTTTTGGGAACAAATTTGAGAGTTAAAGGTTAAGAAAACAATAGTATTTCCAAAATGTACACCAGTATTTCTTCATTCCGGTGGTAAAGTTTTACAAATATTGACATCATTATAAGGGATAATTAATCCCATCCAAAAAATATTTACATCATTATAAGGGATAATTAACCCCATCTAAATGAATGCTATGAATATAAAATTCATGATGAAAATGGTTAACACTCAGGTATAGAGTCATGCAAGCTAGTACAATGGAGGTGTTGTTAATACCTGACCAGCTCTACCTAGGTTGCTTTGAAAGGAGATAATTGCCCAATCAATTACTGATAAGAGGTGTGATATTTAGACCAGCTAAACATGTTTCTTACTCAGACTCACTTGATATATCAGTTTTATGCAATTAACCCTTTCATACCGTTAATTGTCAAGTCAGCCCAGAATGGTCTCCACATTGGTCATGAGTATTGCCCATTTACAGGCCAAGAAAAAACTATTTTTGAAAATGACTGGCTTGATATTTTCAAAAATAGTCTTCCCTTGCCCTCTAAATGGAGATTCACAAAGCAGAAATCTTAAATTTGTATGCTAAATTTTAACCACTAAAGGTATAGCAAATAGTACCAAACATTTACTGAGGAATTGTTAGTCATGTTTATAACCTTTGGATTTTTTTTGTAATTTCTGTATGACTGCAATGGCAGGGTTTATTTATTTATTTTGTTTATTTATTTATTTAGCTGTGCTAAAACTATCTGACTCAAAGTAGTTTTTCGGAAAAACCTGTATCCAAATTGCACCCAAAAATATTCAGAGCTTTTATTAAATTTCAGATTCATAAGTTTCATTCCTTTTCACCTGATAACTCTTCTTCATACTGCTTCAGACTGCTTCTGTCTAAGAAATCAACACTATTTCCAACATGAGCCTTCTACAAATTTTAATCATTTGACATAAGTGCAAGAAAGGCTAATTAACCCCATTCCATCTAAATGAATGATTTGAATATAAAATTCATGGTGAAAAGGGTTAAGACTCTGGTATGAGTTCTGTGAGCTAGTATAATGGAGGTGTTGTTGTAACTTTACCACCTCTACCTATCTGGCTTTGAAAGGAGATAATTGCCCATTCTATTACTGATAAGAATTTGAGAATTAAACCAGCTTTACAAGACATGTTGATAAGCTGTGGATGTAAACGTCCAAACGAGCTTGCAAACACTTATCAACAAAATATAATTAATATACGCTTGTGTGCCTGCGTTATGAATCGATGACCCAGAGTACGTGAGTACATGCCAGAAACATCTGTTTGTTTATTTGTTTGTTTTCTTTTGTTATCTTTCTCTTTCTTTCAGTCGGAGCCCCGATGCGGCAACAAACCCAACAATGACAGGATGGCAGACAGACAGATGGAGGACTAGGAGGGACAACCGACCAGCAGAACAACAGACGGGCTTGCCTGCCGATGGACCACGAGGGATATGGATGTGTGGCCATGTCTTTCGTGGTCCATCGGTAGGTATGTTTGTCTGTCGAACAGACTGACAAACCGATCAACAAATGGACAGACTGACGGACAATTCAGGGAACAGCAAGCTGCTCGAGTACGCTTAAGCAATGTACTTGGCCCCACTTGCTCAGGCTTCTCGGATGGGACTTTAAACTGAGGTCCCGTCATACAGTGCTCATCACTGTGTGAATGTGAGCTAGGGCTAGGTAGACAAGAAATTTTGGCATAATCAAAGTAAACCGGATGCTGAATGGATTCGTCCTCGGACAGAATCAAGCAACATACGGATTACAAAATCAGAACAAAAATTGCTAGAATTAGAATCTTTCGGACATCCCACCCTCTCCACACCTCGAAAGGGTCAGAGGTCTCTGACCTAATTCACCCCATAGCGTACAACAGGTCATATGACCGCACGCACCCCTCGCCCACCCACCCACCACCTATCTCATCCCCTTCCCCACCCCTGTTAGGCCCAGGTTAGGCCCTCGACATCACCCATGTCCAAGCATGAGGAGCAACAGAACAGCCACGGGCAAGAACAGTACGTGCCATCTTCAAAATCAAGAGACAATGACCAAAGCACGCACGCACGCACGCACACACATACACAGAGACACAAGCTAATGCACAAACTTACATCACAAGAATTAAACTGAAACCACAAAGGCCAGGCATGAGTCTAGACCCTAGCATTGGGAACTAGCAAATAAAGGCCTTAATGATTACAACACACACACAGCTTTACAAGACTCAGACAGTAGGATTCAGTTAGAGAGCAGTACAGAACCATACATTGATAAGGAATTGGGATGTAACTGCAGCAAAGGCCAGACTGGAAGCAAAGCTCATTTCATTCTATATATGCATTGATAATGTGTCTTATATAAAACAGAGAAAATCACGTGAATATTTTGAAAACAATTTGACTGAAAGTTGTTGCTGCCTAAGACCACAATACTTCCAGCTAAACTATTTTCATAATATTCTAAAGATTTCATTTCCATCTTCTTTAAAAGCAGACTGATTAAAATTGAGGATGACTTTTGTGGTGTATGAAAAATAATAGAAAAAATTTCAAGGCACTTTTATAACTATTTATACAAGGATTAGCTCTATTCTTAATGGGATGTAGTCTGTGTTTTTATAATAAAAATAACATTATACTACAATTGGCGTATATTTTTAACACCGAAAACCCTAGCACCTACGTTTAAAGACAACCATCCTGTTGATTATTTTGACAAAGAGTTCACAGGAGATTGTTGCTTCCTAAGGCAACAACTGCATCCAGTCAAATTAATTTTTAAGCATTCAACAGTATGTCATGCAAAGAGTTACAGAATAGATGAGAAATCTGTATTAAATTTTAATTTGCAATATATGCATGTACAATTGAATCTAAGAATTTATCAGAAATAGACACAATTATTTTGAAAAGCATTTGAAAATACTCAAATACATTAACAATGTATTTAAATACAAATACAAATATTTTTGCCTTAAATACTTTTCAAACACAAATACTTTCAAATACCTGAAAAATGTATTTAAATTACTTCAAATACAAATACTTTTGTATTTGACCGCAGTCCTGGAGTGTACCGAGTCCTGCTTTGAGTGCTTTCTTGAGGTCACCTTACAGCACGCTTAGCAGATTTATGCAATGACGTCCTCTCCTGGCTTTGTATTTGCTGGGTCCGAGAGGGCGAATTCCAAGGCTCTCTGTGCTGGTGCCTCTTCTGGCACCCTTAACACATGGCCAAACATGGACCATCTTTGCTGGACAACTTTTACAGACAGCGGCGACATATTACACATCTTGTATAGTGCATCGTTGGAAATTATGCTGTCTGGCCATCAGTGTCCAGTGATGGTGCGTAGGTGTTTGTGGTGGCAGGCATCAAGTTTGTCTAGAGCTGCCTTTAGAGCTTCCCAGCTGTTACAGTTATATAGCATCAAGGATATGCAGGTTGCATTGTATAAACGTACCTTTTTATCAAGGGCATCCTTGATCTACGAATCCATAGCTTCCAGGACTGGAAAGCTATATTCCCTGTGACACAGTGTGCAGCAGTACTGCAAAGCAGTAAGCCCAGTACTTTTCCTCCATGGCTCACCGCCACGAAGTGGATCGTCATTTTCTTTTAAGTTCGATGCTTTGTAGATAGGTATATGTGGGTGAACTCTGTTTTGGATTCATTCATAAAGAGATTCTCAATTTTTATTTTGCTTGCATCTACTGGGAGAAGTTTGTCAGGGGTTTCTTTTCCTCGTCGGCATATTCCATCTTTAGAGCGGCATATCCACTATTAACAGTGTGTGTGTGTGTGTGTGCGTGCGTGCGTGCGTGCGTGCGTGCGTGCGTGCGTGCGTGCGTGCGTGCGTGCGTGCGTGTGTGTGTGTGTGGCACAGATTTCAATGCAGCAGCAAGGTAACAGGTGACAATCACCCTGTGGGAAGCCAATTGATGTCTCAAACTCCACAGCCTTCACTGACTCGACTCGTACTCTCAGCTTGCTGTCTGCAAGCAGTAGTCTCACGAGTTGTAGCTCATCTTCATTGGCCTGGCGTAGTACATCTAGGATCTTTGAGCGTTTAATTGTGTTGAAGGCTTGTGACATGTCAATGCACATTTTGTGGAAATCCCAGTGTTTGGACATGACTACCGCACAAGCATTAATCTTCTATATAGGTGAAAATTTACACAAGTTATAAATTAGGTACTTTTGCAACCTATATACCGTATTCCTCCTATTAGAAGTCTAGGCTTCTATTAGGATAGTGGAGAAATTTCAGCAGCAGAATGTCTGAGAAAGGAGGTAGGCTGATATTAGGGAGTTTCCCCCCCAAAATGTTTAGTCAAGCCTAATTCTAATAGGCTCATGGTAAACGTCTACATGTATTTCCGGGATTCCACAAAATTACATCGGAAAACTAGAGATGTGTGCAGCAGACTAATTATAGGTAACGAGTCACGAGTTCATCACGCAATTATCTATTTAGAAGAGAATTCTGATATATATTGTTTCATTAGCCATTGAATTCAATCATATTCCGCTAACTAGTCACAATTTAAAAGGCACAAAACTAAAAATAGAAGCCGGGCTTCACAGATTCTCGATCCTGTTTCGAAGGGAATCTCATGAAACACGACTGCAAAATCCTGTAAAGCGATCTCAACTTACTTGCATGACACGATTCATATCAACGTGCAGTTATCGGGTACCCATTATGCAGATCTCATTTAACGTACAGTTCTGGGTTACCACCATGGAATATAGTAATTTCTGAGTCCAAAATCCCAGGTCTGTGAATCTGTCGAGTACTCGCTCTAAATATTAAATCTATGCACAGCTTCCTGATATCACATGATTTGCATTTTTTCACGGCGACATTTTGTTAGATTTGATGAAGAATTTTGTTGTAATAAACAATAGTTATTACAGCGAACACACCTTTTATGTGGCGCTACATAATTTCACTCCCGTGGTTATTGACATAGTATACATTAAACGTAGTTGTCTAATGGAAATAATCTCTAGCGTGAAATATTTTCTATTTTCGTGCTATTCAAGTTCGTTTTCAGCTCACCTGGCCTGACTGGAGTTCAACGATTTATTTATTAACGTCAATAATTGGAAAAAGTTTATCGGACCAAGATGCCTTGTTTGGGGGTAGACTTGTATTAGGGGCTTTTCCCATTTTCAAAGTGCTAAGAAAATCTAGACTGATATTGCTGAGCTTGGAGCTAGGTTTCCATTAGGGCATAGGCTTCTAATAGGAGGAATACGGTAAATAGATTGGCAGCCTCTAGTACATACTCGAGTAGCTACTAGAGTGGCAACCTAAACTTAACAAACTAACAAGAGCTCCGCAAACGGCGCATAATACCCCACCATGATGACAAGCCAATGAATGAGAGCTATCAGTAAATATTTATTTCTTCCTCAGCCCCATCAGACCAGTCAACCGTATGAAGTGTCAAAGCGATCCGTTAAACGATCAAGGCGATATCGTCCGGAAACCAATTTTCAAGATCGCTGCCGCTGACTGGCGGCCATATTAGATTTCGGATTATCATAAATTTCGATCAGTTTCTTCACCAGACATATTCCAATGACCGTAGGAAGTGATCCAATAAATGAAATCCAGAAACCAACTTTCAAGATGGCAGCCCATGGCTGGCGGCCATCTTGGAATTCAGAACATGGTAAATTTCGAGAGGTTTTTCTCCACACCTAGTCCAACCACCCTATGAAGTTTCAAAGGGATCTGATAAACGGTAACAGAGTTATCATTTGGAAACCCATTTTCAAGATGGCCACCGGTGGCTGGCAGCCATCTTGGATTTCGGATCATTGTCAATTTTGATGGGTTTCTTCCCCCAGTCCTAGTCCAACCACTCCATGAAGTTTCAAAGCGATCCGATAAACGGTAACGGAGTTATCATCCGGAAACCAATTTTTAAGATGACCATCAGTGGCTGGCGGCCATCTTGGATTTCGGATCATTGTCAATTTTGATAGGTTTCTTCCCCAGACCTAGTCCCACCACCCTATGAAGTTTCAATGCGATCCGACAAACGGTAATGGTGTGTGACTCATTACTATTGAGAAACTAACTAACTATTCAGTTATGCCAACTTATTTTAGTTCTGAATCAAAATCTACATTTAAATCAAGTTTGTTTATCCTAAACCTAGTTCGAGTGTTATACTGTGCGGACACGATTAACCAAGAGATACACTAGCATTCTAAAGACAGTGCTGCAACTTTGCATTTTGAGGTGAATTCCATTCGGGCATGCTAATAATTAAAATTAAAATTGACCGCCTTCATTGAAATTAGGATACCCACAGTATACTGCTAATTTGCTGACACTGAAAAAGTAGCATGTCTATGAGTCACTGAGATCTGCATTTTTACATGCAGTTGCATGAGGGCATGTGCTAAGTTACAGCACTGAAAGACTAGATCTTATCTCTGTGGCATACTGGCAAATGAATAAATATTCTTGCTGTAATAATACCTGTCATTCTCAATTCTGAGATTTGTTTTCAAGGAGGTATGTTTAGAACCTAGTTTGACTGAAAGAAATTCCAGACAGTAATTAATCACATCTGGAAGTTACAGTCAAATTCTTTTCAAAATAATTATCAGAGCTTCAACTATAATATGTATGTATATGTATAATATATTCATTGGATATAACATAGAAGGAAAACTGTTAACACTCCACATTTTTATGGAGCATTTCTTTATTTAGAAGGGAAATTCCAGTTTTTGCTTCCTATTTGATTAATATGGGACTAAGTTATAGAAGCGCTGACAAGATAGGTTATTGAAATTAGAACTTTATTCATTTAATCTTGGCAAGTATTTTACTTTAAAATATAATCCCATGGTAGAAGAGCTAATATATTGTTTACTGTAATAAGAGAACATATCTTTTAATATTTTCCGGTAAACTAAATCATGTGAAGAGAATTTGCAGTTGTTATTGGTAGAGTCAGAGTAATACTTTGGTCTACGGAAATTGTCGTAAATTTCATATTAACGGTTATTGCTATAATTACCTCTCCAACTACAATAAGTGTGAAAAAACAGGTTTTTACAAATATTTCTGCATATTTTGCCGTATCTAATGAAATATTCACAATTTAAAAATCTTCCATCTCCACTCATATGTTATCGCTAATTAGAAAATAACATATAAGATATGCCTTGGTGGATGTTCAGTTTCTGAAAGACAAACTCGGATTACATCCTTGCGGTCGATTATGGTCTGGCTTGTTTGGGACGAAATTATCACCATTCACGGTTATAGCACCTGCTGTCACGACTGTAAAAGTTATGCCTGTAATCCTATTTCCAACTAAAATGTGTTGGACAACTAAGATCCGGTGATATTTTAGCTCAATTGGCAATATGTACGAAAACAGTATCAATTGAATATTTTCCATTGACACGCATATATAGGTGCATATAGGTAACGTTGAGGTCTTGTGATAAAGCAAAGAATACCCTCTTGCTGAGATGGAGATCATAACATTTCACTGATTTTACGAGTCCTTATGTCTGGACGTCATAGTGTGTGACTAGTGCATAGATTCCCCTTCGTGTAATTGAGTATATTTGATAACGGCAACAGGCCAGTATGGACAGTTTAATGCACCGATGCGTACAGCAGTTACATCAGGCGTACATAAATAATTAAATATCTGCATTCATGGACAATTTCTATGCGTACAGTATGCTTGTACGCGCCTTATCTGGAGCGCTGCCTTAGTCCCTAATCATATCTGCCAAATTTCGGCCTGATCCATTCAGTGGTTCTGGAGGTCGTTTTCACAAAAACTAGGTTATCCAATATGGCAGCTGAACTATTTAGCCAATCAAGTTCCCTTGAACAAACTTGGCTCAGCTCTTTCCCTAGATCATATTTCATGAGTTTTGAATCGATGCCCAAGCGGTTTCAGATTTAAAAAAATATTTTTAAACAAGAGGCCCAAAGGGCCTGTATCGCTCACCTGGACCATAGGCATTTCAACTAAAATGTTCATTAACAATAAGTAGAACCCTAATGAGTTGAGCAGACTTGTAATAAGAAAACAGAGGCCATGTTTCTTTATGTATCAACTTTTCTTGAACAAACTTTAATGATCCTTAGTCATCGATATAATCTCCCAAATTTTGGTGCGATCACCAGCAACTTTTTCTCATTTTCTCGAAGTAATTTTCTCGAAAACTAGGTCATTCAAGATGGCCGCCGAATGACTCGGCCAATCAAGTTCACAAGTGAACAAATTTGGTTCAGCGCTTGCCCTAGATGATATTTCATGAGTTCTGAATCGATCCCTCAAATGGTTTCGGAGATTTTTAAAGAAATTTCTAAAAATCGGCCAAAGTCCAAGACAAACTTGAATCTCTATGCCGTAAGGATGCTTCCGGCCAAATATAATTGAAATTGTCCAAGTAGTTATCGAGAAGACATTTTAAATTTCCCATTGCTTTAGTATGGAAGCTTTTGGCAGGAAAATGATCCAAGATGGCCGCCCAACCATTTATCCGACCGTTTCGAAAACCGCAAATTTGAGATCAGAATACCCAAAAACTACTAAAAACAAAATGCGGCCTCAAACTCCACCGAATAAATAAATCCAATATGGCCGGCAAACATGCTACATTTTGATTGGCTCCCGGCAGACATGTTTTCTGACGGATCAACTTCCCTTGAACAAACTTTAATGCCCCTTAGTCCCTAACAATATCTCCCAAATTCGGCCTGATCCCTTCAGCGGTTCTGGAGAAGTCGCTTCCATGAAAACTAGGTCATCCAAGATGGTCGCCGAACCATTTGGTCAATCATGTTCTATTGAACAAACTTGGCTTACCTCTTGCCTTAGATGTTTCATGAGTTTTGAATTGATTTGCCATGCGGTTTCGGAGATGATTTTTAAAGATATTCCTAAAAAAACTGGCCAAAATCCAAGATAGCTCTCTATGCCCTAAGGATACTTCCTTCCAAATATAATTGAAATCAGCCCAGTGGTTCTTGAGAAGTTGCTTAAACAAAAAGGTTGGATGCCGGATGGATGATGGATGGTCGCCATGGCATAAGCTCACTTGGCCATTCTGGCCAGATGAGCTGACAAGTATGTGCCTCGACTTCGGGGGAATCCAGCTTCCATTTACAGGAAAATCAAGTCAGTGACCACCCTACATCGTCACAGGAAAAGCAATTTGTAGACTGAATCCTGTGAATGCATTAATTAACATTACCTATCCCTACACACGACATTCAAGAGTGTTGTACTAATAGCTTTCATCTTTATTTTCAATCAAAGGCGCCAGTAGTGGTAGATCATACAGTTACTGAGCCAGTTATTCTAGTGCTAAAAATTTATTTTTCTTGGTCTGTAAATGGATCTTTTATTTTTTTTTAATTTACCACTGAAATGACTAGTTCAGTCAGAGCCTATCATTCCAATGGTAAATGTTTAATTGTTCTTGACCGCTCTTGACCATTAAAGAATTAAAGGAGTAATTAATATTAAGCAACATTTGCCCATATTAAATTGTACTTACGATGAGTAGATGGAAACTTAAGCAGTACACTATTTTGGTCCTGTGTTATGATGAGGGATTGTCTGCCAACACGTGAACACTCAGTATCACTCTTGATTGTGATTGATGAAGACACTTCACTTCCTGCAACAAAGCAACGACATGTAGTCAAATATATGTCCATGTGGAGAGATATTCTAGTTAAATTCCATCCATTAACTCTTTAAACTAATCTTCAAATTTGTTCAAGAAAATTTCAATTCTCTCAAAGAAAATGTCATTTTGCAGACCAATTTAAATTTCCCATTGCTTTACAACTGGAGTTTTTGCCCGCAAACCCATTTATCTGATGAAATCAAAAGTTGAAAATTTGAAATCCAAAAACCTATAGAGAATTTGAAATCCAAAAACCTATAGAGTGATAGATATAAATATAAATATCAATGTACCTATACATGATAGATATAAAATCAATTTTGGATTCAAAATCCATTAAAAAAAACAAGTATAGCCACCTAACACCGAATTCTGATTGGTCGGTGGCTGCCATGTTTTTATAATGTATTTACTTCCCTTGAATAAACTTGAAAGATCCTAGGTCCCTAATCATATTTCCAAAATTTCGGTCCAATCCCTTTAGTGGTTTGGGACGAGAACTCATTATTTTTTTAATTAGGTCATTCAAGATGGCTGCAGAAGCATTTGTTCAATCAAGTTCCCTTGACAACTTGGTTTGACAACGGTTGCCCTAGATGATGTTTCATGAGTTTCGAACCAATCACCAAAGCCGTTTCTGATAAGGTGATTATTAAAGACGTTAAAAAAATCCAAAATGGCCACATGCCAAATTGGCCGATCAGATTCGTTTCAACAAAGTTGGATCTCTATGCCATAAGGATGCTTTCTGCATAATATAATTGAAAGTGGCCAAGTGGTTTTGGAGACGACATTTTAAATTTCTTAATGTTTTAGCATGGACGTTTTTGGCAGGAAAATGATCCAAGATGCCCACTTAACCATGAAAATTAAGTCATTCAAGATGGCTGCCAAACAATTTGGCCAATCAAGTTCTCTCGAACAAACTTGGTTTAGCTCTTTCCCTAGCCAATATATTTCATGTTTTAAATCCATCTATCAAGCAGTTTCCAAGCAGACGATAGTTAAAGATATTTCTAAAAATCAGATAAAATCCAAGATGGCCACGGGCTGGTTTCGTTTGGACAAAGGTGGATCTTTATGTCCTAAGGATGCTTCCTGCCAAATATAATTGTAATCGGCCCAGTGGGTCTTAAGAAGTTTTATAAATGAAACGTTGAGATGACGGATGGACGGTCACAATGGCATAAGCCGACTTGGCCTTCCAAGCTGTGTGATCTAAAAACAAAGCAGCATCTAAAACATTGTACATGTATTAGCGAACACTTAAAAGATCTTGCTATTCAACAAGCAGACTCCCTAGCAGATGAAATCACTGCCACGGATAACTGTCACAAAATGTATCGGGCAGCCCGTGCCCTAAGCGTTACTAACTACACACCACCACTCACTGTACACAACTCCGAAGAACACTTTATCGGCCAAAGCCGAGGTAATTCGAGAATGGTTCAAGGAAGAGTTCAGTGACAACGATGATGATCCTTTGCACCCGTTCTCAGGAGACCCCAGGCCATTACTAACACCAATTAAAACAGCAGAAGTTGAGAAGGCACTTAAAGCCCTGAAAAATGAATGTGCATTTGGACCTTGATGGCCCGATCACGCACCTAATCAATCCAGCTTTATGCACCAGCTTCCCATCGATTCTGTAGGCCAAGGCACCCTTATCGCACTAACCAAGCCCAAGAATCCACCTGCCCACACACACACACCCTCCAATCCCCACCCACCCAGCCAATCTGCAGACCATTGTGCTCCTCAACAGCATACCGAAAATTCTATCCATTGTTACTCCATGCCGCATCCGAGAGAAGATCGATGACCACCGGATCATGTCAAAGTGGCTTCAGACGCAGACGCAGCTGCGCAGAAAATATATGGGCTCAACGCATGCTTGTGTCGGTAGTCCTGTCCAAACCCTGGGAGTTCCATAAAATGGGCATTGACATGTCACGAGCCTTCGACACAATTAAACGCTCAAAGATCCTAGATGTACTACGCCAGGCCAGTTGGAATGAAGATGAGCTAAGACTAGTGAGACGACTGCTTGCAGATACCAAGCTGAGAGTACGAGTCAAGTCAGTGAAGTCTGTAGAGTTTGAGACATCAATCGGCTCGCCATGGGGAGATGGTCTATCTCCGGTGCTTTTCACCTTTTACCTTGCTGCCGCATTGAAATCTGTGCGGGAAAGTACAAGACCAAAAACCCCAGTGTCAATACTGGGTATGCCGCTACAGATGGAATATGCCGACGATGTGGACTTCATATACGAGGATAAGGAAACCCCCATGACAAACTTCTCCCAATAACTGAAAGCAAACTAAAAATTGAGAGTCTCTTTATAAATGAATCCAAAACAGAGTTCACCCACATATACCTATCTACAAAACATGAAACTAAAGAAAATGATGACCCACTTCGTGGTGGCGAATGATGGAGGAAAAATAAAAATCCTGGGCTGGCTCACTGCTTTGCAGTAATGCTGACACTGCTGCATCACAGGGAACACCCCACAGACCCCCCTTGCGGGTTGGTCTGTTGTTTTATTAACCACTATGAAAACATACTTACCGTTCAATCACTACTTGCTAAATCAATTATTTGCATTTTGCTACCAGAATAAGATTTCTATGCCTGCATATCCACCTCCCCATGCCTTTTCCTATTCCTAGGAACCCTCAACCAGGCTTCTGGTTGAGTCCCCTCTCCAGCCCATCATCAAGTATAGACTGGCACCAGTCTATACGCGCCTCATAGTGACGCCTGTCGCTATGCGCGCTCGCGCATGCGCACTAGAGCCTGAATAGGAAACAGATTCACTTTTCTAAATTCAAGTGCAAAATATTTCAAATCTGATTCTCAAATCTTACCACGCGGGGTGGCTGAGGCCGGGTCGTAGTGATTGAACGGCAAGTATGTTTTCATAGTGGTTAATAAAACAACAGACCAACCGGCAAGGGGGGTCTGTGGGGTGTTGTTATTACACCACAAAAACATCCATTACCGTTCAATCACTACTTGCTAAACCCGTAGATTTGGTCAGTGCTCCATGTCCCCAGACGGTGGGAGGAGATTTAGAGAATCATTAACACACGATAAAAATCCAACCAATCTTATCGCAATGTTAATAACATAACATAATAGTGCATTTAACTCAATCACACCGTGATTTAACAAATAAGGATAAGTAGAACTTAAAGAACTAAATAAAACCAAAGAAGACTCTCACCCTTTTTTACAGACGCACCGTCCTAACGAAAATGGTGGAAAGTGCTGGGCATATGGTCTTCGGATTTTTTAGTTAAAATCGTAATATTACGAAACAATGAAGCTGCTGCACTCTGGTCTTTAAGATAAAACGAGGTAAAAGTAGACTCAGATTTCCATCCTGCAACCTGCATGACTTCATCTAATAATGAACCGGCAAAAAGAGCGAAAGAAGTAGACATGCCCCTAACATTGTGGGCTCTAAAATGAGCGATATTAATTTGATCCGGAGACGCTATTTCGTAGCAAAGCTTAATCGTCTCACAAAGCCATCTGGCAATCATAGCCTTTGATACTGGCTTAGATAATTCTTCCGCGTAAGAAACCCATAAATGGGAAGGATCTGTTCTTTAAAATCGGTTCGCTGTTTATAAGTTCTTAACGCTCTAACCGAACACCAAAGTTTGTCAGAAGGTGAAAAAGACGACAAAGATTTTAAAATAATAGGACTAGCAGGAAAACGGTTAGACTGGGTTTTAGATAGAAAATCCCTTCTCGGATATAAAACCAAACCGTCACCTGACACTATAAATCTATCCTTTTCCGCAGAAAGAGCATGAATCTCTGAACGTCTTCTAGCAGATGCAGCAGCCACAAGAAAACCCGCTTTAAGAGTTAAAAGCTTAAGACTGATAGCCGATATAGGTTCAAAGTGGCGACCTGCCAAGACTTGAAGAACCAAAGCCAGATTCCAGGAAGGTAAAGGCGTAACAGACGGAGGACGAATATTACCTAGACCTCTAATAAAGCTATTAAGTCTTAGTATCCTTAACCTCAGCATTCAGAAGACAAGGCAGGGAAGAAGCAAGCGAAAATTTTAAGACGATCCTTGTAAACTCTACAGGTCGATTCCCTTCTGGCCGAATCAATAATTTCCTGAGATCTTTTAGAAACCTTATCCTGGAAGCTTTCAGACTCGAGATTCTCCAAACGCATAGATTGAAGATTCCTGGACTTGGATGTACACACCGACCTCTTACTTGAGATAGAAGGTCCTGGGATACTGGAAGGAGATGAGGAAAGTCTACCAGAAGATCCAGAAGGTCCACAAACCAAATCCTCTTGGGCCAAAAGGGAGCTATCAGAAGAATCTTGCAAACTTGGTCCTTGACCTTCTTCAACACCAACGGAATCAGAATAGTAGGAGGGAAGGCATAAGCGAACATCCCTGTCCAGGACTGATACAGGGCATCTACCGCCAGGCCTGACTGTCCAGAAAAGAAGACATGCAAGAGGAGATCTGGGCATTCAGAGAGGACGCGAACAGATCTACTAGAGGACGATCCATGAGATTGAAAATCGCTCTGACAACCGACTTCTTTAACTGCCACTCTGTGTGGGCGAACTTGCTGGGACGTGACAGTTGATCCGCCAGAAAATTCAGACTGCCTGGGACATGAGATGACACTAGAGCAGATTCCACACTTCTAGACAAAGGAGAGAAGACCTTGTACCTCCCTGCCTGTTGATATAAGCGACTACTGTCGATTTTGTCCGACCGAATTGACACTTTGAGGCCTATCACCAGATCTGACCAAGAAAGGAGAGCCTTCTTGACAGCCCACAACTCCAGAACGTTGATGTGGGCTGACGACTCCTCCATGGACCAAAGGCCGGAAACTGACAGGTAGTCCCAGACCGCTCCCCAACCCTCCTGAGAAGCATCTGTGAAAATAATTGCTTGAGGAGGGGAATTTACCAGAGGAACACCCATCAGTAGCAGAGAACGGTCTTTCCAGAAATCTAGATGAGGGATCAAATGTTTCCAAAAGGACATCAAATACATCTGAAAAGGCCTTCTCATCATGGCCGACCAAGGAACCACCTTCTCTACGCTGACCATCAGACCTGTCACTCTTAAGAGGAATCTTGCTCTTACCCAAGGCGAGGAAGCAAGAATTTCCATGGCCACCGATAAAGCCTCTATCCTTGGCTCCGAGGGAAAGACTAAACCCCTGGCCAGATTGAAAGAAACGCCTAGATGAGTAAAGATTTGCGACGGAACTAGGCTTGATTTCTCTAGATTCAAAATCCACCCTAGATTGCAAGCCAGACTGCAAACCTCTGGAAGAATACCTTCGAGAATTGAGGAAGACCTTGCTTTTACCAGCCAATCGTCTATATAAACATGAAGATGGATAGAACGACGGTGTAAAATTCCTGCCACGGCTAAAACTATGCGGGTAAAAAGGAAGGGAGCCGTGGTCAGGCCGAAGGGCATGGCGCGAAACTGCCACACCCGGTCCTTGTAGACAAACCTCAGGAACTTTCTGAATACAGCATGAATAAGAACATGGAAGCGTCCTTTAAATCTATGGAAGACGTCCACATTCCCTGATCCCGACTGGCAATAATCTGGGAAACCTTCTCCATCTTGAACTTTGGGGTGAGAATGTTCTGAATTAACTTCTTCATGTTTATGATTGGACGCCAACCTCCTGACTTCTTTGGTACTAAAAAGATGGTCGAGTAGTAGCCCGGGTCTACTCCCCAACTGGGAACTTCCTCGATAGCCCTCTTTACAATCATGGTTTCCAACTCCTCTTCCAAAGCCCTCCGTTTCTCCGGATTGGAGGGAACTGGAGTCCACACTGGGCAAAAGGAAAGAAGAGGAGGATGACGGATCCATGACGGAACATAACCCCAACGTATCTGGGATACTAGCCAGTAGTCCTAAATGAGGGCTTGCCATTTCTCCCAAGACAGAGAAAGGCGCCCTCCTACTGACACGTTGGGAACGCAGCACTGGACTGCTTGCTCCAAAGGGGGAGGAAGAAGGGAAGGAATAGGATAAATATGAGAGATTGGGAACTACCCGGGAACTGTCCAAACCTTCAAACTCTCTTCCCCTCTAGAAGAAAAACGTCCTCTGGATCTAGAAGCACGGCGAGGAGTCTGACCTCTCCTCGCCCAAGACGAAGGAGACTGCCTCCCTACCGACCTTGAACGATGTGAGGAAATGGAGCCGAATCGATCCTCCTCCAAAGATCGATCCCGCTGATCAGATGAGGACAAATTCGAGTTAAGAACGATCCTAGAAGGATAAGCTCCAAACTGATCAGGTTTTGAGACTCTTTCTTCTCGGAGAAGAATTAGGGCTTTAACCGAAGAAACATCTCTTTTACCGGAAGAATTGGACCACGAAACCTGATCCTGAAGCTCCCTAGAGGCCTTCAAGCGCTCAGATTCCGCCCTAATTAAACTAGGAGCTGACACTCCAAATAGATCAGTCCCCAAAGGAGACGCAACCACAAGATTCTGTTTCAACACCTCAGAAATCCTAACCTCAGAAAGCTTTCTAGACCGACGGTTGGAAGTAATAAATCCTAACGACTTACAAACAGAATTAAGAGAACCCCGGGACAAATCAGCCAGCCATCGGAACTTGTTCACCTCTTTCTTCCGCCTTAAGAACGGCCTCCGACAGCATAGCAAGATAATTAGACGATTTAATCTGAGACCTACAAACTGACTCCCATTTAAACAGATCCGACGAAAAATCCGACTTAGAAACCCTTTCAGCTGAGATGATAAAACCTCCCAAGCAGGACCAGACAGAGACTGAGCAGAAGCTACCTTTAAAAAATCCTCCTTGGGATCTGACCCGGCGAGCCATACTTGGAAACCAGAGAAAAATCAGAGCTAACCGAGTCAGTAACGAAAAAATCTAACATATCTACCACTAAATTGTCAACAGGAAGCACCTGAGGCGAAGATGAATAAAGATCAGCAGAAGAAAGAGCGGATCCGAAAGAAGGAGGATCCACAGCGAATTCCTCCTTAAGAGAAAGAGAAAAAGCAATCCAACTGTGAGCCATGGACCAGTCTTCCGAAGAGGCCCTAACTGGGCAAAATCTCTTCAGATCCCTGGCCCTGACTGACCTTGGAGCACAAGAAATAGAAGACAGAAGAGGAGGAGGATAATAAGAAGAAGAAGAAGCTATAAGAATTGAAGAGTCTCCTGAGACCAAAGAATCACCTGCCCTCGAAAACACAGGAGAGGAAGGCCTACTGACCGAATCATGAAAAGAGGAAGCATGCCTGGACACGGAATCTCTACCCACCTCCTGACTAGCCGATGAAGGACGAACCACTAAAGAAGCCGAAAATCTAGAAAGAATAGACAAACGAGCAGACACAAACGAACGATCTAATGAAGAATCTCTAACCACTGAAAACAGAAAAATCTAACCCTGAATCAACAACTTGAAATTCGAGCTCAGGGGACAGAACCACCGAAACAATCGGATCAATATGATCAAACGATGGAGACGACTCCAGAGAGGAAGGAGGAGACGAAACTGTTTGAGCAGAAACAAAATCCTGATCACACTGATCCTGAGAGGAAGAAGAATGAAGAGTAGAATGAAGACGAGCAAATCCCGGAGGAGGAGGAGGAATGGAAGACTTAAACAGAGGACAAGAGTTAGAAACCTGAGAAGAGAAGTCTTTCGACGATAGACAAGAGGAACGGGAGAATATCTAGAAAAACTGGATTAACCACAGCCTCACGAAAAGAAGAATACGCATGAGAAGATAACTCCATATCAACGAGCCTTGGAGGAAGGAAAGAATCATAAATAGAATCTGCCGAATCCTGTGAAACCTTTGCGAATTTACTGGACCAGAATCAAAGTTCCTAACATCCCCGAATCTAACTGGGCCTAACGAATCTTGTTCTCTCGTTAAACCGGAAGCTGACTCCCCACCGGAAACGGAAATCAGAATTACATCCAGGTCTGACCGACCCGGAAGTACACTTCTAATACCGGAAGCGGAAGTAAACTGACTAGTGTCCACCCCGGAACCGGAAACGCCTCTACCGGAATTCGGAAAAATAAAAAGAGTCCTCAGACTCCGGATATCCGGAATGGCCGGAAACGCTAAAAGACCCGGAAACGGAAGTAGACACTAGACCTCTAGGACCCGGATGTCCTACATAACCGGAAGTTACTGAAACGGAAGTGGTAACCGGATCTTGCCAACCCGGATCACCACCCAAACCGGCTTCCCCCGGAAACGGAAGCTACCTAAGCCGGAACCGGATCTTGACGACCCGGATGTCTCGCTAAACCGGAAGTCCGGCCGGAAAAGACTAAGAATCGTAAAACGGAAGTAAACCCGAGTCCAAATGACCCGAGTCTACCACACCGGAACCGGAACTAGCAAGACTAGGTAACGACCTCTCAACAATGGGCGCTTTCGAGACTACTTTAACCACCGGAACCACCGTTACATTGGCATTTTCATAAGTACTAGCCTTATGGACGCCAGCTTCCGCCGACGCCACCACGGCTTGAAGGTTATGCCCGTCACCTTCTAGTCTAACGTGGATTTTCTGTGGACGCCGGTTTCAGCCGACGCCACCACGGCTTGAAGGTTATGCCCGTCACCTTCAAGTCTAACGTGGATTTTCTGTGGATGCCAGTTTCAGCCGACGCCACCACGGCTTGAAGGTTATGCCCGTCACCTTCAAGTCTAACGTGGATTTTCTGTGGTGCACCCTCCGAGCACACCTTCAAGAGTTTAGATGCTCTTGTCTTCTGCTTTTTCGGCGATTCCATCACCTGTCTAGAGGTCAGGGGGACCGGCTTCCCCCATTTGCGTGAACGCCCGCTAGCCTTCGGGCTATCCTCGGAGCTTGACGAGCTCTCCTGCTTTTTTGCCTCTTTTATTGCAGAAGAGATCCTTTCATCAAGTGATTTCGACAAAACGGTGGCGAACGACTCAAACCTAGCAAAGAGCGCCATCACGGCATCCGAATTTCCCGATGAATTTCCCCCCTCCGTTGCTACCGATAACGGAACAGAGGTTGAAGCAAAGGACACCGCCCTTGTCTTGCTAGCAACGGAAGAAGGGGAAGGACGACCAGAGGGCAGCGTTTGTTTCGACAAATCTTTAAAGTACAATTTCGCAACCGAAATCGGCCACCATTTACATATCCCACACATAGCAGTGGTTGTACAGGTCGTACACTTCACGCAAACGTGGCCGGCGAACTCAATGGCGTGATGACGATCACATTTCGCCGACGTACATTTAGTCCTATCTGATTTCGCTGACTCCTTTACAAACGAAAAAACGTAACAATGAAGCATACCGCTCAAACTTCTCAAACAAGAGACACCCTCAACTCAGTTCTAACGGCGGGAAAATTCAAATTTCCTTACCAGAAACTTTCAAGGGATTTTAAGATAATCCTTATAATGCACTAGAAATAACTTCATTACTGGACTGGACATTATTAATGATGATGATTATGATTTAGGATAGGCATAACAATCAAGATACCACAAACACAAAATTTATTTTCAAATATTTTGGCCAACTATTCTGTTTGCAGAATAATAGAAAAGTGAATCTGTTTCCTATTCAGGCTCTAGTGCGCATGCGCGAGCGCGCATAGCGACAGGCGTCACTATGAGGCGAGTATAGACTGGTGCCAGTCTATACTTGATGATGGGCTGGAGAGGGGACTCAACCAGAAGCCTGGTTGAGGGTCCCTAGGAATAGGAAAAGGCATGGGGAGGTGGGTATGCAGGCATAAAAATCTTATTCTGGTAGCAAAATGCAAATAATTGATTTAGCAAGTAGTGATTGAACGGCAATGGATGTTTTTGTGGTGTAATAACAACATAGCTTTCCAGTCCTTCTGGAAGCTATAGATTCATAGACCAAAGATGCCCTTGATAAAAAGGCTACGTTTATACAATGCAACCTGCATATCCTTCATGCTGTATAATTGTAACAGCTGGGCATTTCCAAAGGCAGCACTAGACAAACTTGATGCCTGCCACCGCAAACATCTACGCACCATCATCGGACACCGATGGCCAGACAGCATAATTTCCAACAATACACTATACAAGATGTGTAATACGTCGCCGCTGTATGTAAAAGTCACCCAGCAAAGATGGTCCATGTTTGGCCATGTGCTAAGGATGCCAGAAGAGACACGAGCACAGAGACAGAGAGCCTTGGAATTCACCCTACCCGGAACCAGCAAACACAAAGCCAGGAGAGGATGTCATTGCATAAATCTGCTAAGCGTGCTACGAGGTGGCCTCAAGAAAGCGGAACTCAGTACATTCAAGTCAAGAATGGACCTGATGTAGCTAAGGATTTCGTCCGAGGACAAGACACTGTGGGCAAAAGCGAAGAAGGACTCATTGCAGCTGTAGGATGTTTACTACTACAGCCGCAGAATAAAGTAATCATCCATACATGTATTTAAACAATTCAACAACAATAGTTTTAAAAATCTTCCACAGAGTTCATGTACGACTCATTAAGATAACAATATTCAGAAATGAGAAGATTCACCATTTAATGGTCAAATTCAATCAAGAAAATAAAAATAGAATAAAAATAAAAATTGGATATTCATTTGTATGACTGCCCTATTTTTTTTAATTTAACTGAGCCAGTCATTCCAGTGGTAAATTTTCAAAATTTGTCTTATCTTTCTCGGCAAATGGACATTCCTCAAGACCACTACAGAGCTGGTTTGGCCAGCTTGACCATTAAAGTGCTAAACATAAATACTCTTCTGTCCAGTTATACATGTAAATCCACTCATGAACAAATTGGATTTTAACTAAATATTTAACACAGACTAATCTGAGGCGATGTTATCAAGTTTTTGCCACTAATCTGCTCAATATTTTGTAATTACATGTGGTTTGTCTGGAACAACTTCAAGTGAAATTAAAACAAAATGTTCAACAAATTTCATGTACAGCGTCTACAAGATATATATCAGAGTCAAATAATTCATACATTGCCTGCAACGTGCTTAAGACATTTCAACCCAATATACATTCATGCTCTTGATTTAAGCAATAAATAACGTCTGCATTCGCTTATAGACAACGCCTATTTTCATATTAGTTTGATTTGTATATATTGATATCCATATCATTATATATCTTTACTATTGGTATTATTGCGATGGGTAAAATACAGTGAGGCTTTAGTTATACGATTCCATTTTCAACGTATAGCAGTGCTCCTGAAATAGTTGCTGAACGTTGCAAATTCCCACAATAAAACCAAGAAATTACGCAAGTCCTGATATTAAATGCTACATTATATCTGTCATATTCCAAAACGACTTAAATTCCTCCAAAATTTGCCACGACAACTATTTCTGTGACCTCTGCAGAGACGGGCATTTTAACTGACAGATATCAGTGTTATAAGTAAAAAACGTTGGATATGAATGTAAACCCATGTTTTACTAATTTCCCTGGCTACTTGTATTGAAATATACGCCAGAATAATAAATAAATTTACCACAAAAACCCTGTGCAATGGGACAACCATATGCTGAGAATACATAGGCCTACGCTCGCTCCCATTAAAGTAGCTTGTATTGATCGATATCTAGCAACCTGCCAACATAAGAAGGAAATAGAGACCATAGGGATTGAGAAGTTTTTCTCATATCGTCGGTTCCTCTTTACTTGGGCCGTTGGACGGTCATTTCAAAGCTGTACAATTTGGGGAAATCTCTAACTAACCAGGCTGTAGGAATCGAGATAAAATATTGTGACGCAAAATATTCACTTGACAATTATGATTTTCTAGATTCAAGATTCTTTATATCCATATAGATAAATGGAAATTATAAAATACTGGCCTATGAGGTTAATTAAAATAAGTTTTATTATATCTTGTGCGAGAAGTGCATTCTTATAAGTAGCCAATGTTCATAGTAGTAATCGTTAATTTATCAATTTCTTTGTCCTGAAACTCACAGAAAATCTAGCGACTATAATATGAAATATATAATTGCTATCCCGATTTAAGACTAAAAATGTTTATTTCAGGATGCAGTTAGTGACCCCGTGACCTAAATATTTGAACTTTTGACCTAGTCAACCGCAATATGAATGTATGCTACACATTAGGCGATTCTACCTTCTTGCATTGCACGCACTCCCGATTTGTGGCTAGAAATGTGCATTTTAGGATGCATTTAGTGACCCTGCTACCATGGTATTTGAACTTTTGACTTGAAACTATATTTTTCTTCTATCAAAGCGAAATATGAATGTATGTTACCGATTTGTTGATTCTACCTTCTTGCATTGCAGAATTATTGACGAAAATGTGTATTCTGGTATGCACTAAGTGAACCCCCGTGACCAAAATTTGACATTTTGATATGCCTCGGACAGGCAGGCAGGCAAACGGATGGATGGATGCCGGACAGATGATAGACAGTTGCCATGCCATAAGCTTACTTGGCCATTATGGGCAGGTAAGCTAAAAGTTGGTCAATCAAAATTCTGAATAGAAATTCTAGTCTACCTTGATAGGGTCACGCTAGCCATATTTGGTTGAAATATGTTAAGCAACTAAGGAGAAACAGCATTTTGACAATTTCTGGTAAATTTCTCATAAAATCTAAGACTTTCCCCAAGCACCCCCAAAAAAAATTGATCAATCAAAATTCTGAATAGAATTTCTAGAGCCTACCACCATAGAATACATTAGTGAAATTTGGTTGAAATATGTTATGAAATATGTCAAGCAGCTAAGGACGAGTAGCAATTTGACAATTTCCTCTACATTCTTCATAAAATCTCAGATTTTCACGCAAAAAATTAATGAATCAAAATTATGAATGGATATTCTAGAGCCTATGGCCATAAGGACCCTTTCCGCCTAATTTTGTTAAAAACCGGTCAAGATGGTTAGAAGCACCAATTTGACAATTTCCAGTACACTTTAAATACAAGAGGCCCAAGGGGCCTGTATCGCTCACCTGGACCATAGGCATCTCAAATATAATGGTCAGTAACAATATGTAGAACTCTAATGAGTTGAGCAGACTTGTAACAAGAAAACAGAGCCATGTTTCTTTATGTATCAACTTCTCTTGAACAAACTTTAATGGCCCTTAGTCATCAATATTATATACTCCAAAATTTCGGCCCAATCTGTTCAGTGGCCCTGGAAACGGAGTTGCTTTCATGAAAACCAGGCCATCCAAGATGGCCGCCCAACCATTTGGCAAATCAAGTGCCCTTGAACAAACTTGGTTCAGCTCGTGCCTTAAATGCTATCTGAGGAATTTTGAATCAATCGCTCAAACAGTTTCGGCGTAGATTTTTAAAGACATTTCTAAAAAAAACATGATGGCCGCTGGTCAAATTGGCCGATCGGCTTCGTTTGAACAAACTTAAATCGCCATGCCCTAAGGATGTTTTCTGCCAAATATAATTGAAATCGGCCCAGTAATTCTCGAGAAGACATTTTAAATTTCCCATTTCTTTAGTAGACCTATGGGCGCATTTGGCGGGAAAATAATCCAAGATGGCCAGCAAACCGTTTATCGGACAGTTTCGAAAATGGCAAATTTGAGCTCAGAATACCGAAAAACATGTATAAAACTAATTTCAGCCTCAAAATCCATCAAATAAAAAAGTCCAATATGGCCGTCAAACAGGCTACATTTTGATTGGCCCCGCCGACCATGTTTTTTGGCAGATCAACTTCAATTGAACAAACTTTAATGGCTCTAATCATATCTACCAAATTCCGGCCTGATCCCTTCAGCGGTTCTGGAGAATTCGTTTTCGGGAAAACTAGGCCATCAAAACCATTTGGTCGATCAAGTCCTCTTGAACAAACATGGCTTATTTCTTTCCCTAGATGATGTTACATGAGTTTTGAATCGATTCCCTTAGCGGTTTCAGAGATTTTTAAACATTTCCTAAAATCGGTCGAAATTCAAGACGGCCGCTGGCCAAATTGGCTGATCGGCTTCATTTGAACAAACTTGGATCCCTATGCCCTAAAGATGCTTCCTTCCAAATACCTGTATCGCTCACCTGGAACATAGGCATTCAAACTAGAAAGGTGAATGGCTATAAGTAGAGGTTCTGGAGTTGTTTTTGTGAAAACTAGGTCATCCAAGATGACTATTAAACAAATTTGGATTTTTGCCCTAGATGATGTTTCACGAGTGTTGGTTTCTGAGATTTTTAAAGACGTCTCTAAACATCGGCCAAAATCCAAGATGGCCACCGGCTAAATTGGCCGATCGGCTTCGTTTGAACAAACTTGAATCTCTCCACCCTAAGGATTCTTCCTGCCAAATATAATTGAAATCGGCCTAGTAGTTCACGAGAAGACATTTTAGATTTCCCATTGCTTTAGTATGGGAGCTTGTGGCGGGAAAATGATCCAAGATGGCCACCAAACCGTTTATCCGACAGTTTCGAAAATTGCAACTTTGAGATCAGAATAACCAAAAGCATATATAAAACCAATTTCAGCCTGAAAATTCATCAAATTAAAAAATCGAATATGGCCACCAACCACTATATTTTGATTGGACAACGGTGGCCATGTTTTTTTATGGATCAACTTCCCTTGAACAAACTTTAATGGCCCTTAGTCCCTAATCATATTACCAATTTTCCATCCGATCCCTTCAGTGGTTCTGGAGGTCAACCAAGATGGCCACCGAACCATGGGACCAATCAAGTTCCCTTGAACAAATTTTGTTCAGTTTTTGCCCTAGATCATATTTCATTGGGTTTCCTTCAATCCACCAAGCAGTTTCGGAGGTTTTTAAAGACGTTTATAAAAATCGACCAAAATCCAAGATGCCGCCGGCCAAATTGGCGGATTGGCTTTGCTTGATCAAACTTGAATCTCTACACCATAAGGATGCTTCCTGCCAAATATAATTGAAATAGGTCCACTCAAGAAGACATTTTTAATTTCCCATTGCTTTAGTGTAGGAGCTTTTGGCGGGAAAATGATCCAAGATGGCCAGCAAACCGTTTATCCGACAGTTTCGAAAATTGCAAATTTCAGATCAGAATACCCCAAAAACATATACAAAAACATATATAAAACCAATTTCAGCCTCAAAATCCATCAAATAAAACAAGAGGTCCAAGGGGCCTGTGTCGCTCACCTGGAGCACCATCAATTTTTGTCAAAATTGTTAGTGGGTGGTTTAGCAGTCTTTTAAATGAGTTTGTGGACATTTTTGCAAGTGCAAAGTATTCCGCTTAATAGTAGCCTATGCTCTAATAGAAGCCCACCCCCTAACTTTGACATATGAGCTCCAATGATTTCTTAGCAGTTTCAAAATGACAAAACTCTATTAGAAGCCCACCCCCTAACTCAGCAGACTGTATACGAAAATTTTTCTACAGAGCAAATTTGTAAGAATAGCGTGTATAATAATAACAATAATGTCACAGGGTGTGCCTACTTCAGACCGATCTCTGCCCTGATACATTCCCGGCCCCTCTAGAAGTCAATACAGGCCTCGGATTTGTAAATCTCGACCGCCTATTAGATTAATACTAGTAGTAGGCCACGTATGTTCAAGATATAATAAAGTTTATTCCACACTTTTGTTGTCAAAATGCACGTAAAATAGTCTTGGCGTGATTAAATACCTTCTTTATAAATATATTTTATCCCAAACAACAAGCACGGGAGAAAATGCGTTATTACGAACGACAATATAGCCGGCTTCTTAAGTTGGCGAGCCAGCGGTTCTTGAGATGGGAGTCATCATGTTCTCGTGAGATATTATACGCTAACGGGAGTTTATCAAACGGGTACCCGTTTTTTAAGATCAGGATAATACTCAGTTCCTATCTCGCAATGATAATATATAGATATTCCCGAGTCCCCGATTCCAGAATATTTATATCCGAGTACTCGCTCTAAAATAAACTCTTCAATTGGAGGCGAATCACATGATTTGTATTTTTTCGCGACGCCAGTTTATATCAAACTGTGGATTAATTTTGATGTAATAAACGAGCTTTATTAAAGGATACGCAATATTTAGGCGCTCAAATCAAATAATTTCACTTCCCCGGTGATGTTTTGAGGTATACATTAAACGTAGGTGGTGGGAATTTTTACGGGAGAAAATACGTTGAATTTCCGTGGTATCAATTTTAGAACTTTTTTGGGAAAACTCTGTAATATAAGCCTGTAAAAATAGTCAAACTTACAGTTTTTGCCGAAGTCCGTGGGTGTAGCAAGCCACAATCATGTCAAGAAATCGACAGACAGGCAGGATAGAGTTGAATGATGATGATGATGATGAATGACTGATGCCGAGTGAGCGCTCACAGAAACTGGTTCTTTGTTCATCCTATTCCAACTGAAATTCTCTGTTGTCCTCTAGACCATTTAATAAGATGTCTCCTCAAGAGAATTACTAAACTAGACTGCCTAAACCTATCCATCCTTCTTCGTGATATTGTTGTATATCCACGCAAAGAAAACGTGCAAAACGAGCTGTGAACTGCTGTCAATCACGTTAGAAATGTAACAGGAAGTTGCTTGGTTAAGTCTAAAAGTCAGATCCATAAAGGTTTGTGTGAAATACAACTAAATAAATATTGCTGGTTTATGATTATGTTAACAAATTCCCTATCTTTTATTTTATTGTTAGAATCATAGGACTTAAAATTCTTTTTTATACATATATACAAATTTAAACTGACTGATTATAATTGAAGTGTGCCTTTCTCTAGCAAGCCTAGAAGGACTAGAGAAGACGATCCCTTCTTTGTGAGACAATCCGCAATCTGAGTCTTAGAAGAACTCCATTTCAAGGCACTTATTTGTTTTGAATTTATCAACTGTTTGATTCCACTTATTTCTATTCGTAAACGTTTTTCTGACACATGATTATTAGAATGCACTGTCTGGTGTAAAGAGTGGTTATCTGTTATACATTCCAAAGGTAACAAAGTTGGACAAGCATGTCCCAGAGTAATCTCAGTGTACAGAAACGCTAAGAATATAGCTTCATCAACTGCCTCTGACATGGCCAGCGCTTCTGCAGCTAATGTACTTTGTACGTCTCTTCTAACTTTTTTAGATTGCCATGATACTAATGAAAATTTACCATTATCGCCTACGAGAAATACTAAGTAACCTCCTTGGCTACCTCCATCTGGAAGATTACCCAAAGAAGCATCACTGAAGACTAAGAGCTTTAATGAATCACTTTTTCCTAAGTGTTGAAATTTCAAGTTAACATTTTCAGATTACATTTTCTTAATGACCTTGTTAACTTCAACTAAGTCCTTAACATTGGCTTGATTAAACGATGACGCTAACAAACTGGCATCAAACATCACATCAGGTCGTGTTTGACTTGCTATTCCCATTATTTGACCTATTTTTGATCGCATAGCATTACTTTCCAACACAGTCAATGAGGATTCTTTGTCAATTGCTCGATGCTTGGTTAATTCAATGGGTTCAATAGACTTGATATAATGATGCTGATCCAGTGTAATTTTGTTTTCATCTGAAGTTAGATTAAGACCAACATATTTGAAAGTGTCTATCTCTTCACGGCCTACATTCAATTTTTTCCTAATCCGCTCAATAAAATTCTGCTCAAAATTATCACTTCCAGACCAGATGAAATCATCAACATGACTTGCTAATAAACCTTTAGGTCCATCTTTATCAACCCAATAAAACACAGCAGGGTCAACTGTTGAAACTTGTGAACCACTGTCAAGCATTACTTCCTTAACCTTGTTATACCAGCAAAGTGAGGCATCACTTAAACCATATACACATTTTTTAAGGTGCCAAACCACACCAACAACATTTGCCTCTTTAGGGGGTCTCAAATAAATGTCTCTTGATAACTCTTGACCTTGCAAAAAAACAGTCTTAATGTCCATTGATTTGGGCTTCTAATTATATTGAGCAATTATAGCTAAAACCAGTCTAAGAGATTCCTTAGCACAAGTTGGGGAATCTTTTTCTACATTGTTCTTATCAGTGTCCTCAAAACCTCTAGCCACTAGACGAGCTTTACAAATATCACCAGTAGACGTTCCTTTCACTGTACAAATCCATCTCGTAGAAATACATTTTTGACCAGTGTCAGGTAATTCCTCATACACATCAAATTCAATCCATTTGTTAAGTTCATCAATTTTTGCCTGGTCAAAACACACATCTTCAACCATGTAAAAACAGCTATCGCTACTTTCAGAACTATTCAAATCTGTAAATTGTACATCTTTAAGTCGACTAATGTCCGCTGAAATCTTAACACCTTCTTTGGAGGCTGGCTGTATATATTCAATGTTGTACCAGTCTTTCAAGGCACTGGTTGCTTTCCCAGCTCTTGAAAGCACCTTGACAACGCATGAATTACCATTCTCTTCTGTAAAATTCAAATATTGTCCAACCTTCGGCGTGAGACAAATTCTAGACAAGTCAGGTTCGCCATTAGAACTTACAGAATTCTGCACAGTTACTGATTGTTCATTGAGTTCTACAGTTTGATCATCATCAAAGTCATCTATATTAACATCCTCATGAGTACTATTTTTATTATCATTAACTGACTGTTCGTCAATACTCAAGTCAATAGAAAGCTCCATATGCTCATTTAAATCTGACAATTCACATGAAAGTTTTGTTAAACAGCATTTGTGAACACAAATGTATGAACCTCCATGTCGTACAAAGATGACCACTCCGTCCTGACCTTTACACTCATTGCTATCATCTCGCTTATAATAGACAATGTCTCCTGTAATATAGTTGTCATAATTTCTAGTTTGTTTCCGTAATGCCCTTCTAATTCTATCAGAAGTTTCAATTTCATATATGCTTTTCTAGCCTCATGAAGACCAATTAAATGTTCAGTAACGCATGTACTTTCTGATGAACCTTCTAAAGCAGGCAAATCATCTATCAAAACTGATGGGAGATTCGGATTTTCACCATAGACTAATTGATGTGCACTAAAGCCATGCACATTACACAAACAATTTTTTGCATTCACTGACCATGTAAGTGCTGTTTGCCAATCCAGTGTAGTGTCATGTTTTACTTTCGAAAGAATTTCACTCAAGAGTCCTATTGTGTCTCTCAAGAATCCCATTACTCCAGGGGCTGTACGCTGGTGTAGTCTTAACTGTTATATTAAAGTTCTCAGCCACATCGTGAAATTCTTTATTGTCAAACTCCCTACCATTGTCAGTAAGAACAAATTTGGGGGGCCCATGTACACTAATCCAAATTTGAATAAACTGTTTGACTATAATGTCTGACCGTTTACTAAAAATCACAACAGCAGCGCTATAATGTGTGAATAAATCAATAATATGTAAATACCACACATTTGACTGTATCTCATGCAAGTCCATAGCTACCATATGGTTAAATTTAGTGGCTAATGGCACACTAACTGCGGGTTTTGGTAAAGGACGTTTGAACTTCATACAAGTCTCACACTCTTCTACAATATCTTGTAACATATTGGTGATATCGATATCCAAACTTACACCTGCAGTTTTTAGTAGAATAATCAATTTTTCTGATGTAGCATGTCCGAATTGTTTATGAAATCTGACACGTTCACATTTATCATATTTCTTTGTGTTTACTGTAGTAAGAACTTCTTCAATTTGATTAGCCTCAACTGATGAATTATCCCCTTTTAAATTAACACAGTAGTGGCCACTGGAAGTGAAATTCAGTCTTACTGGCTCACCAAACATTGTAGCGCTATCATTGCTTAGGTTCAATACAGTGTTTGCTTTCTTTAGAGAATCTTTACTTAGTAGAAGGGGTATGTCACAGTTAACTACTTCAGTAGAAATATTACAGCTTGTGTTACCAATTAAAGCTGGGATCATAATGTTTTCTATCGACTTCACCTCAACACCATCTCCAAACTTAAATTGCTGATTACTTTCAGTTCTAGTAAACATACTATCACTCGACTCACGTAAACTATATCTGTACTCATCTAACCATTTTTTTCCACAAACTGTTCTTGTACACGCGGTGTCTATTACTGCTGTACCATAGGCTTCCATCATGAAAATTTCATCTTTGTGTTTCTCATTTGTAAATAATGTAATATTGACAGATTCTGACTTTTCAGTTTTATTTCTTTCATTTAGATAACAATCCTTAGCCCAATGAAAAACTGATTCACAAATTGCACATCTGGTTCGTCGTCCAAATTTATTCAAAGGATTTGTACCTTTCAAGTTAGTATTATTATTATTTCTATAGGTCATATTTCTTGGTCTAAATTCAGTTGTAGATCTTTCCGTAGCGAAAATGGTTTCAACAGGCTCCTGCTTTATCTTAAAAGGTGTGTTACTATTAACAGCTGTACATGAATGATCTTCGCTGAAAATTCTTTTTAATGCTGATCCCATAGTATCATACTTAATATCAGGACATCCAGTTAATGCTAACTGTCTCTCTTTTGAGTTGAGATTGGAATTGTCTAAGAGTTTAAAGGCTAATACAGCATCAGGTAATGACATGTCATGTTTTTTAGTTCTAGTGTATCTGTGTTCAAATTCATTAATGTAATCACTCATAATCAGTGTCAATTTTTTTGAAACTTTCAAAGTTTGTGTATGCTTCATAAGCACTATCAATAATGTCTTTTTTATAGACAACATCCAAGGCATTTAACAGTATATCCATTCCATCTTCATTATTTAGATCTTCAGCCTTCAGATCTAAAGCAGTATCTCTCGTTCTTCCAGTCAACGATAATGCGACAGCCAGCGCTTGTTTTTTAGGATCCAAATCCGTAACTAATGTCCACATTTTAATTTCATTCCTCCACGTTTCATAAGTCACTTTGTCATCAAACTTGGGCAGTATCTTGTAATTCTGTGCCATGATTAAGTTTGGCTAAACCACGCTCTGCTACCATGTAAAAATAGTCAAACTTACAGTTTTTGCCGAAGTCCGTGGGTGTAGCAAGCCACAATCATGTCAAGAAATCGACAGACAGGCAGGATAGAGTTGAATGATGATGATGATGATGAATGACTGATGCCGAGTGAGCGCTCACGGAAACTGGTTCTTTGTTCATCCTATTCCAACTGAAATTCTCTGTTGTCCTCTAGACCATTTAATAAGATGTCTCCTCA
Organism: Chaetoderma sp. LZ-2023a; assembly: GCA_034401795.1. NCBI lineage: Eukaryota > Metazoa > Mollusca > Caudofoveata > Chaetodermatida > Chaetodermatidae > Chaetoderma > Chaetoderma sp. LZ-2023a. The sequence goes on from CM067369.1 coordinate 124,725,913, forward strand.
AGAGAATTACTAAACTAAACTGCCTAAACCTATCCATCCTCGTGATATTGTTGTATATCCACGCAAAGAAAACGTGCAAAACGAGCTGTGAACTGCTGTCAATCACGTTAGAAATGTAACAGGAAGTTGCTTGGTTAAGTCTAAAAGTCGGATCCATAAAAGTTTGTGTGAAATACAACTAAATAAATATTGCTGGTTTATGATTATGTTAACAAGCCCACCCCCTTTCTCAGAGATGTTTGGTTGGAAATTGAACACCTCTTGTCCCCTCTTGTCCTAATAGAAGCCTAGGCTATTATTAAGCGAAATACGGTACATGGAAATCACTGTAGTAACCTATTACTATTTCTATTACAGGGGTAGAAATTAGTATTAAAACCTACTAGCTACTTAACTTAGTTCTTGGTAGCCCACCACAAGATTTGGTAGCCCAAAACTCCATACTTTTTTCAGACCATATATTTCAAAATTCCAGACCCACCCATTGACTATTACAATAATTAGTGCCTAATGACACAATATTTATGAATAACTATCACACACCCCCCCCCCACCAGCCAACAACATTTTTTTAAATATCTTACACTGTTGTCGCAACTAGTTGAGAAACCCTCCCCACATCAATACCATCCTTTAGTCCAGACTTATTCAAGAAAATCATATATATAAAATGTCGATTTGCAGTCCTAGAAATGATTATTTTTGAATATTTACCACTGGAATGACTGAGAGCCCTAAGGAAGCAACAGCTCCCAGTCATATTATTTTCAAAATATTCACCAGAATATGCTTTAATTTGTAAAGAATTCCACTTGTATCAAAGAACCAGGGTCTTAATGGCCCCCAAAACAAGTGTTTGCTATACACAGGTTTGACTCTGTATTGAATAGCATGCAAACGACACGGTAGGGGTTTTCCCAGTAGTGAGGCAGTCAGCCTTTCGCTGTTTCAGTCCAGTTTCACTTTGCAGACAACATGTGCTAGAGGATTTCCCAGTAATGAGGAAATCAGCAGAAGCAATTTCCAGGAAATAGGAGAGCTATATTTAGATACGAGGCTTAGATTTTGGTGGATATAAATGCCAGTAACTGTCACTGGTTTCTGTCATTGATTTATCATACATCAAAGGATCACTGTTAAATATTATGGAAACTATTTAACATAAGGTTAGGCAGCAACAACCTTCTGTTAGATATTAAAAAAAATATGCAATGCTGGAAGTTATACTGTCATGGCTGTAGTGCCACCAACAACCCCCCCCCCCCCCCCCCCCCATACACACACCTTGATGGTCTGTAGTTTTATTAACCACTATAAACACTTACCGTTCAATCACTACATGCTTAAGCAATTATACTATATTTAGGTCCAGAAAAAGATTTTTATGCTTGCTTTCATGCCCTCATATGCCTATATCATCTCATTGTACCCTAAACCAGGCAGGCTTCTGGTAGAGTACACTCCCACCATACAGCCTGCAAGACTGGCACCAGTCTATACTCACTCCTCTATTACCTAGGTTACTGCGCATGTATGCGCATGCGCAGAGCAGCCCAAGAGCAACTTAGAATCACTTTCCAATTTAGATGCAAGAAAGAATAAACAGAATCGCAGATCATTCCCACGCGGGGTGGCTGAGACCGGGTCATAGTGATTGAACGGTAAGTATGTTTATAGTGGTTAATAAAACTACAGACCATCCCACAAGGGGGTCTGTGGAGGTTGTTACTACACCACAAACATCCAGTTGCCCGTATGCGTCCTTTTGCGCATATATACGCATAAAAACGGCAGAGGGGCATAAAGATTAACCCTCTGCATCCCCGAGGACGCAAGAGGGACGCAGTGAAAAAGTGTAACGGAAACTGGTAACTTTGCGTGTGCGTAATTATCGATTCTATTATCTTGTGTGTATATTTATTTGTGCATGTTTTTACTTTAAAAGATATACCTAATGTATTGTGTGTTCAATTAAAACGAACTTATGAGTTGTTTAAGACTATGATTTGTTGTATGTTTTCTTGCACAACTCAAAGTTGTTAATGCCCATAAATAAGATTCAACCATCACATTTAATTGTAAACACAATCCTCAAATCATCCTTAGTATTCCATTTGATCTAATTTGTATAAATAATGAGTTTACAAGCCCGATGTTAGTCGCCTTGTTTGGCCTTAAAATTGCAAAAATACCCGCCATGTTTCTGTCAGTTGTGCAAAACATCAGTGTGACGTGTCAGTATTTGATTGGATAACAGCGGAATCTCCCTCTAGAGGAACTCACGCTTGAGAAATTCAATACAACTGATCAAGCGTATACAAACGTGTCTGGGCGTCTTAACCATTTCACAGCTTAGAACATTGGACAGATCATAAAGTTGTTATCAGTAATATGCTGAATATTTTGAAATTAATTTGCGCATGCCTACTTGCCTAAAGCAGCACCGACGTACAGGCAAAATATTTTTGGGGGGAAGATATTGTGATATCTTTTACATTTGAATGGTCATTTGACGGATTAGCGGCGGTGTCTTTGTATTGCTGTTTGAATAACGGTGTCAATACGCGCTATAATCTGTCTTTTATTTAGCAATAGTGGCTGATTGGTTGACTGATGGATTAGTGTTTATAATGTTTAACAATACTCGATCGTTAGGTGTTGCCAATTTCTCAAATAAAAAGCTCATCCCAGCAGCGATGTTCAACGATATCGTCGATCTACAGGTAGGCATACGTTAAAATATAGATTTTTTCCAAACAGCGTATAGCTCAAAGCTCTCCGATACAAGCGTCCTTATTGGATACACGCTAATGTGTTATCTATGCTTCAACCCATCAGCAATCGCGTCACATAGTTACTCCCTATGAATTAGACATATCCGGTTATTGGCTGATATATTTTCACTAATTACGCATTTTAATCTGATTTATACAGATTATTTTTGATAAATTATTGTTTTGTCTGATCTTAGTCTATGTATTCCACTATATTTAGTCATCCCAGTTACATTATAAAAAATATGCGCCCATTATATCGAAGTAGGTCAAGTCGTCTTTGAGCAAACTCGCCCAAGGTACTCGTAATTTATCAATTCATCCAAAGTCAAGTTAGGATTTTATAGAAAAACTAATGCAGTTGTCTTTGATAAAGTGGTCTTTGAAAATGTTAATCATACAAGGTTGTCAATGTAGGTTGGTTTGTTTATCAGACAACAAACAAGTACAGTACTTTAAGTTATTGATCATTGACATGCAGTTCAAATGTTATTAGTTAAATATACAATGGCCATTTCAATAGATAAATTTCAGCCACCATTGTAGATCACAGAATACATATTTTTGAAAATGTACTACTGGAATGACTGGCACTGTTTAGAGCCAGTCATTCCAATGTCATACCTAGTGCTTTCAACATGTTTAATAAAGTGCTTTATAATTAGATCAATGTGTTGTGTTTATTTTAAGAAAAAAACATGGGACCCCCATATTTCAGATGAGGACCCCATGGGACCCCCCGATTTTACAGTGGGACCCCCAAATCTGAGTGTGGGATCCTTGGGACCCCCAAAAATCAGATGTTGTGGGCAACACTGCTTGTGATGACATCATCACAATTCTACGAATAGAGCGCATGACAAGGTCCTGTTAAGAGAACTATGGCAAACATTTGACTATCTAATTTAAAAATTGTATAATAATGGAGCAGATTTAATAAAAAATTGTTATTGAATACATCAACGGTTGCCTAGCCGCTCGGGCTTGACAGATCATCTTGTCAGCTTGTCATATAATACTTGATCTACGCAAGTATTTCTTACAAATAGTGTTAATGTATGGAATCCTTTACCAACCGAAGCAATTAACGCTCCAACATTAAACACATTCAAAAACAACCTAGACTCATTCTTCAAGTCACAGGGTTTTATATATAGACCTAAGGTCAACTACCTCCCAAGATTGCACTCACTTCTTCTACACTGAAGTATTAGACTGCAATCACGGAAAATCATCTGCCTGAACGTGACACAGGATCCTATAATGATTGCAAAACTGTGTCCCATATTTAAATCAACGACATAGGAAAACAAGCCAGCTTCAACACTTGGCTTAGGTATACCGATCAATTTGATATCCTAAACCATTCGATATTTATGCCAAGATTTTTTATATATTTATTGATTCTTATATATATATAGTCTTAGAATCAATAATTTCATCTTTGTAATAACAAATGACATTGTGTTAGAAATCACAATAAAAGGAAAGATTGAACACTGATACTTGATATTAACGGTCTGGATACTGAATTTTGCAGACAACATATTACAACTGTAATATCTCTGGACCTGCAAAATATTTTGAAAACATTTTGACCGAAAATTGTTGGTGGCTGCTTAAATCCAAAGATTCTCGGCCATTCTTCCACCCGTCCAGCGCAACCCCCACCCCACTCCAACCGGCCCGCCACCAGCTTCAACGAGCAAATACCCAAGACCCACCGAAAAGTCTGGGAACAATCCGACCGAAAGTTGCCAGTGGCTTCACCGGTATCCAGTCAACTCGGCCCAAATACACCTTGGCCCACCCTCAACTCGACCTATGTTTATGCCTATCATGTGTCAGACAGGAACTGATGAACACTAGCTACAGGCGATCTGTGGACATTTCTGACAACCGAAATGACCAGGATTTTGACATTGGCATATGTGTTTAGGACGGGGGCTTCCACCGCTGCCACCACTGCTTGAGGGTCATGCCTTTTCTTCTTTTTCAACCTCAAGACTCACGTGGGTTTGACCCGGTTACCTACTCGAGTTCACCTTCGAGAGCTTATTTGCTCTAGTTATTTGTTACTTGTCCACCAGCGCCGGGCTCCAGCACTCTGGACACCCAACGGTCATCCTCGGTGACCGTTGGGACAACACCATATCTGTCATATTCCCCCCGTGGGATACGACACCTCGCCCGCACCTCCCTGGAGGCCGCAGGAAGCTGGCCCTTGGTCAGGGGTTGTTTGCTATAAATAGCATCCAATAACTCCATAAACCTTGGATCCAGTCCAACAGACTGGATCCGGGCTGCGGGCAAGATCCCTGTCCTAATCGATGCCACCGATGGACGGGGTGTATCCTCCTCAGCCGTGGTCGAAACCACAGACGGGTCTACCCTGGCGAGCCAAGCCTGAGCCTCTGACCAGTCTGTCTCCGAGGAGGACACTCCCGTGAACACGTCACCCGTTGACGTTTTCACGGCCCTACAAGCAACGGCCTCCCGGCTAGGAGCCATTACTGATATGCCAGGAACTCCGGTACCGTACGGTTCCGCTGCCACCCCATAAAAAACACCAATCTATGGAGTAGGCCCGCACGGAAAACCATGCAGACCCGTAACGGTTGAAGAACCGTGGCCAAACATGGGCGCCAACGGCACCCCATGCCTGACCGCCGGACCAGACGAGTACCACGCCTGGCCAGCCACACCCGTCACTATGTCGGCAAACCAACCATCATGGGACCGGTGCCCGGTACCGGAGTGGCCTCAAACACGGGCAGAGCCGCGGCCCTGGCTTGCGCCAAGCCAGACAGATGAAGGACGGTTCCGTCCAGGACGGAATCGACCGCCATGCTCTCCACCCGCGGCATCCCTGGCCGCAGCAATCTCTCCTCTTCATCTTCAGACCATGAAGAGTCGTCACTAGACGAGGAAACCATGGAGCCATCTTGGCGGACGGCTCCCAGACCGGCTACCGCTACTGGACCACCCAGAGGTGGCCGCAGAGAGACAGAACCCATCAGGCCAGAGCCCGACGGGATTGCCAGGGAGCCGTACGAGACGGCTCCCTCGGTGGCCAGTCCAGAACCCTGCCCAAGGACAGGGTCCGAACCAAGCACGGGAAGAGACTGCCCTACAACTTTTGGAAGCAGGGACGACACCAGCGTAGGCAGAACGCTATGCAAGAAGCCTTGCATAGCAGAACCAAAACCACGCCAGCGGTGCCGTCTCCGCAACCTCCGGTTGCAGACGTGGAATGCCCCAAAGGGCTGAAACGGACGCTCCACGATTTGCTTTCGGACTGCCTGACCGCGCGTCAGACCCTGCCAAGTCCTTCTGGGCAAGGAACTTGACCATCATGTCGGACGACCACACTGCACAAATGTTACACCTGTCAAGATTACATTTGGTACAACAGAAACAGACATGGTCCTTGAATAGAACCATCACGAATTTATGGCACTCGTCACATGATGGCGGGGCTGGCTTGGCCCATAAGCACAAACCTACAATAAGCAAGCGGAACGAAACAGGAATGGAAGGCAGACAAATAATTTTCAAATAATTTGATCATAAATTAAATGTTAACCATCCCGCACCCCACCCCGCAATGTTACAGCAAAGATCGCATTGATTATGCCGACAAGAACGGAACCAGGAATCCTATCGCATAGCATTCGGGGTATATTTACTAATCAATATAAATTATACTCCTAAGGCCAAAACGATATGTGAAGAAACAACAAAATGTAAACAAACTGCTGTAGCACACGGTAAAACCGCACACCACACATCTAAATCAAGAATTTTGAAACCACCGATCATCGCAAACAGATCGTGATAACACGCAAGACTTGAAAATTCCAAAATTTTTCTGGTACCAATAAAGTATGCAGCACACAGAATCAGATGCGCGAATTAATGAAACATTTTCATCACATACAAATCTGAGACAACACGGGTGTGACATCACCCGCTCGGACCTTATGGAGAATGACGTCAGCCTATTTTCGTGTTAAAACACCGTAAAGCCAACACCATATTTCATATCTGCCGATCGCCTGTTGGGCTTAAAGGAAGGCGATTAATCTGGCATATTTCGTTGTTAACATACGTCCCAGATTCGGGGTCAGAAATTGGAACATGCGACACAGACGAAATTTTGAAGACCTATGTCTTTTAACTATGGAATAACATGGAATTATACAACCTGGTTATCATCAGCTCCTTGCATGGTAATCCAATATAATCCTTAGAAAGAGCACAAAGCTATCACAACACACAGAAAAAGACTTAGAAAACTTAAGACTCCCAACTGCACAAAAAAGCATGTAGCTCTTGTTGCTATGCAAACAAGAATGAGCACTGACATGGCAAACGGATACTCGGCAGTTGGGAGCCGAGTACCCGGTTCCAGGAGTCGGTAAAGCTTACTAAATCTATAGTCCTAGGTCAGGAGTTGTTTGCTATAAATAGCAATTACAACAACAATGACAAATAGCGACCAAGTGAACAATCTTTATTCATCTAAAACTAATCCTGAGTCAATACAAACAAATCAGCTATTTATTTATTTAGTTTATTTAATCATTCACACATTCGGCTGATAGCTGGATGTTTGTTTACATGCTTGGTAACGCAAGCAGAGTTTCACAAGCATAAAAGTGTCTTGACAAAAATTTCAACATGGCGATTATACGATTATTTCATTTTATAATCGTCCACGATCATTTTGAATTATATAATCGCGATTAATCGAAAAATCGTGCCACCCTAGCAAACGGGTACTCGGCAGTTGGGAGCCGAGTACCCGGTTCCAGTAAAGCTTACTAGATCTATAGTCCTAGGGCCAGCTATCCAGGATAGCTTGTATCAGAAGTAATAGAATGGTGAGTATTGATCGAAGAAGAATGAAGGAAATGTCAATTTCCCTTTCTCCGAGATCTAACAATACTCACCATTCTGTTACTTCTGATATACAGCTGGCCTTGACAGCGGCTCTAGGATTATAGACTTAGAAAGCTTTACCGACTCCTGGGAACCGGGTACTCGGCTCCCAACTGCCGAGTACCCGTTTACCATAGAGCTCATATTGTTTGCATAGCCACAAACAAGAGAAAACTATGGCTTGCCTCCGCGGGGCTGTGAGGCTAGGTCCGTAACAGAATGGTGAGTATTGTTAGATCTCGGAGAAAGGGAAATTGACATTTCCTTCATTCTCCTTCGATCAATACTCACCATTCTGTTACTTCTGATATACACCAGATTTGATCTGTAACCTGGTGGGAAGGGGCAAGCCATAAATGCTAATTTTGCCCCTTGGAGAAAGATTTTAGACTTCAAACTTGACTAACGGAGACCTAAAAGGACCGTCAAGTTTACGGAACCGAATCACATTCGCATCACCGCCCGCCCCCCCTTTTTCCTCCTAAGAAAAGGGACAGAACTCACGAACATGTATCTCGCCTGAAAACACAAATATGCCAAGAGAGTTAACTGCTCCCTGCATATTCCATGTATGAGCCTGGGAATGAGCATGAATATATAAGATGAATGAACATGATACACATCCATAATACAAAAAACTCTCACTATTGAATTACCTTATGATAATTGGACTCCAGACGTACCGCCTCCAACCATTCACTGGTTCGGCCATCAGAGACACAATCTGGTTGTCATCCTCTCGCTTGACCATGCCTGCTTTAGGTTCTTTTCTTACCAAAGTGAAAAAAGGGTGAAGAGCAGTGTGGTCACTATCGTTTCAAAACAGCTAAAGCGAGTGGATTGGCTGAGTCTGACACATCCCTCATATAGTAATCCGTAAATGAGGACTCACAGTGCCATTGTGCAACGGCCATGATGTCCTCTAACGGAACACCATTGTAAAGGGCGGTCGAGGCGGCTATTCCTCTGACATTGTCTGCCCTTACGCCTTGCACCTGGTGCCCAGTCGCCATCTCGTGAGTAGTCTGAATGCATTCGACCACCCAACGAGAGATAGTATCCATGGATGCGGCGCCATAAGACTTTTTATGGCAGATCCACAGATGTCTATCGTTCGACCGTAACGAGTCAGTCCGTTTCTTGTACTTAGTCAAAGCACGGACCGGGCACCAGACACTGGCATCACGATCAAACCTAGTTAACTTCGGTATAATGATCGGTTTGCCGGGATATCTCAAAGATTGGTTCTTTGACATAAACTCTTCTCTTGGCAGAAGACGCAGACCTTCTCCAGAAACAATAAATCGGTTCCTCTCTGCCGAAAGCGCATGGATCTCACTGCGCCTTCTAGCTGAGGAAGCTGCCAATAGAAAGACCGCCTTTAGAGTCAAATGCTTTAGACTAGCCGAACGCAATGGTTCGAAAGGGTGCTTGGCCAGTACATTAAGCACTAAAGATAGACTCCAGGCTGGAATGACTACCGGTTGTCTCAGTCGGAGATTGCTCATTCCCTTCAACATCACATTTAACTGGGCCACCTCTGGACTATCCCTGTTGGCTAGACAAGGGATAACTGATGCCAAAGCTGACTTGTATCCAGCAACTGTGACGGGAGCTAGTCCTGAAAAGAACAGCTCACAGAGAAAGTCTGCTATTTGCTGAATAGTGGATTGAAAGGTATCAATACCCTGTTCTTCACACCAGTCTGCAAATCTGTCAACCTTGTTGTTATATGACTTGAAGGTTGACCTCCTTCTCGCAGCCGCGATGAAATCAGCAGCCTGTCGAGAAAAGCCTTCCGACGTGGAACGTTGTTTGATAACATCCACGCAGTCAATTTGAACATTTTGGGACGCTCGTGTAGGAAGCGTCCCTTGGCCTGGGAGATTATGTTCGGAATCTCGGGCAACTGCACAGGATTTTCCACCAACAGATCTAGAAGATCCGTGAACCACGCCCTGCTCGGCCAATACGGCACTATTAGCAGGACCAGACACGGTTCCTCCCTGACCTTCACCAATACCTTCGGTAGAAGAATGGTGGGTGGGTACGCGTAAGCGTGCATCCCTCTCCAGCTTATCGCCAGAGCATCTGTATCGACGGCATTTGGATCTGGAATCGGCGAGACATATGTCATGATTTGAGCATTTTCCTTTGTGGCGAACAAGTCCACGTTGGGTTTGCCCCAATGCTCGAAGATCCGTCGCAGAACCGGAGGGTTGAGGGACCATTCTCTTGGCAGAATTCTCTGTCTGCGAGACAAAGCATCCGCCAGAATGTTCAATCGGCCAGGAATATGAGCTGCTTTCAAAACAACCGAGTATTTCCTGCACCATTGAATCAAGTGCCACACACTGATACACAGAGTGGGCGACCTGGTCCCGCCTTGGCGATTTATATATGATACTACTGTCGAATTGTCCGACCGTATCAATATCACCTTGCCCCTGATCATCGGAAGGAACTCTTCCAATGCCAGTTCCACTGCCATCATTTCCAACAGATTGATATGCAGCTGACTCTCCGGGAGAGTCCATGTGCCCGAGACCTGGTGTTCTACCAGGCAGGCCCCCCACCCCTCCAGCGATGCATCCGTGTACACGGACAGCTGGAGGTGGGGTAGGTGCAGCGAAACCCCTACTAGGAGATTCTGACGCTCCTTCCACCATACAAGATGCGACATTATCGGCTCCAAAACTGGTACCAGTTTTGACAGGGGTTCTGTTCTCTGTTTCCACAGAGACATCAGATACAACTGGATAGGCCTTCGCATTAGAGCAGCGTACGGGATAACCTGCTCCATGGAGACCATCATGCCCAGCATCTGAAGGAACCGCCTCGCCTGAATGTGGTTTCCCACTCGAAAACTCTTGAGGATGGCTAACAGAGACACCACTCTGGGCTCTGACGGGTACACCACCCTCCTCGAGATCGAATCGCATCCCCAAATAAACGAAATGTTGAGTGGGCGTCAACTCGGATTTCTCCTCGTTGACTATCCAGCCTAGATCTGAAAGTAACCTGAAGAGTCAGAGCAGTATCCACGTTCAACCTGGCTGCCGAGTCTGCCTTGATCAGCCAGTCGTCTATGTAGGTGTGTAGCGCCACGTTCTCTTTTCTGAGAAATGCTGTCACCGCAAGGACCACTCTTGTGAAAACCCACGGAGCTGTCGACAGGCCAAATGGGAGAACAATAAACTCCCATACTTGATTCTGAAACGCAAATCTCAGAAACCTGTGACAACTCCTGTTCATCGGAATGTGGAAATATGCATCTTTCAGATCGATCGATACACACCACATTCCTTTCCTCAATCCCGCCATTACCGACCTCGGCGTTTCCATCTGGAACCGAGGCGTATGGATAAACCAATTTAATGGCCTGAGATTGAGTATGGGTCTCCATCCCCCTGTGCTCTTGGGGACAAGGAACATGTTTGAATAGAAGCCTGGAGTGTTTCGGTTTGCTGGTTTTATTGCTCCCTTCAGAAGCAAACCCGACACTTCCTTTTGAACGGCTTCTAACTTGTCTGGCTCCCTTGGTACGGGTGTCCAGACAGGTGCCATAGACAGATTTTGTGGTGGAAAGTCCCACCACTCCGGCATGTAACTCTGGGATAACCATCCCAGGACCAGACTGTCTGACGTCACACCTCGCCAGGCCTCGACGAAACGCATGAGACTTCCACCCACCATAGACGCCTCGACGTCTAACGGGGTTGTCCGGCTCGCAGTCCGCCCCACCCCCCCCCTCTTTCTTAACGAGAGAGAGAACCATTTCGTTCTAGGCACGACGGGTATAACTGGCACCGCTGTTCCTGTCGCACAGGTGCGGTCCAGACGGATATGAAGGGAGCTCTTGTACCCTCAGGTACGATCCGGCCCCTTCTGTCCGCCCTTTGAGGACTTACCCTTCCCCTTCCCGCCTCTAGGGCGGTCAGGAGCAAACTTGGGGAGGGTAGGCGCCTCTACAACCTTCCTGGCTTTCTTCGCCGCCGCCGGCTGAGAAAAGTCAGCTGAAGCAGAAGTCGCAACAGGCTTAGCTTTCGCCTTGCCCTTATGCTTCTTCTGCTTCTTTGAAGGTTGTCCCGCTAGCAGTTTCCCTACAGCCCCTAGTGCGTGCGCTTGCCGCACTAGCTCTAGCTGCAGGTTGACCGCTAACCGATTCTGCGCGATACTGGCAGTATCCTCTAAGATGGCCCGCGCCTGGCCACCGAAGATGCTAGGCCCTGTCAGGGGCGTCCCAAGAAGACGCTCCCTGACTGCCGTAGCCGGACGCATATGGTCAATGACCATTTGCCTCCTGGATTTTGTCACTCGCGCTTGCACCCTTGCCAATGCGTCCATAGACAGCACCAGGCCGTCATTAACGCACGAAAGCGCCACAGGTGGCACAGGGTGGCCTGCCCCCGCTTCAGCCCACACCGACTGAAGGAGACGATATGAGTGGTTGACAGCGCTCATAGCTGCCCTCACACCCTCATCGCATAGGGACAGGACTTCCTCTTGATGTACCTGAGCCTTGTCCACAAGTGCCGGACCGGGGCCACCTGCCCCGGCACTCTGAACGCCCAGTACCCATCGGTCATCCTCGGTGACCGACAGGACTACACCATATCTGTCGTATTCCCACACGGAATACGACATCTTGCCCGCACCTCCCTGGAGGCCGCAGGGAGCTGACCCTTGGTCATAAGTTGTTTGCTATAAATAGCCTCCAACAATTCTATGAACCGTGGATCCAGTCCCACAGACTGGATGCGGACCGCGGGCAAAATCCCTGTCCTGATCGACGGACGGGGCGCATCTTCATCGGCCGTGGCCAAAACCACAGACGGGTCAACCCTGGCTAGCCATGCCAGAGCCTCTGACCAATCTATCTCCGATGAAGACACACCCGCAAACACGTCACCCGTTGACGTGTTCACGGGCCTGCCAGCCACGGCCTCCCGGCAAGGAGCCACGGCTGACACGCCAGGCACTCCGGTACCACACGGTTCCGCCGCCACCCCATGAAACACTCCGGTCCATGGGGTAGGTCCGCACGGAAAACCGTACGGACCCGTAGCAGTCGCGGAACCGTAGCCAGACACGGGCGCCAACGGCACCCCACGTCCGACTGCCGGACCAGGCGAGATAGGTGAGTACCACGCCCGGCCCGGCCGACCCGTTACCATGTCGGCTGGTGCCAAACCAACCGTCACGGAACCGGTGCCCGGTACCAGATTAGCCTCAGCCACAGGCGGAGCCGCTGCCTGGCTTGCGCCAAGCCAGACAAATGGAGGCCGGTTCCGTCCAGGACGGAATCGACCTCCATAATCTCCACCTGCGGCATCACAGGCCGCAGCAACCTCTCCTCCTCGGCCTCCTCGTCTTCGGACTCCGAAGAGTCGTCACTAGACGAGGAAACCGCGGAGCCGTCCGGCAGCGTCCTGGCGGATGGCTCCCACACCTGACGGACCGGCCACCGCTACTGGACCACCCGGAGGTGGCCGCAGAGAAACAGAACCCGTCTGGCCGGAGCCAGACGGGACTGCCAGGGGTCCGTACAGGACGGCCCCCTCGGAAACCAGTCCAGAACCCTGTCCGAGGACAGGGTCCGTACCAGGCATGGGGAGAAACTCCCCCCAAACCTTTGGTAGCAGGGACGACACCAGCGTGGGCAGAACGCTATGCAGAAAACCCTGCATAGCCGGACCAAACCACGCCGGCGGTGCCATCTCCGCCACCTCCAGCTGGGGACGTGGAGCACCCCCACCGGCCGAACCGGGCGCTCCACGATTTACTCTCAGACCGCCTGACCCCACGTCAGACCCAGCCAAGTCCCTCTGGGCAAGGAACTTAACCATCATATCCACGGACCACACTGCGCACACATTACACCTATGGTCTAGGTTACAGGGCGAACACCTAAAGCAGACATGGTCCTTAAATACGACTCGTACAAATTTATGGCACTCGTCACATGATGGCGAGGTTGGCTTGGCCTATAAAATAAGCACAAACCTACAATTACAAGCGGAACTAGACCCTGATGGAAGGCAGACAATTAATTTTCAAATAATTTGACTCATAAATTAACCGTATCCCTCCCGCACCCCACCCCGCCACGTTACAACAAAGATCGCATTGATTATGACGACAAGAACGAAACACACCCATATTAGATCCTCCAGGATGTGTAACGACTCCAGGAATCATATCGCATAGCATTCGGGGTATATTTACCAATCAATATAAATTATACTCCCTAACGAAAGCCAAACGATATGTGAAGAAAACAACAAAATGTATAACAAACTGCTGTATCACACGGTAAAACCGCAGACCACGCATCTACTCAAGAATTTTGAAACCACCGATCATTGCAAACCGATCGTGATCGCACGTAAACTTGAACATTCTAAAGTTTCCGGTACCATTTTTAGTACGCAGCACCCAGAACGAGATGCGCGAATTAATGAAAAATTTTCTTCACATAAACATCCGAGCGAACCAGGTGTGACGTCACCCGCTCGGATCCTACGGAGAACGACGTCAGCCGATATTCGTGTTAGAAATACCGTAGCAAACACCTATTTTCATATCTGCCGATCGCCTGTTGGGGTTAAAGAAGGCGATCGTCTGGCATATATCGTTGTTAGCACACATCCCAGATTCTCTGGGGTCAGAAATCAGGGCATGCGACACAGCGAAATTTAGAGACCTAAGTCTTTTAACTATGGATAATAAAGAATGATACAACCTGGTTTTCATCGGCGGTATTCTCCATAGTATCCAGTTAAATCCTCAAGAACGCACAAACTATCACTTCACAGACAAAGACTTAGATTTCTTTAACAAAAGACACTAAAAATCTTCTCCTGCAAAAAGCATGTATTGCTCTTGTTGCTATGCAAACAAGAATGAGCTCTATGGTAAACGGGTACTCGGCAGTTGGGAGCCGAGTACCCGGTTCCCAGGAGTCGGTAAAGCTTTCTAAGTCTATAATCCTAGAGCCGCTGTCAAGGCCAGCTGTATATCAGAAGTAACAGAATGGTGAGTATTGATCGAAGGAGAATGTCCACATTACAATCAGCAGAGACAATCACTCTTTAAAAGGCCTAATGAGTTTACTAATTTTGTCTCGCTTGATAGGCAAGCCTGGAAATAAGGTGTCTGTCAAGGACATTGTCAGGCACCAAACCATCAAATGTCAGGCACAGTCCTGCTGGTTCCTGACATTTTGTCAGGTACAGATTTAAACAGTCCCAGTAATTGCAGTGTGCAACAAAAGAGTGCATACAGGTGTTGATAAAGCCATAAAAATTCATCTCCCTAAGGTGCATCGCGATCATTATGACACATGTTGCTAATAAGTTCAAGTAAAGAACACTGTGAAGTAGTATAGTGTTGACAGACAGCAAATTCTGGATGTCCAGTACTAAGTAGCTGGTGCCTGACAAAGCCTCGGACACTGTTAAAAAAGTTATTTCCAGGCCTGATAGGTATAGCCAACTTAATTTTTTGTGTCTGAAATAATGGACATAGTGATCAAATAAAAATTGTTATTGATTACACTGTATCAATGTTTGCCTAGCGGCTTGAGCTTGTACTTTAAATCCTATGCAATGACACAATACGTCAGATTTTCATGCTGAACATGAGGCAGGTTCATATAATGATTGCATAACTGCGTCCAATATTTTAATCAACATCCATATCAATTTCATTGGGAAACTAGCCAACTTTATGATTCCTGGTAAATTCACCATACCTCACTCTATTTGATATATTGAATAATTAGATATCCCAAACAATCCGATATTTATGCCTAGTGGCAGTAAACTTAAATCATAGCCCTACACATTAAACCTGAACATTTTTATTTATTTATTTAATATATATTATTGTCTAAGACCTATATTTTCATCTGTGTAAAATGTAGTTAAATGATTGTACCATGGCATATGTCATTGTGTGATATGCCAATAAAAAGATTGATAGATTAATTGATTGATAAAGAATCTCTGGGATCAGCTCGAATATTAAATACACAAAACACTGATTCTAATTAACAACAAATGAAGAAGACATAAATATGCATTTATGATGAAATAAAGCAAAATACACACTTCTGGGTTGAATCACGCACAGAGAGTGTACAGATCAATCATCACTTCATATTGTAAATAAACATTTTATCAACCCAGCCATGTTCACGAGGCCCGCACCTAGGCGTGATGTCCAATAGGATTTTGCCTAGTATTCTTACAGATACAGATGACGATCGAAAGATACCGGAAGTAGGAAACAACAAAATTTTCCAATTTTACTACCCGAGAGACTGACGGCAAGGTGTAAGGAAAGAACAAGCTTTGAAGTAAACGGATAAAATTAGAAGCGAACCAAAAAGATGAAAAATAATAGAGAAAAAGTAAGAAAAACATTGAAAAGACAGAGGCGATATGAAACCAGGGCGAATAGACTCGCCGAAAACCATGACGACAGAGAAGTAAACTTGGCTTATATTCCTTCTTCCTTTTTTGGGGTTATATCTCCCTTTTTAGTGTCATTTTATTCTAGAGGACATTATTCTTTGTGCATTCTCTTCCCTATGTAACCTCTTCTGATTCTATTTTCTGTCAGAGACTCAGATTTAGAATAAGAATTACACTAGAATCCTGGCAACAGATTAACTCCCTTTGGTTAAATAAATATGTCAACCTGCCGACAGAAGAGGAAAAAAGGATGCAAAAAAAGGCTGAACAGCCCAAAGACAACTGGCCATCTAAAGTCTAAAGAAAGGACAAATTACGTATCAAGAGACAATACGTAAAATAGATCGACTTATTGGCTGAGTGAGACCATTCGAAATAAGCTGCAAAAAAAAACCCACCCGGCAAGCAGCCGGAAGTCTTTAATTACGTTGAAATATTGACACTGATAAAAGAATAAATGCTGAATATTTATATAATTTCAAGAGAGTTCAAGACTGCCAATGTCTCGGTATGAATATTTTCCCATTCCGATTTTTTGAAAACAATTACGGAAAAAAGACTAACTCTTAGGCAAGATGATACTAGATCCTAGGAAAGCGAACATGTAAACCGGACCTGAAGAACAAACCTGGGACCCCAGGAAGTTCTCTATCACCGGAAATCCAAAACAGGAAGATCGGACCGGAAGTTAATCCATGAACACCAGAAAGATCCATGAAAACCAGAAATGCCATATCCCCAGATCTATGAAATCCAGAAGTGGAAAAATAGGAAACGGAAATGCGCAAACTGGAAGTAGACAACCGGAAACTGAACAGGATCCTACAGACCCGGATGTACAGCAAAAAACCAGAAGATGCATAGGAACCGGAAACACGCAAACCGGAAGAAGGACTGGAAACGGAAACCGGAAGTAGCCCCGGGTCTTGGAGACCCGAATCTACTAAGCACAAACTGGAAGTGGTTGATAAACCGGAAGTTACCGAACTTCCTGACTTCATTAAGCTAGAAACAGGCGATCTTTTAACATTACTGGCTACCAGTATAACAGAAAATGCAGGAAATGTCAATTTCCCTTTCTCCGAGATCTAACAATACTCACCATTCTGTTACTTCTGATATACAGCTGGCCCTGACAGCGGCTCTAGGATTATAGACTTAGAAAGCTTTACCGACTCCTGGGAACCGGGTACTCGGCTCCCAACTGCCGAGTACCCGTTTACCATAGAGCTCATATTGTTTGCATAGCCACCAAACAAGAGAAAACTATGGCTTGCCTCCGTGGGGCTGGGAGGCTGGGTCCGTAACAGTCTAACAGAATGGTGAGTATTGTTAGATCTCGGAGAAAGGGAAATTGACATTTCCTGCATTCTCCTTCGATCAATACTCACCATTCTGTTACTTCTGATATACACCAGATTTGATCAGTAACCTGGTGGGAAGGGGCAAGCCATAAATGCTAATTTTGCCCCTTGGAGAAAGATTTTAGACTTCAAACTTGACTAACGGAGACCTAAAAGGACCGTCAAGTTCACGGAACCGAATCACATTCGCGTCAGTCCCCCCCCCTTTTTCCTCCTAAGAAAAGGGAGAGAACTAACGAACATGTATCTCGCCTGAAAACACAAATATGCCAAGAGGGTTAACTGCTCCCTGCATACTCCATGTATTAGCCTGGGAATGAGCATGAATATATAAGATGAATGAACATGATACATATCCATAATACAAAAAACTCTCACTATTGAATTACCTTATGATAATTGGACTTCAGACGTACCGCCTCCAACAATTCACCGGTTCGGCCATCAGTGACACAATCTGGTTGACATCCTCTCGCTTGACCATGCCTGCTTTAGGTTCTTTTCTTACCGAAGTGAGAAAAGGGTGAAAAGCAGTGTGGTCACTAACTATCGTTTCAAAACAGCTAAAGCGAGTGGATTGGCTGAGTCTGACACATCCCTCATATAGTAATCCGTGAATGAGGACTCACAGTGCCATTGTGCAACGGCCATGATGTCCTATAACGGAACACCATTGTAAAGGGCGGTTGAGGCGGCTATTCCTCTGACATTGTCTGCCCTTACGCCTTGCACCTGGTGCCCAGTCGCCATCTCGTGAGTAGTCTGAATGCATTCGACCACCCAACGAGAGATAGTATCCATGGATGCGGCGCCATAAGACTTTTTATGGCAGATCCACAGATGTCTATCGTTCGACCGTAACGAGTCAGTCCGTTTCTTGTACTTAGTCAAAGCACGGACCGGGCACCAGACACTGGCATCACGATCAAACCTAGTTAACTTCGGTATAATGATCGGTTTGCCGGGATATCTCAAAGATTGGTTCTTTGACATAACCTCTGCTCTTGGCAGAAGACGCAGACCTTCTCCAGAAACAATAAATCGGTTCCTCTCTGCCGAAAGCGCATGGATCTCACTGCGCCTTCTAGCTGAGGAAGCTGCCAATAGAAAGACCGCCTTTAGAGTCAAATGCTTTAGACTAGCCGAACGCAACGGTTCGAAAGGGTGCTTGGCCAGTACATTAAGCACTAAAGATAGACTCCAGGCTGGAATGACTACCGGTTGTCTCGTCGGAGATTGCTCATTCCCTTCAACATCACATTTAACTGGGCCACCTCTGGACTATCCCTGTTGGCTAGACAAGGGATAACTGATGCCAAAGCTGACTTGTATCCAGCAACTGTGACGGGAGCTAGTCCTCAAAAGAACAGCTCACAGAGAAAGTCTGCTATTTGCTGATAGTGGATTGAAAGGTATCAATACCCTTTTCTTCACACCAGTCTGCAAATCTGTTAACCTTGTTGTTATATGACTTGAAGGTTGACCTCCTTCTCGCAGCCGCGATGAAATCAGCAGCCTGTCGAAAAAAGCCTTCCGACGTGGAACGTTGTTTGATAACATCCCCGCAGTCATTGAACATTTCGGGACGCTCGTGTAGGAAGCGTCCCTTGGCCTGGGAGATTATGTTCGGAATCTCGGGCAACTGCACAGGATTTTCCACCAGCAGATCTAGAAGATCCGTGAACCACGCCCTGCTCGGCCAATACGGCGCTATTAGCAGGACCAGACACGGTTCCTCCCTGACCTTCACCAAAACCTTCGGTAGAAGAATGGTGGGTGGGTACGCGTAAGCGTGCATCCCTCTCCAGCTTATCGCCAGAGCGTCTGTATCGACGGCATTTGGATCTGTAATCGGCGAGACATATGTCATGATTTGAGCATTTTCCTTTGTGGCGAACAAGTCCACGTTGGGTTTGCCCCAATGCTCGAAGATCCGTCGCAGAACTGGAGGGTTGAGGGACCATTCTGTTGGCAGGATTCTCTGTCTGCGAGACAAAGCATCCGCCAGAATGTTCAATCGGCCAGGAATACGAGCTGCTTTCAAAACAACCGAGTAATTCCTGCACCATTGAATCAAGTGCCACACTCTGATACACAGAGTGGGCGACCTGGTCCCGCCTTGGCGATTTATATATGATACTACTGTCGAATTGTCCGACCGTATCAATATCACCCTGCCCCTGATCATCGGAAGGAACTCTTCCAACGCCAGTTCCACTGCCATCATTTCCAACAGATTGATATGCAGCTGACTCTCCGGGAGAGTCCATGTGCCCGAGACCTGGTTCTCCCAGGCAGGCACCCCACCCTTCCAGCGATGCATCCGTGTAGGCGGACAGCTGGGGGCGGGGTAGGTGCAGCGAAACCCCTAATAGGAGATTCTGACGCTGTTTCCACCATAGAAGATGCGATATTATCGGCTCCAAAACTGGCAACAGTTTTGACAGGGGTTCTGTTCTCTGTTTCCACAGAGACATCAGATACAACTGGATAGGCCTTCGCATTAGAGCATCGTACGGGATAACCTGCTCCATGGAGACCATCATGCCCAGCATCTGAAGGAACCGCCTCGCCTTGAATGTGGTTTCCCACTCGAAAACTCTTGAGGATGACTAACAGAGACACCACTCTGGGCTCTGACGGGTAAACCCTGCCCTCCTCAAGGTCGAATCGCATACCCAAATAAACGAAACGTTGAGTGGGCGTCAACTCAGATTTCTCCTCGTTGACTATGCAGCGTAGATCTGAAAGTAACTTCAGAGTCAGAGCAGTATCCACGTTCAACCTGGCTGCCGAATCTGCCTTAAGCAGCCAGTCGTCTATGTAGGTGTGTAGCGCCACGTTCTCTTTTCTGAGAAACGCTGTCACCGCAAGGACCACTCTTGTGAAAACCCTCGGAGCTGTCGACAGGCCAAACGGGACTGTAAACTCCCATACTTGATTCTGAAACGCAAATCTCAGAAACCTGTGCCAACTCCGATTCATAGGAATGTGGAAATATGCATTTTTCAGATCGATCGATACACACCACATTCCTTTCCTCAATCCCGCATTACCGACCTCGGCGTTTCCATCTGGAACCGAGGCGTATGGATAAACCAATTTAATGGCCTGAGATTGAGTACGGTGCCAGTTATACCCGTCGTGCCTAGAACGAAATGGTTCTCTCTCTCTCTCGTTAAGAAAGAGTGGGGGGGGGGGGGGGGCGGACTGCGAGCCGGACAACCCCGTTAGACGTCGAGGCGTCTATGGTGGGTGGAAGGCTCATGCATTCATATCCCCCTGTGCTCTTGGGGACAAGGAACATGTTTGAATAGAAGCCTGGAGTGTTTCGATTTGCTGGTTTTATTGCTCCCTTCAGAAGCAAACCCGACACTTCCTTTTGAACGGCTTCTAACTTGTCTGGCTCCCTTGGTACGGGTGTCCAGACAGGTGCCAAAGACAGATTTTGTGGTGGAAAGTCCCACCACTCCGGCATGTAACCCTGGGATAACCATCCCAGGACCAGACTGTCTGACGTCACACCTTGCCAGGCCTCGACGAAACGCATGAGCCTTCCACCCACCATAGACGCCTTGACGTCTAACGGGGTTGTCCGGCTTGCAGTCCGCCCCCCCCCACCCCACTCTTTCTTAACGAGAGAGAGAGAACCATTTCGTTCTAGGCACGACGGGTATAACTGGCACCGCTGTTCCTGTCGCACAGGCGCGGTCCAGGCGGATATGAATGGAGCTTTCGTACCCTCAGGTACGCTTCGGCCCCTTCTGTCCGCCCTTTGAGGCCTTACCCTTACCCTTCCCCTTCCCGCCTCTAGGGCGGTCAGGAGCAACATTGGGGAGGGTAGGCGCCTCTACAACCTTCCTGGGCTTCTTCGCCGGCAGCGGCTCTGAAACCCCAGCTGAAGCAGAAGTCGCAACAGGCCTAGCTTTCGCCTTGCCCTTATGCTTCTTCTGCTCCTTTGAAGGTTGTCCCGTTAGCGGTTTCCCCACAGGCCCTAGTGCATGCGCTTGCTGCACTAGCTCTAGCTGTAGGTTTACCGCTAACCGATTCTGCGCGATACTGGCGGTATCCTCTAAGATGGCCCACGCTTGGCCACCGAAGATGCTAGGCCCTGTTAGGGGTGTCCCAAGGAGACGCTCCCTGACTGCCGTAGCCGGACGCATATGGTCAATGACCATTTGCCTCCTAGATTTCGTCACACGCGCTTGCACCCTTGCCAATTCGTCCATCGACAGCACCAGGCCGTCATTGACACATGAAAGCGCCACAGGTGGCACAGGGTGGCCTGCCCCGCTTCAGCCCACACCGACTGAAGGAGACGATAAGAGTGGTTGACAGCGCTCATCGCTGCCCTCACACCCTCATCGCATAGGGACAGGACTTCTTCCTGGTGTACCTGAGACTTGTCCACAAGTGCCGGACCGGGGTGACCCGGCACGGCACTCTGGACGCCCAGTACCCATCGGTCATCCTCCGTGACCGACGGGACTACACCATACCTGTCGTATTCCCCCCGCGGAATACGACATCTTGCCCGCACCTCCCTGGAGGCCGCAGGGAGCTGACCCTTGGTCATCAGTTGTTTGCTATAAATAGCATCCAACCATTCTATGAACCGTGGATCCAGTCCTAATGACTGGATCCGGGCCGCGGGCAAAATCCCCGTCCTGATCGACGGATGGGGCGCATCTTCATCGGCTGTGGCCGAAACCACAGACGGGTCAACCCTGGCTAGCCACGCCAGAGCATCTGACCAATCTACCTCCGATGAAGACACCCCCGCAAACACGTCACCCGTTGACGTTCTCACGGGTCTGCCAGCCACGGCCTCCCAGCAAGGAGCCACGGCTGACACGCCAGGCACTCCGGTACCACACGGTTCCGCCGCCACCCCATGAAACACTCCGGTCCATGGGGTAGGTCCGCACGGAAAACCGTACGGACCCGTAGCAGTCGCGGAACCATAGCCGGACACGGGCGCCCACGGCACCCCACGTCCGACTGCCGGACCAGGCGAGTAAGGTGAGTACCACGCCCGGCCCGGCACACCTGTTCCCGTGACGGCTGGTGCCAAACCAAGCCGCACGGAACCGGTGCACGGTAACGGATTTGCCTCAGCCACAGGCAGAGCCGCTGACCTGGCTTGCGCCAAACCAGACAAATGGAGGCCGGTTCCGTCTAGGACGGAATCAACCTCCATATTCTCCACCTGCGGCTTCACGGGCCGCAGCAACCTCTCCTCCTCGGCCTCCTCGTCTTCAGACTCCGAAGAGTCGTCACTAGACGAGTCAACCGTGGAACCGTCCTGGCGGACGGCTCCCACACCTGACGGACCGGCCACCGCTACTGGACCACCCGGAGGTGGCCGCAGAGAAACAGAAACCCGTCTGGCCGAAGCCAGACGGGACTGCCAGGGGGCCGTACGAGACGGCCCCCTCGGTAACCAGTCCAGAATCCTGTCCGAGGACAGGATCCGTACCAGGCATGGGGAGAAACTGCCCCCCAACCTTTGGTAGCAGGGACGACACCAGCGTGGTCAGAACGCTATGCAGAAAAACCCTGCAGAGCCGGACCAAACCACGCCGGCGGTGCCATCTCCGCCACCTCCAGCTGGGGACGTGGCGCACCCGCACCGGCCGAACCGGGCGCTCCACGATTTACTCTCGGACCGCCTGACCCCGCGTCAGACCCAGCCAAGTCCTTCTGGGCAAGGAACTTAACCATCGTTTCGACGGACCACACTGCACAAACATTACACCTATGATCTATATTACACAGGGCACACATAAAACAGACATGGTCCTTGAACATTACACGGACAAACTTATGGCAGTCGTCACATGATGGCGGGGCTGGCTTGGCCTATAAAATAAGCACAAACCTACAATAAACAAGCGGAACGAGACCCGGATGGAAGGCAGACAATTAATTTTCAAATAATTTGACTCATAAATTAACCGTAACCTCCCCGCACCCCACCCCGCCACGTTACAACAACGATCGCATTGATTATGACGACAAGTACGCGGCGGGCACAACACACCCATAATAGATCCTCCAGGATGTGTAACGGCTCCAGGAATCATATCGCATAGCATTCAGGGTATATTTACTAATCAATATAAATTATACTCCTAACGAACGCAGCACGATATGTGAAGAAAACAACAAAATGTATAACAAAACTGCTGTCTCACACGGTAAAACCGCAGACCACACATCTACTCAAGAATTTTGAAACCACCGATCGTTGCAAACCGATCGTGATCGCACGTAAACTTGATCATTCTAAAGTTTCCGGTACCATTTTTAGTACGCAGCACCCAGAATAAGATGCGCGAATTAATGAAAAATTTTTCTTCACATAAACATCCGAGCGACCGGGTGTGACGTCACCCGCTCGGATTCTACGGAGAACGACGTCAGCCGATATTCGTGTTAGAAATACCGTAGCAAACACCTATTTTCATATCTGCCGATCGCCTGTTGGGGTTTAAAGAAGGCGATCGTCTGGCATATATCGTTGTTAGCACACCTCCCAGATTCTATGGGGACAGAAATTGGAACATGCGACACAACGAAATTTAGAGACCTAAGTCTTTTAACTATGGATAATAAAGAACAATACAACCTGGTTGTCTTGGGCGGTATTCTCCATAGTCCTTAGTTAATCCTTTCAGAACACACAAACTATCACTGATTAAAGACTTATGATTATTTTAAAACACTAAAATCCTTAATGCAAAAAGCATGTATTGCTCTTGTCGCTATGCAAACAAGAATGAGCTCTATGGTAAACGGGTACTCGGCAGTTGGGAGCCGAGTACCCGGTTCCCAGGAGTCGGTAAAGCTTTCTAAGTCTATAATCCTAGAGCCGCTGTCAGGGCCAGCTGTATATCAGAAGTAACAGAATGGTGAGTATTGATCGAAGGAGAACTTGACGTTGGCATAGGCGTTTGAATTGGGGACTTCAGTCGCCGCCACCACTGCTTGAGGGTAATGCCCCTCCGCAAGCCTTATGTGGGTTTTACTCGGTGACCTGCTCGAGTTCGCCTTCGAGAGCCTCTTCTTTGAGTCTCCAGCCTTCGATTTCGGGGACTGAATCGCGTGCCTGGACGTGATGGAAGTAGGCTTCCCCCTTTTACAGACACGCCCGCTAACCTTCTGGTTATCGTCTGATTCGGATGAAACATCTCTAGCTGCGCGAACGACAGACGAAATTCTATCATCTAACGACTTTGTCAAAAATCTTACAAAAAGAGCTAAAACGGCATTAGAATTAGAAGAGCCTCACCCACCCCCTCTCCCCCACCCCCACCCCCCACTTCCTGGCATAGAAGATATAGAAGTGTTTGCAAAAGACACAACTTTAAACTTGGTAGCAACGAACGGGAAGCGATCAATGGGCAATGCGGCCTTGGCTACAAAATCCTTAAAATATTCTTTAGACAGTCGACAACCATCCTTTGCATACGTGCATTTCACCTTCTCGAGTGATTTGACAGACTAAAAACGAATTAAAAATACAGAATGAAGCATACAGCTTCGAAATTTAAGAGAAAGTCTCTAAATTAATGAGTCTGATAAAAGGAAAGACAAGCATCTGCTCAGAGAAAGCGGGAAAATTGAAATTCAAATGTCTCTAATGCAAAGAACAACTAAATTTCAAACTTTCTTGGGGATATAAAACAAAATGCACTAAAAGATTTGATTCTAGAAATAAGTGAATATAAAGGCTCTTAGTTTAATTGAGGGTTAGAAATGATGATGATGACTTAGGCATTTTGTTTACCACGAAAACAGGATACCACCACGAAAACCGGTAACACGTATATATAGAGTATACAATGCAGTAAAAACCATGAAATACTCGATAAACATAAATTAGGGAGGATAGGCTTCATTAGGCATAATCATGGATTGCAGCACTCTCAAATAAGTAAGCTGAACTCAGCGCAAAGCTATAAAAACTTAGCTGGAATATTTGCAGACTGTACTGCTTGCACAATATTTGAAAAGTGAATGTTTCCTATTTGGGCTCCTATGTGCATGCGCGACCATGCTTAGTGACAGGTATCACCAAGGAGTGAGTACAGACTGGTGCCAGTCTATATCGGGTCATACGCTGGGGGTGTACCCTACCAGTAGCCTGGTTGAGGGCATACATAGAAATGGAATAGGCATATGGGGATTTGTAAGCAAGCATAAAAATCTTTTTCCAGTGGCTAAATGCAGAGTAGTTGATTTAACAAGTAGTGATTGAATGGTATAGATGTTTTTGTGGTGTAATAACAACATGTGATCGCTGCCATAATGAAATGAAATGTTTATTTCCGAGCATTATTTCCTCATTTTACATTTGTATGCCATCAGATTTTATTTTCCATGACTTTTATCAAAATGACAAATTTCCATGACTTTTCCAGGCCTGCCTGGAATTTAGATTTTCAAATTCCATGACTTTCCATGACCTGTGCAAACCCTGACTGGGACAACGCTCTCCCGTAATGATCCAAGT
Source organism: Chaetoderma sp. LZ-2023a (assembly GCA_034401795.1). Lineage (NCBI taxonomy): Eukaryota > Metazoa > Mollusca > Caudofoveata > Chaetodermatida > Chaetodermatidae > Chaetoderma > Chaetoderma sp. LZ-2023a. Next base: position 124,751,993 of record CM067369.1, read on the forward strand.
AGACATATAATTGCCCAATTACGGATATACATTTTGCCCATCTCCGCCCTAGGAAATTTGGGCGATCATCAGAACAGTTAGGTGGAAATGGACGGGCGGAGATAACCAAAGGCAGGGTTCGATCTCTAGTTATGTCTGCTAGTCCGAGACTACCTGATTCTCATACGGACTACTTATAGGCTGCTGGTCACAAGTCCGGTGGACTAGTACAAAATTTCTGTCAAAATTATCCATTATACTTGCAAAAACGAAATATTCCATGACGTTGAGAAAACTAATGCATGTTTCTTGCAAACATGCAAGCTTACCCGCTTAAAATTACCGCAGAAGCTATATATGTTAAAATCTATGATAGCAGTGCCTGTTCATAGTCGGCAACCATTCCGAAGCATTTGCATTTAATTCACGCACAGCGTTTTTTGGTTTCTATATGATAGGACATAAAAGATCCGAAAACAACCGAATTGCGAAATCGCTGAATGTGTGCAAAAGCGCTGACATCGTAAAACGAATTACTTGGTCAATTCAGCCTAGCGGGATACAAGAATTGCTCATTGCCTTTGACTGATACTGACATATCTGGCATATGTATATGGCTTGGAAACTACATATAATATAGTATAACGATTAAACCAACGTGAATATCTGTACACTCTACATTTAACAAGAGGCCCAAGGGGCCTGTATCGCTCACATGGACAATAGGTATTTCAACTAGAATGCTCTTTATCAACAAGATGGCCACCAAACCGTTTATCCGACAGTTTCGAAAATTGCAAATTTGAGATCAGACTACCAAAAAGCACATATAAAACCAATTTTGGCCTCAAAATCCATCAAATAAAAAAAATCCAATATGGCCACCAAACATGCTATATTTTGATTGGCCCACGCCGGCCATGTTTTTTAATGGATCGACTTCTCTTGAACAAACTTTAATGGCCCTTAGGCCCTAATCACAAATGCCAAATGTCAGCCCGATCCCTTCAGCGCTTCTGGAGAATAAGTTGTTTTCGCTACAACTAGGTCAAGCAATATGGCCGCCGAACCATTTGACAAATCAAGTTCCCTTGCCATAAATCATATTTCATGAGGTTTGCATCAATCCCCCAAGCGGTTTCGGAGAAGATTTTTAAAGACATTTCCTATCGGGTTCATTTGAACAAAGTTAGATCTCTATGCCCTATGAATGCTTCCTCCCAAATATAATTGAAATCGGCCCAGTGGTTCTTGAGAAGTCGTTTAAAGAATTTCCCATTGCTTTACTATGGGAGCCTATGGCGGGAAAACAAACCAAGATGGCAGCCAAACCGTTTATCCGACAGTCTCAAACGTGGCATATTTGAACTCGCCACACTGATAAGCATATATAAAGCAATTTTCGCCATCAAAATACATCAAATACAAAAAAGCCAATATGACCAAGAAACGCTGAATTTTGATCGGTTGATGGCGCCATGCTTTTTAACGTACAAACTTTCCTTGAACAAACTTGAATGGACCTTGGTCCCTAAGCACATTTACCAAATTTCAGACCTATCCCTTCAGCGGTTCGGGAGAAGTCATTTTCGCGAAAACTAAGTCATCCAAGATGGCCTCTAGGCAAATAGGCCAATCAGGTTGGGTCTACCGTTGCAACAGATGATGTGCTATGAGTTTTGAATCAATTCCGCCAGCAGTTTCGGAGATTTTTTAGTGTCTAAAAATTGGGCATTTTGGCCGGCGGCCATCTTGGATTTTGGCCGATCGACTTCGTTTGAACACATTTGAATCTCTATGCCCTAGGGATGCTTCCTGCCAAATATAATTGAAATCGGCCCAGTGGTTCTTGAGAAGAAGTCGTTTTAAAGGAAAAGTTGACGGATGGACGACGGACACACGACGGGCGATCGCCATGACATACGCTCACTTGGCCTTTCAGGCCAGGTGAGCTAATAATTAAACAAGTACACTTATGACAGATTTTGCCGAGGAACATATACACTCCCAACGTTCCCGACGAATTGAAACTTCCGGTTCATTTTGTCCTAGAGGGGGATGAGAATTGCTATTATCCAGGAACATTGCCGTGTCGAATTTAGTAATGTCCATATCAACTGATTTTGGGACAAATGTTGTTATGATAAACTGTATTAAATTATCACTAGGCTACTATTAGAACATCATGAGCATGCTTTCTAGACAATACAATTCGATATTTAATCATTTCATGGCTTGAATTGAAGGCTTTTTAAAGACAAAATGGCAGTAGGATAGTGATAGTCAGAATTGAGAAAATTATGCCATTACACATACTCTAATTCAGTGACTGACCGCCTAAGAGTCTGTTTTAGATAAAATATCACAGCGCATAGTAGCTACATGGCATATGACACAGTGTAGATTGGTTCCCAAATAAATGCCCCAGGGAACCAAGCTACCGCAATGGGTAAGGTGTACTGCAGTTCTGAATGCATTAACTTCCTGGTTAGTGTGCTATAAAAATATGTGCATGCATGTCAACAAAATGGTATGATTTGTAAAATAGTAACGCAATTTGGGGATGTAATATGCTAATTCTTCATAGATGCACCACAATTTATGATCATGGCACGTATTATTTAAGATGTGCAATGCATTAATCCTGTATTTCGCTCAGATATTTAAAGAAAAAATCCTATTTAACATGACTGCGCATATACATTCATACGCGTGATTTGCCGATTACTGGAACTACACAACAAATTAGTTCCCTGTACAATATAATTTATAGCGCTAAAAGAATTGATAGCGGTTCCAAACGAATTAAGCAATATCAAATCAAGCGATAAGGGTACTAAAAACTTTGGTGGGAAATGTGAGTACCAGTAACCATAGGATATGTATTGCGTGGTATGTAAGATTTTCCGAACCCCCTTTAACAGGACTAGTGACATAAAAAAGTTAAGATCGACCCCTGCCAAAGGTGGAGATTACGCTAAATCTCGAGTCAATATGTTCAAGAATTTGAATAAATTACCCGTCGTTAGTTACTGCAGCCACCGTGAAAACATTCAAAAGAAAACTGAGAGCTGTGCCCTTAGCCAAAGAAAGCTAGACCACTAAGTATTCAAGTAAGTATTAGTTGCCTTATTTTTGAAGTTTTTCTTTGTTTATTTGGACATTTCCTGATTAGATAAAGGAAATACGGGGATAGATTTGTCTTTGTGAAACAACACTCACCATTGAATAAACTGATAACAGGTACTTCGCTTTGCTTTGATAACTCTATTCGGTATTTTACATCAGATTTGCTCTCGAAACGGCCTTCTTCGTTGTAGCTGGATACATTCACGTTGTCAAAGATCATCGCCATGTTGCCGTTTTCCCGAAAATCTATAGTTTGTGTCGCATATTTAGGTATAAAAAGTTATGGGTAACTACGAAACACAGCTTTTGCAGATTTCAGAAAGTTTTCTTTCCATGTCAAATATCATCATTATCATCAGCAGCATCAGCAGCAGCATCAGCATCAGATGACGCCAATACTCGCAGATGACACCAAACTATTTGTTCAAGCTAATGAAACAATTGTAAGACTCGTTGTTTGTACATCTTGATGTTTCCATATCAGAATTAAACTTAGATGGCTATGATATCTTTAGCAACATAAATTTAGCTTCCAGAGGTGTTTGTATTTATACGAAACAAGCTTTCAACTTCAGAGAGTTCACTTTCGAGTCCGTATCAGCACAGGAATCCATATGGATAGAAGCACAACTCAGGAATAATGACAGCATATTAATCGGTTGTATATACAGATCGCCCAACAGCACAACTACGAATGACAGTAATATTAGAGATATGATGAAACTAGCATATGAATCGCATCACAGTCACATTTTAGTGGCTGGGGACTTCAACCACCCAGAAATAAATTGGAATGACTGCACATCGCCATCAGATATTACACATCCTGCAAGCCGTTTCCTCGACTCAGTGAGAGACTGTTTTCTCCACCAGCATGTACTCTGCCCAAGGCAATATAGAGACAGCCAACACCCAAACATACGTGTTCTAGTACTGACTAATGAAGAAGATATGATAGGTGAACTGCAATACCTACCCCCACTAGGCAAGAGCCACCATATTGCGCTGCTGTTCACATTGAATTGCTAGTAAGCCCAAGTAAAACACAGAAATTATCATACGACAGAGGCAATTATGACAAGATGAGAAGTGCATTGAAAGGAATAGACTGGGATGCCGAGCTAAATTGAAAGAACATTGAGGATTCATGGACACTAATTAAGACGAAAATTTTCGACTCGGTCAACGATTGCATTCCCAGTAAGAAAATCATCAACTCTCCTAGACGCAAACAGAGAAGTGCTTGAATGAGCACCAGTATCCAAGAGAAAGTAAAAAGTAAGCGCCAAGCATTCGACCGGTTTAGAAAGACACATGATGAAACTCACTATAATGAATATGCAAAGTACAGAAACCAGCTAAAATGGGAAGTAAGGAAAGCAAAGCAGAATTTTGAGAGACATCGCTAGGAAGTCCAAAATTAATCCTAAAGCATTCTTCAGTTACGTAAATTCAAAGTTAAAAACATCATCAGGTATCGCAGATTTGAAACGTGAAGATGGTACAATCACCAGAACGGATGCAGAAAAGGCAGAAGAACTCAACATTTACTTTGCCAGTGTATTTACACGTGAAGACCTAACCACAATACCCCAGCTCAACAGTAGAGATCCCAGCAGTACATTAAGCAATTTCACCATCAAGGAAGAGGATATCAAGAAAAGGTTGGATAGCCTGCTAGTGTCAAAGTCACAAGGACCTGATGGGCTTCATCCAAGAGTCCTGAAGGAAATGAGCTATTGTATTGCCCGGCCACTAGCGATACTGTTCAACAGATCTTTACGCGATAGAACTCTCCCTCAGGAATGGAAAAATGGTCAAGTAACCCCTATTTTCAAGAAAGGCAGTAAATCATCAGCCAGCAATTACAGACCTGTAAGCCTGACTTCAGTTGTATGCAAAATCATGGAGCGGTTCATTAGAGATAAGCTCATCAATCATATGTCAAACTCTATTTCTGACTGTCAGCATGGCTTCCTAAGTGGACGATCCTGTATCACACAATTGTTAGAAACCGTAGATTATTGTACTGATATCGTAGATCAAGGAGGAGCAGTCGACGTAATATACCTTGACTTCGCCAAAGCATTTGATACCGTCCCACACCAGAGATTGCTTAGCAAATTAAAGAGCTACGGTGTCAGTGGAGATGCCTTGGGCTGGATTCAAGACTTTTTGAGTAACAGAAGGCAGAAGGTTGTCGTTAATGGCTCTAGCTCAAATTGGGCTCCAGTCTTCAGTGGAATCCCACAAGGCAGTGTGCTGGGACCGGCATTATTCGTCTGCTACATTAATGACATGCCCGAAGTAGTAAGCAGTATGATAAAGCTCTTTGCAGATGATACTAAGCTCTACTCAAAGATAGCTTCAGAAGAGGACCATCAGCAGCTACAGACAGATCTCAACAATCTGAAAGACTGGACAAATACTTGGCAACTACGCTTTAACGCATCCAAGTGCAAAACCATGCACTTGGGTAGATGCAATAAGAAACAGCCCTACAGCATGAATGAAAATGGTCAAAGCATAACACTTGGCGAAACAATCTGTGAAAAAGATCTGGGCGTTTTTGTTGACAATGGACTGAAGTTTAACAGCCATGCAGACAGCAGTAAACAAAGCCAACAAAATCGTTGGGATGATTAGAAGGTCGTTCGACTTCCTAGATCCAGTCACATTCGTACTGCTCTTCAAAAGCCTTGTACAACCCCACCTAGAATATGGAAACGTGGTATGGTCTCCAATGTACAAAAAAGATGTGCTGTTACTTGAAAACGTCCAGCGACGAGCGACAAAGATGATCCCAGGGCTAAGTGATTTACCATATGAAGATAGACTCAGAACACTCAAACTACCAAGTCTAGTATATAGGCGGCTTCGCGGAGACCTGATCGAGGCTTTCAAATACACGCACAATATGTATGACGTCAATCGGGAGCATCTACTGCCATCAGACGTAGGTGATCGCACAAGAGGTAACAGTTACAAGTTCACCAAACAACACTTCTGCAGTGATACCAGAAAGAGGTTCTTTAGCATACGAGTGAACAAGCATTGGAATGGCCTACCTGATCACATAGTGACAGCTCCAACACTCAGTGCCTTTAAAGGAAGGATTGATAAGCACTACCGAGAGAACCTCTACACAATTCGGTTCCCGATCTCACCCATCCGCACCCAATCAGTTAAACAGGTTAATGAAACCCAGGTTCAAGAAGAAAGTGAAAATCTGTTACAGCCTAACCAGCAGAAGAGGATATGTATATGTATATGTATGTATGATTGTATGATCATGTGTAGCTTGCGGACGGGGTGGGTGGGGGGGGGGGTTGGTACACGCTGCACCGTTCTGCTGCTCCAATCCTTTGCACCGCATGTACAGGATGCGTGGGAGGGCTGGTTAGCTACAGATCTCGGGGTAATGGATCCCATATCGTGACTCTCCAAAATGTACAAAGACTGACTTCTAGAGCCGGTGGAACGATAACGTTCCAGTGGAGCCGTGCGACCATTGCCGCCGAGATTGAACCTCACTGTTTCATCCCAACTATTCGTACCACCGGCATAATGGTCCATAGCTCAATTTAGGAGCCTGGACATGATGATTAACCTAAAAATAACTATACAAACAATGGTACTCGTTTGCTAGTACACGAGAGAAAATATACAGTACATAGAACTAAGTTGGTGTCTTGTTTGCGTGGATTCGTCAGAGGTATCTCACAGATCCGTATATATCCGTGACGTATCCCTGCAAGGGAGCGTCCTAACGAGACTACTTATGTAGTTTAATATAAACCATTATACCCCTAACAAAATATTATTGTTGCGAGAGGAAATTGCCTTGCGCTGGCCTCTGTCACAGGAATAAATAGAGTAGATGTTATACCAGGAATATCCGATCACGAAGCAGTCTATGTCGAAATTAATATCCAACCAATCATCAACAAACGAAAACAATGACAGATCCCATTGTACAAAAAAGCAAAATGAGACTCAATCAAAGAAGACATCAGAAATCTTGAGGAGAAAATTTCCCTAGAAGATCAGAGTGGAAAAGATGTCAACTGCCTGTGGACCACTTTCAAAAAAGGCCTACGTGAATCAATTGCCAGACATACTCCATATAAAGCATCAAAACCAAAGAATAACTGCCCCTGGATAACACCAAAACTTAAATCACTCATGAAGCGCAGAGACCACCTGTATAAGAAAAAGAAAAAGTCTGGTAATGCTAAGCATGAGTACCAATACAAACTGCTCAAGCATCAAGTGCAGAGTGACACCTGACTAGCTTCCTGGTCCTACATTGAAGATATCATCACCACACCAAAGCCAAACAGTCCACCAGATCACCCCCTCACCAAGAGGTTCTGGTTATTTATAAAACATCGTAAGTCAGAGAATGGAGGCATATCACCACTAAAACAACATGTGAAACTAGAGTCAAAAGCCTAAAAGAAAGCCAACATCCTGAACCAGCAGTTCGAGGCTGCATTCAGCAGTATTTGCAACGTAAGCAGAAATTAATTCCAGGAACAGTACTTTATGCCTGACCACCATTACTCTCCTGCCAACGACATAAACATCACACAGGCAGGGGTAGAAACACTGTTGTCGAAACTGAACGCTCACAAAGCCGCTGGCCCTGACAACGTCAATCCAAAAGTATTGAAAGAACTGGCACCTGAAGCCGCACCAATCTTAACAATGATCTTCAGGAAGTCCCTATCTACGTCAGTAATACCACCTGACTGGAAGAATGCAAACGTTGCCCCCCCCCCCCCTCTTCAAGAAAGGACAAAAGTATGATCCATCTAACTATCATCCCATCTCACTTACTTGTATCTGCTGCAAGGTAATGGAACACATAATCACAAGCTGAAAAGTATGACGTCTTATATCAACTTCAGCACGGTTTCCGCAACAAGCGCTCCTGTGAGACCCAGCTACTCGAATTTGTTGACGATATCAGTAAGGAAATTAACAAAGGCAACCAAACGTACATACTCATAATGGACTTCTCAAAAGCCTTCGATAAAGTTTGTCATAGTCTCCTAATACATAAACTCGGATATTACGGCATTAGGGGAAAAACAAATGCCTGGATTGAAGCCTTTCTATCCGACCGCAGCCAGACTGTCCTTGTTGATGGAGAAAGATCTACCCTGGCAAAAGTTCAATCTGGAGTACTACAGGGCTCAGTACTGGGACCAACCCTCTTTCTTTTCTACATAAATTACATCCACCAAGGCATTACATCAAAGGTTAGACTTTTTGCTGATGATACCGTCAACTATCTTAAGTAAAAGACGAAACAGACAAACATTGCAGGAAGACCTGGACAAGTTAGCCGCTCGGGAGGAAAAGTGGAAGATGGCGTTTCACCCCGCAAAATGTAATGTCCTGTCCATCTGCAGAAAACAGACCACCATATGACACGAATACCAACTCCACGGCGCGATCCTAAAACCCCTTACATCAGCAAAATACCTGGGGTTAACCATCTCCAACAATCTAGACTGGAAGCCACACATATCAACGATCTGCAACAAGGCAAATAAGACCATTGGCTTCCTCCGCAGAAACCTCAGAATCTCATCTAAAAGGATCAAGGCCCAAGGGTACAAATCATTAGTACGACTGAGCCTTGAATACGTGAGTACTGTCTGGGACCCATATGAGCAAAGTGATATCAACCAAATTGAGAAAGTCCAATGGCGAGCTGCCCGATTCGTAAACCATCAATATCGAAATACATCCATCGTTGGCGAAATGCTCAACAGACTAGAATGGCAAAGTCTACAAGCTTGCCGGAAAGCAGCCCGTCTCATCATGTTCTATAAAATTAACAACAACCTAGTAGAAGTAAACATGGAAAACTATCTAGTGAAACCACTCCATCACACAAGACACACTCACTGTATGGCATATCAAATCCCACATACCAGAACAGCATATCAACAAGCAACCTTCTTCCCAAGAACAGCCGTTGACTGGAACGCCCTGCCAGAAGAGATGGTCACCAGCGTGTCATTGGATGCCGTCAAGGCCCTAGTGACCAGAAACTAGCGCGCAAGCTCTGTTTTTAATCTGTACCTGTACATACTTTTTGGCACCCTGTTTTTAAACTTAACGCATGCACACACATGGCATAATCTTCAGCAAATTGAAGGCGGCCAGTAATTGGAAGAAGAAGAAGAAGAAGAACAAGAAGAAGAAGATTGCTTCCTTGCGCTGGCCTCTGTCACAGGAAATTGCCTTCAACGCCGAAGCGGAGGAAGAGAGCTGGCAAAAAATGCCACTCTCTTGTTCAAACATAAGCTAAGTGTAGTGTGAGTAAACCTAGTGAAATTATAATTAATGTGATGCACGTTGTATTATGTGAAGATGGGCGGATGATTTCCGAAGAATTCAAATGCTGTCATCTTATGTAGGTCCATGATACTGCATTGGTAGTTGCCACTTTATTTATGTGGTCCTTCTGCTAAATTCTAAGCTACCATTTAGTTGTTAGATTTACTTCAAAGCTTTGGCCGCAAGTGGCAGGGATTTCTACCTATCTTTTGATACATGAGCCTAACTGGCGAAGATGCTCGGTTTCTCAAAGGTCACCCTATAGAGCATCTCTCTCAGAAAGGCAGCGTGCGGACATGTTACGGAGTGACAACTTCAGAATCATATAACGATCTGGTTACATATCACACCGCAACCACATACAACATCACGAGGACAAGTCACCATTTACATAAGCAATTTGAAAAGCGCATAAGTTTTATGGCGGGAGTAAGAGGCAGATATCCATCTCTAGTGACCTTCCCGTGAGGGTGTGGTGGGTTCCATGACCACACCTAGTCACTGTACGGAGTTAGATGGAAATATGCACCCTATCATCACCCATGGGGACTAACATTTGCCTGTCGTTAGGGTTAAGTTTCAGAATGCCCAGAGATGCGCTGCTGGTCGGTTCCAAATAATCTTTTCGCAGTGCTTCCTACTTTGGCAGGGTTATCTATGCTAACTAGTATCCAAAGATATCGAGGGGGTGTATCCGAACTCGACACTTTGGTCTTCACCACTTGGAAACCCCAATAGTTTCCCAAGTCGGATCATGCCAACATGTCGATGGGCATTCCAGACAATTTATACGCCTTGCAGCTGGAGGAACATAAAAAGAGACAATCACTCAATATAATAAGGGGCCCTTAAGGTATTAGGCCAGTTTTACACAATCTAGCTGGTGTGTGGTGTTACATTTCCACTACCTCCAGAAAAGAGGCTTGCACAAATGTCTCCTACAGAGCGATTGTCCCTAACTACTTTAAACCTATCATATCGAGCCAGAATAGCCAGGTTTAGGCGATCACATGTCAGGTTCACGTAATGCGAACATGAACAGTGACCTCAGTGTAAAATTGATGCTGGGGGAAAAGTGATGCAGATTTAATGTTGCTGTATAGTATAGCCTAGCGTACTGTGGTCCTAGAGTTTTATATAAAATAAACAAAACAAGGAACTAGGATGGCGGCTTGCCATATACATAACTAACTATCACAATATTGACAGTAAATCAGGTCATAGGACCATGCAGTGCTACAGGTTGACGAACCTACTATAGTGCGGTTAGCAACACATTGAGGAAAATGAAATAACTATTTAACAAATACAGAAATTATAACTATTGGTCCTAAGACCGTTATGGTTCCTTTTAGTCATCAGAACCATTAGTACGGATACGAGATAATTAACAAAACCTATATAGAGAAATAATTAAACGGTGAAGTATAGTTACTTGAATACTTGGTAATCATTCCCAAGTTAGGCTACCGTGTCACTGAAATTGACACGTAGATCTGTAGTCGACGTGAGATGATGCGCTCTTCGGAAGCTGGAAAGTTCCCGCAGGGTGGTTCCCGCAAGCTGTTTTCCGCAAACAAGAGTTCCGCAAGAACACTCATGGCGGGAGTACATTGCTTAGTGCTGTAGGCTTAATAGAATGTCTAACGAGCAGTCAGTAAAAGATACGATAGTACTATGTGGTGAAGAAAGTTCCCATACACCGATGGCACGGTTAGAAGGTGTAAACAACTCGTCGCAAGCAGGGGTTGTCAGAGGCAAATGAAGATACAAAACAAAGCTTCACGGTGCTGGGTATGTCAACCAGCTCTGAAGACGCACCGGGCAGAGTTTACTTGCTGCGGTCGAAAGTCGAAAGAACTTACATGATTGGTGCGGCGGCGTTTGAAATACCACTTTTAGGCGTGGCCTGCAGATCCGGCGAGTCATCCATCAAAGAACATCCTGCCTCTACATCTGTAGACTCACATATTCAGGCCGCAAAGGCCTCACTGCAAGCTTGTGTTCCAAATGTAGATGTAGTATTCGTGAACGGTTATCGAAAGTTCCAAATTACTCCCGCAGAAGGGGAGTTACAAAATTGTGTTAGTGCGGTGGGATGGAGTCTGGGTTCCGCGACTAACGGTGGTAGGTCGTGGTGAATGCACTGTCATTGCTGAAATGCTCTCATCATTATTATTATTGGCACTGCCCGAAACATCCGAAGTGATGGTGGCAGAAATATGGGCCTCCATGATGTCCTTCACATTTACCTCTGGTTCCCGGATATCCGTCCGTGTAGCAGCGGCGGTACTAGTAGTTGTCAATGTTGCTGATGTGGTGGTGACGGGAGCTGACGTGATGATGCCGGTTGTAGCTGGCCTGGTTGGGGCTACAGTTGTCTTTGTGATGACGGTGTGCGGTACCGTCGGCTGAAGTCGTGGTATGGAAGCGGATTTGGTGGGAGACGACATCCGTCAGAACTTAGCGTACTTTAACAGATGACTAGCAGTAATGTTAGGTACGTAAGTGTATGGGCGATCTGTTTCTTTCCCGCGCATGGACGTTCTGGCGTGGTTCCCTTCCTGATTGCTGGGTCAGAAAGGCAAGACGGCGGATGCTAAATAACACGGGTCGGAGTTACGCTGATTGTCACAATCTGTGATGGTCCTGGTCCTTCATCTATGGTAAGCATCGGTGGAGATGGAGACTGCAGATAACTGGAAACGTCTATCCCCGCAGGTGTCGTAATCACCACTGAGATTGTCTGACTGGCTGTCGCTCTCCGTGCTTCTATGGTGGAGGGTGTGGCAACCGTAGCTGACTGGCTAGTAACTGGTGCGGGAGCTGTCGCACTGGATTTTATGGGAGATTTCTGCTTCCTACTTTGCTTCAGGACCGGTATGAATGAAGTGATAGGTACCAGCGTAACATTTCCAGACGCGACTGCAGGCAGAATTGCACGTCTAGCTGTCGGTACGTTACTTGCTGTAGCCGCAGGAAGATGATGTCCAACGGGATATCTATGCATGGTGTTTTTCGTGTGGGCCATTTTCTCGGTTGGTAGATCCTTGACCGGGAGCCGAGATTCGAAGCGTGTGGCTAGAACGGCACGATCCTCGTTCTCTTCCCCAGGAACTAACGTCACTTCCAACGCACGATGATGATGCCGAAGCGGGTGAGTGATCCCGTAGCGAGTAGCGGTGTAGAGGTACTGGCACGTCACACAAAAGGCTGATTGAAAGAGATGATCCTTATTAATATGAAGAGTGCGGTCGGATTTCCTAGGGAAAGTTCTGGTACATGGCTCTCCGCTAGTCAACAATGAGTTACACGGGAGCCGCTTCGGAACTGGCACCGATTCTTCTTCTTCGGAATCCGACAATGCGAGATCTTCAAGAAGTGACATCTCATTCCCGCATGGTAGTTAGTTGCGGGAACTTTATTCAAAACCTAACGCCCTATCTCTTCATGGTTTATAACTTTTCAGGCCAAATATAATAATAAAATAATAATAATAATAATAATAAGAAGAAAAACAGCAGAATTTAGTTTGCGACACTAAAGAAGCCTAATGCTATGTTCTTCCCTGGTGTCGAGTTTTGACGGGAAGACAAAGTTTCAGAGCGTGCTTCCTTCTTTTATACTATTTGGTGACGTCACAGGCGGTGGATGACCACACCTAAAACGTTTTACAGGTGATTCGGTCATTCTTATTTGAATATTTCCTTGCTTTTCGCCTGGACGTCTTAGGAGTAATTCCTCCCATATGAGGGGAGTAGTTGTAACTATAGGAAGAATGGCTCGCTAAACTTGCCCTTATTTCGCACATTTAACAGCCTCCGATCAACATAGAAACGTGGTACTACTTTGTCCTTGCGGCACCTCACCTTTTAATTAGCATGAGGCGATTTACCAGGTTGGATGCTTATAAACTTGCCTATTCGAATTTTAGGATGGAGCGCCTGATGGGGTGCATGGGAAGCAGGTGACGTCAGCGGTAATCTCCCGGACTCACCCTCGCCACTCCTCCATCACGCTGTGGTAGTTGCGTTTTTGGGCGTCTCTTTTGTTTAAAGCGTTTGATCCAACTCACTGGAAATAGTAGTAGATGTCATGTGGCTCTAAAAAGCATGTGGTTGATCAGAACCGTGTATGGCGATGGTCAAAATGCTGTTGCTGAGATGTAGTCTGCTGCAGAGGCGAGAGATAAAAATATATATGTTACATCAAGATCTTTATAATGTCCCGTATTTGCGCGAGTTCTTTAACATGCATCTTGGTAAGTGTCTGTAAGAGGTAGTTCTCAGTCCGTGTTCATTATAGACTGGAACGCATGGGAGAGAATTTTTTTTTTAATTCTCTCTGTGATTTTACTGCAGGATTTTCGATGCCGCTTTACCGGCCCGTGCGCTAATGATTTGTAGCACGGTAGAGCAGTTGTGCTCTTAATCAAAAATTTAACTGTAAAGTTGCAAGTAATTTTTATAAGTGGTTTAAACAGTTCTATTCATCAACGTTACTGATCCCGTCAAGATAGCTGTGTTTTCCGAGTGGGAGGACTAGCCAAGCATTCTCCTTGATGGGTAGAACTATCTCCATCCTGGCTTAGACCAAACATATCTGTACCATTTTTAGTAATGGCTAAATTACAGTACAACTCGCCAACATGTGTGCTACAATTTTTACGATTACAATGCCATCATTCGGAGATTGTGAATACAGTCAACCTGAGTGTCTGTGTTTCTGTCATGTTGGTGATTTGAATCTGTTATGCGTGACTGGTTCTCTGTGGATGGTACTTGCACTGTGGTGAGGATGACGCATTTATGGCTGCCGGGCACGGGAGGTGGGAGGGAGAGGCGGCATGAATGTCAACTTTATCGAACCCTGAGTGTATTTCACTCTGTAATAGCCGAACCCGTGGGCGGGACAGAGTTACCTTAGAGCGAAGATGACCTGTTGGATGCTGTCGTAACTTTGATCAAACCATTGTCGAATTCAACTTTTCGGTGGTAAAATCCTACTCGTGACTGACGACAATGCAGGCATCATGCTCTCTTAATAATATTGAGTTTTATTACGTGTAGATGACTTATGTAGTTTAGCTGAAAGTGGTAGGGGAGGACACTGGACAAGCGTCTCTCCCGTGACGCGTACTGTAGATGGCTGTGGTGCATTCCTGATATCCATATGATCAGTTCTCCTGTAACTGGATAAGAAGGTGTGTGCCGGAAATTTGTTGGCTGCTGTCTGTTGATGATATTACTGTTGTCGGGATGTCCGGGCTGCTGTATGATGCTAATGTTATAGGCGAAGTGGGCGCATTCCAGTTTTCCACGCCGGTGAATGCCAAGTCTGTTGTTATTTACAGGAGATGTAGTCTGTGGGAAGTATTACTCCTCCCGCAATTTTTATGTCTCTACCGGTAATTAATTAAGACCGGTAGGTGCTGTTAAATGCTGTTGTTGCCGATGTTGAATGTCTCCATTATGCTGAGTATAACTGAGCATGCCTGTGATATAGGCGCAATGATGAATTGACGTATACAGTCCTGAAGGCAGGTGTGTTCTTTGTAAGTGTTGACGTTCTGTCTGTTGTGTGATGTTCTGACTGCTCACAGGGGAGTATGGTAGGCCTATTAGATAGGGCGGCCTTTGGATGGGGGATGTGGTCATCTCCTGATACACGACAGTTGGTGCCTTGTTGTTGTTTTTAGACACCGGGAAAATTCGAGTCGAAACTCTGCTGAACAGGCTGCCTCCCTGCCCACTGCGGGGGGGGGGGGGGGGGGGTAACTGTTGGTCGGTGCGGTGCGGGATGCCACCTCCTCTATTGCAGCAGTCTCTCTCATACCTGAAGATTGACAGTCAACAGATGATGAGTGGAGTGTGAATTGGACTGGGCTGGTGATGTCCGAACTGGGTGTGTAGATAAGGGACGCGAATTGGAGTGATGACGGTGGTGGGACTATTGGGGAGGGTGTCCCTTGGTGGGATTATCGTTTCGCGATTTCGGGAATTGGTCGGGTACACCTTGTTGTACGGTTCTAGACTCGCCAAGGCTTCATCCAGCCTCTTCACTTCCATGCTATTCACCACATGTTCCACCCCACAGGAAGCATGGCTTGGGTCAGCCTCAGCTTCTGCTTGTGGTAACTCTATGATAGGGGGCATAGCATGAAGTGGGTATGAGTGGGAAGAGATCGGAGGAACAACCTTTCCATCTGGTCCCTTGGACAAAACAAACACAAAATTCTTCAGATACGACTTCCCAGATCTAGTAGACCCGCGCTGAGGAGGGAGAGGGCGAATATGTATCTCGTCATCGCCGTCAGCGTTAGCCGCTTGTTCATCCATGTTCTGGCTTGGTAGAACTGGGGGTGAACTGGCACCGCAGTGCTCTGCACTAACCATGGGAATACAAATTTCCGTAGAAATATCTGTCTGGGTACCGGTGTCATGAGAAACGCCCAGTCCGAGCTCTGGTGCTGGGTCATCACTGACACACGGTTTAAGTCGATCGAAGTGGATGATCGAGGTCAGGCCATCCGAAGCGCGGATGCGGTAGGTCACGTCCGAAACCACTTGGCTCAGGACAAGGAAACCAAGGCCTGATCTAGCTGAGGTAACGGATACGCGTCTTTAACACTAAAATCATTAAGGTGGCAGTGGTGGATACAAAAACCTCAAAGTTCCGTCCTTTTTGCCTGCTAGCACTATAGGGTTAGCCCATGGAGAAGCTGAGGGTTCGATACTACCCATTCGCAACATGTCATTTACTTGTTGGTGTGCTTCCGCTTCATTGTGAATGGGAAGATGTTGTACCGGTTGTCGTACGGGGTGATTATTGCCCGTATCGATGGAGTGTCAGACGAGATGAGTCTCTCCGAGATCCATATCTCCGGAGGAAAAACTATCGTGATATTTATGTAATAATTTCCGAATTTCGCGTTTTTGTGATTGCAGTAATCCAACAGTGGCACGTAGATCATGTAAATGTTCGAGTAAATCATCAGTCAGCGATGGTGTCGTATCAGAAAGTGCAGGTGTTTCCAGTGAAATTATGTCCACTAAATGGCCGCAGCGTACTTCAGGTTCCAGAGTAATGGGATCTGTGGTACCATTGAACACTCGAAAGGGTATCTTCCCTTTATCAGTGGTGCCCACTATTATGCGGGCATTGTGAGGCGATCATATAATCAGGTTCGGGTTCCAGCATGGCGATGTGTGTATTGCTTCCTAACTGTGGTGTGGTGGCCCATACGATCCGTTCCTGTCCCGGCTCAACCATGGCAGTACTTGAAAGTATTACCGCACACGTATTGTATAGCGATGATGCGGGTCCAAGAGGTATTCGCCGGCTGTGTATGTTGAATTCCTGTTGTCTGCAGTGTATGATGGCTACGCTGGCACTGAGAAAATCAGAGCCAAGTAGGGCGTCGTTATGAATGGAGGCGATGACAACTCTCTGAATGAATTGCATTTCCTCTATCTGTACAACTAAGTTAACTACACCGACCACGAGTACATCTGCTCCCGTAGCTGTCTGTAGGTAAATATTTGTAGGCTTAAGGGGGGGGGGGGGACTTTTTATGAGGTGGGATGCTCTCATACAAGCGCTGGTTAAAAACTGTAATAGAAGCTCCGATGTCGACGGTGGCGCTTGTAGAAACGGCACTAAACAGACAGGCACATTTGTAGATTACTTTATGATGAACCTGCGGAAGAGTTTCCAATGATGCTGTCCGCAATAATGGCGGGGAGCAACATCACTCTGTATATATTCTGACTGTCTCCTTATTGCTTCTCGCAATGTTGCAGGTGGCTGAGTGAGGAATGGGCCAGGTCATCATCGTCACTGGGGTGTAGGCTGCGGTGAAGATGGAGCTGGGGGTAGCAATGGTGGTGGCGTTGTTGTTGTTTCTGTGTGAGCAGTATTAGTATAGACAGTGGCGTGTACGGGATGACAGATAAGTTCTACCTGTGCAAGCCATTTCTGACAACGCTTCATAGGATGTTTTGTTGAAGCACAAGAGAAGCAGTGTGGTTTGCATGGACGTGCGTTCTTCCGTCATTGTCGCCACTTGCGAATCCATGAGGCGGAATGAGTCATCTCTCCCGAATCGCTACTGTCTGTGGATGCGGAAGATGCTGCTGATTGGGGTGGTGTTCTGCATACCACCAGGGGGCACAGAGAATCTGGTGTCTTGGTGGCAGGACGTGGTGCTTTCAGAAACGTGCTTTCAGCAGAGGTACTACAACCTACTATTGCCGTTTTACAAAGAAAAGAAGGTTTGTTGTGTACGGAAAAAGAGGGGATGTCCTTGCTGTGGATGGGGGAGGCAATGTAGGCACGGACATATGGAAGCCGTGTATGTTGGTGTTGGTGTTGGTGTGAAAGCTGATTTCTGTGGATGGTGGTTAGTCACTGAACGTTGTTACATGAAATCCGCAGTTGAGCCGGGAAAAGGATACGGGTACTGAAGTGCACTTGCACCCTTTGGCCTTCCCAGTGTGGTTCACTGTCCCCGCCATGCCGGACGGACGCCCAGTTCCCCACACAGGATGCAGCCTAGGCTAGGTGCCTTTTCGTATATGCCTGAGATAAAGACCTGTCCAAATCAGGGGAACAGAATCTGGAACAGAGTCAAGATGCACACTGTCGACTCCCGAGCCGAGCGAACACAGTACTGGGCGCCGATAGGATCATCTTGGCAAGGGCCCATAGCCCCGCATAGACTGTACCATGGAGGTGATGTCTGCTAGATGTATCACAACTAAGCCCTTCGCATAGAACGTACTTTGATGTCATTTTAGCTGAGAGGCCCTGTGCAGATCGTATTTAGACAGATCATCCACCCCACGGGTACCTGGGTGCCAGACTGCTCCACTCGTCTGGCAAGTGACAGGTTACACCGTCTCACGCACATACCCTCCTGCTTCCCAAAGAATCACTTTTCATGACCTCTGATCACAGGAGACATGACTCGCAATATGAACGCTTGCCATGGCCTGACTGTACATTGAGCCATCTTGACCACTCATAACCAGTAACGGGTTGATGAACTAGCATGATCAAGATGACCGGCCGGCAACCCAGTCGATAGCGATCACCATCTGAGCTCATGCTCAGGGGCAACCGACGGTCTGATCTGTATCTATCTGCCAACAGTATACAAACTTTGACCATTTTCCCCGGCCTTGCCTGCAGGGCATCTCTGATTATCCGGCTCAGTTAATACAGACTTTTCCCTGGGTGAGGTATGTCGCCTCCTACCACGCATGTCCACTTACTGAAATCGGATGACCCAAAAATCTCAGCAGCCCGAACAATACGCTGACTAGACGGTACCACAGTAGGATGTTAATTCACCCTTTATTAGACATGGAGGCCTTTAGTATCTCCTCAGCCCTATATTACCGATTTTACGTGCCCCTGGACACTCACGGGCCCACTGCCGTCTGTTTAGAGCCCCCTTCGAGGAGCCTATGCCTCTTGGGGCTCTAAGTAATTCGGTACCCTTAGGAGTTTGAGTATTTCTCTGGTTGCGGTGTGATGCGGTCCGTCGCAGGCGTTGTGGAGGGAGGCCGATTAGGACACCTTTCACTCCAATGTCCCAGCTGACCGCATCCGAAACAGATGTTCGGTGGCGGTGCGGTGCTGGTAGTGTTTGTTGTCCTAAACTGTGTGGTAGCGAGGTTTGTGCTGAGTGTGGTGACTAAGTTGGTGAGTGTGGAGATCTGCTTGTTGATCTCTTCTATCTGCTCTGTCATGTTGGCATTGTTGTTGTTGTTTCGCTGGTTTCCGCGCCCTGAGGCTCCGCTGTAGCCACCTCTGCGGGCATGGCCCCTTCCTCCAGGCACTTGATTTGGGCTGGTCTTCAGCTTATCTAATACTGGTGCTGGTCTCTGCGCGGTGGGTGTTGCTGATCTGGGGGGAACACTGGCGGGCGAGGCGACAGCTGCACCGTCTATCTCACTGATAGGATGGAGTTGGCATTGGTTATTTTTTTTGCGCTCCAGGAAGTTCTTGATATGGACCGCAGTTGCCGATAAATTGGGTCAAACTCCCGTGGTCGGCGAGAAATATTTTTTCCTTTAGAGCGGGTTCACCGGTTAATGCATCAATGAACGTATCAAGATGCAAGTGGAGTACGCCATCCACATTGGTGCTTGGATATGCGTGGGTAACTAGCCTTTTGATTCAGCTAGCTAACTCGGGAAGAGTTTCTCCCGTGCAGCGTCATAAATTCTTGAGTTGAAGATGACTGGTTTCCCCGAGAGCTGTGGCGCCAAATCGCTCCGTAAGTGCTCATTCCAACTGTGTGTAAGTAGGAGTACGATCCATCCCCAGATCCGCAAGAACTTGCAGGGCTTTCCCCGAAAGTTTTGCTGCAAGATATTCACCCATCTGTCTGTCGTCCCAGCGGTTAGTCTAACTTATTATTTCGAACTGGATTTTATAATTGGTCCAGTCATTCTCCCCGCTAAATTCGGGGGTGGGGGGGGGGAGTATGACTCGACCAAAACCGCGGGAAGCGTGTAGGGGTTGAAATCCGGGTGGTGCGGATATCTGAGAGGTGGCGGATTGTACTGATGTTGGTCTTGGTGCCGGTGGTGGTGGTGTTGGTGTATCTCGTCGATGCCAATGCCGAGGAGCGAGGACATGCGTATTCCAATTAACTGAGTCCGCCACGGTGGTTGAGCCATAGACTGGCACAGAAGGCGGAATGCAGTGGAGAGTGCGCGGTCGTTCCTCCCACAGTGAGGGCTGTTGTTCCTCATATGGCGGTGGTACAAGTGGCTGATGGTTATGATATGTGGCATGACTAATATACCGGCGAAATGTTGGTGCTGATTCCTCCTGATGACTCCGCGGTGTTCCCCTTGAACATAGCATTTTGCTAGAAGGGGGCGGTGCGGGAGGTTGTCTATGTGGTGGATTATCACCCGGCCATACTGTCTCCATAGATGACACGGGCGAACGATAGTAGTCTGAAGGTCTGTAGATATCCCCGTAGTCGGGTCTTTGTCGGAGTCATCCATGATTCGGCCCTGATGGAGTTGGCCTGTCGCAGATGTCCGAAAGAGTTCTAAACTCTGTTCCCGCCTGTGAGGCATCTCGGAAGGTGCTAGCGCTAACAGGCGAAAACAGGTTATAGTGCGGAGTTGTTCATTCCGCAGAATTTCTGGCATAGTAGGTGAGCATGTGTGCTGAGAATCCATCATATGAGGCTACCTCTTGATCGAGGGAGTCCTCGCTGAACGGAGATGGTATTGAACTGAGCTCACTATATGGTGTGGGCATGAGTTCGCTGCATGTTATTACTGTTGTTCTTCGAGCCCCACATCGGGCACTACTTGTAGCTCGCCGGGCAGTGTCGAGCCATTCCGATGTCTCATGTCGACTCGCTGCACCGTATGTGCACGATGAGTGACGACGCTGGTTAGCATCTGGTCTCGGGGTGATGGACCCTGAACGAGACTGCCCTGCACAGGAAACAAAAACCGGCTCCTAAGGCCGGTGGAACTCAATCGTTCCAGTGGGGCCGTGCGACCATTGCCGCGCACATTAAACACAACGGTCTCATCCCAAGAGTTTGTGTCACCAGTATGCCTGTCCATAGCAATTTCATGATCTATGGACTTACAAGATTTGATTTGGTGACCTAAAAATATAAGTCTATGCAATGTGTTTACCAAAAATATGCTAGATAAAACTACAATAAGACAATACGAAAATACAAGACATAGAGGCAGGTAGATGAACTTTTAAACATGGGGCTTCCAGAGGTACCACACAGACTCATAGGTCCACAGAGGTATCCCCGCAAGGGAGGCTCCCTTACACGAGACATAGCTATTTAACTTAATATAAGTTTTTATACCTCTAAGCTGAAAGGAAGAAGAATATCTCAGACGAAAAGTGATGTGCCTCACGCGGGTACTACTCCTAGTGCAAGTTAGGGTGAGGAGTATTATCCTGGCATGGACCGTCGTCGCTGAATCCTTGAGAGAGGCAAGTGCCTCACACGGGCCTCCGTCTCGGGAAGGTGCTGCCACGGCTTAAAGCGGGAGAAGAGTAGCAGGCAAAAATGGGCCCACTATAATATTCCAAACAAAAATTCTGTAGTAAGAAAAGACCATACCTAGTGAGATTATGACTATAGGTGTGCGTACTGTTCTACGTGAGGACGGGATGGAAGATTCCCGATGGATTCCTTCGTCACCGTCTTATGTGATTCCTAATATGCTGAGTTAGTAGTTGCCACTTTATTTATGTGGGCCTTCTGCTCTGCTTAATCACTTGTTTAATTGTTTTCAGAACAAGAATTAGTTTAGGCCGCAACTGGCCGATAACTACCTAGCTATTAGACATGGCTGTCACGGAGAACAGATGCCCGCGGACATCCATACTTTAGACAGTGCTCATACATGTTACTTAGCGGGATCTCTTAACTGGGTGAGAATCCGGACATTCCGCCTTGCAACCACATGAAACATTACAGGACATGGTTTACATTTCACGGAAGCATTTTTAGGACATATCTCCTTTATTGTGGGGGGGGGGGCGTAAAAGAGATGGATGCACACCGTGAATGTCCTTCCAATAAGGGCATGGCAGATCTAAATATCATGCCCAGACATTTAAACAGAATTCGGTGAGCATACGTATCTCGCCCGTCACAGGGTCCTATGGAACTAAACGTTTAGCCTGTCGTTAGGTTTATACACAAGTTGCCAGTTTTGTACTGCGGTGCGGGAGGATTGTCAGTAAATATAATAATAATTAATACATATGTTTTCGCAGTGCTTTCCTACATTGGCTTACAGTACTACCTACTAAGTATCCGAAGATACACGGGAATGTGTATGTGATACCGCACTGTAGCCATCACCGCTCGGAAACTCCAATAGTTTCCCAGTCGGATCAGCCTATGGTGCGGATAGGAACGTCCAAACAATTAAGAAGCCACAAGGCTAAGAGGAATATGAAGAGAGACAAAATCCTGAAGTTATGAGTCTTACCGGAGTGCAGGGCTAGATTATCGCACTGCCGGAAAAGAAGAATATATTAAAGTGTGTAATGAAGAAAGTGTCTCTAATCATTTTGAACCTATCCTATCGAGCTGAATAGAAAAGGTTTTAGTTGGTAGCATGCCAGCTAAACAGCGTTATAGCATGGACAGCGACCTCAGTGAAAAATGTTGGATGCGAGAGAAAATGTTGCATATATAAATGTTGCTGTATAGTGTTTCCTACGTGCACTGCATTCCTATATTTTCTATAACTAAACAAAACAACATATACATACGTAATCTAACCAGAACAAACAATATGGTGGCAATGATTAAGATATATATATAGTAATACAGGTTGACAAACCTACTATAGTGCGGTTAGCAACACATTGAGGAAAATTAAATAACTATTTAACAAATACAGAAATTATAACTATTGGTCCTAAGACCGTTATGGTTCCTTTTAGTCATCGGAACCATTAGTACGGATACGAGATAATTAACAAAACCTATATAGAGAAATAATTAAACAGTGAAGTATAGTTACTTGAATACTGTTATGAGCTCATGCGATCTAGTAATTCTATAACTCTATGGCAATTGCCTGTCAATCCGTATTTCATACTCATCCGGGTTTCATATTCAACCACGGAAAATAAGTATTGTAATCGAGCATGGCTTTAATAATAGATTAGTTTACCGCAAGTTTAACATTGGTTTTGTTGATTAAATTCGTTACTCCCACAGTCCTGTAATACGGAGTCTGATACACAACAAATACTTGGTAGTCATTCCCAAGTTAGGCTACCGTGTCACTGAAATTAACACGTAGATCTGTAGTCGACGTGAGATGATGCGCTCTTTGGAAGCTGGAAAGTTCCCGCTGGGTGGTTCCCACAAGCTGTTTTCCGCAAACAAGAGTTCCGCAAGAACACTCATGGCGGGAGTACATTGCTTAGTGCTGTATGCCTAATAGAATGTCTAACGAGCAGTCAGTAAAAGATACGATAGTACTATGTAGTGAAGAAAGTTCCCATACACCGATGGCACGGATGGAAGGTGTAAACAACCCATCACAAGCGGGGGTTGTCAGAGGCAAATGAAGTTACAAAACAAAGCTTCATGGTGCTGGGTACGTCAACCAGCTCTGAAGACGCAATGGGCAGAGTTTACTTGCTGCGGTCGAAAGTCGAAAGAACTTACATGATTGGTGCGGTGTCGTTTGAAATACCACTTTTGGGCGTGGCCGGCAGATCCGGCGAGTCATCCATCAAAGAACATCCTGCCTCTACATCTGTAGACTCACATATTCAGGCCGCAAAGGCCTCACCGCAAGTTTGTGTTCCGAATGTAGATGTAGTATTCGTGAACGGTTATCGAAAGTTCCAAACTACTCCCGCAGAAGGGGCGTTACAAAATTGTGTTAGTGCGGTGGTTTGGAAACAGCACGCTATGGGATAAAAACCTGACTCATAGCGAAGAAAGACGTGTGTCACGCTTGATAATAGTTGGTACAGCTCCAACCTGTTCGGCCCCTAGACAAGGATGCTCTGGATCGCTGGATCGCTTCTCCTTTTATACTCTCCATAACGTCACAGGTGCAGCCTTCATCCAATCATTTTTCGAGCAACAGCCAATCAGCACACAGCTAATAATAGCATCGTCGAACGTTCTAGAACATTCTAGAAGCTTTGTGTCCACGTGGTTATGACGTCAAGGCAATATTTTGAAGATAATCAAGAAGAGTTTTCCTGGATAACTCAGCCATTTCTCAACCGCTTTTGAAATGGTTTACAGAGTTGGAAAGCCCGTCGAATTCTGGTCTTGATTAATGCCAGATTTAACGGGAACAGACAACCAATAAGAATTACAAGCGTACCAGCTCGGTACACTATAAGCTCCATCCTATCTAGGTCGCAACTACACGCTCCATAGAAACAGCGTCCAGCCGTGCGCATGCGCATAATGCGTTTTAACGAACTTAGTCGATTTTTTACACGCGCTCTCTCCCATAGGCCTATATACGCTTATAGCTCTACCCAGAGGGGCGAGTTCAGGAAACGAATCCTAGACGGGCGGCATGTACCCAGCTTAGCTGGTACGGCCTGTACCCGACTGGTCGATCCGAACTACAATACCACTTTTCAGCGTGGGTCAGAAAATCGGACAAGTTGTCCACCAAGATTCTCCATTCGTTCTACATACTGAAGAGATTACATATGGGCCGTGAGGCCCATCTACAGGAAGGGCTCACCTAGGCGTTGGTAGTGAGGGAGTCTTCTATTCAATTAGCTTCCCCTGGATGGCCGTCCTAGGGCTTACAAAAACTTAGATGCGGATGCTCGATTGCTGACCAGAGAATGAAAACTGAATTCCGAGAGGCACTGCTGCGGTGTAGGGTACCACAGTCAGTAAGCCGTTGTCCACGTCTAGCACTGCTCTGGCCACACAACCTACCACTTGTTTTCTCTCGCCGAAGTGTGGTGTCAATTCTTGGTTTTTCGTTCCTTTTATACCACTCGTGACGTTAGAGGAAGGAAGCCCAGCCAATCAGTGGGAGATCTGTAGCCAATCAGCGTGCAGCTAGGAAGGGCGAGGACGCTATCACGTGACAATGAAGACATACACTCACACAACACACGATCACGAAAAAACCTGCATACAGTTTTCTGCTGCACAGAAGCCTCCGGACAAAAGCCATCAACAAAAGCAATACATCTATGGAACAACACAGAAACAGACATTCGCACACAGATTATCACAAAAAAATCATACAAAAAGAACCTCAAGACAATTATTACAGAAGGCTACTAACCCTTTCGCTCACGAGTCCTTGACAAAATTCATTGCTTATGATACGCATTCTGTTGGGTGTTTGAATTTGGTCTGACTGGAATCATATTGGTAGCTGTGGATGTAAATGGAAGAATGTATGTATGTGTATTTCTATAGTAACCAAAGTCATCTATTATTTGTATATTTATACATGCATTTGTAATGTGCAGTAGTTGGGTCCTTCGAAACATGTAATTTAATGTTTGTATTGTTCGTCTGTCAACTTCCAGTCGGAGTAATTTCAAAATATTCAACAATTTTCATAAATTGTTGATCTGGACTTGAGCGAGATACACGATACTCATCAGGGAAAGGGTTAATCACCCATAGGTAGACCACTTTAGAAGAACACATGAGGAGGGGTATGGCTGTGGAAGTCTGATGGATTTAGCAATCTCATTAATTTTGGGAAGATCACTACCACCATGGCTCATCATACATTATGGCTCATCATACACTATATTAGTATCAATAATAATAATAATAATAATAATAAAAATAATAATAATAATAAAAATAATACATCACATACTGGATTACTGTCTTTAAGCTTGATGAACGCCCCCCCCCCCCCCTCCCCAACCATTACCTCTCTCCATTACCTCTAGCAACTTAAAACTGCAGATCTTCTAGCACTAAATGTTAAAAATATAAAAATAATACATATGTACTGTGGGTGCAAGTGGAAAAAATCCACATCTTATATTATTATAATTAACTACTAGTAACTTAATTATGTTTTTGTGTGCGTTACGTGAAGTGTTGTAATGTTGTTATTTGTAATATGTACAGTAATTTAATGTTGTAATGTCTCTTTGTTTAATATGTGCTAGGGGTCCATCACCACACAGGCTTTGCCTTTGATGGACTACCTGTCCTTTGTAATATAAATGTGAAATACTACTATAAAATAAAAAATATTTGAATATTTGAATATTTGATAGACATTCTCCCCATTCATTTAGTACATACACGCGATTATGACGTCCCGGTAATATTTTGAAAATAAATTCAATGAGCTAATTTAGGTTAACTCAGACAATTCTGGTCCGATTTTAAAATGGTATTAAAAAAATTAACAACAACAACAACAACATGTTCAGGCTCACATTGGGCCCAGCGATGCCGTAAAATTTCCACATACACAATCCTAACATTCCACAATACGTGTTAAGGAACAACACTGTTCCAATACCAAGCTATTGTCTGCCAATCCGCGAGGGCTGTTAAAGTGTTTTTCTGGAATCCTGGTGTATGGCCACATCCACCCCTGTGTTAAAATCTGAGTCAAATTGGACCTGCACTCCTCAAGGTATACACAGATCCAGAACTTGATCATATCTAAGAGCTCTATGACAGACACAGTAAGAAATAGACTCGCACACAGACACACATGGTCACATTTACTCTCTTTCCTCTATGGAAAGAAGGTGATAAAGACAATAATAATAATAATAATAATAATAATAATAATAATAATAATAATAATAATAATAATAATAATAATAGAACCAGGATGAACTCCAACCCCTCACCCCCCCCACCCTTCACCCCCATGCCCATTCCAATGAGTGAAATATGTTACCCACATGAAAAACAAGTGAACCATGTTTGTCTTGTCTTTTTTTTTGTTTTATTGCTCTTTTCTTTTTCTATGTCGAATCCCATATTATTTGTCTGTAGCTATGTATAATATATTGTCATAATGCCTTATGTCTACTTATGTCAAATCATGGGGTTCCACTAAAAGGATTTAACGAATAATGAATATGGAATAAAGAATAACGAATAAAGAATAACGAATAACACAGAATAACAGCCATTTTACATGGAATAACTCGGAATAACAGACATATTATATGGAATAGCATATTATGACAGCCATTTTATATGGAATAACACTGAATAACAGGCATAGTAAATGGAATAACACGGAATAACGGCCAGATTAAATGGAAGAACATGGAATAACAGCCATTTTATAAGGAATAACACGCAATAACAGCCATTTTATATGGAATAACACGGAATAATGGCCATATTAAATGGAATAACATAGAATAACAGCCATTTTATATGGAATAACACGGAATAACAGCCATTGTAAATGGAATAACATGGAATAACAGGCATTGTATATGGAATAACTCGGAATAACGGCCATAGTAAAGGGAATAGCAGCCATTTTATAAGGAATAACATGGAATAACGGCCATTTTATAAGGAATAACATGGAATAACAGCCATTTTATAAGGAATAACATGGAATAACGTCCATATTAAATGGAATAACGAATAACGAGTAAGGAATAAAGAATAACAAATAACGATTAAGGAATAAAGAATAACAAATAACGAACAACGAATAAAGAATAACGAGTAAAGAATAATGAATAACACAGAATAACAGCCATTTTACATGGAAAATAACTCGGAATAACAGACATATTATATGGAATAACATATTATGACAGCCATGTTATATGGAATAACACGGGATAACAACCATAGTAGATGGAATAACATGGAATAACAACCATTTTATAAGGAATAACACGGAATAACAGCCAATACATATGGAATAACACGGGATAACAACCATAGTAAATGGAATAACATGGAATAACAACCATTTTATAAGGGATAACACAGAATAACAGCCAATACATATGGAATAACACGGAATAACGGCCATATTAAATGGAATAACATGGAATAACAGCCATTTTATATGGAATAACACGGAATAACAGCCATTTTATATGGAATAACACTGAATAACAGGCATAGTAAATGGAATAACATGGAATAACAGCAATTTTATATGGAATAACACGGAATAACAGCCATTTTAAATGGAATAACATCGAATAACAGGCATTGTATATGGAATAACTCGGAATAACGGCCATAGTAAAGGGAATAACAGCCATTTTATAAGGAATAACATGGAATAACAGCCATTTTATAAGGAATAACATGGAAAAACAGCCATTTTAAACGGAATAACATGGAATAACGGCCATATTAAATGGAATAACGAATAAAGAATAACGAATAACAAATAACGAATAAAGAATAACGAATAACACAATAACAGCCATTTTACATGCAATAACTCGGAATAACAGCCATATTAAATGGAATAACATGGAATAACAGCCATTTTATATGGAATAACACTGAATAACGGCCATATTAAATGGAATAGCATGGAATAACAGCCATTTTATAAGGGATAACACGGAATAACAGCCATTTTATATGGAATAACACGGAATAACGGCCATATTAAATGGAATAACATGGAATAACAGCCAATTTATATGGAATAACACGGAATAACAGCCATATTAAATGGAATAACATGGAATAACAGACATTTTATAAGGAATAACATGGAATAACAGCCATTTTATAAGGAATAACATGGAATAGCGTCCATATTAAATGGAATAACGAATAACGAGTAAGGAATAAAGAATAACAAATAACGATTAAGGAATAAAGAATAACAAATAACGAACAACGAATAAAGAATAACGAGTAAAGAATAATGAATAACACAGAATAACAGCCATTTTACATGGAAAATAACTCGGAATAACAGACATATTATATGGAATAACATATTATGACAGCCATGTTATATGGAATAACACGGGATAACAACCATAGTAGATGGAATAACATGGAATAACAACCATTTTATAAGGAATAACACGGAATAACAGCCAATACATATGGAATAACACGGGATAACAACCATAGTAAATGGAATAACATGGAATAACAACCATTTTATAAGGAATAACACAGAATAACAGCCAATACATATGGAATAACACGGAATAACGGCCATATTAAATGGAATAACATGGAATAACAGCCATTTTATATGGAATAACACGGAATAACAGCCATTTTATATGGAATAACACTGAATAACAGGCATAGTAAATGGAATAACATGGAATAACAGCAATTTTATATGGAATAACACGGAATAACAGCCATTTTAAATGGAATAACATCGAATAACAGGCATTGTATATGGAATAACTCGGAATAACGGCCATAGTAAAGGGAATAACAGCCATTTTATAAGGAATAACATGGAATAACAGCCATTTTATAAGGAATAACATGGAAAAACAGCCATTTTAAACGGAATAACATGGAATAACGGCCCTATTAAATGGAATAACGAATAAAGAATAACGAATAACAAATAACGAATAAAGAATAACGAATAACACAATAACAGCCATTTTACATGCAATAACTCGGAATAACAGCCATATTAAATGGAATAACATGGAATAACAGCCATTTTATATGGAATAACACTGAATAACGGCCATATTAAATGGAATAGCATGGAATAACAGCCATTTTATAAGGGATAACACGGAATAACAGCCATTTTATATGGAATAACACGGAATAACGGCCATATTAAATGGAATAACATGGAATAACAGCCAATTTATATGGAATAACACGGAATAACAGCCATATTAAATGGAATAACATGGAATAACAGACATTTTATAAGGAATAACATGGAATAACAGCCATTTTATATGGAATAACGGCCATATTAAATAGAATAATATGGAATAACAGCCATTTTAAATGGAATAACATCGAATAACAGGCATTGTATATGGAATAACTCGGAATAACGGCCACAGTAAAGAGAATAACAGCCATTTTAAACGGAATAACATGGAATAACAGCCATTTTCTAAGGAATAACATGGAATAACAGCCATTTTAAACGGAATAACATGGAATAACGGCCATATTAAATGGAATAACGAATATCGAATAAAGAATAATGAATAAAGAATAACCAATAACGAATAAAGAATAATGAATAACGAATAATGAATAATGAATAAAGAATAACGAATAAAGAATAATGAATAACGATTAAAGAATAAAGAATAACGAATACTGAATAACGAATAGTGAATAACACAGAATAACAGCCATTTTGCATGGAATAACACAGAATAACGGCCATATTAAATGGAATAACATGAAATAACAGCCATTTTATATGGAGTAACATGGAATAACATCCATTTTAAATGGATTAACACGGAATAACAGCCATTTTATATGGAATAACACGGAATAACAGCCATAGTAAATGGAATAACATGGAATAACGGCCATTTTATATGTAATACCTCGGAATAACAGACATATTATATGGAATAACATATTATGACAGCCATTTTATATGGAATAACACGGAATAACAGATCTGGACCTGGGTTTTAGTATCATTCGTATGTATCACCCTAAGCATTATTTAGGAATTGCTAGGCTTAGCTACGCATTGTCTATGCCTTGGATAGCTCTTAGCTATGCCTTGGTTATGCAGGCTAGGCATTGGCTGCCCTTGGGTAGGCCTTAGCTTCCGCTTATGTTGGTCTTGCCTAGGCCATAGATTGGCCTTGCGTATGCATTAGCTAGGCTTTGGGTAAGTTCTCAATGCCTATCCTAGGCATTGCATAGGGTCGGCTAGACCTTGGCTACGCCTTGGTTTGTTCTTAGCTAGGCATTAGCTGGACCTTTAACATGTTCTCTAGGCATTACATAGGTACTAGCTACGTTTGACTACGCCTTAGGTAGACCTTGGGTATGCTTCTCTAGGCCAGGTGTATGACTTGAGTAGGATTGGCTATGCATTAGCTATGCCTTAGATAGGACTTAGCTAGGCATTGGCTATGCAGAGTAGGCCTTAGCTAGACCTTAAGTAGGCGTTTGCTGCGGCTTGTGTAGGTCTTGAATAGGCCATAGATTGGCCCTACCTAGGTATTAGCTAGACCTTAGGTAGTTTCTCAATGTCCTCTATAGGCCATGGGTAGGCTTGGCAAGACCTTAGCTATGCCTTGATTAGGCCTTAGCTATGTCGGAACCAGGCGTTGGCATGTTTTGTATGCCTTACATAGGTCATAACTATGCCCGACTATGCCTTAGCTAGGCCTTGATCGGCCTTAGCTGCAACGTGTGTAGGTATTGGCAAGGCATTGGGTAACCTTGGCTAGACCTTATCTAGTCCTTTGGTTAAGCCCTAGATAGGCATTAGCTTGGCATTGGACAGGTTCTGTAGTCCTTACGTAGGCTTCTAGTAGGCATTACCTAGGCATTAGATAGGGCTTGGGTATGTTCTCTAGCGATTTCCAACGTCATGGGTAGGACTTAGATCGACATTACTTAGGCATTGGTAGGTTTTCTAGGTTTTCAAATACACTGCAATAACAATAAAATATCACAGCAGAAGTAATATTAATTATGTACGCATACCGATTATATGAAAGTATGCATACAGTGTGGCCCGTTTCGGCGGGTCTGCGCGGATAGCTCTCGCCATCCCAAATCTGTCTTGTCGTACTAACACGAGAAGAAAAATAATAAGAAAAATAATATATAACTAGAGAACATTTACTGAAGCAAATGTAAATCTGCGATGTATGGCCATGAAGAAATAGTATAAGGCCTCTTCTAATAAAGAGTTGAAATATGGTGTTTCTTCTAACATGATAATTGAAGTTGCTTGGTGAAAGGCAGGTAACTTATGCCAATTTGCAAAATTTTTTTTTTACTCATTTTGACCCCCAAAAAGTTCGCCTGGCCGTCATTTTTCAAAATAATGAATTTTCGAAAAAAATTTAAAAATTGGTTTTTTAATTTTCATCCTAAGTTCGTTTCTTCAAAAAACGAAAACTGGTATTTTTGCCCAAAATTTTTCCATGGCAGCCATTTTGAAAAAAATATTTTCTTCAAAAATAATCATCAGTGGCAACATCCTACCCAAGTATGGGAGTGATCCGATCAAAACTCTAGGTCTAGTAGCACTTCAACCATTCATTTGAAATCCCCATACATTTCCTATGGGAGATTTTTTCATGCATTATTGGGTTAAAGGTCTGGCGGGCATTTTGAAAAAAAACCCAACTCTGGCTGTAGTACCACTTCAAAGATCAATTTTGAAAATCCCCATACATTTCCTATGGAACCTTTTGCCCACTCAAGGGCAGATAACTCAAAAGCTAGTGGGCGGAGCCAAAATAAAAGTAATAGCCATCGATTGTGGCATGGGCCCCTGAGGTTGACCAAGTTTGGAGTTGATCGGATGAAAACTCTAGGAGGAGATGCGGTCTAAACTTTTGAAGGCAGAATAAGTATAATAATAACTAGAACACATTTACTGAAGTAACTGTAAATCTGCGATGTATGGCCATGAAGAAATAGTATAAGGCCTCTTCTAATAAAGAGTTGAAATATGGCGTGTCTTCTAGCATGATCATTGAAGTTGCTTGACGAAAGGCAGGTAACTTATGCCAAACGTGAAAACTGTGAAACATTTGCCCATGAATGACCTTGACCCGAAGGGAGATATTTAAATTTTCATCAGAAATTATTTAGATCTCTCAAGGCTCTAGAATCTGGCCAGGTTTGAAGAGAATCTGAAGAAAACTATAGGAGATAACACTGTTCCAATATTGCTCCCATAGGTTTACTATGGGGATATGTGGCAGCAAAAAGCTAATTTTCTCGAAAACCCTTTGTCAAATCAACCTGAAATTTGAGACCACATCAAGGTAATATGAGCGCTAGAAGTTTCCCAAATTTCAAGTCGATCGGACCAAAACTCATTTTGGCGGCCATTTTGAAAAAAAAAATTGGAAAAAGATTTTTTTTTTCAACCACGAGTTCATTTCTGCAAAAAAAATTTTTTTGGTAATTTTGACCCCAAAAAGTTCGCCTGGCCGTCATTTTTTTAATCGTCATCCTGAGCTCATTTCTGCAAAAAACGAAAACTGGTATTTTTGCCCAAAATTTTTTCATGGCGGCCATTTTGAAAAAAATATTTTTTTCAAAAATAATCATCAGTGGCAACATCCTACCCAAGTATAGGAGTGCTCCGATCAAAACTCTAGGTGTAGTAGCACTTCAAACATTCATTTGCAATCCACATACATTTCCTATGGGAGTTTTTGCCATGCATTGTGGGGTCAAAGGTCTGGCGGCCATTTTGAAAAAAACAAATGGCCAGTTGTAACATCCTCAGCAAGTATGGTAGTGATCCGTTCAAAACTCTGGCTGTAGTACCACTTCAAAGATCAATTTTGAACATCCCCATACATTTCCTATGGGACTTTTTGCCCACTCAAGGGCAGATAACTCACAAGATAGTGGGCGGAGCCAAAATAAAAGTAATAGCCATAGATTGTGGCATGGGCCCCTGAGGTTGACCAAGTTTGGAGTTGATCGGATGAAAACTCTAGGAGGAGATGCGGTCTAAACTTTTGAAGGAAGAATAAGTTTAATAATAATAATAATAATAATAATAATAATAATAATAATAATAATAATAATAATAATAATAAGAAAGATCCTGAGTAAAAATAACAATCTGCGATTGCATCGCAGATTAATAATAAGAAAGATCCTGAGTAAAAATAACAATCTGCGATTGCATCGCAGATTAATAATAATAATAAGAAAGATCCTGAGTAAAAATAACAATCTGCGATTGCATCGCAGATTAATAATAAGAAAGATCCTGAGTAAAAATAACAATCTGCGATTGCATCGCAGATTAATAATAACTAGAACACATTTACTGAAGTAACTGTAAATCTGCGATGTATGGCCATGAAGAAATAGTATAAGGCCTCTTCTAATAAAGAGTTGGATTATGGCGTGTCTTCTAGCATGATCATTGAAGTTGCTTGACGAAAGGCAGGTAACTTATGCCAAACGTGAAAACTGTGAAAGATTTGCCCATGAATGACCTTGACCCGAAGGGAGATATTTAAATTTTCATCAGAAATTATTTAGATCTCTCAAGGCTCTAGAATCTGGCCAGGTTTGAAGAGAATCTGAAGAAAACTATAACTATAACTAATAATAATAATAATAATAATAATAAGTATAATAAGAAAGATCCTGAGTAAAAATAACAATCTGCGATTGCATCGCAGATTAATAAGTATAATAAGAAAGATCCTGAGTAAAAATAACAATCTGCGATTGCATCGCCGATTAATAAATAAGTATAATAAGAAAGATCCTGAGTAAAAATAACAATCTGCGATTGCATCGCAGATTAATAATAAGTATAATAAGAAAGATCCTGAGTAAAAATAACAATCTGCGATTGCATCGCAAATTAGTAAGTATAAAAAGAAAGATCCGGGGTAAAAATTATAATCTCCGATTTCATCGCAGATTAATAATAAAGCTGGTTTATCAGGCAGCCCCAGCAATAGCTGGGATAGCATGATGGTAATAAAGACATATTCGCTGCGGTGTGTTGTGTACCTACACCGCACACTGTGTGTTTACAACGCAGGAACCCGCAGCGATTATTGTGCTGAGACACAACTGGGCATATATACACCTGTGCAAAAGTTAAGCACCAGCAAAAACAATAGAACGTAGAAACATGATGGTACAACTAGGCTGCCATACTTTTTGTCCCCGCGTTAGCTGACATAATTCCAAGTACGAAATGCACATGCATGCATGACTTCACGCCGCTTGATGTCCATGCGTGGCGGGAAACAGCACACGTGTTCAGTTATGTAAAAGTCCAGTTTAAGGTGTAGAACATTACATACAGATTTAGGCGACAAGATTAGGAATTTTGTGTTCATGACCGTGGTTTATTTGTACAGAGAGAATTAGCTCTTGATTGTGAACCACTATGGCAAGACGAAGGTTAAGTGATCGTGTGAAATGGCAAATCATAGGCATGCATACCACTGGTATGTCATGCAGAGAGATTGGCAGACAGCTGAACATTAACCATACTGTAATCAGTCGTTTGATTGCAAAACATGGGCAAACTAACGAGGTGAAGGACAGGCCTAGATCTGGAAGACCGAAGAAGACTACTGCCCGTGATGATCGAGCACTAGTACGCCTTGTTAGGAGATCTCCATTCACCAACAGCAGAGTGCTCAGCCAGCAATGGGAAACGCGCAATAGAGTGTCAATGTCTACCGTCAAAAGGAGACTGTATGCTGCTGGCATGAAAGCTAGGAGACCTGTCAGACGTCCTCTCCTCACTGCACACCACAAAGAGGAGCGTCTGAGGTGGTGCAACGAAAGAAGACACTGGAACATGAGATCCTGGAGACGGGTACACTGGTCCGATGAAAGTCGGTTCCTGCTTCATGCCACAGATGGTCGAACTCGTGTATGGAGGTCCAGACGCACGGCGTACGACCAACGTAACATCATGGAAGAAGTTCCATTTGGTGGAGGTTCCGTTATGATATGGGGGTGCATCTCATTTGATTGTAAGCTGGATCTGTTGACTGCACATGGAACACTAAATGGACAAAGATATCAAGATTCCATACTGGATAGAGTTGTGGTCCCTCATTTTGTAAATCATGCACCTGGAACCCACCCTATATTCATGGATGACAACGCCCGACCACATCGTGCTAGAGCTGTGCATGAATACCTCCGCCAGAATGCCATCGAAACCCTACCATGGCCAGCAAGGAGCCCTGACATGAACCCTATTGAGCATATCTGGGACATTCTGGGAAACATGGTGAGAAGGAGGGATCCTCCTGTGCAGAACCTACAGGAATTAACAGATGCACTCCATCTTGAATGGCAACAATACCACAATGGCATATCAGTCGGTTGGTGACCAGCATGAGACGTCGTGTCCAGGCCGTCATCCATGCACAAGGTGGATATACCCGGTATTAATAATGACAGTCTCAAACTCGTGCACAGATGTTAAACTTCGTTTTCAGACACCATTAATGACAATCTAGCCACGTGTGTCAACTGTAGGGCAATAGTTGTCAGTTGTGTCAACGTAACCATATTCAGGCCTCGTTTTCAAGTTCAAACAAAAACATACAGTGTTTCCCCACCATCATAATCAGCATTCCTCTAGTTGCATTATTACCTCTTGCACTAAGATGGATGGGTACATAAATGTTTATGCTATTGCTTTCTTCATAGCACATGAATATACCCTCGCATGTGCGTAAAAATAGGGTGGTGCTTAACTTTTGCACAGGTGTATATAATAAGAAGAAAAAGATTTCAAAAATAAAAATATAATAGTTCAATTTTCCGCACACATAGTCACACATTCTGCTGCATCCACAACAATAATGTCTGCTGAAAAGTTGCCCCAGCGAGTTTAAGTTCCACGACTCGTACTTGATGGTCATGGCGGGTGGTCGCCTGGTGCTGATATTACATTATCCATGTTAGTAATGTTCTCAATGCTCAGGTTTGATGAAGCTGCGGACAAGTTGGTGGATGCACTAGTGGCGGTGGCGACGATGATGGGTGGAGTCCTGCTGGTGGCTAGTTCAGAAGTTGCTGTCATCACTGTGGTGGTGGCTGTGGTGGTGGTGGTGCTTTCTTGGGGTCTGCTGGATGATATGAAGATGCTGCGTGATGGTGTCGCTCCAGCGATTGCGGATAGTTTCCTAATTTTTACAGCCTGATTAAGTCTACTTGCAGAGGTTCTAGGTATCGCTCGGATCTCGGGGTGGTGGGCAAGGCGACGTTTCCCCGAGTATGGTCTGTCTGGCATGGTAACTTTTCTGATGGCAGGATCTATTGGGATGATGGTGCTGCGCGTGGATGTCAGAGTGCTGGCATGCGGTGTGGAAGTGGTGATGGTGACTTCTGTGAGACTTATCTCCTCGTTGATAACTAAACTGAGAGGAGATATTGAACTGTCTGAAATGTCCTGTAACACTGAATCATTAATTTCACAGGAGTGGTTATCACTACCGAAATTCGCTGTCCGATCATGGATGTGGATGTTGTTGCAGTGATGAGTGTTGCCGGTGTGGTTACTGTGGGAGCTACCCGTGCGGGTATTGAAGTTGATGTCAAGGCCAATGCTGCAGGTGCTGCCGGTGTTGCTTTTATGGGTGCTGCCGGTGTTGTGGTGCTGGTTGCTGGAGTGCTGGAGTTGGCTGGCTGTGTTGTGGATGTGCATGCTGAAGTTACTTGTGGAAAGTCAGGTTGTCATCTTTTTGTGCATTTAGTTTTAGCCATCTTCCCGGTCGGAATTACTACAATTGGAAGTCTATTTTCAAAGCATAGTGCGAGGATATTTATATCCTCGTTTTGCTCACCAGGCTTTAATGTTACAACCAGCACATGATGCTTGAAAGATAACGTGTGTGTTACACCATACCGCGTGGCAGAATATAAGTACTTGCAGTCCACACAGTATGCTCTCTGAAGCGATGATCACAATTGATGTGAAGTTTCAAGTCCGAATTTCTGGAAAATGCACACTTGCATGGCTGTCCATCGTATGAAGTTGAAGTACACGGATATTTTTTGCCGAGATGTTTACAGGAGCTGATTCTTCTGAGCTGTCAGACAAGGCGAGGTCTTCCACAAGCGACATACTATTCCCACATGATGGTTATATGCAGAACTGAGCATACCTAACTAAACTTTCCCTAACTTTCCTAACTCTTCATAATACTTTCCTGGCCAATTATAACATGAAATAATAATAAGAAAACAGCAGAATTTGGTTTGCGGCATGAAAATGGCCTAATGCCCGATCTTCCCTAGTGTCGAGTCTGAAAGGAAAATGAAGTTTCAGTGCGCACATTCCTCCTTTTATACTTTTTGGTGACGTCACAGGAGGGCGGAGGACCACGCCCGAAAGTTCCAGAGTGGGCCGGTCACTCTATGTATGGAATTATTTAACTTTCATTCTCCTATATATATATATATATATATATATATATATATATATATATATATATATATATATATATATATATATATATATATATATATATATATCATTCCCACTCGGCGGAGAATCAGGTCTCTGGTCAACGTTAAAATCTGGAACTATTTATTCCTGTGGACGCTCACCTTTTAATTAGCATGATGCGGTTTTTCAAGTTGGATGCTTATAAACTCGCTTGATCAAATTTCAGGCTGGAACACCCGATGGGGTATAGGAGAGCGTGATGACGTCAGCGGCCATGGCCTCGACTCACCACCTCTTGCCTCCTCCATCACGTTTGTGGTAGTGTCGTGAAGCGCGGTTCTTTTGTTTATAGACTTTGATTCAATTTACCAGAAAATAGAAGTGATGATCACGTGATTCTTGTTTTGAAAGCACGTGGTTGATCGGAAACTTAGACAATTTGTATATGGGGGAGATTTGATGCCGTTGACTGCATGTATTTAATGCGAAAAATAGAAATATATGTTTTCCTTTTTCTGTTCATTAGAACAGCGTCCCTTTATATGCGCCTGATCTTGTAGATGCGCCACATCTTGTGTGTAGTACGTTTATTCCAGCCTGTGTTGATTGGTGGCTGGAATATGTAGGTAAGAGAATATTTGAAATTCTCCACGGTGTTATACTGTCTAAGTTTTGATCCCGCTTCATCAGCCCGCGTGCTAATGATTTGTATATGCGGTAGAACAGTCATGTTCTTAATCAAAATTTGGAGAGTATAGCTGACGGTAATTTATTGTCTGGTTTAAATAGCCCCATGTCTTGCTGATGGCAAGTCTACTGATCCTGTCAAGCTTGACTGCATTTACTGGGGGGGGGGGGGGGCGGGGGGGGGGGGGTGGAGGACTGCCAAGCATCCTCCTCTATGGGTAGGACTCGTCTCACCTCACCTAGACCAAACTTAATTATTACGGTACAGCTCGAAATGTGCGTGCCACAGTTTACAGTTTTACAATACCGTCGTATGGACACTGTGATACAGTCATCCTGAGTGTCTGTGTCTGTGTCTGTGTCTCTGTCATGTTGATAAATTTGATTGGTACGCATGGCTGCTTATCTGTGGATGAGATCTTATCTTGCGCTGTCGTGAAGTGTGAAAGTTTTTCTTGCAGTTAGGACAGGGTACTGCGATGCTTGTGGTGTTTCTTGCAGTTAGGGCGGGGTACTGCGATGCGTGTGGTGTCAACTTTATCGGACATGATGTATTTCACTCTGTAATGGATGAGTCCTAAGATGGGACAGAGTTACTTTAGAGCATGGATGATCTGTGGAAAAGGGCCTTGCGGGCGCGATGTAATTCTATGGGATGTATAGCTGATGGTGACTCTTGGTAGATAACTTGCTGGATCTTCCGACCATGCTGAAATGTGGATTCAAACTTCCACGCTGCATGTTGCATGTAATAATTAACTTTTAGACCACAGTTTGGTGGGACTTTGCTCAGTGCGCTGCAAGAGCTATGCGATGTATCCCACACCATGTACACAGTTATTGTGCTTGCATAATTAATCATAACATTAGCCCTCTATGTTAATGGGCACCCTTCAACTTTCACACCACCGTCGCCGAGCGGAAACTTTACAACAAACTGTTTAAATCATGTATCAGTTAAATGACTATCTAATGGACATCTTATTATCTGTTCTTCTTCACTATCCTGAGAGTGGCCATATCAATGGTCTGTCTGCAGAAACCTGTATGCGGGAACCTGTTTGCGGAAACCTGCTTGCGGAAATCTTCCCTGCATTAAAGATCATGTCATCTCGCGCTATGTTTATATTAGCGCGTCAATTTCAGTGACTTGTGAACTTTCACCATACCAATGGCCAATAGGTACTCAGGTAGCTATACTATTGTATACTTCATTGATTCCGTATATGGTACTGATGCCTAATAGGGACCTTACCAGTCCTTATGACAGCAATTTTATATTTTCTGTTTTATGTGAATATTATCCTTATTTTACTGTGGGTGCTCTCAACTAACAACTATGTTTTGCTGATTTATAAAAACTCGAGAACGCAGTACACTAGTTAATACTATACAGGAACATATATATTCGCATCATTTTTCCCCTAGCATCAATTTTACACTGAGGTCGCTGATCATGCTCTAATTCCTTGAGCCTGACATGTTAGCGACTAAACCTGGCTATTTTAGCTCAGTAGGATAGGTTTAAAGTAGTTAGGGACAATTTCTCCATAAGAGTCGCATAGTGCACGCCTCTTTTCTGGATGTAGTGGATATGTAACACCATGCACCGGCTAGGTTGTGTAAAATTGGCCAATTACCTTAGGGCCTCTTAAATATATCGAGTTATTGTCTCTTTCCACGATCCATAAGCCGCAAGGCTTAATAATTGTTTGGATTCCCTATCGACACATTAGCAGAATCTGACTCTGGGAAACTATCGGAGGTTTTCAAGCGGTGATAACTAAAGTGCCGATTAACATATATCTCCTCCTGTATCTTTGGATACTAGTTAGTTAGATACCCCCACCAATGTAGGAAGCACTGCGAAAAGAAATAATATTATGTAATACCAACCTGCAGTACATCTCTGGGTATTCTGAAACTTAACCCTAATGACAGGTAAACCTTACCTCCATAGCACACGGTGACGGATGAGATGCAGATCTCCATCCAATTCATTGTAGTGTCTGGGTGAGGTTTTGGAACCCACCATGCCCTTACGGGAAGGACACTAGCGGTGGATATCCGTCTCTTTATCCGCACCATAAATAACCTAGCGCTTTCTAAAAACTTGCTTCTGTGACCTGTAAATATGTCTGGTAATGTTATATGTGGTTGCGTGACAGTAGTGACCGGATTGTTATTTGATTCAGGAGCTACTGTTCCATAACATGTATGCACACTATCTTTCGGAGGTAGATGCTATGTAGGGCGATCTATGGGAAGCTGAGCATCTTCGCCTGTTAGATAAATGTATCTAAAGTTATGTAGGTATCCCTGCCACTTGCTGCCAAAGCTTGTATTCGTTTATAATAACTAAATGGTAGGTTATAATGTAGCAGAAGGCCCGCATAAATAAACCAGCAACTATCAATGCAGTAACTTTGGACCTACAAAGGACGGTGACTTGTGAATTCTTCGGAAATCATCCATTCCGTCTTCACGTAAACCAGTGTGCATCCCATTCTTCTTCTTCTTTTCGTTCGCTGATCATACCGCCAGTCCTGTAAGTGACTATCGACATGATCATAAGCATTAAGTGCGTGGATCCATGGTTTATTAGAGTGCGCCGTGCGGCCTGGAACCTCCGTCTTCAGCACTCAAGGTTTCTGTCCGGGTTACCTCACCCATACCTTCTTTAGTCGCCTCTTACGACACGCAGAGGATACGGAAGGTGTATTCTAAGCCCTACCTACAGGGCAAGTGTATCCCATTAATTATGGCTTCGCTAGGATTTTCAGCACTTAGCATTTTCTGTTTGAACAAAAGAGTGGCCATTTTTGCCAACTCTTTTCCTCCGCTTCGGTGTTGAAGGAATTTTCCTGTGATGGAGGCCCGCGTGGGGCACTTTCCTCTCACAACAACAACATTTTTGTGTGTGGGTGTGTTAGGGGTGTAATTAGTTTATATTAAACTACCAAGTGACCTCGACGCGATGCTCCCTTGCGGGGATATCTCTGCGGATTTACGGATCTGTGTGGTACCTTTGGCGAGACCATGTACAAAGCACACCAGATGGCTCTATGTTCTGTATTATTTGCTCATTACTGTCAAATGAGTGATATTGATTGCATAGTATATATTAATTTGTGACCATTTAATTATTATCCTCTTGTCTGTGCTCCTAAATTAGGATGGACCGTCATACCAGTGACACTAACAGTTGGGATGAGACCGTGTGGTTTAATCTCAGCGTCAATGGTCGCACAGCCCCACTGGAACGTAAATGTTCCAGCGGCTCTAGAGGCTGGTCTTTGTACTTTTCGGAGAGACGCGATACGGGATCTGCAACCCCGAGAACCGCAGCTAACCAGCCCTCCCGTGTATCATGTATATGCAGTGCAATGGAGTGGAGCGACATGGCGGACCAGTGCATACCCCTGTGAGCTACAAGTGGCACCCAATGTGAGAAGCGAACCCACACCAATTCTCAACACACACGAATTTCAGTCTCCTTCATCAG
Organism: Chaetoderma sp. LZ-2023a; assembly: GCA_034401795.1. Classification (NCBI taxonomy): domain Eukaryota; kingdom Metazoa; phylum Mollusca; class Caudofoveata; order Chaetodermatida; family Chaetodermatidae; genus Chaetoderma; species Chaetoderma sp. LZ-2023a. The sequence continues at coordinate 124,794,251 of CM067369.1, forward strand.
ACAGTCAGCTCTCACTTGACATGGAAGTAGCATCATATGATGGACGAACTGCCCGCATACTCACCGACAATGTAACTAATTTCCCCCGGTGCGGAACGACCAGCACCGCCTTTACATGAGTTTTCACTGATTAGTGAGGGGACATTCCGCGATGCCACGCAGACGGGATCTCAATTTATAACCTTATCAGATATCCGTGATAGGCACTCAACATCTACGCTGGATCACGGATGATCATGACACAGACACCTACGGGGGCAAACACATCCTTCGCGACCATTCTGTTCACCAACGTCATCAATGGGTGACCAGTGGCTGTATGCTCATGTACCGTATCCTGTATCTCCGCCGATTCGTGCATCATCACCATATTATCCACCGGTGCCACATTACGAGCCGGAGGATGTGGCAACACATTTTCAGCAATACATAAGGAAACCAACACATCACACACGTCATCCCCGTCAGTCTCCTGCACTGCCACCGTATGAGGCACATCCATCACAACTACCAGCAGAACGTCCGCATCATCTACATAACACGCATATTGGTCTATACACCAATAACTGTCTATGGACCTGCATCAGGGCGGTATTCAGCGGAACCTACACATTATGTATGGCACCAATGATAGGAATCACCTTCACGAACACGGCGTCATCATCATCATCATCAGGGATATCTATGGGATACACCACCAACCCCACCACCAACAACACTCATGTACATTATCCCGCATGTCCGCCGCTTCGTGCATCGTCACCATATTATCCACCGGTGCCACGTTATGAGCCAGAGGATGTGGCAACACATTTTCAGCAATACATCAGAAGACCAACACATCACGCACATCATCCCCATCAGTCACCTGCACCGCCACCATACGAGAAACATCCATCACAACTACCAGCAGAACATCCGCATCGTCTACATAACACGCCTCCACCAGTCTATAGACCAATAACTGTCTATGGACCCACATCAGGGTGGTATTCTGCGGAATCTACACATCATCACGGCACCAACGACGGAAATCACCTTCACAAACACGGCGTCATCATCATCATCAGGGACAGCCATGGGATACACCACCAACACCACCACCACCAACAACACGCAGACCAGTATCCGCATTTTCATCAGTCTCCCAAGCACCACCACCTGGATTCGCGCCAATCACTTCGCCGCGTGGATATGGCCGGATCATTCTTTCCCCCCATCCCCCGAATTTAGTGGGGAGAATGATTGGGCCAATTACATAGTTCAATTTGAAATAATAAGTCGTACAAACCGGTGGAGAAATCGTCAAATGGGAGAGTATATGGCCACAAAGCTGTCCAGGAAAGCATTACAAGTCCTGCCAGACTTAGGCACATATTATACACCAACATACATGGAGGTGGAGAGCTCGTTGTCAGAGAGATTCGGTGACACGGCCCTCGGAGAAACAAGTCGGCTGCAACTAAAGAACTTGCGCAGACATTCGGGAAAAACACTACCAGCATTGGCTAGTTGTATTCGACGACTAGTTACCCACGCATATCACAGCACGAATCTAGAGGGTGTCCCCCATTTACATCTTGACACTTTCATCAACGCATTGAACGGTGAGCTCGCTCTAAAACGAAAACTATTCCTTACGGAGCATGGTAGTCTTCAGAAATTGACAGTAACCGCAGTTCGCATTGAGAATTTCTTAGAATGGGAAAAGAATAATCGCTGTAAACTGCACCCCATAAACGAAGAAAACAATGTCAATCTCGTCACCACCACCGACAACAGCACTGCATCAGAACAGACATCAGCATCAGACCCGCAAACACAACCAGATCAACCAACCGGTCAGAATCACGCATCTAGAGGAAGGGGGCGTGGTCAATCCCATCACGGGGGCCACAATAATGCCCCAGGATGTGGGAACCAGCACAACAACAGCAATAGGCAAAACATGCATGAAGAGATCACCAAACAAATCACAGCACTTACCAAGTTAGTCACCACCCTCAGCGCAAAAGTAGCCATGCAATCTACAACACGACCAGCAACCACAATAATTTCTGCACCGCCACCAAACACATGTTTTGGATGTGGTCAGCTGGAAGGAGTGATGTCCTAATCGCCCTCCATCAACAACCCCGACCGCTGACCGATGAACCCCACAGCCTGAGACACCGTCAAACTAACAAGGGCACTGATTACAGAGTCACCTTGGTGCCCATTCTCACAATGCGGCTCAACTGCGGCCTCTGAACGACAACGTCAGGTGGCCTGAACTACTATTCATTCTCCTACCACATCATACATACACATGCACCTGGCTTCTTATATGTCGATGCCAATGATGCACACTGCATCCGCAGCACTGACATCTCCCCCTGCCGGAAATTGTGGCCCCGCAATTTCTGCATCTAACAAACCTTCTTTTCTATGTAAAACGGCAGTGGTAGGTTGTAGTACCTCCGCTGAAACAACGTTTATACAAGCACCACGACCCACCGCCGAGGCACTTAACACCCGGTGTCCCTTAGTTGTTTGCAATTCACAAGTCCTTACAGCATCATCTACTACATCCAACAGCAGCAGCAGCAGCAGCAGCAGTGATTCGGATGGAAGTACACATTCAGCATCATGGACCCACAAGAAGGAGCGTCATACAAAGGACGGACAAATTCCATACCATCATTGCTTCTTATGTGCATCAACTAAACATCCCATAATGCATTGTCAAAAGTGGCTCACACAGGTAGCCCTCATCCGTGATCATGAGAATTCTATCCGCATTGCTGTTTACACCAACTCAAAATACACAGAAACGACCACAACACCACCACCATTGCTACCCCTATCTCCGTCATCGCCTAAGCAAGCACAGCAGCAGCGATGATAGGTTGGCCCTTTCCACACTCAGCCACCAACAGCCTTCACGGAAGCCACCCAGAACAAGCCAACTATATACAGGATGATACCACACCAAAAACCTTTCCGCAGATGGTATCATTGGAAACTCTTATGCAGGCCCATCGCAAGGTGATATATAAGTGTGCCTGTCTGTTGAGTGGTGTTTCTGTAGCTCGCGGGGTAGTGTCGCGCTGTTCCCGGGTCTGCTGTTGACTCGCCGCATTGCATGTGCACAACGCGTGATGACGCAGATTAGCTCCTGGTCTCAGGATTACGGATCCCATGCAACACTGCCCTACGGGTAACAAAGACTGGTTCCTAAGGCTGGTGGAACTCAATCGTTCCGGTGTGGCTGTGCGACCAACATTAAACACGACAGTATCGTCCCATGAATTAGTGTCACTGGTATGCCTGCCCATAGCAATTTTGAGATCTATGGACGAACAAGATTTGATGGTGACCTAACCTAAATAAGCCTATACAATTAGTTTACCTAAGCAGACCGTCAAGTTTGCTAGATAACAATGAGCATACGAGAATACAAGACATAGAGACAGCCTGATGAACTTTTAAATGTGGGACCACCGGCGGTACCACACAGACTCGCAGGTCCGCAGAGGTACCCCCGCAAAGGAGGCCCCCACAAACGAGATCACTAATTAACTTAATATAAGTTATTATACCTCTAAGCTGAAAAGGAAAAAGGAAACTATCTTTTATCGTGGTGAGAGGCTAGGTGCCTCGCGCAGCCATTACCTCTGATGCTGCATTTCTGGGTGAGAAGTAGTAGCCTCGTGCAGGCTGCCATCACTGGATCCTTGCGAGAGGCAAGTTGCAGGAAATTGCTGCCACCGCTTAAAGTGGGGTAAGAGTATTGGCCAGAAAGGGCCACTCTTATATTCAACCAAAGTGTTGTAAAGAAAAGACCATCCTATTGAAACTAAAACTAAAATGTTGCGTGCTGTTTTACGTGAAGACGGGACGAGCGATTCCCGAGGGATTCCCATGTCACCGTCTTATGTAGGTCCAAGATACTGTATTAGTTGGTGCCACTTGTATTTCTGCGGGTCTTCTTCTTTGCCTACTTACCAATTAAGTTAGACAAGAACTATTTTAGGCCGCAACTGGCGGGGTTCCTACCTATCTTTGAACATGGCTGTCTGAGGGTGCAGATGCCCCGCCTCCCGTGAGAAGCCTTGGAAAGCATCTACCTCCAAGGACAGCGCACATACATGTTACTAGGTAAGACATCCGATCTTGGTGAAAATCTGGATTCCCGACTTCGCAACCACATAAAACGTCACAGGACAATGGCTACTTTTCACATAAGCAAATTTAAGCAACTGAGCCATCGTTACGGTGGGGGTTGGAGAGACGAATATCCACCGTGAATGCCCTTCCCGAGAGGGCGTGGCAGATCCCAACATCTTACCCAGACATTCTTACAGAATTCGGTGGAGATGTGCATCTCGCCCGTCACCAAGTCTTACGGAGCTAAACTTTTGACCTGATGTTAGGTTTATACACAAGTTGCCCACTATGCACTGCGGTGAAGGAAAGGTCTCCTAAGAGATGTAAAAGATCATTAATTATAATATTACAATTTTACACAACCCTGCCAGAGTGTGGGGCTAGATTACCGCAACAACTGGAAAAGAGGCGTACACTATATGTCTCCTAACGAAGAAATTGTCTCTAATCATATTAAACCTATCCTATCGAGCTGGATAGTCAGGTTAGTCGGTAGCATGCCGGGCTAAACAAAGCGACCTTAGTGAAACGTGTTGGTGGCGGGAGAAAACGATGCATATATAATGTTGCTGTATAGTATTTCCTAAATGCACTGCGGTCCTAGGTTTTCTGTAAATAAATAAAACATATCGACGGATGGCTACTAACCATATACTAAACTAACCAAATACAAGTAATAACAATGTGAATCGATCAGGATAATAATAATGGTACAGGTAGATAGACCTATTACGTGCGGTTAGTGAAAACACCTTATAGTAAATAAAAATAACTATGAACAGATAAAGAAACAAGTACACATAATGATGCAAGGCATCAATGGTAAATAGCGTGCCTGGAGGTTATTATAATTCTGAGAATACACTCAACTGTTTCATGAAAAAATGAAGTTATATAAAGGCATACAATAAACACAAAAGAAGGAATACTTCTTGCAAAAAGATATGGGCAGTATTAGCTATGGGCTAGGAAAAGCAGCTTATATTTTTGGTCAGTCCAACAATTTTTCCATCCATCCTTTTTCTCCATGCCAAACTCCTTAACAGAGAGAGGAACAGACAAAATTAAGAGCAGCCAGTGATGAGAAAATTGCACTACTGCATCAACAGAGTGTACCAGATCAAATTTGGGTCATTAGGTATCAACAACTTGTAAAGATAAAGAAATCAACAGAGCTGGCAACCCAGTCAGTAGAAAATCAGTGCAAGCAGCAGTACAGACCCTGACACCCATTTCAAACATATTAAAGAAAACCTGTAAAGAATATTTTAAACCTAAATCTTGATACCTTCTTAAACAGACGTGAAGAGCTTATTACCCGGAAACATATTGGTGAAATATACACTGCAATGCTAGTGAAATGCACAAAGCAAGTATATTTTTGATGCAATACAGGACCCCGATCTGAACAAACAGATAACCTTTTCAACAAAGTTAAGTGGCCAGGAAAAACCAATACCGTGAACCTAGTTTTCTCCAACGAAAATGATATAGTAGAAAACATTCTGACTGAAGACCCAGTGGGAAGCAGCCACGACATCGTGATCTGTTTCATTTAGCTATCATATCTATGTCAACTATTAAAACAATATCTTTACAAAAAGGCAAAAATCGGCCTCAACCGTTGTAATAATGACGATCTTGTTGACCAAATGTACACATGTTAGGGTATTAGCCTGATAAGTCAGGTTCTACCAGTACACGCGGCTAATAATATGGGCTATATAGAAATATTTTCACATTACTATAATAAATATTTGGTGGTAGAATTCTTACAATATTTCTTACAGCACGGGAACATAGTGAACTCCACATACCCGTATGTTCGAAAACTGGCTACAAGGCATGTAGAGCTATTCTGGTACTGAATATAGCACATTATTGAAATTTGACAATGGTGTGACACTACTAAATTGCATATGACGAAATTACTGTATAGCAAACATGTTTTAAACCTTTGATACTTTATTAGCGTATTCATATACGTATCTAGCCATATGGGTGAACTTCTGGGGTCGAACCTATTGCAAACAGTGTGGTACAGAAGATCGTTTATCTGACAGAATTTGCGCCAATTTTCGGTATTGAATTGTGTACTATGAAATTACGTTCCTGTAGAATTTTTTTAAATTCGGAATACAACTAGCATATTTCCTATAAGTATTTGTGGGTGAAATTCTGGGGGTGAACGTATTGCAATGAAAACCATGAATTATCCTAAGTTTGAGCTTATTTACATTACAAAATTGTTAAATCTCACTACGTCGTAAGCTTATTCCTATACCTATCTAAACATATGGGTGATATTCTGGGCCGAACCCATTATGAGCGATATGTCAGGACATATCGACACCTATCTGAATGTGGTGAATGTGAACCAACCATATTACAATGGGGCCATATGGCGAATATGTAACAACATATTACCAAATTAATGATGGTAGAATCGTGCAAAAGCACACCTATATGTAAAAAAAATTGATTACAAACTGAGATTCTAATACTGAATATAGTAAATTGTTGGCATTTGACAATTGTCCGTGACTACTAAATTGAATATTACGAAATTACTACGTGGTAGAAGAAATCTCAAGATTCATTAGCGCATTCATATCCCTAACTAACCATATGGGTGAAATTATGTAGCCACACATATTTCAGACGGTAGGGTATTGAAAACCACAGATCTGCCAACATTGGAACAAATGTATGCGATGAAATTGCATACTACGAAAATAGTTCACGTTAGAATTCTTTTAAATTCCCAATGTAACTAGCATATTCAAACTCCTATACGACTATGTGAGGGAAGTTCTGGAACCGAACATATTACGGAAAGTAGGGCACCGAAAACCACGAATACACCATCATTTAACCTAAATTTTGCGTATTAAAATTACCTTCATCTAGAATTTGTTAGATTCGGAATATAACTAGCTTATTAAAGCTCAAGTCTATGTGGGGTAAATTATGGGGCTGAACATACTACAGACAATAGGGCACTGAAAGCTGTGGTGGGTTATTAATACAATGACCCTTTCCAGTTTAGCCCATCTCTAGCTAAACTCCACCCATACCACTCTCGAGTTGGGATCGATGGATTTCTGAACAACTAGACGATAAATTTCAAGAAAACTATACAGGTAAGCCGTGGAATATTTTGACACTAAATTGACTGGCTCCTGTTGCTGCCTATTATTTTCAAAATATTCAACAGCATTTTTATTAAATAACAAAAACATACAATTCGTACAACGTGTCAGATTATTAAGCATTTAAGATGAACTAAATCGAGTCAGTCATGACGTCATTATTACTTAATTAATTACGACGTCATATGACGTAATGTGATGGATAGACAACCTGAAAAGGCCCATTAGCAAGTGGTATTAATTAATCAGAGGATGAGTGTATTGTATTCGGATTTATGTGCGTTCGGGATGGCAAGGGTCTACAATCTATGATTGGCCTTGTTAAAATGTGACCTATAAATACGGGTGCTCTCCTAATACAAGTGGTACATATTGTGTGAACCACGCATTAACAAGTGGTATTAGCCCTGTAATTCTCAATTTGGTCATGCCAATTTCAATAGAGTTATCCATTTCTAGGTATGCCACGCCTATTTCTAGCTAAGCTCCACCCCTTTTTGCGTGTTGGAATCGATGTCTATATATACGCTGAATAATGAATTCCCAGACTTCCAATTTCAAGGTAACTATACAGGTAAGCTGATGACTATTTTGAAACTAATTTGACTGGGTGCAACGAAAACCCTGAATCGGCCTAAATTTGAGCCGAAATTATTTCATGGTAGATAGTTTTAAATCTCACTACTCCGTAAGCGTATGCCTATACCTATCTAAACATATGGGTGACATTCTGGGGCCGAACCCATTATGAGCGATATTCCATGACATACCGACACTTATCTGAATGTGGTGAATGTGAACCAACCATTTTATAATGGGGCCATACGGCGAATATGTAACTACCTACGACGAGATTACTTGATGGTAGAATTGTGCAAAAGCACTAGCTCATATTGAGTTATATACATCCACATATAAAAAAATTATTACAAATCGAGAACAGACATTCTGATACCGAATATAGTAAATTGTTGGCATTTGACAACTGTCCGTCGCTACTAAATTGAATATTCCGAAATTACTACGTGGTAGAAAACTCAAGATTCATTAGCGTGTTCATATCGCTATCTAACCATATCTGTGAAATTATGTGGCCAAACCTATTGCAGACAGGTAATAGTAGGGCATTGAAAACCCGCAGATCTGCCAAAATTGAAACGAATTTACGGGATGAAAGCGTATACTACGAAATTACTTCACTGTCGAATTTTTCTAAATTCCCAATATAACTATCGTATTCAAATCCCTCTACGTCTATGTGAGCGAAGTTCTGGAGCCGACCATATTACATACAGACAGTAGGGCACCGAAAAGCACCAAAACCCTAACATTTAAGCCAATTTTTGCCTAATAAAATTATTTCATCTAGAATTTGTTAGATTCGGAATATACCTAGTATATTAAGGCTCAAGTCTATGTAGGTGAAATTATGGGGCTAAACACACTACAGGCAATAGGGCACTGAACCTGTGAATCACTGGAGATTTAGCAAATTTTCGGTATGAAATTGTGCACTACGAAATTACCTCATGGGAAAATTTTTTTACCCTCAATCCATTAATTCACTAGCGTATTAATATACCTATCTAACCATATGGTTGAAATTCTGAGGCCGAATTTCCTGTAGACCTTCTTAACTTAGCACATGCATAGGCCTACACTTTCGGTTGATTTCTGTATTCAACAATCTGCTACAATATTATTGACAGCAGTTTTGACTGGAAATTTGGAACATTGGTAGTCTATCAATACTGCTACATAATTGCATTGGCCCTACATGGATTTATTCCCACGGACGGATTAAAGACAAAAGGATACTACTGATAATCACACATCCATTATTCATTCGTATCCCGCGAGTTCTCTTTCGATACGAGATCGAGAAATGTATCTCGTATGTAGGGGCCTATTGAGTAGCCATTGACGTAGCGATTTCACGATCCAGTGTGGCTTTTACAGTCTTCTACGGAGCGAGACTGGGTACCGGTCTGTCTGGTATCCGAAGTTGAGTCTGTGTAACAGTCTAGTTGTTGTGATAACGTAAGAAGATGACCAGTTATTACATTAGAGGTGTAATTTCGAAGAAGTCAAGCATTTAATTTTAGATGGATCCATTATTGTTAGCGAACTCTGTCTACTTTTTCGCCCTCTACAATATTATTATGCATGTTTTTCTTTTGAAATTTACCACACACATAGTACGCCTCAAGACTGTCTGCAACAAGTCTGTAATGTTAACCCTATGTCGAATGCACCAAATGTGAATCATACTATACACAATACGGGAAAGGTTAAACAGACATGGTACATCATCGTCGTCCTCATCATTTATTAACCCTGTATTACCTAAATTGAGTCAAGAATATGAAAAAAAATATTTTGTTATTGAGTCCCTATTTGCAGGCCAATAGACGACTGTTTTGAAGAGTTACTATTGGAATGACTAGCTCAATTATCGAGCCAGTCATTTCAGTGGTGAATTTTCAAAAACGATCCCTTGACCTGCAAATTAACATCCACAAGAGCACTGTAGAGGCCGGTTTGGCGGCCTCCTCATGAAAGGGTTAAAATACATTAAGAGAAGATGATAGGCTTACATGGGCAGTCGTTGTCGTTGCAATACTTAATACAGGTCTATGATAGCAACAATTAGGTGGGTAGGGTGGGGTGGGCTACCAGTCAAAATATTAGAAAGATATTCGTGTAGTTGTCTTTATCTGAGATGTTGAAATTTCGGTGTTAAACACTCTAAAGGATTTTGTTAGAAAAACACACAATTCTGCCCAAGTAAGTCACATCTTGGTGGCGGTTGCTTGAAATGACTTCCATAGGCCCAACGTTAGTCAATCGGTCACTGAATCCGGATGGTATATTAATACATTAATACCGCGCTCGTGTTGATATCGATGGATCTCTGAGCTTCTTGACTATCAATTTCCAGAAAACTATACAGGTAAGGTGTTGACTATTTTGAAACCAATTTGACTGGTTGCTGTTGCTGCTTGTGGCAGTAACATCGCCCAGTCAAATTAGTTTCAAAATATTCACCAGCATGTTTTGCAAATAGCAAAGACATACAATTCGTACAACGTGTCGGACTATTAAGCATTTAAGACGGACTAAATTGAGTCAGTCATGACGTCATGATTATGACGTCATCCTATACATCACGTCGTTTATTATGACATCATATTAGGTAATATGATCGATAGACAACATGAAAATGTCCATTAGCAAGTGGTATTAATTATCCTCCCTCCGTCAGAGGACGAGTACATTGTATTCAGGGCAACAATCTATGATTGGCTTTGTTAAAATATGTGACCTATAAATATGGGTGGTCTCTTAATACAAGTGGTCCATATTGTGTGGGCCACGCATTACCAAGTGGTATCAGTCAGCCATGTAATGCTCAATTTGCTCATGACAATTTCAATAGAGAAATCCATTTCTAGTTATGCCACGCCTATTTCTAGCTAAGCTCCACCACTTTTTGCGTGTTTGAATAAATATATATAACCGCCACCATTGGAGTGACGTGAGCTGACACATTCTCTGGAAGCTAGAACGATTCCGCATGTAGATTCCCGCGGACAGGATTCCCGCATGCTGATCCAGGACAGGAGTGGTGTGAACTCAGGACGGTAATCACAATATAAGAATGTCTAACGAATGGTTAGTAAGTTCTACGATAACATTACTGCTATGAGAAAGGCTCCATTCAATGACGGTAGGTATGACGCAGTGGCGTAGCAATAGTCCCCACAGTTGCGGGGGGGGGGGGGGGCAGAGCGTCAGGGGGCCCAAGGCCCTGGCGGGAAAAAGATTTAGAGAGAGGGAGGGTGAGTACCACCTTCAAAACGAACTAGAGAGAGGTGGGTGAGTACCGCCTCAAAGCGAACGAGATGTGTCAAAATGGTAGACGTGTATCATGTAGATGCCCTGTTACTACCACGCTTTGATCAATTGTTTTTGTTATCCTGAGTTACTTAATAATAACATCCGCCCCAAACACCAATTCCGGCAATTCGATAATTCGTGGACTCGACTATGTCGTCGTCTTTCAACAAGCCTCCCAGTGGGGCTGAAAAGCGTAAAAAAAGCGAGAAGTACAATTGAAAGTTTCCAAATTAGTGAAGGTAGATTTGTTTAATAAGCCAGACCGCCCAGGCCCAGACGATAGGGCAAATGCTATGCCTGCTGAAGTTGACATTCGTCACAGTGATGCTGCTTCAACCTCGAATACAGCTACTGAAGGTTTGTTTATTAATAAATATACATGCAGGCCCAGTGCAATGAGTGCATAACAGAGCCGGATTGAAAAATTGGCTAACGGGTTCGTTGAATCCTTGCCCCAATGGTCAACACGCCCTTCCCCAAAATATGAAGGGTGGGGTTGGGGACGGTGGGGCCTGGGGGTAGGGGAGCAAAAAGAGGGTGTGGACCACATAAAAATCATTCACGTTTCACACATTTGAAAGTGAAATCTCAGTATTTGACATTTGCAGTCACGACTGATTTTGAGACCAATTTTGCTGGAAGCTGGTCCCCGAGCCAATACCAGTTTCCACTCAAATTGGTTGCAAGATATTCAAAATAATCTTGCCTCAAGCATAGACTGCATTACTTTTGGCAGTAGCAGGCCCTAGTAGTAATAGCGGGAGCAGCAGCAGCAGCAGTAGCAGCAGCAGCAGCAGCAGCAGCAGCAGCAGCAGCAGCAGCAGCCACAGCAGCAGCAGCAGTAGTAGTAGTAGTAGTAGTAGTAGTAGTAGTAGTAGCAGCCGTAGCAGCAGCAGCAGCAGAAGTAGGGGAAGTTATAGGATTCTGGTTATACAGGGTGCGGGGGGTGGTGTCGGAAGACGGACTCCTGCTAGTTTTGTGAGTGGTGGTCATGATTCCATTGTCTAGGGGGCACGGGGTTCAATTCACATTAGTCAATGGATGTGACCACTTTATTATTGAGTAACTGGTCACGTCTCTAAACTGGTCCCCATGGACGTCATTTGAATATCAGCAATCTCACGACTTTCGAATATTTTGAATCAAATTTGGCTGAAAATTAATATTAGCTGTTGAATATTTTTACCCTTCTCGTGCTATCTTCGATTGTACCAATTAACCTTTCCAGTTTTAGATATTCCCCGCCCATCTATGTCATTTGACCGATCGATCTCTGAACACACTGACTATCAATTTATTGAAAATTATACATTACAATTTTTAAAGCATTTGAATATGCTTATGGCAGCACCAGCGCCCAGTCAAGTTAGTCTCAAAATATTAAATGGCATGTTTGTTAAATAGCAGACATACAATTCATACAACGTGTTGAGCTATTTAGAGATTAGGACGGTCATATCAAATCCTTCATGATGTAATGATTGTGACGTCATCCTACATCTCGCTTAGCTGATTATGACGTCATGTGTGGTCAGTTGATAGATGGGTACTCTGGAAAGGTAAATTTGAATTTTGTTGATAAATGTATAATGAATGTAATTATGATGTATGGGATTTGCCGTCATGAAACATATTATCAATTTAATGCCTCATATGCATGTACAAGGTCTGAGTGTAAGAAAGTGAACTTGAACTTGAACTTGTAGGGTTCAGTTCGCCAAATGCCACAGAAGCCCTGTAGCCAGATCCTTAATGTAACTGTGCTTTCCATTTTTATCTGAAAGACATGGTGGGTGGGTGGGCGACTGGGGAGGGCCGGAGGGGCATAGCCATCACCATGTCCGTCGGTCTGTCTGTCCGTCTGTCAATGTCTTGTCAACGCAAGTCTTCATAGTGTTTACTTGTGATTATTTTGAAATGCGGTAGGTGTTATCAGTACCACCTGAAGATGTGTATGTGCTATATACAAGATATATATATATATATACACCTGTGCAAAAGTTAAGCACCACCCTATTTTACGAACATGCGAGGGTATATTCATGTGCTATGACGAAAGCAATAGCATAAACATTTATGTACCCATCCATCTTAGTGCAAGAGGTAATAATGCAACTAGAGGAATGCTGATTATGATGGTGGGGAAACACTGTATGTTTTTGTTTGAACTTGAAAACGAGGCATGAATATGGTTACGTTGACACAACTGACAACTATTGCCCTACAGTTGACACACGTGGCTAGATTGTCATTAATGGTGTCTGAAAACGAAGTTTAACATCTGTGCACGAGTTTGAGACTGTCATTATTAATACCGGGTATATCCACCTTGTGCCTGGATGACGGCCTGGACACGACGTCTCATGCTGGTCACCAACCGACTGATACGCCATTGTGGTATTCGTTGCCATTCAAGATGGAGTGCGTCTGTTAATTCCTGTAGGTTCTGCACAGGAGGATCCCTCCTTCTCACCATGTTTCCCAGAATGTCCCAGATATGCTCAATAGGGTTCATGTCAGGACTCCTTGCTGGCCATGGTAGGGTTTCGATGGCATTCTGGCGGAGGTATTCATGCACAGCTCTAGCACGATGTGGTCGGGCGTTGTCATCCATGAATATAGGGTGGGTTCCAGGTGCATGATTTACAAAATGAGGGACCACAACTCTATCCAGTATGGAATCTTGATATCTTTGTCCATTTAGTGTTCCAGGTACAGTCAACAGATCCAGCTTACAATCAAATGAGATGCACCCCCATATCATAACGGAACCTCCACCAAATGGAACTTCTTCCATGATGTTACATTGGTCGTACGCCGTGCGTCTGGACCTCCATACACGAGTTCGACAATCTGTGGCATGAAGCAGGAACCGACTTTCATTGGACCAGTGTATCCGTCTCCAGGACCTCATGTTCCAGTGTCTTCTTTCGTTGCACCACCTCAGACGCTCCTCTTTGTGGTGTGCAGTGAGGAGAGGACGTCTGACAGGTCTCCTAGCTTTCATGCCAGCAGCATACAGTCTCCTTTTGACGGTAGACATTGACACTCTATTGCGCGTTTCCCATTGCTGGCTGAGCACTCTGCTGTTGGTGAATGGAGATCTCCTAACAAGGTGTACTAGGGCTCGATCATCACGGGCTGTAGTCTTCTTCGGTCTTCCAGATCTAGGCCTGTCCTTCACCTCGTTAGTTTGCCCATGTTTTGCAATCAAACGACTGATTACAGTATGGTTAATGTTCAGCTGTCTGCCAATCTCTCTGCATGACATACCAGTGGTATGCATGCCTATGATTTGCCATTTCACACGATCACTTAACCTTCGTCTTGCCATAGCGGTTCACAATCAAGAGCTAATTCTCTCTCTGTACAAATAAACCACGGTCATGAACACAAAATTCCTAATCTTGTCGCCTAAATCTGTATGTAATGTTCTACACCTCAAACTGGACTTTTACATAACTGAACACGTGTGCTGTTTCCCGCCACGCACGGACATCAAGCGGCGTGAAGTCATGCATGCATGTGCATTTCGTACTTGGAATTATGTCAGCTAACGCGGGGACAAAAAGTATGGCAGCCTAGTTGTACCATCATGTTTCTACTTCTATTGTTTTTGCTGGTGCTTAACTTTTGCACAGGTGTATATATACTGAACCAAAGAAGTTTAGCAACACTGAGAATATTACTGTATAAATGTTATTTAACAAAAACAATAAATTGATTCAAATACATTATTTAATTGATAGGTCATTTTTCCAATTTGAACAACAGTCTCTTGTTACTGTAATGCTAGCATCGCGCCTTTAACACGGCAGTATTATAGGGTGGGCTGTACGTTATTGTTCTTCCCAGCAGGGGTTCTTCGAGAACAAAGGGATTTTTTGGAGAACAGTGACGAACAGCCGCCCTGGCTTAAAGAACAATGGTGAACAGCCTCCCAGGGGAAAAGAACAATGGTGAACAGCGGCACACGTTTGAGAGTTTTAGAGAACAATGATGTACAGCCACACACGTATTTGAGATTCTGCCTCACTCTGGAATGTTGTATTATTTTGAATTAGTTAAAGTTTAAAAGTAGTGTATTTTACGTTTAAATGTAGTGGCGGCGCTCCCCCCTCCGTGGTTAGCTACCATTGTAAAAATAATAGAGTTTGATGAGTGATAATAGTAGAGAGTGATAATAGTAAAATAATAGAGTTTAAGAAGTGGTGTGATAATGGAGGTCGTAGGAGGATGAGGAGGAGGAGGAGTTTGAGGATGAATGCAATGCTGGCCGGCCGGTCTTTGCCCGGCGCTGTTCTCTGCACGTATTTAAGTGCGCCTGTCTAGTTCGCTGTCGCTATTTGTGCTTTTATAAAGAAATGTATAGAGATTTTAAGAGAATAATTCTTTAAAAACATTTTTTATTAACGAGGAGTAAATTGCGTTAAAGACATAACAAAATGGCAGATAATTTAAGCGCCGATATTAAAGAATGTGAAGATGCTGTTAATGTGATTCTGCAGCAGATGCGTGACGATGATGTTGCAAGATTAAATGTGGATCTATCCAATTCGCCTGATGAAGATGTGGATCACCTTTTAAATCTGGGTTCTATGTTGTATGAACCCAACTTTTCAATTCCGCACTTATCTGATGAACATAATGTCGTAGCATTATGCGAAGTCATTCCTGAACTGTCTGATACCGATGCTGAGTTTTTCAATTATTTGAATGATTTATACGATTATGATGTAATCAAACCTGAGCAACCTGCTTCTATCGATGATCAAACCATACATACTATAACTGATCAATCTATTCCTGATCTGAGTACCGTACCATCATCATTTGTTAATTATCCTCATAACGTATGTGACGTAATTGATTCTAATTATTCGACCGATGTACGTGTTGAACACGATCTAAATTTAATTGACGTTGTGCCTTCCGCTAATGACCTATCTCAGGATTTAGTATGCCTTCATAATGATTACGATGTAAATTTATTCGACGATGCATCCCTTCTTGACTTTCTTGTGCCTTCATCTAATTACCTATCTCAGGATTTAGCATGCTTTCCTAATGATTCGGACTTAAATTTATTTGATAACGTGCCAGTTCCTGTACGTATTGTGTCTTCATCTAATGACATATCACTGGATTTAGCATACCTTCCTAATGATTACGACCTAAATTTATTTGATAATGCGCCAGTTCCTGTACGTATTGAGCCTTCTACTAATGACATATCACCGGATTTATCATGCCTTCCTAACGATTCCGACCTAAATTTATTTGATGCTATGCCAGTTCCAGACTGTATTGTGCCTTCTGCTAATGACATATCGCTGGATTTATCATGTCTTCCTAATGATTCCGACCTAAATTTACGTGATGATGTGTCGGTTTGTATCGTGCCTACGGCTAATGACTTATCACTGGATATAGCATACCTTCCTAACGATTCCGCTTATCGCATCGATGATCCTACTCATCAACCTCTTATTGACATGTGTGCAAATCATTCGACAGATGAAATTAGTCTCATCGCTGATGAAATCAGGCGATGTATATCAGAAAATATAGTGCTTACAGATGATCTACTTAATCGTTATTTGCAACACTATGAGCACGCTCAAATCGGAGGGTCGGTAGTTGATTATACCGACTATATATCTGTGGAGACTGTTCGCAAATACCGCAGTAAAAAGTTTCATCTCGAAGGTACTGAATATAATGTATCTTTTAAAAGTTATCCTATAGCCGATACACCACTTTCTCATTCTGAGTTCATGTCAGGCGTCTTTCAATCTTTGCTCGATATGTATAGCGAATATAGTAATGTTCAGTCGAATGATCACATGAGGATCGAGTTGATTCACCCATCTTTGGAAATGCCGATAGCGATGGATTTTAGGCTATGGAATGAAATTACACTTGACATAATTTTAGAATCAGTGGAAAAAGTCATTCAGTCAAATACTGATTGTAGGTTATCAGAGGGATTTGAATTTCACGTTTTTCGTGTAGAGGACTACAACTCGGGTGGGGGAAATGATACTCTCCTAGGTGGGAGCGATTCTAGACATTTAAATTTATTAAATTTACATTCATCTGATTTAGAGGCGTACATGCGTATAAACAAATGTAATATACCTGTATGCGTCGAATATCCATTCTGTTTCGTGGCAGGAATAGTTTTAGGAATAAAATTTATTGAAAAAATGAACAAATTAATCTCTGCAAAAGAATGGCGTAATTTGATACGTAATAAAACATTTTTGACGCATATGGCGCGTGAATATCATACAGCTTGTAGTATTCCTGTACGCGAAATTAATAGTACTGATTGGAACAAATTTCAGGAACATTTTCGCAATCAATTTTCTATTCAAGTCTACTCAGAGTTAATGCATGAACACCTTTTTGGTTGCGCTTCCCCGAGTTTACCGCGCATAAATCTTATGCATTCAGAATGTGATAATCATATATCCTTAATCACGTCTATGGCTGCATTTCTTTTGGTACGTAATTACTGTACGCAGTGTAATGCGTCATACTATAATGATCACTCATCCACTGTGCGCTGTCGTAGTTGTCAGACACCTTATTCTGATAAAGGATCTTGCACTTCTACAGACACTACGCATAAGATAATGTCTACTGATTGTCATCGTAAGTTTTATAACCGTCAATGTATGTCGAACCACCTCTAATGGTACCTGCGAAATGGTTAAGGCATGCCCCCACTGTTTCAGTCGCATACGTAAAGATGACGATGAACACGTATGCGGTATGACAAAATGTCACGCGTGTGAAGAAAAGTATGTTATTACTGAAAATCATACGTGTTATCATAAAGTAATTGAAGAACCTATTATGTCTTTATCCCACGCATGCTCTATGCATACGAATGCCGACATTTGTAGTTATGAATGTTTTCAAAAATACATCATTTACGATACAGAAACATATTTATCGCCTATCGACAGTAGCAATACTAATATTCTAGCCGAGCATAAAGTCAATCTCGTGATTGCCAACATATGTTGTGATGCGTGCCTCGAGCAACCACTCGAGGACGATTGCTCTACATGTCATCGAGGCACGAATTATGGATATGTTCACTTTCACGGGTTAGACGCGGTGGATCAGTTCGTTAGCTGGCTGACACGTGTTAAGGCTGCGAGTGTCGGTAAAAAAAATCGACAGAAAATATGTTTTCTCTGACTACTTGGTGATCGCTCACAATGCTCGTGCCTATGATTCTCCTTTGCTCCTTCAATGCATTTACAAAACCACTAATCCGCATCTTAAACCTTCAAATATTATCATGCGAGGTCATTCAGTTCTCTCATTTGACGTAGGTACTATTCGGTTTATCGATTCCATTGACTTTTTTTCCCTTTCATTACGTAAGGTGGGCGATGCTTTTAATCTTTCTGTTCGAAAGGGGACATTTTCCCATCAGCTCAATATGCCTCAATATTGGGGTACGGTAATATCCTTTCCCGAGAGGGAGATATTCTGTCCACAAAATATGAATGTGAATGAATTAATCGAATTTGATCGATGGTACAACGAGCAGATATCTAGACACGAGCGCTACGATGTTGATAAAAATCTCATCGAATATTGTAATGATGACGTAACCGTCTTACGTTTAGCCATGTCTAGATTTAAGACTTTATTTTCTGAATCGACGGATGGCCAAAACCCATTTGTGACAGGGATAACGCTAGCGGGAGCATGTAATGCGGCCTATCACACTTTATGGCTTCGACCTGAGAGCGTACAGACTATACCTGATTTCTCACTAAGAGCAAAAGTGTTTTGGGTGTGGAATGGATGGAATGGGTCAGTCAATGCGAGGGTCGCCAAATCATACATGCACTAAATGGCGGTGAACAGAAAATATGTGGCCTTTATGTGGATGGAATTGATGTATCTGAAAATATTCTTTACAAGTTCTTAGGTTGTAAATTCCATGGACATGAGTCTGCTTGTTGCGGTGATAAGCATCTTACGACATATACACCATATGGCGATCAGACCTATGAAGAAGCATATTCCGCGCTTCAATGTCGCATTTCTTTATTTGAATCGTGGATATACGGTGAGAATTATGTGGGAATGCGACTTTAAGAAACAAGTCACTGATTCCTCCGAGCTAAATGATTTTATCACCAAATTGGACTTAGCACACCCAAAATCACCACGTTATGCGCTATTCGGTGGTCGTACATCCGCGATTCGTTTATTTATGGAGCAGATGAGCATACCACACTCGAATATTTAGACTGTGTTTCCATGTATCCTTCAGTGATGAAACAATGTTGTTTTCTAGAAGGGTCATATACGGTTCTAAGGGGCGATGACTTGAGTGATAAGACGGTGCATGACTTCTTTGGTCTTATTAAATGCAAAGTCCTTCCACCTCGTGATTTAAACTTTCCCGTGCTACCTGCTCGAATAAATTTGTGCCTCATTTTTGTACTATGCGACGAATGCGCAAAAAATGAACAATCTTCTGTATGCGAACATACGGAAGAACAGCGCAGTTTATGCGGAACATGGATCACTCCAGAGTTACAGCTAGCTATACGCAATGGTTATGTAATTTAAAAAATGTATGAAGTATGGCATTATCACGCGTCATTGCAATATGAGCCGCATGGCGACGATGGGTTATTTTCAGAATACATTAACCGTTTTCTGAAAATTAAACAGGAAAGTAGCGGTTATCCTGATTGTGGCGGTAGTGAGAGTGAAAAGGCGAATTACGTGGCTGACTATTATAAACATGAAGGAGTACAGCTTGACCCTGCCAAAATATTGTATAACCCGGGTTTACGCTTTGTCGCTAAATCCTGTTTGAATATTTTGTGGGGACGATTTTCTCTTCGTGATCATAAAAAGAATAGCATGATATCAACACGTAAAGGTCTACTGTCCCTTCTGAATGATAAAAGTAAAACTGTAGGCTCCATTACATTCCAGAACGATAGTCTTCTAATGGCCTCCTATTCGGTCAATGACGAGTATGTTCAGTCACCATTAAATACCAACTGTATTCTTGCATCTTTCGTGACAGCCTATGGCCGAATAAAACTGTACGAAGTCTTGTCCTTACTCGGACGCCACGTAGCCTATCATGATACGGATTCGGTGGTATTTAGTACACGTGAGCCGACCATTCAAGATCGAAGTGGGTATCTAGGTTCTTGGACGAGTAAAATCCCCTCCGATTACGAATTAACAAGTATTTGCACAGTCGGTCCAAAAAACTATAGTTATGAAACGAAGCGTCGAGGCGATCCATCGATCATTAAACAGGTGATGAAGGTTAAAGGTTTATCGCTCAGTACCCAACAATCAAAACAAGTTAATTTTGATACGATGAAAAAATCCATTGAACAAATTATAAACGATGGTGGAATTACGGATAGTAATAGCATACTATTAAGCTATCCATCAAAGATCACGCGCGCCGATCATTTTAGAATTCTTTCAGTAAATAGCAATAAGATTTTCAGACACGTCTTTAAAAAACGTATTTTAAAACTGAGAGATTTATCATCAGTACCATACGGTTACACTAGCCTAATATAAATAGCAACAGTGCACTTTTTTCAGTCAGTACGTAAACAATGTCACTGTCATCCATGTCCGCTGAGGCTGCACTAGCTGCTCATGCTATGATAACAAATATTGCTAGTCTGTGTAACGATGATAAGGATAAGATGCATACGTTGATTATGAGGAGCATGCGGTTCGCTTTAAGAGATGACAAAATTAATGCTGGAAGAATTATACTCATGTCTGAAATTAGCAAGGGTTTATTAACCGAATATGGGATAGACATAGTGCATTGGGTTCGCGTATTATTGCTGCGAAGCTATATTAATGTCTTTCTCATTCATAACTTATGCTTAGTTATCGCACGCATTACAAGCCTTATATTACCGCAGAAATATTATGACGGAAAGTTGTTGTCATCCACCATGAACTTACAGTCAGATAGTTTTCAAAATATTTTGTGCATCCAGCGATAATACTTTAGTGTATCGAGTCTCTCAGCCGTGTAATGGTTAAAAGTTGGTCGTACGCGTTATTGCTCATAAAGTGTGCGACGGTAGAAGATGGTGTCTTGTACCACGCGAATATGTACGTTATTGATCGAACAAATGGGCTCCATAAATTCAAATTAAGCGCGTCTATGTACGTCATTGTAATGCACGTGCTCCTCTGTACGCCATTGTATGCATGGTATTTACACCAGAAGTCATTCAATCCGTGTGCGGCTGTTTGTTATTGTTACTAATGATATATAAATGCATCAGTTTACGCTATGATTATTCGTTCTCCACGATGTCGTCTGATCCTTGCTTTAAATATTTAAATCGCTCAGCATTTTGGTGTGATCTTGGTAATTCGTGTAAAGCGCGAACAATACATTTTGGCGAAAAGTGGTGTATTGATCTACGGCAGTTTCATCCTGACGGTTATCCCACTAAACGCGGTTTATATCTCAGCGTAGCAGCATTTAAACAGCTGTTACAGATCATACCTTGAAGATCAGATCTTGAAGATGCGGTAAAGCATGCGTGCAAAAAAGAAGGCGTACTATTTACATATTCTTTGGACAATTCTGTTCGTATTTCTATCTCTAAATGGGCAGATAGAGAGCAAGACAAGATTTAGACACAAAAAAATATTTTTCAATTTTTACTTGCATCACGTGAATCTAGTTTCTCTCACAGTTAAAGATAATTACGCTATACGTTTAGGTAGAGATGTAGCAAATTTAATCAGATTCGAAGGAGGAAAAATACATATGGGACCTATAGACTTTAAAGAATCATTTCGTTCAAATCGTGAGGGTGGTCCTATGACCGCATATATATACTGCGACATAGTCTCACACAGCGTGGTAGGCGATACTTCCGCACCGCTACTCAGAGTGATACCCATTTCTAGTACAGATGGAGGAGAAGATATATGTCAGTGGACGTTTCCTGATATTCAATACCATACTGTGTCAAAGAACTACATCGATACTATTGGAATACTTATAATGGATAGAACTGGCGCCAATGTCCCATTCAAGGATGGAGCATCGCCGAGTGTACTCTGTTTGCATTTCAGACGACAACGATAATGAGAGGGATGTTAAGAGGGACGATTAGAGGAAGAACGAACGCACCAGCGCTGGCTCGTTACTACGCGAGTCAAACGGGTCATGGACGTATTCCAGTTTTTGTAGGTGCACGATACCAATCAGGACATGGACTCGGTAGTATCTTAGGTGGTCTATTACGTTCAGCACTACCTTTCGCAAAAAATGTGGCTAAATCTGTAGGTAAACAAGCTCTTAGTGCTGGAATCGGACTAGCTGAGGACGTAATGGCTGGAAAAAAATGTTAAAACGGCATTAAAATCGAGAGCAGGTGGTGTTGCCAGGTCCTTGATACTGGAAGCTGTAACAGCGGTGCGAGGTAGTTTAAGACCACCTCAACCTAAACGTAAAAAGAGGAATAATACATGTAATGCTCAGTCAATGCGTGCGATACTGAAGAGGAATGGTCGCAATAGACGTCAGAGAAAACAAGCTGATATCTTTAATTAACAAACAACATGGAACTTAATCAGATCTGCGAGCGCTCGAAGAGTGAATTAGACATTTTTCAGACGTGTCCCATAGTGACGACATTGGAGTCTGCAAAATGGGAACTGTTTCAGCCTGTATCTAGTTTATCAGATAGTGGACCGATCGAGTTTTACATCAGTGGGTCTGCCGATAGATATTTAGATCTTACGCAATCTTATCTTTCGATTAAAGTTAAGCTAGTAAAGCTAGATCGAAATGGTGATGAAAAGACACTCGAGGCGAATGACCTGATAGCACCTGCGAAAAATCTTTTGCATATGATGTTCTCACAAGTGGATGTTTTTTTGAATGGAAAGCGTGTCAGCGACTCGAACAAAAATTATGCTTACCGCTCGTACATTGAGACGTTACTAAATTATGGCAGCGATGCCGCATCCTCGCATCTACAACTTGTTGGATGGAAAATAGATGACGGCGAATTTGATAATATCGCCGATACTAACTTAGGTTTTCAAGCATGTAGAAGAATGATGGAGCAGAGTAAAACAATGCAATTAATAGGCCGCATACACAGCGATATGTTTCTGCAGGACCGATTCCTGCTCGGTTCCATTGATTTAAGAGTACACCTACAGAGGAGTAAAGATGCGTTCGCCATTATGGCCGCGGAAGGCGTGAGGGCTAAATTGAAAATAATGTCGGCTAACTTATTTGTACGCAAAGTTATCCCGTCATCAGATCTGCTAGTGGCGCACGCCGTTACTCTGAGACAGACAAGCGTGAAATATCCTATTCGCAGGGTAGTGTGTAAGACTTTTACAGCACCTAGCGGTGTTATGAGCATCGATAGAGATAATATATTTATTGGTCAGCTACCTACTAGAGTATTATTCGCTTTTGTACCTAATGATGCCTATAATGGTGTGGTGCATAAAAATCCGTTCAAGTTTGATAACAATAACACTACCTACGCTACATGTTATATAAATGGAGAAGAGGTTACAACATCACCAATACGTCCTTCGTTTAGCGACGACATTTACTCAGACTCTTATTTCTCACTATTCAGCGGTACTGGTGCATTATTCAAAGACCGTGGCTACCTGATAAATAAGACTCAGTTCAGACATGGAACGACATTGTTCGCATGGGATTTTATGCCAGATCTAGCTGATTCAGAGCATCGCTACCCTACATGCACTGGTTCGCTAAGAGTGGTCTTCCATTTTGCTCAAGCACTTGCCGCTACAACCAATGTAATTTGCTATGCTGAATTTGATAATATGATAGAAATTGGATCAGACTTTAACGTATTAACAGATTATTAACTATTAACAAATATGTTGAATACATTTGAAATAGAGGATCTATTATTTGGCGACAATAAAACGTGTGAACACTTTCTCGGTGTTTTTCCAATTGACAATGTACCCGCACATATTAAATATCTCCCGGCCTCATTAGTAATAAACACACATTCCAGTAATAAATCCGGACAACATTGGGTGGCGGTTTATTACAGTAGAAATGCAAATGCTGAATACTTTGATCCATATGGAAGACGCCCTTCTGATGGAAGAATGATATCAAATGTACAAAATGGACACCGTGCACGTGTTTATTATTACAACAATGTATGTGTTCAACCAGCCGTGATGACAACTTGTGGATATTATTGCATATATTTCTTATACCATCGTTCGTTAGGTGTACAAATGAAACACATATTATGGGCCCTAAGAAACAGAGTCAAAAATGACGCAATAGTGAAACGTCGGACGCGCAGGATTATGAAGAAAAAATGATCATATTTAATGTATAATTATTTATGTACTATGTTTACTTTTTAATTATCGTAAATAAATGTCGCTAATATTTATCATAAGAAACATGCACGTGTCAATAAAAATACATTTATTTTGTAAAAATATGTTATTATTTCTTCGTGTTCCCTTCTCACCCCTCACCCATCCCTAATTATCGCTATTTTGATTAAAATATTTAATGGTACACTAGGCATGCGAGGCGTACCACAATGATCCAAAGATCCGTAATTAATCGTATTCACATCGCGACAATGACAAAATGCAGACATATTTGAATACAGAGGAAACCATATGACATGCTCTGTAATTGAACCTTGCGTATCAATTCCAGTTTTCTATAACTGGAATGTCATTCAAACATGGTGCGATAGTAATGTTTTGTAAACCGATGATGTTAAGCGGTGGAGAAAAAACACGTGACCAAAATAAGGGTGTGTTCAGATTGGAAAGATAGTTTTAGTGACAGCCCATATTTTAGCTATAAAAGCGAAATGCGCGTGACTAGTATGGCATACAGCTTTTTGAATTTGTCAAAACACGTAAAATGGAATCTCAATTATGCGATCGATGGAGAACGATAGGTTCTATGCCTATTAATTGTGGTTGCATACAATGGAACCAATATAAAGAGGTTGCAGTACCGCAACCATTTGCAATGTCATTGCGTGAAATCTGTAACCGCTGGAGAGAATAGCTAGCGGATCCGGACGAATGCAATTACAACAAATGGTTGCATACGAAGTACCAACTTCGTAATGATTGTTGTACGTGTATGTGGTGCAAACAAGACAGAAGTTATCGTTTGCATTAATTGAATAAAAAAAATATGAAAAATAGGCCTCTTTTTTAAGGGGCCACCAAAAAACAAAATTATGTTACATACACCCACACACAAACGGGTACATAAAAAAGACGCACACACGCACACACGACGTACACGCATAGGGGACAGGGAACACGGTTGACAAGGGGCATGCTCGTAGAACCACACATGCATCGTCACGCATGTATTGTAACATGTGTGAGGGTATGCGCAGTACGTGCGTGTGTTGGTGCATCAGGTGCGTGCATGTGTGTGGGTACGGATGCGAAAAAAAAGTAGGACACCCTTGTGGATGATGGATCAGTAACAGATTTCCAATGATACAGACACATTCAACCACATATTCCACCATGGGTGAAGCCTTTCGTCATGGTACATACCAACGACATTATTAGTTCGCGAGGAAACAGGCATTGACAAAATCTAACATCGCATGACCTTAAAGCGAATGAAGCGGACATGTTTAATGTTAATATGAGTAATGCGCGAATATGCCATACATATGCATAAAGCACTCGAGCACCAAAACGTGATATTCTAATAATTACCCAAGGGAATTAGTACATATGTCCACTCGGCTAAGAACTAGGAAATGATACGATATTGTATCCAAAGCACAAAGCTGTACACATTCGCAACTACAAAGTAAAATCTCCTAGTGAGTCGGCGATAATTCAATAGTAACTTTGAATATTTCTAAAAATCACGTAGTACGAGACTTGAGGTACTAACACGTTCTTTCATTATTAACACATGGTATGTTTGTATCTCGATTCAAGCTTGATCTCACGGATATTCAAAACGTATGGTTAAATCATACACAACAAATAATCTTTTTAGCATAAGTACGCTCTACATACAATTCTATAAACGGAACCCTCAGAGATATAATGACCACATTTTAACCATCGCATCTAAAACAATTGACGTTATTGCAAGGTATTTAAAAAACAATTTGTGCATAATGACGGTTAAAAGTCAATCGAAATATTCAACAAAAATAGTTTTTCTAATAACATTAGCGACGTCAAATTAATTTCAAAATATTCAACAGTTTTCCAGTATGGTATCGATGAAAATGAGATATATATTCATCGGTATTAGGTTTAACTTCTTTTTAACCTAGGATACAATCCAATCCATCACTATCAAGTCTTTGTTACCATTCCAACCGAACATACCATTAATACGAGATTATTTTTAATATTTTGTTGCTAATCTGTCTGGTAGCTGCTGCTAAGACAGTAACAGCTTACAGAAAGTCTCTAAATATTCTACAGTTTACTAATAACGTTAGTGACGAAACAGACAAATTATTTTCAAAATATACAGCAATACTGTAATTCCTCATACATCCTAAACCTCCTCCTCCTCCTCCTCCTCCTACGACCTCCATTATCAGTCCACCTCTTAAACTCAATTTTGTTACTAATCTGTCTGGTAGCTGTTGCTAAGACAGTAACAGCTTACAGGCAATCTCTAAATATTCTACAGTTTACTATCAGACCACCTCTTAAACTCTATTTTGTTACTAATCTGTCTGGTAGCTGTTGCTAAGACAGTAACAGCTTACAGGCAGTCTCTAAATATTCTACAGTTTACTAATGACGTTAGCGACGAAACAGTCAAATTACTTTCAAACATCAATACCATAATTCCTCATACATCCTCAACCTCATACTCATACGACCTCCATTATCAGACCACCTCTTAAACTCTACTTTTTTACATTATCAAACATCATCTCTTACTATTTTTACAACGGTAGATAACTACAGAGGGGGGAGCTCCGCCACTACATTTAAACGTAAAATACACTACTTTTAAACTTTTAAGGGTTAACTAATTCAAAATAATAGAACATTCCAGAGTGAGGCAGAATCTCAAATATGTGTGCGGATGTACGTCATTGTTCTCTAAAACTCTCAAACGTGTGCCGCTGTTCGCCATTGTTCTTTTCCCCTGGGAGGCTGTTCGCCATTGTTCTTTAAGCCAGGGCGGCTGTTCATCATTGTTTTCCAAAAAATCCCTTTGTTCTCGAAGAACCCCTGCTGGGAAGAACAATAACGTACAGCCCCACCCTATACTACTCATGGCATTATTCAACGGGTCCAATTTAAATAATGACACTGAGCTGTCAATACCGGTTGTGACCTCCGAGCTCATTAACCACTGCCGTACATCACTTTCTCATTTCTTCAAATTAAGCACCTGATGTCACGAAGAGGAATCGCATCCCATTCCTGGAGCAGTGCAGCTTCCAGCTCCTGCACGTTGTGAAGATGTGGATGGTTCCCACGCACCATACGGCCAAGAATGTCCCACACGCGTTCGATAGGAGACAGGTCCGGTGATTGCGCTGGCCAGTCCAACACCGGTACGTTGTTAGCCTCAAGGAAATCACTGGTGACCCTAGCTGAATGAGGACGGGCATTGTCTTGCTGGAACATAAAGTCTGCATGATGCTGCATAAAAGGGATGACAACAGGGGCGACAACTTCTTCACAGTAACGTTTAGCCGTTAAATTTCTGCAAATCACAATAAGATCTGTTTTGCCATTTTCATGGATTCTAGCCCACACCATGACACTGCTGCCACCGAATCTGCCATGCTAAATGATGTTGGCTGCATCATGCCATTCTCCTAAACGTCGCCAAACCCGTTGCCTACCATCCGCCACATCCACACAAAACCTCGACTCATCACTGAACAAAACGTGGCTCCATTGTTGAGCACACCATCGCTGATGAGTTCTTGCCCATGCAAATCGATTCTCGATGTGACGCTCTGTAAGCGGAACAGCAACAAGTGGACGACGGGCATGCAGTCCAGCATCATGGAGTCTGTTTCACGCAGTGTGTGCATGCACTGTAGTGCCGGTAGCGGTGTGCAAATTACGGGACGGCCACGGCGCAGTCTCAAACTAGTAGAGGTCTTCTCGTGGTGTTGTTGCTCTCGGTCTGCCAGATCGTGGTCGGTCATTAAATGACCTCTTATAAGTAAGACCGAAATTCGTAGTTCGTTGTTCGAAATTGGAAGGGAGCGGGCATTATAGGGTAAATATTAGATGCTACAGATTAAGCCATAGGCGGCGGGTCTAATGCGCGCGTGTGTATACACACATAGGATGCAGGCATACATATAAATGAGATAACGAACTACGTCTAGCGGTAAGATGCAATCCGAATTACGGTATGGACTATAATTCAAACTGAATAAAATTCTAGAATTATGGCGCGCATGTGTATATAGATTGTGCCGACCGATCTATAGACTGAATAATGAACTACGTTCTAGCAGTAAGATGCAAACCGAATTATGGTCTGGACTGTGATTCAAACTGAATAACGGTTTAGAAGGAAATTCAATTTTCATCCGAATTACGGTCTGGACCGTGATTCAAACTGAATTAGGTTCTTGCATGTGGTGTCATTCAAATTACGGTCTGGCCCGTGATTTAAACTGAATTATGTTCTTGCATGTGGTGTCATTCAAATTACGGTCTGGACCGTTATTCAAACTGAATTATATTCTAATATGTGATGTGATCCGAATTATGGTCTGACCCATGATTCAAACTGAATTTTGTTCTAACATGCATGTGATGTCATCCGAATTACGGCCTGGACAGTGATTCGAACTGAATTATGTCCTAACATGTGATGTCATCCGAATTACATTCCGGACTGTGATTCAAACTGAATAACGGCCTAGAAGGAAATTCAATGTTCATCCGAATTACTGTCTGGACTGTGATTCAAAATTTAATTATGTTCTTGCATGTGATGTCATCCGAATTCCGATCTGAACCGTGATTCATACTCCATTATGTTCTAACATATGACGTCATCCGAATTACAGTTTGGACCATGATTCAAATTGAATTATGTCCTAACATGTGATGTCATCCGAAATACATTCTGGACTGTGATTCAAACTGAATAACGGTCTAGAAGGAAATTCAATGTTTATCCGAATTACGGTCTGGACTGTGATTCAAACTGAATAACGCTTTAGAAGGAAATTAAATGTTCATCCGAATTTTGGTCTGGACCGTTATTCAAACTGAATTATGTCCTAACATGTGATGTCATCCGAATTACATTCTGGACTGTGATTCAAACTGAATAACGGTCTAGAAGGAAATTCAATGTTCATCCGAATTACGCTCTGGACTGTGATTCAAAATTTAATTCTGTTCTTGCATGTGATGTCATCCGAATTCCGATCTAGACCTTGATTCATACTCCATTATGTTCTAACGTATGACGTTATCCGAATTACGGTCTGGACCGTTATTCAAACTGAATTAGCTTCTAATATGATCCGAATTACGAGCTGGACCATGATTCAAACTGAATTATCCCCTAACATGTGACGCCATCCGAATTACGGTTTGGACTGTGATACAAACGGAATTATGTTCTTGCATGCGATGTCATCCAAATTCCATTCTGGACTGTGATTCAAACTGACCAACGGTCTAGAAGGAAATTCAAAGTTCATCCGAATTAGGATCTGGACAGTGATTCAAAATTTAATTATGTTCTTGCATGTGATGTCATCCGAATTCCGATCTGGACTGTGATGCATACTCCATTATGTTCTAACATATGACGTCATCCGAATTACAGTCTGGACCATTATTCGAACTGAATTAGCTTCTAATATGATCCGAATTACGAGCTGGACCATGATTCAAACTGAATTATGCCCTAACATGTGACGCCATCCGAATTACGGTCTGGACCGTGATACAAACTGAATTATGTTCTTGCATGCGGTGTCATCCGAATTACAGTCTGGACTGTCATTCAAACTGAACTATATTCTAACTTGTGATGTCATCCGAATTACGGTCTGGACCGTGATTCAAACTGAATTATGTTCTAGCATGTGACGTGATCCAAATTACGGTCTGGACGGTTATTTAATGTGAATTATGTCCTAACATGTGATGTCATCCGAATTACGGTCTGGACTGTGATTCAAACTGAATAACGGTTTAGAAGGAAATTAAATTTTCATCCGAATTACGGTCTGGACCGTTATTCAATCTGAATTATGTCCTAACATGTGATGTCATCCGAATTACATTCTGGACTGTGATTCAAACTGAATAACGGTCTAGAAGGAAATTCAATGTGCATCCGAATTACGGTCTAGACTGTGGTTCAAAATTTAATTATGTTCTTGCATGTGATGTCATCCAAATTCCGATCTGGACCGTGATTCATACTCCATTATGTTCTAACATATTATGTCATCCGAATTACGGTCTGGACCATGATTCAAACTGAATTATGTCCTAACATGTGATGTCATTCGAATTACATTCTGGACAGTGATTCAAACTCAATAACGGTCTAGAAGGAAATTCAATGTCCATCCGAATTACGGTCTAGACAGTGATTCAAAATTTAATTATGTTCTTGCATGTGATGTCATCCGAATTCCGATTTGGACCGTGATTTATACACCATTATGTTCTAACATATGACGTCATCCGAATTACATTCTGGATCGTTATTCAAACTGAATTAGCTTCAAATATTGATCGGAATTACGAGCTGGACAGTGATTCAAACTGAATTATGCCCTAACATATGACGCCATCCGAATTACGGTCTGGACGGTGATTCAAACTGAATTATGTTCTTGCATGTGATGGCATCCGAATTACGGGCTGGACCGTGATTCAAACTGAATTATGTCCTAACATGTGATGTCATCCGAATTATGATCTGGACTGTCATTCAAAACTGAATTATGTTCTAGCATATGACGTGATCTGAATTACATTCTGGACTGTGATTCAAAACTAAATTATGTTCTTGCATGTGATGGCATCCGAATTACGGTCTGGACCATGATTCAAACTGAATTATGTTCTAGCATGTGACGTAATCCAAATTACGGTCTGGACCGTGATTCAAACTGAATTATGTCCTAGTAGTAGTAGTAGTAGTAGTAGTAGTAGTAGTAGTAGTAGTAGTAGTAGTAGTAGTAGTAGTAGTAGTAGTAGTAGTAGTAGTAGTAGTAGTAGTAGTAGTAGTAGTAGTAGTATATAGCAATTCAGATGTTGTTGTTGTTGTTGTTGTTGTTGTCGTTGTCTCTGCTTTTGTCGTCGTCGTCGTCGTCGTCGTCGGCGGCGGCGGCGGCGGCGGCGGCGGCGGCATTTGCTTGCTTGATTACATATCTTTTATTTTGCTTTTAGCACTGAACAATTATCCGTTCTTTTTCTTGGAATGCAATAGGGGTTTACATAATCGATTTAAAGCAGCGGTTGGACACATTTACCGCTAAATTCCAAATTGTTGATGACAATCATCAACACATTAATAAAATGTAATATTCAATGTCGGCATGACATGTATAATACAAAAATTGAAGTGCACTTTGGAAATACGGTTGCACCATGCCGTTGCTGTCGTTAACTAGCAACAGTCGTAAGAATACATAATCATTTATTAAATTCAAATCTGAACATCTATCTTGTCAAGTTGTAGTAATATTGACGCATAACACACTCGTTAGCTGATCCATAAACAACAATAATGTAAAATGTAGCTAAATTACGCTCAGAAGTCATCGAACCATTGGTGTTGCAACAAGCTGTTGCTATCATAAACAGCACCAACATGCAACTACACAAATGCCACTACGAACCAGTAATTAAAAATAAGAAAGTAGATGCCTAAAAGGAATCATACAATTCGGCAGCGAGTGTGTCAAAACAGGCCGTGCTTTTATCCAGATATTGAGAATTGGTTGGTAATAAAACATGAGATTGAAGTGAACAAATATGTACATTTCCACTACCGCGATGACAGCGCGTGCATGTATGTTTCCACGATGCAATTAATTGAATCCGATGTCTGTTTCGACTGTGAAATAGACCAGCCATACGACCAAATCGACGCGTGTCATACCGGTAGGACTGGTTCTGTTCTTTTGCTCAGCCGTACGATCTGTCGGATTCAACAACCAATCAGCATTCTGATATAGACATCGTCATCAAATTGTTAACCCGTACATTTTTTCAAGCAAATTTCAATTTTCTCATAGAAAGTATCCATTTGCAATTAGATTAGTTTTGAAAATTGATCACTGGAATGACTTATCTGTTATCGATCCAGTCATTGCAGTGGTCCATTTTCAAAACTAATCTTCTCTTGGTGTGCAAATGGACATTTCTCAGGACCACAACAGTAGCCATTTTTTGGCTGGAACATGAGCGTTAAAGGGTTAAAGAATATCTAACCCTCTCTGTGTTTTAGATATTCGTGTCAGTCACGGACAGCAAGCACATGGAGTGTCACACAACCCTAAAGCACACTAACCCTAAATCAGTAGCAACTACTAATTATATGGTGTGAAAAGTGAAGTCTAGGTTAGTCTTTGCTGACGGCATCCATGCAGATGCAGCTGTATATTCTAAGATTTGCAGCAAAAACATCATAAATAAGAAGCAAATACCACAATGATTATTGTGTAGTGACTCGGAGCCAGCAAATACAGGGCCAGGAGAGGACGTCATTGCACAAATCTGCTAAGCATGCTACGAGGCGACCTCAAGAAAGCAGGACTAGGTACACTCAAGTCAAGAATGGACCTGAGGAAGCTAAGGATTTCGGCTGAGGACAAGACACAGTGGACAAAAGCGAAGAAGGACTGATTGCAGCTGTAGGATGTTTCTACTACTACAACGTTGTCACATTGCGATGAAAGCATGCGACAATTCTCAATAACCTTTTTCAAGGAGCCAAAACAGCAAGACAGTGAGGTAGAGAAGATTCGAATACTTGAGGCTGCAGCAAACTTCATCAGGAGTGACATTAAATGTTTCATTCAGTCTAAAGATGTGTGTCCGATGATATATTTCCACATTTATCAATGTGCTCAATGACTACCTCCTAGTTCTTACGTTTCATCATGCCAAATATGTACATCACAACTTATACTGGAGCGACTTCTACTGGCGATCAGAGCCAAAGAAAGGAGAGGTTGCAAAATATTTCAACATAAAGAGTGTGATGACGATTCTTGGGGAAAAGAGTCTGTGAAAACATGCTTTTTGTTCATGCTATTCTAGGCTGCGATACAGCATCGAGTGGTATCCTAATGTAGATTCCCCAAAAGCGGAGATGTTATTGATGCAGAAGTCAAAGCATTGATTTGATACTATGAAGCAAAACTCAGTGACAGCACCGATCGAAACATTGTGGCACTACAGATTTCAGGAGTTAGTTACATCAGGAGTTAGTTACATCAGGAGTTAGTTACAACAGGAGTTAGTTATATCAAGAGTCTCAACTATCAAGAAGGTTATCCA
Source organism: Chaetoderma sp. LZ-2023a (assembly GCA_034401795.1). Classification (NCBI taxonomy): domain Eukaryota; kingdom Metazoa; phylum Mollusca; class Caudofoveata; order Chaetodermatida; family Chaetodermatidae; genus Chaetoderma; species Chaetoderma sp. LZ-2023a. The sequence continues at coordinate 124,828,033 of CM067369.1, forward strand.
CCAGAAGATGTTACCACAAACATAAGCAGTTGTCAAATACCGTAGTCTCTGTGGTTAACATCAGGTACAAGCGTGGTATAGTTTGGCACGTTTGACGGAGAATAATACGCTAATTGAATTACAAATAAGCTTGAAATAAATTGAAGAGCTAACTATTATCAGATGCTGAAGCACACCATTCGATGGCATATTTAAGAGAAATAACTTCATCAGCCATATATGGAATAGACGTCACCCTTTAGTGGCCATGCCTGACAAAATCAGCTTCAGTGATGGTCTTGAGAAATGTCCAATTGCAGGTCAAGAAAACACGTCTTAAATTTACCACACGAATGACGGAGCCAGTCATTACTATGATAAATTCTCAAAAATAATCTCCTTAGTTTTCTATGAGAAAATTGAAATTTTATTGACCGAATTTCGTCATCAAAGGGTTAATGAACTAGTTACTACACGGTATTGCAAATTTAAAATGGAGTGCAAACTTTGCTTCAGCTTATTTTTGACACGCCCTCACATTTCACATAATTTGAACCACTAACATGGCTAAATAAATGGCCCAACGGCGATATTGCTCACCTGGCTGAAGAGGAACTGTAAACATGTTTGCACCGATTAATGCACAACAAGCACGATCGGTCGATTGGGAAAGCATAACTGTTGCCATAGAGCAATGCCGCAATGATCCTTAGCATTATATACCAATGAAGCAGTCATCCTTACCACTAATGACTAGCAACTTACACTGTTAACCAATGGGACAAGCACCATTTGTCAATGGGATAAGCGTAGCTGATGCACTGCAGCTGATTACTGACCAATGGAACCATGGCCATCGGTCTAATTGAACAATGAGTCAAATAACTTTGCGCAATTTACAAACTGGATAAGGATAGCTGATGCCTCTGACAAACAAAAGCAGGGGTTCCTGACATTATTGATCAATGAGGCATGTGTTACAGACATAAGGGTATAATGGATCAAGCACCATTGGTAAATGTGGCAAGGATAACGGATGCCATGGGCAAATCGGGGCAAGGGTCCTTGGCATTGCTGACATTGGAGACAATCATATCTGTCACTAACGCCAAGCAAATCAAATCAAGTGTCATTTACACTATTGACCAATGGGACAAGCAGCGAGAAGCAGATAGCTAACATCGACGTCAGCTCCGATCCAAACGAAGCCCTAACCAAAATACTGAAATCTATGGAATCATCAGCTACCAGTACCATAGGTGTTCTTAAAAACAACCGAACTCGGTATATTGACGACCCTCTAGTAGTAAAACTGTCAGCAGAGAAGAAAGCTGCACATCTATCAAAATGGCCAAAGTGAAGACCGCACCAAACTACGCCAGGAGCGCAATAACATTCTGTGCCACATTAACGAACGCTTAAAAGATCCTGCTATTCAACAAGCAGACTGACTAACAGATGAAATCACTGCCACGGATGACTGTCACAAAATGTTTCGGGCAGCCCATGCACTGAGAGTTACTGACTACACACTACCACTCACTGTACACAACACTGAAGGACACTTTATTTGGGAGAGGCCAGTGCAAAGCCGAGGCGATTCGAAGATTGTTCAAGGAACAGTTCACTGACCACGATGATGAGCCCTTGCACACGTTTTCAGGAGACCCAAGGCCATTAAAAACACCAATTCAAACAGCAGAAGTTGAAAAGGCACTTAAAGCCATGAAAAAAGGACCTGCTGGGATGACCAATAAACTATTCAAATATGCAAGCGACATTATCTCAAAACTGATCACGCACCTACTCAATTCAGCTTTTATGCACCACCTTCCCATCGACGCTATAGGCCAAGGCATCCTTATCGCGCTACTCAAGCCAAAGAATCCACCGGGTCCCCAGCCAATCTGTGGCCCATTGTGCTCCTCAACAGCATACGGAAAGTCCTATCCAATGTTACTCTATGCCGCATCCGAGACAAGATCGATGACTTCACTGGATCATGTCAAAGTGGCTTCAAACGTGGACTTGTGCAGACATTGTATTGGCTCAATGTATGCGTGTGTCGGTAGTCATGGCCAAACACTGGGATTTCCACAAAATGGGCATTGGCATGTCACGAGCCTTTGACATGAATAAACACTCAACGATCTTGGATCTACTAGGCCAGGCCAGTTGCAATGAAGATGAGCTATGACTAGTGAGACTACCGCTTGCAGACACCACGCTGAGAGTACGAGTCAAGTCAGTGAAGTCTGCAGAGTTTGAGACATCAATTGGCTCCCTACAGGGAGATGGTCTATTTCATGTGCTTTTCACCTGTTACCTTGCTGCTGCATTGAAATCCGTGCGAGAAAGTTCCACAAGACCAAACCCCGGTGTCAATACTGGGTATGCCGCTAGAGATGGAATATGCCGACTTCATAGACGAAAAGAAACCTCTTGACGAACTTCTCCCAATAGCTGCAAGCAAACTAAAAATTGAGAATCTCTTTATGAATGAATCCAAAACAGACATCACCCACATATAACTATCTACAAACCATAACACTAAAGAAAATGACGATCCACTCCGTGGCCGCAAACCATGGAGGAAAAGTAAAATCCTGGGTTCACTGCTTTGCAGTACTGCTGACATTACTGCAAACTGCGCATGGGGCTACATAGCTTTCCAGTCCTTCTGGAAGCTATGGATTCGTATATCAAAGATGTCCTTGATAAAAGGCTATTTATACAATGCAGCCTGCGTGTCCTTGATGCTGTATAACTGCAACAGCTGGGCAACTCCAAAGGCGGCTCTAGACAAACTCGATGCCTGCCACCGCAGACACATACGCACAAGGGGCATGGCTCTGTTATTTGAATGAGTGGCCACTTCCGATTCATAGCCCCAATATATATTGCGTAAAGGAACATATCTGCCAAATTTGCTTCTAATCCATCATAAATGACAGACAGACAAATCGAGATTGTATAAGTTCATCCAGGTGAGATAAAAACACTGCTCCATCAACTATTTTTCAGAACATTTTAATATGTTATTCAGTAAGCCCAATAGATGGTATCGCCATAGGTTTCTTTTCTATTACAATTTATTCTGGATCAAATCGAATTTTGCCTGGAATAAAAGCTGTGGTCTTCAACAGGCCATGTTCTAGTTTCTAAGCCTTTCAACAAGATATATGAAGTACACATTATCTATGATGCACACACATCTGAATTTTATTAAACTTTTATCGGACTGGAAGATTTTGCTGCCATGAAAAGCAACCAGCTTAAAGTCGAATTGGGTTTAAAATATACCACATTACAATACTTCAATCATTAACGTTGCTGTATTCGGGTTATGGCATGGTGCGTGTATCAATCGACACAGGACCAATAGTGATGAGACCAACAGCAAAACCTGTCTATCACGGGAACATTTTGGCCTATACTAGAAAGTAATTACTAAAAGCAAGTTATCTTAATACAGGTCATTTACCATAGTAAATGGCGTGTTTTGGTCACAGAAAATGCGAATCCTTATGACTTGCGATCTTACGACCACGCGTCTCAAAGAACTACCATATTGTGGCCAAAAACAACTGTCCGCTATAGACAGGTTTGTCTGTATTTAAAATATTAGCTAATTTCTATCAAGAAACCAGCTTCTGATCAGTTTTGCAGACTCACACATTCTCGCGAGATAAAGAAAACCGCCAAGTAGTTTAAAAGCACTAAGACACATTTATTATATACAAGATTTAAGCAATATCCGTGACTGTATCCATGTTTTGACACCGTTACAGTTTCAGTGAAAGAAATACAGGTGTTATTGTCACTGACAACTATTTGAGTCATTTTGGCGAGGATAGCAACTACGTTCAGCCAAATGATTTAGAGGTATTCAGCGGGCATTGTCTTGTGAACATGGGAACCAGCAGTGTGTTTCCAAAAACACACGACTGAAAGTTGTTCTATCACCATCAAGGATGATAGGGTTTGCAAGTCCCTGTGATTTCTTCAACCGTATTGCATTGGCGTTAAAGCGCACATTGTTAACCCTTTTAAGATGAAGACGGATAAAGCCAGCCAATGCAAGTTCAAGTTCAAGTTCACTTTAATACACTCAGGCCCTTTAAGGGCATATGAGGGTAAAATGTACATACTGATTTAACCAATGAACGCCACGGTAGAGTATTATCACTACAGTAAAATGCATGTATATAATATTTATAATTCTGTGGCTGTAGTAGTAGCAGCAGCAGCAGCAGCAGCAGCAGCAGCAGCAGCAGTAGTAGTAGTAGTAGTAGTAGTAGTAGTAGTAGTAGTAGTAGTAGTAGTAGTAATAGTAGTAGCAGTAGCAGTAGCAGTAGCAGTAGCAGTAGCAGCAGTAGCAGTAGCAGTAGTGGCAGTACAATTTGATCTACTGGTATCATCATTATCATATCATTATTTCATCATTCTCATATTGTCATCTCATCGTTCTCATATTAGCAGCAGCCGCAGCAGCAGCAGCCGCAGCAGCAGCAGCAGCAGCAGCAGCAGCAGCAGCAGCAGCAGCAGCAGTCGCTGTCGGTGACAGCTGTTAAGTTAAACCTTTGGCTTTTCTGAAAATACCAAAAATGTACACAGTTTTATGGAGGCGCATTGCATATAGTTAATAAATCTTTTGTTTTGCCTGGTTTGAAACTTGTGATAAAGTACTGCGGACTGTCTTTTGATCGCTCATCACCGTATTTTCTGCAAGTGTAAAGAAAATGATTTTCGTTGTCTGTTTCATTGCGTATCCTACACAATCGGTAGTTTATTTCAATATTTTCCCATGCAGTGGGCTTGAGGAATTAGGCTAGCGGATTTTGGAGAAGCTGGGGAAAAATTGCAATGTTATCGAAATCAACGTTTTCTTGCTTGTAATATGGTCATGTTATCATAGAAAAAAAGTCCTGACCAATATCCCTTGGGCAAATTTTTTTACAGCACATTGAAATTTTGGCGCTTTTTGCGTTCTTAGAAACCCTGATTTTTTGCGGTAGTCAAAGGTAAGTCCTTTTTTCTGACAGTGTGTCTGGGAGTACAGCACTGAAACTATATTTTCGGGTGTACCATATTCTCTTAGTCTGTCAATGATTCCTTTAGTTGTAGTCATGGTAACGTGATAAAAAAACAAGATGGCTGCGCGGATTATGGATAAATATTACTTTTGTCAGCAGCCATTCATTTGTCGCATACTTGCGATCAGAAACCCTACTAAAATGAATGAAATGAATAAAAAAAATACCGTGTAAATAATTTCTATCAAGAATTTTAAAGACATATATTTCTTTATGTGAATGCGGTATATTTTAAACAACGAGAACTGAGGATTCTGACAGATGTAAAATCATTGACAAAGGATTATCCCAGAAGCACATCTTGTCTGCTATCTTTGCCCGTACACTAATCGAAATCGTGTTCATCATCATCGCCAACGTCTTCACATCCGGAAGGAACAACCTTGTTGCTACACATTTCTCCATGGCAACCGCCACATGCAGCGACACAGTGTAATCCTGATTTGTAGCATGAACATTGCCTTGTTCCACATTGGGTTTTATTAGTAATTTTACAATTACAACGAATAAATTTCAGAACATTTGCAGGTGCAGCATCGATATCTGTCATGACTGGGCGCATAACCTTGTTTTCCAACTTCCAGCCCCATTCGTACGGATTAAGGCACTTGTTATCGAGTTCGGCCAATTGGACAATTTGCAGATGGACACGGAGACTGTGGTAATGAGCCGCTCGATCAGTTGGTCGAAGTCTCTCAGGCTCAATTTTATTACACCGTGCAATCATTGCTCGATAACGCATGTGTCTCAAGGATGCCAGTGATTCAAAATCTTTCCCTCCATAAAGGATACAGAAAACAGATATACCGGCATTACCGACGTCTTGGGGTGTCGTCTCAGTATCAGCCATTTCATGAGCTAGTAACTGTAGTTTGCTCTGTTTAGACAAGACTTTCATTACATGAGTGTTTCCTTGTCCAAAGGTAGACGAAGTTGTATCGCAACCACTTCATGCATGGATGAACAGTATGGTGTCGTGCAATACTGGATTCATCACTTCATGTGATTCGTGAAGGCTGTACATCTCCACAGTTTTATTCGGTCCATTTGTTTTTTTCTGGTTTACTAGAAATATATCAGCCATGTATGTTTTCCAGTGGTGAATTAGCATAATAAAAATGTCTGTGTCTTCCGCTGCAACCATTACTGATTGATCGATTTTCGAAAAGTCAAGAGCAGTTGATACAATCAAGGTGTCTGCATCGCCATCACTACACTTAATGATATAATCCTTAGATTGTAAAAATCTAACAAGAAGCTGTATGAACTGTGTCTTATTCCTCATGTTGGAGAAAAATGCCTCTTGATTTTTGTGACACGTTGATATATCTGTGATAGTGATATCCGCGGACGTTGTTCCAGAGCGCCTCAGATGTTCATGGTCTTTTGTGGATGGTCCTTCGTATCCATCGAATACAACACAGCACTTTCCATATTTATTGCTGAGAAAGGGTTCATATTGTTCGACAATTTCTTGATACGTGACATTGTTTTTCCATCTAATATGATGGAGCAGCCAACCACCATCTATTACTGGCATGGTATCTTTCGTAACATTAGTCACTTCATGGCTGACATTGTGGAGCTCTTTCTTGATATCCCTGGCTAATTCTGATTTATCAGATTTTCGCATGAAATAGTCTTTGAACAGCGATGTAGGTATGGAAGAAAGTGCATACTTAGAATAAGGTGTGACGTCTTCAGATTCTCGTTTTGCCAGTGCCGTACATCGCAAAAATAAAACACTCGGCTCAATCTGGATAGTTTTTTCCCCGAGCTTGATACCGGGCTGGAGGTCATTCAATGTACGAAGTTGTTGAGATCGTTTAATGTGAGCATTACTAAAGGCCACGCCATTAAGTGGATACTGGACCTTCAAACCCACTTGTTCCGCCATGTCACAATTAATTCCATCATCGTCAAATGCCGTAGCCCAGTTGCCAACGACCTTAGCGTGGACACCTCGTCATCGAATGGGTTGTGCTGTTCAAACCAATCTAGGATCTTCTCCATGTCTACAAAATCTCGCTTGCACCTAGATTTACCGAGTTCCACATGTTGTTCACTTGTTGCATTTTGACGGTTTGTTAAGCTGGTCATTGCCTCATGAACAGCTGCACAGTGATGCATGCTACACCATTTATTTGTCAGATTGTTATTATTTGTCTCTACCTTAGCTATTGTTTACAATAAGTGACATTTATTTATAACATTCAACTTTGATGCCAATCACTTAGTCAGTTTTTAATTTACTTTTTTTAAAAAGTGATTTACCAGATAACCATTACACTTTTCTGGGACACATTAGGTTAATTTGACCTTTGAGCCGTTAGCTAGCTATTAGTTCATTAGCTTTTCCCATTTGTTGGTAGTTGAACTGTTGTTCTGCCCGATTGCGAATTAAGTGGCAAGGCTGGCCAACAACTTTTCAACTAACAACATTTTAGCGTAAGATCAATTTTTCTTAGCAAGCTCGGTCTTTTCTTGTAGAACCTTTATATTGCATTACACTTCCCTTGAGAATTTGATTCTTCTTTAGAATTTTGCAGTCAAGCACAGCCTTAGATAACCCATCATGATTTTGGTGCCACCCCGACCTTTTTGCACTAAATAACACCCTCTACATCGCACTGTCTTTGCACTAACATCGCATTCGCACACTTTGCTCCTCAAGATGTCCAACATAGTTATCTGACCCTATTTAAATTATGAACAGGTCATCTTAATGCACTCAAGCGAGCCAGTTGTTTGAGAGGTACATGGACTGCAGGGAGATGGAATCTTATGTGTACAAAGAAGGGTTTTAACTAGATCGGTGACGCAGAGATGAAGCAGCTATCCGGCAGCACCAGCGAACTTCAGATCCACATCATTAGCAGGGTGGTGGGTGGAAAGGTATGGGGGGAAATTCTTACCCATGGGTCCCATGTAACCCATAATTAACCACCTTTTTCTGTCCTGTTCATGGTTTTAGTAGCATCCGTTTTGGCCTGTTAAATCCCTATTTTCTTACAATATGATTCGACTTCAGGAGAATTAAAACTAAAACCTTCCATATTGGGCGTGACCGACTCACCCTATAACTTTTGGGTGTGTCATCTGCCCTCCTGTGACGTCACGAAAAAGTATAAAAGGAGGAAATTTCATCTTCCCGTCAAACTCGACAGTATGGAAGATCGAGCATTAGGTTACTTTCGTGTCGCAAACCAAATTCTGCTGTTTACTTATTACTTTATTGTTATCTATGTTATATTTGGCCAGGAAAGTATGAAGAGGTAGGAAATTCAAATTAGGTTAGGCAGTTCCGCACATTACCATCATGCGGAATTGAGATGTCGCTTGCGGAAGATCACGCCTTGTCCACCAGCTTGGAGGTTTCAGCACCCATTCATCTCGGAAAAAAGTATCCTTGTACAGCATTACAGCCTAACAGACAGCCTTGTAAACATGTGTTCTCTAGAAACTCGGACTTGACGCTTCATGTCAATCGCGATCATTTATTACAACGTGCATATTGTGTGGGCTGCAAGTATTCAGCTACTCGGTATGGTGTATCACACGCATTAAACATCGTGTGTTAGTTGTGACGTTAGAACCTGGTGAACAGAATGAGGACATAAATATCCTCGCTCCACATTTCGAAAGTAGACTTCCAGTTACCGTGTTTCCAATGGGAAAAATGGCGAAGACAACCGTACCAAACGACGACAAACTGACTTTCCGCATTTTATTACATCAACAGCATCTGCAACACAGCCATCTTGCATCAGCACTCCAGTATCCATCATCACAGCATCGGCAGCACCCAGAACAGCACCAGCAGCACCTGCAGCATCGGTATATACACCAACTGTAGTTATCGCACCGTGACATCACCAACAACACTCAGCATTATAACCACATCCGCATCCGTGATCGGCCAGCCCATATCAGTGGTAATCTCAACTCCTGTGACAGTATCCGAACTAGGTTTACAGGACATTTCCGATTGATCAATATCTCCATGTAGCTTAATTATAGATGAGGCGATCAGCCTCACGGAAGCCGTCATCACCACCACCGCACCGCATACTAGCACACGTGCACCACTATCATTCCAATAGATCCTGCTGTATAAAAAAAAACAACTACGCCAGATCGTCCATATTCGGAAAAACGAAGAATCGCACACCAGCCAGAAATCTGTGCAATTCCCAGGACGTCCACCAGCCAGTTAATTAAGGCTGTGAAAATAAGAAAATTGTCCACAATCACTGCAGCAGCATCGACACTGGGCATCATCACAGCATTCAGCCAATCTGCAGCCCGCACCACTACCACCACCTCCACGACAACAGTGATGTCGGTAGTATCAGCACCGCCTCCAGTCAGTACAACACCCGTCATCATCACCGCCACCACTAGCACATCTATGGATACATCAGCAGCTTCCTCCAGCTTCAGTACTACCGACCTGGGCAACATAGATAGTGATATTTCGGCAGTGGAGGACCATCCACCACGTCCGTCCCGAATGAGTTGGGGGTACCCAGACTCACTGAGGAAATTTTTCCACGGATACTTGTGGACACTATTGTCAAGGTTGCAGCAGAATGTATGAATAGGTGTGCGGCAAAATGGAACTTATTATTTTATTATTTTTGAAATATTCTTCTTATTATATATGTTTTTATAATTGTAACCCAGTCCCTAGGCTGACCATGGTCATCCTACACAGCCGCGCAATATTCTTGCGTAGCTGTGTTTCACACAAATAATCACTGCGGAAACCTGTGTTGTAAACATGTCGTGTGCGACGTAAGTACACAACACACCATAGTGAATATGTCATTACTCCCGTCATGCTGTCCCAGCAACGCTGGGGCTGCCTGATGAACTAGTCTTTTTACTTTATTAAGGTATTAATTTTCTTATTATTTTTCTCCCCACGTTAGTACGTCTGGACGGATTGTGGATAGCGAGAGCTACCCATGTGGACCCGCCAAACATGGGCCACACTGTATGCATCCCTTTATATACCCGGGATGCATATGTAATTTACACTTTAACTGTGATATTACTGTTTAAAATATCTATATTTTATTATAATATATTATATTATGAATGATTAGGGTATGTTGGAGCTTGGGCGTTCTCTGTGGAAAAGTAATTATCCGCACCCAAGAGAATGCCCATGTGAGCTATTGTTTTAGCTGAATCAGGTATTAAAATAAAGAAACAGCACACACCACGAAATAAAACAAACAAAAAAAGAAAAGACATGGAAAAAGTTTAAACTAAAAGTATGCCTTTCTCCCAAACTCTTTCGCACCTTTATGTGCTCATCACTTATAACCATGCGTCTCTCGCATCACTCCCCTCTCAGCTACGTGCCTGCTCAGGAAGTCTATAATTCCCACCTAGCGTGTTCCCGGGCATTCGATCTGCGATACGTTGATCATTTGTCATGGGTGCAAACTAGGAGGGGGTGGTGTAGCACGGATCGACCAGACGTGTACGGACCGTCCCAACTAAGCAGGGTGCGGGACAACCACTCCAGATGCGCTCCAAGTACGCCCTACCCACTGAGTAGGATAGTACGCATGTGTAAAGCCCTATAAGAGAGATTTTGTTAAAATGGCTAAGTCTGTAAGAACGTGTAGCGCGTATGTGGGCATGTCATAGCTTCCTTGGCAACACGTGTCAGGATGAGAGAGAAAGAGAGAGTCTACACTTATAGTGTACCGAGTTGGTACTTGTGATTTTCTCAAATCGCACTATTCTCGTCGGTCTTGGTACCGATCAGAACCAGAATGAAACGAGGATTACAGAACTTTTTAGCAAAATATTGCTTTGACGTCGTAATTGCGTGTATGCATTAACTGAATGGGGAATGTGCTGTTCACGTGATAGTTACGTCACCACTTCTGGCTGCACGCTGATTGGCTACTGCTCGCCCTCTGACTGACTGGAGCATCCTGCCTCTGACGTCACGAGTAGTATAAAGCGGACGAAAAAATGAGAATCGAGAGCATCATCGGCGGGAAGCCGACACAGTCAGGAAGACTGCTGGACCAGTGCAGTGCAAGGCGCGAGACAACTGCTAACTGACTGTGGTGCCATTCGGAATTGAGATCTCCTGCGCCGGTGAGCAGTCTTAATACTTTTCCGCAAAACAATTTTGGAAGCTCCTGGATGGCCATCCGGGAACTATAAACTAATATAAGAACTCCCTTTATGGAACTTTCTCAGAGGAGTTTTCTGTGGAAGGGCATTGCGGGCTCGATGTGATTCTACGGAACATGGAGCTGATGGTGTTTCTTGGTGGATAACTCACCAGATCTTCTGATCCCGCTGAAAAGTGGTATCAAACTTCCGCGCTGCATGTCGCATGTGTTAATTAACTTTTAGACCACAGTCTGGTGGGACTCTGCTCAGTGAACCGCAAGAGCTATGCAATGTATCCCGCAATATGTACCCAGTTATTGTACATGCATATTTAATTACAAATGCCCTCCTTGTTAATGGGAAACTTTCAAACTGCCATCGCCAGACGGAAACTTTACAATAACTGTTTAAATTATGTATCAGTTAATCTGACTATCTAATGGACATCCTTATTATCCATTCTTCTTCGCCGTCATGAGAGTGAGCCACATCAACAGTCTGCCTGCGGAAATGTTCCCTGCATTGAAGATCATGCCATCTCACGCTACTCAACTGTAGCGTACCAACTTCAGTGATTTACGAACGCGTACTGTACCGATGACCAATAGATACTCAAGTAACTATACTATTGTCAGTTAATTATTTCCGCAAATGGTACTGATGACTAATAGGTACCTACCCGGTCTTTCCGACCGCATTTTTATACTTTCTGTTTCATACTGTAAATATTATCTTTATTTTGTGCTCTCAACTAACAGCACCGTTTATGGCCTATGACCTGTGATATATTGTTAGCACTGTATTAGTTAGTTGTGTATATGGCAAGTAGCCATCCTAGTTATTATGTTTTGTTTCTGGCAAGTAGCCATCCTAGTTATTATGTTTTGTTTCTATATAAAAATTCTAGGACTTAGTACGCTAGCTAATGCTATACAGCAACATTATATCCGCATCACTATAACGCCCAGCATCAATTTCACTGAGGTCACTGGTCATGCACCAATTGTTTGAGCCTGACATGTTACTGACTAACCTGGCTATTCTAGCTCGATAGGATGAGTTGAACGTGGTTAGGGACAATCTCACATTGTGTATGCCTCTTTTCCGGCTGTAGTGGATGTGTAGCAACACGCACCGGCTAGGTTGTGTAAAATTGACCAATTACCTTAGGGCCTCTTATTTATATCGAGTTATTGTCTCTTTCTACGCTCCTCCAGCCGCAAGGCTTAATAATTGTTTGGATTCCCCATTGACACGTTAGCAGGATCCGACTTTGGGAAACTATCATAGGTTTCTGAGCAGTGATGACTAAAGTGCCGATTTACATACACCTCCCCCTGTATCTTCTGATACTAATTAGTTTAGATTCCCCCACCAATGTAGGAAGCACTGCAAAAAGAAATTATATTATTTATTATTGTGACACCGGCCTGCAGTGCATCCCTGGGCATTCTGGAACTTAACCCTAATGACAGATAATATGTTAATTCCGTAGCACACGGGTGACGGACGAGATGCACATCTCCATGTATATCGTTGTATTGTCTGGATGGGGTCTTAGAGCCCCGCACACCCTCACGGGAAGGACACTAGCAATGGATATCTGTCTCTTACTCTCCACCATAAACGACTTTCTTTCTAAATTGCTTTTGTTAACGGTGTAAACTTGTCCTAGTGATGTTATGTGTTTGTGGGACAAGGGTGACCGGATTGTCATATGATTCGGAAGCTATTGCTCTGCAACATGTATGCGTGCTGTCTTTCTGAGGTAGATGCTATGCGGGGCGACCCATGCGTCTCTCGCATCACTCCCCTCTCGGCTACGTGCCTGCTCAGGAAGTCTATAATGTTTTGTTTTCTATCGGGAAGCTGGGCATCTTCGCCAGTCAGATATATGTGTCTAAAGATAGGTAGGAATCCTTGCCACTTGCGGCCAAAGCTTGGAATCGTATCTAATAACCAAACAGTAGGTTAGAGTGTAGCAGAAGGCCCTCGTAAATAAGGCGGCAACTACCAATGCAGTATCTTTGGACCTACATAAGATGGGGACCTGTGAATTCTTTGGAAATCATTCGACCCGTCTTCACGTAAACCAGTGTGCATCACATTATTTATGGCTTCACTAGGATTGACCAGCACTTAGCTTTTTGTTTGAACAAAAGAGTGGCCCTTTTTGCCAGCTCTTTTCCCCCGCTTCGGCGTTGAAGGCATTTTCCTGTGACGGAGGCCTGCACAAGGCACTTTCCTCTCACAACAATAATATTTTGTTGTGTGTTAGGGGTGTAATTAGTTTATATTAAATGACCAAGTAGCCTCGTCGCGATGCTCCCTTGTGGAGATACCGCTGTGGATTTACGAGTCTGTGTGGTACCTTCGACGAGACCACGTAGAAAGATCACCAGATAGCTCTATGTACTGTATTATTTGCTCATTACTGTCAAACGAGTAACATTGTTTGTATAGTTATTAATTGTGACTGTTTAATTACATCATCTTGTCCAGACTTATAAATTAGCAATGGACCGTCATACCAGTGACACCAACAGTAGGGACGAGACAGTGAGGTTCAATCTCGGCGGAAATGGTAAATGTTCCACTGGCTCTAGAGGCTGGTATTTGTACCTCCCAGAGAGATGCGATACGGGATCCGCAACCCCGAGAACCGCAGCTAACCAGTCCTCCCACACATCCTGTACATGCGGTGCAGCGGAGTGGAGCGACATGGCGGACCAGCATGTACCCCTGTGAGCTACACGAATTTGTACTATACATGGGCCGTTCTCTGAATTTGGTGGGCAAATATGTAGCTGAAAGTTGCCATGATGCTATGGAATTGTTTAAGCTACTCCAGAACATTACTCATCGCTAGAGAAAACACTATTATTCGTTGCAAAGCAGCAAAAATAAATATTGCACATTTGATAAACGTTTATCGGACACACCTTGGTCAACACTAGTTAGTGCTCTGAAGGCTCATGGTGAAGGGTACAGTGAGTCTCGTCCATGCTTTGATAAATTTGAGCAGAAAGGTGGTGAAAAGTGCGGCCCCATTGTCAATAAGGATGATAAGCATAAGAAGAAACAGCACCATGATGAGCTCGATATGGCAGAGGATGTTCAACTATCACCTAGAGATACGGTTAGAGAGGGTGCCTACCTTCCCACCATTGAACGTTGTGATGCATTGGATCAAGGGATGCAAGCATATGTACTCCGTCTAGTAGTCTAAGCTTTGTATTTCTATCAAGCATGCACAGTTTACCAACAGCCGAGCTCAGAGAGCGGCATCTAACATTGTCAAATGTTATCCACATGACATGGAGAAGAGTGTGGAGCCAAATGTTGTGTAATTCGCACCTATGTTTAACTTAATTTTCACAGCACCACCAAAACAATCACTAAATACACAAGCTGAATCCAAAGTAGCCGAGGATCGTGGTCAACTAGATTTTTCTCATCATTTATATTAATGGCTCGGTTGAAACATTTTCAAATGTAAAGATATCTACGTGTCTGTATCTATGCATGTTCGTTACCATCTGTTCTGGAGAGCGATCCTTTTTAAAATTAAGACTAATCAAATACTATATTAGGAGTAGGCTGGGACAGGGCCGATTGTACTTTTTAAAAGAACACTTGAATGTGGAACATTAAAAATTGCGAAAAATTGACTTTGGTGACTTAATTAAAGATGTTCCATGTGAAACAGTACACATAAATAGTAGTAGTACATAAGGGGTAATTTTGAAACATGTGACACACCACACTTATCATATTTTGTCAGTATCAACCATGCAAATCATAAATAACCTTGTTGTGTATGATTTGCATCGTTGATACTGATCATGTGTGACTTTTACTATTTTTCATGATAATTAGAATATGTGCATGGTCATCGTGATGAGTTGAGTAATAGTGGCGTTTGATCATGCAAGTCGTGCATCCCAGATATTGGAAGTTGGGAGAAATATTAAAGGTGCATATTCACACCAGGATGCGTAAAAATTACATTGTTAAAATTGTATACTCTTAGAGGCTTAATTTATGTGCATAGATGTAATGAAATGAAATAAATCTTAAAGCTGCTATGTCACAGTATTTCATTTTTGCAAACCAGTCTCTAGCCTATATACACCGTCTCATTGTGTCAGGAGAAGTTCATATTTGCACAATAGCGTCAATAAAATGATGTAATTCTACCGTTACCGCGATCGTCAAATAGCGTATATTTACAGCAAATTACCGATCTTATCTATCTAGTTTTTATTGTATTCAGTGGGCATCTAATAAATATTCATGCCGGGAAATCCCTCTTATCATGAGGCCAACAATACTGGTAATGTGCGCCGTGTATAAGTGAAGGTGGCTTGCGTTATCAGTTTTCGTAATACGTTCACAATAAGTTGGAAACTATTGCAGTTATTAAAAAAAATAAAACGGGCAGCGCAACCCACGTTCATTCATAAGTGTGTCTTACCACTATTGTGATATTTTCGTTATGGGACTTCGTTACGAAAAAACCCAATCATATCCTGATTTTGCGTGAACTCGTCTCAGACTACCTTGAAATTACAAATAGATGCAGTTTGGATATGGGAGGAGAAATAGAGGGGTGACCTTTTGACAATTTTCGACCGACTGCATGATTGACAGATCTGATGACCGATTGACTTCATGAGTGACAAATCGATCGGATGAACGACTGACTGCATGGGTGACAGATGGAATATCTGACTACATGAGTGACGGACTGACAGGTAGGCCGACAGACTATACAACTGACTGCAAGAGTGACGGACTGACAGACAGCATGAGTGACAGTTCGGATAGCTGTATGAGTGACAGACTGACGAACAGGTCACCCGACTGACCAACTACATGAGTAACAGATCGGATGACAGACTGACTGCATGCGTGCCAGATGAGATGACTGCCTGCATGAGTGACAGATCAGATGACTGCATGCGTAACGGACTGACTGACAGACCACCCAACCGACCGAATGGCCGACTGACTGCATGAGTAACAGAGCAGATGACTGACTGACTGCATGAGTCACAGATCAGCATGAGTGTTGGACTGCGTGAGTGACAGATCAGTTGAATGATGGACTGACAGCCATGATGACCGGCAGATAGACCGACAGACCAACAGCATGAGTGATAGATTGGATAACTGACCGACTGCATGAGTGACAGATTGGATGGACGGATGGGATGCATAAGTGACATAGCGGATGACTGCATGAGTGATAGATTGATGGACAGGCCAACCAACTGACTGACCGGCTGCATGAGTTATAGATCAGATGGACGACTGCATGAGTGATGAACTGACAGACTGGATGAGTGATAGACTGATGGACAGGCTATCAGGCTGACCAACCGACCGAATGACCGACGGACAAACCGACTGCATGAGTGATGTGCAGATGATCGACTGACTGCATGAGTGACAGATCAGATGACTGACTGTATGTGTGGTGGACTGCATGAGTGACAGATCAGTTAAATAACAGCCATGACGAACGGCCGACTGACCGATTGATTGACTGACTGACTGACTGACTGACTGCATGAGTGACAGATGAGTGACAGATGAATGACAGATTGGATGATCAACCGACTGCATGAGTGACAGACTGAGGAGAGGCCGGCCGACCAAATACATGAGTGACAGATCGGCTGACTGCATGCGTGACGGACTGACTGACAACATGAACGGCTGACGTACCATCTATATGAGTGACTAACTGCATGACTGACAAATTGGCTGACTACATGAGTGGCGGACGGCATGAGTGACAGATCAGAGGACTGCATGAGTGACAGACTGACAGACAGACCTAACCACCCACCTACCGATTGACAAACTCACTGTATGACCAACTGAGTGACCAACCGACCATCAGACCAACTGCATGGGTGACAGATCGGATGACCGCATGTATGACAGATCAGATGACTGCATGGATGACAGATCGGATGACTGCATGAGTGATAGACTGACGGACTGCATGAGTGGCACATTGGATAACTGCATGAGTGAGGGATCGGATGACTGCATGAGTGACAGACTGGCGGACTGAATCAGTGACAGATGAGCTGACTGCATGCGTGGTGGACTGACTGATCACATGAGTGACCGACCTACGGACTATATGAGTGACTAACTGCATGACTGACAAATTGGCTGACTACATGAATGGCGGATTGGAGGACTGCATGAGTGACGGACTGACAGAGAGACCAAACCACCCACCCACCGACTGACAAACCCACTGTATGACCAACCAACCGCCCGACCTACTGCATGAGTGACTGACTGAGTGACAGATTGGATGACTGCATGTATGACAGATCAGATGACTGCATGAGTGACAGATCGGATGCGTGCATGCGTGATGGACTGCATGAGTGGCATATCGGATGACTGCATGAATGAGGGTTCGAATGACTGCATGAGTGACAGATGGGGTGACTGCCTCAGTGACGGGATGGAGGACTACATAAGTGACGGAATGGATGACTGCATAAGTGACAGACTGACGGACATGCTGACAGACCACACCACCAACCCACCCACCCACCCACCAACCACCTGCTTGTATACGCTCGATCAGTTGCATTAGATTTCTCAAGCGTGAGTTCCTCTAGAGGGAGATTCCGCTGTTATACAATCAAATACTGACACATCACACTGATGTTTAGCACAACAGACAGAAACATGCCTGGTATTTTTGCAATTTGTAGGCCAAACAAGGCGATTAACATCGGGCTTGTAAACTCATTATTTATAAATAAAATTAGATCAAATGGAATACTAAGGATGATTTGGGGATTGTGTTTATAATTAAATGTGGTGGTTGAATCTGATTTTTATGGGCATTAACAACTTTGAGTTGTGCAAGAAAACATACAGCAAATCATAGTCTTAAACAACGCAGTAAGTTCGTTTTTATTGAACACACACTACATTAGGTATATTTTTTAAAGTAAAAACATGCACAGATAAATATACACACACGATAATATAATCGATAATTAAGCACACGCAAAGTTACCAGTTTCCGTTACACTTTTTCACTGCGTCCCTCGTGCGTCCTCGGGGACGCAGAGGGTTAATTTTTATGCGTCCCTCTACCATTTTTATGCGTATATATGCGCAAAAGGACGCATAAGGGCAACTCTGGGGGCATGCACGTGTGCGCTGGCTTCTGATGTTCTGGGCAAGTGCCATAGAGATGCTATGTTAACAGACTTTTGCTTGAAATTTGAAACTGAAGTTTGAGTCGCTGCCAAAATTGATTTACTATGGTTATGGCTGGATTTCTGAATTACTTGAGCTGATGATATGAGCATTTGTTTGAACAGTTTTATATTGTAGGTAGTAGTTCTTTTTCTTAAGATATCTGAGTGTAGTCTGTGTGGTTGAAGACGGGATTAAAAGTCACAAGACATGACTAAAAGGTCAAGCGGACTTGACATCACCGGTTTGGACATCACAGTTCGTGTTAAAAAAATATATGCAGTTCATGTTAAAAAAATATATGCAGTTCGATTTAAAACATGTAAAGCAGTTTGAGTTAAAACATATCACAGGCTAAGATATATCACAGTTAAACTTGGCAAACAGATTAGATTACATTAAAAGTTACGTATTTAATTTATTTCAAGATCGCGGGCATTGGGGCCACCTGTTCATGCAACATGAAAACTAGCTTCGCGAAAACTATTGTCAAGGGTTTACAATTTCGAAGTCGGCATAATATGCAGTATAAGAAGTCAGTTAATATCTATTAAAAGCAATTAAAACGCGGGAAACACGACATCAAAACTTGAGAAAAGTAAAAGTAAAAGTCTTCTCTTGGAAGTTCCCTCGTAATTCCCCCACTTTCAGTACTTCAGTCTCCTTGCGCTTCTTCTTCTTCCTATTATGGCGAATCACCATCTAGCCAATATATATCCTAAATCTATGGTTACAATCTAAAAGTAGAGTCTTCTCTCTCTCTCTCTCTCGCTCTCTCTCTAGTTAGCGGTTGGAGACCACAATCCCTTGCGCAAAATGGCCGCGCCTATAGGCAATTCTAAACACAACCAAATAATTTTGTGCGTCTGTCAGCGTTTGATCTGGCAACAATGTTAAAAGTGTGTACATTTCTGAAATAGATTATAGTCAAAACAACCAACATGTGTGACGACATTGAAAAGGTTCTTTTACCTGGCTATGTTTTGAAACTAATTCCTAATGACAAAAATAAGAAAAATAGAATTATTTTAGGACCAGGTTTAGTAAGACATGATGATCAAGTGGTAGTAACAAAAGCCGGCATTCTGCGTCACAAAGAGCCGCGAATTTTCTGGATAGATTCTCATCAGAAACGGGTAGGCTAATCAACTTTCATCATCATCATCATCATCATCATCATTTTACGAGACATAAGCCCATGTATGACTTGTTATTGCCTCTGGAGCTGTGTTGGTATTGTATTACTAGTGCTTATACTTTGTTTAGTTACAATTGTTTATTTGTTTGGGGGGCATTATCCATTGACATTAATCAGTACCCCGGTTGATCAGATGAGTTATCCCTGCGTCAGCTGTGTTGTGCCACCTACTCTCATGTTTACACCCTTCTGCGCCTAGCATTTGGTTATATTTCTAAATTGTCTTATTATATATCTGTTAGTTGGTTATGTCATGATCGTATATTATGTCATTTAGGTGCATATCTAGTTTTAATTTAAACATGCCGCGCATGGGCTGGGGTGCCTCTACCACAACAGAAGTAGTAGTGTTGGGGTCAAAATGATACCACCTCCCTCAACTGGATTTCCATTTAGACAAATGAGCCCCCACCTCCCTCAACTGGATTTCCATTTAGACAAATGATCCCCACCGCCCTCTCAATCCTTGGGGCATAGGTTGCGGGGGCCACCGTGACCATGGATCACCGAACGACTGCCAGGGAGGTAGGATCATCCCAACACTACTACTACCAGGGGCTGAACGCCCATTTAGAGACAGGGATATACACCACCCACAGGTACTGATCGCCAGGGTGTCTGTTGATCTCCGCCTTTGGTTATCTCCGCCCGGCCATTTCCGCCCAGGCGGAAAAGGCCATGCTTTGGGCGGAGGTGACCAAATCTACGGGCGGACATAGATAAATATATATACACCTGTATGCCTTCTATTTATTGGAATTGTGCTTGCTGGTATACATATTTCTCTCAGTCAGGCATATTTGTGAACAGACACGACGAACCGCCTCCCACCGCAGCCACATTTTCGTCAGATCTCTTTTGTAATTATTTTCGGATGGTATTCAAGGATTCGGTAGACCTATTCAGGATTCAATGGTAGTACGCTTACGACAAATTTATCCAGCGGTGTTGAGGAATGTCCATTTGCGGTCCATGAGAAGACTATATTTGAAACTTGGCAACCGGAATGATCGCTTGGATCAAAAACCGAGTCAGTCATTCTAGTGGCAAATTTTCTAAACAATTTTTAAAATGTATCCAAAGTGGTCTTGAGGAATGTCCATTGATAAGACTATTTTTGAAAATTGGCCACTGGAATGACTAGCTCGAAAACCAAGTGAGTCATTCCAGTAGTAAATTTTTGAAAATCATTTTCTCTCGGAAAACCTGTGGGGTAACGCCGGAGAGGGGGGGAGTTGTACTGTATACAGGAAAGCTGTTGAATATTATGAAGCTAGTTTGACTGGAAGTGAAAAAGGAAGCTGTTGCATATGGCAGCAACATCAACCCAGTCAAATTAGTTTCAAAATAGTCTACAGAAATAGAATATTCCCTACATCATAAATAAGTTGTAGGGTTTTTTTTATCTGTAGGGCTTAAAGGGTTAATGCTGCCTCATCCTGTCAAGCTCGCCAAAACAGCTTCTGCAATGGTCTTGATGTATGTCAATTTGCTGCGCAAGCGAAGACTATTTTTTGCAAATGTACCACGTACAGTCAATGATTGGCTTGATTACTGATCCAAGTGATAAATTTGGCAAATGGACATTTCCTATGAGAAAATTGAATTTTTCTTGAATAAATTTAACGATTCAAGTTTTAATAAAACGTATTGTCAGTACTCCCAGTTTGATTAGTTTCAAAATATTGTCTACATATTTTCTCGGTTGTGTTGGAACTGACATGCTAGGATGGATGCTAATCAGTGATCATGTCTCTCACCACTAACTTTGATCACTGAGCACATATCTTTTGAAAACAAGATTTCATACACGTGCTGAGAGATGAATGGGGAATAATGCACCGTTTATTGGTCCCAACTGTTTTAATAATAATTATGGTGATTGATCACATGCGCTGACAAGAGAAAAAGTGCGGGTGATTTGTCGCCAGGTTAAGCTAAATAAACCCATCCTTGTGATGAAGTAATCGTCGTCGTCGTCTTTATAATCAAGACAAAGATTCTACAAGGGCCTGCTAATTACGCCTCGCTGGTATAACGACATTATGCGAGTCGACAAAGAAGGGCAACCAACTGATTACTCGGACATATACACATTATGCAATTATATTTTGCCAGGGTACCGTAAATTTTTGCGAAATTCCTGTCATGATTTTAGGGGGAGGCTTCATTCTATGTTGAATAATTGGCAGTATGTCGTATTATCAGTTCCGATACAGCTGCCTGGTAACGTAAACATTCCATTCTTACAGAACAAAATGAACCCGGTTACTTATTCATTGCATAAATTCACCACTAATGAGAAATGCCTCACGCGACTGTCTCGCTGATCGATAATTATGCGCAGTCGTAGATTCTCGGAAAAGCGTATCCGTAATTTGATTGGCTTACTGGACAGCTGTGTTATTATGAATGAATGAGAATTACTATCGTAGTAGAATTTTTATCACGTGTCTCGTTGTCATTCATAACGAATTGATGACGTGATTTATTTTAACCAGTCTCTGAGCGACTCACGATCAACAATGGCGGAACGCAAAATGTACATGTATTCCCGGTGCCGCTTTTAAAAGCAATATCTTAACGCACACTTTGACTTTTAAATTAATAAAACAAACAATGTCTGGTTCATGAAATATAGTGAAATTGGCTCCCTGACTATTTATAATGTTAACTTTCACGGGTTTATTAAGGCGCTATTTATCATCTAGCTATGTTATTGCTACATAGATTGGGGGGGGGGGGGGGGGGGGGGGTGGGGTGTGTATGCGGCGATTGCTAATTTCCACGGCCTGGTTCCCGAGTGAGGCAACAACAATGTGTTATACTCGGCTACATTACATTGCAGCATAGTATTTCATAACTAGCCCTGAACTAGTCTTTTTTTGTGTAGAGCACCGATGGGGATATTGCGGTCGCGGACACGAATCTGCTAATTTGTGCGTCATTTTGTCAATAAAAACCACACCATCTGCATGTTTTAATAACAAGCATCTACATTAGTCGAGCATTGGTACACATAACCTATATTTTGACATCTTTAATCCAAAATTTTGCATTTCTTCGCTGTCTGTTCATCGCGAACACAGGTGATGCGTAGAAGTGATAATGAAGTTGCTTACGGACAATTTTCACTATGATTAACCTATGTCAAATCTTGCCAGTCGGCATGTTTCGCTGTGCCGAATGTTTATAAAAGTTAAATCCGAAACGAGCCGATGCTTACGATTCTTGCACTAGATGCAAAACGTTCAGGGGCGTATCGTTACATTAATTCTCAACCGGGAATCATGATTTTGTGTTTCGTAATATTTATAATTTTGATTTTTAATATTATGTCCCGCTGTCTTTTTAAGGAAAACTCTCATATTTACCTTTGAACCCTTCTAGGAAATGTAATGTACCGCTAAGTTTGATTGGAATTTGTTTAAATGTATTCTATCGTACTCTATGTCCTTTGGAATATAAAATATCCATGTAAATGTATATAAATGTTATATGTATAAACATAATATTACAAATTTATGTTATATGTCAAAGGTCCACCGCATCATAGGCCTTGCCTTTGGTGGATGCCTGTATTGAATTGTTGAATTATTTACCGATATGGAAATAAAGAATCTTGAATCTGGATACCGGGTAGTTGGAGCCGCGGAGTTGGCATGTACGCCGGGTATTACGCAATGCACATATGAATCTTTTAAACGCATTTAAAATTTGGTGTCTGTCCTGTTTTGCTTTTAACAACGCGTTTGGCACTCTCTCTGGGGGACATTAAACAAGTTCAAACTTGATTATTTATGCATTTAATGCTCGTTCTCAACGCATATATTTATTATTTTAAATGCATCAAAAAAATTAACTAAATGTGTTGTGAATGCATTAACCGATGCGTTGGAAACGGGCCTTCAACGCATCATGCACGCATTTCAGACCGATTCATACGTTAAGTTAACTCTGAGCTGTACTGCACCGCGTATAAATAACACAAATTTAACAATGTCAAACTTATAGTCATCAGTTTCTTGGAAGATATTCTGATAGGATTTGTTCAGAAATGGTTCCCAACATCCCACAGCCCGACAGGGGTTCAGAACTCCTCCACAAGTTGGATTATTTTGAAATCTAGATACTCTCGGATGGCATTTCCTGCATTTGCATTCAGAAAACACCAAGCGCTAGAACTAAAACCTGGCTAACAAGTCACAAATAAATTGTGTTTTGTCTAAGAATCCATCCATCCGCTAAACCGATCGATTATAATTGTACTCATGTACTGATAAAATACGACGGAAAAGTACACACTTCAGATTTTAAAATAACATGAAATTTTTGACGATTTTCCGATTTTTCCTCAATTACATTGTAAAAATCGCGATTTTAAAAACAAATCGAACTTCACGATTAAATCGAAAAATTGAGCGTACCATGCATCTTACTCACACATATATATAGGAATATAATTGTTAGTGCCTCTGTCTAGTTATTCTGTCTGTCTTTCTGTTTTCATCTATGTTTTACTTTGTCTCATAGTTAGTCTTTCATGCTTGGAAACTATTATATCTATCTGCTCCTCATCACAATTTTCAGCGACCCTACAGAGCCAGTAAAATATTGTACCAGCCATAAATTCTGCAGAATATCAGCATCACTGATAGCGCTGCAGGGTTGACGTCATCATTATATGTTATCAATACGTCATAATAATTTCACGATCACCGGCTTAATAATAAACTTGTAGTTTACTAATCTTATTGCATATTCTCTTAACGATATTGTACACCACCATACGCCTCCGTACGTGGGAATGTGCGTTTTGTGCGTGCGCTTTTGCATGTGTGAAAGTGTGTGTGTGTGCGCACGCGCACGAGTGCCTGCACGTGGGATTGCGTCTGCGAGCAGTTCGTGTGTGTATACGAGTGTGCATGGGCGCATGTGCGTGTGTGTATGCTTTGGTGGTGTGCGTTCGAGTGTCTGGCACGTGCGTGTCTGTGCATGTGAGTGCGTTTCTGTGTGGTAGAGTGGATGTGTGTATAAATTATTGCAAGATCAGAGTTAAATGTTAACATATACAGCCATAGTATACTTAAACTTAT
The DNA here is from genome assembly GCA_034401795.1 of Chaetoderma sp. LZ-2023a. Lineage (NCBI taxonomy): Eukaryota > Metazoa > Mollusca > Caudofoveata > Chaetodermatida > Chaetodermatidae > Chaetoderma > Chaetoderma sp. LZ-2023a. The sequence goes on from CM067369.1 coordinate 124,852,797, forward strand.
GTATTAATTGAATTTTATATACGGTATCCGTCATGTATATATTGTGTTCAATGTGCACTCAAGGGCCGATGGCCTATTGTGGAAATAAATATCTATCTATCTATCACATGAGATTAAAACATGGCCAATGATTTCGGTTATCAAATGTACAGTATTACATACATATGTGTTGGAGTTGTAATTTATATAATGCTGTGACAACGCTGTCCCGTAATGATCTAAGTAGACATGTAATTTCCCAATTGTAGGTAATCTGCACATACATTTTGGCCATCTCCGACCTAGGAAATTTGGGTGGAGATCACCATAAGAGTTAGGCGGAAATGGCCGGGCGGAGATAACCAAAGGCGGAGATTACGGTAAATCATCGCCAGCACCACACATAATAGGCCTGAATGCCCAGACAGGGGATATACACCACCCACAGGTACTGATCGCCACACATAATAGGGTCTGAACGCCCATTTAGAGACAGGCATCCACAGGGATATACACCACCCACAGGTACTGATCGCCAGCACCACACAATAGGTCTGAATGCCCAGACGGGATATACACCACCCACAGGTACTGATCGCCACACATAATAGCGTCTGAACGCCCATTTAGAACCACCCACAGGTACTGATCGCCACACATAATAGCGTCTGAACGCCCATTTAGAGACAGGCATCCAGAGGGATATACACTACCCACAGGTACTGATCGCCAGCACCACACATAATAGGTCTGAACGCTGATCGCCACACATAATAGGGTCTGAACGGCCATTTAGAGACAGGCATCCACAGGGATATACACCACCCACAGGTACTGATCGCCAGCACCACACATAATAGGTCTGAACTCCCAGACAGGGGATATACACCACCCACAGGTATTGATCGCCACACATAATGGCATCTGAACGCCCATTTAGAGACAGGCATCCAGAGGGATATACACCATGAGTACTGTTGCACAGATTCGCGCTATTGCAAAGCATTTCAGCCTTTAGAGTAGGCTTGATTTTTGCTTTGAAACATCGCGATCGATTTTATAAAAAATATCTCAATTTTCGATTAAATCTTTGGTCCAGATTCCCAAAAGTATAAACCGGGATAACGTGACTTGTTGCTAGAAAAAGTTGAAATAAATGATACAAAAATAGCACAAAATTAGAACACAATTTCCAGCGCAGAATTCCTACCATCCTACGTCTATGCTTAATGTATACCTTATATCCATTATCGCGGGGAGTGAAATTATTATTTGGGACCGCCTAAATATTGCGTATAGTTTAATAAACATTATTTATTTCATCAAAATTTGAGGTAAAATGTCGCCTATGCAGGCATCCACATGGATATACACCGTGAGTACTGTTGCACAGCTTCGCGCTATTGCAAAGCAATTCGGCCTTAGAGTCGACTCTAAGACCAAGAAAGCCGACCTGCTCCAGATGATCGGACAGATCCTGCACCTCCGGCAGATACAAAGGATGCGATGGAGGCATTAAGCATGAAATTCCAGCAGCAGCTGAGAAGATAGCGTAGAGGGCCTGTGTCAGCACCCACAGTGTCTAGTACATCCGGTATCTGTATGATACATGCATGGGAAGCCATGACTATCTTGTGGTCTTAAACTGCAAATTCAAGAGCCCTGACCCCTTCACCTCTGGTAGCCGGAGGATCATCCTGCACCTCCGGTGGATACCTCTGGTAGCCGGAGGCTGTCGACAGCACCTGCATCTGTTTGGTCGTCGACAGTGATACTGTTCAGGCTGAGGGTGCCTATCTTGAGATTCCCTCCATCCTGGATGAATGTTCTTCATGGTCTCAGGAGATCCTTAACCAGGTCATGTGCATAGGACTCAGCCATAACCTTGATGGCTCCAGCCTCATAGACTCGCATTGTCGCCCTCTCCTTGATGCCCATCCCCTTGTATACAGTCTTGGCCTTGTTAATGGGCGATTGTCCTACCGTATCAGTGTTCCCGATGAGATCTCGGGCTGGGATGGTAGCTTGGATCTCCCACGGGTCTCCCTTCTCATCTAAGTCTAGGAAGGAGATAGGGGTCTGTGAGTGACAGAGTCATAGTCATATACAGACTGCTTAAACCTACTAGTCATACCCCCAGTGAAATAGTTGGGCATAGGAGGACCACACAGTCAGCCAAGGGAATATGTAGCAGTGCTCAGGGTACTGGCCCTCTGCAGGGGCACACCTTATGGGCAGTCCACCATTCCCGAGCATTGACAATTCTCAGTCCGCGTGCTCGACTATGGGCTACACACAGCCCTCCGGCATGCCATGCCTCATATGCTGCAGGGGTCTCGTGATCCATCTCTCACTATTCAGAGGGGTTAAACGTAGGCGACGATGATCTCAGCCATTGCACTCGTTGCTAACCCTAGAACCGCGGCCTCCATTAGTGTAACACATTCACCCATGATCTTGGCGGCAACAGTGTAGGAGGCACCACTGAGGGCGATCTTTGGGATGGGGTGAGTTATTCCGAGACAGTGCCCGGCCACCCCACTCGCCTCTGTAGCGAGGACCTCACTTCCCCCTGTCATATTCCCCACGGCCACATTCGCTGCCACGTTGCTGGCGACATGGACTGCCAGAGGTTTTGCTTTGGTCAGTAACTTCTGAGTCTTGGTTCGCAGCAGGTTCTCCACCTTCTGAAGACTCGCCTGACTCTCAGGCAGTTGCTTCACGATCTGTACCGTTGACGTCATTGTTTAAGCACTGAGTATACAACGCGGTTAAACGTCTGCGACGTCATTGTTTAAGCACTGAGTATACAACGCGGTTAAACGTCTGCGTCCCCTGTCGAGAGCGCTAATAAGATCTTCCCAGTCTGCGTCTGCCAGGTGGCCGGGTTGGTACTCAGGAATATTCATCTCTCTATTGAGACATCTTAAACATGTCCAGGCTCACGCTATGCGAGAAGTATTATGAGGTCTTCCGGAGGGAGTTGAAGTCTCTGGTGCTGAGCTGACAGCTGTGAAGCTCTATCTAGGATTTGGCAAGGGACAGATCTGCTTCCTCGAATACCGTATCATGGGCGGGAGTATCGTCGAGCAGCTCCTGCGAGCTATAGGTTTCTACAAGGATCGGAAGTATCTGTCAGATGTGTTCCAGCAGTTGCAGACCACCATGGCCTCACCAGACTCAGAGCTGAACAAGACTCTGCGATACTACAAGCTGGAAAAAGGATGCGCTGCCGAACCCTCCAGCCCTTGGATGTACATGTTGGCAGCGGGTATAAGGGCTGTAGGGCATGCCAAGCTGGTTCAGTGTCGCACCGTGGTCCCCACTGCTACTGTAGAGAGTCAGGATAGTCTTATAGCTAATATAGCTAGGCCTGACACCACACGTAGAGCTACCATGGGAAGCGGTGTCATGTCGACTGGCTGCAGTGTCGGGGCACCTGGAGCTGCCGGGTCGACTGGCTGCAGTGTCAGGGTCGGAACGACTGTATCGCTCGTACTACGCATAAGTGCGTTGATGGCAGTGTTGAAGCCGAAGTGTACACCGCGGGAACTCCCCTCGACTATCATGTTGTTATAGCCCCTGACTTGGAGGTCCTCGATGTTCACGATCATGTTGCTCCGAATCAACTGTAGGTGTGGTGAAATAGCAAAGTCAAGTTTGCGACAGGCCTTCTGCAACCCCTGCTGGAACTTAGCAATAAGACTACTGGGGTCTGCCACGATGATCATATCCTCAACGAGACTGATGAACATGGCCTGGACCTCTGCTCCGCTGACACCATCTATGGAATGCCGCAGCTGGGTCTGTGCCGTAAGGAGGCAGTAGCACAGTGCTTCCAGGGACTGGTTGATCCGAACGATCCCTGCTGGTGTGAGGCCTGAGGTGGTGTGTGGGACAAAGTACTTCCACACATCTGGGTAGTCCTGCCGCAAGCTAGTGATGTGCATATTTTGCACCAGCGCTCCAGGGTCGGAGTCTGGATCGAATGAGAATGTCGCTGTCTTCCGATGGCCTACTCGTCGGGGGGGGGGGGGGGGGGGGTTCGATAGGGGAATCCTGAGTAGTCACGCCTCTGGTCACCGTACATAACCCCTAGACCGCTGTTGTTACCACCATGCCACCGATAGTCTGGGTGAGCGTTGAACTCTCTCTGTAGTCTGCTGGCCGCTCTCCTTCTTGTTGCAGTGCGAGCCTCTGTTCGTTTAAGGCCTTTATGTGTGCAGGGGTCATGAAGGGGCGAACCTCTTTCTTCATCATCTCGGCCAAGGGCAGATAATGGTGGTATGATATCATGTCAGGTCAATGAGTAATAAGAGTGTAAACTCTAAATGGGCATCCGATATCCCATCCGTGCTGGCATATCCATCCGTGCTGGCATATCTGCTAATGGATGGGCTGTCAAACAGGTGTGAACAGGCTAGGACTGATAGCTTTCCATAGGTTGCTGTTAGCACCTGGGAGATACTCTATCACGTCCCGGCCGACTTCTACTAGTGAGCTGCTGTGTGCACTGCCCGGATGTTGATGTAGCACATCGGCGTGTATGTATGTTGTGCCCTGCTGGGGCACCTCGAAGAGGACCCATTCTCCTTCGATCAATACTCACCATTCTGTTACTTCTGATATACAGCTGGCCTTGACAGCGGCTCTAGGATTATAGACTTAGAAAGCTTTACCGACTCCTGGGAACCGGGTACCCGGGCTCCCAACTGCCGAGTACCCGTTTACCATAGAGCTCATTCTTGTTTGCATAGCAACAAGAGCAATACATGCTTTCTGCATTGAGGATTTTAGTGTTTTTTTTGTGAAAGAAAATCTAAGTCTTTAATCTGTGATAGTTTGTGTGTTCGTGAAAGGATTAACTAAAGGATACTATGGAGAATACCACCGAAGATAACCAGGTTGTATCGTTCTTTATTATCCATAGTTAAAAGACTTAGGTCTCTAAATTTCGCTGTGTCGCATGTTCCAATTTCTGACCCCATAGAATCTGGGACGTGTGCTAACAACGATATATGCCAGACGATCGCCTTCTTTAACCCCCAACAGGCGATCGGCAGATATGAAAATAGGTGTTATGCTACGGTATTTCTAACACGAATATCGGCTGACGTCGTTCTCCGTAGGATCCGAGCGGGTGACGTCACACCCGGTCGCTCGGATGTTTATGTGAAGAAAAATTTTTCATTAATTCGCGCATCTTGTTCTGGGTGCTGCGTACTAAAAATGGTACCGGAAACTTTAGAATGATCAAGTTTACGTGCGATCACGATCGGTTTGCAATGATCGGTGGTTTCAAAATTCTTGAGTAGATGCGTGGTCTGCGGTTTTACCGTGTGATACAGCAGTTTGTTATACATTTTGTTGTTTTCTTCACATATCGTGCTGCTTTCGTTAGGAGTATAATTTATATTGATTAGTAAATATACCCCGAATGCTATGCGATATGATTCCTGGAGCCGTTACACATCCTGGAGGATCTATTATGGGTGTGTTTAATGCCCGCCTCGTTCTTGTCGTCATAGTCAATGCGATCGTTGTTGTAACGTGGCGGGGTGGGGTGCGGGAGGGTTACAGTTAATTTATGAGTCAAATTATTTGAAAATTAATTGTCTGCCTTCCATCCGGGTCTCGTTCCGCTTGTTTATTGTAGGTTTGTGCTTATGTTATAGGCCAAGCCAGCCCCGCCATCATGTGACGAATGCCATAAGTTTGTCCGTGTCGTGTTCAAGGACCATGTCTGTTTTAGGTGTTCCCTGTGTAATATTGATCATAGGTGTAATGTTTGTGCAGTGTGGTCCGTTGAGATGATGGTTAAGTTCCTTGCCAGAAGGACTTGACTGGGTCTGACGCGGGGTCAGGCGGTCCGAGAGTAAATCGTGGAGCGCCCGGTTCGGCCGGTGCGGGTGCTCCACGTCCCCAGCTGGAGGTGGCGGAGATGGCACCGCCGGCGTGGTTTGGTCCGGCTGTGCAGGGTTTTTCTGCATAGCGTTCTGCCCACGCTGGTGTCGTCCCTGCTACCAAAGGTTGGGGGGCAGTTTCTCCCCATGCCTGGTACGGATCCTGTCCTCGGACAGGATTCTGGACTGGTTACCGAGGGGGCCGTCTCGTACGGCCCCCTGGCAGTCCCGTCTGGCTTCGGCCAGACGGGTTTCTGTTTCTCTGCGGCCACCTCCGGGTGGTCCAGTAGCGGTGGCCGGTCCGTCAGGTGTGGGAGCCGTCCGCCAGGACGGTTCCACGGTTGACTCGTCTAGTGACGACTCTTCGGAGTCTGAAGACGAGGAGGCCGAGGAGGAGAGGTTGCTGCGGCCCGTGAAGCCGCAGGTGGAGAATATGGAGGTTGATTCCGTCCTAGACGGAACCGGCCTCCATTTGTCTGGTTTGGCGCAAGCCAGGTCAGCGGCTCCGCCTGTGGCTGAGGCAAATCCGTTACCGTGCACCGGTTCCGTGCGGCTTGGTTTGGCACCAGCCGTCACGGGAACGGGTGTGCCGGGCCGGGCGTGGTACTCACCTATCTCGCCTGGTCCGGCAGTCGGACGTGGGGTGCCGTTGGCGCCCGTGTCCGGCTATGGTTCCGCGACTGCTACGGGTCCGTACGGTTTTCCGTGCGGACCTACCCCATGGACCGGAGTGTTTCATGGGGTGGCGGCGGAACCGTGTGGTACCGGAGTGCCTGGCGTGTCAGCCGTGGCTCCTTGCTGGGAGGCCGTGGCTGGCAGACCCGTGAGCACGTCAACGGGTGACGTGTTTGCGGGGGTGTCTTCATAGGAGGTAGATTGGTCAGATGCTCTGGCGTGGCTAGCCAGGGTTGACCCGTCTGTGGTTTCGGCCACGGCCGATGAAGATGCGCCCCGTCCGTCGGTTGCGTCGATCAGGACGGGGATTTTGCCCGCGGCCCGGATCCAGTCAGTGGGACTGGATCCACGGTTCATAGAATGGTTGGATGCTATTTATAGCAAACAACTGATGACCAAGGGTCAGCTCCCTGCGGCCTCCAGGGAGGTGCGGGCAAGATGTCGTATTCCGCGGGGGGAATACGACAGGTATGGTGTAGTCCCGTCGGTCACGGAGGATGACCGATGGGTACTGGGCGTCCAGAGTGCCGTGGCGGGTCACCCCGGTCCGGCACTTGTGGACAAGTCTCAGGTACACCAGGAAGAAGTCCTGTCCCTATGCGATGAGGGTGTGAGGGCAGCGATGAGCGCTGTCAACCACTCTTATCGTCTCCTTCAGTCGGTGTGGGCTGAAGCGGGGCAGGCCACCCTGTGCCACCTGTGGCGCTTTCATGTGTCAATGACGGCCTGGTGCTGTCGATGGACGCATTGGCAAGGGTGCAAGCGCGTGTGACGAAATCCAGGAGGCAAATGGTCATTGACCATATGCGTCCGGCTACGGCAGTCAGGGAGCGTCTTCTTGGGACGCCCCTGACAGGGCCTAGCATCTTCGGTGGCCAAGCGCGGGCCATCTTAGAGGATACCGCCAGTATCGCGCAGAATCGGTTAGCGGTAAACCTACAGCTAGAGCTAGTGCGGCAAGCGCACGCACTAGGGCCTGTGGGGAAACCGCTAACGGGACAACCTTCAAAGGAGCAGAAGAAGCATAAGGGCAAGGCGAAAGCTAGGCCTGTTGCGACTTCTGCTTCAGCTGGGTTTTCAGAGCCGCCGCCGGCGAAGAAGCCCAGGAAGGTTGTAGAGGCGCCTACCCTCCCCAATGTTGCTCCTGACCGCCCTAGAGGCGGGAAGGGCAAGGGGAAGGGTAAGGGTAAGGCCTCAAAGGGCGGACAGAAGGGGCCGAAGCGTACCTGAGGGTACGAAAGCTCCCTTCATATCCGCCTGGACCGCGCCTGTGCGACAGGAACAGCGGTGCCAGTTATACCCGTCGTGCCTAGAACGAAATGGTTCTCTCTCTCTCTCGTTAAGAAAGAGGGGGGAGCGGACTGCGAGCCGGACAACCCCGTTAGACGTCGAGGCGTCTATGGTGGGTGGAAGGCTCATGCGTTTCGTCGAGGCCTGGCAAGGTGTGACGTCAGACAGTCTGGTCCTGGGATGGTTATCCCAGGGTTACATGCCGGAGTGGTGGGACTTTCCACCACAAAATCTGTCTTTGGCACCTGTCTGGACACCCGTACCAAGGGAGCCAGACAAGTTAGAAGCCGTTCAAAAGGAAGTGTCGGGTTTGCTTCTGAAGGGAGCAATAAAACCAGCAAACCGAAACACTCCAGGCTTCTATTCAAACATGTTCCTTGTCCCCAAGAGCACAGGGGGATGGAGACCCATACTCAATCTCAGGCCATTAAATTGGTTTATCCATACGCCTCGGTTCCAGATGGAAACGCCGAGGTCGGTAATGCGGGATTGAGGAAAGGAATGTGGTGTGTATCGATCGATCTGAAAAATGCATATTTCCACATTCCTATGAATCGGAGTTGGCACAGGTTTCTGAGATTTGCGTTTCAGAATCAAGTATGGGAGTTTACAGTCTCCCGTTTGGCCTGTCGACAGCTCCGAGGGTTTTCACAAGAGTGGTCCTTGCGGTGACAGCGTTTCTCAGAAAAGAGAACGTGGCGCTACACACCTACATAGACGACTGGCTGCTCAAGGCAGACTCGGCAGCCAGGTTGAACGTGGATACTGCTCTGACTCTGAAGTTACTTTCAGATCTACGCTGCATAGTCAACGAGGAGAAATCCGAGTTGACGCCCACTCAACGTTTCGTTTATTTGGGGATGCGATTCGACCTCGAGGAGGGCAGGGTTTACCCGTCAGAGCCCAGAGTGGTGTCTCTGTTAGCCATCCTCAAGAGTTTTCGAGTGGGAAACCACATTCAGGCGAGGCGGTTCCTTCAGATGCTGGGCATGATGGTCTCCATGGAGCAGGTTATCCCGTACGCTGCTCTAATGCGAAGGCCTATCCAGTTGTATCTGATGTCTCTGTGGAAACAGAGAACAGAACCCCTGTCAAAACTGGTGCCAGTTTTGGAGCCGATAATATCGCATCTTCTATGGTGGAAACAGCGTCAGAATCTCCTATTAGGGGTTTCGCTGCACCTACCCCGCCCCCAGCTGTCCATCTACACGGATGCATCGCTGGAAGGGTGGGGTGCCTGCCTGGGAGAACACCAGGTCTCGGGCACATGGACTCTCCCGGAGAGTCAGCTGCATATCAATCTGTTGGAAATGATGGCAGTGGAACTGGCGTTGGAAGAGTTCCTTCCGATGATCAGGGGCAAGGTGATATTGATACGGTCGGACAATTCGACAGTAGTATCATATATAAATCGCCAAGGTGGGACCAGGTCGCCCACTCTGTGTATCAGGGTGTGGCACTTGATTCAATGGTGCAGGAATTACTCGGTTGTTTTGAAAGCAGCTCGTATTCCTGGCCGATTGAACATTCTGGCGGATGCTTTGTCTCGCAGACAGAGAATCCTGCCAACAGAATGGTCCCTCAACCCTCCAGTTCTGCGACGGATCTTCGAGCATTGGGGCAAACCCAACGTGGACTTGTTCGCCACAAAGGAAAATGCTCAAATCATGACATATGTCTCGCCGATTACAGATCCAAATGCCGTCGATACAGACGCTCTGGCGATAAGCTGGAGAGGGATGCACGCTTACGCGTACCCACCCACCATTCTTCTACCGAAGGTATTGGTGAAGGTCAGGGAGGAACCGTGTCTGGTCCTGCTAATAGCGCCGTATTGGCCGAGCAGGGCGTGGTTCACGGATCTTCTAGATCTGCTGGTGGAAAATCCTGTGCAGTTGCCCGAGATTCCGAACATAATCTCCCAGGCCAAGGGACGCTTCCTACACGAGCGTCCCGAAATGTTTTGACTGCGTGGATGTTATCAAACAACGTTCCACGTCGGAAGGCTTTTCTCGACAGGCTGCTGATTTCATCGCGGCTGCGAGAAGGAGGTCAACCTTCAAGTCATATAACAACAAGGTTAACAGATTTGCAGACTGGTGTGAAGAAAAGGGTATTGATACCCTTCAATCCACTATCAGCAAATAGCAGACTTTCTCTGTGAGCTGTTCTTTTGAGGACTAGCTCCCGTCACAGTTGCTGGATACAAGTCAGCTTTGGCATCAGTTATCCCTTGTCTAGCCAACAGGGATAGTCCAGAGGTGGCCCAGTTAAATGTGATGTTGAAGGGAATGAGCAATCTCCGACCGAGACAACCGGTAGTCATTCCAGCCTGGAGTCTATCTTTAGTGCTTAATGTACTGGCCAAGCACCCTTTCGAACCGTTGCGTTCGGCTAGTCTAAAGCATTTGACTCTAAAGGCGGTCTTTCTATTGGCAGCTTCCTCAGCTAGAAGGCGCAGTGAGATCCATGCGCTTTCGGCAGAGAGGAACCGATTTATTGTTTCTGGAGAAGGTCTGCGTCTTCTGCCAAGAGCAGAGGTTATGTCAAAGAACCAATCTTTGAGATATCCCGGCAAACCGATCATTATACCGAAGTTAACTAGGTTTGATCGTGATGCCAGTGTCTGGTGCCCGGTCCGTGCTTTGACTAAGTACAAGAAACGGACTGACTCGTTACGGTCGAACGATAGACATCTGTGGATCTGCCATAAAAAGTCTTATGGCGCCGCATCCATGGATACTATCTCTCGTTTGGTGGTCGAATGCATTCAGACTACTCACGAGATGGCGACTGGGCCCCAGGTGCAAGGCGTAAGGGCACACAATGTCAGAGGAATAGCCGCCTCGACCGCCCTTTACAATGGTGTTCCGTTATAGGACATCATGGCCGTTGCACAATGGCACTGTGAGTCCTCATTCACGGATTACTATATGAGGGATGTGTCAGACTCAGCCAATCCACTCGCTTTAGCTGTTTTCAAACGATAGTTAGTGACCACACTGCTTTTCACCCTTTTCTCACTTTGGTAAGAAAAGAACCTAAAGCAGGCATGGTCAGGCGAGAGGATGTCAACCAGATTGTGTCACCGATGGCCGAACCGGTGAATGGTTGGAGGCGGTACGTCTGAAGTCCTGTTATCATAAGGTAATTCAATAAGTGAGAGTTTTTTGTATTATGTATATGTATCATGTTCATTCATCTTATATATTCATGCTCATTCCCAGGCTAATACAAGCAATATGCAGGGAGTAGTTAACCCTCTTGGCATATTGGTGTTTTCAGGCGAGATACATGTTCGTTAGTTCTCTCCCTTTTCTTAGGAGGAAAAAGGGGGGGGGGGGGAGACTGTGACGCGAATGTGATTCGGTTCCGTGAACTTGACGGTCCTTTTAGGTCTCCGTTAGTCAAGTTTGAAGTCTAAAATCTTTCTCCAAGGGGCAAAATTAGCATGTATGGCTTGCCCCTTCCCACCAGGTTACTGATCAAATCTGGTGTATATCAGAAGTAACAGAATGGTGAGTATTGATCGAAGGAGAATGCAGGAAATGTCAATTTCCCTTTCTCCGAGATCTAACAATACTCACCATTCTGTTACGGACCCAGCCTCCCAGCCCCACGGAGGCAAGCCATAGTTTTCTCTTGTTTGGTGGCTATGCAAACAATATGAGCTCTATGGTAAACGGGTACTCGGCAGTTGGGAGCCGAGTACCCGGTTCCCAGGAGTCGGTAAAGCTTTCTAAGTCTATAATCCTAGAGCCGCTGTCAAGGCCAGCTGTATATCAGAAGTAACAGAATGGTGAGTATTGTTAGATCTCGGAGAAAGGGAAATTGACATTTCCTGCATTCTCCTTCGATCAATACTCACCATTCTATTACTTCTGATACAGCTAGCCCTGATAGCTGGGCCCTAGGACTATAGACGTAGTAAGCTTTACCGACTCCTGGAACCGGGTACTCGGCTCCCAACTGCCGAGTACCCGTCTACCATAGAGCTCATTCTTGTTTGCATAGCAACAAGACACTTGCTTTTTTGCGGTTGGAAGCCTTAAGTTTATATTAACTCTTTTTTCTGTGTAATTGTGATAGCTTTGTGCGCTCTCTACGGATATATTGGATTACCATAGATGCTACCGATGATAACCAGGTTGTATATTTCCATGTTATTTCATAGTTAAAAGACTTAGGTCTTCAAAATTTTGTCTGTGTCGCATGTTCCAATTTCTAACCCCAAAGAATCCTGGACGTGTGTTAGCAACGAAATATGCCAGATGATCGCCTTCCTTTAAACCCCAACATGTGATCAGCAGATATGAAATTAGGTGTTGGCTTGACGGTGTTTTTAACACGAAAATCGGCTGACGTCGTTCTCCGTAAGATCCGAGCGGGTGACGTCACACCCGTGTTACTCGGATGTTTATGTGAAGAAAATGTTTCAGTAATTCGCGCATCTGATTCTAGGTGCTGCATACTTTAATTGGTACCAGAAAAACTTTGGAATTTTCAAGTTTTGCGTGTTATCACGATCTGTTTGCAATGATCAGTGGTTTCAAAATTCTTGATTTAGATGTGTGGTCTGCAGTTTTACCGTGTGCTACAGCAGTTTGTTTACATTTTGTTGTTTCTTCACATATCGTTTTGGCCTTCGTTAGGAGTATAATTTATATTTATTAGTAAATATACCCCGAATGCTATGCGATATGATTCCTGGTTCCGTTATACATGCTTGAGGATCAGTGTATGGGTGTATTTTTGCCCGCTTCGTTCTTGTCGTCATAATCACTGCGATCTTTGCTGTAATGTTGCGGGGTGGGGTGCGGGAGGGTTTACAGTTAATTTATGGTCAATATATTTGAAAATTAATTGTCTGCCTTCCATTTGTTTCATTCCGCTTGCTTATTGTAGGTTTGGCTTATTATAGGCCAAGCCAGCCCCTCCATCATGTGACGAGTGCCACAAATTTGTACGTGTTCTATTCAAGGACCATGTCTGTTTCCGCTTTACTAAGTGTAATCTTGACAGTAGGTGTAACGTTTGCGCTGTGTGGTCGGTCGATATGATGCTTATGTTCCTTGCCAGAAGGACTTGGCCGGGTCTGATGCGGGGTCAGGCGGTCCGAAAGTAAATCGTGGAGCGTCCGTTTCAGCCCGTGGGGGCGTTCCACGTCTGCAACCGGAGGTGGCGGAGATGGCACCGCCAGCATGGTTTGGTCCTGCTATGCAAGGTTTCTTGCATATCGTTCTGCCCACGCTGGTGTCATCCCTGCTGCCAAAAGTTGTAGGGCAGTCTCTCCCCATGTTTGATTCGGACCCTGTCCTTGGACAGGGTTCTGGACTGGCCACCGAGGGAGCCGTCTCATACGGCCCCCTGGCAGTCCCGTCGGGCTCCGACCTGATGGGTTCTGTCTCTCTGCGGCCACCTCCGGGTGGTCCAGTAGCATTGGCCGGTCCGTCAGGCATGGGTTTCCTTCTCTAGTGACGACTCTTCAGGGGCAGGCCGAGGAGGAGAGGTTGCTGCCTGTGATGCCGCGGGTGGAGAGCATGGAGGTCGATTCCGTCCTGGACGGAACTGTCCTCCATCTGTCTGGCTTGGCGCAAGCCAGGGCAGCGGCTCCGCCCGTGGTTGAGGCCACTCCGGTACCCGGCACCGGTCCCGTGATGGTTGGTTTGCCGGCAACCGACACGGTGACGGGTGTGGCTGGCCAGGCGTGGTACTCACCTATCTCGCCTGGTCCGGCGGTCAGACATGGGTGCCATTGGCGCCTGTGTTTGGCCACGGTTCCTCAACCGCTATGGGTCTGCATGATTTTCTGTGCGGGCCTACTCCGTGGACTGGTGTGTTCCATGGGGTGGCGGCAGAACCGTACGGTACCGGAGTTCCTGGCATATCAGCAATGGCTCCTAGCCGGGAGGCCATTGCTGGTAGGGCCGTGAACATGTCAACGGGTGACGTGTTCACGGGAGTGTCCTCCTCGAAGACAGATTGGTCTGAGGCTCTGGCTTGGCTAGCCAGGGTAGACCCGTCTGTGGTTTCGATCACGGCCGAGGACGATGCACCCCGTCCATCGGTTGCATCGATTAGGATGGGGATCTTGCCCGCAGCCCGGATCCAGTCTGTTGGACTGGATCCAAGGTTTATGGAGTTGCTTATTGCTATTTAATGCATGACCAAGGGCCAGCTTCTTGCGGGGGGAATACGACAGGTATGGTGTTGTCACCGAGGATGACCGCTGGGTACTGTGTGTCCAGAGTGCTGGAGCGGGTGGCCCCGGCTCGGCACTGGTGGACAAAGCTCAGGTACACCATAATGAAGTCCTGTCCCTATGTGATGGGGGTGTGAGGACAGCAATGAGTGCTGTCAACCACTCTTATCATCTTCTTCAGTCGATGTGGGCTGAAGCGGGGGCAGGCCACCCTGTGCCACCTGTGGCGCTTTCGTGCGTTAATGACGGCCTGGTGCTGTCTATGGACGCATTGGCAAGGGTGCAGGCGCGTGTGACTAAGTCCAGGAGGCAGATGGTCCTTGACCATATGCGTCCAGCTACTGCCGTCAGGGAGCATCTTCTTGGGACACCCCTGACAGGCCCTAGCATCTTTGGTGGCCAGGCGCGGGCCATCTTAGAGGACACGGCCAGCATTGCGCAGAATCGGTTGGCGGTTAATCTGCAGCTAGTGCGTCAAGCGCACACACTAGGGGCTGTAGCCAAGCCGCTGACCGGGCAACCTTCTAAGAAGCGGAAAAAGCACAAAAGCAAGGTGAAAGCTAAGCCTAGTGCTGCTTCTGTTTTCTGCTGGGTTTTCTCAGCCGCCTACGGCAAAGAAAGCCAAGAAGTTTGTGGGGGCCCCTACCCTCCCCAATGTTGCTCCTGATCGCCTGAGAGGCGGGAAGGGCAAGGGGAATGGTAAGTCCTCAAAGGGCGGACAGAAGGGAGCGGATCGTATCCGAGGGTACGGGGGCTCCCTTTGCATCTGTCTGGACCGCAGTGCCAGTTAGACCGGCCAAGCCAAGACCAAAATGGTTCTCTCTCTCTCGTCAAGGGGGGGGGGGGAAGCGGATCGCAAGCCAGACACCCCCATTAGGCGTCGAAGCGTCTGTAGTGGGTGGAAGGCTCATGCGTTTCGTCGAGGCTTGGTGAGGTGTGGCGTCAGACAGTCTGGTCCTGGGATGGTTATCCCAGGGGTACATGCCAGTGATGGGACTTTCCACCACAGAATCTGTCTTTGGCACCTGTCTGGACACCCGTTCCAAGGGAACCAGACAAGTTAGAAACCATTCAAAATGAAGTGTCAGGTTTGCTTCTGAAGGGAGCAATATAACCGGCAAACCGGAACACTCCAGGCTTCTATTCAAACATGTTCCTTGTCCCCAAGAGCACAGGGGGATGGAGACCCGTACTCAATCTCAGGCCCATGAACCAGACGCATCGGTTTCAGATGGGAACTCCGAGGTCGGTAATGGCAGGATTGATGGAGGGGAATGTGGTGTGTATCGATCGATCTGAGAGATGCATGTTTCCACATTCCAATGAACAGGAGTTGTCACAGGTTTCTGAGATTTGCGTTTCTGAATCAAGTATGGGAGTTTATATCCTCCCATTCGGCCTGTCAACAGCTCCAAGGGTTTTCACCAGAGTGGTCCTTGTGGTGACAGCGTTTCTCAGAAAAGAGAACGTGGCGCTTCACACCTACATAGACGATTGGCTGATCAAAGCAGACTCATTAGCCAGGTTAGAGGTGGATACTGCTCTGACTTTTGCTTTCAGATCTAGGCTGGATAGTCAACAAGGAGAAATCTGAGTTGACACCCACTCAACATTTCGTTTGTGTAAGGATGCGCTTCGATCTCGAGGAGGGAAAGGTTTTACCCGTCACAGCCCAGAGTGGTGTCTCTGTTAGCCATCCTCAAGAGTTTTCGATTGGGAAACCACATTCAGGCGAGGCGGTTTCTTCAGATGCTGGGCATGATGGTCTCCATGGAGCAAGTAATCCCGTACGCTGCTCTGATGCGAAGACCTATCCAGTTGTATCTGATGTCTCTGTGGAAACAGAGAACAGAACCCCTGTCAAAACTGGTGCCAGTTTTGGAGCCAATAATGTCGCATCTTGCATGGTGGAAAAAGCGTCAGAATCTCCTAGTAGGAGTTTTCGCTGCACCTACCCCACCCCCAGTTGTCCGTGTACATGGATGCATCGCTGGAGGGATGGGGGGGGGCCTGCCTGGGAGAACACCAGGTCTCGGGCACATGGGCTCTCCAATAGAGCCAGCTGCATATCAATCTGTTGGAAATGATGGCAGTGGAACTGGCATTGGAAAAGTTTCTTCCAAAAGTCAGGGGCAAGGCGATATTGATACGGTCGGACAACTCAACAGTAGTATACATAAATCGCCAAGGCGGGACCAAGTCACCCACACTATGTATCAAAGTGTGGCACTTGATTCAATGGTGCAGGAATTACTCGGTTGTTTTGAAAGCAGTTCATATTCCTGGGCGATTGAACATTCTGGCGGACGCTTTGTCTCGCGGACAGAGAATTCTGCCAACAGAATGGTCTCTCAACCCTCCAGTTCTTCACAGGATCTTCGAGCATTGGGGCAAACCCAACGTGGACTTGTTCGCCACATGGAAAATGCTAAAATCATGACTTATGTCTCGCCGATTCCAGATCCTAATGCCGTCAATACAGGCACTCTGACGTTAAGCTGGA
This sequence comes from Chaetoderma sp. LZ-2023a, assembly GCA_034401795.1. Classification (NCBI taxonomy): domain Eukaryota; kingdom Metazoa; phylum Mollusca; class Caudofoveata; order Chaetodermatida; family Chaetodermatidae; genus Chaetoderma; species Chaetoderma sp. LZ-2023a. Next base: position 124,869,349 of record CM067369.1, read on the forward strand.
GAGGGATGCACGCTTACGCGTACCCACCCACCATTCTTCTACCGAAGATATTGGTGAAGATCAGGGAGGAACCATGCCTGATCCTGCTAATAGCGCCATTTTGGCCCAGCAGGGCGTGGTTCACGGACCTTTGAGATCTGCTGGTGGAAAATCCAGTGCAGTTACCCGAGATTCCGAACATGATCTCCCAGGCCAAGGGACGCTTCCTACACGAGCGTCCCGAAATGTTCAAATTGACTGCGTGGATGTTATCAAACAACGTTCCACGTCGGAGGGCTTTTCTCGACAAGCTGCAGATTTCATCGCAGCTGCGAGAAGGAGGTCAACCTTCAAGTCATATAACAACAAGGTTAACAGATTTGCAGACTGGTGTGAAGAAAAGGGTATTGATACCTTTCATTTCACTATTCAGCAAATAGCAGACTTTCTCTGTGAGCTGTTTTTTTCAGGACTAGCTCCTGTCACAATTGCCCGATACAAGTCAGCTTTGGCATCAGTTATCCCTTGTCTAGCCAACAGGGATGGTCCAGAGGTGGCCCAGTTGAATGTGATGGTGAAGGGAATGAGCAATCTCCGACCGAGACAACCGGTAGTCATTCCAGCCTGGAGTCTATCTTTAGTGCTTAAGGTACTGGCCAAGCACCCTTTCGAACCGTTGCGTTCGGCTAGTCTAAAGCATTTGACTCTAAAGGCGGTCTTTCTATTGGCAGCTTCCTCGGCTAGAAGGCGCAGTGAGATCCATGCACTTTCAGCAGAGAGGGACCGATTTATTGTCTCCAGAGAGGGTCTGCGTCTACTGCCAAGAGCAGAGTTTATGTCAAAGAATCAATCTTTGAGATATCCCGGCAAACCGATCATTATACCGACTCATATAGTCCTAGAGCTACATTTCTTAGCCAGCGGCAGAGTGAAGCAGCTGGCCCCTGCCCCTGAGGGGATGAAGATCACTATCGATCCGGATGGAACAGAGCTCGATGTGGCACAGATATTTCTTGAGGGGTTCACTCTGTTCAGTCTAACTCTTCATATATAGCCATGATTCTCATCATACTGCTCGTGCTGGCGTCTACAGCAGTGGCACAGGGCGCTGAGACTGCCATGATATTGGATGCCAAGTGGACCCACTTCCGGGATGACCCCCAGTACAATCCTTGGGTTGACCCCTTGCGGAGAACCATTCAATCAAAACGACCGCTTTCACCCACGTAAAGAGATCGAGTCTGTCTGCCACTACTATGGGGTGGAGAGGGTAGGCTGTGGTTGTCTGCTGGAAACCACTGCTCAGCACCAGATTCTCTGAATAACATGTGAACATGCCAGAGTCTGCCGTGGTTCATATGCTAATCACTTTAGCCTCCTCCCAGGTGAGCGTTGTCAAGGTAGATGGAAGCCCATATGGGTGGTCCATCATGCCGATGCGACTCTGGCAGAGACTACGTGTTTGTCTGAGCCTACACAGAATAGAGAGGCCGGCCCTGTGGTTGATGGCGATCAGTGGTGTATATCACTGTGGAGGCTTGTCTCTAAATGGGCGTTCAGCCCCTGGTAGTAGTAGTGTCGGGATGATCCTACCTCCCTGGCAGCCGTTCGGCGATCCGTGGTGGCCCCCGCAACCTATGCCCCAGGGATTGAGATGGCGGTGGGGCTCATTTGTCTAAATGGAAATCCAGTTGAGGGAGGTGGTATCATTTTGACCCCGACACTACTACTACTACTACTACTACTACAGAAGGGAGTGAGTTCCATGTGTTAATAATTCGGTCTGGGAAAAAATGCCGAATTTCTTTTCTGCTGCGTTTGGTATTGAGCTTGAATGTGTGACCTCTAGTACGTGTGTTACTTGATTGGTCAAAGAATGTGTTTTAGTCAATGTTGTAATCATCATGGATAAATTTGTATGTTTCGATTAAGCCTTCTGTATTTTAGTGACATGAGATTCAAAGCCTTTAACCTGTCTGTGTAGCAGTAGTTTCTCAAATAGGGAACAAGTCTAGTGGCTCTGCGCTGGACCCTTTCATACAAGATTGTCTTTTAAAATGAGGAGACCATATGCAGTTACAGTATTCCAAAATTGGTCAGACTAGTGATTTGAATAACAGGGTAAGCATATTTTCATCTATGTAATTGAAGGGTCTGTTAATTAGAGCAACTATGCTGTTAGCCTTTGATACAGTCGCATTTATATGTGTATCAAAGGAGAGGTTTTCATCTATGTGTACGCCAAGATCTTTTTTCACTTGTGGACGGTATGATTTCAATGGTTTGCGACTGGCATGTAGTGTCTGTCATATAATACTGGGTCCTAGGATTATTTGAACCAAAGTGTATTACATGTGTTTTGTCTGTATTGAACTATAGCTGCCAAATCTGAGGCAAATTACATACATTATCTATATTGTCTTGAAGGTTCCCGATGTTAGGGTCACCAAACAGTTTAGTATCATCCGCAAAGATCTTACAAGGGCAGGTTACGGAATCGGGTAGATCGTTTATATACAAAAGGAAAAGTGTAGGTCCCAAAACACTGCCTTGAGCACGGTCTAGTGACAGCTGTCCAGTCGGATGTTGCTTCGTTGATCTTTATACAGTGTTAGAAATGCTTCAGTCCAGTTAATTAGTTGCTCTAGACTGTACATTCTCATTTTCTTTAGAAGTCTTGTGTGATACTGTATCTAATGCTTTGGAAAAATCTAAATATATTGCGTCTATAGGTTTGTTTTCATCTAGATTAGATGTTATGGTTTCCATGTACTCCAGTAACTGTGTTTTGCATGATCTGTTATGTCTGAAGACATGTTGACAGCTGGTGAAAAGGTTGTTTGTTTCCATGTGATTCATTATTGCATCACGTACACATGTTTCTAAAAGTTTGCAAAGTGAGCAAGTTAGACTGATGGGTCTGTAGTTGCTTGGATTACTTTTTGGGCCTTTCTTATAAATCAGACAGACATTAGCCATTTTCGAAATCTCAGGTATTATGGCTTCCTCTAAAGATTTGCTAAATAGGATGCTAAGGGGTACACTGATCTCTTGCCAGTTCAATCAAAATCTGTATGGGTATGCCGTCTGGTCCATGACTTTTATTTGGGTTTAGTTTTTTTAGTTTGGCTTCAATAGTCTCTGGGCTTATGGAAATGTCTGGTAAAACAGTGTTTGTGACATTGGGGATATTTTCTGGCATTGTATTTACGTTCTCTTCTGTAAATACGCTTGCAAAATAGATGCTCAAAACTTCTGCCTTTTCTATATCATTTGTACACACTTCATCGTTTGAATATTTAAGTTGGCCTACTGTTTCATTGAGAGTTGTTTGGTTTTTGACATATTTCTAAAAGGACCGGATTTTTCTTGCATTCCGTTGCTGTATTTCGTTCAAATGACCATTTGGCTTGTTAGATACATGATGTAGAATTATTCCTTGCCATTTTATATTGGTTATAATCATCAGAACTCTTTGTTTTCTTGTATTTTTTGTACAGTTTGTTTTTTGCTTTAAGGGTGTGTGTGTGGCACTGGAAGTAAGCCATAGATGTTTCCGTTTACTCGACTTGTTTGTTTTTGGGATAGTTAAAGTCTCCTGTAATAAAAATGTGGTCTGGTTTCAGTTTACTAGTGTTATTTATTAGGGTCATGGCCATAATTTAAATTATTGTCTCTATCACTGTTGGGACTCCTATAGATACATCCTACTAAAACATTTTCTTTATCTTGGTAGTCCATGTACACCAAACTGACTCCTTGAAAGAATCGCCACTTAATGTCTCACAGGTTTTGGCTTGTAGTAGGTTGTGGCCTTACCAGTTACCTACATCCAGGTATCAGTTTCGTACTTGTAGTGCTGTATGAAGTGTCATGAAAAGAGCTGCCATAGGATTTGTCTGCTAAAATTGATTTTACTTTGCATTTTCTGGGTTTTTTGTGGTCAAAATATTGGGAAATGATGGGGTTCAAATTTTTTACCATCTTTCCCCCCCCCCACCCCCCCGCCCCTCTTGACCATGGGGCTCTTATGCCCTCCCGGCCCATGACACCCCTCCCCCCCACCCCTGTGATGACCTCATGCCTATATCTGCTAATAATGAACAGACTTTTATGATCTTAGGGTCGTTTTAGTGGTTTATTTATGATACTTTTCAAGTAATTGGAAGTGCGTATTACCTACTTCCGGTTACGATCAAAGTCACAGTGTCAGTCATTATCACAGTTTCAATCATAGACTTAGTCATGCAGTACGTCTTTCTTGGGGTTTTCAGGTATGGGAAAATGTTTGGCACAGCCAGTTTTGCAATCAGACTCCTGTCACGAGATAAGGGCACCCCGAATATACCAAAAACACAAATTCTATGTGGGATTACACCTATCTGTATATCACTGTGTACTTAACCTATTATAAAGACAAACTGTTTCAAATTACACAGATATGTAATAATGTAACATAAAATTCACAGCAAGATGATGAAGCAGATAAAAAACATACAAAACAATTAAGGGAATTGATAGCTTTAAAACTAAGCCTACAGGCCAGATTTACATGCACATTTTGTCAGTTCAATCATGCCTTGATGACCAGGAAGGGTGAGGCACCTCACTGGAATATAAACTCCATCCTTTACACTCCAGCCATTTTGTTCAATAAGTGGAAGAGACGGATAGTTTGTAAAGTATGGTTTGTCACGCATTGAGATCTAATTTGCACGAGTGATATGTTGTAATAAGGCAGCACTAGTAGGTGTTAACATCTCTTCCGCCAAGTTCTTGGAGCAAAACAACACCCATCTCAGCTCTTGTAGTGTTGTGGAACCTGTTGATGAGTGCACATGGCAAATGAAGTACTCTAAACCTTTGGCCTGCAGTGGCAGCTCACTGTTGACTAGCTAAGATGAGATTAGGACCTTCACCAAGCTTCCAGAAGCAGTTGAGGAGAGGATCATCTTCAAGCATCATGTAAGGAGCAACCCAGGTCTTCTTGGTGATACCAACCAATTTCCCTCCCCAGTCAGCGCCTGAGAAATTGTGGAGTCCAATAAGCCCTTGCCATAAAATCATGTCCAATCACTTACAATCGCTCAATCACATCAATTTCTCGGTACTTCGTGCCCTTGCCAGTTAAAAACTTGAGATGTGTGTGAGCTCCAAGGTGACCACAAGAGATGGGTCGATAAAAATCATGAGGACGTCTGTCAGGTGACCAAACACATATTTTATCCAATCACATTCACCAGTAGAGGCCAGGTGTTGATGAGGAATCAGTGTATCCGCCTCTTCTCGTGAATGATCTTCAAAATCGTGACCCTTAATCTTGGTGTCATAGACAATAAATAGCTTGAACAAAAAGTTACTGGAGAAGTGTTCCAGCAAACCCTGTGCGAATATAGATGTCATGCTACTCTTGGTCCTCGAGGCAGATATAATCTTCTTGAGAGCCATGGTGAGCTTCATTTCTGGATGGATATCAAATTCTCTGGATGTCGATACTCATTTCTGGCATGGCTTGTTCTTCAGAGACTGATCCTGGTAACGGTAAAAAAACCACTCGAACCTCTTTGTAGCCAACCATCATTCACTCAATGCGCTTGGTGAATTCCTCTTGAAGGTCTGTCAGACAGCTTCCGGATGGTCTACGTTTTCTTCATGCTCTGAAGCACAGCCATTGCGTCAATAATGTGAATTCGTGGTGGATTGTTCTGTGGTGCGATATCGAGACGTTCAGATTGAAGTGGTTGCGCCTTCGCTCTTCAAGAGCATGCATCAGAGTGGCCTTGTCTGGCGGCTTATATAGAGAGCCGTCAACAGTGCACAGGTACCATGGCACAGTGCAGAATGTCATTCTTCGCATTTTCCTGTACAAAAGCTTATGAAACCAGGCTTTTCAAAGGAGATGTCGCTGTGAATGGATTGCCCATACAATACAACTTGATAGGGTGACGTAGCTTCAACGTGTTTGCTCTAGACTGCACAGCATCCTCTCCAAAGAGCTGGCAGTGTTCCCTTCGCTCAGAATATTTGGAGGCTTCAAGGAAGCTGTTGAGGTACTACTTCACTATTCGAGCGAGATGAGGTGTGGAGGGAACAAGTCTGTGCAGAGCAGCTTCATCTTGACTCGTTCCAACCATCCCACACTGACGCTTCAACCCCTTGATTTCCTGCTCGAGGGTCTGGTAGGTGGACAGGTGGGTGGTTTCGCCATAATGAAGTCTCCTGACTTCAGTACGTCCCATGTAGCTGGATCATCCTGTTCCAGAGCATCCATTTGTGTGAGATGGACTGGCATCAGGCGAGCATAGTTCAGGAGGTCGTGTGAGAAAAAAAACTTAATACGGTTCTCTAATGCAGCCAAGTAACCTTCCCAATCACCTGAGCAGCTGGAACTGATGAGATGCAGCTGGCTTTCCACCTGCTCGAAGTCCTGCATGAGGAATTGATCGAGCTCTCTGAGGTCTTCTTCTTCATGTGGCTTGTTATCTTCTGAGTACCAGGACTGGGTGCCGTCGTATATCTCAACCATGTATGAACTGCGTTCATGGAGAGCCTTGAAAGCAGCACAACGAACATGACGAGGTCCAGGTGGAAGAAAAGAGAAAATGGCATCAAACTGCGTCATCATGATAGTTAGGTTGGCCATGATGTAGAGCCGGTCGGTATTGATATTTTATGTTCGGTACCAATATCAGTCTTTTTTGTCCCAATTACCTCAGTACCGGTACAGTATCGGTATCCCATTGATACTTCTGCAAATTCTTCTTTGTGGTTTTGAGCTTTTTTAAATTTATTGTATTGTCATGATTCGCCAATACATTTCGTTTTACTATCGATTCGTTTGAAATAACGTCCAAGCACTAGACATTTTGAGACCTATATAATAATTGTCAGACAGTGCAACATTATGATGGGTAGCGTATTGATATTTCGGTAATTTGAAATTTGTTCGGTACAGTATTTAGATATTGTTGTGGTATTGATATCGCACGGTATTTTCGGTATACCTAACAGCTCTACCATGATGTGGTACTCAATGCCTCGTCTGTATGCCTTGCCACCATAGATCTTGCGAAGAGCTGCAGAACTGTATGTGCCACATTCAATAGCATGTGTGTCGATGCCATTTCCATCAATCGTTTTGCCACGAGCATGCAGGGCAGCACATGCAATACGCAGAATTCCTGCTCACTGGATCCAGTTGGTGTTACCCACTGACTCCTAAATCTGGAGCACACAGATCGAGTGTTATGAGGGTTCTTCTCTCAGGACCGATCACAAAAGCAGAGCTGCCCTGACTCAACATCAGAACACTGTTCAGGGTCGCATAATCGGAAGACGAGGTCATGAACAGTGGAGCAATTGCCTTCGTGTTCATCCGACCATAACTCAGAGAGGAGCATGATAACAGCAGAGATTTAGTAGCAGCCCAAGGTGGCATAATTGCTATCTTTGCTAACTTCTCACCCTTACATATTTTCGTTCTTTACCCATGTCATCAGGATTCTGGACATTTTGATCATCAGCTTGTCCTTGGTGCACTTCAATCTCCTGCTGCTCTTCATTCTCAATATGCTGGTCATTTTGTTTTTTACTGTGTTTATCATCAGTATTGAACTAGTCAGCAAGCGCCCACATGTGAGTGAAGTCTTTTGAAATCAGACTTATTCTTTCCCATGGCCAGCTGGTTGGCCTCAAATCAAATTGGTTTGGTTTTAGTGATTGGCTCTTCCAGGTACTTGGCATCAAACGTGAGTGGTAAGATAAGCTTCTCTGGGATGATAAGAGCTTGGTTGATGTACTCTCCATTTGCTCGCTGGTTGATCATGATTACTGTGACATGTAATATGTTCACCCCTTTTCTAACGAAATCTGGCAGACAAATTCCATTACATTACTTATTGATAACAGGGCTGGGGTAACTGTAACTTGTAACTGTAACTGATTCTGACCTTAACTTAGTTACATTTTTCATGTAACTGAAGTAACTTGTAACTGATGAATTTTTTTAGTTATAGTAACTGAAATGTAACCAGTTATATTGCCAAAGTAACTGAAATTTCAGTTACTTTTCAGTTATTTTCAGTGACATTTAAAACTTTTTACGGTAAAATTCCGTGTATATTGCGCTAGCGTGGATAGTGCGCACCCCTAAATTTGACCAAAATCGGCCTAAAAAACCTTGTTTTCATGTATAGCGCGCAGAAAGATTGAGAGACATGTGAACAAAAACTGGTAACAAAAAAATCAATGACTTACTGCGTGTCGAATACGCTTTCCTTATAAAATCCCATTTGTGGCGTGCATTACTCTGTTGTTTAATCACAGGAATATCATTTGCCTACACTTTTAGCAAATATTTTGTATTAAGCTTTATTGAACGATATAAAAATACAAATATAATTTCCATCAGAACAGGTTAGAATCCGATTTTGATTTGAGCAGAGCTCATTAACATAAATGGTCATTAGAACATAAAAAATTGGATATTTATTTTGTTTCAATTCATAAAATATGAGTTTTGTGGGCAGATACTTGAGAGAATAAAATCAATTTTAATAAAAAATATTTGAAAAACCCACCTCAAATCCATTTTGGCGCACTCTAACAGTGCCAGTAATTACTTTGATAACTATATCAAAGGCGAGCCCATGAGATTGTGTTCAATCACATACGCAGTAGATGAGTGGTTTCAAGACTCGGTTCACAGCTGATCTAGTTAGGTGGTGGGGCGGGGTGGGTGGATTAACGTGGTCAGAACTACAATAAACAAAGGTGATAGAGTTGACCACCTGACGTTTACAAAATCGACTGATCAATTGTATTCCAAACATTTCCCATCGTATCACTGTCATATCGTATTTTATATAATATATCATAGTATATCATCATCATCATCATCATCATAATAATATATTATAATATAGTGCTATAATCTAGTTTATTCCATGCATTGTTTATTAAATAAATTGAATTATCTTCAAGTTGAAATGATTTTCTATTATCATCCTTTCATTTCCATAGTTACTTCGTCATACTGTGACAGCTATGACCTTTAACCTTAACCTGTCAATCATAATCATCATCCTGCCCACCGATTGGTCAAAACATTGTACCGTTTAGCACGGAGAAAACATTCCGTTCTATATCTATGTAAATGCTAGATCACCTTGGAAAACATCGGCGCTATCATTCTTTTTTTAACACATTTATGTCCGTATCTGTGTAGCAATCTATGGATTTTAAACATCTATGTTCAACTTGGGAAGACAAGAGTAACCTCCCTTTATAGATATGAATTAGAACAAATTACAGGAAACAATGGCGTTGTAAAAAAGTTGAATGATGGTTTATTTGATCATTTTACAACACTATATGGTATTTAATAAAGGTATAACACAATATTTAGACAGTAGTAAGACATTTCAACGATCCAGTTGAGATAGTACCATTATAGACATGTTAGAATGCGATCGTTATTCCCGACTGATTCCCGATCCATAAAATCACATTTTCATCTTGGAATACTGCGATTCTGATGGAAAAATTCTGACGAAAAAAAGGTGACAAATATTTATCCCTGTATATAATGCGCAGTAGCTTTTTATAACATGTAATTTGAGGACAAAAAAAAGTGCGCAATATACACGAAATTTAACGGTAACCAAATTTATTGAAATGTTCTTAATTTGCGGCATAGCTACTGTTATAAATACATGTGACACTCCAATATCCCAATTTCACTGTAATCCTTCAGGTAAGCTTTTGAATATATTGATGATAATTTTACTGGAAGATGTTGATGCCATGGCCAGCAACTTTATTTCCAAGCGTCAATGATATTTATTTTAGAAAATTGCCATTGGAATGACTGGCTTGATTATTGAGGCAGTCATTGCAGTGGTAAATTTTAAAATATAAATCTTGTAGCCTACAAAATAAACATTTCTTGACCACTCGACCATTAAAGGGTTAACCCACTCTATATCTGTATCGGCTACTTCACGATTGACCGTACCTATTACCAGTCACCAAGAGGGAGAAATCCTCTTTAAAATTGGGCATAACTGTAACATCCCAAATTATTTTTGCACAAGAAGCATTTTTCACTGTTTTGCGGGGGATTGCCTAAGCAGACCCAAAATGAGGTACGGACACTACAGTTTCTGGGATGGTGTTAAGGAGTGTGGTCTGTATGTAGAGTTCAGTAAACAGATTCATTGATAGTCAATGTTTTCTTGCACAAGATGGTCCTTCGTTGCTAGAAATACACCCTGAACTGGTAATGTCTCGCATGTAATTGTTTTATGACCATAGTTTACAGAGCAAGATTAAAGCAGCGATTTTTTTATACGGCAGGAATCAAAACTCATTTTTTAACTCATGCTGCAATGTAGGGTTACATTTAGCAGCTAATTTAACCAGTTGTGTTTCCTGATGAAATGACTTGCAGTCTTACAAGCATCAGCTTCTGCGTTACAGTACGATGACTGCATCTTGTGCAATGGTAAGGTGAGGTACGGACACTACAACTATACACAAATGCAATTAAATACAAGTTCTACTCTAGATTCGTGTGTTTGATACAAAAATTATTCACCTCTGGGGATTGCCTTTAAATGATCTAACTTCCCAAGATGGGATAATAAATGTGTAATAAATATGTTTTGAATACACAAATATATGCCCACTCTATCAGAATAGGCCATGTCTTTTCTGAAGGCAAAGTCAGACTCGAAATTGCACTAAAGATGGTATAGTGTAGGTACACATATCAACTGATTTAACCAGTGCTGTTTCTTGATGAAATCACTGGCTGGCAGTGTAACTTAAATATTATGCTCTCAAGACAGCATTTTCTTCAGTGACCACATGGAGTACGGACACTACACCCACATGACACATGCTCGGGACAGGGGCCAACAAACTTTGAGAGACCATATTTGTAACAAATCGTTTAGTCAGTACAAAGATTGCTATGTAAAACTCACATTTAGCTAAAAATTATTAGCAACTTAGTCTTTTGAAACAGAAATCAAATAACATTAAATTGGCAAAGAACAGTTCTGTCCACAAATCACATTTTAGTCCACAACAAGTCATGCCTCAGTTCGTGTTGTTACATAATTTATTAGTCCATTCACTTGGCTTGATTTAGGAGCCAGTCGCTTCACAATGTTCATATCCTCATTTGGAAAACGAAATTGCTCTCTTTTGTTTGCTATACTGGGGAAGTTGGTTATGCACCGAATGCTGTCCACTGGCTCCCAGGAAATGTCTACGGTAGTTGGCTACATGTATAGCTGTCCTACTGATGTCCTCTTCATGTAGGAGAGCTCCACTGTTTCACCCCTATCATAATGAGTCACCTGAATGGACACCATAAGATCACATTTATCATGAAGAATAGGTAGCAGCTGGATTTGACTAGGGCCCCCAGGCCATCACACACAGACTTGCCATGACTGGTTTCATGGAAGTTTCTGGTGACCTGAGGACCCTTTCTCTGGGCAATGTCATAAAAGGCCTTCTTTCCCTTATACTGACAGGCGCAACCATCAGTGAATTCAAGGAGTTTCTTCAATGTCATACCATTTGCGGTCTGAATGATGCCGATGGCTGCATCTTAAAAGCCTTTACTCCACCCGAGTCCTTTTGTTTGGTCATCCGTTATACCAATGATGGAATGTTTCACAGGGACTGTTTGGCCATCAATTTCCTGGCTGTAATATGCCATCATGGGGTGGATTGTGACAGTATTTTGTTCGAAGAAGGCAGACTGGACCTCGCCTTGAAATCGACACTGATAACTCTGGCCATAATCCATACAGAGTATTGCTTCATCATCACCCAGAGTATCTATGCAGAGTTTCACATGTCGTTGCTGCCACTCAGCTCTTAAGATGTGGTTTGACAAGCTCTGCAGGTCTTCTGTGTAATCATCCATGAATTCCTGCAGCGATGTCTTCTTGGTCACACAAGAGATGATTCATTTGGTCTGGCTTTCAGTCTTCCCTTGTCACAGGCTTCCATCTGTTCCAGATGATCTCTTTCACGTCATTATTGGTGATCAGATTTGTGTAGTGGGATGCCACTTTGCCTGCTCCGCAGGCGGCACAATTCCTGTTGAGACAGGCTGCTCTGGGTTCATCAGTTTCATAGCTGCCGAGAATGATGTCAATGATGTCACGCTTGGAGGTCAGTACTGCAGGCTTTTCTGGGATTTCTGTGTTGACAAATTTCTTCAGAGCCTCTGCCTTCAAAGCAGCATTGCAACAGCTTTAACATAAGCAGGTACGCCGACTGGTTTCGGAGGCTTCTAACCTGTAAAGGGCAGAGCTTGGAGAATGCTGTCAGACCAATCTTGTCCTCTGGGTAAATCTTCTTGTACAAGTCACACGCATTGTCCAAAGTCATGGACATGTTGTGGCATTGAACCCGTCGCACCTGGCTACCGTTCTTGACTTTGATCGCTGCTCTTTTTTCAGGGACTTCCCGGCTGATCTCAGGCCTGAGGTAGAAGTCCCTAACTCTTTTTCACTGTCAAGTGAGATGCTATCCTTCCTCCTTTTCCTTGTCTTAGGTTTCCACCACTGATTTATCTGGACCACCTTAGTTGCTGCTTTTCGTAACTTCAACTTGGTGCGCAGTGCAGCACTAATTCTCTTCGTTCTCTTCTTATCAACAATTGACCTGAGAATGGTGTATGCTGTCTGTCTGTCTGGGTCCGTGCCACCTGTGGGTTTTACACACTCCAGCTGTTTTGAGAATGATGCCATCACCTCATCTCCCATTTCTAGGGTTTTCCCGGCCTTCTTTGACAGAATGACACCCCTGTTCTTGAGGATCTCCTCTGTTGTTGGTGACTCGACCAGTTTCTGCAGCACATGGGCTTTTTGTGGTGTATTGGGCAAGTTGTGTCTGACCTTCCTGATTGCTCGCTGCTCGGATGATGGTGATGCAGGCCTAGCATTTCTATCTTCCTGCTGCTCAGAATCTTTACATTTTATTCTCATCCTCCATCTTTGGGTTCGAAGAGTTGCTTTCTTCTTTTCAGATTTCTCCAGCCTCTTTTTCAGCCATTCATTTGCCTTTGCTTTTTACCCCCCACCCCCACCCCCGATCTGGAAGGGGTGGTGGTGATATAGTGATCAGCATGTCTGTCCCCGTCTTGTCAACGCAACTCCTCCTAGAGACTTAAAATTTCATCCACATTATCAGTATCATGTGCGGATGTGCATGTGCTTTTTTCGCGTCCGAACTCCTACAGTTTAGCTGCGACTCTTGAAACTTGTTAAATGTTATCATTACGACATGAAGATGTGCTATCCGTATATTTGTACATCCATCCATCTGTCCAAAATGTATGTTCGTCTCTCTGTCCATCCTTGTCAATGCAACTCCTACAGTTTAGTTAGAATTCTTTTGAAACATGGTAAATCTAGTCATTACCATCCGAAGATGTGCATGTGCTTTTTTCGCGGCCAAAAATGTATTCACTACAGTGTTATCTCCCTTTAAATCCCTTTAAGCCGATACATAAACTGCAGTACCAATCATTTCTTGTCAACACAACTCAACTTAGTACGGATTCTCATTACCACTTGAAGATGTGCATATGCTATCTGTATGCCTGTACATCCATGCGTCTGTATAGAATGTATGTGTGTCAGTCTGTCGGTCCGTCCATCTCTGGCAATCATTTCAAGATGTCAACACAACTCCTACAGTTTAGCTACGATGTATGTTTATCTGAAATGTTTGGATCCGGTGGGGGGGGGGGGGGGTGAGGGATACGCCGTCTTCTGATGGCTTCTTCTTTTGTCGATGTTCTCCTAACAGTCTAGGGTGTTGCTTCAGATGCTGTCTCATCTCTTTCCGACTTGGCGCTTCCTTTCTTTGTCCTCACATTGTGCAGCCAAGCGATCTGGATCATTCATGATGTTGGCCCTTTGTCTCCTCTTCTTGAGAGTGTTCTTGCTGAGGGTTTCCTTGTTTGATTCAGACATCTTTCTTACATCTGGAATAAAGCAGAGGTACATTGGTGTATTCATCGCCCAGTCCAGATCTTATCCTACCTAACACCTTTCCTACCATGCATAGGACTGGTGATCAGATCTGCATATGGGGGTACGGACACTACAAGGGGTATGTACACCACACATGGTATGAAAGTATCATGTTAACTAAGTCTGTGATGTTCTATGTATGTCTATTAATATTTAACTTTGTTGACTGATTACAGTCAGATATAATGTAAGCAGTTGCCCGTTAGATGGGTGGTATGGACAGTTCATATTTTCCCAGACAATGAACACCCATTTTTTTAATGGAATATTTCAAGTGGATTTTATCAAAAGAAGATACGTCTTCTTATCACAGTAACACAGACAAGCTGTTAAACAGAATTATCTCAAGTTTTTCTACCATGCATATGACTGGTGATTAGTTCTGCATATGGGGGTATGTACACTACAATGGGTATGGACACTACACATGGTATGAAAGGATTCTATTTCAGACAGCTTCCCAGTTATATTAACTAAGTCTGTGCTGTATTGTGATGTACTATGTATGTCTATTATTATATAACTTTGGTGCCTGATTACAGTCAGGGTATGTAAGAAATTAGATGGGGGGTGCAGACACTATATATGTTTCTGGACAATGAGGACCCATTTTTGAGGATGGAATATTTCATCCACAGGTGTAGTTAGGAATTCCCGCTGCCGTATATAGTCATGCACACATGTGCCAAAACTGAACAATATGTTAATGCTAATTACACTAAACTGATAAATATTAAAGGAGCTGAGAAGCTCCAGCAAAAATTTGTTAGAAAAACCATAACAAAAAGGATTATTCTAACAGCACTGTAGACAGTAAGAGAATTCAGCTGCAACTGTTCAGGATCAACTGCAAATACAAGCAGACATACAGATGGATATTACTGAGTGTAAATTGCCTAAAAATGCATTGTTTAAATTTCTTATCACATTTAGGAAGATCTTTAGAAATCCAAGTGTAACCTGTAACGGTGAAAATTTGTGGAAATTTGGTTACATTTTCCTTCATATTTTCAGTAAATATGGACCGATTTTCATAATTTTTATTTCATTTTGTCCCTTATAATGTCACCTGTATATTCAATATTGGGAGAGAAAAATATACTCAATATTCTGTGTTCTATTCTAGAAAACTATAACATCCCTTAAGTGCATTAGGTACACTCAATTGTGAAATAGCCGTATATGTGATATTTTAGCAATGATAATCTGAATATTATTGCAATATCAGGCACCAACAACCTTTAATCAAAATCTTATACAGCTTTTACAGTAATCTACAATGTAGCTTAGGAACAGGTTGTTTACTAAATCATTATAGAATTAACAGACCTACCAACCCCTACAGATTGTCTGTAGTTTGTACGGAAATAGCATCCAAACTACGTATGCACGGGCGGCGAGTGAAAATACAGAAATAAAAAATTATGCAGTTACGGTAATACGGACAAGGTGGTAAAATTTCCGTATGTGGGTCTATGAAAACGGTGACCGCTTATCAAAACACGTCGGCTTCCGTTATGTCAAGAAGTGATAATTTCTCAATCTAGCCGACGTTTGAGAACAGCCCATAGAGTTAAAATGACATAGAGTGCTTATGCTCATACCTTTACTTCGGCATATTATATACATGTAGCCTCCAAAAGGGACTCAATTCTCTTTTGATAACTGGAAGAGAATTTGAATAGAGGCAGATTTATATATACACCTGTGCAAAAGTTAAGCACCAGCAAAAACAATAGAACGTAGAAACATGATGGTACAACCAGGCTGCCATACTTTTTGTCCCCGCGTTAGCTGACATAATTCCAAGTACGAAATGCACATGCATGCATGACTTCACGCCGCTTGATGTCCGTGCGTGGCGGGAAACAGCACACGTGTTCAGTTATGTAAAAGTCCAGTTTGAGGTGTAGAACATTACATACAGATTTAGGCGACAAGATTAGGAATTTTGTGTTCATGACCGTGGTTTATTTGTACAGAGAGAATTAGCTCTTGATTGTGAACCGCTATGGCAAGACGAAGGTTAAGTGATCGTGTGAAATGGCAAATCATAGGCATGCATACCACTGGTATGTCATGCAGAGAGATTGGCAGACAGCTGAACATTAACCATACTGTAATCAGTCGTTTGATTGCAAAACATGGGCAAACTAACGAGGTGAAGGACAGGCCTAGATCTGGAAGACCGAAGAAGACTACTGCCCGTGATGATCGAGCCCTAGTACGCCTTGTTAGGAGATCTCCATTCACCAACAGCAGAGTGCTCAGCCAGCAATGGGAAACACGCAATAGAGTGTCAATGTCTACCGTCAAAAGGAGACTGTATGTTGCTGGCATGAAAGCTAGGAGACCTGTCAGACGTCCTCTCCTCACTGCACACCACAAAGAGGAGCATCTGAGGTGGTGCAACGAAAGAAGACACTGGAGCATGAGATCCTGGAGACGGGTACACTGGTCCGATGAAAGTCGGTTCCTGCTTCATGCCACAGATGGTCGAACTCGTGTATGGAGGTCCAGACGCACGGCGTACGACCAACGTAACATCATGGAAGAAGTTCCATTTGGTGGAGGTTCCGTTATGATATGGGGGTGCATCTCATTTGATTGTAAGCTGGATCTGTTGACTGTACCTGGAACACTAAATGGACAAAGATATCAAGATTCCATACCGGATAGAGTTGTGGTCCCTCATTTTGTAAATCATGCACCTGGAACCCACCCTATATTCATGGATGACAACGCCCGACCACATCGTGCTAGAGCTGTGCATGAATACCTCCGCCAGAATGCCATCGAAACCCTACCATGGCCAGCAAGGAGCCCTGACATGAACCCTATTGAGCATATCTGGGACATTCTGGGAAACATGGTGAGAAGGAGGGATCCTCCTGTGCAGAACCTACAGGAATTAACAGACGCACTCCATCTTGAATGGCAACGAATACCACAATGGCGTATCAGTCGGTTGGTGACCAGCATGAGACGTCGTGTCCAGGCCGTCATCCAGGCACAAGGTGGATATATCCGGTATTAATAATGACAGTCTCAAACTCGTGCACAGATGTTAAACTTCGTTTTCAGACACCATTAATGACAATCTAGCCACGTGTGTCAACTGTAGGGCAATAGTTGTCAGTTGTGTCAACGTAACCATATTCAGGCCTCGTTTTCAAGTTCAAACAAAAACATACAGTGTTTCCCCACCATCATAATCAGCATTCCTCTAGTTGCATTATTACCTCTTGCACTAAGATGGATGGGTACATAAATGTTTATGCTATTGCTTTCTTCATAGCACATGAATATACCCTCGCATGTGCGTAAAAATAGGGTGGTGCTTAACTTTTGCACAGGTGTATATTTTTATGAGAAATGGAATTGTATTGGCTATATTAATCCGACACTAATCAACTACGTAATAGAATTCGTATACACGCTCTACAGCTATTCTATATCTATGAAACAGCCTGCCAAGATTCTCTAATCTCGTTAATCGGCATTTGTCACCTTATTGCGTCGTTGGATTAATAGAATGCGAATGTTAGCATTATGCGAGAATCCCGGAAGTTTGTTTGTTTATGATGGCTACAGATATGCAATTCAACTATATAAATATACCGATGTAAATCGGAAATCATCCGTTCAAAGCGTGAGAAAATCAAATTAATCTTTTTATATTTGAATATAATAAGTCTTCCGAAATATTGTAATATGACTTTCGTGGTAATATATATATTTCTGTGATCGTGGTATAAGATTTTGTGCACAGTGGATTTCAGTCTGTTTTCCGAGTTTGGTGTCTAGATATGGAAAATAATCACCAAACTTCGTGGAGGCGGTCAAGGCAACCTGATAATGCTGCAAGACCAATAAAAAAAACAGTTCAAAAGACATGTGTATAAGTAAGAATATACAGAAGGATGACCGGTCTTAAGAACAGAAAAAGGTGATATATAGGCCTAGATAGATAAACATGCACATTTCTGCTTGCAAATCAATAAAAATTTCTATCCAAAAATGTAATGGTAAATTAACTCACACAATACTAGATGACTATATTTACATTTTACCACCGACATGACTGGCTCGATAACAGTCAATCATTCCAATGGTAAAATTTCATAGATATTCTTCTCTCGCCTTGTTTAAAATCATGTGTTTTGCTGCTTTTTTAATCACTATTGAACTACTGAAAGGCTCCTCAAACTACTGAAAATCCACTACTGAAATAGTGTTCGTCAAACTACTGAAAATCATGTTTTTTCACCTGAAACTACTGATTGCTTGAACTGGGGGTTGGCAGCTCTGAATTAACTGTTACCTTTTAAAGATTAAATTTGTTGACGGAAACTAGCTTTCTCATAGAAAATGTCCATTTGCAGACCATGAGATTATTTTAGAAAAATTGCCACTTAAATGATTGGCTTGGTTATTGAGCCAGTCATTCCATTGGTAAATTTTCTAAAATGTCTTATATTTGTCTGACGATGGACGCTTCTCAAAACCACTGCAAAAGCTGTTTTGTCTAGTTTTAGTGTTAAAGGATTAAAAGGATTAAAAACAGAAATTTATGTTGAATTGTAAAGAAAGTAAAATCTGCCAAAGTATGCTTTAACAGCATGTCCTGTTCTTTTCTTTATATACTATTGATTAGGCCAGCTTAGAACATCATTGCTCAGCAATTCTACTCTAGCTAAATTCAATTCACACAGGTGTGGTGATAAAGATCAAAGGACAATGCCATTGATAAAAGTCCAGCCATCAACCATTTTGTTATAGAGGACAAAATTTATAAAGGCTATGGAATTAAACTAGTGTACTGGAAAGCTGTTGAACATTTTGAAACTAATCTGACCTGAATAAAACTGTTGCAGCCATATAAAGCAACAGCTTTTGAAATTACAAATGTAGTAAGTATAAAGTACTCAGCAGATTATCTGATCGGAATCAATTTGCCATTGCAACTAATGAAAGTAATAAATTATTTTCAAAATATTTAAATTCCTATTTGAAATTAAGCAAACATCAAAGCTGATGGACATTTGGAAGCTAATTTTACTGGAAACTGTTATCTTATCATAGAAAATCAATGCTCTAAGGAAATCTGTTGAACACTGAAAACTATTTTCATTGAAAAATGTTCATACCTATGGTAGCACGGCTATCAGTCAATTAGCTTCAAAACAGTCAACCAATTATTTCTTACAATAAGATTGTTTGTTATATGGTATGGTTGAATAGGTGAGAGGAAGAAATATATATGTACATCCATGAAGGCTGTGGAATTAAAGTTAGTGTCTTATTATTTTGGAAACAAGTTGATTGAAATTTGTTATTGCTTATGGCAGCAACAAAATTCAGTCAACTTTATTAAAGAATTTTCAGCAGGTTTTATATTTTATATCTGAAATGGATTCGTTTATGTCAGTATATTACATCAGTGGTTATAGTGGTATTTTGTTTCTACTATATTTCAATTTGATTGACTACATTACAGCTTTTATGATGACATTGATGTTCACATAGTCCTTCATAATAATTATCAGTCAAAGTAACTAATGTAACTTGCCCTGTAGGTGGGGCTTAGAATACACCTTCCGTATCCTCTGCGTGTCGTAAGAGGCGACTAAAGGAGGTACGGGTGAGGTAACTCGGACAGAAACCTCGAGTGCTGAAGACAGAGGTTCCAGGCCGCACGGCGCACTCTAATAAACCATGGATCCACGCACTGAACGCATATGATCATGTCGATAGTCACTTACAGGACTGGCGGTATGATCAGCGAATGAAAAGAAGAAGAAGAAGACTAATGTAACTGAAATGTAACTTTAGTTACATTATGCAAAGTAACTGAAATGTAACTAGTTACATTGGTCAACAAATGTAACTGTAATTGACATAGGGCAATGTAACTGTAACTAGTTACATTTAAATGTAACTGATCCCAGGCCTGATTGATAACAGCACTTTCAGTTGCGTGCCTTAAGAATCTTCAGATTTAGAAAGCTCTAACTGGCTCCTGGAACCGGGTACCCGCCCCCAACAAATGGGTACCCGCAGCAAGAGCCTGCTACTCTTGTTTGCATAGTGTGATGGGTCTACAAGTCAGTGTATCAAGTGTGCACAAACACCCACGCACACACCATGCAAAAAATTAGACATATGGGACATGAATCCTATATGAAACAGGCCACAAAAGGCACTATTGCCTTTGATGAGTTCAAAATATCATGAACGAAACGCCATAAAGTCTGAATCATGCCCTCCAGTAACCAAACTGAGGACATTAACCCCTAACCCCCTAATGGTCTTATGCCCACCTGCCACAAGAACACCCCCAACCAACCACCACAAGAAACTCAAAATACCCCCCAAAAGAACCACATACTCACACAGACCACAGAACCGCCACCACCCTGATTTATACCACATAGGTTACCCCACCAACCGGAACCCAAGCAGCCACCATAAGAGCCGCCAGGCTGCCAAAAACAAAAAAAGCTGCCAAAACCACCAAAAAGCCGTCAAACCGCAAAGCCGTGGTCCCGCATACACATGCGCATACCCACAAAGCCATCCACTAAAGGCTGCCAAGAAGGGTATAAAAGGGGCCCACAAATCAAGCCCAGACCTATCAAACTTTCCGGATTACACAAATCGTAATCAAGCGTCAGGCTAAAGAACAAAACTACTGTCTTCAATACGTAGTTATTAACCTGCTTTGAAAATGTGTTTTAAAGTATTCAACCCGTGAAAGGGCTAATGGAATAAATTTCTCAACAAGATGAATTTCTCATGAAGAATATACATTTGACAACAATTGGACTGTATTGGTTCCTGTGGGAGAAACTACTATCTGTCAAATAATTTTCAAAGTAACAAAATTTTAACTGCAAGAAAATGTATAGTTTATTTGTTCCTTTCACCGCTGAAACTGGCCTTTAACACAATTTGAATGTAACCATACAGGAAAGTTGTTGAATATTTTGAAATTAATTTGAATGGATGGCATTGCTGTCTTAGGCAGCAACAACTTCCAGACAAATTAATTTCAAAATAGCTAAAAAAAGTTCATTAAATGGGTTAACCAGAATTTCATAATGAAAGAAAGTATAAGAGAAGGTCAAGTATAGGTGGAATAATGTGAGTTTAACCAGTGATGACGGGTTTGATTAGACGTGGCATAGATGTGTGTGGGGAAAGGAATAGAATAGGGACTATCATAACAATAAAAGGGGATTTGTGGATTTAAACTAAACAAATCAGTATTTAACCATTTAATGGAATAAATCAGTCCACAAGGTAGAAAATGTATATGCTATGTCCATTTGAAAACAAGTTGACTGAAAGGTATTTATTCCTCATTGAGAAATTACTTTCTTGGCAATTATTTTCAAACTAAGCTCTAAGAATGTGTATAATTTATTTAACCTTTTAAGCCTTGCATTTGTTCAAGAAAATTTCAATTTTTTCAAAGAAAATGTCAATTTGCAGACCCAGAGAAGACTGAAAGTTTAGCACTGGAATGACTGGCTCGGTTATGGAGCCAGTCATTCCAGTGGTAAATTCTCAAAAATAGTCTTCTCTTGGTCTGCAAATTGGCATTTCGCAAGACCACTGTTGAAGCCACTTTTGCCTGCTATAAGTGTTAAAGAGTTAAACTTCTACTGCTAAGATATTTATTGCCGTACTGAATAAGTTGCTGTCAAATTTGCTTTATTGACTACATTTTTAAAATATACAATACAACATCTGACGCAGCAAACACTTCCAGTGAAATTAGTTTCAAAATTTTCAACAGCTTTCCTGTCCTAAGAGATCATCACCTGCCTTAAGGTCCCTTCTGGTAAATATTTTGAAAACAATTTGCCTGGAGTTAGCCTCAGGTAGCCTAACTTTTCAAAATCTGAGAAAAAATATGAAGATCACAATTTAATATGTCACCAGCTAGCTGGAAGAAACTTGATTTTGCGAGAAATATATAAAGGTATATGTAACTTTTGAACAGTTTGAAACTAATTTAACACCTGCTGCCTGGTACATGTTATAATATGGTGTACAACTGTTTAACCCATTCCCTCTCAGCAATCATGAGAGTTATATCTGATATTGTTATTATAGCAATGAAAAGCATTTGAAAGTACTTGAAGTATTTGAAATACTTTTAGAAAAGTATTTGGATTTGCTCTTGCATTTGAACAAAGTTGAAAGTATTTGCATTTGCATTTGAAACAATGTGAAGTATTTGCATTTGCATTTAAATACTTTTGAAAGTATTTAACCCCAGGTCTGTATATAGACCACTTTCTTCCGATTTGGTGCATAATTCCAAGCTATATCTTTGACATTAATCACTGAGATGTGCCAATAAGAGGGCTATCTGATATATAGACCACTTTCTTCGATTTGCAAATCCTATTAAACAATACAATTGACCCTCTATTTAATAAGAGACATGCCTTAACCCATGAACCCTCAGATTTGTTCAAGAAAGTTTTAATTTTCTCAGCGGATGTCCATTTGCAGACCAAGAGAGGATTATCATTAAGAATTTACCACTGGAATGACTGACTCAGTTAGTTACCGAGCTAATTTCATTCCTGTGGTAAATTTACAGAATTTGAGTGCTGTAGCTTGTATATGGGTCAGTGCTGTAACTTAAGATTTAGAGATGAATGCCATCACTCAGGGCTAAAAATTAAAACAGAGTGCCTGCATTGAACTTAGGCTGCCCACATTCTATGTCGAACTTACGCTGTCCACATTCTTTATCATATAACAAATCGGTACACATGGCTACCTTTTTGTAAAATATTGTAAGAAGATGCAATTTATCAAGATTCAAAATGACCATCATTCTGAAATTGCATTTGTATTGCACAATGAGATGAGATAAAAATCAAGAAACTATTGATTTATAAATATTCCAGACACTGATATTTTTTCATATAACAAATCGGTACACATGGCTACCTTTTTGTAAAATATTGTAAGAAGATGCATTTTATCAAGATTCAAAATGACCATCATTCTGAAATTGCATTTGTATTACACAATGAGATGAGATAAAAATCAGGAAACTATTGATTTATAAATATTCCAGACACTGATATTTTTTCCTAAGCAATGAAAATTGGCATGCTCGTAAGGGCATCCAAATTTTGAGATCCACATGCCCTCAGTCAATTTCAATTGCATTTGCATCAGGGCTAAGTTACAGCACGGTGGGTATATACATGTATGTAACTTTTGACCAGTTGGAAATTAATTTAACTGTAAGATACTGAGCTGCATGTTATAATACAGAGTGTACAACTGTTTAACCCATTTCATCTCACAAATCATGAGAGTTATGCATACCTGATATGGGCATTATAGAAATGAAAAACATGAAAGTATTTGAAATCCTTTAAAAGAGTATTTGCATTTGAACAAAGTTGAAAGTAATTGCATTTGCATTTAAAACAGTATGAAGTATTTGCATTTAATAATTTTGAGTGTTTAACCCCAGGTTTGACCATACAACAATCAGTCATGGTGGTTGAGACTAGCTAGCTAAGGGAGTAAGGGTACCACTTAACCATTTAGCCCTCAAAGCGGCCAAAAATGCTTTCTGCTGTGGTCTTGAGAAATGCCCATTCTCCTTCGATCAATACTCACCATTCTGTTACTTCTGATATACAGCTGGCCTTGACAGCGGCTCTAGGATTATAGACTTAGAAAGCTTTACCGACTCCTGGGAACCGGGTACTCGGCTCCCAACTGCCGAGTACCCGTTTACCATAGAACTCATTCTTGTTTGCATAGCAACAAGAGCAATACATGCTTTTTGCATTAAGGATTTTAGTGTTTTAAATAATCTAAGTCTTTAATCAGTGATAGTTTGTGTGTTCTGAAAGGATTAACTAAGGACTATGGAGAATACCGCCCAAGACAACCAGGTTGTATTGTTCTTTATTATCCATAGTTAAAAGACTTAGGTCTCTAAATTTCGTTGTGTCGCATGTTCCAATTTCTGACCCCATAGAATCTGGGACGTGTGCTAACAACGATATATGCCAGACGATCGCCTTCTTTAACCCCAACAGGCGATCGGCAGATATGAAAATAGGTGTTTGCTACGGTATTTCTAACACGAATATCGGCTGACGTCGTTCTCCGTAGAATCCGAGCGGGTGACGTCACACCGGTCGCTCGGATGTTTATGTGAAGAAGAATTTTTTCATTAATTCGCGCATCTTATTCTGGGTGCTGCGTACTAAAAATGGTACCGGAAACTTTAGAATGATCAAGTTTACGTGCGATCACGATCGGTTTGCAATGATCGGTGGTTTCAAAATTCTTGAGTAGATGTGTGGTCTGCGGTTTTACCGTGTGAGACAGCAGTTTGTTATACATTTTGTTGTTTTCTTCACATATCGTGCTGCTTTCGTTAGGAGTATAATTTATATTGATTAGTAAATATACCCTGAATGCTATGCGATATGATTCCTGGAGCCGTTACACATCCTGGAGGATCTATTATGGGTGTGTTGTGCCCGCCGCGTACTTGTCGTCATAATCAATGCGATCGTTGTTGTAACGTGGCGGGGTGGGGTGCGGGGAGGTTACGGTTAATTTATGAGTCAAAATATTTGAAAATTAATTGTCTGCCTTCCATCCGGGTCTCGTTCCGCTTGTTTATTGTAGGTTTGTGCTTATTTTATAGGCCAAGCCAGCCCCGCCATCATGTGACGACTGCCATAAGTTTGTCCGTGTAATGTTCAAGGACCATGTCTGTTTTAGGTGTGCCCTGTGTAATATAGATCATAGGTGTAATGTTTGTGCAGTGTGGTCCGTCGAAACGATGGTTAAGTTCCTTGCCCAGAAGGACTTGGCTGGGTCTGACGCGGGGTCAGGCGGTCCGAGAGGAAATCGTGGAGCGCCCGGTTCGGCCGGTGGGGGTGCTCCACGTCCCCAGCTGGAGGTGGCGGAGATGGCACCGCCGGCGTGGTTTGGTCCGGCTATGCAGGGTTTTCTGCATAGCGTTCTGCCCACGCTGGTGTCGTCCCTGCTACCAAAGGTTGGGGGGCAGTTTCTCCCCATGCCTGGTACGGATCCTGTCCTCGGACAGGATTCTGGACTGGTTACCGAGGGGGCCGTCTCGTACGGCCCCCTGGCGGTCCCGTCTGGCTTCGGCCAGACGGGTTCTGTCTCTCTGCGGCCACCTCCGGGTGGTCCAGTAGCGGTGGCCGGTCCGTCAGGTGTGGGAGCCGTCCGCCAGGACGGCTCCACGGTTGACTCGTCTAGTGACGGCTCTTCGGAGTCTGAAGACGAGGAGGCCGAGGAGGAGAGGTTGCTGCGGCCCGTGAAGCCGCAGGTGGAGAATATGGAGGTTGATTCCGTCCTGGACGGAACCGGCCTCCATTTGTCTGGTTTGGCGCAAGCCAGGTCAGCGGCTCCGCCTGCGGCTGAGGCCAATCCGTTACCTTGCACTGGTTCCGCGCGGCTTGGTTTGTCACCAGCCGTCAGGGGAACGGGTGTGCCGGGCCAGGCGTGGTACTCACCTATCTCGCCTGGTCCGGCAGCCGGACGTGGGGTGCCGTTGGCGCCCGTGTCCGGCTATGGTTCCGCGACTGTTACGGGTCCGTACGGTTTTCCGTGCGGACCTACCCCATGGACCGGAGTGTTTCATGGGGTGGCAGCGGAACCGTGTGGTAGCGGAGTGCCTGGCGTGTCAGCCGTGGCTCCTTGCCGGGAGGCCGTGGCTGGCAGACCCGTGAGCACGTCAACGGGTGACGTGTTTGCGGGGGTATCTTCTTCGGAGGTAGATTGGTCAGATGCTCTGGCGTGGCTAGCCAGAGTGGACCCGTCTGTGGTTTCGGCCACGGCCGATGAAGATGCGCCCCGTCCGTCGGTTGCGTCGATTAGGACGGGGATTTTGCCCGCGGCCCGGATCCAGTCAGTGGGACTGGATCCACGGTTCATTGATTTGTTGGATGCTATTTATAGCAAACAACTAATGACCAAGGGTCAGCTCCCTGCGGCCTCCAGGGAGGTGCGGGCAAGATGTCGTATTCCGCGGGGTGAATACGACAGGTATGGTGTAGTCCCGTCGGTCACGGAGGATGACCGATGGGTACTGGGCGTCCAGAGTGCCGGGTCGGGTGGTCCCGGTCCGGCACTAGTGGATAAGTCCCAGGTACACCAGGAAGAAGTCCTGGCCCTATGCGATGAGGGTGTGAGGGCAGCGATGAGCGCTGTCAATCACTCTTATCGTCTACTTCAGTCGGTGTGGGCTGAAGCGGGGGCAGGCCACCCTGTGCCACCTGTGGCGCTATCGTGTGTTAATGACGGCTTGGTGCTGTCAATGGACGCATTGGCAAGGGTGCAAGCGCGAGTGACGAAGTCCAGGAGGCAAATGGTCATTGACCATATGCGTCCGGCTACGGCAGTCAGGGAACGTCTTCTTGGGACGCCCCTGACAGGGCCTAGCATCTTTGGTGGCCAAGCGCGGGCCATCTTAGAGGACACCGCCAGTATTGCGCAGAATCGGTTAGCGGTAAATCTACAGCTAGAGCTAGTGCGGCAAGCGCACGCACTAGGGGCTGTGGGCAAACCGCTAACGGGACAGCCTTCAAAGAAACAGAAGAAGCATAAGAGCAAGGCGAAAGCCAGGCCTGTTGCGACTTCTGTTTCGGCTGGGTTCTCGGAGCCGCCGCCGGCGAAGAAACCCAGGAAGGTTGTAGAGGCGCCTACCCTCCCCAATGTTGCTCCTGACCGCCCTAGAGGTGGGAAGGGCAAGGGGAAGGGTAAGGGTAAGGCCTCAAAGGGCGGACAGAAGGGGCCGAAGCGTACCTGAGGGTACGCAAGCTCCCTTCATATCCGCCTGGACCGCACCTGTGCGACAGGAACAGCGGTGCCAGTTATACCCGTCGTGCCTAGAACGAAATGGTTCTCACTCTCTCTCGTTAAGAAAGAGGGGGGGGGGGGGGGGGGGGGCGGACTGCGAGCCGGACAACCCCGTTAGACGTCGAGGCGTCTATGGTGGGTGGAAGGCTCATGCGTTTCGTCGAGGCCTGGCGAGGTGTGACGTCAGACAGTCTGGTCCTGGGATGGTTATCCCAGGGTTACATGCCGGAGTGGTGGGACTTTCCGCCACAAAATCTGTCTTTGGCACCTGTCTGGACACCCGTACCAAGGGAGCCAGACAAGTTAGAAGCCGTTCAAAAGGAAGTGTCGGGTTTGCTTCTGAAGGGAGCAATAAAACCAGCAAACCGGAACACTCCAGGCTTCTATTCAAACATGTTCCTTGTCCCCAAGAGCACGGGGGGATGGAGACCCATACTCAATCTCAGGCCATTAAATTGGTTTATCCATACGCCTCGGTTCCAGATGGAAACGCCGAGGTCGGTAATGGCGGGATTGAGGAAAGGAATGTGGTGTGTATCGATCGATCTGAAAGATGCATATTTCCACATTCCGATGAATCGGAGTTGGCACAGGTTTCTGAGATTTGCGTTTCAGAATCAAGTATGGGAGTTTACAGTTCTCCCGTTTGGCCTGTCGACAGCTCCGAGGGTTTTCACAAGAGTGGTCCTTGCGGTGACAGCGTTTCTCAGAAAAGAGAACGTGGCGCTACACACCTACATAGACGACTGGCTGCTCAAGGCAGACTCGGCAGCCAGGTTGAACGTGGATACTGCTCTGACTCTGAAGTTACTTTCAGATCTAGGCTGGATAGTCAACGAGGAGAAATCCGAGTTGACGCCCACTCAACATTTCGTTTATTTGGGGATGCGATTCGACCTCGAGGAGGGCAGGGTTTACCCATCAGAGCCCAGAGTGGTGTCTCTGTTAGCCATCCTCAGGAGTTTTCGAGTGGGAAACCACATTCAGGCGAGGCGGTTCCTTCAGATGCTGGGCATGATGGTCTCCATGGAGCAGGTTATCCCGTACGCTGCTCTAATGCGAAGACCTATCCAGTTGTATCTGATGTCTCTGTGGAAACAGAGAACAGAACCCCTGTCAAAACTGGTGCCAGTTTTGGAGCCGATAATATCGCATCTTCTATGGTGGAAACAGCGTCAGAATCTCCTAATAGGGGTTTCGCTGCACCTACCCCAACCCCAGCTGTCCGTTTACACGGATGCATCGCTGGAGGGGTGGGGTGCCTGCCTGGGAGAACACCAGGTCTCGGGCACATGGACTCTCCCGGAGAGTCAGCTGCATATCAATCTGTTGGAAATGATGGCAGTGGAACTGGCGTTGGAAGAGTTCCTTCCGATGATCAGGGGCAAGGTGATATTGATACGGTCGGACAATTCGACAGTAGTATCATATATAAATCGCCAAGGCGGGACCAGGTCGCCCACCCTGTGCATCAGGGTGTGGCACTTGATTCAATGGTGCAGGAATTACTCGGTTGTTTTGAAAGCAGCTCATATTCCTGGCCGATTGAACATTCTGGCGGATGCTTTGTCTCGCAGACAGAGAATCTTGCCAACAGAATGGTCCCTCAACCCTCCAGTTCTACGACGGATCTTCGAGCATTGGGGCAAACCCAACGTGGACTTGTTCGCCACAAAGGACAATGCTCAAATCATGACATATGTCTCGCCGATTCCAGATCCAAATGCCGTCGATACAGACGCTCTGGCGATAAGCTGGAGAGGGATGCACGCGTACCCACCCACCATTCTTCTACCGAAGGTATTGGTGAAGGTCAGGGAGGAGCCGTGTCTGGTCCTGTTAATAGCGCCGTATTGGCCGAGCAGGGCGTGGTTCACGGATCTTCTAGATCTGCTGGTGGAAAATCCTGTGCAGTTGCCCGAGATTCCGAACATAATCTCCCAGGCCAAGGGACGCTTCCTACACGAGCGTCCCGAAATGTTCAAATTGACTGCGTGGATGTTGTCAAACAACGTTCCACGTCGGAAGGCTTTTCTCGACAGGCTGCTGATTTCATCGCGGCTGCGAGAAGGAGGTCAACCTTCAAGTCATATAACAACAAGGTTAACAGATTTGCAGACTGGTGTGAAGAAAAGGGTATTGATACCTTTCAATCCACTATTCAGCAAATAGCAGACTTTCTCTGTGAGCTGTTCTTTGCAGGACTAGCTCCCGTCACAATTGCTGGATACAAGTCAGCTTTGGCATCAGTTATCCCTTGTCTAGCCAACAGGGATAGTCCAGAGGTGGCCCAGTTAAATGTGATGTTGAAGGGAATGAGCAATCTCCGCCCGAGACAACCGGTAGTCATTCCAGCCTGGAGTCTATCTTTAGTGCTTACTGTACTGGCCAAGCACCCTTTCGAACCGTTGCGTTCGGCTAGTCTAAAGCATTTGACTCTAAAGGCGGTCTTTCTATTGGCAGCTTCCTCAGCTAGAAGGCGCAGTGAGATCCATGCGCTTTCGGCAGAGAGGAACCGATTTATTGTTTCTGGAGAAGGTCTGCGTCTTCTGCCAAGAGCAGAGTTTATGTCAAAGAACCAATCTTTGAGATATCCCGGCAAACCGATCATTATACCGAAGTTAACCAGGTTTGATCGTGATGCCAGTGTCTGGTGCCCGGTCCGTGCTTTGACTAAGTACAAGAAACGGACTGACTCGTTACGGTCGAACGATAGACATCTGTGGATCTGCCATAAAAAGCCTTATGGCGCCGCATCCATGGATACTATCTCTCGTTGGGTGGTCGAATGCATTCAGACTACTCACGAGATGGCGACTGGGCACCAGGTGCAGGGCGTAAGGGCACACGATGTTAGAGGAATAGCCGCCTCGACCGCCCTTTACAATGGTGTTCCGTTAGAGGACATCATGGCCGTTGCACAATGGCACTGTGAGTCCTCATTTACGGATTACTATATGAGGGATGTGTCAGACTCAGCCAATCCACTCGCTTTAGCTGTTTTGAAACGATAGTTAGTGACCACACTGCTTTTCCCCTTTTTTCACTTTGGTAAGAAAAGAACCTAAAGCAGGCATGGTCAAGCGAGAGGATGTCAACCAGATTGTGTCACTGATGGCCGAACCGGTGAATGGTTGGAGGCGGTACGTCTGAAGTCCTGTTATCATAAGGTAATTCAATAAGTGAGAGTTTTTTGTATTATGTATATGTATCATGTTCATTCATCTTATATATTCATGCTCATTCCCAGGCTAATACAAGCAATATGCAGGGAGTAGTTAACCCTCTTGGCATATTGGTGTTTTCAGGCGAGATACATGTTCGTTAGTTCTCTCCCTTTTCTTAGGAGGAAAAAGGGGGGGGACTGTGACGCGAATGTGATTCGGTTCCGTGAACTTGACGGTCCTTTTAGGTCTCCGTTAGTCAAGTTTGAAGTCTAAAATCTTTCTCCAAGGGGCAAAATTAGCATGTATGGCTTGCCCCTTCCCACCAGGTTACTGATCAAATCTGGTGTATATCAGAAGTAACAGAATGGTGAGTATTGATCGAAGGAGAATGCAGGAAATGTCAATTTCCCTTTCTCCGAGATCTAACAATACTCACCATTCTGTTACGGACCCAGCCTCCCAGCCCCACGGAGGCAAGCCATAGTTTTCTCTTGTTTGGTGGCTATGCAAACAATATGAGCTCTATGGTAAACGGGTACTCGGCAGTTGGGAGCCGGGTACCCGGTTCCCAGGAGTCGGTAAAGCTTTCTAAGTCTATAATCCTAGAGCCGCTGTCAAGGCCAGCTGTATATCAGAAGTAACAGAATGGTGAGTATTGTTAGATCTCGGAGAAAGGGAAATTGACATTTCCTGCATTTGCAGACGAAGAGAAGACTATTTTAGAAAATTTACCATTGGAATGATTGGCTCGATAACTGAGCCAGTCATTTCAGTGGTAAATTTTCAAAAATAGTCTTCTCTTCGTCTGCAAATAGACATTTTCTATCAGAAAATTGAAGTTTTTAAAAACAAATTTGAGAGGTAAAGGGTTAAGTTTATCTAATGTCGATTCTTACAAAAATATAGCGTGATCAATACAGCCATCAGCAGCGACTCACTAAGACTGATTATTAGATTGTGGTTCTTTATGACTCGTCTTTGGGATCCACATAAGTTTAATTGGTGGTGGTTCTTGATGGAAGCTTGATGGCGGAATAAGGCGATTTATGACTGGTCTTAAAGCCTCTTGGTACCATGGTGGTTGTTGATGGTGGTCATAGGGGTCCCCAGAAAGATTCATTGGCGGGGTTGTAGGCCAAGAGAAAGCTTAAAAATTAACTACTAGATTGACTGGCTCGATAACCACCACTTACACATACCACGACGAATGTACTCTAAGGTCATTATACAAGAGGAATTCTATGCTACTAAGTACTAATCTGATAGAACAATAGTATCACACATTTGCAACACAAAAACACCTAGAGGCATGATCTTATTTTCTGAATAATTTGACTAAAATGGGAGTAAAAACCCTTGCTTCCCAAAACCTTGTTTTTGTTCTTAAATCATAATGAAAAGCTTGGTGGTCATTTGTCATGCTTGTCTTTGTAATAGTAGAAGATGTATGGCAGAAACTGCATTATTTGTTGGACCGCATGTTCTAACGAACCATTCGCAGAATCTCCAGACGACGACCGTCTGTCTGTATGGACCATGTGATAATTCATATGGTGTCCATTGTAGACATAGTTAATCATACTCAACCCAAACTTGGACACATGCTTCCTTCTAATGAGAGATGACATAATGACCTTGGGTCAAAAGGTCAAAGGTCATGCTCACTGATAAGTATAGTGTTACGCCTTCTGTATTTCGCCTTTGTATAATATGTAAGTAAAATAAGTTTTGAAGTCAAGCTTCACGGTTGCGTTGTTGCATTGTATCTTCATTTCTGGTTGAAAATGTATTATTGGAATGACTGTCTCTGTCAAAGAGCGTGCCATCCCAGTAGTAACTTAGTCTCCTCGTGGCCTGCAAACTTTATGTGTCTTGATCTTTTAATGTTCATCTTTCAAGAAAACTAAAAATGTCTTCTTAGCGAATATCAATTTGTAGGCCCAGAGAAGACTGAAATTTTGTCAAAAATACATGTAGTCTTATGTTTGGCTGTGAATGCAAGACCATTGCAGAGCCTGGTTTGGGACAGTTTGACCATTTAAATGATTAATTAAGAATAGGCTTTAATATTTCCTTGCAGTATGTGCCAGCACGTGGTGAAAATGTTCTTGGGATCGTAACAAACCGAGGAGGAGATGTTTTTCGGGTGGATATAGGTGCGAGTGAGCATGCTTCACTATCGTATCTGGCATTTGAGAGTGCAACAAAACGCAATAGACCAGATGTGAAGGTGATTAATTAATGATATATGTATGCTGATTTCACGGAGCTCTGTCAAACCTAGTACATGTATGTTCATTGTCCTGTCCAGGAAGTTTAGCTTTCCCAGTTAAAATATGTGGAAAGTTACATGTGGGCATATTTGGAAGAGCTCAATGCTAATAATATTAGAAGCCACTAAAGAGTGCTGACATTTTTCCTTTTTGATCTGAATGCTGGATGAAGCCATTCAAATTGTTGTTTCAGACAAGAGGAGACTATGCTTGAAAATTTGACAATGGCTCGTCTTTCGAACCAGTAATTCCAGTGGGAAATGTCAAAAATAGTCTTTATTGGCATGTATTCAAATTGATATCTCGCCAGTCTAAGTGTTGCAGAAGATGTTTCTGGATGGCTTGACCAATACAGGGCTAAACTGTCACTGATCTACCTACATGTATGTGGAAATTAAGAAACTTCAGTGCTTGACATTTTAGGGTTTCCTACCTGCCCGTTGTAAGTCCTTTACTCCATGGAGCAGGTGAAACCTAACACACCTGCCCTCCAGGACAGGTCAATCTATGTTGGTACATTGTACACCACGCATATTGCAAAAGTACACATAATATCTATTGATTAGATTAATAAATCAAAATCTGAACATGTGCTTTCTACATAGGGCAAGTGAAATTGTGTCAAGATAATCAAATATGTTAATGGCTAGCTTTGAACTTACAAGAATCAACAATGTTAGAAAATGCAATATTGCTACATGTACTGGTGGAGATCTTGAAAAAAGTGGAACCTTGCAATAGCCCCACGATTCTCTGTCATTTTCTGAGCTCTTTTTTGGGATTATTTGAGCTGAAAACAGAACTTAAATTATGATCTTATATTCCCTATTACAGGTTGGTGACCTGGTTTATTGCCGTCTCATTCAGGCAGATAAAGATATGGAGCCGGAGCTAGTGTGTATAGATAGTCAATCAAAGAGTGCGGGTATGGGTGTCATACGGGATGGAGGCTTCCTGTGCACTGCATCACTCAATCTTATAAGGAAGTGAGTAGAGGCTTTTACATGCTGTAATAAGACTATTCCAGATTAACCTTTAATGCTCTTTAGCTCCAAATTGTAGGCTGATTGACAAAAAGTGATTGAAAACTATTTTTGAAAATTTATTACTGGAATGAATAGCTCCATCATTATCAATGTTCGAGCCAGCCATTCCAGCGATACATTTTCAACTGACTTCTATTGGCCTGCAAATTAATATTTACCAAACAAAACTGGTAATTTCCTTTACCTGTCATTCCTATCTTGATTATTAACTGTCTGACTGCCACAAGCCATTAGACAATGATTTGAATGGGCAATAACTATATATACCTGCTGAATATATTGAAAACAATTTGACTCAAAGTTGTTGGTGACATAACCACCAATATCTTTCAGTCTGTTTTCAAAATATTTAGCATATCCAGCTTTAAAACTCATGGACAATGTAGTCTGCAAAAATTCAGCAGATGCCGCAGACAGTTAAAGGTTAAGAAATTTAGTTAACATTTCTGATCACACATAGTAAGGGAGTTAACTGTCACTGAATAATAAACCACTAAATAGACAACAAAAATGCATGATCGTATTCCTACCTTTTGGACATTTCTTTTTAGGGTTTTGCCATGTTCTTTATCAGAAAAGATAGATAATATTTTACGGAAATAAAATTGAATGAATTAGTAAGTTTGCAGAAGTTGCAACATGCATCCGCCCATGCAGATTTATCACTAAGATGGCTAAAAAAAGGCTTCTGCAGTGATCTTGAGAGATTCCCATTTACAGACCAAGAGGTCTTTAAAAAATGTATGCGTGGAATGAGTGTCGATAACCGAGCGAGTCTGAGACATTCCCTTGGTAAATTTTCAAAATAATCTCTTGGTCTGCAAATGGACATTCGCTACATGTATGAAAAAATTGAAATTTTCTTGATCAAATTTGAGGGTTGAAGAGTTAAAAATCCTACAAATTTAAATATATTTTGGTGCATCAGTATCTTATGACAAGAGATCATTGTGATTGCATTGTAGCTAAATCATCAATATAATTATTTATCAAAGTTATCGCCCCTAAAATTGTAAAAATTCATAAATCTGGTTTCAGGAGAATATTCTCTGGAATGCCTGCATGAATTCACTTCAAATTCAATGCATTGATAGGGTGTGAGAACAGGCTTGGTATTGCGTTTGCACAATTCACTTTTATTCACCAAAATTATCTCCCTTAAAATAATACAATGTTTTCAAGGTATGACTTTATAACGACTTAATAGATTCAAATTAAATTTGGCCCATCAATCTAGCCAGTTGCCCTCTACAAGTTTATCCGGATAATAGTTTCAAGAGTTAATGTATGATCATGAAACTTGGTATGTGGATATATCTTAAGGAGAAGCGTGGTGTATTAATGCACTGTATACTGGAGGCCTGGGGCGTCTCAAAAGTAGGTCAGTGTGATCCTACTTTTCAGAGTTCAGTGAACGTCACAGAAAATGTTTGTATGGCCTGTAGTTTCAGACTTTTGGGCACCGGAACTAAGTTTGGTATATATACTCATTATACTCTAAAAGTGTGTTGCTTAAAAAACATAGGCCAGTATAATCTACTTTTCACAGGTCATTGAACATGCTTTTGACATACTTTTCAAGCTTGACTGATCATTGCAGAACTTTTTTGTCTAGGGTGTAGTTTCAAGAGTTTGATATACAGGAACTAAACTAGTTGTATGGATTCATTATAGGCTGAAGTTATGTTGTGTATGAAAAGTAGGTTAGCGTGCCCTACTTTTCACAGTTCAATGGACATTACAGAAAGGTTTGGGCCAGGCTCTAGTTTCAAGAGTTTTTGGTATACGGAAACTAAACGTGGTATATGAATGCATTAGACACTGAAGGTCTGTTGTGTTTGAAAAGCAGGTCAGCATGATCTACTTTTCATGGTTCACTAACCATTACACAGAATTGTTGTTCAGGGGGTATTCAAGAGTTTTTGATATACGTAAACTAAACTTGGTCTATGCAGATGCATTATAACCTATAAATATAACCTATTTTTTATGGTTCACTGAACATTACATTTTTTACCCGTGTTGTAGTTTAATGAGTTTTTGTTATACGTGAACTAAACTTAGTGTAAGGGGACATTATATGCTGAATGTGTGTTGCATATGAAAAGTAGGTCAGTGTGACCTACTTTTCAGGGTTCATTGAACATTACAGAGAAATTTTGTCCTAGCCATAGTTTCAATTTTCCCTGCGGAGTATGCCTTCTGGGGACATCCATCATTTTACTGATATGCCTTATTTCCATCAGTACTTTGTGAGAAGGCATTGGTTGGTATTGCATTTCAGCGAAATCTGTCCTTGTTCACCATAGTTATATCCTAGGAATTGTACTTTCGCAGCTCAATAACATTTAACTACCTAGCAGAAATGGCCAAGTGAACTCATGCCATGGCAGCTGTCAGTCATCTCTGCTGCATGTTGTCTCATTGTCCATCAAATTTTCCTTTAAACAACTGGGACGATTTCAATTAAATTTAGTAAGAATGATTCTTTGCAGATAGAGATACAGTTAAGCGATACATGCCCTTCGGACCTTGTGTGCAATCAGCATATTTTTAGCTGCAACTCGCAAGTAGTATCAATTGCTCTGTCGGTTTGTCTCTCAAATTTTTGACATTTCTGACAAAGCTGCCTACTTCATTGCACTTGTTTAAAACGATGATATGTGCACAGTGGCAAATTTTAAAGCAGCTGGAGCGCTGAGGTGCAGTAGGAGCGCAGGGATGGGTGACAATACTATTCCTATGTGGTAGGTGTGTCATGTACATGAATTAAGTATAATTTCCAACCTAACATACGGTCGTCACTGTACAGCCCAGAAATAAGTTTCCAAAGCAAAACAATTTTAAACACGATGTAAGACATGTTCTGTTCAATATTTTGAACATAATTGGATTAAAAAACATTGCCTTATGCAGCAATGTCTTCCAATCCAATCATATACAGAATATTCTCCAGTATGTTTTTGTTTGGTTAACATTTATTTCTAAGCTGTACTGTAGAACTTTTCATTTCAGAATCCTCTCTCCAGACTGTGTACTTCTAAAGACACTTGGTAAAAATCTTCCGTTTGAAATAGCAGCTGGAATGAACGGTCGCCTGTGGGTTAAAGGTCGCAGTAACCAAGAAACTATTGTTGTAGTTAACACCATCCTTGATTCTGAATACCTGGATAATGATCAGATGAAGACTTTGTGTAGGAGAGCAGTACAGGGTATGCCTGGTGTGTGACACAATCCCTGAACCACTCATCTACTAATTAGGCATAAGTTCCTGCTGTGCTGTCACTGGTGGCTTTAGCGCTGCGGCTGTACGCCGCCATTCTCCAGCTGCATTAACCATTTCATGACGAAGTGAGCCAAAACTGGCTTCTGTAGTGGTCTTGGGGAATGCCCATTTGTAGGCCAAGAGAAGACTATTTTTGCAAATTTACCACAGGAATGACTGGCTCGATATACGAGCCAGTCATTCCAGCAGTAAATTTTCAAAAATAGTCTTCTCTTGGCCTTCAAATGGACATTCGCTAAGTAAATATATTAATTTTTTTGAACAAATTTAGTCATTAAAGGGTTAACCCTTTCTAACTTGGAATCCTAGTAATTCATATTCTAGTCTTATCAGGGTTTGTATTGGCTATCGACGTACTGGAAAGTTATGGAATCTGAGAAAACACCTTGAAAATCTGGAGGTTTTCATAGACATGGAATGTTCTGGCCTACCTGTTCACAGACATCAATACCAGTCAGCTATTGAATATTATAAAACTAATTTTACTGGAAACTGTTGCTGGTCAGATTAGTTTTAAAATGTTCGACAAAATATTTACTAATTTGGAATTGATTTTTACCTCACCTGGCTTGAACGGAAGTAAGCCATGGCGACCGTCCGTCTGTTATCTGTCCATTTTCTTTAAAAGCCTACTCATTAACCGCTTAACCAATTTTAATCAAACTTAGCAGGGAGGATACTAGCAGAGCAGGCCTCAGACCTATTAAAAAATTGTATTGGTCAATTTTTTGGGTAAAAATTTAAGACTATGGAAAATTTACTGCAAATTGTCAAAACATATCTCCTTAACTCACTACTTGGTGGATTTTAACCAAATTTCCTTGGAAGGATTCTAGGCTATCTAGAATCGAGGACTTCTATTAAGAATTTTGATCGGTTGACTTTTGTCTGAAAATCCTAGATTTTATGAAAAATGTACTGGAAATCGTTGAAATGCATCTCCTTAACCACGTGGATTTTAACCAAATTTGGCTGGAAGGATCCTACAGCTCTAGAACTTCTATTCAGAATTCTGATTGGTCTTTTCTGGCGACCATCTTGAATTTCCTGAACATTTTCCTGAGTCATCTAAAACGCTACTTCTTAGTCAAAGGCACGATTTCAATGAACCTTGGATGAATCTAGGGTTGGGCGTTATACCGGTTTCACACCGTCTCACGGATTTTTATGGTGACGGTTTAAAAACTATTACGAAAATTAAAAACCGAAAAACCTTCCGTAAAATCATCATAGCGCAAAATCTGGTGCCTATCCTAAACTTGTTTGTTCTTGACTTTATTAGCATCTAGTGGGTAAACATTTGCTAATAATGTCCATAAAATTCAGGCATCTATTACTATTATCTGTGGGAAAGCAAGGGCAATGGTGAAATCCCAACAAATCGCCCCAGAACGACACTCGGCAAATATGATTTGACAGCAGTAAATTTTACATGAAGTAAACCGTGCGAGATCAAAGGTAAGATTGAATAGTTTGAAAATCTAAATTTCTTGTTTGGAACAAATAATCCTTTTGTCAATTTTAGTTTGTTCTATGTTTAATTAGGATTCCAAATGTGACACACCACATAATACAAAGAAATTCTAGAAATACGCTACAAGAACAAGCCTGCTATGCAATGAATTCGCAAGCCAAACATGAAATCATTTCTATTAGATTGCGACCAACATGAAATGATCCAACATGGAATAAGACATATGAAACAAATTGCTTGAGCAACCGAGAAATGAAAATGATTGTTCTCTTTTTATGGTGGCAGGCCAGTTGTAAAAAAAACTTTGGCTGGGTGGTTTTAATGAATTCTTATGCCGGGATATTCGCTACTATTGATTTTATGAATGAAATTCCTGTAAATTGTAGTATTTTTTTTTATCATGTGACATTTTTTAGCTCACATGGCTTGAAAGGCCAAGTGAGCTTATGGCGTGGCGACCGTCCGTTGTCCGTCCGTCCGTCCGTCCATCAACTTTTCCTTTAAAACAACTTCTCAAGAACCACTGGGCTGATTTCAATTATGTTTGGCAGGAAGCATCCCTAGGGCATAGAGATTCAAGTTTGTTCAAATAAAGACGATCGGCCAAAATCCAGGATGGCCGCTGGCCAAAATAGCCAATTTTTAGAAACACTTTAAAAAATCTTCTCCGAAACCGCTGGAGGAATTGATTCAAAACTCATAACACATCATCTATTGCAACGGTAGACCCAAGTTTGTTCAAGGCAACCTGATTGGCCTGGTGGCCATCTTGGATGACCTAGTTTTCGCGAAAATGACTTCTCCCGAACCGCTGAAGGGATAGGTCTGAAATTTGGTAAACTATCGGATAAACGGTTTGGCTGCCATCTTGGTTTGTTTTCCCGCCATAGGCTCCCATAGTAAAGCAATGGGCCCATAGTAAAGCAATGGGGAATTCTTTAAACGACTTCTTCTCAAGAACCACTGGGCCAATTTGAATTATATTTTGGAGGACGCATTCATAGGCCATAGAGATCTAAGTTTGTTCAAACGAAGCGGATCGGTCAAAATCCAAGATGGGCGTCGGCCAAAATGGCGGATTTTTAGAAACAAAAAATCTCCGAAACCGCTGGAGGAATTGATTCAAACATCATCATCTGTGGCAGCGGTAGACCCAAGTTTATTCAAGGCAGCCTGATTAGCCGATTTGCTTGGCAGCCATCTTGGTTGACCTAGTTTTCGCGAAAACGACTTCTCCCGAACCGCTGAAGGGATAGAGATGAAATTTGGTAAATATGCTTAGGGACCAAGCGCCTTTCAAGTTTGTTCAAGGGAAGTTTATTCGTTAAAAACATGGCCGCCATCAACCAATCAAAATTCAGCGTTTCTAGGTCATATTGGCTTTTTTGTATTTGATGTATTTTGATGGCGAAAATTGCTTTATATGTGCTTATCAGTGTGGCGAGTTCAAATATGCCACTTTCAAGACTGTCGGATAAACGCTTTGGCTGTCATCTTGGTTTGTTTTCCCACCAAAGGCTCCGATAGTAAAGCAATGGGGAATTCTTTAAACGACTTCTTCTCAAGAACCACTGGGCCGATTTCAATTATATTTGGGAGGAAGCATTCATAGGGCATAGAGATCTAAGTTTGTTCAAATGAACCCGATCAGCCAATTTGTCCGGTGGCCATCTTGGATTTAGGCCGATTTTAGGAAACGTCTTTAAAAATCTCCGAAACGGCTTGGGGGATTGATGCAAACCTCATGAAATATAATTTATGGCAAGGGAACTTGATTGGTCAAATGGTTCGGCGGCCATCTTGGTTGACCTAGTTGTAGTGAAAATGACTTATTCTCCAAAAGCGCTGAAGGGATCGGGCCGAAATTTTGCAGATATGATTAGGGCCTAAGGACCATTAAGGTTTGTTCAAGAGAAGTTGATCCGTCAAAAAACATGGCCACCATGGGCCAATCAAAATATAGCATGTTTGGTGGCCATATTGGATTTTTTTATTTAATGAATTTTGAGGCCAAAATTGTTGTTGTATGTGTTTTTAGGTATTCTGATCTCAAATTTGCAATTTTCGAAACTCGGATAAATGGTTTGCTGGCCATCTTGTTGATAAAGAGCATTCTAGTTGAAATGCCTATTGTCCAGGTGAGCGATACAGGCCCCTTGGGCCTCTTGTTGGTTGTTTGAGTTAGAATCACATCGTTTTGTTCTATTGGGTGTGTTCGTGTATCTGCCAGACTACGTCACTACGGTATATATAGAGTTAAGTTAGATTCCCGTGAATCATTGAGATTATGTTGTCAATTTATCATAATCTCTTTATTATGCGCCTGAAAAATATTCAAACAGACAGCTTTTCATGAGAATTCTTGAGATGCGATTTCCAGGAAATGACTAGCCTTTAATTACTTGCTGAATGACATTCACCCGCCTACACAGGAACTCTACTAGGGGCCTAAACTCGCTCTCATATCCGGCTTCATAGTAACCTAAGAATAGTGTTTTAAATTAACATTTTAGTAGTTAGATGGTTAATTTCACGACATCACACAAACCAGACTTTATTTATTTTAACTAATACTTTGAGATGGATAGCGTCGAAGTGAGGTCGTGCGTAGTAACCATTCTAATTTTGAGGTAATTTACGTCGGTTGTTAAATCGCTAAGTACATGTACTGTAGCTAATGAAAACCGCCAATTTTCACATTTCAAATTAATTTTGATCATTCTAGCCCCTAAAACCGGTATTTTGGTTAAATCAGTTTGATTAGTGAGACCGTCACCGGTATTTGTTTAGGCCAAACCGCCAAGCCCTACATGAAACGATCTTATCACGGTACACTTTAACATGTAAAACGAGAATTTTTATTTTTTGGGCGGCCATCATGGATTTTCCTAATATTCAGAAATCTGTTGAAATGTATTTCCTCCTAAACCGCTTGGCAAATTTGAACCAAATGTGTTTGGAAACATCCTATGGCAATGGTGGTAGCCTCTAGAACTTCTATTCAGAATTTTAATTGCTCCAATTTTTTGGCATCTAAAGATAATTTTGATTGGTCAATTTTTTGGGTGGCCATCGTGGATCTTCCAAAAATTATTGTGTCTATTTAAATGCAAATGAATCAAAATGCTAATGGTTCAGGTGATATGAGCATCACAGGCCGTTGGACCTCTTGTTCATATTTTATCTCTCAGAATGACAACAGATATTTTGCATCCAAATGTTATCTAATGTAGAAAATTATAGGGAGACAACATGCATGAACCACATTATTTAGGTCTCGGATATGCAGATATGCCTTTTGACGAATTCACCTTTATAGGTCCAATTTTTGTGTGAAAATGGGCTTATTAATGCAAAAACACAATTTTGGTCAATTTCCTCGCAAACACCATATCATTACAGAATCACTTAAAATAATTTAATGAAACTTAGCAGGTGGCTTGTTTATGATGACTAGATGTGCCTTTTGAAGAATTCACCTTTAGAGGACCACGATTTTGGGTGAAAATTGGCTTTGTAATGCAAAAACTCACAATTTTTGTGAGTTTCCTCGTAAACACCATACCATGCAATGGTTTATGCCTCAATTACAATATGCAGATGTGCCTTTTGAAGGATTTACCTTTATAGGTCCAAGATTTTTTGTTAAAATTGGCTTTTTAATGCAAAAACACATGATTTTTGTCAATGAAACTTAGCAAGTAGGTAGCTTCTTTATGGGTAGAGGTGCCTTTTGGAGGATTCACCTTAATAGGGCAAAGATTTTGGGTCAAAATGGGCTGTTTAATGCAAAAACGTTGTCCGTCAACTTTTCCTTTAAGCGACTTCCCAAGAACAGCTGGGTCGATTTCAATTATATTTGGCAGGAAGCGTCTTTAGGGCATAAGTATCCAAGTTTCTTCAAACGAAGCCGATCGGCCAATTTGGCCAGCAGCCAA
The DNA here is from genome assembly GCA_034401795.1 of Chaetoderma sp. LZ-2023a. Taxonomy (NCBI): domain Eukaryota; kingdom Metazoa; phylum Mollusca; class Caudofoveata; order Chaetodermatida; family Chaetodermatidae; genus Chaetoderma; species Chaetoderma sp. LZ-2023a. Next base: position 124,911,472 of record CM067369.1, read on the forward strand.
CTTGGATTTTGGCCAATTTTTAGAAATGTCTTTAAAAATCTTCGAAACTGCTTTAGGGGATTGAAGCAAACCACATGAAATATGATCTAGGGCAAAAGCTGAACCAAGTTTGTTCAAGGGAATTTGATTGGTCAAATGGTTCGTCAGCCATCTTGGTTGACCTAGTTTTTGCAAAAACAACCTCCAGAACCACTGAAGGGATCAAGCCGAATTTGGGCAGATAGATTAGGGACTAAGGGCCATTAAAGCTTGTTCAAGAGAAGTTGATACGTCAAAAAACATGTTCGCCGTGGACCAATCAAAATGTAGCGTGTTTGGCGGCCATTGTGGATTTTTTATTTTGATAGATTTTGAAGCCAGAATTTGTTTTATATATGTTTTAGATTATGCTGATTTCAAATTTGCCACTTTCGAAACTGTCGGATGAACAGTTTGGCAGCCATCTTGGATTGTTTTCCCGCCCAATACTCCCATGCTAAAGCAATGGGAAATTTAAAATGTGTTCTCGTGAACCACAGGGCCGATCTCAATTATATTTGGCAGAAAGCATCTAGGGTATAGGGATCCAAGTTGTTCAAACAAAGCCAATCAACCAATTTGGCAGGCGGCCATCTTGGATTTTAGGAAACTTCTTTAAAAATCTCCGAAACTGCTTGGGGGATCGATTCAAAACTCATGAAATGTCATATAGTGCAAGCGCTGAAACAAGGTTGTTCAAGAAAACCTTAATGCCCAAATAGTTTGGTGGCTATCTTGGATGAACTAGTTTTCTCAAAAATGAGATCTCCAGAACCGCTGAAGGGATCGAGCCAAAATTTGGCAGATATTAGGACCTAAGGACCATTAAAACTTGTTCAAGAGATGTTGATTCGTAAAAAAAACCATGGCCACCCTGGACCAATCAAAATATAGCGTTTTTGGTGGCATTTTGGATTTTTTTATTTAATGGATTTTGAAGCCGAAATTAGTTTTATATATGTTTTTGGATATGCTGATTTCAAATTTGGAACTTTCTAAACTGTCGGATAAACGGTTTGGCGGCCATCTTGGACTGTTGTCCCGCCCAAACTCCCATACTAAAGCAATGGGAAGTCTAAAATGTCTTATCGAAAACCAGTGGTCCGATCTCAATTATATTTGGCAAGAACAATCCTTAGGGCATAGAGATTCAAGTTTGTTCAACCAATGCCGAACGGCCAATTTGGCTGATGGCCATCTTGTTCCAGTGGTCATCTCGTTTTGTTCGGTAGTTCCAGTGACCAATAATTCCAGGTGAGCGATACAGGCCCCTTGGGCCTCTTATTAATAATATAAAAGCTTTGAATAAAACGCATGTATGCGCGCATGTAGTCCATCTCATTCAAGGATTTAGCCAGCATTTAGAGTCTGATACTTATAACAAATGCACTGCCACTATTTCTAAGTACGTGTTTACATGTGTACAATGTACATATAATTTTATGTAAAAACAATAGATATTATTGTGTAATATATGCAACAATATTTTTTAAAATACAATATTAAAAGCTTGAAAAGATGGTGTTTGTTTATGTTGTACAAAGAGTAATGAGCTCTAACATTGTACAGAAATGTGGTAATCCGAATGCGGGTTGTTAGCTTAATTAGTGCATTGATGTTGCAGCTCCCCTGCAATGGGGGAGGGTTTAAAACCATAAAATATTGCAGCCCATGCTCACTGTGGCCCATTTGTAACTGCTCTAAGACATGGCATTAGGTACTTGAATGGTTATAAAGAATAAATGGCCTGAGGGCAATAATTAGTGTTGGGAATTGGTACTATTTTTTGTGATCGATGATTGGTTTTACATACTAATCAATGGTCATTTAATTATCGACACTAACAGTTTCTCATTTTAACCCATTCTGAAATTTTGAATGCAATAATTATTGTATGTTCATGGATATTTAACCCTAATAATTTAAGACATAATCTGTTGAACATTTTGAAACTAATTTGATTGGAAGCTGTTGCTGCCTAAGCCAGCAACAGCTCCCAGTCAAATAAGTTTCAAAATGTTCAACAGCGGATTGTTATGGTGTTTTTGACATTTGCATTCTATTTCAGTGTTGAGTAGGTTAATCTCTTAAAATCGTATGGAGTACTATTATATTATATAGTTGTAAAAATGAAATTAAAATGGTATTTCCAAAAAGTAATCAACTGCAGTTTTAATATCGTAAATTTATAAGCAGTCAAAATCGATTTCTGAAATCATGATCGATCTGTTGGTTGGACATGCAAACCAATCAATCATCGATCAAATCGATTAATTGGAACAACACTAGCCATAATGCTCACCTGCGTGATGATTAACTCCAATTATGTGTCCATTAAAAAGAAATTATCCTCAAGAAATTGCGGAATAGTGTCATCTACAGTACAGCTCACAAAATGTTAATGTATTTCCAATACAAAACAATTTTTATCAGACAGCAATGTCTTCCAATCTAATGATGTTCAAAATATTCAAGCATACATTTTATCTTGTTTTGGAAGTTTAAAGTTATTTCTGAGATGTACCCTCTGGATATAAACACCTACGAGCCCAGATCAAATTAATTGAGCCCTTACCGCTCTGATGTCAATTTTCTAGCTTTTACTGTGTCGATGGTGAAGAAACTGGCTTACATTTTTTAACAATTTTGTGGACAAGGTTAGTCATGTTACTGTCTACGACAGCAACATCTTCCACCAAATCTGTTGAAGAATGAACACCAGATCATCTTGTAATTTAATTAAAAAATTAAAGATCTTTTCATCAGAGTGGTAAGGGTTAATAGAATAAGTAGATTTAGCTTGGTGGCTATACGGTATGATGATCTTATATAAAACAAGATGCTCATATTTATTTTTTGTACCAGTTTCATTAAGGGTAGTATGAGGTGTACATATAGAACTTGAGGTGTACATATAGAACTTGAGGTGTACATATAGAACTTGAGGTGTACATATAGAACTTGAGGTGTACATATAGAACTTGAGGTGTACATATAGAACTTGAGGTGTAGTTCACAAACCAATTCTTGTATCAAGTTCAACATGACCTTTGAGGTATATTGATCACAAAATCAGTGGATCCACCTTTCACCACCAAGAGCACCCATATATCCAAGTTAATTCCTAAAAGAGAGGACAGGGTGTGCAGCTAAGCATAAAAGTTAATATGGAACCAGAAATGTGTGAAGTGTGAAGCTCGACTTACAATGAACGATGAAGCTTGACTTCAAATATAATTCTGCTTAAATAAACTAGACTATGCTAACTAGAGAAGACTTATCAAATATCAGTTCACCTTTCACTGACCATGACTCCCACGTCATTGTGTCATGCCCTCTCATCGTGAGGAAGTTTGGGTACAGTATGCTTAACCAAACCTGTGATATAAAACACTAACTTGAGCTAAACAGAAAATGGTCTCACTCGGGTCCATGTCGATTCTTTGTCTCGACTATTAAACTTTTCGACGTAGAGCTTTGAATTTCATATTTTGATTAATTTTGTTGGACCGTTTTCAGTAATATAATAGTCTCAAACTGCATCACAACTGTAGCAGCCACAGTGGAAGGAAAAATAGTCACTTATAGTACTACATATTAGTGGAAGCGATGAAAATGTTTGAAAATTTGAAAAAGATATCTACTTGATAAACATTCCATTGGAAATCTCATGCAAGAACATGCCTACAGACTAATGGCTCTGTCAACTCATGCCTTGCTTGACCATGGCAAGTCAGAAATTCTGATTTTTTTTTAGTTTGAAAATTGCAGAAAGGACAGCTGATACCAGGAAACCGGATGGGCACATAGGAACTGAGCAGCCCTTTGTGTGCCCTTACTGCGGCCAATACCTGTGGGACATGCAGACTGCAGAACATCAAGACTCGCCACCGATTGATTTATCGAGGGAGTATGGGCATGTCATATGACTGAGCTAAAGACACAACCCCATCACATCGCCTTTTCCCTTGTACCATGGTCTATCACTACCCCGATCTGCATGCGCACATGAGCTCCTGCCTGGTATCTTCATGTTTCTGACAGTGTGGCAAATGGTGGAATGGGTTGGTCCCAGGTGATAAAACCAGTGCCTGAGCGAACGTTAATGAACCGGATTCACGTCCCAAATGTACTTGTAAATTACTAATTCAGTTCTTGATGGATTGTACATAGTGAGTCCATGACATATCTCGCACAAGCCCATCTGCTGGGCCAAATTGGATTATGATGCCACATCCCTAGAGAGAAGAATTTGAAATGCAGGTTCCAGCCATGCTACGGAAACCGAATAATTGGACTGAAGAAATTCTGGCTGACCACTGAGCATGGCAAATGTGTGGACAATCGTTGAAGATTGTATATATTCACATTATTGTGTAGTTTTATATAATAGAAACTGTGACATGGTTAGGCTGTGGGTGTTGGGGTGGCGGGGAAATCAAATACCTCATGGGTAATGGCCATGTTGCCACCAACCTTGAAAGAGACATAATGTGGAAACTGTTAAACTATTGAATTGGGAAAAATAAATTAAACTTATGCCCCAACCATAATAAGAAAAAAATAGAATTACAAACTCATGTCGAAATTGAATTTCAGATTATGCCTTCCTACCATATTCTTTCTAAGTAACTGTCTTTATCATGGGTCCCTTAACAGACAGCATGTTTGTAAGCCTTCATACATGCGCTCCGCATTCTCCGCTTTTCGATCGTGACGCATACATCACAATCGGGAGAGAGGGTAGTGTAAAGAATGTGTCCACTTGTTCCTGGTTTCTTACATGCCGTGGCTGACTGTGGATATAATGGATCCAGTGGCATGTGATGCTGATGCATCCCCCACCCCACGCCAGCATTTGCTGAGCATGTAAGATGCGGCATCTAGCATAGGCTTATGCAATGTCCAATGGTCAAGAGAGCATGACAATATGCGTGCCAGTGGTCAAGGTATAGTGTTGATAGTCTAAGCATGGAGAGGAGATGGAAAATGTACCTGCAGCCACCATTCGCTTAGTTCAAAATACATTTGTGAAGGCTGATGTGTCAGGAAACCAATTTTGGAAATAAAGCCAACAGGTACTGAGCTACAGCCAGAGAACCACCTATTTATTCACTCCAGCTGATTATCAGAATCACGTTGACCACCTCTGCCTGCTGGAAACAAGCATGCCAGTTGCTGGACCAGCCAAAGCACATGCTTTGATAGGCAAGGGTGTGTGATTTACTATACTCGCTGGTATCCTGGGTGGAAGAGAGAGTTAGGTGGGTCGGCTAACCAGTTGATCCAAAGGGACACTGATAGAAATGATATTATTAGAAATAAAAAATACCAAATAACACTATGATACGCGGCAGTGTCATGCAGATGCCGTCCACAACATAAGTGATGAAGAAAGAAGATTGGGTTGTTTTGTAAATAAAGAGACAGTTGTGTTGTATATGTGAAGAAATAAAAAACTAAATTGATGGAGGCAGAAGAATAAACATTAATAAACAGAACTTTCAAATCTGGTAATACACTACATGATTTGAAAGTTATGTTTATTATTGTTTATTCTTCTGCCTCAGCAACTGCTAGGGTGGGGTGGGGATGCATCAGCATCACATGCCACTGGATCCATTATAGCCACAGTCAGCCACTGCCTCCATCAATTTAGTTCTTTATTTCTTCACATATAGAACACAACACCAATCCGGTAATACACTACAGGGAGAGAAAGATGACACCTTCACGCCAGTATGAATTTTGTTGGGAAACCGTCATCAAGGAGTGCGGGCTGACATCCGCATACAGAGGCAACTCTGATTATGTCTACTATTCTTCAAACAAGAAACTGTGCTGGACATCCTCGGACGAGTCAATCTTCCCAGGGGCTTATCAGAGCTACGTGGAATGTACATGGTCTGAGTGCAACATCAAAGAGACAACCCTTAGGTGCAGACTGTGAACACTATAACATCTATATTGCATGCATTCAAGAGACTAAAGTAGCTAAACACTCAGAGCAGCAACTACAGACAGGCCATAAGCTAGTGCTCATGGAGCAAAAACAGACCACATAACCAGGGCTTAGGTTTCATAATCGGACCAAGGGTCTTGGATCATGTCATTAGTTTTTGATATGTCAGTGATCGTGTTGCATTCATTGACCTGGCTATACCTACGCAAAAACACCACCACTAAGTGTCGAATTGTCAACGCATACGGCCCAACTACCAAAAAAGCCAAAGAATCCAGCAATATTAGATTCCTTCTATGCAGAACTGAGCTCTGCCATTACAATCCCAGCTAGATGGCAACTGTTCGTGTGTGGCGATTTCAACTCCAAGCTGGGTAAACTCGGACTTGGCTTATGCATGGGATCCTATGTAGAGGGCACACGCAACAGCAATGGAAATGCACTGGTGGAATTCCTTAGTTCCAACAGCCTATTTGTCACAAATACGGCTTTCAAACACCCATGCCATCACCGGACAACATGGACTGGACACATTACTGATCGCAAAGCGCAAAGGTTCTAAGGCTACAACAGCTGTCTTCAACCAAATAGACATCATACTATGAAAGACGGAAGCAAAACCCTTACTCCGGAATGCTCGTTCATATGGAGGCACAGACCTCAATTCTGACGATAAGCTAGTCATTACACGCCTTCAAATGAACGACCTACCCAAGCTAATCAGCGACACTGACACTCAAATGTCATACAAAAAAGCCCTCAGGGAGCAGATAGCTAACATCGATGTCAGCTCTGATCCAAGCGAAGCCCTAACCAAAATACTGAAATCTATGGAATCATCCGCTACCAGCACCATAGGTGTTCTTAAAAACAACCAAACTAGGTATACTGACGACCTTCTAGTAGTAAAACTGTCAGCAGAGCAGAAAGCGTTACGGCTACGCATCTATTAAAGTGGCCAAAGTGAAGACCGCACCAAACTACGCCGGCAGCGCAATATTATTCTGCGCCACATTAGCGAATGCTTAGAAGATCTTGCTATTCAACAGGCAGACTCCCTAGCAGATGAAATCACTGCCACGGATGACTGTCACAAAATGTTTCGGCCAGCCCGAGCCCTGAGAGTTACTGACTACACACCACCACTCACGGTACACAACTCTGAAGGACACTTTATCGGGACTGACCAGGGAAAAGCAGAGGTGATCCGAGAATGGTTCAAGGAACAGTTCACTGACAACGATGATGAGCCCTGGCACCCGTTCTCAGGAAGCTTGGCCATTACTAACACCAATTAAAACAGCAGACGTTGAGAAGGCACTTAAAGCCCTGAAAAATGAACGTGCATCTGGACCTGATTGCATGAGCAATGAACTATTCAAATATGCAAGTGACATCTCAAAACCGATCACGCACCTAATCAATTCAGCTTTTTGGCACCACCTTCCCATAAGGCCAAGGCACCCTTATCATGCTACCCAAGCCCAAGAAACCACCTGGGCCCCCAGCCAATCTGCGGCCCATTGTGCTCCTCAATAGCATACGTAAAATCCTATCCAGTGTTACTCTATGCCGCATTCAAGACAAAATCGAACGTGGACGCAGCTGCGCAGACCTTGTATGGGCTCAACGCGTGCTTGTGTCGGTAGTCATGTCCAAACACTGGGACTTCCACAAAATTGGCATTGACATGTCACGAGCCTTCGACACAATTAAAAACTCAAAGATCCTAGATGTACAACGCTAGGCCAGTTGCAATGAAGATCAGCTACGACTAGTGAGACTATTGCTTGCAGACACCAAGCTGAGAGTACGAGTCAAGTCAGTGAAGTCTGAGACATCAATCGGCTCCCCACAGGGAGATGGTCTATCTCCGGTGCTTTTCACCTGCTACCTTGCTGCCGCATTGAAATCTGTGTGGGAAAGTTCCACAAGACCAAACCCCCAAGTGTCAATACTGGGTATGCCGCTAGAGATGGAATATGCCGACTTCATGGACGAAAAGAAACCCCTTGACGAACTTCTCCCAATAGCTGCAAGCAAACTAAAAATTGAGAATCTCTATGAATGAATCCAAAACAGAGTTCACCCACATATACCTATCGACAAAGCATGATACTAGAAAATGATGACACTTCTTGGCGGCAAACCATGGAGGAAAAGTAAAATCCTGGTCTCACTGCTTTGCAGTACTGCTAACATTTCTGCACGATGCGTCATGGGGAACCTCTTGTCTGGTGGAGGTGGGCAGCAATCTTGGATTTTGGCTGACTTAGATACATCTTTAAGATTCCTCTCTGAAACCGCTTGGAGGATTAATTCAAAATTCAGGAAACATTATTTATCTAGGGTAAGAGCTGAACCAAGTTTGTTCAATGGAACCTGATTGTCCAAACGCTTAGGTAGTCATCTTGGATGACATCGTTTTTGCTTCTCCAGAACAGCTGAATGAGTTGGCTCAATAGTTATTTATAAGATATGATTAGAAGCTAAGGGCCATTAAAGTCTGTTCAAGGGAATTTAATCCATCAAAAAAACATGGCCGCCGTGGACCAATCAAAATGTAGAGTGTTTGGTGGCCATATTAGATGTTTTTATTTGATGGATTTTGAAGGCAAAATTTTTTTTGGGGTTTGCTGATTTCAAATTTGCAATTTTCGGATAGACGGAACTTAATTGGCCTCATGCTTCAGCGACCATCTTGGATTACCTAGTTTTAGCAAAAAATTACTTCTCCAGACCCACTGAAGTTGATACGTGAAAAAACATGGCCACCATTATTGACGAAGAAGATTTTGGAAGCCATATCACGATTTGTGTGTCTGTCTGTCATCTGTTAACAATTGTGGCACGTTTCACCACTTGTTGATCGATTGAAACCAAATATGGCAGATATGTTCCTTTTGGCAATATCTATTTGGTCGATCAAGATGAAGAGCCCATGCCCACAAATAGCAGAGTTATGGACCTTGCTGTATTTTCAAAGTATTAAAGCCTATGGTAAAAATACGTTTCTTGCACATTGCACCATTTATCAACAGGTTAAAACCAAATTTGGCAAATATGTTCCTTTAGGCAATATCTATTTAGACTTTAAGGATGAAGTGCCCACACCCTTAAACAAGGGCCATAAACCTTACGCGGGGTTGTATTATGTGATGCCGCTCATTCGTCCATCCGTCTGATTTCTTGAAGAGTTTTGAACCTCCAATGAAAAGAAATTTTCAGCAGATTTGTTAGGGATAGACGAAGTGCAATGATTTTGTTTCTGCAAAATGTGCCCATATTCGGCAGAGTTACCTCCCTTGAAAAGCTAAAATTTGTCAAGGTTTTCTTGTCCGGTCCATATCACAAAAGGTTTTGAACCTACACTCACAATTTTGTGTTCAGCAGATGTTTTACGGATAGACGAAATGTCATAATTTCGTTTTGGCAAAATCCTGCCATATTCGCCAGAGTTATCTCCCTTGAAAAATTAAAATTCATCAAAATTGTCTTGTAATTGTATTGATCAATGCAGCTGTGAAGGCTCAAGATTTTTTGTGATGTCTGCCGTCTATTCACATTTCGCATTACTCAAACAAGTATGCCTGCGGGTGTATGTTGAGTTTGACTAAAAACTCTTGTTAAGTATTGATGCCTATGGGGAAAGTTACGTTTATTTAGTGGCATGTTTCGTCATTTATCGATGGATTAAAACCCAATTCAGCAGATATGTTCCTTTAGGCAATATCTATTCGGGCTACGAATATGAAATGGCTGCGCCCACAAATAGCAGAGTTGTTATTACACCAATAAGTGAGTGCTTCCGGTTATTTTCCTTCCGTTTTGAGGTCTTCCGATTCCAGTCATATTAATGATCACTTCCTCTTCTAGTTTAAGCTTTTCCGCATTCAGTTATTCTTCCGGTTTGATAACTTCCGGTTCCGGTCGCACAGTTTTTGGTTGTAGGGATCTTCCTGGTTTGCCAGGTACTTACGCTTCCGTTTGCCATACTTCCGGTGATAGGTCCGTTTCTGGTAGTAGATTACATCATGGTGTTCCAGGTGAATTTTAAAATAATTTTTCAAAATCGGATTTTACAGAATTTTCACGAAAATTTCTCGGAAGGAAATATGTATTTAGATTCTTGTCATCAGTTAGATGCTTCTTTAGGTACCCAGTGATTGGATCCTAGTTTTAGTGAGGTGGTTTCAGGTCACCTCAGTGGTTCCTGTTCTCTTGACAATTGGACATCCTGTGATGTTCATTCTTGCTCTAATTATCCTTGAGTTCGTTTTGCTCATCCTCTTATTTCTGTGCCTTCTCTATCCTCGAAGGATTTTTCCTCGCAGAATGTGTCTGTTTCTTCTCTGTTCTCGTCCTCTTCTGTTCACCCTTCATGTTTTATTCCTTGGCCTTTGAATGTTAATTCTCTTCCTCGGTCTGAAGTTTTTCCTAGCTTTCAGTCTGGCTCTTTTTTTATTCTGTAGATCCTATTGTTTCTGTGGTTCTCTCTCAGGCTCTTGAATCTCAGATTGTCGAATCTGGGTTAGATCATTATTTTTTTCAGTTGTTAGAGATCCCTCTCTTCTTCGCTCGTTTGTGTCTGCAAAGTTTTTCATTTCCAGATTTAGTTTCAGTGGTTTGTTTCCTGTTCCTCCATCGTCAGATTTAGATTTGCCTCAAGATTCTTCTGAGTTAGAAGTTCCCCTTCCTCTATTACCAGGCTAAGGACTCTCCTCATCTTCTTTATCGTTCTTTTCCTTTGGAATCTCTTAGGATTCCAGGTTCTTGTGATTTTGTGGATTCCCTCCATGTTTCTTCTTTTCCTCGGTCAGCTCTTGCTGCGGCGCCCAGGTCTGCTCATGCCAGAGATTTAAAGAACTTCTGTCCTGTGAGGTCTTCTATAAATGATTGCTCCTTAGCTCACCAATGGATTCCTAGCCATCTGGACCTTCCTCTTCAGGATGAGTTGATGGTGGATCCCCTTCCTATGGTTCTGCCTTGTCCTTTTCCCAATCTTCTGCTTCCTTTTCTCATGTCCTTCCGATCAATAACATGGGGGCTGACATGTTAGATTTTTATTCTACAGAGTTTCAGTCTAAGGATATTTTGGTTACTTCTCGTTCGGATTCGCTGGTTCAAGTTCCAAAGGACGATTTTCTTAAAGTGGGTTCAACTCACTCTGTTTCGGGTCCCACGTGGGACATGCTCAATGCCGGTTTCTCTTCCTCTTCTAAGGACAACTCTTCCAGACTTCTTCCTCTGGGAATCTGTTTGTAGAGGTCAACTTAAATCGGCGAATTGCCTGCCTCTTCAGAGGCAGTTCTTTTAGCTCAGGAGAAAGGTGAGATTGCGTCGACAGCAGTGTTTCATATTCTTGCGGATGTTGCTAGAGATTCACTTAATTCGGCTTATTCTTATGACAAAATCCAAGACGGAGACGTTTCCCAGATTATTTCAAGTCTAGAGCCAGGCATGTAGACGGCTTCTATCGACCAAAAGGATGCGTACTTTCATGTTCCGATTCATCCCTCTTTTCGAAGGTTCATAAGGTTCGCATATCAGGGTCGAGGCTGGCAATTCAGGGCTATGCCTTTCGGCCTGATCATGGCTCCCTTTCTTTTCACCCATCTCGTTATGGCCGTGGAAGGCATTCTGCAGCGTCAGTCGATCCATCTACACGTTTATATCGATGACTGATTGCTAAAAGCAAGGTCTTATGCTCTTCTAGAAGACATCATCCCAGTAGTCTCGTCTTTCTTGCGATCTAGGATGGATTATAAGTCTTTAAAAATTAAGCTTGGTTCCTTCTCAAACCCACCTACCTAGGAGTAAACTTCGATTTAGTTCAAGGCTTGGCTTTCCCGTCTGGAAGTGATTTCTTGTGCCATGTCTCTTCTGATCAATTCGCCATTCGTAAAGGCTAATTTTTTTCTTTGAGTTCTAGCGCAGATGATCAGTGTTGAAACATCATTCTGTGGGCAGCTCTGATGAGAAGACCCTTTCAGCTTTACCTTAAGTCCCTATGGAAGCAGTCTAAATATTCCCTAGATTTCCAGATTCCCATTCGAGATTGTCTGCTTCCTCACATAGATTTTTGGTTGGACCAGTCCCTCTTGTTGAAAGGTGTCCCTTTGAAGAAACTGACTCCCAGCGCAATCATCTTGACAGATGCCTCCCAGGAGGGGTGGGGGTGTGCAGTCTGGGATTCCAAGTCAGTTTCAGATCTGTGGTCTCCAATAGAAGTGTCAGCCCACATCGATGTCCTAGAGTTATGGGCTGCCAAGAACGCTTTGCTTCATTGGTTGGAACTCGGGTCACAAGATCTCGATTTGCTCGGACAATTCCACAGTAGTCTCTTACATTAACCATGAGTGGGGAACGAGATCTTCCATTCCATGTATAAAGCCGTGTAATCTTTTCTGGTGCCGCAGGTTTCAAATGTTTCCAGTAGCCTGCTAATTCCCAGGCAAACTCAATTTCCTTGTGTTCAGCTATCCAGGACAAGCACATTCACCCACACAGGTAGACTTTTCTTCTCTTGGGTCCCCCCCCCCCATGTGGATCTTTTCGCAACCAGTCTAAACGGGCAGATTTCCACTTACATATCTCCATTTCCAGAGACCAAGCCCTAGCTGTGGACGCCCTGTCTCAGTCCTGGACAGGGAGTCAGCTTATGCCTTCCCTCCAGTCATTCTAATTTCTATAGTATTGAAGAAGGTCAAGGAGCAGTGTTGAGAAATCCTTCTAATCGCACCCTTTTGGCCCTAAAGGATTTGGTTTGTGGACCTATTCATGGAGTTTCCACGTCTTCACCCGGTGTCTCCAGATCTGTCCAAAGTCAGGGGCAAGTGTCTCCATCTGAACCCAGAGTTATTCAACCTTTGGGTCTGGAAGATATCCATCCTTCGGTCCATCCGGTCATCTTTTCTCAAAGATCACAGGAAATTCTTAAATGTGCCAGAAGGGAATCAACCAGACGTGTTTACAAAGGTAGATTTAAAGTTTTCTCAAGATGGTGTTCTGACAATAATCTCATGCCCGATTCTGTATCTTTACGCCAAGTTTTAGATTTTTTATCATATCTGTTTGATTCCTTAATTTTATTGGCTAATACTGTCAGCGGTTACAGATTTTCTCTGACATCTTTTCTTCCATGTCTTTTGAATGCCAAGATTAAGGACACAAAAATTTGGAATGATTTTATTTATGGTCTGGGTAATATTCGTCCTCCTGTTGCAAAACCGCTTCCTTCTTGGAATCTAGCTCAAGTTTTGCAGGTTTTAGCTGGTAAGCATTTTGAGCCATTAGGTTCTATCTGTCTAAAACTCTTAACTTTGAAAACTGTCTTTGTAGTTGCTGTAGCTTCAGCTCATCATCGGGGTGAAATTCATGCTCTTTCTGCTGAAGATGATAGGTTTCAGGTTATTGGAGATGGTTGGTCCATTATCCTAGAAGATATTTTTTTATCAAAGACCCAATCTAGTCACCATCCTGCTAAACCTATTATTCTTAAAAGCCTAACTTCTTTTTGTCTGTCGGACAAGCTCTGGTGTCCGGTCAGAGCATTAATGGTTTATAAAACTCGAACTGAATTTGAAAGGATGGATCCTCCTCATCTATGGGTTACATATGCAGAAGAAGTAGCGAGACTGGCGTCAAAACAGATGATTGCTCTGTGGATTTGCGATACTAACAAAATTTACCACAAACTTGCATCTTCAGGGGACAAACAATTAGCTACTGTAAAAGCGCATGATGTTTGTCGCATGGATACTTCTTTTGCTCTTTTTGCCGGATCATCCATAGATTAGGTAATGCAACTTTTATATCTTTCTATCTAAAAGATCAGAGTCCAGCTGCCTTTTTAAAAAGAATATTACTGTTTTAACAAAACAAGCCGATCTTCATCTTTCAAACACATCTCTCCATTGTCATTGAGTGTGAATGTCTGTATGACACTGGTGAGATTTCTTTAATTTATTATTATTATTTCATTTAACTGAGTTCAGTTTATTGAATTTATAGTCACAGTGTGATTTTGTTTACCTGCACTATTATTTGATTTATTATTATCCTGCATTGATATCATTTTCACTTCTTTTAATAAGGACTTTCAAATCTCCTCCCACCAGATGGTGTATTAAGGGGCACTGGGCAAGTCTACATGTTTAGTAAGTAGTGATTGAATGGTATAGATGTTTGTGGTGTAATAACAACGACCACGGATCCCCCTTGGCATGGTCTGTAGTTTTATTAACCACCCAAATATACTTACCGTTCAATCACTACGACCCGGTCTCAGCTACCCCGCTAAGGAATGATTTAAGAATTCTTAAATTCATTTAGGAAAATTGAAAGTGATTTAGACTCGTAACCAGGAGCTCAGGCGCATGCACAGTGACGTGTATGACTGAGGAGAGTTATTAAGACTGGTTCCAGGTACAGTTTAATTGAGATAACGGAGCTCACTCTAACCAGAAGCCTGGCTAAGAGTGAATAGCAATGATATTGACTGTAAGAGGTATTAAAAGGAAGTGGGACACATTTTTTCTGGTGCTAAATGTGGGGTGATTGAACGGTAAGTATGTTTGGGTGGTTAATAAAACTACAGACCATCCCACTAAAAGGTGGTGAGGAGGGTGGCGGGTCTGTTGTCATTATGCCCCTTTCTATATTTTCAAAGTATTGAAGCCTATGGGGAAAATGCGTTTGTTGCACGTTTCATCATTTATTGATGGATTACAACTAAATTGAGTAGGTATGTTCCTTTACGCAACATCTGTTGGAGCAATGAATATGAACCACGCCCATAAACAAGGTCCATGACTCAGGTTCATTGATGTGTTTTTAGCAGATATGTTTCTTCAGTCAAATATATATTTGAACTATGGATATAGAGTATGCATCTTTAAACAAGGGCATAACTATGGTTCATTAAGTCAAACTACTGAACCCTATGGTAAAAATCCATTTGTTTCGTCAGTTGTTGATTGATTAAAATCAAATTTAGCAGATGTTTTTCTTTTATATCTATTTGGACTATAAATATAAAGAGGCAACACCTTTAAATAAGGACCATAACTTTGGTTCATTAAGGTTTAAAACTATGTTTGTTCGGTCAATTGTTAATGAATTAAAAACAAATTTAGCAGATAATTATGTTCCTTCAAGCAATATCTATTCACCCTATGAATATGAAGTAGCCACAACTTGAAACTCGCGCGAATACGGGACATTTTAAAGATCTTGATGTAACATATATATTTTTATCTCTCGCCTCTGCAACAGACTACATCTCAGCAACAGCATGTTGGCCATCGCCATAGACAGCATACACGTTTCTGATCAACCACGTGCTTTTTAGAGCCACATGATTTACTACTATTTCCAGTGAGTTGGATCAAACGCTTTAAACAAAAGAGCCGCCCAACAACGCAACTACCACAGCGTGATGGAGGATTGGCGAGGGTGAGTCCGGGAGATTACCGCTGACGTCACCTGGCTCCCACGCACCCCATCAGGTGTTCCAGCCTAAAATTCGAATAGGCAAGTTTATAAGCATCCAACCTGGAAAACCGCCTCACGCTAATTAAAAGGTGAGGCGCCGCAAGGACAAAGTAGTACCACGTTTCTATGTTGATCGGAGGCTGTTAAATGTGCGAAATAAAGACAAGTTTAATGAGCCATTCTTCCTATAGTTACAACTACACCCCTCATATGGGAGGAATTACTCCTAAGACGCCCAGGCGAAAAGCAAGGAAATATTCACATAAGAATGACCGAATCACCTGTAAAACTTTTTAGTTGTGGTCATCCGCCGCCTGTGACGTCACCAAATACAATAAAAGGAGGAAGCGCGCTCTGAAACTTTGTTTTCCCATCAAAACTCGAAACCAGGGAAGAACATAGCATTAGGCTTCTTTCGTGTCGCAAACTAAATTCTGCTGTTTTTCTTCTTATTATTATTTTATTATTATATTTGGCCTGAAAAGTTTTAAACCATGAAGAGATAGGGCATTAGGTTTTGAATAAAGTTCCCGCAACTAACTACAATGCGGGAACGAGATGTCACTTCTTGAAGATCTCGCTTTGTCGGATTCCGAAGAAGAAGAATCGGTGCCAGTTCCAAAGCGGTTCCCGTGTAACTCATTGTTGACTAGCGGAGAGCCATGTACCAGAACTTTCACTAGGAAATCCGACCGCACCCTTCATATTAATAAGGATCATCTCTTTCAATCAGCCTTTTGTGTGACGTGCCAGTACCTCTACACCGCTACTCGCTACGGGATCACTCATGCGCTTCGGCATCATCATCGTGTGATGGAAGTGATGTTAGTTCCTAGGGAAGAGAACAAGGATCATGCCGTTCTAGCCACATGCTTCGAATCTGAGCTCCCGGTCAAGGTTCTACCGACCGAGAAAATGGCCCGCACAAAAACACCATGTGTAGATATCCCATTGGATATCGTCTTCCCACGGCTACAGCAAGTAACGTACCGACAGCCAGATGTGCAATTCTGCCCACAGTCACGTCTGGAACTGTAACGCCGGTCGGTACCTATCACTTCATCCACACCGGTCCTGAAGCAAAGTAGGAAATAGAAATCTCCCGTAAAATCCAGTGCGACAGCTCTCGCACAAGTTACTAGCCAGTCAGCTACAGTTACCACACCCTCCACCGTAGAAGCACAGACAGCGACAGCCAGTCAGCCAATCTCAGTGGTGATTACGACACCTGCGGGGATAGACATTTCCAGTTATCCGCAGTCTTTATCTCCACCGGAGCTTACCATAGACGAAGGACCGGGACCATCACAGCCTGTGACAATCGGCGTAAATCTGACCCGTGTTATTCAGCATCCGCCTCCTCACCTTTCTGACCCAGCAGTCAGGAAGGGAACCACGCCAGAACGTCCATACGCGGAAAAGAAACGGATCGCCCATACACAGGACATTTATCCCGTACCTAACATTACTGCTAGTCGTCTGTTAAAGTACACAAAGTTCCAACGGATGTCATCTCCCGCCGTATTCGTTTCCGTACCACAACTTCAGCTGAGGTGTAATCATGTGTAATTCAGCAGAAATGTTAATAGGCAATTCGTGGAAGTGTGTTAATTATTACTTTATTTTTTACATACTTTTCTTATTATTATATATGTTAGATCAATTGAATCCCATCCCTAGGAGGACTATGGTTAACCTACACAGCCGCACACTTTAAGTGTCCAGTTGTGTCTCATACAAAATGAGCATTGCGGGCTCTAAAGTTGTAAGGACGTCGTGTGCGGCGTAACGAATACAACCTCCCGCAGTGCAATAACGTCATAATCCCGTCATGCAGTCTCAGCCGCGCTGAGGCTGCCTGATAAACCAGTTTTCAGTTATTATTATATATCTTATTTTTCTTATTAATTTTCTTCCTGTCTTAGATGTCAGGACGGATAGAGGGTCAGCGAGAGCTGCCCGTTGCGGACCCGCAAGGCCAGGCTGCAAATAGATATTTTAGATATATATATAATAATAAGACTTGGTGATACGTGCCCCTTTATTTACCCGGGGTATGCAAGTAATTCGGTGTGATTAATAAAAAACATACCTCATAAGGGTATGTTACATAGATAATATTTATATACCGTGTCTTCTTGTTATTATATTTTTATATATATTTATAAATTTAAATTGTGGTACGTTGGACCTTGGGTGTTCTTTGAGGAGATTATAATTATCCGCACTAACGGGAACACCCATGCGAGCTATTGTTTAGGATCATATACTAAATAAAGTTATAGCACACACTGTAATATTAATAATACAAAGAACACAAAAAAGAAAGGCATGGAAAAATAATTCCAGGTCAAAAATTGAAAACTAAAAGTATGCCTCCCCTCCTCTTGGCACCCCTATGTGCTCTGTCTCTTGAATACGCGTCTATGCGTCACTACTTCTCTCCGGCCACGCGCCTACCCGGGAAGTTTATGATTCCCGCCTAGCGTATGTCTGTGTGTCGATCCGCCATGCGCGATCGTTTGCCACGGATGTCAAACTAGGAGGGGATGGTGTAGTACGGATCGACCGGTCGGGTAACGGCCGTACCAGCTAAGCTGGGTACGCGCCACCCGTCTAGGATTCGTTTCATGAACACGCCCGTCTGGGTAGAGCTATAAGCATATATGGGCCTATGGGAGAGAGAGCGTGTCGAAAAACGACTAAGTTCGCTGAAACGCATTATGCGCATGCGCACGCCAGGACGCTGTTGCTATGGAGCGCGTAGCTGTGACCTAGATAGGGTGGCGCTTATAGTGTACTGAGCTGGTACTCTGTAATTTTTACTGATTGTTTGTTCCCGTTAAATCTAGCATTAATCAAGACCAGAATTCGACGGGCTTTCTAAATCTATAAACCATTTCAAAATCGGTTGAGAAATGGCTGAGTTATCCAGGAAAACTCTTCTTGATTATTCTCAAAATATTGCCTTGACGTCATAACCACGTGGACATAAAGCTTCGAGAATGTTCTAGAACGTTCGACGACGCTATTATTAGCTGTGTGCTGATTGGCTGTTGCTCGAACGATGATTCGGAACACAAACTTGCGGTGAGGCCTATGCGGCCTGAATATGTGAGTCTACACATGTAGAGGCAGGATGTTCTTTGATGGATGACTCGCCGGATCTGCCGGCCACGCCTAAAAGTGGTATTTGAAACGATGACGCAGCAATCGTGTAAGTTCTTTCGACTTTCAACCGCAGCAAGTAAAAACTCTGCCAGGTGCGTCTTCAGAGCTGGTTGACGTACCCAGCACCGTGAAGCTTTGTTTTGTATCTTTATTTGCCTCTGACAACCCCCGCTTGTGACGGGTTGTTTACACCTTCCATCCGTGCCATCGGTGTATGGGAACTTTCTTCACTACATAGTACTATCGTATCTTTTACTGACTGCTCATTAGACATTCTGAATAGGCTTACATTGCTGATGAGCGATGATCCCCCCCGCCATGGACGTTCTTGTGAGAATCTTGTTTGCGACCATCAGTCTGCGGGAACTTTCCAGCTTCCGAAGAGCGCATCATCTCACGTCGACTACAGATCTACGTGTCAATTTCAGTGACATGGTAGCCTAACTTGGGAATGACTACCAAGTGTTCAAGTAACTATACTTCACAATTTAATTATTTCCCTATATAGGTTTTGTTAATTATCTCATATCCGTAATAATGGGTCCGATGACTAAAAGGAACCGCAACGGTCTTAGGACCGATAGTTATAATTTTTGTATTTGTTAAATAGTTATTTTCATTTTTTCTATGTGTTGCTAACTGCACTATAATAGGTTCGTCAACCTGTATTACTATATATATATATATCTTAATCATTGCCACCATTTTGTTTGTTCTGGTTAGATTACGTATGTATATGGCCAGTGGCCATCCGTTAAATTGTTTTGCCTAAGTATAGAACATTTAGGAATGCAGTGCCCGGAGAAACCACTATACAGCAACATTTATATATGCAGCACTTTCTCCCGCCACCAACAATTTTTCACTGAGGTCGTTGTCCGTGCTATAACTCTGTTTAGCCTGGCATGCTACCGACTAAACCTTTTCTATTCAGCTCGATAGGATAGGTTCAAAATGATTAGAGACACTTTCTTCATTACATTCTGTAATGTATTCTTCTCTTCCGGCAGTGCGATAATCTAGCCCCACACTCCGGTAAGACTCATAATTCCAAGATTTTGTCTCTCTTCATATTCTTCTTAACCTTGTGGCTTCTTAATTGTTTGGACGTCCCTATCCGCACCGTGGGCTGATCAGACTCTAGAAAACCATTGGGGTTTCCGAGCGGTGATGGCTACAGTGCGGTATCACATACACATTCCCGTGTATCTTCGGATACTTAGTTGATAGTACTTTAAGCCAATCTAGGAAAGCACTGCGAAAACATATGTATTAATTATTATTATATTTACTGACAATCCTCCCGCATCGCAGTGCAAAACTGGCAATTTATGCATAAACCTAATGACAGGTTAATCGTTTAGTTCCATAGGACCCGGTGATACGTATGCTCACCGAATTCTGTTTAAATGTCTGGGCATGATATTTTAGATCTGCCACACCCTTACGGAAAGGACATTCACGGTGTGCATCCGTCTCTCTTACCCCCCACCATAACGATAGGAGATATGGCCTAACAATGCTTCCGTGAAATGTAAACCATGTCCTGTAGTGTTTCATGTGGTTGCAAGGCGGAATATCCCGATTCTCACCCAGTTCGGAGATCCGGCTAAGTAACATGTATGAGCACTGTCTGCAGTAGTGATGCCCTCAGGACAGCCATGTCTAATACCTAGGTAGGTATCGGCCTGTTGCGGCCTAAACTAATTCTTGTTCTGAAAACAACTAAACAAGTGATTAAGCAGAGCAGAAGGCCCGCAGAAAACGGCAACTACTAACTCAGCATATTAGGAATCACATAAGATGGTGATGAAGGAATCCATCAAGAATCTTCCATCCCGTCTTCATGTAAAACAGTACACACCCCTATAGTCATAATCTCACTAGGTATGGTCTTTTCTTACTACATCATTTTTTTTGGAATATTAGAGTGGGCCCATTTTTGCCTGCTACTCTTCTCCCGCTTTAAGGTGTGGCAGCACCTTCCCGAGATGGAAGCCCGCATGAAGCACTTGCCTCTCGCAAGGATTCAGCAACGACAGTCTACGCCAGGATAATACTCCTCACCCTAACTTGCACTAGGAGTAGTGCCCGCATGAGGCACATCACTTTTCGTCTGAGATATTCTTCTTCCTTTCAGTTTAGAGGTATAATAACTTATATTAAGTTAAATAGCTATGTCTCGTGTATGGGAGCCTCCCTTGCGGGGATACCTCTGCGGACCTACGAGTCTGTGTGGTACCTCTGGGAGCCCCATGTTTAAAAGTTCATCTACCTGCCTCTATGTCTTGTATTTTCGTAAGCTCTTATCGTAGTTTTATCTAGCATATTTTAGGTAAACACATTGTATAGACTTATATTTTTAGGTCACCAAATCAAATCTTGTAAATCCATAGATCACGAAATTGTTATGGACAGGCATACTGGTGACACAAACTCTTGGGATGAGACCGTTGTGTTTAATGTTCACGGCAATGGTCGCACGGCCCCACCGGAATGATTGAGTTCCACCGGCCTTAGGAGCGGTTTTTTGTTTACCGCAGGGAAGTCTCGTTCAGGGTCCGTCACCCCGAGACCTGATGCTAACCAGCGTCGTCACGCGTCGTGCACCTAGGGCATGGCAAGTCGACATGAGACATCGGAACGGCTCGACACTGCCCGGCGAGCTACACAAGATTAGAGTCCACAGTGCTCATTTTGTATGAGACACACCCGGACACTTAAAGTGTGCGGCTGTGTAGGATAACCATAGTCATCCTAGGGATGGGATTCAATTGATCTAACATATATAATAATAAGAAAAGTATGTCAAAAATAAAGTAATAATTAACACATTTCCACGAATCGCCTATTAACATTTCTGCTGAATTACACATGATTACACCTCAGCAGCGAAATTTCCCCATCGAGTTTGGGTCCCGCGACTAATGGTGGTATGTCGCGGTGAATGCACTGTCATTGCTGAAATGCTCTCATCATTATTATTATTGGCACTGTCCGAAACATCCGAAGTGATGGTGGCAGAAATATGGGCATCCATGATGTCCCTCACAGTTACTGCTGGTTCCAGGATATCCGTCTGTGTAGCAGCAGCGGTACTAGTAGTTGCCAATGTTGCTGATGCGGTGGTGACGGGAGCTGACGTGATGATGCCAGTTGTAGCTGGCGTGGTGGTGGCTGTAGTTGTCGTGGTGAAGGCGGGAAGCTGTACCGTTGGCTGTAGACATGGTGCGGGAAAGGATGCGGCAGGAGATGACATCTTTCAGAACTTAGCATACCTTTGGGCGATCCATTTCTTTCCCGCGTATGGACGTTCTGGCGTGTTCCCTTCCTGATTGCTGGGTCAGAAAGGCGAGGAGGCGGATGCTGAATAACATGGGTCAGAGTTACGTTGATTGTCACAGGCTCCGATGGTCCCGGTCCTTCATCTATCGTAAGCTCCCGTGGAGATGGAGACCGCGGATAACTGGAAATGTCTATCCCCGCAGGTGTCGTAATCACCACTGAGATTGGCTGACTTCTAGGGTGGAGGGTGTGGTAACCGTAGCTGACTGGCTAGTAACTTGTGCGAGAGCTGTCGCACTGGATTTTACGGGAGATTTCTGCTTCCTACTTTGCATCAGGACCGGTGTGGATGAAGTGATAGGTACCGGTGTAACATTTCCAGATGCGACTGCGGGCAGAATTGCACGTCTGGCTGTCGGTACGTTACTTGCTGTAGCTGCGGGAAGACGATGTCCAACGGGATATCTACGCATGGTGTTTTTCGTGTGGGCCATTTTCTCAGTCGGTAGAACCCTGTCCGGGAGCCGAGATTCGAAGCGCGTGGCTAGAACGGCATGATCCTCGTTCACTTCCCCAGGAACTAAGGTCACTTCCAACACACGATGATGATGCCGCAGCGTGTGAGTGATCCCGTAGCGAGTAGAGGTACTGGCACATCACACAAAAGGCTGATTGAAAGAGATGATCCTTATTAATATGACGGGTGGGGTTGGATTTCCTAGTGAAAGTTCTGGTACATGGCTCTCCGCTAGTCAACAATGAGTTACACGGGAACCGCTTCGGAACTGGCACTGATTCTTCTTCTTCAGAGGGATCCGACAACGCGAGATCTTCAAGAAGTGACATCTCGTTCCTGCATGGTAGTTAGTTTCGGGAACTTTTTTCAAAGCCTAATGCCCTATCTGTTCATGGTTTATAACTTTTCAGGCCAAATATAATAACAACATAATAATAAGTAAAACAGCAGAATTGAGTTTGCGACACGAAAGAAGCCTAATGCTATGTTCTTCCCTAGTGTCGAGTTTTGACGGGAAGACAAAGTTTCAGAGCGTGCTTCCTCCGTTTATAGTATATGGTGACGTCACAGGCGGCGGATGACCACAACTAAAAAGTTTACAGGTGATTCAGTCATTCTTATGTGAATATTTCCTTGCTTTTCGCCTGGACGTCTTAGGAGTAATTCCTCCCATATGAGGGGAGTAGTTGTAACTATAGGAAGAATGGCTCATTAAACTTTTAACAGCCTCCGATCAACATAGAAATGCGGTCCTAATCTGTCCTTGCGGCACCTCACTTTTTAATTAGCGTGAGGCAATTTTCCAAGTTGGATGCTTATAAACTTGCCTATTCGAATTTTAGGCTGGAGCGCATGATGGGGTGCGTGGGAGCCAGGTGACGTCAGCGGTAATCTCCCGGACTCACCCTCGCCACTCCTCCATCGCGCTGTGGTAGTTGCGTTTTTGGGTGGCTCTTTTGTTTAAAGCGTTTGATCCAACTCACTGGAAATAGTAGTAAATGTCACGTGGCTCTAAAAAGCACATGGATGATCGGAAACGTGTATGCTGTCTATGGCGATGGCCAAAATGCTGTTGCTGAGATGTAGTCTGTTGCAGAGTTGAGAGATAAAAATATATATGTTACATCAAGATCTTTATAATGTCCCGTATTTGCGCACGTTCTTTAACATGCGTCTTGGTAAGTGTCTGTAATAGGTAGTGCTCAGTCCGTGTTGATTATAAACTGGAATGCACGGGGGAGAATTTTGTGAAATTCTCTCTGTGATTTTACTGCAGGAGTTTTGATGCCGCTTTACCAGCCTGTGCGCTAATGATTTGTAGCACGGTAGAGCAGTTGTGCTCTTAATCAAAAATTTAACAGTAAAGTTGCAAGTAATTTTTATGAGTGGTTTAAACAGTTCTATTCATGCGGTAGATCAACGTTACTGATCCCGTCAAGATAGCTGTGTTTTCCAAGCGGGAGGGCTGGCCAAGCATTCTCCTCGCTGGGTAGAACTAGATCGATCCCGGCTTAGACCAAATACATTTGTACCATTTTTAGTAATGGCTAAATTACAGTACAACTCGCAAACATGTGTGCCACAATTTTTACAATTACAATGCCGTCGTTCGGAGATTGTGAATACAGTCAGCCTGCGTGTCTGTGTTTCTGTCATGTTGGTGATTTGAATCTGTTATGCGTGACTGGTTCTCTGTGGATGGTACTTGCGCTGTGGTGAGGATGACACGTTTATGGCCGCCAGGTGCGGGAGGTGGGAGGGAGAGGTGGCGTGAATGTCAACTTTATCGAACCCTGAGGGTATTTCACTCTGTAATGGCCGAGCCCATGGGCGGGACAGAGTTACCTTAGAGCGAAGATGACCTGTTGGATGTTGTCGTAACTTTGATCAAAACATTGTCGAATTTAACTTTTCGGTAGCAAAATCCTACTCGTGACTGATGACAATGCGGGCATCTTGCTCTCTTAATAACATTGACTGTTACGTGTAGATTACGTATGGAGTTTAGATGTTTCCGTACGACGTCGGGAGAAAGGGGTAGTGGAGGAAGCTGGACAAGCATCTCTCCCATGACGCGTACTGTAGATGGCAGTGGTGCATTCCTGATATCCATATGATCAGTTCTCCCGTAACGAGATAAGAAGGTGTGTGCGGGAGATTTGTTGGCTGCTGTCTGTTGGTGATAATGCTTTTGTCGGGATGTCCGGGCTGCTAATGTTATTGGCGAAGTGGGCGCATTCCAGTTTTCCACGCTGGTGAGCACCAAGTCTGTTGTTATTTATGGGAGATGTAGTCTGCGGGAGGTATTACTCCTCCCGCAGTTCAGTGCAGGAGGAATTTGTTGCGGGAACATTTATGTATTTACCGGTAATTAATTAAAGGCTAAATGCTGTTGTTGCCGTTGTTGAATGTCTCCGTTATGCTGAGTATAACTGAGCAAGTCTGTGATGTAGGCGCAATGATGAATTGACGTATCCAGTCCTGAAGGCAGGTGTGTTCTTTGTAAGTGTTGACGTTCTGTCTGTTGTGTGATGTTCTGACTACTCACGGGGTAGTATGGTAGGCCTATTGGATGGGGCGGCCTTTGGATAGGGGGTTGGTTGGTGTCCTGTCGTAGTTTTTAGACACCTGGAAAATTCGAGCCGAGAGTATGCTGAACAGGCTGCTTCCCTGCCCACCGCAGGGGTGGGGGGGGGGGGTAATGTTGGTCGGTGCGGTGCGGAATGCCACCCCCACTGTTACAGCAGTCTCTCTCATACCTGAAGATTGACGGTCAACAGATGATGAGTGGAGTGTGAACTGGACTGAGCTGGTGATGCCCGAACTTGGTGTGTAGATAAGTGACGCGAATTGGAGTGGTGGCATGGGTGGGACTTTCGGAGAGGGCATCCCTTGGGGGATTGTGGTTTCGCGATTTGGGAATTGGTCGGGTACACCTTGTTGTACGGGTCTGCGGTTCTAGACACGTCAAGGCTTCATCCAGCCTCTTCACTTCCATGCTATTCACCACATGTTCCACCCCACAGGAAGTATGGCTTGGGTCAGCCTCAGCTTCTGCTTGTGGTAACTATGATTGGGGGGGGGGGGGGCATAACATGAAGTGGGTGGGAGTGGGAAGAGATCGGAGGAATGACTTTCCATCCAGTCCCTTGGACAAAACAAATGCAAAATTCTTCAGATACGCCTCCCAGATCTAGTAGACCCATGCTGAGGAGGGCGAGGGCGAGTACGTATCTCGTCATCGTCATCAGTGTTAGCTGCTTGTTCATCCATGTTCTGGCTTGGTAGAACTGGGGCTGAACTGTCACCACAGTGCTCTGCGCTAACCATGGGAATAATAATTTCCATAGAAATATCTGTCTGGGTACCGGTGTCAGGAGAAATGCCCAATCCGAGCTCTGGTGCTGGGTCGTCACTGACACAAGGTTTAAGTCGATCGAAGTGGATGACAGAGGTCATGCCATCCGAAGCACGGATGCGGTAGGTCACGTCTGACGTCTTACCTACTACCACATAGGGGCCTTTCCACTGGTAACTCAGTTTACTTGGCACGTTTGCAGACCATCATGAATCGCGTACCCAAACCAGTCTTCCTGCTTCATATGGATCTCCAAACACTTTCCGGTTGTGCCATGTCTTTTGCCACCGGTGTGCATTGGATCGTGTTTCTCTCACTAGCTCATGGGCTTGTTCTATCCTTTGCCGCAAGAGTTTGACATAGAGAGATGGTGAATTTTTCTCCCCTGGTATTCGTGGCATGGCCAGGTCCAGGGGTACGGCCAATTCATGGCCTAACATTAGCCGAGCAGGGGTGTAGCCCGTGCTGGAATTTTCCGAAGTGCGGTAAGCCATTAGCACATATGGGAGCTGTAGATCCCAATTTTTCCAATCAAGGCGTGTTTCCTTGGTAAGCATCTCCGCAAGAGTTCTGTTGAATCTCTCTACTATCCCGTCGCCCCGGGGGTGGTACAGAGTTGTCCTTGTTTTGACGATATGGAATAACTTGCAGAGCTCTGATATGAGCCGGCTCTCAAAATTACTTCCTTGATCGGAGTGCAGTTCATAAGGCATACCAAAGCGGCAGAACACATTGCTGGCCCCACCTCCGCTACGGTGGATGCCTCTTGGTCCCGGCAAAGCAAATGCTTCTACCGACTTCGTAAAATAATCTTGTAATACGAGGATGTATTTATTTCCGTCATCCGTCATATTCACGGTTCCGAGCATGTCGATATCCACTCACTCCCACGGTGCGCCAACAATCTTAATTTCCGATGGTGCGATATGGTGCTGGCCAACAGTGTCTTTGGCACGGGATATATTTGGCAACCCATGCCATGACACTATCGCGAATCCCGATCCAGTGAAATCTCAGTTTGATATGGGCAACAGTCCTTTCCACGGTCAAATGTCCGCCATTATCGTGTAGTTGTTTCAATATAAGTTCTCGATAACTTTCCGGAACTACCAAACGGTCATTAATGTACAGAACATTGTTTATTAATTGGCATTCTTCGAAACGTTGGTAATAATATTTAGCCTTTGGGGATAAAGGTGTCACCGATTCCTTAGGGGGACGTAACCCCTCCTGAATCCATGTGTATATATTTCGTGTCTGCACGTCTGTTGTTTGGTGGTGTGCAATTTTCTCCGGATTCCACTCTGCGCACCTCAATTCGGGGAACTCCGGAGATGGCTGTGTTGACTGTGTCACGGTGTCGGCCTCTTCGTGTTTAGCCTCCGCGCCAATTCTGCTAAGGCCATCAATTTGCTGGGACGGTGATCAACATAAAAGTTATAGGCCTGCAGGGATTCTTGCCATCTCGCTACCTGGCCCTCCAGATTTTTTAGGTTCCTGAGCCACCGTAGTGAGGCATGGTCTGTACGGAGTGTAAAAGGGTGCCCGTACAGGAAGTGTTTATAATATTTGACGAAATGGACCGCCGCCAATAATTCTCACTTGGTGGTTGCGTATCTTTACTCTGTTTTATTCAGAGTACGCGAACCATAACCCAACACCTGCTCTGTTCCGTCTTCGGTGACCTGTGATAGAACTGCACCGATAGCGAAAGCTGACGCATCAGTGTCTAAGATGAACTCGATGTTTGGATTAGGGTGAGCAAGAATCAGGGCAGTCGTCAAGAGTTCCTTCAGCACCTTGAAGGAGCCTTCACACTCACTCGTCTACTCAAAGGGTCGATCTTTCTCGGTGATCTGGTAGAGGGGTGAAGCAATCTTGCTGAAATGTCGGATATAACGGCGATAGTACTGGCATAAGCCAAGGAAACTCTGTGTCTCCGTAACCGAAGAGGGCCGAGGCCACTCTGCTACTGCCTTAGTTTTGGATGGCTGTGTAGCCACTCCATCACCGGATATGACGTGTCCCAGGAACTCGATGCTCTGTCTGAAGAGATGACATTTTTTTGGTTTGAGTTTCAAATAGGCCGTGCAGAAACAGGAAAGCACGGTGTCCAAATTGATTACGGTTTGCTCAAACGTGGGTCCAAAGACTATTACATCATCGATGTAACAGAGACAGATTTCCCATTGCAGGGTGGTTAATACCTGCTCAGTGAGTCGTTCAAAAGTTCCGGGAGCATTGCACAACCCATAGGGCATCTTGAGGAATTTGAAAAGACCATCCCTACAAACGAATGCGGTCTTTTCCATATCAGCTTCATCCATGGTTACTTGCCAGTAACCACTAGCTAAATCAAGGGTACAAAACCACTTGGCTCCGGACAAGGAATCCTAGGCCTGATCTATCCAGGGTAACAGATAAGCATCTTTAACGCTAAGATCATTAAGGCGGTGGTAGTCGATACAAAACCGCAAGGGTCCATCCTTTTTGCCTGCCAGCACTATAGGAGAAGCTGAGGGTTCGATAATACCCATTCGCAACATGTCATTTACTTGTTCGTGTGCCTCCGCTTCTTTGTGAATGGGAAGACGTCATACCGGTTGTCGTACGGGGCGATTATTGCCTGTATCGATGGAGTGTCATACGAGATGAGTCTCTCCGAGATCCATATCTCCGGAGGAAAAACTATCGATGTTCGGGTAAATCATCAGTCAGCGGTGGTGTTGTGTCAGAAAGTGCAGGTGTTTCCAGTGAAATTATCTCCACTAAATGGCTGCAGCGTACTCCTGGTTCCAGGGTGATGGGATCTGCGGTACCATTGAACACGCTAAAGGGTATCTTCCCTTTATCAGTGGTGTCCACTATTATGCGGAGACTTGCGCATTGTGAGGCGATCATATAATCAGGGTCGGGATCCAACATGGCGATGTGTGTGTTGTTTCCTAACTGTGGTGCGGTGGCCCATAGGATCCGTTCCTGCGCCGGCTCAACCGTGGTGGTACTTGATAGTATTACCGCACACGTATCGTATAATGACGATGCTGGTCCGAGAGGTATTCGTTGGCCATGTATGTTGAGTTCCTGTTGTCTGCAGTGTTGATGGCTTCGCTGGCACTGTGAAAATCAGAGCCAAGTAGGGCGTCGTTATGAATGGAGGCGATGACAACTCTCTGAATGAATTGCATTTCCTCTATTTGAATGACTAAATTAACCACACCGGCCATGGGTACATCTGCTCCCATAGCCCTCTGTAGATAAATATGTGTAGGCTTAAAGGGGGGTGGGGGTGGGGGTGTGTCTTTTTATGAGGTGGGATGCTCTCATATAAGCGCTGGTTAAAAACCAGTGTCGAGGGTGGCGCTTCTAGAAACGCCACTAAACAGACAGGCACATTTGTAGATTACCTTTCAATGAACCTGTGGAAGAGTTTCCAATGATGCTGTCCGCGATAATGGCGTGGGAGCAGCATCACTATATATTCCGACTGTTTCCGTATTGCTTCTCGTAATGTTGCAGATGGCTGAGTGAGGAATGGGCCAGTTCATCGTCTCTGCTGGGGTGTAGGCTGCGGTGAAGACGGAGCTGGGGGTAGCAATGGTGGTGGTGTTGTTGTTGTTTCTATGTCAGCAGTATTGGTATAGACGGAGGCGCGTACAAGATGACGGATATATTCTACCAGTGCAAGCCATTTCCGACAATGCTTTATAGGATGTTTTGTTGAAGCACAGAAGAAACAGTGCAGTCTCCATGGACGTGCGTTCTTCCATCTATGTCGGAGCTTTCGAATCCATGAGGCGGAATGAATTGTCTCTCCCGAATCGCTACTGTCTGTTGATGCGGAAAATGATGGTGATTGGGGTGGTGTTCTGCATACCACCAGAGGGCACCGAGAGTCTAGTGTCTTGGTGGCGGTACGTGGTGCTTTCAAAAACGTTGTTTCAGCGGAGGTACTGCAACCTACTACTGCCGTTTTACATAGGAAAGAAGGTTTGTCGTGTATGGAGAAAGAAGGGGATGTCCTTGCTGCGGATGGGGGAGGCAACATAGGCACGGACATATTGGAAGCCGTGCATTTTGGTGTTGGTGTGAAAGCTGATTTCTGTGGATGATGGTAAGTCACTGAACGTTGTTGCGTGAAAGCTGCAGTTGAGCCAGGGGAAGGATACGGGCACCAAAGTGGCTCCATGTAATTCGGTACCCTTAGGAGCTTGACTGTTTCTCTGGTTGCGGTGTGCTGCAGTCTGGAGCAGGCATTGTGGAGGGAGGTCGGTTAGGACACCGCCCCCTCCAATGTCCTGACTGACCGCATCCGAAACAGGTGTTCAGTGGCAGTGCGGTGCTGGTAGTGTTTGCTGTTCTAAACTGTGTGGTGGCGAGGTTGGTGCTGAGTGTGGTTACCAAATTGGTGAGTGCGGAGATCTGCTTATTGATCTCGTCTATCTGCCCTCTCATGTTGCCGTTGTTGTTCTTGTTGCACTGGTTTCCACGCCCTGGGGCTCCGCTGTACCATCCTTTGCGGGCACGGCCCCTACCTCCAGGCGCTTGATTCTGACTGGTCTTCTGCATATTGATGGTGGTGGTGTCTGTGCGGTTGGTGTTGCTGATCTGGGGGGAGCACTAGTGGGTGGGGCGATGGCTGCACCCTCTATCTCATTGATAGGATGGAGTTGGCGCCAGTTATTTTTCTGCCGCTCTAGAAAGTTCTCGATACGAACCGCGGTTGCCGTTATTTGGGCCAAACTTCTGTGGTCACCGAGAAATAGTTTTTCTTTTAGAGCGGGTTCACCGCTTAATGCATCGATGAAAGTATCGAGATGCAAGTGAAGTACGCCCTCTGTATTGGTGCTCGGATAAGCGCGGGACTTTTCCCGAAAGTTTTGCTGCAAGATACTCACCCATCTCTCTATCATCCCAGCGGTTAGTCCGACTTATTATTTCGAATTGGATTTTATAGTTGGTCCAGTCATTCTCCCTGCTAAATTCGGGAGGGAGGATGACTCGGCCAAAACCACGGGAAGAGTGAAGTGGTTGAAATCCGGGTGGTGCGGGTATCTGAGAAAGGGAGGATTGTACTGTAGTCGGTCATAGGGCCGGTGGTGGTGGCGTCTGTGTCTCCCGTCGATGCCAATGCCGAGGAGCTAGGACATGCGTACTCCAATTTTACTGAGTCCGCCCCATTGGTTGAGCCATAGACCAGCATGAATGGAAGGCGGATTGCGGTGGAGAGTGCGCGGTCATTCCTCCCACGGTGAGGGCTGTTGCTCCTCATATGATGGTGGCGCAAGTGGCTGACAGTTATGATATGTAGCATGACTAATATACCAGCGAAAAGGTGGTGCCGATTCCTCCCAATGACTCCGCGGTGTTCCCCTTGAATATACTGTTTTGCTAGAAGGGGTGGTGCGGGAGGTTGTCTATGTGGTGGATTATCACCCGGCCATACTGTCTCCGTAGATGACATGGGTGAACGATAGTAGTCTGAAGGGCTGTATATATGCCCGTAGTCGGGTCT
Source organism: Chaetoderma sp. LZ-2023a (assembly GCA_034401795.1). Taxonomy (NCBI): domain Eukaryota; kingdom Metazoa; phylum Mollusca; class Caudofoveata; order Chaetodermatida; family Chaetodermatidae; genus Chaetoderma; species Chaetoderma sp. LZ-2023a. The sequence goes on from CM067369.1 coordinate 124,942,793, forward strand.
TTGTCGGAGTCGTCCACGATTCGGCCCTGTTGGAGTTGGCCTGTCGCAGATGTCCGAAATGTTTCTAAATCCTGTTCCCCGCCTGTGAGGCATCTCGAAAGGTGCCATCGCTAACAAGCGAAAACAGCTTATAGTGCAGAGTTGTTGATTCCGCAGAATTTCTGGCATAGTCAGTGAGCATGTGTGCTGAATATCCGTCGTATGAGGCTACCTCTTGATTGAGGGAGTCCTCGCTGAACGGAGATGGTATTGAACTAAGCTCACTATGGTGTGGGCGTGAGTTCGCTGCATGTTATTACTGTTGTTCTTCGAGCCCCACATCTGGTGCCACTTGTAGCTCACCGGGTAGTGTCGGGCCGTTCCGATGTCTCATGTCAACTCGCCACGCCATAAGTGCATGACGAGTGACGACACTGGTTAGCATCCAGTCTCGGGGTGACAGACCCTGAATGAGACTGCCCTGCGGGAAACAAAAAATGACTCCTAAGGCCGGTGGAACTCAATCGTTCCGGTGGGGCCGTGCGACCATTGTCGCGAACATTAAACACAACAGTCTCATCCCAAGAGTTTGTGTCACCAGTATGCCTGTCCATATCAATTTCGTGATCTATGGACTTACAAGATTTGATTTGGTGACCTAAAAATATAAGTCTATACAATGAGTTTACCTAACTAATTGAAAAATATGCCAGCTAAAACTACAATAAGAGCATACGAAAATACAAGACATAGAGGCAGGTAGATGAACTTTTAAACATGGGGCTCCCGGAGGTACCACACAGACTCGTAGGTATGCAGGGGTATTCACGCAAGGGAGGCTCCCGTACACGAGACATAGCTTTTTAACTTAATATAAGTTATTATACCTCTAAGCGGAAAGGAATAAGGCTATCTCAGACGAAAAGGTGATGTGACTCATGCGGGCACTACTCCTAGTGCTAGTTTGGGTGAGGAGTATTATCCTGGCGTGGACCGTCGTCGCTGAATCCTTGTGAGAGGCAAGTGCCTCGCACAGGCCTCCGTCTCGGGAAGTATCGCCACAGCTTAAAGTGGGAGAAGAATGGTAAGCAAAAATGGGCCCACTCTAATATTTCAAACAAAATGCTGTAGAAAGAAAAGACCATACCTAGGGTGATTATGACTATAGGGGTGCATACTGTTTTACGTGAAGATGGAATGGAAGATTCCCGATGGATTCCTTCGTCACCATCTTATGTGATTGCTAATATGCTGAATTAGTAGTTGTCGCTTTATTTCTGTGGGCCTTCTGCTTTGCTTAATTCCTTTTAGTTGTTGTCAAAACAAGAATTAGTTTAGGCCGCAACTGGCTGCTATCTACCTAGCTATTATACACGGCTGTCATGGAGAACAGCTGCCCGAGGACATCAATACTGTAGACAGCGCTCATACATGTTACTTAGCAGGATCTCCGAACTGGGTGAGAATCCGGACATTCTGCTTCGCAACTACATGAAACATTACAAGACATGGTTTACATTTCACAGAAGCATTATTAGGCCATATCTCCTATTGGTATGGTGGGGGGTAAGAGAGATGAATGCACACCGTAAATGTCCTTCCCGTAATGGTGTGGCAGATCTAAATATCATGCCCAGACATTTTAACAGAATTCGGTGAGAATACGTATCTCGCCCATCACCGGGTCCTATGGAACTAACCGTTTAACCTGTCGTTAGGTTTATATACAAGTTGCCAGTTTTGCACTGCGGTGCCGGGAGGGTTGTCAGTAAATAAAATAAGAATTAATACATGTGCTTTCGCAGTGCTTTCCTACATTGGCTTAAAGTACTATCTACTAAGTATCCGAAGATACACAGGAATGTGTATGTGATACCGCACCATAGCCATCACCGTCGGATGAGTCGGATCAGCCCATGGTATGGATAGGGACGTCCAAACAATTAAGAAGTCACAAGGCTAAGAGGAATATGAAGAGAGACAAAATCTTGGAGTTATGAGTCTTACCAGAGTGCGGGGCTAGATTATCGCACTGCCGGAAGAGAAGAATATATTACAGTATGTAATGAAGAAAGTGTCTCTAATTATTTTGAACCTATCCTATCGAGCTGAACAGAAAAGGTTTTAGTCGGTGGCATGCCGGGCTAAACAGAGTTTATAGCATGGACAGTGACCTCAGTGAAAAATTGGTGGTGGCGGGAGAAAATGCTGTATATATAAATGTTGCTGTTTAGTGTTTCCTACGTCCACTGCATTCCTATATTTCCTATAACTTAAGCAAAACAATTTAACGGATAGCCACTGGCCATATACATACGTAATCTAACCAGAACAAACAATATGGTGGCAATGATTAAGATATATATATAGTAATACAGGTTGACGAACCTACTATAGTGCGGTTAGCAACACATTGAGGAAAATGAAAATAACTATTTAATAAATACAGAAATTATAACTATTGGTCCTAAGACCGTTATGATTCCTTTTAGTCATCGGAACCGTTAGTACGGATACGAGATAATTAACAAAAGCTATATAGAGAAATAATTAAATGGTGAAGCATAGTTACTTGAATACTCGGTAGTCATTCCCAAGTTAGGCTACCGTGTTACTGAAATTGAGACGTAGATCTATAGTCGACGTGAGATGATGCGCTCTCCAGAAGCTGGAAAGTTCCCGCAGGGTGGTTCCCGCAAGCTGTTTTCCGCAAACAAGAGTTCCGCAAGAACACTCATGGGGGGAATGCATCGCTTAGTGCTGTAGGCCTAATAGAATGTCTAACGAGCAGTCAGTAAAAGATACGATAGTACTATGTAGTGAAGAAAGTTCCCGTACACTGATGGCATGGATAGAAGGTGTAAACAACCCGTCACAAGCAGGGGTTGTCAGAGGCAAATACAGATACAAAACAAAGCTTCACGGTGCTGGGTACGTCAACCAGCTCTGAAGACACGCCAGGCAGAGTTTACTTGCTGCGGTCGAAAGTCGAAAAAACCGACACGATGTGTGCGGCGGCGATTGGAATACCACTTTTAGGCGTGGTCAGCAGATCTGGCGAGTCATCCATCAAAGAACACCCTGTCTCTACATCTGTAGACTCACATATTCAGGCCGCAAAGGCCTCACCGCAAGTTTGTGTTCTGAATGTAGATGTAGTATTCGTGAACGATTATCGAAAGTTCCAAATTACTCCCGCAGATGGGGAGTTACAAAATTGCTTTTACTGCGGTGGGTTGGCTACTGGTAGCTATGGAAACGCGATGGAAACTGAAGTCATATGCGTAATATCTGTCGATTGCAGCTAGTACAGGTCCAACCTGTTCGGCCCCTGGCCGAGGATGCTCTCGATCACTGGGTCGTTTCTCCTTTTAAACTCTCCATGGACGTCACAGGCGCAGGCTTCATCCAATCATCGTTCGAGCAATAGCCAATCAGCACACAGCTAATAATCGCGAGTCGAACGTTCTAGAACATTCTAGAAGCTTTATGTCCACGTGGTTATGACGTCAGGGCAATATTTTGAAGATAATCAACAAGAGTTTTCCTGGATAACTCAGCCATTTCTCAACCGATCATCAACATCATCAACATCATCAATAATTACGCACCTAGTTTTTATAATCGAAAAAGTTTGACAGCTTTTTCCACAACATTCCCTCCTGCATGAATGCGCCGACCTCATCACTTTCCCAACCTGACTTTTCCACAATAGCAACAGACTTGGCATTCATCAGCTTGGAAACCTGGATTTGCCCAGTCCGCATTACACCAGCATCACACAGCAACCCCGACTTCCCTACAACAGATTACCACCATCATCAACACGAGTCACCATTTTCCGCATACACCTTCTTATTCTGTTTACGGAAAACTGATCATACCGAAAGAGGGAACAACACCGCAGCCATCTACAGTGTGCACTACGGGGGATTCCCCCCCCCCCCCCCCCAGAAACGGCATACAGAAACATCAATCACACGTAATAACAGTCAATATTACTAAGAGAGCAAGATGCCTACAGTCTGTCATCCGTATCAAGTAATTTGATACTGGATTGATTCAAGTTACGACAACACCCTTATTGCTCATCCGCGCTCTAAAGTAACTCTGTCCCATCTTCGGACTCAGCCATTACAGAGCGAAATATATCATGTCCGATAAAGTTGACACCGCCCACACGCAGCTACACCTCCCCCCCCCCCCACCCCCACCCCCACTGCCATAAAAACGTCACACTTCACAACAGTGCAAGACTCATCCACAGATAAGCAGCCATGCGTATCAATCAAATTCACCAACACGACACAGACACAGACACTCAGGATGACTGTATTCACAATCTCCATACGACAGTATTGTAATTGTAAAACTGAGGGACCCATTTTCTGAGCTGTACTGTGATAATTAAGTTTGGTCTAGGTAGGGATGGGACTAGTCCTTCGCGCAGAGGTCGAAGCTTGGCAGTCCACCCACCCGGAAAACACAGTCCGGCTTCGCGGGATCAGTAGAATTGATTTCCGCAGGACATGGAGCTGTTGAAACCATACAATAAATTACAGCCAGCTATACTGTCCTAATCTTGATTGGGAACACGGCTGTTTTACCACATATACAAATCATTAGCACGCGAGCTGATGAAGCAGCATCAAAACTTCGACAGCATAACATTATGGAGAATTTCAAATATTCTCTTACCTACATATTCCAGTCACCAATCAACACCGGCTGGAATACTACTACTACTACAGACCATAGGCGAAGCCATAGGGGGGGGGGGGGGGGGGGGGGCACAGGGTGGGGGGGGGTGCACGTGCCCCCCCCCTCCCCACTCAGCTGCCTCACTTAAAATGTGCAATGCATAAATTTTCCATATCACATGTATGACGTGGCGGAAACTTGCTGACATCCATAACTTTCACTTTTATAACGTTTATCACAGTTGTCAATATCTATATCATATAGAATTTATATATCAGAAACTTGTTATTTTGCCCCCAACTTCCCAAATTTCCGCTTAATATGAATGGACATCGGGATTCGGGAATCATTATCTGAAATCTGTGACCACAGATGTATTAACATATATTAATTTCCATGATTCATTCCGCCTTCCAAATGCGTTAGTTACATCACTATTGCATCAGCCTCGTGCTGCGCAGCTCTGTTCAGACAGTCAGACTGTTGCATGCACTGACTGACCTGTGCACTCACTTTCAATCGCCTCGCATGATTCGCGCTATTCGGTCATGACCGTCATTGGTATAGGTTGATTATGAATAAGGTGTTTATAATTTTAATTGTGCCATAAGTCAAGCTTAAAGCTAGTGAGTAGCAAAAGTCGACAATGAAATGTCTGTGACATACAAGGACATTTATAATAGCCTGTCGCGTAATATTGTTTTTCATTGAACCCTCAAGATTCAGTAATCTCGAATGTAAGTCAAAAGACAGCATTAGGCCTACAGGAAAGTTGGACATTTTGAAACTAATTTGACTGAAATCCAATTGCGTTGTGACAAAATCGCAAATATTTCAAGTCAAATTAGTGTCAAACTGTTCAACAAATCGTTTTACATCATAGCATTCAGACTTCAAAATTTAATTTTTTTAAACTTTTATAGACAAACGAGTACATATTTTGGAAACGATTTTGCTGGAGCATAGACAGCAACATCTTCCAGCAGAATTATTTCCAAATTGTGCACCATGGTCTTTGACTCTTAAACTCTTTGCTACTGGCTCTGGAAAAGAATGGCATATCGTCGATAAGCCATTCTTTTCCAACATGTATTTGATTTTGATCATTGAATCTTTCGGGTTCAACGTACAAACAGATAACAGTGCTACTACGCTAATTTGACATTTGTAGTTATGTAGTTTTCAAGGAAGTTGACATAGACACTATTTACAGCCATGAAACGCGCACATACATCTAAAATCACAGCATTCTTCCCTAAAGCCAGAAGTGATACTGATAGTACTAACGATGACAAATCTGAATGTCCAGAAAATGTTCAGGCCAATGACGCTGAATCGACTGCCACCGTAGCTGAATCGACCGCCACCATAGCTGAATCGACTGCCACCGTAGCTGAATCGACTGCCACCGTAGTTGAATCGACCACCACCGTAGCTGAATTGACCACCACCGTAGCTGAATTGACCACCACCATAGCTGAATCGAGTCAATCGACCGCCACCGTAGCTAACAACTCTAGTGATCCTAGCAGTAACTTATCATTTGAGGCTGAGCTGACCGAGACAGAATCCAGCAATACGCACATGTCTGTTGAGCATGGATTATTGCCAAACGATCCATGTAAAAACCTAGAATCGGATGTGCTACTATCTCTTGGAGCATGCCAACCAAGAAATGCTACATTTCCTAGTATTGTCGTTCACAATCAAAAACGGAGCTTCAACCCCAGTTGGTATGACACATACACATGGATAGAATATTCACCAACTCTGGACAGAGCATTTTGCTATCCATGTAGAGTATTCGCAAATCAGGGTTGGAACTTTTCAGAAAATGCTTTCACCACTGATGGTTTTAATAACTGGCGTCGTGCAGCTGAGCGTTTACAAAAACATGCACTGTCCAAGTGTCATAGGCAATGTGTCGAAATGCTCAACGTGCATAAAACTGGCAATCGTGTCGATGTAAAACTTAATTACCAGAGAGAACAAGTCCTGGCTTCGGAGGAAAATGAAAAACACCAAAATGTTAAAATTCTAGAGCGTTTAATTGATGTTGTAAAGTATTTGGCAACTCACAACCTACCATTTAGGGGGCATGATGAAAGTGAAACTTCACAAAACAAGGGCAATTATTAGTTAGTTCTAGTTAATATGTTTTGTTTATTTATAAAATCTCTAGGATGCAGTACACTAGGAAATACTATACAGCAACATTATATCCGCATCACTATATTTCCCCCAGCATCAATTTTACACTGAGGTCGCTGATCATGCTCTAATTGCTTGAGCATGACATGTTACCGACTAAACCTGGTTATTTTAGCTCAATAGAATAGGTTTAAAGTGGTTACGGACAATTTCTCCTCAAGAGACGCATAGTGTACGCCTCTTTTCCGGCTGTAGTGGATATGTAACACCACGCACCGACTAGGTTGTATAAAATTGGTCAATTACCTTAGAGCCTCTTATTAATATCGAGTTATTGTCTCTCTCCACGATCCACCAGCCGCAAGGATTTATAATTGTTTGGATTCCCTATTGACGCGTTAACAGGATCTGACTCTGGTAAACTATCGGCGGTTTCCGAGCGGTGATAACTAAAGTACCGATTTACATGCATCTCCCCTTGTATCTTCAGATACTAGTTAGTTAGATGCCCCCGCCAATGTAGGAAGCACTGCGAAAAGAAATAATAATATGTGATACCGGCCTGCAGTGTATCTCTGGGCATTCTGGAAACTTAACCCTCAGGACAGGTAAAATGTTAGCTCCGTTAGCACATGGGTGACGGATGAGATGCGGATCTCCATCCAATTCGTTGTAGTGTCTGGGTGAGGTCTTAGAACCCACCACTCCCTCATGGGAAGGACACTAGCGGTAGATATCCGTCTCTTTATCACCACCATAAATGACATACTGCTTTCTAAAAGTGCCTGTGTGAACTGTAAACTTGTCCTGGTGATGTTATATATGGTTCTGGGACAATGGTGACTGGATTGTTATTTGATTCGGGAGCTATTGCTCCGTAACATGTACATGCACTATCTTTCGGAGGTAGATGCTATTTAGGGCGACCTACGGGAAGCTGATCATCTTCGTCTGTTAGATGAATGTGTCTAATGTTAGGTAGGAATCCCTGCCACTTGCGGCCAAAGCTTGTACTCGTATCTAATAACTAAATGGTAGGTTATAATGTAGCGGAAGGCCCGCATAAATAAAGCGGCAACTACCAATACAGTAACTTTGGACCTACATAAGACAGTGACCTGTGCATTCTTCGGATATCATTCGTCCCGTCTTCACATAAACCAGTGTGCATCACATCAATTATGGCTTCACTAGGATTCTTCAGCACTTAGCATTTTCTGTTTGAACAAAAGAGTGGCCCTTTTTGCCAGCTCGTTTCCTCCGCTTCAGTGTTGCAGGCATTTTCCTGTGATTGAGGCCCCTGCGAGGCACTTTCCTCTCGCAACAACAATATTTTGTGAGTGTTAGGGGTGTATTAGTTTATATTAAACTACCAAGTAGCCTCGTTGCGATGCTCCCTTGCGGGGATACCTCTACAGATTCAAGAATCTGTGTGGTATCTTCAGTGAAACCATGTAGAAAGAACACCGGATAGCTCTATGTACTGTATTATTTGCTCATTACTGTCAAACGAATGATATTGTTTGCATAGTGAATTATTTGTGGCTGTTTAATTATACCATCTTGTCAAAACTTTCGAATTGATAGTGGACCGTCATACCAGTGACACCAACAGTTGGGACGAGATCATGAGGTTTAATCTCGGTGACAATGGTCGCACAGCCCCACTGGAATGTGAACATTCCACCGGTTCTAGAAGCCGGTCTTTCTACTTTCCGGAGAGACGTGATATGGGATCTGCAACCCCGAGAACTGCAGCTAACCAGCCTTCCCACGCATCCTGTACATCTGCTGCGGTGGAGTGGAGCGATATGGCGGACCAGCACATACCCCCCACGAGCTACACCAACATTGTATTAGACTGAATCAGCACCCATTTAGTGGGTAGCATTAGAAAGCCCCCCCCCTCCCCATCCTCCTGCCTCTGTTCATCCCACCCCCACTGTCACAATTACACTTTAATATCCGTTCCCGCCCAGTCTGACTGTGGGTCGGAAATAGTGACGTTCAAACTAAGCGAGGCCATGGTCAGGGAAGAAGGAAATGTTGCAGAGAAAAGTAGAAAACGAATCTCTGAGAGACGCATGGGCAGGCATAAATTGTACTAGATCTACAACCAGATACCACAGCAGCCACCCAGTCTGGCATCGATCTGATGCAGCTGGGCGAATCGCCGGGCTTGCACCACCTTACTGTTACACTCCATAACTCGACGCGACTCATCATTCACTGAGCAAGACCTGCTTTTTGGACCAGTGGAATTCGACAATTATGAATTTCTACTAACCAATAACCTAATAAGTTAACAGCTAATGAGATTATATCAACCTTGTTAAAAATGTGTTTAAAAATTTCAGTTTTATCATAGAAAATTTTCACTTGCAGACCAAGGGATAATTATTTTTTAATCGAATGACAAGTAGTCCAGTAAGAAATGACAATGGACCCAGACATGTTCAGGTGAAAAGACAATTGACATATGACATGGATAGAAATCGGTAATACAGTTCCTGTGATGACATCCGAACTTCATCACCAGATATCTTTAGGGGCTTTCGCATGGCAGCAAATGTTTTAGCTTGTTCTACCCTCTTAAACTTTACATCGCCAAATTTCTTCCCACTCAGTTTATCTTGGATAGCAGTCCCAATTTTTAGGGTATTATCTACAGTGACACGCTCATCAGCTACAACTCCAGTTGCAATATTCCTGAGTTCACTATCTTGATCAGATCTGAAACGGTTATTCCTTAGAAGAAATGTCCTGAAGGGTTTTCATGTCTTCAGCATCCTTTTTAATGTTTCCTGGGTGCATCTTTATGCTGTTCTGACCATGACCCAGTAAACTTATTGGTAAGGCAGCGTAGAGCATCGGTATACATAGCTACAACATGTACTAGCCATATGTTTCTTGCAGAGTCTTTGTGGGTAATATTGATGAGTCCACCTACGGCCTTCCCTGATCTCATCAGTGATTGTTCTGTGGTCATATCTGACCAGGTCCCACCCCAGAATAGGCTTTTGTTCCTCCTTATAGCGAATTCTCCATTTTGTATTGGTTCTTTAAAACATTCAAATAGATTCTGACAGATACAAACGGCAGAATTTTGCACAGTTATTTTGACCTGCAGCTGCTAGGAAAGGTAACATTTTCTGTATAGCCAACAGATGCAACGTCCAGGAACCAGTTCTTTCAGCTCTAATGAAAAGCATTGCAATTTCAACAATGTCCATAAACATGAGCCATAGCTTTGTCGTTCTGCTGGATTCCTGAGATTTCTTTCTCTTGACCACTTCTTCGTGCAGCTGAATCATATCTGTATTGGCAGTTATGTCATCCAAAGTCATTTCACCAGCCAATACCGAGCTATAGACTATTTTTAAACGTGACCAAATGTCATTTTCCATAGGTTCTCCTCTAGAATTGGGTTGTATGAGAGTTTGTTGGAAATTGTTTTCACTACCCTGCTCTCTATCTTGCACACCCTCACGATCATCATCATTATCATTCTCAATCATGTACATACATTCCATAAAATCTTACCCATCACTATCATTATCCATAATGCACTGTTCATCTACATTCTGAGCACCACTGTCAGAGCATTCAGAGAGTTTTTCTGACAAGTTTGTGTCCTCGGTATTACTGACTTCAGGCTCAAAAAGTAATAGATGAAGTGCTGTATTTGTCAACAGGCATGCTCTTAGCGTCTTAGTATAAGATTTGCCCTCCATCATTTTAGGTAACGAGTTTTTGGCATACACCATGTCCCACAATTCTTCAACTCCACTGTCCTCCATTAATTTTCACCCGGCTCCAAAGAAAGACATAAGTAAATGGAATCCTCCCAGACGCAAGAACATGTTCTTAAATTCATTCTGATTGTCTTGCTTGATTTTGCAGGCAATCAGATACTATGGTTGGTCAAAGGTAAGTGTAGCACAGCATATTCCGGCTTTTTTGGCTTGATCTTTCACATACACCATAGTGCTATAAACAGCTTCGTCTGTTGAAGGATCCGGAGGTACCATAGGATTAAACACCACAGTTTTGCAGGAGTACTCTCCTTTACTTATCTCTGACATGAAACTTTGACAGCTCGGTGGACTTCGTGAAAGCATACTAAATAGCAGCCAAAGGGTATCCATTATTTGGAATTTACGCGCAGACATATCTGTAGTGCTCAGATTTCCTATCTTAACATCAGACAGACATGATTTCAAAGGACGCTTGGAGCACTTGATGATTGAACTGAAGTCCCCTTTCTGTATTACATCTGTTGCAGAAACAGTCTGTCTAACAGCAGGCTCTGGTGTACGCTCACAGGAAGTCTCAGTTTGACATGCTATTATACCCATTACATGTGTGGTATCGTGTCCTGATTTTGTATCTTTATTATTGTCAAAATTGTCGGCTACCCACTGACAGAAGCCTCCCCTTTGTTGACTTCAACTAGGCCAGATATTAATGAATCCACTCGCTTTTCAACAGCTACACTCTTCAAACTGTAGAATGTGAGTATATGAAATACAGAGACCTAAGGGCGACAGGACATCAATGAGAACCCTGGATCGTGTTGTCTACTTGATAAACAAGCCAACAGATAGCATAAGAGCTGATATGTATGATTGTTTTCCTGTTGCCTGTATGAGGGTGTGACACAAAGAGGTTATCAGAAGTTGCTTCTTCAAATTGGCTGACTCACTTGTTGATTCTGAGAAAAGGTTAGCAACTAGGGTGTAGAGTGAGTCTGGAGCTGACTTTTCTAGTTCACTAAATTCAAATGCTGGTGGACTTGGATAATTGTCATTATCCTGTTCTATATTCAAGATATCTTCTCTGATTTTCGCACCAATCACATTTGTCTGTTTGAGTTGTTCTTCTTCACTGTCTCTCAAGTTGTCTGCATCAATATATGACTGATGCAAAATGTTATCTGTAGCATCGCTGAATGTAAGTATATTAACCTTTCCTTCATTTTGTGCAAACTGTACATGTTCACCAAACTGTTTCATGAGGCGACCTTTCAGATGGTTCTCTGTGTATGGCGGAACACCTTGCAAGTATGTTGCTAGTTGCTTTCTCAGATCATGAATGGAGAATTGGCCACACCTTTGCTCTGATTGATGTAACCAGTGACATAATTTGTCGAGCGCATAATTTTTAACTGTGTCAAGGTTTCTAGAATTGCCACATGTTAGGTCCTCACAATCGTCACATCCAGGAACACTTTTTCCTGACATGAATAATGTCATGTAAGTTCGGTGATAATGAGCCTCTAGTGCACGGAGATCTCCCACAAAATGTATTCAGCTTGTTACATTTACTGCTAGAATGTCGTCTCTACTGTCAACTTTAATTAGCATTTCGAAAGGTCACTGCAGAAGTGGTTTTGTCCAGGTTTGTGTTAAAGGGCTAACTCAAAACAATAGTTTCTCTCACACAGAATAAATGTGTGACCATGCTAAGAAGTGTGATTCACACTTATGGTCATGGCACACATTTGTTTATGTACACATTTATTAGCTCACCTGGCTTGAAAGTCCACGTGAGCTTATCTCATGGCAACCATCTGTCATCTGTCCGTCGTCCGTCCATCATCTGTCCATCAACTTTTCCTTTAAATGACTTCTCAAGAACCACTGGGCCGATTTCAATTTTATTTGGTAAGACGCATCTTTAGGCCATAGAGATCCAAGTTCGTTCAAACGAAGTCGATCGGCCAATCTTGCATTTTGGCCGATTTTTAGAAACTTCTTTAAAAATCTTCTCAGAAACCGCTTTGGGGATCGATTCAAAACTTGTGAAATATCATCTAGGGCAACTGTTGAAACAAGTTTGTTCAAGGGCACTTGAATGGCCAAATAGTTTGTTGGCCATCTTGAATGAGCTAGTTTCGCGAAAACTCCAGAACCGCTGAAAGGGTCAGATCGAAATTTGGAATGTATGCTTAGGGCTTAAGGGCCATTAAAGTTGTTCAATCAAAATGTAGCATGTTTCGCAGCCATATTGGATTTTTTTATTTGATAGATTTTGAGGCCGAAACTGGTTTTATATATGTTTTTGGGTATTCTGATTTCAAATTTGCCTTTTTGATACTGTCGGATAAATGGTTTGACGGCCATCTTGGATCATTTTCCCACCAAAAGCTTTTATAGTAAAGCAATAGGAAATTTAAAATGTTTTCTCGATAAACACTGGGCCGATTTCAATGTTATTTGGCAGGAACAATCCTTAGGGCATAGGGATCCAAGTTTGTTCAAACGAACCTGATCAACCAATTTGGCTGGCGGCCCTCTTAGATTTTTAGAAATATCTTAAAATCTCCGAAACCGCTTGGGGCATGATCGATTCAAAATTCATGAAACGTCATATAACGCAAGAGGTAAGCCAAGTTTGTTCAAGAGAACTTGATTGGCCAAATAGTTTGGCGGCCATCTTGGATGACATAGTTTACGGTAAGGAAAAAACTGAAATTGTTGCTGATCCGAAATCCAATTTGGCCGCTAACTACCAGCGGCCAATTTGAAAATTGATTTCCAGACGATAACTCCAGAAGATAACGCCATGATTGTTTAGCATATCACGTTGAAACTTCATAGGATGATTTGTCTACATCTGATAGCTCTCATTGATTTGTCATCATGCCGTGGTGTTATGCACCGTTTGCGGAGCTCTTGTATTAGTGGTATAGTTATAGTCGCCTGATGGACCAATGATGCTTGTTGTGCATTAATTAATCTAAACAAGTTTACAGTTCCTCATCAGCTAGGTGAGCACTATGGCCCTTGAGCCATTTATTACGAAAATTACTTCTCCAGAATCGATAAACGGATTGCGTCAAAATTTGGCATATGTAATTAGGGACTAAGAGGCATTAAATTTTGTTCAAGGGAAGTTGATCTGTCAAAAACATGTATTATATTGGATTTTTTTATTTGATGGATTTTGAGGCCAAATTTGGTTATATATCTTTTTGGGTATTCTGATTCAAATTTGCCATTTTCGAAACTGTCAGATAAACGGTTTGGCGGCCATCTTGGATCATTTTCCCTCCAAAAGCTCCCATACTCGGAAATTTGAAATGTGTTCTCGAGAACTACTGGGCCGATTTCAAGTATATTTGGCAGGAAGCATCTTTACGGCATGTAGATTAAAGATTTGGATTTGGGCTGATTTGGAGCATCGAATCAAGACTTATGAAACATGATCTAGGGGAAGTGCTGGTGCAGCGTGGACCGACTGGACGGGTACTGACCGCCCCAGCAAAGCTGGGTACGGAACAGCCACTCCGGATTCGCTCCAAGCACACACCCCCTGGGTAGGATAATACGCGTACATGACCCCTATGAGAGAGGTTTTCGTTAAGTCTGATAAAACGCGTGGTGAGCATGTGGTCACGGAATTGGAAGTGAGTGCATGCCTCTAATGTACCGAGTGGATACTCGTAAAAACCTTTAATTATTCCGTTCTCGTTGTTCCTGCTATCGATCAGGACCAGAATAAAACGAGCTTTCTAGAACTGTTAACCATTTTAAAATCGGCCCAGAAATGGCTGAGTTATCCGCGAAAATCCCCTTAAATTATCTTCAAAATATTGCTTTTGACGTCGTAATCGCGTGCATGCATAAATAGATCTAGAATGTTCTGTGTACGTGGTAAATACATCACTGATCTAGCTTCACGCTGATTGGCTGAGGCATCTGCTTCTGACGTCCCGAGTAGTGTAAAATCGAGAATCAGGAGCATCGTCGGCGCGGAGACCGACCCGTCTGGAGGACTGGCTGAAAGTGCGGGGCTTGATGAGTGAACCAGAACACCGACGGAAGATAAAGAACATCACTGCAGTTCCAAGCGGCTTTCAGCTCACCTGCACCGGATAGTAGTTCTCGGACTTTCCGCATTACAGAATTTTGGATGCTCCCAGACAGCCATCCGGGAGCAAAATAATTAAAGTTATGGTTCACACTTCTGAACTTGTCTAAAGGGAACACCTCTGCGGAAAGGGCCGTGCAGGCCTGGGATGTGATTCTACGGAATGTAGAGCTTATGGTGGTTCTTGGTGGATGACTCACCGGATCTGCCAACCATACTGAAAAGTGGACTTCAATTTCCGCACTGCATGTCGTGTCTGTTAAATTAGGTTTTTGACCACAGTCTGGTGGAACTTTGCAGGGTGCGCCGCAAGAGCTATGCGATGCATCCGGCACCATGTGCCAATTTATGTAACTGCCTAATATTATATACAGCCCTCTCTGTTAATGGGCAACCTTCAACTTTACTACTTCCGTCACCAGACGGATAACTTTCTCACTTCCGTATAAATTGTATACTAGTTACAAAGACTATCTAATAGACATTTCTTCGCTGCTCTGTTTCACTGTCCTGAGTGTGTACCGTGTCTACCCTGTCTGGAGAAGTCAGCTTGCAGAGACGAGCCTGCAGAAATCAGCTGCGGTAATCTGCCTGCAGAAATCTCTCCAGCTTCAGAGAACGTGTCGACTCGTGCTATGAATAAGTTAGCACCTCAATTTCAGTAACATAGTAGTCTGTTCCGTACCAATGACTATTAGGTACTCAAGTAGCTAGACTATTGTACATTTAATTATCATTTCCGTATATGGTACTGATAACTAATAGGTACCTTACCGGTCCTAAGACCGCAATTTATAATTTCTGTTTTACTGTGAATATTATCCTTGTTTACTCTAGGTGCTTTCAACTAGCCGCAACATTTAAGTTTATCGATCTGTGATATCTAGTTACCTCATTTAATTACAGTCTATTTATTGCATTGGTTAGTTGTATATGGCAGTTAATATGTTTTGTTTAATTGTAGAAAACTTCTGACCACAGTACGCTAGAAAATACTATACAGCAACAGATATATCCGCATCACTTTATTCCTGCCATCATCAATTTTACACTGATGTCGCTGACCGTGCTGTAATTGTTTGAGCCTGGCATGGACCGACTAAACCTTACTATACAGCTCGATAGGATAGGTTATAGTGGTTAGGGACAATTTCTTCTTTAGAGACATATAGTGTACGCCTCTTTTCTGGTTGTTGCGGTAATGTAGCCTCGCACTCCAGCAAGGGTGTGTAAAATTGGCCAGTTACCTATAGGGCCTCGTACATATTAAGCTATTGTCGCTTTCCACGATCCACCAGCCGCATGGCTTACTAATTGTCTGGACTCCCCATCAGCACATTGATCGGATTCCGACCCTGGGAAACTATCGGAGGTTTCTGAGTGGTGATGGTTAAAGTGCTGATTTACACACATCTCTCCCGTATCTTCGGATACTTGTTAGCTAGATAACCCTGCCAATGAAGGAAGCACTGCGAAAACATATAGTTATAAAATGTGAATTAGTTAGTTTATTTACTGGCCCGCAGTGCATATTTGGGCATATTGGAACTTAACCCTAATGACAGGTCAACTGTTAGATCTGTAGCATGCGGTGACGGATGAGATGCGGATCTCCATCCAATTCATTGCAGTGTCTGGATGAAGCATTGGAGCTTGTAACGCCATCACAGGAAGGATGCTCACGGTGAATATCCGTCTCCCCACCCCCACCATAAAGACATGTCAGGAATCAAAACTTGCTCGTGTGAAACGTAGCCATTGTCCAGGTGATGTTTTATGTGGTGGCGGAACATTGTAGCTGAATTTTCATCGAATTCGGATGCCTTGTGTCGTACCATGTATGCATGTGTCTGCGCCCATTGGACAACTAACTATCTAAAAGTTGGGTAGGAATCCCTGTCACGTGTGGCCAAAACTAGTTTCTGTTTCCAACAACTAAATGATAGGTTAGAAGCTAGCAGAAGGTCCGCATAAATAAAGTGGCATCTACCAATACAGTATCTTTGGAACTACATAAGATAGTGACGTGGGAATTCTTCGGAAATCGTTCGTCCCGTCTTCATGTAAACCAGTATGCATCACATTAATTATGGTTTCACTAGGATCTTCACTTAGCATTTTGCTGTTGAACAGAGGAGTGGCCCTTTTTGCCAGCTCTTTTCCTCCACTTCGGCATTGAAGGCATTTTCCTGTGATGGAGGCCCGTGCCAGGCACTTACCTCTCGCAACAACAATATTTTCTTTGTGTGTGTGTTAGGGGTATACTACTTTATATTAAACTACCTAAGGACTTCGTTACGGATGCTTCTCTTGCGGGGATACCTCTGCGGATTCAAGAACCTGTGTGGTACCTCCGGAACATCAGATAGCTCTATGTTGTGTATCATTGTGTGCTCATTTACTGTCAAATGATTCATCTTGTTTGTATAGTACATAAATATTTCTACTAGTTAATTATAAATTGTTCCATATCTCTAAAGTAATATGGATAGACATACCGGTGACACTAATAGTTGGGATGACACCATCTGGTTCAATCTTGGCGGCAATGGTCGCACGGCCCCATTGGAACATCAATGTTCCACCGGCTCTGGAAGTCAGTCTTTGTATTTCTCGGAGAGACGTCATACGGGATCCGCAACCCCAAGATCCTCAGCTAACCAGCCATCCTGTTCATCATGCACTTGCGGTGCGATGGGCAGAAATGTCATAGCGGACCAGTACATACCCCTGCAAACTACAAGTGATGCCCGATGTGGGGCTTGAACGAGAAGCGAACCCACGCCAACGCTCAACAACTGTGAGTTACAGTCTCCTTCAACAGACAATCAGCTCTCCCTAGATACGGAAGTAGCATCATATAACAGACGAACTGCTCGCGTGCTCACCAGCAATATCGCTAATTTCCCCGGTGCGGAACACCTCAACACAAGTTCTCACCGATCAGTTAGGGGACATTCCGCGATGCCTCACAGGTAGGAACTCAATACATCACTTTATCGGATCTCCGTGATAGGCTACCACCATCTACGCCAGATCGCGGACAACCATGTCAAAGACCCCCATGGGGGCAACCACAACCTTCACGACCATTATGTTTGCCACCGTCATCAATGAGTAACCAGTGGCCAGATGCTCATGTACCATATCCCGTATCTCCACCTTTTCATGCATCTTCATCGTACTACCCAGCACTGCATTACGAACTGGAGGAAACGGCAACACCATTTCAGCAATACATCAGAAGATGTCCACATCACACACATCTTCCGCATCAGTCACCTGCACTGCCTCCATACGAGGAGTATATATCACAGCATCAGGAACATCCTGATTCGTCGGTTAGTTACCTGCGCCTACCCCATCACAAATCTCGAGGGCGTCACACACTTACATTTAGACAACTTCATCGACGCGTTGAGCGGAGAACCCGCCTTAAAAGAAAAACTATTTTCTCACAGAGCATGGCAGCCTACAACAACTAATGGCCACCACGGTTCAGAATTTCTTGGAACGGGAGAAAAATAATCGCCGCCAACTACACCCAATCACTGAGGTAAATGATGTAAATGTCGCCACTACCACCGAATCAACCACCACCGCCAACACATCAGCAAATAACAACATGCGCAGCACGAAAAAAGTAGTCAGAATCACGCATCCAGAGGAATAGGGCATGGCCAATGCCATCGTGGGGCCACTACAATGCCAAAGGACGTGGGAACTAGCACAACAACAGCAACAGGCAAAACATGCACGAAAGACTAGAAGAGATCACTAAACAGATCTCCGCACTCACCAATCTCGTAACAATACTTAGCACCACCGTAGCAATACAGTCCACCACTAGACCGCAACCCACCACAGCTACAGCACCACCACCAAACACGTGCTTTGGATGTAGCCAGCTGGGACACCGGAAGGATTGATGTCCAACCCGACCTCCAGCTACAACTCCAACCGCTGACCGACATACTCCGCAGCTTGAGAATACATCAAACTAGCACAGGCACAGTCGCTTCACTGCACATTTCCACAGCCCGGCTCAACTGTGGCCCCTGAACCCCAATGGCAGGCAGCTATTTATACTTGTCAACACATTCTTATTACACAATGCACTCACCTGCACCCGGCTTCTATGTCTGTGCCTACGATGCACACTGCATCCGCAGCAATGCCATCTTCCCCCTGTGGAAAATGTGACCCTGCACCTTCCACATCTACTCAACCTTCTTTCCTATGTAAAACGGCAGTGGTAGGTTGAACATCTCCACTGAAACAACGTTTCTGCAAGCACCATGGCCCACCGCCAAGGCACTTAACACCCGGTGTCCTTTGGTGGTATGCAACTCACAACCTCATACAGCCTCATTAACAACTTCCAGCACCAGCAGTTATTCTAAAGGAAGCGTTCATTCAGCATCATGGATCCGCAAAAAGAAACATCATACAAAGAAAGTGAAATCAACATGCCATCATTGTTTCTTCTGCGCATCAACTAAACATCCCCTGATGCATTGTAAAAAGTGGCTCACACAGGTAGCCCTCACCCGCAAATGCGAGAATCCTATCCATACTGCAGTATACACCAACACAGCTTACACGGAATCTGCAACAACGCCACCACCATTGCTACCCCTGACTTCATCATCGCCTAAGCAATCGCAGCAGCAGCGACAACGAGTTGGCCCTTTTCACACTCAGCCACCAAAAGCACTCATGAAAGCTATCCAGAAACAAGCCGACTATATACATGCTGATACCACACCACCATCACTTCCGCAAATGGTATCATTGGAGACTCTTCCACAGGCTCACCGCAAGGTGATATATAAGCGTTCCTGTCTGTTTAGCGGAATTTCCACCAGTGCCACTGTGGACACTGGAGCTTCCATCACTGTTTTAACAAGCACGTGTATGAGAGCATCCCACCTCATAAGAAGCCAACCCTTAAGCCTACAAACATATTTTGGCAAACAGCTACGGGAGCCGATGTTCCCATGGCTGGCGTAGTAAACCTCGTAATACAGATAGAGGAGATGCAATTCATTCAGTGAGTTGCCTCTATTCAAAACGGTGCCCTGCTTGGTTCTGATTTCCTCAGTGTCAGCGAAGCCATCATACACTGCAGACCACAGGAACTAGACATACACGGCTGATGGATACCCCTTGGACCGGAATCATCACTATATGATACATGTGCGGTAATATTAGCAACAACCGCCACAGTTGGGCCGGGTCAAGAATTAGGAGACAACACTCACACAGCCATGCTGGAACCCGACCCTGAATACATCATTGCCTCACAATGCGTCAGTCCCCACATAATCGTGGACACCACCAACAAGAATCATATACTGTTCCGAGTATTCAATGGCACTGTGGACCCAATAACACTCGAATCAGGAGTCCGTTGTGGCCATTTGGTGGATATGATATCACTGGAAACCACCCCACCCGCAAACACACCAGCAACATCATCTGATGATTTGCCAGAACACTTACATGACCGATATTTGTGTGCCACAGTTGGATTGATGCAATCTCAAAAACAACAAGTACGGAAATTACTTCATAAATATCGTGATAGTTTCTCGGCAGGAGACATGGACCTTGGAGAGACTCATCTTGTACGAAATCCATTGAAACTGGAAACAACAGACCCGTCCAACAGCCCGTTCGACGTCTCCCTATCCATAAGGAAGCAGAGGCACACCAACAGGTAGAGGAAATGTTGCGGACCAGAATAATTGAGCCATCAGCATCCCCCTGGGCCAGTCCCATAGTACTAGCAGGCAAAAAGGATGGATCTTTGTGGTTTTGTATAGACTACCACCGCCTTAATGATCGTAGTATCAAGGAAGTCTATCCGTTACCCAGGATAGATTAGGCCTTAGATTCCTTATTCGGAGCCAAGTGGTTTTGCACCCTTGATTTAGCTAGTGGGTACTGGCAGGTAGCCATGGATTAGGCTGACATGGAGAAGACCGCATTCGTTTGCAGAGACGGTCTTTTCCAGCTCTGCACGATGCCCTATGGCCTGTGCAACGCTCCTGGAACTTTCGAGCATCTCATTGAGCAGGTATTAACTACCTTGCAGTGGGAAATCTGTCTGTGTTACATTGACGATGTAATCGTCTTTGGTCCCTCGTTTGAGCAAACACTATCCAATTTAGACACCGTGCTCACTAGATTCCGGATGGCTAACTTAAAGAAATTTCATCTCTTCAGACAGAGTGTCGAGTTCCTGGGACATGTCATATCCGATGAAGGAGTGACCACCCAACTGTCAAAAACAAAAGCCGTGGCAGAGTGGCAGACCCCCCGCATCTATGATGGAAACTCTGAGCTTCCTTGGTCTTTGTCAGTACTATCGCCGACACATCAGTCATTTCGGCGAGGTTGCATCACCCATCTTCAAGATCACTGAAAAAGATTGACCATTCGAGTGGGCGAGTGAGTGTGAAGGTTCCTTCAGGGCATTGAAGGAACTCTTGACGACTGCTCCTATTCTTGCTCATCCTAAACCTAACCTCGATTTCATCCTGGACACTGATGCGTCAGCCTACGCTATCGGCGCAGTTCTCAAGTCACGGAGGATGGGACGGAGCACGTATTGGGTTATGGTTCGCGTACTCTAAACAAGATAGAGAAATGTTATGCGACCACTAAGCAAGAACTACTGGCTGCGATCTACTTTGTCATGGATTACAAATACTTTCTGTTTGGTCACCAATTTACTCTCCGTACGGATCATGCCTCACCACGCTGGCTCAGAAAGCTAAAAAATCTGGACAGCCAGGTACCGAGGTGGCAGGAATCCCTGCACGCTTTTAACTTCGTTGGGGTTCATAGACCCGGCAAACTGCATGGAAATGCTAATACCTTGAGCAGAATCGGGCTTGAGGATGAACCTGAAGTAGCCACCACTATGACACATACAACACAGCCATCTCCAGTGTTCCCCGAATTGTGGTGACAGTCACTCACGAACAAGCAACAGACGCGCAAACACAAAATATATACGCGTGGATCCAGGAGGGGCCACGTCATCCCTGGGAATCTGCTACACCACTATCCACAAAAGCAAAGCTACTACCAGCGGTTCCAAGAATGTCACATGCTTGATGGCATTCTCTACATCAACAATGGCATAGTAATTCCCGAACATTATCGGAATACAATTCTAGAACAACTACACGATAACGTGGGTCATCTAGCTGTTGAGTGGACATTAACCTGGATCAAACAGAGATTCCACTGGATCGGGATACGTGATAGTGTAAAGGTATGGGTTGCCAAATGTGTCCTATGTCAAAGACGTGCTGTTGGGCAGCACCATTCCACACCCTTACAAGTAAAAATTGTTGGTGCACCTTGAATACGACGGATGAAAGAAATAAGTACATCCTCGTATTACAAGATTATTTTACGAAGTGAGTGGAAGCATGTGCTTTGCTGGACCAAGAGGCATTCACAGTAGCAGGTCTTGGCAAGCAATGTGTTCCGCCGGTTCAGAATGCCCAATGAGCTGCACTCCGATCAAGGAAGTAATTTTGAGAGCCGGCTGTTCTCTGAGCTCTGCAAATTGTTTCATATAGTCAAAACAAGAACTACTGCATATCATCCCTGCAGCGACAGTATGGTGGAGAGATTTAACTGCACCCTAGCGGAAATGTTGACAAAGGAAAGACGCCTTGATTGGGATCTATGACTCCCATATGTGCGCATGGCATACCGCACATCAGTACATTCCAGCATGCGTTATACCCCTGCACTGTTAATGTTAGATCATGAATTAACCTTGCCACTGTATCTGGCATGCCCAGGATTCCGGGTGAGAAAAATTCACCATCTCTATGCAGAGCTCATGCAGAAGCGAATAGAACGGACCCATGAGCTAGTGAGAGCAACTTTATCCACTACACACCGACGTCAGAAAACATGGCACGACTGGTAGGTGCATGGAGACCCGTATAAAGCAGAAAGAATTGTTTGGGTACACGATTTGCGACGTTCTGCAAACGTGCAGAGTAAACTGAGTTACCAGTGGAAAGGCCCCTATGTGGTAGTAGGTAAGACGTCCGACATGGCCTACCATATCCGTGCTTCGGATGGCTTGACCTCAGTCATCCACTTCGATCGACTTAAACCGTGTGTCCGTGATGACCCAGTGCCAGAGCTCGGACTGGGTGTTCCATGTGACACTGCGGTGACAGTTCGACCTCTCTCCTACCAACCCAGGAGTCCGTTGAACGATTAACTAATGCTGTGGACGATGACGAGATATGTACTCGCACCCTCCCTCCTCAGTGCGGGTCTACTAGATCTGGGAAGTCATATCTGAAGACTCTCTCGTTTGTGTTGTCCAAGGGGAAGGACGGAAACGTTGTTCCACGGCCTCTTCCCACTCCCACCCACTTCATGCTATACCCCCATTATAGAGTTACCACAAGTGGAAGCTGAGCCTGCCCCGAGCCGGAACTTATAGTGAATAGCATGGAAGTGAAGAGGCTGGATGAGGCCTTGGCTCGTTTTGAAGAACAGCAGAACCGCCCAACTCGGTGTACCCGTCCATGCCCCTAAATTGTGTGACCACTCGCCATCCACGGTGCCCCCCACTCAGCCACACCTCCACCGCCCCATCTCCAATGCGCGTCCCTCGTCTATGCACTAAGTTCAGACATCATTCATCTTGTCAACGTCACACTACACTCGTCGTTTATAGACTGTCACTCTTCAGATATAAGAGAGTCATTCGTCTTGTCCACGTCACACTACACTCGTCGTTTGTAGACTGCCACTCTTCAGATATGAGAGAGTCCGCTGTTACAGAGGAGGTGGCACACACACACACCGGTGGCCAGGGAAGCAGCCTGCTCAGCAGACTCTCGGCTCGAATTTTCCCAGTAGTTAAAAGCTATGACAGAGTACCAACCATCGTGTAATGGGAGATGACCAATTCTCCATTCCAATGGGCAACTCTGACCACACATGCCTGACCAAGCCTCCCCCCTCCACCCCCACACAGAAATCCAGGAGCACCCAGAACACACTTGCCTGTACGTCAATTCACCGTTGTGCAAACATCACATACACATCCGGTTATAAGGACAATCTAACAGGGACATTCAACATCAGCAACAACAAAGAATAGCAATTTAAAATCGAAAAAGTTAGAGACATATTTTTCTGCAACATTCCCTCCTGCACCGATGTGCGAAGTTCATCACTTTCCGCGATCCCAACTTTTCCGCAACTGCAACAGACTCAGCAATCACCAGCGTGGAAACCTGGATATTCCCAATCCGCAGTACACCAGCACCACACAGCAGCCTGGACTTCCCTACAACAGTACGCTACCGCCATCAACACCAGCCAACATTTTTCGCAATCACCTTCTTATCCGGTTTACGGAAAACTGATCATATGGAAAGAAGGAACAATTCTGCAGCCATCTACAGTACGCATTGCTGGGGGATCCTAAAATATTATACATCATTCACACGTAATAACAGTCAATATTGTTAAGAAAGCAAGAAGCCCGCAGTCTGCCATCCGTCACGAGTAGGATTTTGCTACTGAAAAGTTGAATTCGATAATGGATTGATTCAAGTTACGATAGCAGCCTTCTTTGTCATCCGCACTCTAAAGTAACTCTGTCCCGCCTACGGGCTCGGCCATTACAGAGTGAAATACATCATGTCCGATAAAGTTGACAACACACTTCAATTACCCGCCCTTCCCCAGCGTAGTAAAAACGTCACACTTCACAACAGCACAAGAATCATCTGCAGATAAACAGCCAGGCATATCAATGAAAATCATCAACACGACAGAAACATAGACATTCAGCTTGACTGTATTCACAATCTCCATATAACGGTATTGTAATTGTAAACTGAGGCACGCATTTTCCGAGCTGTATTACAATAAATTAAGTTTGGTCTATGTAGGGATGGGACTAGTCCTACCCACAGAGGAGGATGCTCCGACCACCCGGAAAACACAGTCCAGCTTAGCGGAATTAGTATACTTAATTTCCGCAAGACATGGAGCTATTTAAACAAACAATAACTCTAGACAGCTATATTGTCCTAATTTTGATTAACAACACCATCGTTCTACTGTGTATACAGATCATTAACCCACAGTTCCATGAAACGGCATCAAAACTTCGACAGTATAATATCAGGGAGAATTTCAAATAATCTCTTACCTACATATTCCCACCCAAGATCAACACGGGCTGGAATACACCTATTACAGACAAACCACAGACGCGTGTACAAGATCACGCACATGCAGGGACGCTGTTTTGAGGAACAGATTTTAAAACATATGTTTCCGTCTTTCGCATCAACAACAAATAATCAGCAGCATCAAACATTGCCTAAGTTTCCGATCAACCACATGCTTTCACAACAAAAAACCACGTGACTTTCACTTCTATTTCCAGTAAATTGCTCAAAGGCTTTAAACACAAGAGCCGCCCAAAATGTGCATCTACCACGGCGTGATGGAAGAGGTGAGAGGAGTGAGTCGGTGCTCTCCCACACCCCATCAGACGCCCCAGTCTGAAATTAAAACAGGCAAGTTTATGAGCATCCAATCTGAAAAACCGCTTCATGCTAATTAAAATGTGAGCTTCCACAGGAATAAGTGGTTCTGAGGTTTTACGTTGATCGGAGACTTGTTTTTCCTTTGAGTGGAGACGAAAGTGATACTCTTTCCGTTTTATACTTATAATTACTTCCTTTACACGGGAGGAATATTTCATCTGACTCCAAGTTTAAATAAACCCAAACTTTCCTTATAGGGTGTGGCCGAATCACCGTAGAACTTTCGGGTGTGGTCATCCCCCCTCCTGTGACGTCACCAAAAAGTATAAAAGGAGCATATCGCGCACTGGAAACTTTGTCTTCCCGTCAAACTCGACACAAGGGAAGAACAAGCATTAGTAAGCTACTTTCGTGTCGCAAACCAAATTCTGCTGTTTTCTTATTATGTATTTATTACTACTATTAATATTATTTGGCCAGGAAAAGTATGGAGAGTTAGGAAAAATAGGTTAGGTTAGGTAGTCCGCACCGTTATCAATATGCAGAAATAAAACACCGTTTAAGTTTATCGATCTGTGAAATTTAGTTACCTCATTTAATTACAGTATATTTATTGCATTGGTTAGTTGTATATGGCAGTTAGCCATCCAGTTAATATGTTTTGTTTAATTGTAGAAAACTTTGGACCACAGTACGCTAGGAAATACTATACAGCAACAGATATATCTGCATCACTTTATTCCTGCCAACATCAATTTTACACTGAGGTCGCTGACCGTGCTCTAATTGTTTGAGCGCGGTATGTTACCGACTAAACCTTACTATTCAGCTCGATATGATAGGTTAAAGTGGTTAGGGACAATTTTTCGTTAGAGACATATAGTGTACGCTTCTTTTCCGGTTGTTGCGGTAATGTAGCCCTGCACTCCAGCACTCCAGCAAGGTTGTGTAAAATTGGCTTACTTATAGAGCCTCACATATATTAAGTTATTCTCTCTTTCCATGATCCACCAGCCACATGGCTTACTAATTGTCTGGACTCCCAACCAGCACGTTGATCGGATCCGACCCTGGGAAACTATCAGAGATTTCCGAGCTGTGATGGTTAAAGTGCTGATTTACATACATCTCCCCCATATCTTCGGATACGTGTTAGCTAGATAACCCTGCCAATGAAGGAAGCACTGTGAAAACATATAGTTATAAAATGCGAATTAGTTAGTTTATTTACCGGCTTGCAGTGCATATTTGGGCATATTGGAACTTAAGTCTAACGACAGGTCAACTGTTAGATCCATAGCACGTGGTGACAGATGAGATGCAGATCTTTTTGCCAATTCATTGCAGTGTCTGGATGAAGCGTTGGAGCTCGTCACGCCCTCACGGGAAGGATGCTCACAACGGATATCCATATCTCCACCCCCACCATAAAGACATGTCAGGAATCAAAACTTGCTTGTGTGAAACGTATAGCCATTGTCCAGGTGATGTTTTATGTGGTTGCGGGACAGGGTAGCCGGATTTACATCGAATTTGGATGCCTTTTGTCGTAACATGTACGCATGCTGTCCATGGAGGTAGATGCTAATCTAGGCGACTTACAGGAAGCGAAGCATCTGCGCCCATTGGACAACTGTATCTAAAAGTTGGGTGGGAATCTCTGCCACTTGCGGCCAAAACTAGTTTCTGTTTCTAACAACTAAATGATAGGTTAGAAGCTAGCAGAAGGCCCGCATAAATAAAGTGGCATCTGCCAATACAGTATCTTTGGAACTACATAAGACGGTAACTCGGGAATTCTTCGGAAATCGTTCATCCCATCTTCACGTAAACCAGTATGCATCACATTAATTATGGTTTCACTAGGATCTTCACTTAGCATTTTTCTGTTGAACAAAAGAGTGGCCCTTTTTGCCAGCTCTTTTCCTTCGCTTCGGCGTTGAATGCATTTTCCTGTGACAGAGGCATGCGCGAGGCACTTACCTCTCGCAACAACAATATTTTCTTTGTGTATGTGTTAGGGGTATACTAGTTATATTAAACTACCTAGGGACTTCGCTGCTGATGCTTCTCTTGCGGGGATACCTCTGCAGATTCAAGAACCTGTGTGGTACCTCCGGCGACACCATGTGGAAAGAACACCAGATAGCTCTATGTTGTGTATTATTGTGTGCTCATTTACTGTCAAACGATTCATCTTGTTTGCATAGTCCATAAATATTTCTACTGTTTAATTATAAATTGTTCCATATCTTTAAATTAGTATGGATAGACATACCGGTGACACTACTAGTTGGGATGACTCCATGTGGTTAAATCTTGGTGGAAATGGTCAATCAATGTTCCACTGGCTCTAGAAGTTGGTCTTTGTATTTCTTGGAGAGACGTCATACGGGATCTGCAACCCCGAGATCCACAGCTAACCAGCCATCCTGTTCATCGTGCCCGCGATGGGCGGAAACGTCATAGCGGACCAATACGTACCCCCATGAACTACACTGAACAAGACTCAGCTAAACCCTTTGTCATTTACACACATGCTTCTGTAAAATCAGTAGGAACAGTTTTATCCCAACCTGACAGGATAGGAGAACATGTATTAGTATATGGTGGAAAGGTCTATGATTCATGCCAGGTAAGGTGGTCAGCCCATGACAAGGAATTCTGGACAATTGCCTGTTCTATGACCAGTCTAGATTTCCATTTTCCATGTGTGACCTTACAAGACTTGTACGGTAGGATCAAAGTATGCTGGTTCAAGAAATCAATGTATGCGTTCTCTGAGAAATGGTCTAATATCACAGGACGAGTGTACGTCTGTCAATCAACCAGTGGCCCAAATTTGCATGTCAAATTTAGTAGGCTTCAACAACGGCTAAAAAATAACATGTGTTATACAGGTGATAAATAAAAGATTCAACGGTAGACCCTATTATTACTATCTTAGTTTATTTTGAAGAGCTTTCACACAAATGTCCTTCATCAGGTCACAGATGGTTAGAATTATCAAATTTGTTGAGTATTATATTAAGGCATTGTTCTCATACACGCCCTACCCTATTTCGCTAAATACCAGGTATATTGGCTAGTGTTGTCATTGGACTGCATTGTTCTCGAATAAACACATCACTTATTTCGGAAATTTAATCCAACAATATTGGGAGTTATCTTCTGATATATTGCTTCCCCGTGTGAACGCAACCTATTCCCTAAAAATTGTCCAGGTAGCATTACCAAAAATTGTCCAGGTAGCATTACCGTCAGCATTTTATCTCACTCGCTGCCAGGTAGAGCCATTGTCATGTCCAGGATTATCTTATATCGGATATATATTAGTTGAAATAGTACATGAAATAATTAAATTGATTAGGCAATAAGAAAGAAGCCTAGGGGTTGACGGAAAACTTGTTTCTGGGTAGATCAAGAACGATTTCCTATTAAATTGCTTTCAAAATTTCATAGCTTCTCAGTATGTTCAGGGTCGTTGGTGTGTTACAGTATCGAATGCTTTTAAGAAGATCTAAATATACTTCTAAATAATGGGTTCAAATGTAAGCTTCATTTTTTATGCACGCTGTCGCTTTGTTTTTAGCACTTTGGTAACACACATAATTTGTGTTTTTGTTTGTTTCATTGTATCTTTTGTATACCCTTATTTTAACATAAGTGATTGTGTTGTGGCGCAGTCGAGCCAGACGTGTTTCTTCTTACCATGTTGTTTTGACATAGGAATATACTGTTCCTTCATTGTGATAATTGTTGTGTGTCGGAAGTTTCAAGCTTCTGATGCATTATGTTCGGGAAGATGAGTCCAGGCAGTCATTCTGAAGTCTTCTCCTTTCAGTATACCATCCTTTGTTAAACAGTAGCTTTGGCTCAGCTGCAAGAATGATTTCCTTTTGTTGTGATATCCATGCACTCCAATAGTGATTCGATAAACCCATGATCATTTAGTGTTGACAGTTTTTGGGCATTTAATGATTCATGGGCATAGATGCTGACTCCTTGAAGGATAACAATTCATCCAGAAGTTGTACTCATCAATCTACAGTTTACTAATGTTTATAATTACGTTTTAGTAACACCTCCGTAATTAATATGATAACATGACAAATTTTGTGTACAAGTGTTTAAAGCTCAACTTTTTTTTCTCATTAAATTGTATTAGTTTTGGTGTGGTTGGTGGTGGTTGTGGTGGAGGTTTAATGTTAACCTAGTTTTATGATTTCAGGACAATAACACATGGTCTGATTAAAAAAACCTTGTTCCCCATGAATCAATCAAAATTTAGCGTTTTTGGTGGACATCTGATATTTTCTGCAAATTTCTGAGAAAATCATAAAAAGACTACTTATTAAACACTGGTCCAATTTTAATAAAACTTGGCTTAAGCTTCTTCACATAAATTTGATTGGTAAATTTTTCCGGTTGTCATCTCATTTCCTTCGGTTGTGCCAGTGGGCAATAATTCCAGGTGAGCGATACAGGCCCGTTGGGCCTCTTGTTTAAAGATATGTTTTTCTAAGTTGCACAGCACCTTGTACTTGAATACAGGAGTCATATATAACTTAAAAGTAGTGATTATTTTTTAACTAATTTGACTAGAAGCTGTTTGCTGTCTAAAGCAGCAACAGCTTCCAGTCAAATTAGTTTAAGAATAATCAACAGCTTACATGTATGGCTGCTTTGAAAACGAAAAGTTAATAATATTGTCCGGTTTAATGCCCACTCCTTGTGTCAAGTTAACCCTTTAATGGTAAAGTAGACCAAAACTGACTATGCTGTGGTTTAAAGTAATGTCCATATGTAGGATAAGAAAAAAGTATTTTTAGACATTTTACCACTGGAATGACTGATTTCGGTAATTTTTCAAAGGAACTGCTCTTGGTCTGCAAATGGACATTGATCAGATACTTGTTAGCCACTACCTCTTGAACGGTCACCAATGGCCGCCATGAAGACGGAAAGCTATTTTTTGTAACTTTTAGTGAAAGTTTACAAAAATATACTTTTACCCTGCAGAAATGACATGTTTCTTGACGATTAAATGATTCAATGATATTAGTAGTATTTAGTGCTTTGACAGTGCTCTTGACACCATCAAAATGAAACCGTGAGGAACTCGACCCCAGACATAACAGGGGACAAACCAGAGTGTTAAAGCTGCGTAAGGCGTCAAAGAATGTAAATAGTCATATTGCTGTATATAAATGTCCTGTACAGAATTCCCTCAAATGTGTATATACCAATGCAGACTGCCTTGCGAACAAACTAGATGAACTGAAATTATTAGTGAGTCAAAAGCAACCGCAGATAATAGGAATAACAGAGTTGAAAACACAAAATTCGTGTTGTAACATATCTACAGCTGAGATTGCTATAGGTGAATACGAGACATTTGATAGCAACATAGATAAGGTTGGAAGGGGCGTTGCTTTGTACATGCATAAGTCATTGATGGCAGTTCCATACCAGCCTAAGACATGCTTCACAGAGTCAGTATTTGTAGAGATCAACTTAGTAAAAGGAGATAGATAATTGATAGGATGTACATACCACAGTGGAAGTGGAACAGAAGATAATAATGCCAATTGCTGGACCTAATCAGAGAAACAAACACAGTAGGTTATAGCCATGTAATGTTGATGGGTGATTTCAACTACCCAGGAGTTAACTGGGAAAGCTGGAGTGTCAAAACAAGTGATGAACTGAGATTTGTTGAAGGAGTCAGAGATGCATTTTTGTTCCAACATGTCAGCAATGCAACAAGAGGTCGAATTAATGCAGAGCTACAGTATCTAAGCCCAATTGGAAAAAAGTGATCATGCCACCTTGTATTTTAGTCTGACATGCTACACTGATATCAAAGAAGGCGTTAAAGAGCAAATATACTATGACAAAGCAGATTTCGTCAATATGAAAAGGGAACTACTTAGCATAGATTGGGATGAGTAATTAAAAAACTGTGAGGGTAATGTAGATGATAAACTGTCTATTTTCACAAGCACATTGCATGAACATGAGATTAAATATATACCTAGAAAAACTGTTCGGACGAATGTAAAAGGTAAATGCAACCAACCGCTTGACCAAGGCACATTAAAAAGAATAAGGAGATAACATACAAATCTGGAAACTATGCATGGAGACAAAGGATGGAGAGAAATATAAAGAATACTGTAGGCTCAGAAACAAAGTGCAAACGATAACAAGGAGAATGAGAAAAACATTCGAAGAAAAAATAATGAAGCAAGCCAAGAGCAACCCGAAAGTGATTTGGAAGTACATTAAATCGAAATGCAACACAAAAGACAGAGTATCAGACATGTACATAGAGCCTTCAGATAAGAAGTCACAACTAACTATAAATGACAGAGAGAAAGCAGAGGTTCCCACAAACTTCTTTTCTAGTGTTTTCACTGTGGAGCCACCAGGGGAAATTCCAACACCTAAAATCGTGAACACAACAATAGAGATGGTACCACTTGAGATCACGAAGGAGACTGTAGAGAAGGCCTTAAAGAAATTAAACATCAGTATATCTCCAGGGCCAGACTGCATCCATCCGAGAATTCTCAATAAGTTGGCAGAACCACTCGCTATCCCATTAACGAATATATATATTCGACTTCTTTAGAAACTAAGTCAGTTTCCAAAGCTTGGAAGAAAGCTAAGATCTCAGCAAGGTGACAAGAAACAGGCTGGAAATTATAGACCAGTAAGTCTAATCAGCATCCTATGCAAGGTAATGGACGGCATAGCTAGGGACCACATGTGCTACATGACTGAAATTAGGTTCTTTAGTAAAAAAACCAATTCGGATTTATTAGTGGCAGGTCAACAACACTGCAGCTTCTTGATTTCCTCGGCAAATGGACAAATGCAATTGATGAGGGCCATTCGGTAGATGCAATATATCTAAATTTCAAAAGGTCTTTGATACAGTCCCATACAGAAGGCTCATGGATAAAATTAAGGCATATAAGTTAATAGATCCAATTCATGGATAGATCAAGTCATTCCTTAGTAACTGTGTTCAACAAGTAGCCGTAAATGGTGAGCTGTCAAGCTGGATGTATGTTACTAGTGGAATCTCTCAGGGGAGTGTATTGGGCCCGTTGCTCTTTGTCATTTAAATAAATGACTTACCTGGACAAGTTATTTCAAGTGCTTATCTCTGTGCGGATGACACAAAGATTTTCTGGACTATACTAAGTCCAGAGGACAATGCTACACTACAGGCAGACTTGAATGAGCTAACAGAGGCATCAAGTACCTGGCTTCTCCGTTTCCATCCAGACAAGTGTGTAAAAATTAGTTTTGGACAGGCAAACACAGATGTAAGGAACTACCATATCATCGTCAATGGGAAAACATGAAATCTTGAAATCTAAAGCAGAAAAGGGCATTGGAGTGGTCATAGACAAATCTTTAAACTTTGAAAAACATATTACAGAAAAGGTGAACAAAGCAAATAGTATGTTTGCAATTATTAGACGAGCATATGTCAACTTAAATGAAAAACTTCATTCCACTATACAAGAAAATGGTAAGGAGCCATCTAGATTATGCTGCAGCTGTTTGGTGCCCATACAAGAAGTCAGTGATAACACTCCTAGAAAATGTGCAGAAGGGAGACACCAAACAGATAACTGGTCTAATGGAGCTTAGTTTTGAGGAAAGACTGAAAGTTCCTACAATGGAACTTTGCAGAGTTCGCAGTGATATGATCAAAGTATACAAACTTCTACATGGTATATACGATGAAGGGGTAGGATGTATACTTAAGCCAAGTGAAGAGGTAGTAGATAGAGAAGAGGCCAGGGGACATGATAAGACAATTTTCCAGCTGAGGGTAAAACTAGAAATCCGCAGAACCTGTTTTCCAGTCCGTGCCCCCAAAGTCTGGAATAAATTATCACAGTATGTTGTAGATGCTTCATCGGTAAATAGTTTCAAGGCCTGTCTAGATAAATCCTGGAAAGATCATCCATTAGTATATGACACTATGGCGCTGATAAAAACTGGAAGAGGAAATGCACAGTACCATGATGAAAAAGATCTAACCATTGAGGCATAAAGTAAACATAAGTAAGTAAGATGTCTTTAAGACTGATGAGCATTCGGGAAGAAATGGGCTACTGGTAACTGTAAGTGTAATAATCTCGGCTTAACTTCGCCATATATTAAATTAATATATTAATGAATATTTGTTCTAACAGTCAGTGACAGCCTGAAATAGCAAACATGCTATTTCTGTTCTGAGCGATGTATTTTAGCAAGGTGTGGAATTTCCATTCTAGTCAGCGTTTCGCACATGCTGGAGTAGTTACATTTTAATTCTCAAATATGTTTAGCTAACATTATTGTGTAAATTATGCTGTTGTCGTTGGAATTAGAGTGGTTAGTTGTCAACAAAGTGCAAGAAGATCATAATGAACTCTTGTTTAGATTACATGTGTTAATAACAGAATGTTTTTCTATCGTAAAATGGAATTATCAGGTCCAGCACCCATAAATGCTGTCTGTAATATTATCCTGCTTACCCTCTGAGAGTGTAGCTCTGCTGGTTCTTCCTCAGACTCCGACGGTATGTGCCGACCCGACGATATTGTTTAGATGGCCTCAGGGATGCAGAAGGGAGACTGCGAGCGACCAGTGACAACAAAGACCGCTCTCGAGGGCCGGTGGAATGATCACATTCCAGTGGGTCCGGGCGAGCATTCCCGCCAACAGCGAACACCACAATGTCATCCCGGCTATTCATGTAACTGGTGTGTCGATACATATTTGAGATTTATTTTATACTAATTATAGCACAGTGAATCAAGGGCTGGCTTCGTGGAAAAGGTATTGGCGCAGTGATGAACAAAGTAACTCATTACTCAAAGTAATCCCGCCAAAGATACCTAACCTATCCTTATATATACCCCTGCAAGGGATAAGTCCTACCACGGCTAACTAGTTTAATATAACCTAATGCCTCATGCGGGTCAATAAATTGGTTTTGTGAGAGGAAAATGCCTCGTGTGGGCCTCCATCACAGGAAAATGCCTACCACTCTGAAGCGGAGGAGGAGAATCGGTTAATACCATTCTTCTAGTTTAGAACAAGGGTAAAGGTGCTGAATTATATGTGTCTTGTTATTTATATATAGGGATGCATGTTAGTTTACGTGGAGGCGGTGCACATGTTTCAACAGAAGTCGGCACAGTTGTCTTGTACCTGTTGCTGATTTAGTCAGCACCACATTATGTTGGCGGTCCTTCTCGAGGAGCTAGGCTAACATTTAGTTATTGAGTCCAGACATAGAGTGGTTAGGCCTCAAACAGCCTATGCCTACTTAGCTTTAACAAGGTTCGTCTTCCTGTTGTATGTGCTCGAGCCCCTGTCTCGGGTCTGACTCATTGAACAACTACCTCAGGCCAACCGCACGTACATATTTCCTGGGCCATGAAGCCGATGAGCGACTTCTAACAGTGTGTCATCACAACCACAAGTAAGAAGACAAAGACAAGACAATAACACAGAAACATTGAATAAGCACCGTATCTAGTTAAAGCAGGGTTGAAGCAGCCGATGGCAGACTATGGTGACCTTCCTTGAAGGCCTGGAGTGCCCACACGACCCTTCTGGTCACCATTGAGTTAGTCTACAATCAGCATCTTTCGCCATCGCCGAAGTATCGAGAACGAGCCGTATAAGACTCGTTTCCTGGAGCTAATTTTTAATAGTTTACACTGCTTAAGGGTTACATAATTGCGCTGAGATTCACTGCTAGGCTGTAGCTACTATAATTTATGTTTGCACAGTCAAATCCTACTTTGGTTTATAGTCTATCCTAAAAGGTACCCGGGAACGTACTGGGAGAATGTGTGAGTCGTCACCATTTTGATTCTAACTGTCGAAAAACCTCTGCGATTTCTCGGGTCGGCTCTAACCAAACTAGCGCTTGAGCAGTCGTCCTTAACTACTAATATCCTATCGAAATATCTGAGCTAATATTTGTTTATGGTTAGGCACTGTATCTCGTGTCTATTGGCGCAGGCACAAGCGGCATCTCTAGTGAAAAAGTGTTATCGTATTAGAAAAGTAGGTGGTGCAGTTATTGAAGCAGTATAGTGTAAAAATTTGTTAGGTTTAACAGGTAACTTAACTAACAATTAGAGAACGAGTTTAAAGAATGGCGCTCGCCATAGTACACTTTTATACAGAAACACTAAGGTCCAGCTGACCTGTATGCGCCTACTTATAATCGGCTCTAAGAAAATAAGATAATTACGTTACAATAAGGAAGTGCCTATTAGTCATCAGCGCATTGCTAGAAAAAGCACAATAGTTGGTGCATGTTAGTAATCAGCGCAGAAAATGTTCAGGATGATGTGCAGGAGCAGTTAGCACCTGTTAGTCATCAGCACAGAGAGGATTCAGGAGATGTGCAGATGCAGTTGTCGCCTCTTAGTCATTGGCGCAAATTAAAGTATTCTGTAACAATTTATAGTACAGTAGAATTAGCTGTAGTGGATGAAGCACGGCAGAATATCCCGCTGCCGAAGGGAAGATGCCTCTGAAGATGAAGAGGCTACATCTATAAGTAGTAACAGCACAAGATGATCGGCATCACTAGCTCAGGAGTGGCGATGAAAGCAATGTTCGCAGTAAACACATTAGTTCTAAACACTGGAAGATGGCACTAGATACATGCAGGTTTCAAATCACCACTTTTTGGCATGGTGCGGACAGGTTTGTCGAGATATCAGAATGGACCAATCGTATCACATGATGACTTGGTTGTTATAGGCCAAAAGTTGGCGCCACTCAAGAAGGTCCATGCGGTCCTTTCACTGGAACACGTCAACACTAACTTAACCTAGGGCAAACTTATATTTGAGTTAGTTTATTTAATCCTAAACAGGGTTTACAAAAATTGATTTGGCGCCGTATGATGAGGCTGCCACCAACCCCAATCACTGATACATGCACTTTGAGTATTTATGCTGGTGTAGATTGCCAGAATGGCGGGCTCTGTGTAGTAGGCTCGGATAATCTTCACAGAATCGGACGACCCACACACCCACCGACAGGAATAGTAGCCGATATTGCTTCTTATATACTTTCTGGTGACCAATCAAAAGTCACCACCTCAGATTGCACCAATCAACGTACGGCTACGCTGGAGTAATAGCAGGCCGAAAGCACGTGGCCATGACATCACGCCACCGTCACCCTTCATCCTGCTGGCACATGCGCGAAGCCAGTCTACACCAACTTAGAAGAACTATATTACCAGATCTTAATTTACTGATATCTCAGCCATTCCTTGTCCGATTATAATTCTGTGAATGAATTCGCGTTTCTCAACGAATCCTGGTTATGATTGACCCAAAGATGAGTGAAAAGGGCCTTGCACTACTGTTTTTAGAAATACAGACGATTGTGTACATAAAAGATGGCAATCCCCACACTATCTATGCAGCGTAGGTAGGCTACCTCTTAACTGTGCGCATGCGCGATGCACATCCTTGAGGACTATGTTATTTCTTTCTCTCTTTTCTATGGCTATGTATCGTGGCCCATTGGACCATGGGGTGGGGGTGGGCCGGGGGGTGGGGGTTGGTGTTGTTGGAGCATCTCAGCCTGAGCTGTTTCGTACCCAGCGCTAAGCGATCCATGCTATACCACCCCTTCCTAGCTTGGCACCATGGGCTGAGCGATATGACCTAAGCGCATCGCACACTGTAGGGTGAATGCTAGTTGAGAATTATAGTCTTCTCAGGTCTCCTTATATGTCGGCATAATAGTAATCTGCACTGTTGGTTAGACCCCATTTTATCAAGTCTCACCTCAAATGATGCTACTGTTAGTGCTTCGATTACATGTGATGAGAGGCTATTCCGTGTGTTCACCACTCTATACTTAAAGGATTATTTTAGGATGTTTAAGTGAGCCCGAGGTTTATATAATTTTAAACCATGCCCTCTGGTTACAGATGCTTGTCTTAGTTCAAAGAAATCGCATACATTTGGGTCATACATTTGTGTTATTATTTTATAAGCTTCTATAATGTCTCCTTATTCTATGATATGCAAGTGTTTGCTATGTTAAGTTTCTAAGCCTCAATTAATAATTTAGGAGCGACACTCCTGGGACTGTTTTGGATGCTCTGTGCTGGACATTTCTAATAAATCTATATACCTTTTACGGTATGAACTCCAAACATGGTTATCGTATTCTAGATGTGGTCTCACAAGTGATGTGTAAAGAGGTTTAAAGGGTTTTATATCTAGAAATACGAATGTTTGTCTTATAAACCCCATTATGGAATTGGCTTTATTAACCTTTTCTAATGTATGTTGTTTTCAAAACACAGCTTACTATCAATAACGACACCAATATCTTTTTCAAATTCGTTATAGTTAATTGGACTCCCATTTCTAGTTATTGTATAACTGTAAGTGTTAAGAGTGGTATTATCAATTCTCATAATTTTACACTTTCCGTTATTGAAATGTAATAGCCATTTATTAGTTCAGTCATTTAGTGAATATATATATATATATATATATATATATATATATATATATATATATATATATATATATATATATATATATATATATATATATATATATATATATATATATATATATATATATATATATATATATATATATATATCATATTTCATCTCTCTACAATCATCTACCGCTTGGTATCATCGGCATATAGATAAAATTCACTATTCTTGCTTATCCCATCAGGGAAATCATATATATGATGATGATGATGATGATGATGATGATGATGAATAGTACTGGTGCCAGGACTGCATGTGGAATTTCACTGGAAACCGACTTCCATTCTGATGGTGGCTCATTAACAATCACCAGGTGGTTGCGATCTGACAAAAAGAATTCTATCTACATAATAATTTTGGGATTGAGGTGATATATGTTCAGTTTATGAGCAAGTCTCTGAGGGGGTACCTCATCGAATGCTTTCAGAAAATCGAAGTAAGCCACATTAATGCTTTCACCATTCTCAAGTATATGTAGCCACTTGTCTATGACCTTCAAAAGTTGCAATGTATTGGATATACCTGAGATAAAACCAAAATGGCAGGTGCTAAACAGATTATTAGTTTTCATCTGTTGCATTATTGAATCTTTAATCAATATTTCTAATAATCTGCAAACTGCTTGTCAGACTTACGGGCATATAGTTGCATGCATCTTTCCTATCTCCTCTTTTAAATATAGGAGTAATATTTGCTTGTTTCCAAGGTACGGATATCTTATTAGTAGTTAATGATGTTTCAAACAAGGTTTTTAATGGCAGTGCTAAGGTATTAAGGTACTACTAAGTTCTTTTAACAGTCGAGGATGAATGCCATCTGGCCCTGGTGATTTTGATATGCTTAATTTCTCCAATTTATTTCGGATGATGTCAGTGTTTATCTGTAACATATTTTGTTGTGGGAAGCCACGGCCTCAATCTCTGGAAGCTTGCCATAAGGCTCGCTAGTAAAACAGATGAAAAGAAGTTTGCTAGGACTTCTGACTTTGCACTATCTGTAGCTATGCGATTGTTCTTGTTATCATCAATGTAGAGTTCTGGTATTGACCGCTTAACCTTTGTTTTAGTTTGAACATAGGCCCAGAAATTCTTTGGATTAGTTTTAATTTTGTCTGCAAATTTCTGCTCGCGTATCTTTGTAATCTTTCTAGTCTCTTGTCAGATTTGATTTCTCAGTGTAGTATATTCAAATTTTACGGTCTAACTCCTTGTCGATCTATATTTCGCCCAGAGTCTTTGCTTTCATCTTTATTTTAGCAAGAAGCTTCTGATTAAAAGCTTGTATTTTCTGGCCCTTTTACATTGTTGTTCAATTTTAGTTCTTGGTATACAATCATGGTTAGCAATACATAACTTACTAGTAATGATGCCCCACTGCATATCAACGTCCATAAATTTTAATGTTTCATTCGAATCAATATCAAGTATATGTTTCATCTTTTCAAAATCAGCCTTCTCAAGTTCTCATACAAGTATCTGGATTGTTGTAGGTTGTACAAAATTCGTCATTTCTGCATGTAAATTGAATGGTCACTTTTGCCCCAGAGGTGCCTCTTGATCAAGTTGATCTATCATACACTCTTCATTACAGGACAGTTGATCTAGGCAGGGTGATTTATTTGTTCCTCTGCATCTAGTTGGTGCTTGGATATCATGGAACAGTCTCCAATGGTCTTGATAAACTCATATTCTGTGTCAGCTGCGAAACCAACAGTTAAATTGTCTCGGAATATACCCGGGAAATTAAAGGTACTGTGCCACACCAAGTAGATGAAAAATAATAGCAAAAGTACAATATTCCAGGCCTATTTAGCGTATTTATATACAATCTAATGGAATATGAAATGAGTTTCCATGTTGAGCGCCCTACCATTGAAATTGAATTGTGCATAAAAACTATGCAACGTGGATGAGTTTTATTTAAAATGTGTAGATTGTGCCTCGTGAAATGGTGGAATAGACATTCAATAAGAAGAAAGGCTTCCCCAGTCGCCAAGTATGTCACAACGCATATAAACAAATCTCCAGTGATAGCAAGGAGTTTGCGAATGTTACCCTACGTATTTTCCTTCTTCTACTCGCGTGTTTTAGCGTTTCTCATGTATCAACTTCTTTGTGACAGCTTGATATTGAATCATATGAAGATATGTGTATGTTAGAATAAGAAAATATAACA
Organism: Chaetoderma sp. LZ-2023a; assembly: GCA_034401795.1. Classification (NCBI taxonomy): domain Eukaryota; kingdom Metazoa; phylum Mollusca; class Caudofoveata; order Chaetodermatida; family Chaetodermatidae; genus Chaetoderma; species Chaetoderma sp. LZ-2023a. The sequence goes on from CM067369.1 coordinate 124,982,813, forward strand.
ATATTTACGCGATTGGAAGCGGGAAAACAATACCGTCAAGTGGCGTTCACCCCAGTGCCAATCCACCAAATTGGTTGTTATGGTACAATTGTAATACGCTGGTGGCTTATTTTAAAGTCCAGGTAATTTCAGCGATTTTACATGCTATTGTACACACCTACGCCAGTTCCATATCCCTAATCTATGCATTTGGGCATAAGGAAATGTAGGATATAGGTCGTCTATTCACGTTTTACACACAGGCATTTGGTCAGTCGGTCAGTGGGTTGGTCAACTGATGGGTGGGTGGTTCTGTCTGCCAGCCTGTCTGTCCGTCAGTCACTCATGCAGTCATCTGACCTGTCACTCATGCAGTCTGTCTGTCAGTCTGCGGATCAATCATGCAGTCATCCAATCTGTCACCAATGCAGTCTAGACTGTCAGTCTCTATTCCTCACGCAGTCATCCGATGTGTCACTCATGTAGTCCGTCAGTCTATCACTCATTCAGCCATCTGATCTGTCTTATGCAGTCCTCCATTCCATCACTTATGTAGTCCTCCATCCCGTCACTGAGGTAGTCACCCATCTGTCACTCATGCAGTCATCCGATCCCTCACTCATGTGGTCATCCGATATGCCACTCATACAGTCATCTGATATGCCACTCATGCACTCAGCAGCTCTGTCACTCATGCAGTCATCCGATCTGTCACTCATGCAGTCATCCAATCTGTCACTCATGCATTCATCTGATCTGTCGCACATGCAGCCATCCGATTTGTCACTTATGTAGTCGGTCGGTCGGTTGGTCACTCGGTCAGTCGGTTGGTGGTTTGGTCCATCAGTTTGTCTGATCTGTCACTCGTGCAGTCCATCAGTCTATCACCCACGCAGGCATCCTATCTGTCACTCATGCAGTCACCCGATATGTCACTCATGCAGTCCATCAGTCTATGACCCACGCAGTCATCCTATCTGTCACTCATGTAGTCTGTCAGTCTCCCGATCACTCGTGCAGCCATCTGATCTGTCACCCATGCAGTCTAGACTGTCCATCTCTATTCCTCATGCAGTCATCTGATCTGTCACTCATGCAGTCATCTGATATGTCACTCATGCAGTCATCCGATCTGCCACCCATGCAGTCTAGACTGTCAGTCTCTATTCCTCATGCAGTCATCCGATCTGTCACTCATGCAGTCCGTCAGTCTGTCAATCATGCAGTCATCTGATCTGTCACTCATGCAGTCATCTGATCTGTCACTCATGCAGTCACCTGATATGCCACTCATGCAGTTGGTCACACAGGCAGGCAGTCGGTCGGTTTGTCATTTAGTCGGTCGAGCAGTGGGTTGATCTGTCGGTGGGCGGCTGGTTTGGTATGTCAGTCTGTCAGTCAGTTCATCAATCATGCAGTCATCCGATCTGTCACTGAAGCAGTCCATCAGTCATGCACTCATCCGCTCTGTCACGCATGTTGTTGCCCATGGAGTTGGTCAGTCCGTGGGTGGGTGGTTTGGTCTCAGGATGTCCGTCAGTCATGCAGTCCTCCGATCTGTCACTAATGCAGTCCGCGAGATTGTCACTCATGTAGTCATCCACTTTCTCAGTCACGATATCGGTGACTCATATAGTCCATCGTCCATGTTGTCAGTCAGTCCGTCACGCATGCAATCAGCCGATCTGTCACTCATACAAATGGTCTGTCTGTCCATCGTTCACGCAGTCGGTTGGGCGGCTAAAGGTTAGTTTGGTATGTCAGTCTTTCCATCACGTATGCAGTCATCCGATCCGGCCCTTATACGCAGACATCCGATCTGTCACCTATGTGGTCGGTCTGCCAGTCTGTCACATATTCAGTCAACCAATCTGTCACTCATGTACTCATAGGCTCTGTCACTCATACAGTCTGTCCCTCATGTAGTTATCCGATATGTCACACAGGCAGTCCATCAGTTTGTCACTGATGCGGTCCGTTAGTCTGTCACTGATGCAGTCATCCGATATGTCACTCATGCAGTCATCCAATCTGTCACTCATGCATTCATCTGATCTGTCGCACATGCAGCCATCCGATTTGTCACTTATGTAGTCGGTCGGTCGGTTGGTCACTCGGTCAGTCGGTTGGTGGTTTGGTCCATCAGTTTGTCTGATCTGTCACTCGTGCAGTCCATCAGTCTATCACCCACGCAGGCATCCTATCTGTCACTCATGCAGTCACCCGATATGTCACTCATGCAGTCCATCAGTCTATGACCCACGCAGTCATCCTATCTGTCACTCATGTAGTCTGTCAGTCTCCCGATCACTCGTGCAGCCATCTGATCTGTCACCCATGCAGTCTAGACTGTCCATCTCTATTCCTCATGCAGTCATCTGATCTGTCACTCATGCAGTCATCTGATGTCACTCATGCAGTCATCCGATCTTCCTACACATGCAGTCTAGACTGTCAGTCTCTATTCCTCATGCAGTCATCCGATCTGTCACTCATGCAGTCCGTCAGTCTGTCAATCATGCAGTCATCTGATCTGTCACTCATGCAGTCATCTGATCTGTCACTCATGCAGTCACCTGATATGCCACTCATGCAGTTGGTCACACAGGCAGGCAGTCGGTCGGTTTGTCATTTAGTCGGTCGAGCAGTGGGTTGATCTGTCGGTGGGCGGCTGGTTTGGTCTGTCAGTCTGTCAGTCAGTTCATCAATCATGCAGTCATCCGATCTGTCACTGAAGCAGTCCATCAGTCATGCACTCATCCGCTCTGTCACGCATGTTGTTGCCCATGGAGTTGGTCAGTCCGTGGGTGGGTGGTTTGGCCTCAGGATGTCCGTCAGTCATGCAGTCCTCCGATCTGTCACTAATGCAGTCCGCGAGATTGTCACTCATGTAGTCATCCAATTTCTCAGTCACGATATCGGTGACTCATATAGTCCATCGTCCATGTTGTCAGTCAGTCCGTCACGCATGCAATCAGCCGATCTGTCACTCATACAAATGGTCTGTCTGTCCATCGTTCACGCAGTCGGTTGGGCGGCTAAAGGTTAGTTTGGTATGTCAGTCTTTCCATCACGTATGCAGTCATCCGATCCGGCCCTTATACGCAGACATCCGATCTGTCACCTATGTGGTCGGTCTGCCAGTCTGTCACATATTCAGTCAACCAATCTGTCACTCATGTACTCATAGGCTCTGTCACTCATACAGTCTGTCCCTCATGTAGTTATCCGATAAGTCACACAGGCAGTCCATCAGTTTGTCACTGATGCGGTCCGTTAGTCTGTCACTGATGCAGTCATCCGATATGTCACTCATGCCTTCAACCAATCTGTCACTCATGCAGTTCGTCAAGCTGTCACCCATGCAATTATCCGATCTGTTACTCATGCAGTCATCCGATATGTCACTCATGCAGTCGGTTGGTCGGTGGGTGGGTGGTGTGGTCTGTCAGCATGTCCGTCAGTCTGTCACTTATGCAGTCATCCATTCCATCAATTATGTAGTCCTCCATCCCGTCACTGAGGCAGTCACCCCATCTGTCACTCATACAGTCATCCTATCTGTCACTCATATAGTCATCCGATATGTGACTCATGCAGTCCGTCACACATGCAGGCATCCGATCTGTCACTCATGCAGTCATCTGATCTGTCATACACGCAGTCATCAGTTGGTCACTCATGCAGTTGGTCAGGCGGTCAGTCAGTCGGTCGATTGGCTGTACAGTGGGTTTGTCAGTCGGTGGGTAGGTGGGTGGTTTGGTCTGTCTGTCAGTCCATCATTCATCCAGTCCTCCGATCTGTCACTCATGCAGTCCGCCACTCATGTAGTCAGCCAAGTCATGCAGTTAGTCACTCATATAGTAAGTAGGTTGGTCGCTCATGTGGCCAGTCAGTCCACCACGCATGCAGTCAGCCGATCTGTCACTGATGCAGTCTGTCAGTCTGTCACTCGTGCAGTCATCCGATCCCTCACCGATCTGTCACTCATGCAGTCTGCCACTTATGTAGTCAGCCAATTTGTCAGTCATGCAGTTAGTCACTCATATTGTCAGTACGTCGGTCGCTAATATGGTCAGTCAATCCATCACGCATGCATTCAGCCGATCTGTCACTCATGCATTCGGCCGGTCTGCCTCTCTGTCAGTCTGTCATTCATGCAGTCCGTCAGTCTGTCACTCATGCAGTCAGTTGGTCATCAGATCTGTCACTCATCTGTCACTCATGAAGTCAGTCGTCGATCGGTCAGTCAGCCATTCGTAATGTCCGTTATTCAACCGATGTGTCACTCATGCAGTCTACCAACCATGCATACAGTCGGTCATCTGATCTGTCACTAATGCAGTCAGTCGGTCATCTGTACTGTCACTCATGCAGTCGGTTGGTCAGTTGGCCATTCGGTCGGTTGGTCAGCCTGTTAGCCTGTCCATCAGTCTGTCACTCATGCAGTCATCAGATCTGTCACTCATCCAGTCTGTCAGTTCATCACTCATGCAGTCACCAATCCGATCTCTCACTCATGCAGTCGATCAGTCAGTCGGTTGGCCTGTCCGTCAGCCTATCACTCATGCAGTCATCTGCTATGTCACTTATGCATCCATCCATCCATCCATCACTCATGCAATCAGTCATCCGATCTGTCACTCATGCAGTCAGTCAGTCATCCGATCTGTCACTCATGCTGTCGGTCTATCGGTCCATCATTCAACTGATCTGTCACTCATGCAGTCGAACACTCATGCAGTCGGTCATCCGAGCTGTGGCTCATGCAGTCAGTCAGTCATCTGCTCTGTTATTCATGCAGTCAGTCAACCATTCAGTCGGTTTGGCGGTCTGTCAGTCAGTCTGTTACGCATGCGGTAATCCGGTCTGTCACTCATGCAGGTGGTCATCTCATCTGCCACTCATGCAGTCAGTCGGTCATCTGATCTGTTCCTCATGTAGTTGGTCAGTCGGTTAGCCTGTCCATCAGTCCGTCACTCATACAGCTATCTGAATTGTCACTCATGCAGTCTGTCAATCTGTCACTTATGCAGTCAGTTGTACAGTCTGTCGGCCTATCTGTCAGTCTGTCACTCGTGTAGTCGGACATTCCATCTGTCACCCATGCAGTCAGTCATTCATCCGATAGATTTGTCACTCATGGAGTCAGTCGGTCATCTGATCTGTCACTCATGCAATCGGTCGGTCATCTATGAAAATAACATCATAACAGACCAAAAGGAAATAGCAGACAAATTCAAAGAATATTTTATTAATATTGTGCCCGAGGTATTCAAAAAGATTCAACCTAACTCGAATAAATGCATACAGGACTACCTGACAGACAGCTACCAGTGCTCAGTTTTTCTCTTCCCAACAGATAATGAAGAAATCTACAGGATCTTAATGCAAATTAATACTACTAAAGGTGCAGGTATTGACAACTTCAAGTAGAAAGTCTTTAAAAACTGTGTTACTGAGATACGAACTCCTCTAAATCACATTTATAATTTGTCACTAACACATGGCATATTTCCATCTTGACTAAAGAGGGCACGGGAAACCCCTATATACAAAGCTAAAGACTCGTCTAACTTTACTAATTATAGACCGGTCTCAGTACTTCCACTTTTCTCAAAACTCCTGGAAAGACTATACTACATCAGAATAATTAAGTATCTTAATAAAAACTCTATTCTCTTCCAATCTCAGCATGGTTCCAGAGAAAAGCATTCCACAATGCTTGCCATTGTAAACATGGTGGAAAGAATATCTGTGTCCCTGGGAAAAAATTAACACACTGTGGGTGTATTTTTGGACCTTTCCAAAGCATTCGATACCATTGACCATACAATTTTACTAAAAAAGTTATCCTACTATGGAATTAGAGGCCCTGCATTAGACTGGATAGAAAGCTATTTGACTGATTGGGTACAATGTGTTCAATTTAACGGTGTCATATCTGAAAATGGAAGATTAATCTGTGGTGTACCCCAAGGTTCAATTCTAGGACCTCTGCTGTTCCTACTATACATGAATGGCCTTCCTAATTCCTGTAAACATCTATCACTAATCTTATTTGCAGATGATACCAATGCTTTCTGCAGCCACGATGATATAAACTCACTGTACAAAAAAGTAAACAGCGAAATGGAAAAAATAACAGATTGGTTTAAAGTGAATAAACTATCCCTAAACATTGACAAAACTAATTATATACTTTTCACAAAATCCTCGAAAGTAAGAAAAACTGCTCTCCCTATATTTCTCATAAATAATCAGGAAATTCAGGAAGCCAAATATGCCAAATTTTTAGGAGTATATCTGGATAAGAACCTAACTTGGGAGAAGCATATAGAAATAGCTATATCTTAGGTAGCAAAGTACATTGGTATTATGTGCAGACTCAGGCCACACCTTTCGACAAATATCATAAAAGGCCTATACTGTACACTAATCATCCCTCATCTAACATACCGTAATGCTATTTCGACTAACACACACACAAATAAGTTAACAAAACTAAAATCATTATAAAAACAATATATAGAGGGACAAGATATTTTCAAAATAAAACTAGAGGACATTGGAAGGGCCAAACTATACACTATTCTTAGGGACTACTACAATGGCAATCTACCCTTATCCTGTTCAAATATATTTACTAAACAGCCAGACATACATTCTCACAGCGCAAGATCACACACTAACCTATACACAGCCTACCACCGAAAACAGACAGCTCAACAAACACCATCATACCAAGCAATACAATTATGGAATAGTACAGACACTAACCTACGCATACAAATCATAACACAATTGCCATTTAAACAAAACATTAAGAATACGATCAGGACATTGGAAGGGTCCAACTATACACTATTCTTAGGGACTACTACAATGGCAATCTACTTTTATCCCTTTCAAATATATTTACTAAACAGCCAGACATACATTCTCATAACACAAAATCAAACAATAACCTATACACAGACAACCACCGAACACAGGCAGCTCAACAAAACACCATCATACCAAGCAATACAATTGTGGAATAGTACAGACACTAACCTACGCACACAAATCATAACACAGTTGTCATCTAAACAAAACATTAAGAATTCGATCATCAGTAAATACTAACACGGTTTCACCAAACACCAAAAGTTGATCACCATGGCAGTCAGCAACTAGGTATAATACCACCCAGCCACCAAAATCACTAAAACACCCAAAATAATAATAATAATAATAATAATAATAATAATTATTAATAATAATAATAATAATAATAATAATAAAAATGATAAGCACCCTTTTCCCCCACTCTATGTAAATGTATGCCACGTAAGTGTAAACTGTTATGTCACCTTCGTATAATGTGTTATTCATGTTGTCCAAATGTTTTGTAAACGTTAATATTATACTACTATCATTACCTTTTTAACTTTCTCTACCATAATGTTGATATGTTAGCCACCATATGATAGTCATATGATGGTGGTGTTTTTATTTATGTTGTACAATTGTTCTTATGTTATGTGTGTAAGGAGTTCACCGCCCTATACGCTCTTCCTTAGGTGGACGACCTGTTGTGACATTAAATATTTACAAATTCATATTCAAATTAAAAATTTATTGGACAAATCCACCAGTTGGACTGTCACCAAGACAGAAAAGTACATAATGGACAGATACACGACCATACAATCATACATCAAGATGTACAAACAGCGAGTCTTACAATGGCCATTGAAGTATAATATTAACTTATATTCTTTTTTTTTCTTATTTGCTAACCCTATACCTAATCCTGAGTCGGAGCCTCAATTAGGTGGGGGGGGGGGGGGGATGCTCCATTTATGTATTTATTTCTAAGAGACTCTCTCTATAACTATATATGTCTGACACCATTGCAATACATATTTTAGTGATGTCAAAATTCTGACGACCTAGTATAAAACCAAACTTCGACGAATCATCCATATTATCAAAAGAAAGTACTATACCTGTCAACATGGTATAATATTTCTCTCTAATACTGTGAAGTGTGTTGCATTTGATTAAAAAGTGTTGTTCATCCTCAATTTGTCTACTATCACAAAGCGGGCATGTCCTATTTTCAAGCGAAATTTTTTTTATATCTACCCTCTTCTGTCAGAAGCTTATGGTTACTTATCCTTAATTTTCTAAATTTTGATATTTTGTATTTATCTACATCATTTACTATGAGGTAGTTCTCAATGCAATATTTATCTTTTAATTTTTTACATGTTCATAATTTATTTCCACTTGGATTATTTCCGTCATCAAATATATTTGTTTTCCAAAATGTTGTGAATCTCTCCTGGAGCCTTTTCACCACAGAGTATGATAACCTGTTAATAGAATGTGTACCCTGGTTTTCCCAGATATGAGCGAATCCAATCTGCATTAAAACTGTTTTTTCTTGCACCCGAAACTCCTACCACTATTACAACTTTCATTATAAGCCCTGTGTACCAACATATCTAGCACTCTAGCACTCTAGCACTGTACACAAACAACGGCGCCCAAGCAATAGGCTTTCACCACAACAACAAAGTGGACATTCTAATGATAAGCAGAAGAATAATGTTCTTCTAATTGGAAGCTCAACTTTTAAAAAACTAAGCGGGCGATATATGTCATCCGATGATACCGACATCAAAATTATGTCCTTCAGCGGCGCGCGTATAAGCGAAATCACATACCAAATCGAGAAATCTGTAGCCGATGAACGATACGATGGGATTGTGGTACATGTAGGAACTAATGATATCGGTCGTAAGAGCCTTGACAGAATGATAGAGGACTACACTACACTCATACAAACAATCCGTCGCCAGTCACCCGAAACACAGGTATTTGTATCATCACTGCTTCCACGCCCAAACGAACCATATGAAAATGATCTGGTCAGTGAGTTCAACACACGATTAGAATCCCTAGCGGTGTGGCTCGCTGTGACTTTCATTAACCATTCTTTTATTTTCAGCAGCGAAGAGGGCCAAGTATATGGTGAGTTATTCTGGGACAATGTCCATCCCAACAAATCAGGAATAAATCTCCTATCCACTAACATCCAAGATTACATAAATTATTACCTTTTACAGGATTTTCGAAATGGAAGGACATGGAGGTGCTAGTTTTACCATCTTGCGATCAATCCGGTACACGACCAGTCATATATAAACAAGTACCAATACAACTATCAAACCATTTCAGTTTATTACACAACGAGTCCATAGCCACTCCAGATGATGAGCCATACATAGACACTATCAACAGCAATACAAACACAAATACTGAACTGCATGTACATTCCCAGGCAGAAATTAGCACAAATCAATTGCCAAAACATTTACAATCAAACAACAATGGAAATTCTAAAACAGTAACGAACACATGTATATACACAAATGCAGATAGTTTGATTAATAAAAAGGCTGAGCTCGAAACACTAGTACAGAATATTCGCCCTGCAATCATATTAATCACGGAAGCCTTACCTAAAACACAACCATCAACATTAGTGAACTACAGATTGATGAGTACCAACTATCACTGAATAATAAACCATCAAGGGGGGTTATTATATATACACATGTATCACTAAATGCTCAATCCTGTGACATCTTGAATGACGATGACTTTACCGAATCAGTATGGAGTACATGGACGACACAACAAAAGGAAAGAATTATCATTGGTTGCATCTACAGAAGTCCCAGCTCAGATGGCTCAAATAACAAAAACCTCTTAAATCTACTACAGAAAGTTGATGCAGCAAATACAGACCATATTCTTATAGTAGGGGACTTCAACTACCCATCGATAAATTGGAACACAGGCTTTTCTCCAAAAGAAGAAGAAGACGCTTTTCTTAATACTACCAGCGATATTTTTCTACAGCAACTAGTTACTAATCCGACTCGACATAGAATAAATCAGACTTCAAATCTTTTGGATCTAGTTTTAACAAACAACGAAAACATCGTCCATGAAATAACTCGCCTACCGCCGCTAGGTAAAAGTGATCATGGCATTCTACAAATATCACTACATCCTGACATCTTAAGCACAAGCAAACAAATAGCTACGCCAAAACTACTGTTGAACAAAGGACGATATAACGAACTGCGAAGAGACTTAGGAACGACTGACTGGAATCATCTACACCAACTTAATGCATCAGAAGCTTGGAACTTCCTACACAAAACATTGAACACAGTGAAAGAACAGTATATACCTACAACAAAAAACCATGGCAAGAAAAAGCACCTCTGGATTGATCGGGCGGCAACAGATTCACTCAATAGCAAAAAGCATGCATACAAAAGATACAATGAAACTAAGAAAACTACAGATTACATACTCTACAAAATTGCTAGAAACAAAGCAACAGCATGCATCAGAAAATCAAAACAGACATTTGAACGTAAAGTGGCAACTGAAAGTAAGAAAAATCCTAAAGCCTTTTGGAACTATGTCAAGAGTAAAACAGTTCTACGTGAATCAATTAGCAAGCTACGTAACCCTGCAAACGACACCATGACCACAGATGATACAGAAAAAGCAAACATTCTCAACACATTTTTCTCAAACATGTTCACTCCAGAAAATCTTCTTTCTACACCAATCATTAACCACAGAAACAATGGTACCATACTAAAAGACATATTAATAACACCTATTGCCATCGGAAATAAACTAAAGGGACTCAACCCCAACAAAAGCAATGGCCCGGATGAAATACCAGTGAGAATACTAAAAGAAGCTGCTAAAGAAATTAATACACCACTATGCATAATTTTCAACAAGTCTCTTGAAGAAGGCATTTTACCCGACATCTGGAAAATGGCAAATGTATGCTGCATACACAAAAAAGGCTCCAAGAATGACCCAAGCAACTACAGACCAATCAGTCTCACTTCTACATTATGCAAGGTCCTAGAATCTTTTATAAGAGACAGTATTGTAAATTTAAATCTATTTAAAATCTATTTACCAAATGTCAGCATGGATTTAGACGTAAAAGATCATGTAAAACTCAACTACTAGAATACCTGGAGGATTTAACAGCCATGCTTGACTCAAACGAACCTGTCGATACAATATATTTAGACTTTTCAAAAGCTTTCGATACTGTGCCACACCAACGACTCCAAACAAAACTGAGAAGCTATGGTATTGGCGAAAATTTAGTAAAATGGATAGGGAACTACTTAAGCAACAGGAGCCAGAGAGTTAGAATTAATGATGCATCATCGGACTGGATTGAGGTGACCAGCGGCATGCCACAAGGAAGTGTTCTAGGACCTATACTTTTTCTGATATATATAAATGACCTACCTGATCGATTAACCTGCCACTGCAAAATATTTGCAGATGATACAAAGATGTACGGCAACCCAGCTACCAGTCAGATTCAGGAAAACATAAATAAAGTATGTAAATGGTCGCAGACATGGCAACTATCTTTCAACACAGACAAAACGCATGTCATGCACTTCGGCAGAAATAACCCTCAAACCAAATACTATATGACAGATACACCTGATCCACATCCTGTATCAACATCAGATGTAGAAAAAGATTTGGGGGTTCATGTCGACAGAAACCTCTCTTTTGACATACATATAGGGAACATTGTATCCAATGCAAACAGTACAATAGGACTAATCAAGAGAACATTTACCAACATTGATCAATCTACTTTCATGCTACTATACAAATCACTTGTGCGACCCATTCTTGAATACTGCAACTCAGCATGGTCTCCAAGACTGAAAATGCAATCGCAGCTATTAGAAAGCGTACAACGCAGAGCAACAAAACTTGTCCCACAAATCAGAGAGTATAGCTACACAGAAAGACTTGAAGCCCTAAATCTAATGTCACTGAAATATAGACGGGTTCGTGGAGATTTGATTGAAACATTCAAACTCATCAAAGGTCTATATAATATTGATAAGAACTACTTTTTCGAACTGTCCAATGCTACACGGACCAGAGGTCATAGGCTCAAGCTCAACATAAAACGTAGCAGCAAAGATATTCGGAAGCACTCCTTCGCAAATAGAGTGGCACCACATTGGAATTCACTGCCAACAACAATAGTCGAAGCAACCACAGTCGAAATATTCAAGGGCAAACTAGACATCTTTTTCAAAGAAAGAATATTTGAATTCGACTGAACACAATTAATTGTGGTGTGGCTGTGGACGTTGCTGTTACACATATGCTTATACAACATATGTGAGCCGTCAATTCCCAAAGTCATAATACAATTATTACATCACAGTGGACTAATCTTGAAACAGCCTGTGCATCTACATGAACATGCACACATGAAGATAGCTACACGTGTTGTATCCAGACCAGGGTTGCCTGCCCTACCAGTTTAGCACTGAGGCAATAACAAGCCAATGGCGTATGCCTTGTAAATTGATGATGATGATGATATCGTCTTTAGAGTGCAGTATATGATGCCAAAATTTAACTGTAGCCTTCAGGCTGCTAATAGCTAATGGGAACATACCAAGTTCCGCCCAAACCACATCATCCGTAGCCGATCTATTCACATTAAGAAGGTATTTCATAAATTTCAACTGTATTTTCTCAGGCATAAACAGGTCATACATTTTTCCAATATCCTTATTAGGTTTAATCACAAAGTCCATTGACCAAACTTCACTACAATATGATAGGTTTTACACATGCCACACATAATTTTAAGCACAATAAAATGTCAGGTCTATCAGACCTTAGGATCTTTCTTATTGCAAAACATGCCTTCAGTCCTTTATTGCATGGATGTTTAATAGAATATGTAAACTTGGCAGATGGCTGGAATAGTATACCCAGATATTTAAATTCTGAGGTTATAACTAACTCACTTTTATTATAACAGAATTTATTTGTTCTCAGTAACCTCCATGATTTATTAAAAATAGTAACTTGGGTCTTATCGAAATTAACTGTAAGGTTCCATTTATGACAGAAACTTTGAAGGCTATCTATAGCCATCTGCAATCCTGAATGACTTTCCGCTATAAGAACAATATCATCAGCATACATTAGGCAGGATATGCCATTATCATATCTAACCTTGGCGGGTCGCAAGACCTTCCCAGGTAACTCACTAGATCATTAATGTGTATAGAAAATAATGAAGGGCTTAATATACAACCCTGCTTAACACCAATCTTTGTCGTAAATGGCTCACTAAGCCCATTGCGTGTTTTCACTGAAAATCTAACGTCTGCATACATACTGCTAAGGATATCATTAAAAGGCCCAATTATGTTATATCGAAGTATTTTATCAAGTAAGGCGGTCCTATTAATGGTATCAAAAACCTTTTTTAAATCTACAAAACAGGCAAACAGTTTCTTTGAATTTTTTAAAGCAGTGTCAATCAACATTTTTAATGTATTAATATGATTACTCATACGACAGCCTTACGAAAACCAATCTGTTTCGAACTAAGTATCTTATTTTCTTCCAGGTATATATCTAGTCTGTTAAACATAATCCTACAGAAAAGCTTACTGAAACAACTGGGAATTGCTATTCCTCTATAATTAGTTGGATCAGTAGCACATACACACACACGCACGCACGCACGCACGCACACACCTTTAAATATTGGTTTAATAATATTTTCCTCGACCCCTCAGGAAAGCCGCCACTCTTAAAAATACTATTGACAATCTTCAGATAAACATTGCTAAAGGTGTCTATCGACAGTTTAATCATTTTGTTAGATATTTCATCCACTCCGCAAGCCTTACCACCTCTAAGATTCTTAGCTGCTACTATAATCTCCTCTTTAGAGATATCTTCATTCAACATTGTATTATTACAACCCACATATTCATTTTCTGGCCACTCCCACGCTTCCGACTTGTCATAATCAATATTCATCAACTTTCTAAAGTAGTTAGCCCAGTCACTCATAGATATATCAGCAGACATATCATCATTTGAGACATTCTTTAACTTGTTAACGGTAGTCCAAAATTGCTTAGGATCTTTACTTTCATTCTCCATAAGGGTATCCAGGATCTTATATTGTTTATGCCGTTTTCTAACAAGTCTATTACAATTCTTGGTCTCAGCATAAATCCTACCACGTAACTGGTTATTTGTTCGGTTTTTAGAAAGTTCTCTACTAAGATGTTTTATAGTACGTTTTGCAACAACACAGTCATCACCAAACCATAGCTTCCTATGTTTCTTTTTTGTTTTCTGAGACCTATTATCAGGACTTTTCCTTAGACTCACTGCATTTCTTAATACCTTTGCAAATTCATCTGTTACCTTATTTATCTTATTTTCTATTGCCATACAAGAATCATCGAGGAGTGATAACGACGTAGTCAGTGACAAATAGACCAATTTGTTTTTTAAGCCTGATGCGTGGATGCGTTTGTGTAACCGGTAAAAACTGCCAGAGCGGCCATTTTGGACTCAACCGTCAAACTCACCAGAACCGGTGATCTTAGACCACAACCGCCAAACCAGGCCGGCAATCCCAATTCTCCATACCCTTTTAAGGGTGTGTGAAAGTCAATCCCCAGGCTCAGCCCATGAGAGTATAAAAGGAGTTGAAAAAGCAGCTTCTGACCATTCAGACTTCTGGATACACAAACGCATCCAAGCGTCAGGCTTAAAAACCAAATTGGTCTATTTGTCACTGACTACGTCGTTATCACTCTTCAATTCACATAATGAGCTTACCTAGCAACCAGTTGCCAAGGGAAAAAGAGATAGTAGTCCTACATTCTATCTCAGGACTGAGTCTTAATTCAGTCGATGCAGATGCGTTACTGGCAGAGTCAACCACCGACGTGACCACGCACCAAACTCTGTCGAATCCGGCGGCAATAGTCCCCACAGGGGAAGCTAGTTCCTCAACCGTCGATCCTCCAAGAAAGGAGACAGAGAGGGCGCTAAAGAGAAGAAGGGTGGAGGCAGACTCCTCCCCCACACCGGCAGCCACAGAGACTGGTAGAAGTAGCAATCCTAAATACCAGAAACCAGCAATCCCTGAACAACACCAGGGAGCCTACAGGATGTGGAGGAATACAGCCTGTAAACTAAGCAAACTGGAGTTCCAGGCAGAGAAACTGGATCAGTCTCTGTCCGACGGCTCGATACCAGGAATGCTCCGCACGAAGGTCATCTGGAACCCAGAAGCAGAAGACACTGAGTACAAAAAAGAGTGGGCGGACCGCATAAAAGTGTTCGAGCTAACACTCACGCAATCAGTACTGGAGCACACTAACAAAAAACTAAGTCTCCAGTATGAAGTTGTAAAAGGCTTCAAAACAGCCTTCGAAAGGTGCAACAACAACACCGCCACCAGGGAGAATTCCTCCCTGGTGGCGGTGTTGGCAATTGCTACCACCACTGTGAGGCACAGCCGGCTACACAGATCACAAGCCCGAGAAGACGACCTCGCCCAACTACAGCCCGCCGCCAACAGCAGAGGGACACTGAAAGGCCCTACCGCCAGTCAGACAGACGTCCATCCCAAGCATCCAGGAACCAGAACACCAGACCCGACTGGACAGACCGTAGAAGGAACGCCAACAGACAGGCACAGAGCAAACCGGCTCCACTAATGGGCACCAGTAGCACACAGGCTATCGAACAACTCCTGCTAGCAGTCCAGAATCTGGCGGCATCAAGGAGATGACTGATGGACACCCAAAATGCCATCTATGTTCAACCGTCACCATCTATTTATTATAACTCTGTCAATTTGTACATTTCAAATCTAAACTGTACCAACTATTTTCTGAACAATAGTGATGATATTCATCCTGTCAATTTGTACCATTCAAATCTAAACTGTACCAATAACTCTCTGAACAAAGATGATGAAATTTACATCTCCTCTTTTGTCTTCAATCATTCAACAAACCCCCTCAACCAGGGAACCGTCAGTCTTCTAGACAAGGTCCTGGGCTTCAGACGAACGGTCTCAGAACCACAAATGGGCAACCTGTACACCGACCTACAGGCTTTTTTCTGACGTATGTGCCTCAAACACCTCTTTACACCAAGCCTGCACCCACCTCACACTCTCTTACAAAACCACATTGGCACACCGGTCACAGCACCGGCGCCAACAATGCTAACGTTCCAGAATGTCATAATCAAAAAGTTTGCCGCCAAAAAACCCACAATGCCGCCACCCACCATGGATGCGCCATTCGAGGCCTTCTTTAAAGCAATTAGGTATGACTTCAGCAAGCATATCCACCGACGCTCCCATAAGAGCAACCTAACCGATACCGAGCAAACTGCCTTAAACAAATTAACACAAAATCATACAATCGTGATCAAAAAGGCTGACAAAGGTCAGGCAACCATAGTACAGAACAAATCTGACTACATAGCTGAAGCACACCGCCAGCTAGCTGACACCAGGGTCTATAGAAAGGTCGACACAGACCTGACACACAAACACACTAATCTAGTGGAAAAACGCCTGGACCAGCTGGTTAGAGACGGGGAAATAGACCACACAACCGCCAACAACCTCATTCCGAAACCACCGAAAACTGCCAGGTTTCACCTCCTACCAAAAGTCCACAAGGAGAAGAACAAGGAGGGCCTTACTCCAGGCAGACCAATCATCAGTGGGATAGGCTGTCCCAACGAGCTGATCAGCAGCTTTGTGGACGAACATATCAAAGTGCACATCACAAAGATTGCATCCTATGCTAGAGACACCACCGATTTTATCAACCAAGTTGAAAGTTTCGGAAAGACATCAGCTACCCTACAGGTCACCATGGATGTCACATCTCTATACACTAATATCCCGAATAATTAGGGACTCAGAGCTGTAGCAAAGTTTTGCCAGAGACATGGCTCCCCGGAGACCTCACCATCAGAGGCCTCTTAAACCACCTAAAACTAGTTTTAGAATGTAACAACTTCGAGTTTGACGGCGAACACTACCTCCAAGTAAGAGGGACCGCCATGGGCAGCAAAGCAGCATGCACCTTTCCCTGCATCTTTATGGCTGATCTGGAAACGAAACTCTTAGCTGGAGCCCCATTTAAACCGTCCCTCTACATCAGATACATAGATGATATATTCATGGTTTGGGAACATGGCGAACAAGCTTTAGACTCCTTCGTCACATATATGAATTCATCCCACCATAGTATCAAATTCACTATGGAGTCGTCATGAGAACGGGTCTCCCTCCTGGACACTATGGCAATAAATATTGATGGCCAACCGATTACCTTTGACCTCTACACTAAACCTACAGACACGCACGAATACCTTCACTACGAGTCAGATCACCCATCCGTCTGTAAGGACTCGTCCCCATATGGACAGTTTCTGAGACTCAGATGGATCTGTACTCACCTGGAAGACTTCGACAGAAACAGCCTAGCCCTACTAGGCCATTTCGCAAACAGAGGGTATCCGCTCCCAATCCTGGACAAAGCCAGGCACAGAGCCCGCGCAGAGAACAGAAACGACCTCCTTCACCCACCCACCAAAACCCAAACATCCAAGAACACCTTCCCATCCAAACCAGTCCTCGTCTGCAACTTCAACCGCACAGGCATTTTTCTCAAAAATGCTATCAAGAAATACTGGCCCATTCTGGAAGCAAGCCACAAATGCAGGCTTGCCGTCCCAGAACCGCCACTATTCGGTTTTAGAAGGAACAAAACCATTAAGGACACAATAGTCAGAGCCAAGCTACCGACGGTAGGCAGAACACTACTTCATAGAAACCCACTCACCACTTGCACCACAAAAAATTGCAACATCTGCAACACAATGCAGAAGAACAGATTCTTCTCCAGCTCCCACACAGGGCTCTGCTACAGGTCCAAAATCATCAGCAACTGTCAGACAAGGAATATAGTGTACCTACTGACATGCTCTGTCTGCAAAAAAACAGTATGTAGGAGAGACACTGCGCACTTTCAAAATTCGCATCCAAGAGCACCTACACTCTATCACCAACCTCTACAAACACGAGAGGTATGACACTCCAGTCTCACGGCATTTCAACAAACCCAGGCATTCTAGAATGAACATGCAATTCAGAATAATCCAGGTCCTCTCCTCGGACCCCGAGGATGAAGTATCCACCAAATGTAGAAGACAGAGGAATGCCACTGGATCCACCAGCTCCACACAATGGAGCCGGCAGGCATCAACCAAGCAGGGTAGGGGTTCACCGCCTTCCCTGGGCCGACATGCACACCATAAGCATACAGACCCAGTACGTTGTTATCACTCTCCCATACAAGAATCATCTATTACATTTTCAAAGTTATTTATCAAACTGTCCTTATCTAATAAATTAATATTAACAATAAAGTTTTGTTTTGTTACTCTATCCCATTTAAGACTTCTTGGTGGTTGTCTTCCAGAAATCATTGTCTTATGATCCGACAAACTACAATCAAAATCATGAACTTTAAAACTTGAAACTTCCTTTAAAAGACTACAACTACAAATACAATAATCATCTCTAGACACTCCTCTGTGTCCATAATAAGTTGTTTTTCCGATAGAATCTCCCAGACATCTTCCATTCAGTATTCTCATTTGAGCCCCAATGCAAAGGTCCAATAGTGTTCTACCATATTCATTAGTAGATTGATCTACAAGGATATTATGAAACCTCACTACACTATCATACCTGTAATTATCAGGAAGACAATCCTCCACGTAGTTATCGCCTTTTTTTGACAATAAAATCAGTATCATCCTTGCTAATATGGGCATTAAGTTCTCCTATTACCAACACTTTACCCATGTTTCCAAAATTCATAACATCACGCTCAAGCTTCCCAAAAAGTATTTTATCAATGTTTATTCTCTTAGTATAATCAGGATATTTTGGGGAAATAGATAAACCACAAACATACAAGTCCTTTTCAAAACGGAAATAACCCCTATCCAGTTTTAACCAAATCATATCAGATTGTCTATTATCTACAACCTTTACCCCTTCCCTAATAGAATTCTTGATAAGAACAGCCACTCCTCCCCTTAATCTGCTAGGCTTATGGGACCTGCAATTAAGTACAGTAGTGTATCCATCCAAACACAACAAATCTTGAAAAGAGGCATGTATATCACTCAAAAACATGTTATCACTTGTAATTTCATTTTTTAATTCTGTGTCAACTAGTTTACAATGCCTAACCCCATTAACATTCCTAAAAATTCCATTAACATTCCAAGATCCAATAGAGATCCCATCGAAAAAAACCCAATCGAATTACTTCCATCACCTTCTGTAATAGTCATTGGTTAAATAGTAGGCTATCAAGAAACGGAATCCCCAGCCGCCAAACTCATTATCGTTAAACCGAACTAGACATACATAAAAGATCAAAATATGAGTAGAATATTAATTATGGTTGTATCAAAATACTTTCCACATTTATCCTCTTATTAATCTCACATCTCATACACTCACTATCAGAATAGGTCTAATTCCATTCAGTGAATAGCACCCCAACCCCATCCAACCACACTCATGTTCATATGCCCATATGCACACACGTGCATGCACATGTGCACGCACGCATGCATGCACGCATGTACACACACACACACGCACACACACACGCACGCACGCACGCACGCACGCACGCACGCACGCACGCACGCACGCACGCACGCACGCACGCACGCACACACACACGCACGCACACACACACACACACACTGTGCATGCATTCAGTCATGCACACACCCCTATGCATCTATATAAAAAGTTCTAACTACTTGTAAGCACATTTAAGATAGCATCAGATAAACTTTCAGCAAGTCTTCGTTTCTGGTTGGCATCCTCATAGTCATTTCCTTTTCTAAATCTATTCTCAGTCCTATCTCTTGAAATGTTATCTCTTTCGTTTCTGAAGCCACCTCCCGAATGTCTAGTAACGTCGTTTTCCCATCTATTAAATGAAGGCCTCTCCTGTAGTTTACTTGATTTTGAGAACGACCAGAGAATATCACTCTCTTCAGATTAGCAGCCAAAACTTTAGATTCATTGTCCAAATTCAAGTGAATATTGCTTCATACAATCTGGTGATTGGGTAATTATTTTGATAAACATTACCATGGTTACAAATGTGAATGTCTTTACACTCTGAGTAGTTAGCAATGACCAGATTATTAAACTCAGATATATGACTACATAAAGCTTGTTCGTTACATGGAACTGGCAGAGAGATAAACACTGCATTTCCCCTTGCAGCAAGCCTCCTCAACCAGCTCCATGTAACGATCAAACACTTCCTCTATATAATTTGATGGAGTTCTGAGATCATGTATACCTACATGTAAAACTATTGGTTCACAAGTTCCTTTCAACTTCTTAATAATGTGAACCGCCTCCTTGATATTTGAGACTTTTATCTGTGAACCTGACACACCTGAACAAGCCACCCACCTCTTCATGTTAATGTATTTGCAAATTGAATCATGAATTAGAGTTATAACAGCTTCGTTAACATCCTGATTACCCTCTAGAGGAACATACTGGGTGGTCCCTAGATTGAAATAATTTGACTCCCAACTTCAATTATGATGTAGTCTCCCTGGTTATCAGGGTAATGCTAAACTGGTTAGCCGCACTGACACCAAAATTAGTAATTTTTGCTTTTGCTATGTACAGTTCTGTTAGTAGATTTCAAGATTTCAAGATTATTTATTCAATAATTCCAAGATAAACGAATTCACAAATCATATCAGGTTGTCCGCCTAAGGCAGTGCCTATTGTTATGACGGACACTTTACACACATATATACAGGTATATATAAATTAGACAAGACAGTACTTACACAAACAATTATAAATTCAGACATTACATTTACTACTACCTTATTAACCCTTTGGCCCTTGATGCACATAAACAGTTTAAATTTCAAAGAGGAAATATGTCAATTCGCGGGTCAAGATGAAACCAACCCTCCCCACACCACCAGCACCCTCCCAACCCACACACCCCACTCCAACCCCCCCCCCCAGAGTTCACCACCGGTTCAGTTATCTTGTCAGTCATTACAGTGGAAAGAAAAACTCCTGGAATGGGCCTCTCTCAGTCCGCAAACCAACATATAATACTGTAACAGGGTGTGTGTAAGAGTTAGTCACTTGGGTTATTATTATTATTATTATTATTATTAATATTATTATTATTATTATTATTATTATTATTATTATTTAGCGATACATATGGGTGGTAAATAAGGACAAGACAGTTATGTAACATACAAGCACAGAACATAGTCAAGTTCAATAATATACATGGATGTCTATGATTATAGATACAACAATAAACATATATATATTTTTGGTGAGGGTACTTTTACTTATAATGATGATATACTGTTTACAGGATGCTGGCTAATGGGGAGCATCCTTGGACAAGGGAAGGTGTATAGTAGACTTAGCATAAAAGTTCATTTGTACATCTCTATTCACACTACTCTGCAATGACTATTTTTGTCTTTTGTGGAGGTAGTTAAGTTCACGGGCTCTGTAGTGATGGCTCTGTAACAGAGCCAGCGAGACATTTCTTGTACTTGTACTGATGTTGTAGGTACTTCCTTCAGGTGGTTGTTAGTGGATTTAGGTTATGAGAATCGAGGGTCAGTGTTAGAAGCTGCTGTTCACTAAGTGTTGATTGGAGAAGGTGTTCCATATATCTCTTATAGCAGACTGCGTTTGGGTAGACATTTTTGCACTGAAAGAGAAAGTGAGCTAAGTCCTCTGGTTCAACTTGACATATAGGACAGCTATCTGATTCACGCCCGCCAATGAATCTGTTTCTTGTGCTCTGTAGAGTGTAGCATCCAGTGAGAATATTTGCGTTAATCGTAGCTCTTTGTACATCTCTTACATCTGATGAATTAGTCCAAATATGGTGTGAAATACCAATCTGACACTTTGCTATACATAGGTGCTGCAGAGTGCTCTTACTATGAGCTTCGTCGTGGAGTGAATTGGTCCTTTCAGGGCATTTAGACCTGGCATGCTGTTTCGGATATGCAGGTTCACTGTTAAGATTTTGTGAAAATGTTGTATTTTCCCTAGACTGATCATCAATCCAGGGTTCACTAACATCATCATAGAGGGTACGAATTCTATTCTGTTTTACAAAGATTAATGTAATAAATAACAGTGAATCTTGGGTGTGAGTATCCAGAAGCAGAAGAAAAAAAAGAAAAAAGTCCACACAGTTATTTGTAATTTGAACTGGTAACTATCTGGACTATATTGGATTATTAATTTGGTTTGATTTATTTAATACATATCATCTGATACATTCATTCATATACTCTAAATAACTTTGTGAAATGTACATTTTTCCGTACATTATCAGTTTTCGTATTAACTGACCAGCTGACACTTTTCCTAATCCTGATTAGTTAAAGTCAACTTGGGTAACATTAGCACCTTGTAACGTGTAGAAATCTTTGCCTCATATATAGAGGAGAACCGCCAAAAACGTAATCAATGTCCCTATTCGGCTAACCTAGATTTCAATTATAATTCAATATTGACAAATTTAAGAACGCTATGCCTGCTATAAACTGGAACTGCATTCTTGATTATCAGTCATGTGAAGATGCCTACAACACATTCCATACTGTGTGCACAGATGTATATGATCGCGCCTCTCCACTAAAAACAGCTAAACATAAAACAATTTAAACGAAATCTGACTAAACCATGGCTAACTAGGGGATTGATAGCTTCTTGTTATCAGAAAAACGCACCGTACTTCACATTTATCAAGCCCCCTACAAAGTACAATCAATGTCAATATAAAAAATATCGCAACAGACTAAACCAAGTAATCCGGAGAGCCAAAATCAATCATTACCATAATAAATTCAGCAATCAGAAAGACAACATCAAAGAAACGTGGAAGTTAATAAAGTCTCTCCTGAATAAGCAAAACAAGAAATCAGAGACATCAAGATTTATATATAATGACAAAGTTTTAACCGACACCCAAGATGCAGCAAATAAATTTAATGAATATTTGATCAACATTGGACCCAGCCTATCAGAAAAAAATAGGAATACCTCTAATACAAATATAGAAGATTATCTGACAGGCAGCTATCAATCCTCAGTTTTTCTAAATCCTACTAACACAGATGAAATCTCAAAAATCCTAATGCAAATTAACCTGAACAAAAGTGCAGGCATTGATAATTTTAAATCAGGGTTCGTACGCATGTATGGAAGTCTGGAAAAAGTATGGAAAATTAGGAAAGCCTTTTCCAGGGCTGGAAAAAGTATGGAAAATCCAATTTTGGGCCAACTGGTATGGAAAATTAAAATATCGGCAATCCTAATTTTTCCGACCGCAATCTTTTTGTTTACGAACAAAATCTCGCGTTCCCGCCAATCTTGCCAGAGTCTAATTCGATTGGGTCCCGGTCTCGTCTTGCAATAGAAAACCGCGTATTACCGGGAATATCTCGCGGTTATTGAGCAATACATATCTGAACATGTTCAAGTACAACGCAATAAAAATGAGTGAATCGCCAGTCGTCTGTCAAATAGTACAGAGTGTTAGAAGCCGAAACAATGAAATAATTCGCGAGATTGCCGTTTTTTGTGATACAGTAAAGATGGGAAAGTGCAAATATTCTAGTGTTTGGGAAACTAATGATAAATATATGGATTGGATTTTACCGGACAACACATCAAACTCGCGTGCCAAATGTAGTGTTTGTAGTAAGTCGTTTGACATCGGGAATATGGGTGAAGCGGCTCCTGTTAGCCACATGCCGGAGAAAAAACATGAGACATTGACAGAGGTTCGTCTAAAGCCAGCGTCGAAAGTTACAGATTTCTTTGGTTCAAGGTAAGAATATTTTACATTTTCACATTGATAGTACCAGAATCATTTAGAAGCGTAGCAATTTTATATCGCCCAACGTTAGATGATCCCAACTTTGCCATCGAGTGAAAATAATGAATTCCTGTTGCTATGGCGATCATTTAGATGCATGGCAATTTTATATCGCCCAATGTTAGATGATCCCAACTTTGCGTTGAGTCACGGTAAAATATTATTGACTGTCCGACAGCTCTCTCGTATCGCGAGGCCTCTTATGGCGCATTATCGAGTGAAAATAATGAGGATTCCTCCTGTTACTATGGCATTATGATCAGCTATGGTAAATTAAATTTAAAATAAATTAGCGTATATGTGCAGGTTTTAACTTGTCATCTAAAGGTGGTGGGGTGAGGGTGGCCCTCAACAAGTGAATGTTGGTGTCTCAAGCTCAACTTTACAGGATAGCTGTTGAATATTTTGAAAATAATTTGACTGAAAACTATTGCTGCAACAGTTTCCAGTCAAATTATTTTCAAAATATTCAACAAAAAATGTGGCGCTGTAAAGAAATTCATATCTGGCTTGCATCCTGAAAAACACTGAGCCACTCCTAGACAATATGCGGTTCCTGAGAAATGTCCATTTGCAGATCAAGAAAAGCCTATTTTTGAAGATTTATCACAGTAATGACTGGCTTGGTCACCATGTCAATCGTTCCAGTGTTAAATTTTCAAAAAATGTCTTCTAACCTGCAAATGCACATTTTCTATTTACACTAAAACACTTTGTTTTATCATGTCATGGTGTATGCATGCAGTAGTCCTGAGAAATGTCCATTTGCAGATCAAGAAAAGACTATTTTTGAAGATTTTATCACACTAATGACTGGCTTGGTCACCATGTCAGTCATTCCAGTGGTAAATTTTCAAAAAAAGTCTTCTCCTGACCTGCAAATGCACATTTTCTATTTACACTTAAACCCTTTGTTTTATCATGTCATGATGTATGTATGCAGTGGTCCCGAGAAATGTCCATTGCAGATCAAAAAATACTATTTTTGAAGATTTATCGCTGTAATGACAGGCCTGGTCACTATGTCAGTCATTCCAGTAGTAAATTAAAAAAAAACCCATTTAAATCTTTTTTATTACTTTCCTGAGTGCTATCCATCCATATCAACATTAAAATTGCCATGATTGTATCCAGTTATTTTAACTGTCATATCAACAAATAGAGTGCTGTATATCTTTCTATCTGTGATGAGTGCTATCTGGTGTTAAGTTAGTTGATTATTTATTTTGATATGTTGTTTTATAAAGTTTATGTATGATAATATGATGAACTTAGTAACTGTGTTTGTTTTTTGTCTGATTGAAAGTCGTAAATTATGTCTGGAAAATTTGAAATTGAGTCTTGAAAAAGTATGGAATTTAATTCTGCTGAAGGTGTATGAACCCTGTAAATCGAACATTTTTAAAAACTGTCTCTCACAAATATTAATCCCACTGAACCACATTTGTAATCTTTCCCTGGTGCAGGGTATATTCCCATCTCAACTAAAAGTAGCACAGGTGACACCAATATATAAAGCCAAGGACTCTTCTGACTTCACTAATTACCGGCCCGTCTCAGTACTTCATCTAATTTCTAAACCTCTAGAAAGACTTCTACAATAGACTGATAAAGTTCTTAAATAAATATTCTATTCTCTATAAAGCGTAATATGGTTTTAGACGAAATCACTCCACAATGCTGGCTCTGATAGACATGTTGGAAAAAATAACAAATTCTCTAGAAAACAAAGAGCATATTCTTGGCATATTTCTTGATCTTTCTAAGGCTTTTGACACAATTGATCATAAGATTCTAATAAAAAACCTCTTATTATGGAGTGAGAGGAATTGCCCTAAATTGGATAACAAGTTATTTATCAAACAGAGTACAGTGCGTACAATACAATGGAGCTTGCTCTAGCAATGAAAACCTAGTCTGTGGTGTCCCGCAGGGATCAATACTTGGACCTCTCTTGTTTTTAATATATATGAATGATTTGCCCAATGTTTATCAGCACCTTTCATTAATACTGTTTGCAGATGACACCAATGCTTTATGCCACACCAAGAACATAGAAACACTATAGAAAAATGTAAATGAAGAAATGGAAAAAGTAATAAATTGGTTTGTTGTTATTACACCACAAAAACATCCATTACCATTCAATCACTACTTGCTAAATCAATTATTTGCATTTTGCTATCAGAATAAGATTTTTATGCCTGCGTACACACCTCCCCATGCCTAATCCTATTCCTATGGACCCTCAACCAGGCTACTGGTTGAGTCCCACCTCCAGCCTACCATCAGGTATAGACTGGCACCAGTCTATACTCACCTCATAGTGACGCTTGTCGC
Source organism: Chaetoderma sp. LZ-2023a (assembly GCA_034401795.1). NCBI lineage: Eukaryota > Metazoa > Mollusca > Caudofoveata > Chaetodermatida > Chaetodermatidae > Chaetoderma > Chaetoderma sp. LZ-2023a. Next base: position 125,009,086 of record CM067369.1, read on the forward strand.
TATGCGCGCTCACGCATGCGCATCAGAGCCCGAATAGGAAACAGATTCACTTTTCAATTATTCTGCATGCAGAATAGTTGTCTAAAAATATTTATATGAGTTTTTGTGTTTTGCGCTGTGGCAGTGATACCTTTTGACTTTATATCTCGGAACAATATGCCCAATATGAAGTCAATCCTCCCTAAGTTACGTCTAGGAGTATAATTGTGTTTATATGGTATCTTATAGACGAAGTTATATATTACCGGTTTTCGCGAAGATCGTTTTTGCTTCGTGGTATCTTGATTGTTATGCCTATCCTAAATCATCATCATCATTGATAATGTCCAGTCCATATATAGAGCCTGTAACGAAGTTATTTCTAGTGCATTATAAGGATTATATTAACATCCCTTGAAAGTTTCTGGTAAGGAAATTTGAATTTTCCCGCCGTTAGAACTGAGTTGAGGGTGTCGCTTGTGTGAGAATTTGAGCGGTAATGCTTCATTGTTACGTTTTTTCGTTTGTAGGAGTTAGCGAAAGGTCAGATAAGACTAAATGTTCGTCGACAAAATGTGATCGTGATCACTCGATCGAGTTCGCCGGGCACGTTTGTGCGAAGTATCCTGTACTACTAATGCTATGTGTGTGATTTGTAAAGGGTGGCCGGTTTTCGGTAGGGAAAGCGTTCTTTAAAGATTTGTCGGTCTAACAATCGCTGCCTCTGGTCGTCCTTCCCCATCCTCCGTTGCTAGCAAGACAAGGGCGGTGTCCTTTGCTTCAACCTCTGTTCCGTTATCAGTAGCAACGGAGGGGGGAAATTCATCAGGAAATTCGGACGCCGTGATGGCACTCTTTGCTAGGTTTGAGTCGTTTGCCACTGTTTTGACGAAATCACTTGATGAAAGGATCTCTTCTGCAATAAAAGAGGCAAAAAGGAAGGAGAGCTCGTCAAGCTCCGAGGATAGCCCGAAGGCTAGCGGGCGTTCCCGCAAATGGGGGAAGCCGGTCCCCCTGACCTCTAGACAGGTGATGGAATCGCCGAAAAAGCAGAAGACAAGAGCATCTAAGCTCTTGAAGGTGTGCTCGGAGGGTGCACCACAGAAAATCCACGTTAGACTAGAAGGTGACGGGCATAACCTTCAAGCCGTGGTGGCGTCGGCGGAAGCTGGCGTCCATAAGGCTAGTACTTATGAAAATGCCAATGTAACGGTGGTTCCGGTGGTTAAAGTAGTCTCGAAAGCGCCCATTGTTGAGAGCTCGTTACCTAGTCTTGCTAATTCCGGTTCAGGTGTGGTAGACTCGCGTCATTTGGACTCAGGTTTACTTCCGTTTTACGATTCTCATTCTTTTTCCGGCCGGACTTCCGGTTTAGCGAGACATCCGGGTCGTCAAGATCCGGCTTCGGTAGCTTCCGTTTCCGGAAGGACTTCCGGTTTGGGGGGGGGGGGGGGGGGGGTGATCCGGGTCGGCAAGATCCGGTTACCACTTCCGTTTCGGTAACTTCCAGCCTGTCTTCCGGTTATGTAGGACATCCGGGCCCTAGAGGTCTAGTGTCTACTTCCGTTTCCGGGTCTTTTAGCACTTCCGGCCATTCCGGATATCCGGAGTCTGAGGACTCTTTTTATTTTCCGAATTCTGGTAGAGGCGTTTCCGGTTCCGGGGTGGACACTAGTCAGTTTACTTCCGCTTCCGGTATTAGAAGTGTACTTCCGGGTCGGTCAGACCTGGATGTAATTCCGATTTCCGTTTCCGGTTTCATGAGAGCTTCTGGAAGAATGCATATCCGGGTCTGTTGGACCCGGCATTGCATTGTTCATCAATTTCTGGTTCCGTTTTTTCAGTTCCCTCTTCCGGTTAGTCTGTACATCCGGATTGTAGGATCTTGATCAGTTCCGGTAGTCTACTTCCGGTTTTATCCATTTCTTTTTCCTTTTTTCCACATCCGGATTTCGTACAGCCGGGGATAGGGTCATTTCCGGTTTTACCCGGCATTACATGTTCATCCATTTCCGGGTTTTCAGCTTCCTCTTCCGGTAATTCTGTACATCCGGGTTGTAGGATTTTGATCAGTTTCCGGTAGTATACTTCCGGGTTTATGCATATCCGTTTCCATTTTTCCATATCCGCATTCCTAGAATCTAGTCATCTTCTTGCCTAAGAATTAGTCTTATTTCGGTTTTTGTTTAATATTGGGAATGTTAAATTGCTGAAAATAGTCATTCCAAGTCATTGCCAGTCTTGTAGTCTCTTGGAATGGTAGTCTATTCAGACATTTATTCGTTTATCAGCGACAATTTCAGCGTAATTAAAGACTCTCCTGACTGGTTACCGTATGGGATTTTGTTGCAGATTATTTTCTATGCGCATTTCATAAGCCGATAAGTCAGGTGGTATTCTACGCATTATTTCGAGATACGATTTTTGCTTTCATCCAACTTTAGATGGCCAGTTGTCTTCGGGCCATTCAGCGTTTTTTCTCGCTCCTTTTACCTCTTATGTCGGCAGGTTGACATTTATTTAACCAAAGGGAGTTTATTTGTGGAGGGGATAACCCTGATTCTTAAGTAAATCGTAGTATAATTTCGTCAGTCGCTGAAAAGAATTAGATTCAGTAAAGGTTTCATAGGATCATTATGAGTACAGGATTAATGTCTACAAGTACATTATTCGCTTAGAAAGGATAATCAATCGGATAAAGGGGCAGGAAGGAGGAATATGAGTCGGATTCTTCTGCGTTGACATAGTTTCGGTGAGTTCGTTTTGTTTTCATTTTTTCCAGATTTTTGTTTGGTTTTCCTTTTATAGCGTAAATTTTGCTCTATTTTGACTGGGTTGCTGCGGGCCTTCGGACGGGGGTTTCGGGGGGCGGGGCTCGGGATTTGCTGGGTATTTTCGGGGCAGTTTGGCTGAAGGTTGTTGGTGATGCCACCGGCAATTTTCGGTCGGATTATTCGGTGAGTCTTGGGTTTTTGCTCGTTGAGGTTGTTGTCTGGGGGTTGGCAGCGGGCCGGTTGGAGTGGGGTTGGGGTTGCGCTGGAGGGGGGAAGAGCGGACGAGAATCTTTGGATTTAAGAATCCACCAACTATTTCGGTCAAAATGTTTTCTAAATCTTTGCAAGTCCAGAGATATTACAGTTGTGATATGTCGTCTGCAAAATTCAGTATTCAATCAGTTTATATCTAGTATCAGTGTTCAATCTCTCTTGGGGATTTCTAACACAATGGCATTTGCTAGTACAAAGATGAAATTATTGATGCTAAGATTATGAATATAAGAATCAATAAATTTATTAAAATCTTAAGTTTCTGCCTCGTGGCATAAATATCGAATTGTTTAGGATATCTAATTTATCACCAAGCCCGAGCGACTAGGCAACCATTGATGTATTCAATACAATTTTTTATTAAATCTCCATTGTTATACAATGTTTAAATTAGATAGTCTAATGTGGGCCATAGTTCTCTTATCAGGACCTTGTGACTTGTCATGTATGCTATTCATAGAATTGTGATGAGGGTCATCACTAGTGACTTTCCCGTAGTTCATGTAGATCTCGGGCACATGATTTGGTTATATCTTGACTCTAAGCACTCCCATAGTCTTACTATGGGGTTTTGGTTTGCCACAATCTCTGGTTAAATCTCTGTAAATAATATTATCTATAATTTTTGCAGAGTCTTTAGCATTATTAATAAGTTAGGCTATTCTGATATGACCCTTTTTGATCTCCATTCAGAGTAAGCGGTATTATTAAAATATCCATAATAAACGTGAGTTACCTATTTAGTGAGGTATAATCGTTATGATATAGGCCAGGATTTTTGGCATATTAGTCCAGTAAAACTACAAATTAACCTAGAACAAATTGCAACAGAATTTATTTCTTTTCTGCAGCATTCATGGGACTGCCAGGTGTCACATATCAAAAGTCCTCCAAAATCCCTCGATGGGAAAGTGGGTAAATTCGCATATTTAGCTACCGCCATTATCCGAATAATGAAACTTCCCTTACCTGCTTCATTCCGCAAATAAACGAAGTAGGAATGTTGTCTAAGCTCTGAATTTCATGGTCACGGAAGATATCAAGCAAGTTGACAAGATCTCTATCAGGAACTTTGAGTCTCAACATACCAGGAAGTTCCCATTGACCTTTAAGGAGTTAACTGCGATGGAACAAACAGACCCAAGAGCTGACATTGACATCCTCTGGGATTTCTCTTTGTTTCTGCATTCAAGGAGACAGTCATGGTCTGGCATGATGCAAACTGTTCACCAAGGAGTTTATCTAGGTAAATCGTCTGTTATTTTCCTTCCGATGATAGATCTAGAGCCAAGTAACATGACCTGCATCTTTTCCACTTTGACTTATGTTTGTGAACAGGCAAACCGATACCATGTTGCACCCGTGATTACATTTGATCAGCCCTTATTTTGGAAAGCTATGACTATCATAGAGATTGAGCCGAGCTGGAGTCCATTAAAGCAAATTATTCTAAGACTCGGAGGTCTTCATATGGAGATGAGCTTCCTTGCTTGCATTGGTCACTTAATGGCAGGAAGCGGTCTTGCGCCTATTCTAGAGGTAGTCTACGCTGAGAATGCTGTCAAACACATTCTTAGTGGAAAGGCAATTTCTCGAGCAGTTCGAGGACACCTCATGGTTTTTGCTTCTCTCAGTACAATCTTGATTGCAAATGCATACAACCTACCACTACCTACAATTGCAGATGCTGAAGTTGACACAGTAGAATATTCCGCTGCAATGCATTCAAAAGAATTGTTTGACAATGATGATAATGTTGCAGGACATGAAACGATTGAAAGTTCCCTAAATAAAAGTCTGGTTAAAGTTGGAGATGACATTATCAAAAATCTGTATGTAGCTACAAGATTGTCGTCGGAAAATGCATTACATGATGTCAAGGACAAACTAGACTCAGAGAAGGTGGTCATGAAAGACAAGAGGACTGCACGACTCTGGCTTTTGTATATGGAGTTGGTTGACATTCTGCGTAAATTCATTAAGGCAGAACGAACTGGTGATTGGAACATGCACCTTCAGACCGTTCGTGAGATGCTTCCATATTTTGCAGCCGCTGGGCATAATCTGTACGCCAAGTCTGCATATGTATATTTACAAAAGATGTTAGAAATACCTGAAAGTCATCCAGATATACACACCAGCTTCCTCAATGGTCATCATGTCATTCATCGAAGTGATAGGTATTGGGCAGGGTTATCTACTGATCTAGTTATTGAGTAGGTCCTTATGAGAAGTGTAAAGTCAAGTGGTGGTCTAACATGAGGTCGTGGAATGACAGAACTTCAGCGTCTTGTTTGGTTGTTGTCTATGCCCGCATGTGCAGATGTGTGTAATGCAATGCAAGAGCTCTCTGGGGTAAACTGTGATTCAAGTGAACAACACAAAGATTCCACACAATCTCGAATAAAGCGTGATATGGATGATACTTACAAAATTCTCAAAATCCTTAGTGAACTGAATCCATTTGGACCAGACCCTTCTCTTAGAGGACTTGTTAGTGGATTGTCTGCACATGAATCAGTCAATGTTGACGATGCTAAAGATATTGGAGAATCAATTATTAATTCGATGTGTGGCCAATGTGTATCAAGCATTTCGTTCCAGAGAAAGAGACAAGCTATTACCTTAGCATCCAAAACATCTCTCAAGATTGATGATGAATGTGTACAAATTGATCCACAACTCCTATTTCAAAGACTCAGTTTAATTTCTACAAATGGATCAAAAGGGAATCCAGCATCTTATTTTGAGTATGAGTTGTGCACTCATCCGCCCGCACTCTTTGATAATTCATCTCTTCCCTGGGAAGCAAATAAGCCGGCACTTGCTGATGCATTGTGGAAATTAATTCAAAATGAAGATGCAGTCCTTCCAGATTCTGTCCACTATGTGCTTGATGGAGGAGCTCTATTACACCGTGTTCCATGGCAGCGTGGAGAGACATTTGCAAATGTTTGTCAAAGATATGTAAAATATTGCATAAGCAAATATGGAAAGGCTACAGTAGTTTTTGAGGGTTATGACCAAGGCCCAGACATAAAAGATGTAACACATAAGAGGCGAACTCGTGGATCAGGCGCAACTGTTGTACTGACTCCGCAAACAGTTGTAACTCTGAGTAAGCCTGATTTTCTTAGTAACAAGCAGAACAAACATCGGTTCATATCAATCTTAAGTTCATCTCTCGAACAGGCTGGATGCTTAACGATAAAGGCAAGCGGTGATGCTGATGTCTTAATTACGCAAACGGCTATCTTGGCTTCAAAGTCAACAAATACTGCTCTTGTTGGAGACGATACCGACCTACTGGTGTTGCTTCTATACCATACTGATATGAATGGCTGTCAGCTATTTTTCAGACCAGAGCCAAAGCAAAATGCAAAGAAACCCCGACTGTGGAATATCAAAATGGCAAAGGAAAAACTCGGGTTCTGTTTGTGCTCACAGCTGTTATTTATCCATGCTATCCTTGGCTGTGACTCAACATCTAGGCTTTATGGAATTGGAAAATCTGCATCCCTTTGCAAAATCCAGTGCTGCAAAGAACTCTCTCAAATTGCTGAAGTGTTTACGATGAGTAATGCGAATAAAGATGACGTGATAAAAGCAGGTGAGAAGGCAATGCTTATTCTATACAATGGCACTTCAATGGATAGTCTAGTTGCTTTGCGGTACAAGCGATTCAGGGAGAAGGTTGCAAAAAGTTCCAAGTATGTTGAAGCACGAGATTTACCACCAACACCCGCATCCGCAAAGTTTCACAGTCTTCGCATGTACTACCAAATTCAAGTTTGGAGAGGAGATGCTGGAGATATGGATCCAACAGAATGGGGCTGGAAAGTTCTCAACCACCAAATGCTGCCTGTGAAGACTGACATGCTGGCAGCACCTGACGATTTACTGTATTCATTTAGATGCAGCTGCAAAACTGGCTGTGAATCAAAGAGATGCACCTGTAGAAAACATGGGCTCAGCTGCACATCCGCCTATGAAGACTGTAAGGGTCTCAGTTGCTCGAATTCAATAACGCTCATTGAGGAAGATGACTTGGATAATTGATGCAAGATGAAATTAGTAGAAACCAGGTACCTATGCCATACTATTTCATCTTAGCTTAGCTTAGAAACACACAATACCGTGACATAATAAAATATAATATGTATTGTATCAATATCAATGATGGTATTAGGTAAATTCATGCAAGTGGCATAACACAATACATTTAATTTGTGGAGAATATGTCAATCGTATTCATTTATTACTAAAAAAAGTCCAAAAATACCCAGTCACACATATATTACATACTGGTTTTAAAGAAATAAAGAAAAATGGATTTTCCAGGTGAAATGGCCCAAATCTGGTAATAATTATGCAAATTTTACCCTTTCCCCTATTGGAATTTTGGAGGACTTTTGATATGTTGTACATGATGGCCCCCTATACACTGGGCGAGGTAAAAAAATTCTGTTGCAATTTGTTCCGGGTTAAAATATTTTTGGCCTAGATTGACTGGACTATATGTAATCTATGTGTTTTCTATGAGCACTCCTCTTTAGCATATAGTAAGTTTGACTCTTCTTTAAGGGGGGGGGGGGGCCGTTATTAAAAGGGGCTAGATATTCCTGGATCTAGAATCCTTCTATGTAGTCTCCTCTTCCAAAAAGGTTTTCTGTTCCTTATTATTAGAAGCTATTAGCTTTAGAGGGGTTGTTGTTTGTCTGTGATTGTCAGGGAGTCTATAGAAGAGGCTATTCATTGGAAAGTAGATCCAAGATTCTGTGCATTGGTCGGATTGTCTGTTAGGCTTCTAAATCTCGATTCGTTCAGTCATGGCCATGGGGTTTTCTTTCATTTTTAGAAGGAGGAATGAGGTTTAGTCTTATGGATTGTCCTCTAGTAGAGCTGTTCGCGGCCTCTCTGAATGCTAAGATCTTCTCTTACATGTCTCCTTTTCTGGACAGTCAACCCCTCAGGGGGGGGGGGGGTGGTGGATGCTCTGTCTCAGTAGTGGACAGGAATGTTCGCCTATGCTTTCTCTCGAATGATTTTGATTCAGTTAGTTTTGAAGAGGGTCAAGGATCAGGTTTGCGAAATTCTTCTGATAGCTCCCTGTTGGCCAAAGAGGATTTGGTTTTTAGACCTTCTAGATTTTCTGGTAGACTTCCCTCTTCTTCTTCCAGTATACCAGGATCTTCTATCTTAAGTAAGAGGTCTTTGTGTGCATCCAAATCCAATAAATTTTAGTCTGTGTGTCTGGAGAATCTCGAGTCTGAAGTCCTCGAGAATAAGGTTTCTTCTGATATCAGGAAATGATTGACTGCCAGAAGGGATTCGACCCGTTGAGTTTACAAGGGTCGATTTTAAAAATTTATGTGAATGGTGTTCAGACCATGGTTTTGTGCCCGATTCGGGTTCGATACCCAAATTATTAGATTTTTTATCTTATCTGTTTGGGTATTTTCATTTGTCCTTCCTGGAGTTGGGCTTTGGTTCTTCAAGTTTTGGCAGGTCGCCATTTTGAACCTATTTCTTCTACCAGTAGTAAGCTTGGTTTTGTTTTTAATTGTCAAAGCTGTTTTTTGTTGTTGCTACAGCCTCTGCTAGAAGGCGTTCAAGAGATTCATGCTCTTTCTGCTGAAAAGGAGAGATTTATAGTTTCAGGAGACGGCTTTGATATCCCAGAAGGAATTTTTTATCTATAACTCGCACTAACCGCTATCCTGCTAGTCCGATCATTTTAAAATCTTTTTCGTCTGTCGCCATCCAAAAAAATTTTGGTGTCCTATTAGGGCATTAGGAACCTTCAATCAGCGATCAGATGTTATAAGAATCGATCCATCTCATTTATGTTTTTCCTACGAGGAAAATTTATCTAAGCCGGTCTCAAATTCTTCGATTGTCAGATGGATTTTGAGAGAATACTTAATCCTTGTTATGAGATAGCCTCACCGGATCAAATTAATCTCTCCCTTATTAAAGCCGATGACGTTAGAGGTATGGCTACTTCTTTCGCTCTTTTTGAGGGATCGTCTTTAGATGAGATCATGCAGGTAGCAGGAGGGAAATGTGAATACACCTTACATCCTTTTATCTCAAAGACCAGAGTGCAGGCTAATCATGGTGTGATTGAGCTAAATGCACTATTAGGTTACGTTATTAGCATTTGGATAAGATTGATTTAATTTTATCCTTGTTTGTTAACTAAAAAAGCCGAAGACTATTTACCAAGTACTTCCCACCATTTTCGTTAGGACTATGCGTCTGTGAGATAGGGGGAGAGTCTTCTTTTGGTTTTTAGTTATTTCTTTAAGTTCAAGTTGTTCGTATTTGCTAATCACGGTGTGATTGAGCTAAATGCTATATTAGGTTATGTTGTTAACATTTGGATAAGATTGATTTAATTTATCCTTGTTTGTTAACCAAAAAAGCCGAAGACTATTTACCAATCACTTTCCACCATTTTCGTTAAAAGACTGCGTCGGTGAGAAATGGTGAGTCTTCTTTTGGTTTTTAGTTATTTCTTTAAGTTCAACTTGTTCTTATTTGCTAATCACGTTGTGATTGAGCTAAATACACTAATATGTTATGTTAATAACATAGGGATAAGACTGGTTTGATTTTTATCCTGGTTTATTGATTCTCAAATCTCCTCCCACTTTATGTGGACAGGGGGCACTGACCAAATCTACAGGTTTAGCAAGTAGTGATTGAACGGTAATGGATGTTTTTGTGGTGTAATAACAACCCCCCACAGACCCCCCTTGCGGGTTGGTCTGTTGTTTTATTAACCACTATAAAAACATACTTACCATTCAATCACTATGACCCGGCCTCAACCACCCCGCGTGGTAAGATTTGAGAATCAGACTAAATATTTTGCACTTAAATTTAGAAAAGTGAATCTGTTTCCTATTCGGGCTCTGATGCGCATGCGTGAGCGCGCGTAGCGACAAGCGTCACTATGAGGTGAGTATAGACTGGTGCCAGTCTATACCTGATGGTAGGCTGGAGGTGGGACTCAACCAGGAGCCTGGTTGAGGGTCCATAGGAATAGGATTAGGCATGGGGAGGTGTGTATGCAGGCATAAAAATCTTATTCTGATAGCAAAATGCAAATAATTGATTTAGCAAGTAGTGATTGAATGGTAAGTATGTTTTTATAGTGGTTAATAAAACAACAGACCAATCCGCAAGGGGGGTCTGTGGGGGATTATCACTGAATGTCGGGAAAACTAATTACATGCTCTTTACAAAATCTAGAAAACCAAAGAAAATGACTCGCCAAAACTACATTGATAAGCAGGAAATACAGGAGGCTGAGTTTGCTAAATTTTTAGGTGTCTACCTGGATAAAGCTCTAACTTGGGAGAGACATATAGAGATTGTAACTTCTCCTTCGATCAATACTAACCATTCTATTACTTCTGATATACAGCTGGCTCTGACAGCTGGCTCTAGGACTATAGACTTAGAAAGCTTTACCGACTCCTTGGAACCAGGTACTCGGCTCCCAACTGCCGAGTACCCGTCTACCATAGAGCTCATTCTTGTTTGCATAGCGACAAGAGAATACATGCTTTTTGCATTTGGGAAGTCTTAAGATTGTTTAAGCCTAAGTCTTTTTACTGTGATTAATTGTGATAGCTTGTGCGTTCTCAAAAGGATATTTTGGATTAATATGGACGTTTCCGATGATAACCAGGTCGTATATTTCCATGTTATTCCATAGTTAAAAGACTTAGGTCTCTAAAATTTTGTCTGTGTCGCATGTTCCAATTTCTAACCCCAAAGAATCTGGGACGTGTGTTAACAATGAAATATGCCAGATGAGCGCCTTCCTTTAAATCCCCAACAGGCGATCGGCAGATATGAAATTAGGTGTTGGCTTGTCTTAACACGATTATCGGCTGACGTCGTTCTCCGTAATATCCGAGTGGGTGTCGTCACACCCGTGTTTCTCGGATGTTTATGTGAAGAAAATGTTTCATTAATTCGCGCATCTGATTCTGGGTGCTGCGTACTTTAATTGGTACCAGAAAAACTTTGGAATTTTCAAGTTTTGCGTGTTATCACGATCTGTTTGCAATGATCAGTGGTTTCAAAATTCTTGATTTAGATGTGTGGTCTGCGGTTTTACCGTGTGCTACAGCATTTTGTTTACATTTTGTTGTTTCTTCACATATCGTTTTGGTTTTCGTTAGGAGTATAATTTATATTTATTAGTAAATATACCCCGAATGCTATGCAATATGATTCCTGGTTCCGTTATACATCCTTGAGGATGAGTGTATGGGTGTATTATTGCCGACTTCGTTCTTGTCGTCATAATCAATGCGATCTTTGCTGTAACGTTGCGAGGTGGGGTGCGGGAGGGTGACAGTTAATTTATGGTCAATATGTTTGAAAATTAATTGTCTGCCTTCCATTTTTGTTTCGTTCCACTGGCTTATTGTAGGTTTGTTTTTTTATAGGCCAAGCCAGCCCCACCATCATGTGTCGAGTGCCACATATCGTACGGGTTCTATGCAAGGACCATGTCTGTTTCCACTGTACTAAGTGTAGTCTTGACAGTAGGTGTAACGTTTGCGCTGTGTGGTCGGTCGATATGATGCTTAAGTTCCTTGCCAGAAGGACTTGGCAGGGTCTGTCACGGGGTCAGGCGGTCCGAAAGTAAATCGTGGAGTGTCCGTTTCGGCCCGTGGGGGCGTTCCACGTCTGCAACCGGAGGTGGCGGAGATGGCACCGCAGGCGTGGTTTGGTCCGGCTAGGCAAGGTGTCTTGCATAGCGTTCTGCCCACGCTGGTGTCGTCCACGCTGCCAAAAGTTGTAGGGCAGTCTCTCCCCATGTTTGATTCAGACCCTGTCCTTGGACAGGGTTCTGGACTGGCCACCGAGGGAGCCATTTCGTACAGCCCCCTGGCAGTCCCGTCGGGCTCCGGCCTGATGGGTTCTGTCTCTTTGCGGCCACCTCCGGGTGGTCCAGTAGCGGTGGCCAGTCCGTCGGGCATGGTTTTCCTTGTCTAGTGACGACTCTTAGGGGTCTGAAGATGAGGAGGCCGAGGAGGAGAGGGTGCTGCGGCCTGTGATGCCGCGGGTGGAGAGCATGGAGGTCGATTCCGTCCTGACGGAACCGTCCTCCAACTGTCTGGCCTGGCACAAGTCAGGGCAGCGACTCCGCCCGTGGTTGAGGCCACTCCGGTACCGGGCACCAGTCCCGTGATGGTTGGTTTGCCGCCAACCAACATGGTGACGGGTGTGGCCGGCCAGGCATGGTACTCACCTATCTCGCCTGGTTCCTCAACCGCTACGGGTCCGCACGGTTTTTCCGTGCAGGCCTACTCCATGGACTGGTGTGTGCCATGGGGTGGCGGCGGAACCGTACGGTACCAGAGTTCCTGGCATGTCAGCAATGGCTCCTAGCCGGGAGGCCGTTGCTGGTAGGGCAGTGAACGTGTCAACGGGTGACGTGTTCACGGGAGTGTCCTCCTCGGAGACGGATTGGTCTGAGGCTCTGGCTTGGCTAGCCATGGTGGACCCGTCTGTGGTTTCGACCACGGCCGAGGAGGATGTACCCCGTCCATCGGTGCATCGATTAGGACGGGGATCTTGCCGCATCCCTGATCCAGTCTGTTGGACTGGATCCATGGTTTATTGTGTTGCTTGATACTATTTATAGCAAACAACGCATGAACAAGGGCCAGCTTCTTGCGGCCTCCATGGAGGTGCGGGCGAGGGGTCGTATTCCACGGGGGGAGTACGACAGGTATGGTGTTGTCCCGTCGGTCACCGAGGATGACCGCTGGGTACTGTGTGTCCAGAGTGCTGGAGCGGGTGGCCCCGCCCCGGCACTGGTGGACAAACCTCAGGTACACCATAATGAAGGTCTGTCCCTGTGTGATGGGGGTGTGAGGACAGCACTGAGTGCTGTCAACCACTCTTATCGTCTTCTTCAGTCGGTGTGGGCTGAAGTGGGGGCAGGCCACCCTGTGCCACCTGTGGGGTTTTTTTTTGTGCGTTAAGGACGGACTGGTGCTGTCTATGGACGCATTGGCAAAGGTGCAGGCACGTGTGACTATGTCCAGGAGGCAGATGGTCCTTGACCATATGCTTCCAGCTACTGCCGTCAGGGAGCGTCTTCTTGGGACGCCCCTGACAGGCCTTAGCATCTTTGGTGGCCAGGCGCTGGCCATCTTGGAGGACACGGCCAGCATTGTGCAGAATCGGTTGGCGGTTTATCTGACTGTAGTCAGGCCGCTGACCGGGCAACCTTCAAGAAACAGAGAAAAAGCAAGGTGAAAGCCTAAAGCATAGTGCTGCTTCTGTTTTCTGCTGGGTTTTCTCAGCCACCTCGGCGAAGAAAGCCAAGAAGGTTGTGGGGGCCTCTACCCTCCCCAATATTGCTCCTGATCGCCCGAGAGGCGGGAAGGGGAAGGGGAGAGGTAAGTCCTCAAAGGGTGGACAGAAGGGAACGGATCGTACCCGAGGGTACGAGGGCTCCCTTCACATCTGCCTGGACCACACCTGTGCGACAGGAACAGCGGTGCCAGTTAGACCGGCCAAGCCAAGGCCAATATGGTTCTCTCTCTCTCTCTCTCTCGTCAAGAGAGGGGGGGGGAGCGGATACGCGAGCCAGACACCCCCATTAGGCGTTGAGGCATCTATAGTGGGTGGAAGGCTCATGCGTTTTCATCGAGGTTTGGAGAGGTGTGACGTCAGACAGTCTGGTCCTGGGATGGTTATCCCAGGGGTACATACCAGAGTGGTGGGACTTTCCACCACAGAATCTGTCTTTGGCACCTGTCTGGTCACCCGTTCAACGGGACCAGACAAGTTAGAAGCTATTAAAAGCGAAGTGTCAGGTTTGCTTCTGAAGGGAGCAATAAACTAGCAAACCGGAACACTCCAGGCTTCTTTTCAAACATGTTCCTTGTCCCCATGAGCACAGGGGGATGGAGACCCGTACTCAGTCTCAGGCCATTGAATTGGTTTATCCATACGCCTCGGTTTCAGATGGAAAATCCGAGGTCAGTAATGGCAGGATTGAGGAAGGGGGTGTGGTGTGTATCGATCGATCTGAGAGATGCATGTTCCCACATTCCTATGAACGGGAGTTGTCACAGGTTTCTGAGAGTTGCGTTTCAGAATCTAGTATGGGAGTTTAAACCTCCCATTCAGCCTGTCGACAGCTCCAAGGGGTTTTCACCAGAGTGGTCCTTGTGGTGACAGCGTTTCTCAGAAAAGAGAACGTGGCGCTTCACACCTACATAGACAATTGGCTGATCATCAGCCAGGTTAGAGGTGGATACTGCTCTGACTCTGAAGTTGCTTTCAGATCTAGGCTAGATAGTCAACAAGGAGAAATCTGAGTTGACACACCACTCAACATTTCGTTTATTTAAGGATGCGATTCGATCTCGAGGAGGGCAGGGTCTTTTACCCATCAGAGCCCAGAGTGGTGTCTCTGTTAGCCATCCTCAAGAGTTTCGATTGGGAAACCACATTCAGGCGAGGCGGTTTCTTCAGATGCTGGGCATGATGGTCTCCATGTAGCAGGTATACCCATACACTGCTCGGATGCGAAGACCTATCCAGTTGTATCTGATGTCTCTGTGGAAACAGAGAATAGAACCCCCGTCAAAACTGGTGCCAGTTTTGGAGCCAATAATGTCGCATCTTGTATGGTGGGAAAAAGCGTCAGAATCTCCTAGTAGGAGTTTTCGCTGCACCTACCCCACCCCCAGCTGTCTGTGTACACGGATGCATTGCTGGAGGGATGGGGGCCATACCTGGGAGAACACCAGGTCTCGGGCACATGGACTCTCCAAGAGAGCCAGCTGCATTTCAATCTGTTGGATATGATGGCAGTGGAACTGGCATTGGAAAAGGTTTCTTCCAAAAGTAAGGGGCAAGGCGATATTGATACGGTCGGACAACTCGACAGTAGTATCATACAGAAATCGCCAAGGCGAGACCAAGTCACCCACACTATGTATCTAAGTGTGGCACTTGATTCAATGGTGCAGGAATTACTCGGTTGTTTTTAAAGCAGCTCATATTCCTGGGCGATTGAACATTCTGGCGGATGCTTTGTCTCGCAGACAGAGAATTCTGCCAACAGAATGGTCTCTCAACCCTCCAGTTCTTCACAGGATCTTCGAGCATTGGGACAAACCCAACGTGGACTTGTTCGCCACAAGGGAAAATGCTCAAATCATGACTTATGTCTCGCCGATTCCAGATCCTAATGCCGTCGATACAGACGCTCTGGCGTTAAGCTGGAGAGGGATGCATGCTTACGCGTACCCACCCACCATTCTTCTACCGAAGATATTGGTGAAGATCAGGGAGGAACCGTGCCTGGTCCTGCTATAGCACCATTTGGCCCAGCAGGGCGTGGTTCACGGATCTTCGAGGTCTGCGGGTGGAAAATCCAGTGCAGTTACCCGAGATTCTGAACATAATCTCCCAGGCCAAGGGACGCTTCCTACACGAGCGTCCCGAAATGTTATTGACTGCGTGGTTGTTGTCAAACAACATTTCACGTCGGAGGGCTTTTCTCGACATGCTGCAGATTTCATCGCGGCTGCGAGAGGGAGGTCAACCTTCAAGTCATATAACAACAAGGTTAACGGATTTGCAGACTGGTGTGAGGAAAAGGGTATTGTTACCTTTCATTCCACTATTCAGCAAATAGCAGACTTTCTCTGTGAGCTGTTCTTTTCAGGACTAGCTCCTGTCACAATTGCTGGATACAAGTCAGCTTTGGCATCAGTTATCCCTTGTCTACCAACAGGGATAGTCCAGAGGTGGCCCAGTTGAGTGTGATGGTGAAGAGACAAGTGAATGGTTGGAGGCTCCAGGTCTGAAATCCAAATATCATGAGGTAATTCAGGGTTGAGAGTGTCTATATATCATGATCATTCATGTTATATATTCCTGCTCATTCCCAGGCTAATATATGCAAAGAGCAGTTAACCCTCTTGGCATATTTGTGTTTTCAGGCGAGATGCATGTTCATGAGATCTCCCTGTTCTTAGGAGAAAAAGGGGGGGGGGCAGTGATGCGAATGTGATTCGGTTCCCTTAACTTGACAGTCCTTTTTAGGTCTCCGTTGGTCAAGTTTTTAAGTCTAACTCTTTCTCCAAGGGGCAAAAGTAGCATTTATGGCTTGCCCCTTCCCACCAGGTTACTGACCAAATCTGGTGTATATCAGAAGTAACAGAATGGTGAGTATTGATCGAAGGAGAATGAAGGAAATTTAAATTTCCCTTTCTCCGAGATCTAACAATACTCACCATTCTGTTACGGACCCAGCCTCCCAGCCCCACGGAGGCAAGCCATGGATTTCTCTTGTTTGGTGGCTATGCAAGCAATATGAGCTCTATGGTAGATGGGTACTCGGCAGTTGGGAGCCAGGTACCCGGTTCCAAGGAGTCGGTAAAGCTTTCTAAGTCTATAGTCCTAGAGCCAGCTGTTAGGGCCAGCTGTATATTAGAAGTAACAGAATGGTGAGTATTGTTAGATCTCGGAGAAAGGGAAATTAAAATTTCCTTCATTTCACCAACTTGAGGGCTAAAGGGTTAAGCAAGCACACAGCAATAGGTAAAGACCTCAGAATTAAGTTTACATTGCATGTTCTGACAGTAGTCAAAGCATTTAATTATTGGGTAAGTAATTGTATAGATCTACTGAACTCCATGCAAATCTATAGATGGTAATTTACTGTCAAATATCCAGTCATACCTCGTAAAATTATAGTGGTATTTCATTGGATGTTCAGTTTTGTCTGTGTGTAGTGTTGCTTTAGCAGGTAGAAGATGATGTTCCTTATGCATAGGTTTGCAACCTATGCTTAATATGTCACTAGATGATATTTACTAATGCTTTCCTTTCCTACTAGTGTTTTCCTAAGCATGATAAGCATGATATGTGATGAAATAATTAAACTTGATATCTGAGTATTTCCCATTATTTCCCAATATTTTCTAGTATTTCCCAGTATTTCCCACTGCCCTGGAAAATACTAGGATTTCCTGCGAAATTGCCAACCCTGCCAAGGATCTACTGTAACAGGATCCAAGAGTATAAAAGCAGAGCATTAACATTCAGATTTCGATCCAGCAAGATCAAGCATAAGAAAGCTTCCTTTCTCCTTCGATCAATACTTACTTTTACATTACTTATTGATAATACAGCTACACTGAAGCTGTGCTCTAGGAATCTAGATTTTAGTAAGCTCTACCGGCTCCTGGTACCTACCTGCCAGAGAGGCCCATTCTTGTTTGCAAAGCAACAGGAGAATACAAGCTTTTTGTCTTAGGAAAAATCTTAGTTTTCTGTGTGTTTTTTCCCTGTGCTTTCTGCTGTTTCTATGCTACTGGATTAATAATGGACGGTGCCACTGAACCTCCGGTCGTAATCTTTAATATTATTTCTCTAGTTATATGGAGACCTATGTCTCTAAAATTTTGTGTGTGTTGCATGTCCCATTTTCTGAACCCAGAACTGGGACGTGTGGTTACAACGAAATATGCCAGATAAGATCACCTCCTTTAAATCCCAACGTCGATCAGGCAGTAATATCAAACTATAGGCATTTGTCTATGGTTTTTTAACACTAAAATCGGCTTACATCGTTCTTCCGTGTGGTCCGAGTGGGTGATGTCACACCCTTTTATTGCTCGGATTATTTGGTGAAGGAAATGTTTCATTAATTTGCGCATCTTATTCTTGGTAGCTGCGTGCGTTTTTGTACCAGAAACTTTTGAATTATGTCAAGTTTTGCATGTAATCACGATCTGTTTGTATTGATCGATGATTTCAAAATTCTTGATTAAGATGTATGTTCTGCGGCTTTACCATGTTCTACAGCAGTAGCGTTAATTCATTATGTTGTTCCTTCTCGTATTGTTTGGCGTTCGTTTGAGTAGTATAATTTTGAAATTAATTCTTAACTATACTGCGAATGTAGCCGATACGGTTCCTGGTTCCATTTTCCAGATCAATTTATGGGTCTATTATTGGCCCGCTGTTGTTCTTGTCACCAGCTTACGCGATCTTGGTTGTAACGTTGCAGGTGTTGGGTGCCTGATGGTTTAACTTATAATTTATTGTCAAACTATTTGAAAATTATTTGTCTGCCTTCCATTCCTGTTTCGTTCCGCTTGCTTATTTAGGTCTTGTGCTTGGTTTCAGGCCAAGCCTAATCCCGCCATCATGTCCGGAGTGCCACAAGTTCGTTAAGGTCAAGGACCATGTCTGTTATCGGTGTGCCAAGTGTAATGGTGACGATCTGTGTAAAGTCTGTGCGGTGTGGCCCGTCGAATTGGGGGTCGAGTTCCTTGCCCAGAAGGACTTGGAATGGTCTGATGCGGGGTCAGGCAGAC
This sequence comes from Chaetoderma sp. LZ-2023a, assembly GCA_034401795.1. Classification (NCBI taxonomy): domain Eukaryota; kingdom Metazoa; phylum Mollusca; class Caudofoveata; order Chaetodermatida; family Chaetodermatidae; genus Chaetoderma; species Chaetoderma sp. LZ-2023a. The sequence goes on from CM067369.1 coordinate 125,027,498, forward strand.
CGAAAAGAAATCGAGGAGCGTCTGTTTTAGCCCATGGGGTGCTCCTTGTCCGCAGTTGAAGGGTTTGGAGATGGCACCCCCGACATGGTTTGTGCCCGCTATGCAAGGCTTCTTGCATAGCGTCCTATCCATGCTGGTGTCATCTCTGATACCAAAGACTGGTGCAACCTCTCCATGTCCGGTTCGCACCCTGTCCTTGGACAGGGTTCTGGACTGGTTACCGAGGGGGCCATATTGTATGGCTCCCTGGTGGTCCCCTCGGGCTTCGGTCTGGCTGGTACTGCTTCTCTGCGGCCACCTGTGGGTGGTCCAGTAGCGGTAGCCAGTCCGTTGGGCATGGGAGATGGCCGCCAAGACGGCTCCAGTGTCTTCATCCTGTGATGACTTCAGGGTCTGAGGATGAGGAGGCTGAAGAGAAAAGGCGGTTGCGGCCTGAGATACCGCGGGTGGAGCGCATGGAGGTCGATTCCGTCCTGGATGGAACTGCCCTCCATTTGTCTGGCTTGGCTCAAGACATGGCAGCCGCTCCACCCGTAGTTGAGGCCACACCGGTACTGGGCCAGTCCAGTGCTGGTTGGTTAGCCACCAACTGTCATGGTGACGGGTGTGGCTGGCCAGGCATGGTACTCACCTATCTCACCTGGTCCAGCAGCCACACACAGGGTGCCAATGGCACCCGTGTATGGCCACGGTTCCGTAACTGCTATGGGTCCGCACGGTTTTCCGTGCAGGCCTACTCCATGGAACAGTGTGTTTCATGGGGTGGTTGCGGAACCACACGGTACCAGTATTGTTGGCTATCCAGCAGTGGCTCTTTGCCGGGAGGCCCCTGCTGGTAGACCTGTGAACACATCAACGGGTGATATGTTTATGGGGGTGTTTTCCTCAGAAGTGGACTGGCCCTATGCTCTGGCTTGGCTAGCCATGGTGGACCCGTTTGTGGTCTCGGCCACAGCTGAGGAAGACATGCCTCGTCCATCGGTTGCATCGATTCGGACGGGCGTCTTGCTCGTGGCTCAGATCCTGTCCATTGGACTGGATCCAAAGTTCAAGGCGTTGCTAGAGGCTATATATGTCAAGCAACTCAGAACTAGAGTCAGCTCCCTGCAGCCTCTAGGGAGGTGCGGGCAAGGTGCCATATCCCCAGGGGGGGGAGTATGAGCGCTATGGTGTGGTCCCAATAGCCACTGAGGATGACCGTTGGGTTCTTGGTGTCCAGAGTGCAGGAGCGGGTAGCCCCGCTCAGGCACTTGTGGATAAGAGCCAAGCATACGGTGAAGACGTCCTGTCCCTCTGCGATGAGGGGGTGAGGGCAACTATGAATGCTGTCAATCACTCTTATCGCTTGCTTCAGTCAGTGTGGGCTGAAGCTGGGGCAGGCCACCCTGTGTGACCTGCTGTTCTTTTGTGCATCAACGACGGTCTTGTGCTCTCGATGGATGCACTGGCCAGGGTGCAGGCATGTATGACCAAGTCCAGGAGGTAGATTGTCCTTGACCATATGCACCCGGCTACGTCTGTCAGGGAGCGTTTGCTTGGAACACCCCTAAATGGCCCTAGCATCTTCAGTGGCCAAGCATGGGCCATCCTAGAGAACGCAACCAACATCGCGCAAAGTCGGTTAGCGGTGAATCTTCAGCTAGAGCTAGTGCGTCAGGCACTAGGGGGCGGTAGCGAAACCGCTAGCTGCTCAGCCTTCGTCCAAGAGGTAGAAGAAGCATAAGAGCAAGGTGAAAGCCAAGCCAGCTCCTTCTGCTCTTGCTGGGCCCTCTCAACCGCCTGCGGCTAAGAAGGTGAGGAAGGTTCTGGAGGCCCCTGCCCACCGTAGTGGTGGCCCTGATCGCCCAAGAGACGGTAAGGTCAAGGGCAAAGGGAAGTCCTCCAAGGGCGGAAAGAAGGGAGTGGATCATACCTGAGGGTATGACAATTCCCTTCTTATCCATCTGGACCACGCCTGTGCGACAGGAACAGCGGTGCCAGTTAGACCAGTCAAGCCAAGACCAAAATTGTTCTCTCTCCCTCGGTAAGACGGGTGCTGAGGGGTGAGCAGATCACGAGCCAGACACCCGCATTAGGCATCAATGCGCCTATAGTGGATGGAAGGCTCATGTGTTTCGTCGAGGCTTGGCGCAGTGTGACGTCAGACAGTCTGGTCCTGGGATGGCTATCCCAGGGGTACATGCCAGAGTGGTGGGATTTCCCACCACAAAATCTGTCTTTGACACCTGTCTGGACTCCCATACCAAGGGAGCCAGACAAGTTAGACGCCATTCAAAATGAAGTGTCAGGTTTGCTTCTGAAGGGAGCAATAAAATCAGCAAACCAGAGCACTCCGGGCTTCTATTCACGCATGTTCCCTGTCCCCAAGAGCACAGGGTGGTGGAGACCCGTACTCAATCTCAGGCCATTGAATTGGTTTATCCATACGCCTCGGTTCCAGATGGAAATCCCGAGATCGGTAATGGCAGGATTGAGGAAAGGAATGTGGTGTGTGTCGATCAATCTGAAAGATGCATATTTCCACATTCCGTTCACAGGTTTCTGAGATTCGTGGTTCAGAATCGTGTCTGGGAGTTTGTAGTCCTCCCATTCGGCCAGAGTGGTCCTAGTGGTGGCAGCATATCTCAGAATAGAGAACGTGGTGCTTCACACCTACATAGACGATTGGCTTATCAAGGCAGACACGCCAGCCAGGTTAGGAGTGGATACTGCTCTCACTCTGAAGTTACTGTCAGATCTAGGCTGAATAGTCAACAGGGAGAAATCTGAGTTGACGCCCACTAAGCACTTCATTTATTTGGGGATGCGATTTGATCTCGAAGAAGACAGGGTTTACCCGTCAGAGCCCAGAGTGGTGTCTCTGTTAGCCATCCTCAAGAGTTTTCGATTGGGAAACCACATTCAGGCGAGGAGGTTTTTTCAGATCCTGGGCATGATGGTCTCCATGGAGCAGGTAATCCTGTACGCTGCTCTAATGCGAAGACCTATCCGGTCGTGCCTGATGTCTCAGTGGAAACAGAGAACAGAACCCCTGTCAAAGCTGGTACCAGTTTTGGAGCCAATAATGTTGCATCTTGTATGGTGGAAGGAGCGTCAGAATCTCCTAGTAGGAGTTTCGCTTCACTTACCCCACCCCAGCTGTCCGTGTATGCGGATGCATCGCTGGAGGGGTGGGGGCCGCTGCCTGGGAGAACACCAGGTTTCGGGCACATGGACTCTCCAAGAGAGTCAGCTGCATATCAATCTGTTGGAAATGATGGCAGTGGAACTGGCATTGGAAAAGTTTCTTCCAGAAGTCAGGGGCAAGGTGATATTGATACGGTCGGACAATTCGACAGTAGTATCATACATAAATCGCCAAGGATAGACCAGGTCACCCACACTATGTATGAAGGTGTGGCACTTGATTCAATGCTGCAGTAATTACTCACTTGTTTTGAAAGCAGCTCACATTCCTTGGGGATTGAACATTCTGGTGGATGCTTTGTCTCGCAGACAGAGAATTCTGCCAACAGAATGGTCTCTCAACCCTCCAGTTCTACAAAGGATGTTCGAGCATTGGGGCAAATCAAACGTGGACTTGTTCGCTACAAAGGAAAATGCTCAAATCATGACATGTCTCGCCGATTCCAGATCCAAATGCGGTCGATACAGACACTCTGGCGATAAGCTGGAGAGGGATGCACGCATACACATACCCACCCACCATTCTTCTGCCGAAGATCTTGGTGAAGATTAGGGAGGAGCCATGCCTAGTCCTGCTAATAGCGCCATATTGGCCCAGCAGGGCGTGGTTCACGGATGTCCTGAATCTGCTGGTGGACAATCCAGTGCAGCGGCCCGAGATTCCGAATATAATCTCCCAAACCAAGGGCCGCTTCCTACTCGAGCGGCCCGAGATGTTCAAATTGACTGCGTGGATGTTATCAAACAATATTCCACGTCGGAAGGCTTTTCTTAACAGGCTGCGAGTTTCATCGCAGCCGTGATAAGGATGTCAACCTTCAAGTCATATAACCACAAGGTTAACAAATTTGCAGAGTGGTGTGAAGGAAAGGTTGTTGATCCCTTTCAATCCACTATTCAGCAAATAGCAGACTTTCTCTGGGAGCTGTTCTTTACAGGACTGGCTCCTGTCACTATTGCTGGATATAAGTCAACTTTGGCATCAGTTATCCTTTGTTTAGCCAACAGGGATAGTCCCGAGGTGGCCCAGTTAGACGTGATGGTGAAGGGAATGAGCAATCTCTGACCGAGACAACCGGTAGTCATTCCAGCGTGGAGTCTATCTTTGGTGCTTAATGTGCTAGCCAGGCACCCTTTCGAACCTTTGGGTTCGGCTAGTCTAAAGCATCTGACTCATAAGGCATTTTTTCAATTGGCAGCTTCCTTAGCTAGAAGGCGTAGTGAGATCCATGCACTTTCAGCAGAGAGGGACCGATTTATTTCTCTGGAGAGGGTCTGCGACTGCTGCCAAGAGCAGAATTTATGTCAAAGAATCAATCTTTGAAATATCCCAGCGAACCGATCATTATACCAAAACTAACGAGGTTTGATTGTGATGCCAGTGCCTGGTGTCCAGTCCATGCATTGACCAAGTACAAAAAACGGACAAACTCTTTACGGTCAAATGATAGGCATCTGTAGATCTGCCATAAGAAGCCATATGGTGCCGCATCCATGGATTCTATCTCTCGTTGGGTAGTAGAATGCATTCAGACTACCCACGAGATTGCGACTGGGCACCAGGTGCAATGTGCTAGAGCTCACGATGTTAGAGGAATAGTGGCCTCGACTGCCCTATTCAATGGTGTCCCATTAGTGGACATCATGGCCGTTGCACAATAGCACTGTGAGTCCTCTTTCACGGATTACTATATGACGGACAAGTCAGACCTGTTTTGAAACGATAGTCTAGTGGCCACTTGCTCGTCTCCTTTTGATAACTTTGAAAAGCAAAAGTAGTAAGAACAAACATGGTCAAGCGAGAGGAATTCAATTGTATGTGACACGTTTGGTCAAAAGTGTGTTGGTTGGTGGGGCCACATCTGGAATCCATAATTCATGAGGTAATTCAAGTTTGACAGTTTTTTGTATTATGTTTATATATTATGATCATTCATGTTATATATTCGTGCTTATTCCCAGGCTTATATGTGTCAAGAGCTGTTAACCCTCTTCGCACATTTGTGTTTCTGGCGAGATGCATGTTCGTGAGTTCTCTCCCTTTTTTAGGAGAAAGGGGGGGGGGGGGGGGGAGGGGAAACAGTGATGCAAATGTGATTCAGTCCCAAACTTGTCGGTCCTTTTAGGTCTCTGTGGCAAGTTCACGTCTAAGTTCTTTTTCTAGGGGCAAAAGAGGCTGTGTATGGCTTGCCCCTTCCCACCGGGTTACTGACTAGATCTGGTGTTATCAATAAGTAATGTAATGGTAAGTATTTCAATTTCACTTTCTCCGAAATCTAACCATTACATTATGGACCTTGCCTCCCAGCTCCATGGAGGCAAGCCTAGGGCTGGGCGGTATACCGGTTTCACACTGTCTCACGGTTTTTTATGGCGACGGTTTAAAAACCATTACGAAAATTAAAAAAACCGGAAAAACGTCCGTAAGATCGCCATTGCACAAAATCTGGTGACTGGCCTAAACTAATTTGGTTCTTGACTTGCTGTTTAATATTATCATCCACAGTAGTGTAACCATTTGCTACTAGAGACATAAAATACAGTCATCTATAATTATTAGCCGTGGGAAAGGAAGGGTGTTGGTGAAATCCCAACAAATCGGCCGAGGACGACCCTCGGCAAATATGATTTGATTTACCAGCAATGAATTTTACATGACGTAAGCTCTGCGGGTTCATTGAATAATTTGAAAATCTAAATTTCTTGTTTGCAACAAATACTCCTTTTTTCAATTCGAGTTTGTACTATGTTTAATTAGGATTCCAAATGTGACATGATACAAAAAAAAATTCAAGAAACTGGCTGCGAAAACAACGACGCTATACAATGAACTCCCAATCCAAACAAATCATTATTTCCCTTAGATTTCGACAAACATAAAATGATCCATCACAGACTAAGACATACGAGACAAATTGCATGAATGCCCGAGAAATGAAAACGATTAAGTTGCTTCTTACGTTGGCATAGTAGTTACAAGTAAAATACACCTCTTAGCCTCTCAAATACGAGCAGGCATAATGTGATTGGTTGTTAACAAATTCTTCCACTGGGATATTCACTACTATCGACATATGAACCTCGAAAAATAGTCAAACACATTTTTTGTGAGAATTCTTGAGGCGCGATTTCCGGGAAATGACTAATTACGTGCTGAATGACATTCACCCGCTTGAACGGAAGTTTATTGAGGAGTATTACTAAATACCGAGTACTCGAATACAAACACATGACTTACTAGACTAGATCATACTGTAGGTGGTTATACGAACTCTAACCGTATGTGCGGTACTCTACTAGGAGCCTAAAGTCGCTCTCATATCTGGGTTCCTACCTACACATGTTAGATTTGACTATGCTTTCGAAAATAGTTACCTAATAACAGTGTTGAAAATCAACATTTTAGTAGTTAGTGTTATTTTCACGACATCACATGAACCAGACTTTATTTATTTTATTTATTTTAACTACTATTTTGAGATAGATAGCGTCGAAGTGAGCAGTCGTACGTAGTTACCGTTCTAATTTCATTGCAATTTACATCAGTTGTCAAATCGCAAAATACATGTACTGTGTAGCTAATGAAAACGGCATATTTTCATATTTTAAATTATTTTCGATCATTCTGACCCCTTAAACCGGTGTTTCATTAATACCGGTTTAATTAGTGATACCGTCACCGGTTTTCTTTTAGGCCAAACCGCCCAGCCATAGGCAAGCTATGAGTTGTTCTCTTGTTTGGTACCTGTGCAAACAATATGGGCTTCTCCTTCGATCAATACTCACCATTCTGTTACTTCTGATATACAGCTGGCCTTGACAGCGGCTCTAGGACTTAGAACGACTAGAAAGCTTTACCGACTCCTGGGAACCGGGTACCCGGCTCCCCACTGCCGAGTACCCGTTTACCATAGAGCTCATTCTTGTTTGCATAGCAACAAGTGCAATACATGCTTTTCGCATTAGGGATTTTAGTGTTTTTTAAAAAAGATTCTAAGTCTTTAATCGGTGATAGTTTGTGCGCTAAAGGAATAACTAAGGACTATGGAGAATACCGCCCAAGATAACCAGGTTGTATTGTTCTTTATATCCATAGTTAAAAGACTTAGGTCTCTAAATTTCGTTGTGTCGCATGTTCCAATTTCTAACCCCATAGAATCTGGGACGTGTGCTAGCAACGATATATGCCAGACGATCGCCTTCTTTAAACCCCAACAGGCGATCGGCAGATATGAAAATAGGTGTTTGCTACGGTATTTCTAACACGAATATCGGCTGACGTCGTTCTCCGTAGAATCCGAGCGGGTGACGTCACACCCGGTCGCTCGGATGTTTATGTGAAGAAAAATTTTTTCATTAATTCGCGCATCTTGTTCTGGGTGCTGCGTACTAAAAAATGGTACCGGAAACTTTAGAATGATCAAGTTTTTCGTGTGATCACGATCGGTTTGCAATGATCGGTGGTTTCAAAATTCTTGAGTAGATGCGTGGTCTGCGGTTTTACCGTGTGAGACAGCAGTTGTTATACATTTTGTTGTTTTCTTCACATATCGTGCTGCGTTCGTTAGGAGTATAATTTATATTGATTAGTAAATATACCCTGAATGCTATGCGATATGATTCCTGGAGCCGTTACACATCCTGTAGGATCTATTATGGGTGTGTTGTGCCCGCCGCGTTCTTGTCGTCATAGTCAATGCGATCGTTGTTGTAACGTGGCGGGGTGGGGTGCGGGAGGTTACGGTTAATTTATGAGTCAAAATATTTGAAAATTAATTGTCTGCCTTCCATCCGTGTCTCGTTCCGCTTGTTTATTGTAGGTTTGTGCTTATTTTATAGGCCAAGCCAGCCCCGCCATCATGTGACGACTGCCATAAGTTTGTCCGTGTTATGTTCAAGGACCATGTCTGTTTTAGGTGTGCCCTGTGTAATATAGATCATAGGTGTAATGTTTGTGCAGTGTGGTCCGTCGAAACGATGGTTAAGTTCCTTGCCCAGAAGGACTTGGCTGGGTCTGACGCGGGGTCAGGCGGTCCGAGAGGAAATCGTGGAGCGCCCGGTTCGGCCGGTGGGGGTGCTCCACGTCCCCAGCTGGAGGTGGCGGAGATGGCACCGCCGGCGTGGTTTGGTCCGGCTATGCAGGGTTTTCTGCATAGCGTTCTGCCCACGCTGGTGTCGTCCCTGCTACCAAAGGTTGGGGGGCAGTTTCTCCCCATGCCTGGTACGGATCCTGTCTTCGGACAGGATTCTGGACTGGTTACCGAGGGGGCCGTCTCGTACGGCCCCCTGGCGGGTCCGTCTGGCTTCGGCCAGACGGGTTCTGTCTCTCTGCGGCCACCTCCGGGTGGTCCAGTAGCGGTGGCCGGTCCGTCAGGTGTGGGAGCCGTCCGCCAGGACGGCTCCACGGTTTATTCGTCTAGTGACGGCTCTTCGGAGTCTGAAGACGATGAGGCCGAGGAGGAGAAGTTGCTGCGGCCCGTGAAGCCGCAGGTGGAGAATATGGAGGTTGATTCCGTCCTGGACGGAACCGGCCTCCATTTGTCTGGTTTGGCGCAAGCCAGGTCAGCGGCTCCGCCTGCGGCTGAGGCCAATCCGTTACCGTGCACCGGTTCCACGCGGCTTGGTTTGTCACCAGCCGTCAGGGGAACCGGTGTGCCGGGCCAGGCGTGGTACTCACCTATCTCGCCTGGTCTGGCAGCCGGACATGGGGTGCCGTTGGCGCCCGTGGCTGGCTATGGTTCCGCGACGGTTACGGGTCCGTACGGTTTTCCGTGCGGACCTACCCCATGGACCGGAGTGTTTCATGGGGTGGCGGCGGAACCATGTGGTAGCGGAGTGCCTGGCGTGTCAGCCGTGGCTCCTGGCCGGGAGGCCATGGCTGGCAGACCCGTAAGCATGTCAACGGGTGACGTGTTTGCGGGGGTATCTTCTTCGGAGATAGACTGGTCTGATGCTCTGGCGTGGCTAGCCAGAGTTGACCCGTCTGTGGTTTCGGCCACGGCCGATGAAGATGCGCCCCGTCCGTCGGTTGCGTCGATTAGGACGGGGATTTTGCCCGCGGCCCGGATCCAGTCAGTGGGACTGGATCCACGGTTCATTGATTTGTTGGATGCTATTTATAGTAAACAACTGATGACCAAGGGTCAGCTCCCTGCAGCCTCCAGGGAGGTGCGGGCAAGGTGCCGTATTCCGAGGGGTGAATACGACAGGTATGGTGTAGTCCCGTCGGTCACTGAGGATGACCGATGGGTACTGGGCGTCCAGAGTGCGGGGTCGGGTGGTCCCGGTCCGGCACTAGTGGATAAAGCCCAGGTACACCAGGAAGAAGTCCTGGCCCTATGCGATGAGGGTGTGAGGGCAGCCATGAGCGCTGTCAATCACTCCTATCGTCTACTTCAGTCGGTGTGGGCTGAAGCGGGGGCAGGCCACCCTGTGCCACCTGTGGCGCTATCGTGCGTTAATGACGGCTTGGTGCTGTCAATGGACGCATTGGCAAGGGTGCAAGCGCGTGTGACGAAGTCCAGGAGGCAAATGGTCATTGACCATATGCGTCCGGCTACGGCAGTCAGGGAGCGTCTTCTTGGGACGCCCCTGACAGGGCCTAGCATCTTTGGTGGCCAGGCGCGGGCCATCTTAGAGGACACCGCCAGTATTGCGCAGAATCGGTTAGCGGTGAATCTCCAGCTAGAGCTGGTGCGGCAAGCGCACGCACTAGGGGCTGTGGGCAAGCCGCTAACCGGACAGCCTTCGAAGAAACAGAAGAAGCATAAGGGCAAGGCGAAAGCCAGGCCTATTGCGACTTCTGTTTCGGCTGGGTTTTCTGAGCCGCCGCCGGCAAAAAACCCAGGAAGGCTGTAGAGGCGCCTACCCTCCCCAATGTTGCTCCTGACCGCCCTAGAGGTGGTAAGGGCAAGGGGAAGGGTAAGGGTAAGGCCTCAAAGGGCGGACAGAAGGGGCCGAAGCGTACCTGAGGGTACGCAAGCTCCCTTCATATCCGCCTGGACCGCACCTGTGCGACAGGAACAGCGGTGCCAGTTATACCCGTCGTACCTAGAACGAAATGGTTCTCACTCTCTCTCGTTAAGAAAGGGGGGGGGGGGCGGACTGCGAGCCGGACAACCCCGTTAGACGTCGAGGCGTCTATGGTGGGTGGAAGGCTCATGCGTTTCGTCGAGGTTTGGCGAGGTGTGACGTCAGACAGTCTGGTCCTGGGATGGTTATCCCAGGGTTACATGCCGGAGTGGTGGGACTTTCCGCCACAAAATCTGTCTTTGGCACCAGTCTGGACACCCGTACCAAGGGAGCCAGACAAGTTAGAAGCCGTTCAAAAGGAAGTGTCGGGTTTGCTTCTGAAGGGAGCAATAAAACCAGCAAACCGGAACACTCCAGGCTTCTATTCAAACATGTTCCTTGTCCCCAAGAGCACGGGGGGATGGAGACCCATACTCAATCTCAGGCCATTAAATTGGTTTATCCATACGCCTCGGTTCCAGATGGAAACACCGAGGTCGGTAATGGCGGGATTGAGGAAAGGAATGTGGTGTGTATCGATCGATCTGAAAGATGCATATTTCCACATTCCGATCAATCGGAGTTGGCACAGGTTTCTGAGATTTGCGTTTCAGAATCAAGTATGGGAGTTTACAGTTCTCCCGTTTGGCCTGTCGACAGCTCCGAGGGTTTTCACAAGAGTGGTCCTTGCGGTGACAGCGTTTCTCAGAAAAGAGAACGTGGCGCTACACACCTACATAGACGACTGGCTGCTCAAGGCAGACTCGGCAGCCAGGTTGAACGTGGATACTGCTCTGACTCTGAAGTTACTTTCAGATCTAGGCTGGATAGTCAACAAGGAGAAATCCGAGTTGACACCCACTCAACATTTCGTTTATTTGGGAATGCGATTCGACCTCGAGGAGGGCAGGGTTTACCCGTCAGAGCCCAGAGTGGTGTCTCTGTTAGCCATCCTCGGGAGTTTTCGAGTGGGAAACCACATTCAGGCGAGGCGGTTCCTTCAGATGCTGGGCATGATGGTCTCCATGGAGCAGGTTATCCCGTACGCTGCTCTAATGCGAAGACCTATCCAGTTGTATCTGATGTCTCTGTGGAAACAGAGAACAGAACCCCTGTCAAAACTGGTGCCAGTTTTGGAGCCGATAATATCGCATCTTCTATGGTGGAAACAGCGTCAGAATCTCCTAATAGGGGTTTCGCTGCACCTACCCCACCCCCAGCTGTCCGTCTACACGGACGCATCGCTGGAAGGGTGGGGTGCCTGCTTGGGAGAACACCAAGTCTCGGGCACATGGACTCTCCCGGAGAGTCAGCTGCATATCAATCTGTTGGAAATGATGGCAGTGGAACTGGCGTTGGAAGAATTCCTTCCGATGATCAGGGGCAAGGTGATATTGATACGGTCGGACAATTCGACAGTAGTATCATATATAAATCGCCAAGGAGGGACCAGGTCGCCCACCCTGTGCATCAGGGTGTGGCACTTGATTCAATGGTGCAGGAATTACTCGGTTGTTTTGAAAGCAGCTCATATTCCTGGCCGATTGAACATTCTGGCGGATGCTTTGTCTCGCAGACAGAGAATTCTGCCAACAGAATGGTCCCTCAACCCTCCAGTTCTACGACGGATCTTCGAGCATTGGGGCAAACCCAACGTGGACTTGTTCGCCACAAAGGAAAATGCTCAAATCATGACATATGTCTCGCCGATTCCAGATCCAAATGCCGTCGATACAGACGCTCTGGCGATAAGCTGGAGAGGGATGCACGCTTACGCGTATCCACCCACCATTCTTCTACCGAAGGTATTGGTGAAGGTCAGGGAGGAACCGTGTCTGGTCCTGTTAATAGCGCCGTATTGGCCAAGCAGGGCGTGGTTCACGGATCTTCTAGATCTGCTGGTGGAAAATCCTGTGCAGTTGCCCGAGATTCCGAACATAATCTCCCAGGCGAAGGGACGCTTCCTACACGAGCGTCCCGAAATGTTCAAATTGACTGCGTGGATGTTGTCAAACAACGTTCCACGTCGGAAGGCTTTTCTCGACAGGCTGCTGATTTCATCGCAGCTGCGAGAAGGAGGTCAACCTTCAAGTCATATAACAACAAGGTTAACAGATTTGCAGACTGGTGTGAAGAAAAGGGTATTGATACCTTTCAATCCACTATTCAGCAAATAGCAGATTTTCTCTGTGAGCTGTTCTTTACAGGACTAGCTCCCGTCACAATTGCTGGATACAAGTCAGCTCTGGCATCAGTTATCCCTTGTCTAGCCAACAGGGATAGTCCAGAGGTGGCCCAGTTAAACGTGATGCTGAAGGGAATGAGCAATCTCCGACCGAGACAACCGGTAGTCATTCCAGCCTGGAGTCTATCTTTAGTGCTTAATGTACTGGCCAAGCACCCATTCGAACCGTTGCGTTCGGCTAGTCTAAAGCATTTGACTCTAAAGGCGGTCTTTCTATTGGCAGCTTCCTCAGCTAGAAGGCGCAGTGAGATCCATGCGCTTTCGGCAGAGAGGAACCGATTTATTGTTTCTGGAGAAGGTCTGCGTCTTCTGCCAAGAGCAGAATTTATGTCAAAGAACCAATCTTTGAGATATCCCGGCAAACCGATCATTATACCGAAGTTAACCAGGTTTGATCGTGATGCCAGTGTCTGGTGCCCGGTCCGTGCTTTGACTAAGTACAAGAAACGGACTGACTCGTTACGGTCGAACGATAGACATTTGTGGATCTGCCATAAAAAGCCTTATGGCGCCGCATCCATGGATACTATCTCTCGTTGGGTGGTCGAATGCATTCAGACTACTCATGAGATGGCGACTGGGCACCAGGTGCAGGGCGTAAGGGCACACGATGTTAGAGGAATAGCCGCCTCGACCGCCCTTTACAATGGTGTTCCGTTAGAGGACATCATGGCCGTTGCACAATGGCACTGTGAGTCCTCATTTACGGATTACTATATGAGGGATGTGTCAGACTCAGCCAATCCACTCGCTTTAGCTGTTTTGAAACGATAGTTAGTGACCACACTGCTTTTCCCCTTTTTTCACTTTGGTAAGAAAAGAACCTAAAGCAGACATGGTCAAGCGAGAGGATGTCAACCAGATTGTGTCACTGATGGCCGAACCGGTGTATGGTTGTAGGCGGTACGTCTGAAGTCCTGTTATCATAAGGTAATTCAACAAGTGAGAGTTTTTTGTATTATGTATATGTATCATGTTCATTCATCTTATATATTCATGCTCATTCTCAGGCTAATACAAGCGATATGCAGGGAGTAGTTAGCCCTCTTGGCATATTGGTGTTTTCAGGCGAGATACATGTTCGTTAGTTCTCTCCCTTTTCTTAGGAGGAAAAAGGGGGGGGGGGCTGTGACGCGAATGTGATTCGGTTCCGTAAACTTGACGGTCCTTTTAGGTCTCCGTTAGTCAAGTTTGAAGTCTAAAATCTTTCTCCAAGGGGCAAAATTAGCATGTATGGCTTGCCCCTTCCCACCAGGTTACTGATCAAATCTGGTGTATATCAGAAGTAACAGAATGGTGAGTATTGATCGAAGGAGAATGCAGGAAATGTCAATTTCCCTTTCTCCGAGATCTAACAATACTCACCATTCTGTTACGGACCCAGCCTCCCAGCCCCACGGAGGCAAGCCATAGTTTTCTCTTGTTTGGTGGCTATGCAAACAATATGAGCTCTATGGTAAACGGGTACTCGGCAGTGGGGAGCCGGGTACCCGGTTCCCAGGAGTCGGTAAAGCTTTCTAAGTCTATAATCCTAGAGCCGCTGTCAAGGCCAGCTGTATATCAGAAGTAACAGAATGGTGAGTATTGTTAGATCTCGGAGAAAGGGAAATTGACATTTCCTGCAGTCTCTGGCAGGTGGGTATCCAGTTGTTGGGAACCGGGTACCCAGTTCTAGGAGCTGGTAGAGCTTTCTAAATCTAGATTCCTAGAGCACAGCTTCAGTGTAGCTGTATTATCAATAAGTAATGTAATGGTAAATACTGTTAGATCTCGGAGTAAGGGAAATTTAAATTTCCTTCATTATGGTCGCATAAATGTGGTCGATGTACAGATGCTGTAAACAGGTTCTTCCAATGTACTGCACCTGGTCACCAAGACAACAAATGTGTACATGTACATGATGTCAGTCATGCCAGTGGTAAATTTCAATTTCTAAAGGAGACTATGGCACCATACATAGTGGTATATTTCAAAATAGTTCTGACCTGCAAATGGACATTCACTGAGCAAATATTTTGATTATCTTGACAAATACGACCAGTAAATGGTTAATTGTGAGGCATCAGAAAATAAGTTATAGGTAAAATTATATTAATGAGACATACATCACGCTTGTAATACAACCACACGACTGGCTCACATTCAGATTTATGTGCTTAACCCTTACCAGTTACCACTCTGCTGTCAAAAATTTAAATTATTAAATTAAAAGATGAAATCAAACTAAAATTGTTGAAAAATCTGCACTAGTTCCTTTGCTATATACACAGTAAAAGATAGACTATTGACACCAGAGTGGTAGGGGTTACATGGTGCATAACTGCATATCTTTGTTCCAGGTAGGCTGTTACGATGGCAGTCAGCATGAAATACCTGAGTCTCTCCGTAATGGTGATTCAAACGACGAGCATGATTATGCTGCTGCGATATTCACGCTCACAAAAAACTGATGGGCCACGATATCTCTCATCAACAGCTGTTCTTCTGGCAGAGATAATCAAGCTTATTACGTCAATGTTTGCTGTTTTTGTGGAAAAGCGTATGTACTCAATACTATTCAACTTAATGGATGATGCACTACTAACCTTTTAAGTCCTGCAATTTCAACATCACAATAGAAGGATCTGATCTGTCACTGAAATATTAGACATCGCAATTAATCCTTTAGTGGTCAAGATTTGTACAGAAGATGAATTTTTTTTTTAAGTATTCAATTTCCATTTGCATGGTAAGACAAGAGTATTTTTGGAAATTTACTACTGGAATGACTGGGTTGGTTATCGAGCCAGTTATTCCAGTTGTAAATTAAAAAAAAAAGTCTTCTCTTGGTCTGCAAATGGACATTCCTCAAGACGACTGCAGTGGCCGGTTTTGGCCGGCTTGACGATTAAATAGTTGAATACATCATATGTTAGGTGATGTCACAATCAAAATAACATAGCTGTCACGACAAGCTAAAAGTAAGACACATAAGTACGATTTGTATACAGTCTTTGATAAATTTACAATTTCACAAACATTCTGTTCAATATTTTGAAGCTCTAATTTGACTGAGAGATGGTGTTGTCAACCCTCAGTCAATTTAGTTTTAAATTATTCAACAGCTTACATTTATACTTACCATGAAATTAAGATTCTGAGAATTCATGTTTCAATGTTTCAAATCAATTCCAAAACAGGTAAAAAAGGGTATAGAGCTTAGCTAAGCATGGGTGTGGAGGAGCTAGCAATGGATCCCCCTATTACTAAAAAGCTATGTGCATAATCTATTGAATATTTTGAATCTAGTCAAATTAGTTTCAAAATAATTAACAAAATGTTCCGTACATCAAAAAACCCTTGTCTTTTCTGACTGTAAAGGTTAAATGATTACGGTCAAACTTAATGTTACTTAACCATCTATCACTCATATCAGCCAAAAATGGCTTCTACAGTGGTCTTGAGAAATGTCCATTTGTAGACCGAGAGAAGACTATCCTGAAAATTTACCACTGGAATGATTGGCTCGATAACCAAGGCAGTCATTCCAGTGGTAAATTTTCAAAAATAGTTTTCTCTTGGTCTGCAAATGGACATTTTCTATGAGAAAATCAAAATTTGTATGAACAAATTTGAGCGTTAAAGGATTAATGGTAAAAACAAACTAATTATTTGTATCATTTAAGTTCTGTTTGCTGATTTTGTTCAAAGCATTGTGTTTGACCCTGAAATCTGAGATCTGGGATTTCTATGTAACAATATACTATATACAGGCATTTTAAAAGTAATTTGACTGGGAGCTGAAGCTGCAGATCAAATTATTTTCAAATAACCAAACCCTTATTCAGTAGAATAGTGTGTCATATCATCAGGTCTCTAGTGTTGAAAGCGGAAATGTGTTGTTAACCATAAATTTAAAAGGTGAAGCTGGCCAAAATGGATTCTACAGTGGTCTCGAGGAATGTCCATTTGCGGACCAAGAAAATATTTTTGAAAATCTACCGCTGGAATGTTTGTCATGATTAGTCATTTCAGTTGGTATATATTGAAAAAGAGTTCTATTCATCTGCAAATTGGCATTTTCTGAGACAAAATTGAAATCTTCTTGCCTGAATTTAAGTTTATTTAACCGTTAAAGTTTGAAGGTTTAGAAGGTACAATGTGTCATCACATAGGTCCAGTCATGTTCATCATGGCTGACAGTGATATCATTCAGATAGCATTTGTCCTTCATCAATGCGAAGTTGATTCGGGATAAAATTTTGAAAAGGACAAGGTATAGTTTTACTAAGATGTGTGTTTATGCAATCCCTTCCAATCAAATTAAGTTCAAAGTGTTCAATACATCGTACTAATTAGTAATTAACATGTTTCTGTTTTTGTATTGGAAACATATTAACTTTTTTATGCGATGTACTGTACCACAATTGTTTGTTACAGAGATAAAAATCTATTGAGTTTGACAACTGTGATCAGTGAGGTGGGGGGAAAGTCACCCTGCACATGCACTTTTCGCAGAGAGAACCACTAACTCCCAAAACCAAGGTACAATTCAAACACAACTTGTTATCATCTTTTGTGGACACTATAAATAGGAAGTTCGTAGCTAAGCAGACCTCAACACCCACTATGGATTTGAAGGCCTTCAAAGCAGAACTTAGGTAGAGTAAAGTAGACATATCCACCAGAGAATTCCAATTAATAACATAAGCAGTGCGGAAGAACACACACTTCTCAATCTCAAAAGCAACCAATCTATAGTAGTAAGGAGGGCTGACAAAGGCCAAGCTACAGTCACCCAAGACTGGAATATAACTTTATGTAGCAGAAGCGCACCACCAGCTAGCAGACACACGCTTCTACCAAAAGACGGAAACTAATCTCGCAGAGAGACATACTACGATGTAAATTAGTAGTAAAACATTTGGACCAGCAAGTCAGAGACAGAAATTGACCAACAAATCACCATGAGACTGCTACCAAGCAAGCCTCGCAAAATTGCTAGCCCGACGTCCCGGGACAACTAAAATTTCTTGTCAGGAAACAATGATTTGGGCTATACTCGCCCGACAGGCAAGTGCAAAATTTGTTTAGTATAAAAAAAATGCCACCCATTTGCCAACCTAACAAGCCAAATTATTCCTTAAAAGCGTATTTTATGACTAAATATTATGAAAATTTCCGATCTGTCAAATTCTATAACATAACGGTAGGCGCATGCATCACCAGATATTAACTTCCTGTCAATCATTTGTTCCTAGAGTGGTATGAGCAATGATTCAATTGCCCGGTATCGGGTAAATCTGACAATTATCAAGGCATTTTTACCGATATAGCGCAGAACTCAATTGCTAATCGTGTTTTGTATTTACAAATGCACATGAAGAACAATCTCAGAAAACCAGCTAAACAAACTAATGAAACGGTCCAATATTTATGGCTTGGAAACGATCTAGTTGCTGAGAAATGTTATCTAGAATATTTCAGTGACTAGTTCCCGGTACATAATTATGTATGCGCGTCTGTACAGACTGGTTCCAAGCCCACAATCTTAGCCAGTTCTGTCGTCGCCTTCTATTCAGAAGAGAATATATTTCTCGGAATTTCATTGGCTATTCACCAAACATTACGTATTAAACTTCCTCTAAGTTAGAATCGAATGCATAGCTATTGCCTCATTGTATTTACAATACGTTTAAACACTGTCAAACTGATCGCAGACGATTAATTACAACGTGGAAAGTCACGATTCTTAAGGAATACCTGACGCTTGTCCTCGATATGAGGATGAAAGTCGGATGCTTAGCACTGGGTTTTCACTCGCTGTTTATAGGACTCGGGACCCCGGCAAGGGTCCCCTACACTGCGCATGCGCACGCACATGCTCTCTGATTGTTCTTGAAAACAAGGGTTCCAAGAACAAGGGTCCCTGTAGTGCGCATGTGTGTGCGCATGTGCATTTAAGGGGACCTTTGTTTTGGCTGGGACCCTTGTATTTCAAGGGTACCTTTGCAAGGGTAGCATTCATGGGGGACCCTTGATGGTGTTTTTTCAAGGTTCAAAGGGCATGGTTTGTGGTCGTGCAGGTGTACATGCGTGCCTGTACGTATTGATTGTGTGTTTAGAATGGGAGAGTCAGGTAGGTGGGAGGAGACAGAGTCGTGTGTAATATACTTAGTGGAAGCATAGGGAGATAGGAAATACCGGGATCTCGATGGCAGGAGAGGGGGAGTCCCTCAGAGGCCAGCTGAACATGCCTTCACTGGCAGAACTAGCCACATCAGCTCATGTCCCTCAATACTGTGAGAACTCTGCCACTGCAGCACCAGCACAAGCAGCTAGGGCAGAGGAACTGGCTACCTCCGCTCACACCCGCCCTCAACTCGCTGGATTCCGGCCTACATCAATGCCCAATGACATGCACCGGCCTCCGCTCACAATGTCGGAAGACTCCACCTTGCAGGAGTTGGCCACCCTGGCCAACCATTTAAAAACCACAGCGGATAGAATACTCGACATCTGTGCCACTAAACAACGGCACTTTCAAGAACACTGTTCAACTTCGCTATAGACAGTTTCACATAACATAAGACTGTGATAATCTAAACTTTGACACTTTAAGCAAACTATCTATGATTTCCACAAAATCATTTATGTATCTCTGTAATAAAACCTTTATTGCCATACTATGCTTTTCATTTACACCTGTTGTGACCCCCCCCCCCCAACCCCCCCCATACACAACAAGGTTCTCCAAATCCTCTGATGAGCATCCTCTACAGGAGCGAAATGCCATAAAGTCGGATCTCGGAAAGGGACAGAAATTTCCTCTCTCCCTATGCTTCCACAAAGTCTATTACACACGACTCTGTCTCCTCCCACCTACCTGGCTCTCCCATTCTAAACACACAATCAATATGTACAGGCACGCATGTACACCTGCACGACAACAAACCGTGCCCTTTGACCCTTGAAACAAAACCTCCAAGGGTCCCCCAATGTGCATGCACACATGCATGCGCCATGAATGATACCCTTGCAAAGGTACTCTTGAAATACAAGGGTCATAGCCAAAACAAAGGTCCCCCTAAATGCGCATGCGCACACACATGCGCACTACAGGGACCCTTGTTCTTGGAACCCTTGTTTTCAAGAACAATCAGGGAGCATGTGCATGCACATACGCAGTGGAGGGGACACTTGCCGGGGTCCCAAGTCCTATAAATAGCGAGCACAAACCCAGTGCTAATCATCCAACTTTCGTCCTCACATCGAGGACAATCATCAGGTATTCCTTAAGAATCGTGGCTTTCCACGTTGTAATTAATTCTATAAAACGGCAAAATTATGGCATCAGCCAACAATTTCAGCTCTACAGAAGAGCTAGCACTTCCTTCCATCTCAAAGCTTACTTTGCTTACAGAAGTTGAGGAGAAAGGGGAGGAAGAAGAATTCCTGGAATTCAGAGACACTATCTCGGCTTCCACCAGCGCTATTCCCACAAACAAGGCAGCAGCCGCGGACGTTGCCACGAACACGGCAATGGTCATAGAAGACCCTGGAGAACCCCTCCGGAAGAGACACGTATCCGGAAAGAGAGGTGCCAACCCCGAGAAACAGGGGTCAGACCCCCCCGGATACTGCCCAACCTTGTACCCATGGGACATGCAGAACAAACAAGGCCTAGACAGTGCCCGTCTTGTACCACCACTTCCTGGAAAAGAAATGCGAAGGCCTGACAACTGTTACGGGAGGCTTCAAAACGCCCTTCTCACAGGCCACACATGGCAATCCAGATGCCTTCCAGGAAGGAGAGAAAGAGGTGCAAATCACAGCCACCCGCTCCATGCAGAACCCGCGAACCAGATCGTGAAGTCCACGAAGAAGAAGACCAGCACCCTCCAGAGCCTATGGACAGAGAGTCCAACCAGACCCGGACCCAGCCAGACCAGAACAAAGTACAACCCGTACTCGAGAAACCAGAGGATGGGACCCGGACCCCGTGGACCACCGAGAAGACAGGACTTCCGATTGGAAAACAAATTCAGAAATAGCGGACGCCATTCAATTTCTGAAGCGTCTACAGAACCAACAGCGTACATAAACTATCTGTCATGCTCTTAAGTACCTCCACTTAGTTATGCTACTTATTGTAATTACAACATTATCAATAATGCTGATGATTGTACAATAAATACAAATGCACCTTACTCCTCCAAATTTGTCTTCAATCTCTCCACCCTCAACCTCGACCAGGAAACTATCCAGGTCCTAGAAAAAGGCCTAGGTTTTAGCCCAACTCCAGAAAACCCGAACCTGGGTCAACTACACAATGACCTGACCAGGTTCTTCAGAGCACTGAGACTCAAATTCCACTGCCTTTCCACCAGACTGGTTCCCCGCCACTCCGACCCCACGAGCCAACTCCTCCCCCCTGGAGGAGACACTCTGCAAAAAGTTTGGACCCAAGAAAACTTGGACACCAAACCCAGGCAGAGACTCAGCCCTGGACGCTTTCATCAAAGCAGTCCTCCATGATGTTAATGCGCATATCCCAATAGTACCCACCAAACGCAATCTATCCCCCACCCAGGTCAACATCTTACATGACCTGGCAGCTGACAAAGATATTGTCATCAAACGGGCAGACAAAGGTCAGGCCACGGTGGTTTGGGACAGAGAAAGCTACGTCACTGAAGCTATGAGACAGCTCTCTGACAAAAAATTCTACGACCAGGTGGAAAAAGACAACACAGAATATTTCACCAACTTGGTAGAGAAACGTGTCTCACAACTTGTCAGCTACGGTGAGATATCAGAGGAGATAGGCATGGGTCTAACCCCAAACCCGCCCAGAACGGCCAGATTCTATCTCCTCCCAAAAATCCACAAGACCATACCTGGACAACCCACACCGGGCAGACCCATTATAAGCGGTAACGGAAGCCCTACTGAACTAATCAGCAACTTTGTGGACGGACACTTAAAAATCCACGTCTCGAAAATACCGTCTTACGTAAAGGACACAACAGATTTCATCAACAAAGTCGAATACTATGGCCCCACTCGACCAGGCACCCTACTGGTCACCATGGATGTCACCTCACTTTACACCAACATTCCCAACACGGAAGGCCTAGCCGCAGTCTTCAAATATTGGCAAAAACATGGCCTCCCTGGCCCCCTAACTATCAGGGCCTACTCAGCCTACTTAGACTAGTGTTAGAAAGAAACAACTTCTTTCTACGGCCTAAATTATGTACAGGTAGGAGGCACCGCGATGGGCAGCAAAGCCGCATGCACATACGCTTGCATCTTTATGGCGACACTAGAGGAGACCCTCCTCGCCACTGCCCTGTTCAAACCAAGCCTCTTCCTCAGATACATAGATGATATCTTCATGATTTGGGACCAAGGAAGAGATAATCTAAACACCTTTTTGAACTACATGAATGAAGCGCATCCCTCCATCAAATTCACGTAAATTTCTGATTCTTTCTTTCTTGGACACCACAGTCCATGGAAAAGACAATGAGACTATCACATTTAGCCTCTTCACAAAACCAACAGACACCCATGGGTACCTCCATTATGACTCCTCACACCCCAGCGCCTGCAGAAACGCAAGTCCTCTGGGACAAATGCTAAGACTTCGCAGAATCTGCACATCCAAAACGGACTTTCTCATCCACAACAACCATTTTGTGGAACATTACAAGGCCCGTGGCTACCCGACAAATATCCTCCTCAAAGCCCAAAATATTGCGGCACAAAAGGACAGAAACAGCCTACTGTCCCCCAAAAAGACTATAGAAATGTCATACCCTGACCATTGTGTCTTCGTTTCAGACTACAACCCGACATCAATTAATGCCAAGAAAATCATTTCACAATATTGGCCAGTTCTCCAAAGCAGCCCCAGAGGCAGAGAGATCTTCTCCTCTCCACCTCCTTTTGGACACAGAAAGAACCCAACTCTTGGTAATCAACTAATCAGGGCAAAACTACCTCCCCTACAAACTCCGCCCACCCCACCCCACTTAAAACCATTCTTTGAATGCACCACCCGCAACTGCGGAATCTGCCGCAAAATAACCAGAACAAGGTCCTTCAAGAGCTCTCACACAGGGCAGAAATACATGGCCAAAATTATAGGCAACTGCAGAACACGCAATGTGATATACTTCATCACATGCCTGAGCTGCTCCAAACAGTATGTGGGTGAAACAAAACGCACTTTCAAAATCAGGATTCAGGAACACTTCAGAAATATCTCTAACAACAGAGATTCTCCAATAGCATGCCACTTCAACACGCCCCTGCATGGGACAGCTGACGTCTCATACCGCATCATACAGGTCCTTAGAGGAGACCCAGATGTGGACTCAATCACTCCCATCAGGAGGAGAAAAGAGGCTTATTGGATACACCAACTCCACACCATGGAGCCCATAGGCATCAACTATATTGGATAGGAGCCCTTACACACACCCATCCTCTATTAACCCCCCCCCATCCCTACGTTTTAACCTGATCGCAGACGATGTCTCTCTGATTGGAATAATACTTATTTAGTCAATTTGCCAAGTGCTGGCAGTGAAGACACTATAATGGATTTGCGGAAATATTTTATTTGTTCTACACCCTCTACTTCTAATTCTTCTACACTTACTACTTCTAATAAGGATACTAAGTGTGAGAAAAAACGGCCAAAAGATGATGTTACTGATACAGATAGGAAACGTGAATATGAGAAAAAACGAAAACATAGTTATCTGATTTCATGGTCCAAAGAATATTTATGGCTGAAATATGATTCAGAAAAAAATGAAATATTTTGTTCGGTGTGTAGAGAATTTAGTGATCAAGCAGAATCTGCGTAGGAAGCATAGCTAATGCTAGATATTATGACTACCAAGTTACAAGCAACACAAAGCAAATAAAGATTTACTCATATCATGTTCAAATTACGATATTTATGTTTTAAAATTACTAATAGTCCCAGTGGTGTACTAAAAGAGTTATTATATGCATGATATTTAAGGTGTTAAAATAGTATAATACATTCTTGAATTGACGGGCAAGCTAAAACCCTATTCGGGCAAGTGAGTTTGGGCAAGCACCTGCCCGAAGGGCAACCTGATTTTTCACAATTCTGCGAGGCCTGCTACCAAGCCTGCTGGTAACAGCCAGATTCTATATACTACCATAAATACATAAAGCCAAACTCAACCGTCTTACACCAGGTAGACCAATTATCAGTAGGATAAGTTGCCCAAGAGAACCCATCAGCAGCTATGTGGACGAACACATCAAAGCCCACATCACTAAGATCAAATCATACATTGGATGTAAAAGACTCCATCATCAAAGTTGAAAATTCGGAAAACTCAAATATAATTCACTTCTAGTCCCCGCCACAAACATTGTGAATCAGGAAGGCCTCAGAGCAGTCACCAAATTCTGCCCGCACCACAGCGTCCGAGGCACTCTAACCAATGAGAGGACTCCTCAACCTCCCCAAACTAGTACTAAAATGCAACAATTTTGATTTCAGTGGCAAATGCCATCTCCAAATTGTAGGCACTGCCATGGGAAGCAAGGCAGCATGCACATTTGCATGTATTTTCATGGCTGCTCTAGAAAGAACACTGCTAAGCAGAGCTTGCCACCAACTGGCACTATGTGTCAGATAAATAGAAGATATCGTTATGATCTGGGAACACAGACAAACAGCCGTATACAGATTCGTGACACACATGAACATTGCACACCATAGCATCAAATTTAGTATGGAATGCTCCAAGACCCAGGTAGTCAGGTACCATTCCTGGACACCTGATCATACAAAGCAAATATAATTTTCAACCTGTACACTAAACCCACTGATACACATGGCTATCTCCACTATGACTCATCAAAGACATCCTCATGCACAGCCACCTGCATAGGAACTTTGAAAACAGTGGATTCCCCCACCGACATCCTGTGCACAGCCAGTCTCAAAGCCAGATCACAAAATAGAGTGGATCTCCTACAACCACCACCAAACACATTCCGAATTGCTCAAAAGGATGATCAACAAATATTGGCCAATTTTAGAAGGCAGTCAGAGATGCAAAAAACCCTTGCCGGAGAAACCACTGTACAGATTCAGGAGAAACCAAACAATAAAAGACACTAGTCAGAGCCAACCTATCCTCACCTACTTATGAGAAAACCTCAAAAAAGCACAAAAAACACCTCTGCGCACACCACCAAAAACTGCACCATTTGCCAACAAATGAACATACAACATTTTTTAAAGACTATCCACACAGGACTATCTTACACCGCCACAATTATCAGCAACTGCCAAACCAGGAACATCGCTACCTCTTGACATGCAAGATATCTGCCACAAACAATAGGTGGGAGAAACTCAGACCATTCAAAACCTGCATACAAGAGCAACTACGCTCTATAGCAAGGCTACATAAAAATGAGTGATACGACACCACTGTAGCCAGGCACTTTAACAAACTTGGACACACCAAAAGAGACATGCACTTCAGAATCAATTAGTTACTTACATCAGACCCCTCTAACCCTAAATCCACGACTTAGAGAAGACAAAAAGAATGCCACTGGATAAACCAACTCCACACTATGGAGCCAATCAGGATTAACCTAGCAGGATAAAGGACAGCCCTCTCCTGCCCACTGGTACTAAGCACAAACCAGTGGTCAGTACGTCGCTATGAGCCTGGAAAGTCAAAATTATCATTAAGTCACCTGGCCTGAGAGGCCAAGTGAGCTTATGCCACACCACCTCTCCATCCATCCATCTGTGAAATTTTCCTTTCAACAACTTCTCAAGAATTACTATGCTGATTTAAATCAAATATTAGTTTGTCTGTCCGTCTAGATTTGTTTCTGAATCATAGCCTTAGAAAGCTCACATGGATTTACTTCAAATTTAGTATGGCATACCTCGGGACCAGCTCTACAATTACAGCAGAATCCATCCATATTTGCCAGAGTCACTTCTCCTGAAAACTTAACCTGTGTACATAATCTGGTTTATGGAGCAGAACTTTAGAAAACCTGCATGAATTTGCGTCAACTAAGGTAAGTGGATAGCTTGGGAGGTCTCGTTTTGGATTTTATTACAACTGAATAGTCGCACAATAGTCCCCTGAAATTTGTGTTTTCACTTCAAGATTATGTACTTAACATCCTGTTACTCATTGATATTTCCTAAATATCGGCCTTGATTCAATATAACCCAGACTTTAAAAGAAACTGCACCCAATGGGCAGGTAATACATCTGACACCTCGACGGATGTGCAGCCCAATGGTGCATAAGCGCAAACTGTCACGTCCTCTCTCCTTGATCTTGGCCGCCATTGCAACATGCTTGCTGTTTCTCTAAGCTTTTTTGCTCTATTTTCAAGGATTATTCTTCATTTAAAGTCTCATTCCATAGCTATTTTTAGCTCACAGTTCATTTGTTACCATGTCTCATCATCCCAAGACACCCGAGGACCTTCCAGCTGTCTATTAAAAATTTAGCGATAATTTTGTGCTGTCATGTGTTTCCGTGACTCAGTAAAGATGTGGTAATGCGTCATTGTAATGAATTTACAATTGTTTGATGCTGATAGTACCTAACAACATGTTGTGTTTTCTGTTTTCAGATACAGTTAAAATTTGACTGAAGGACGCAGTTTTTTTGTCATATTACATGTTCTAGGAAGGTGGTGCATTCTATAATCGAGTAGAGGCTTTGAGCACATTTTTTCGGTCAAGTTTCGTAGAAAAAAAAAAGATTATAACACGGAAATTCAACTCATTTTCACACGGTACAAATTCTCCCCGCAGGCTCTGATTGGATAAATTATCCCGTACAAGCCAATGAAAATAGAGAATGGCAGATGTTAGAAGAATTCTAGTAAACACAACTCCTGATCTGACCGCATTCCTAATATCACATGATTTCCATATTTTCTAGGCGACATTTTATGTCAAAAGTAGCATTGATTTTGATGTAATAAATGATCTTTATTGAAGATACGTGATATTTAGGCTGTCCCATTAATAATTTCACTTCCACAATGATATTTTTAGGTGTACATTAAACATAGTGGTACGACGGTAACCATGCATATGGAAATTGCGTTCAATTTTCGTGGTAGGTACCATATGAGTCTTAACCATTTTAGAGAATGGATTTCAATTTCTCTATGCATCCTTTCTATGAGTATAAGGATTTTTGGGGAGGATTTGGGCCAATATTTAGACTGCATCCAATACAAGCCAGCATCCTTTCCTTGATTAAAAATGGTAGTCTTCTTGTGGTTGGTATTTTACTGCCGGTCTCTGTCCCATTTATAGTAGTTTAAATGTATTCAGAGCTGCAATGGAGATTAATGAATAATGTTTCGCTCTCTGCCCCGTGGTCCACGATGTGGATTCATGTAGTCTGGCAGAGCTTGACCGGTGGATATCACTCTCTCACATCAGTATTGGTAAACCTATACTGGAAAGTTCGGGTGTATGATAGAGAATTGCAGGAGCGCTCTCAATTTATTTGAAATCTTCACTAAGTTTTGAATCCCTCTGCTTTCTCTGATAGTCATCTATGGGTGTATTTAATCATTCAGAGGAATGAATGTATGCGCAAGGGTGTTGGATACAATTGATAGATATTTTCCATAAGAAAATATTTTGGATTGTTATTAGCTCACGTGGCCAGAATGGCCAAGTGAGCTTATGCCATGGCGACCATCCAGCGTCTGTCCATCCGTCAACTTTTTCTTTAAACAACTTCTCAAGAACCATCTTGGAAAACCTAGTATTCGAGAAAACGACTTCTCCAGAACTGCTGAAGTGATCGGCCCGAAATTTGGGAGATGATATTGATGACTAAGGGCCATTAAAGTTTGTTCAAGAGAAGTTGATACATAAAGAAACATGGCCTCTTCTTGTTACAAGTCTGCTCAACTCATTAGAGTTCTACTTATTGTTAATGAACATTTTAGTTGAAATGCCTATGGTCCATGTGAGCGATACAGGCCCCTTGGGCCTCTTGTTGTTAACTGATTATCTCCCCAATGCAAAGAGATATGACATCATAATCGGCCATGTTTATTTACTTTAACACTTTATTAGTGGCTGATTTTTGTCTCGCCTGCGAAGCAGAAAGCGAGACATAGGGACACTAATTCCAGCGGCGGCATCATTGGCGGCGGCGGCCGTCATTTGTGCAGTTTTGGTTAAGGTTTTTTAATCAACTTATTTTTCAACACTGGCTCATCGGATCTCAATGAAAGGTTACAGAAGTGATCTATACCATGCTTAGGACTTGTCCATATGAAAAAAATATTGATTTTCAAATTTTTTTCATATTTTTGTGCTGTTTGAACTTTGATTGTTTTAGGCCTGAAACTTTGGGGATGATTGCACATATTGCCAGGGATGTGCATGACACTTTTGGAATTTTGGTATGACCCCAGAGGTATGGCCCTGGGGGTGGGGAATGTGGGGTAAAAAATTAATCTTTTTCAAAGGTAATCATGTCACATATCATTTTGAAACCAGTGATGAGTAGATTACAGTACAATGAATTATTTTGATCTTGGGTCAAAGTGAGGGTACGGGGTGGGGTCAAAAGTGGGCACCAATCAATTGTAGCAAAACTCCTAGACCATTTCACATAGAAACTTGAAACTTTCGGTATGATTACACATATGGCCAGGGATGTGCATGACACATTGGAATTTTGATATCACCCCTAGGTTCAGGGGTGGGGGAAATGGTGGGCAGAAAATAAATTTGATCAAATGTGGTCATGTCACATATCATTTTGAAGCTTGTAGTTAGTAGACTACAGTACAACAAATTATTTTGTTCTTGAGTCAATCTGAGGGCAGTAGCCAGGGGTCACATGGGCAATCTAATTCTATATATGTACATGGCTGGGACATTATTTTTTCGCAGAATATTTAGTGCTGGGAAGACTGGGACCTGCGGCAGCCGGATCCTGCAGTAATTTTAAAATGCAAGATATTTGGTATCTTCTGATACCTCTTGTTTATAGACCACTCATTTTCAACAATGGCTCACCAGATATTAACAAAATTTTACAGCACAGTTATACTATGCAAGAGTACTATCTGCATCATTACTAGTTTCATTTGGAAAAAGATTTCAAGATCAGACTATTTGCAATTTGGTGAAAAATGTCCATGTTTGATTGCTTACACTTGTTTGTTGGTGCATTACTGAATATGTGTATTACAAACCATGCCAAGTTTGCTTTGCCAATCAAGACTATCCATGCCTTTACAGACGTGACATTGTACGCTTCAGCATTCTTGTTTATTTAGCAACTCCCATTTCAAAGGTTTCAAAGTTTTAAATCAAAGTTGTTCCTTTTCATTTACTTTTTAGCTTCTCTAAGGACTAAAAACTAATTGTCCTCGTCTTGTATCATTTTCAGAAAGTTTTTGTCGGACTGGCCAAGTTGCCATGAATTCACAAAAGTTAATTTCACTAATCATGATTGCACTAGGTGTAGTTCTTGCGATCCTATGTTTAAATGCTCCATATGTGATAAATGGCTTGTACACAAGAGAAGACGACTGGAAAGAGAGGGTTGTGCTAAGAAGAGGAAAGCCTCCACGTCTGTCATGCCAGACATGGAAATCTTCCATCTTGAAATGATGGGTGAGATGAAGAAGACGTTGAAAGACCTGATGTCGGAGATGATTCGCAGCATGCTCCCCGGTTCAGGGATGGTTCCCGTTGGTCTGGGCTTGAGGCTTGCCTCATCCGTAGACCAAGGAATGGGAGTTATGGCCTTGGACGCCCGCATAACGAATGTTCTGGAGCAGCCAAGAACTCCAGGTATCGTTTCCTCTGACGATACCTCTCCTGCGCAGACCAGAACCCAGTGTCTAATCTGTCTGGGCAGGATGAAGAGGATATTCTGCTGGCAAGGCCATCCGATGACCGTGAATATAGACAGCCGTATGCCCCCCTTGAAGCAAGCAGGTGACTATTTCCCCATGTAGTAAGTTTCACGGCTCACCGGATCGCCCAGGTTGGTGCTGAAGGCCGGCCATACCGAATCCCTCGGTTTTCCAAGAGATTCGTTATGGAAGGCACGAACCATAGGTTGATGCATTGCACCCCTCATAGTGCCATGGCTCCAGATCAGTCATGGCTCAAGCCATGCCAGCCCTTGCAGGTCTGTATGGCTTGCCTTGCTATCCATGGGTATCAATGGCATGAGCCACCTCTCCACCTGGGAATTTAGTGCAGGATGATGAAGGCCCTAGGTGTGTTGGACATTCCCAGGTGGCCACCGAAGATGGCTGGACGGCTCACGAAGGCCCCTCATGAGGAGGCACGATGTTGCCGTATTGTTTCTGATCAGTATCGGCCGCCCAAAGCCGTGTGTGGATGACAGCGCTGCTCTTGGCGAAGACACAAGGCCTGGGTCCCATTCCGGAATGGTGCCCTTGTGCACCAACACTTTGTGTGGTGCAAACCACATTGCATGACACGGAAGAGAGTACGAGGGTGGCAGTTACAGCCCTCTCATACGTCGCAGCTGCTGCAAGAGGTGGTAGCAGCATCTGGCAGTCACGCAAGCCATCGCTGATAACAGTCCAATGAGCCATCCAGGATGATATTAATCTGGATGATGCGAACTAGTACCCGGAGTTTCTGGACGAGGTGCACGTTTGCCCTGGACAACTTGTGCCCATCACAGGATCCATATAATAGGCTTCTTTGGATGCCTATGACAGGTGCTGGTCTCTTGGAGGTGTAGGATGCCGGCAGGGCGCAGCGCCCCTTGCTTTCCACACCAGCACAGGCCAGCAGTGTGGGGAAGCAGACACCTCCAGCCTAGGCAGCCGGCGCATCGAGGTACACATGGTGCTGGCAGAGGTGCGTGAGGATCTGGTTATTGGGGTTGTACCTGATAGTCCGACCCTCACAAGGACCACACTAGTGCTACTAGGACTGAAACCAGAGACAGTGCCGCCCTGCACTTCTTGGGTCCACCTCTCCGTAGGTGGACCCGTTGGAAGGCCAGCTGGCAAGAGTGTGAGCAGGTAAGCGAGGACTGCTTAGTCTTGCGATGGCTTTCAGCGGGATACCATCCCGACTGGATAACAAATCCGCCATCGCTACTGTCTCTGGTGCCCATCTGGGCTCAAAATCCAAGAGATCCAGATCAACTGTTGTGTATAGAGGAAGAACTCATGCTAAAACAAGTAATTCAGTCAGTTTCACAGGTAGATTGATGGGGCTTCTATTCAACCGTTTTCCTAGTGACAAAGAGCACTGGAGGATGGAGACCAATTCTCAGCCTCAAACCCCGAAACGGGTTTATCCACACACCAAGTTTCAAAATGGAAATTGTAAGAACGATGCTGACGGGGTTGTGGACTGCATCGATAGACATCAAGGTCTCCACAAGAGAGGTCCTGACTATCACAGTATACCGCTGCAGGAGAACCAAAGCAGTCTACACATACATAGACGACTGGCTGTTAAAAGCACACAATCCAGAGTCTATCAGCAAATCTGGAGATAGTTGTCAAACTTCTGACAGATCTAGGCTGGATAATCAACTTTAAAAAATCAGAGCTGATACCATCCCAGTGAGAATGCTGGGTTTAGTGGTTTCTTTGAACCAGTCATTCCACTGGTTCAAATTACGCAGGCGGTCTATCCAGTTACATGTATCTCTCTGTGCTCAAATGTGTCAGTGTTGTAACCTCTTATTGACCACTTCCAAGGATGGATGAAGAGAGAGAATCTCCTAACGGGGGTGATGATGTCCCCTTCCCACCCTGAATTAACGATGTACACAGATGCATCAATGGAGGGATGAGGAGCTTGCCTGGAAAAGCCAAGATATCAGGGATTTGGAATCTGGAACAATCAGGGGAAACATAAATCTGCTAGAAATGCATGTAGTAGTCTTAGCCTTGGAACATTGCCTAGAGAAAGTTCAGAGCAAGATAGTTCTGGTTCGTTCGGACAACTCAACATTAGTGACTTACATAAACTGCCAGGGCGGAATGAATGAATCTCCACGCAGACTCATTGAGCCGAAGAATGAGTATTTGTCCCACAGAATGGCAACTAAATCAATGCATGGCGGACCATCTGTTCACCCATTAATGCAAGCCCAACATAGATTTATTCACAACAAAGAAGAATGCGAAGATGACGACGTACGTCTCTTCGATTCCAGATCCGAGCAATATCGCAACAGATGAGTTAGCTATCAGCGGGGAGGGAATGTATGCATACGCATTTCCTCCAATAATCCTGATTGAAAAAATCCTTCAGAAAATCAGGCAGCTGATGGTGCCAAGTGATTTTGATCGCCCAGAATTGGCCATGCCGATCATGTTATAGGGATCAGCGGAACAATCTGGTCTGCAATCCGGATCCTCTGCCTCTGATGGAAATATTATCTTTCAGGGCGACCCTACACAACAATCTGTCAATGTTGCAATTTACTGCATGTATGTTATCAAGGAATCCGCAATTAAGAAGGGCTTTTCTGAGCAAGCAGCCATGATCATTGCCAGTGCCAGAAGGTGGTCAACCTCCAGAGCATATAACTATAAAATCAATAGATCTGCAGAATGGTGCGCAAACAGAGATGTTAATCCAATGGATGCATCTATTCAGGTAGTAGCCTATTTCCTCAGTTACCTTTATGATACCTACAGCCTCGAGCCTAACTCTATTGGTGGCTATAAGTCAGCTTTAATGTCTGTTATACCTTGCTTGGCTAATAGGGGAAGTGATGATGTATGTATTCTTAATACTTTAAGGCATGGGTGATCCAAGACCAAGGAATCCCTCAGCGATTCCATCTTGGAGTTTATCTCTTGTCCTTCAAGTGCTAGCTGATAAACCCTTTGAACCACTATGCTCAATTTCAATGAAATTGTTAACACTTAAATCTGTATTTCTTATTGCTACAGCCTCTGCTAGACGGAGAAGCAAAATCCACGCTCTGTCAGCCAATCCAGACCGTTTTGTGGTTACAGGGGAAGGCCATAGGCTTCTACCTAGGATTAATTTTATGGCTAAGAACAAGTCCCATAATTTTGCATGCCGTATCAAGATTTGATCCTAATTCAAAGACTTGGTGTCCAGTCCACGCATTAATCCATTATAAACAATGCACTGAAGAAAGGTGGATGGACCACATGGCAGGGCTTCCAAAGATACCATATCAAGGTGGATTGTTAAGTGCATACAATTCTATCACAAATCTGCCACAGACAAGCAAGTTGACATGGCCAAGGCTCACAGTGTCCGTGGCAGAGTGCCAGTGGATGACATTATGTCGGTAGCCCAGTGGATAGTTTTTACTGCCTCTGTGACAGGACCAACCCGCTAGCCTTATCGGTTCTGAAAAAATGATTTTGTAAATAGTGTATATACTGTAAGGTCATTAATCGTATATGATGCGGTTAAATTTTTGGTGACAATCGCTTTTCAGGGCTACATCGCTCTTCACCCATGGGGAGGGGAAGTCGCGAACAAACAAGGTCAGTCTGCTGTTTGTGGTGTATGGTTATTTTGTCACATTATCCATACTAATATGGTGATGGTGCGTGTTTTATGTGGTTCATTCTATTGAGAGTATACGAAATTGCCTTTTTGTCCGATGCCCTATAGTACATTGGCACTTAGTACATAGAGAGCGTGTAGGACATTGATGGTCATCACTCCTCCTTTTCCAAAAGGGGGTGGGGAGCGCATGTTATGTAACGGTTGTTCTCTTCACATCGGCTGTGTTATCCGATGTTCAAATCACCTTCTGGTTGTGTCTTAGGTGCAACTTCAGATGACGTTGTGCGTCTAACACAAAAGAGCTTGCTCTTTCCGGGACCAGCCGGCGGTCTTCTGACCTTGCCTCCCTTCCACCAAATTCACTTATGAATTCTGGATATATCAATGAGTATCAGGATGGCAAGTGTATGCTTGAAGTGAAATAAAGGAAATCACCGATTTCGTTTTTCACAAGAGAGTTGATACTTACCATCATGATACGATCCCAGCCTCTCTACCACCACAGTGGCTCGGTCAATTGGCTATTTATCTTGTAATCATCGGCCAATTATATCGAGTCTGAGGACATGACAGTATGTGCATCTGCGTCATCGGGATGCACATCCGTCGAGCTGTCAGATGTATTATCCAGTGGGTACAGTTTCTTCTAAAGTCTTCATTGAATTGAATTAAGGCCAATATTTAGGAAATATCAATGCATATCAGGATGGTATCAACTCTCGTAAATAAAGAAATCTGGGATTTCATTTATTCTGTTCAGTAACATTACTTAAATCGGTAGTAATTTCGGGGGAAGTGTCATCTAAACTGGTCTTTTTCTTTGTGCTGCAGGATATGTGCTATCTCATAGCCTGATGGAGATACAGAATGAGGTGATATTTAAGCCATGGGAGACTCTCAAGTTACTTATACCATCTGTGATGTACACTATACAGAATAACTTGCTCTTTCTGGCTCTCTCGTATTTAGATGCGGCAACCTACCAGGTAGAGAATATATGCTGTATGTTTAAATGACATTCTTACCCTTTATGCGACTGTGTCTTGATTTTCCTGGAGTATTATGACTTTTAGTTGCAAATCACAATTTGTATAAGTCAGGGACTCGGACTGGAATAAAATACGGTTAATCAAATACAAATATAGGATTTTAATTTCTTTCAAATACAAATATGCCATTCTCAGTTTTACCAAATACAAATGCAAATATAATCTTTCAAATACAAATACAAATACGGTGTAGAAGATACAGACACAAATATGCTTTGTCTGTATGTCAAATCATGTCTCATAGATTAAGGTCAGATAAACATGTCATAGGTGGCATTGGTGCCTGTTTATTTAATGTTTCCTAAAGCAGCAACTTGCTGACAAACTGGTGTTCAAAATAGGGATGGGCTGTATTGACATTTGCGTGACAATAACAAAATCACAGGAAAATACCGTGATAATGTGTATTACCGCAGTATTATGTCCCGAGAATATGATGATGATGAACTTAACGCTTGCCTGGGGAAAGTGAAAAATATGGCCCCAGGGAAAGTGAAAAATATGGCGGGCAAGTCAATCTCGTATATCGGTTGCTCTCCCGGGCAACCTGTTATTTTTGGAAAAAATATATTTTCTAGTGCAATTTCTATATGTTAATGGCCAGTAGATTGCATTATCAGCTCTGGTACAGCTGTCCGGTAATGTAAACATTCCATTCTTACAGAATGGCACGATCCCGGTTACTAATTTCAACAATAGAAATTATGTCATGAATCGGCCTAGATGGGGGTCTGCTAATTCATCTGTAATGAGAAATGTCTCGCGTGACTGCGCAGTCGTTAATAATAATCGATAATGCGCAGTCATAGTTTCTGATTGGCTCGCGGGATATCTGATGTCATTAGGCATGAATGAAAATTACTATCATAGTAAAATTTTGATCACGTGCCTCATTATCATTCATAACGAATTAATCACATAATTTATTTCAACCAATCTCTGCCACTCTCACGATCAATATTGATGGATAATGGCGGAACAAAAAATCTAGTCACTAGGCCGCTTTTAAACGCAGTAAAGCAATATCTTATATGACCCAATATATTATTACTGGAAGGTTCCGAGAGTAATACCACCTGATATTTAAGTGGTTCATTGCTTTGGAGTGATCGAGAAAACAGGACTATATGTCAGGAAAAGCGGTGCGTAGTAACTTATTTCCAGTAAAAAAAATTGTGAGTTTAAAGCATACAAGTTAAGAAGGATCAAGTTATCTACTGAATGCCTTAGAGCTGGTTATCCTTTTTATTGTGGCAGACTTGCAGGTTATTGTTTTATATTAGAAATGTAAACACAGAAAACTGGGATATTATTTGGATTTATCTTTACCGTTGTGATGAACCGGATTTATAATGGCAAAAGTGGGAAATACCATCGCGGGCATATTATCAATACCGTCACTGATGGTATTGACAGTATTCAGAAATGGGATGATAACGATAACAATATTGTCGCGGTTATCCCGGTATTATTGGGAAACCGCCTAGCCCTAGTTCAAAACATCATACAGACTTCAGTAATAAATCCTGAAATCAAGGTCCTTAAAATTCAGAATGAAAACAGCTGATCTAGGAGAGGTAAAGAAGAAGCAAATTATCTGACAGCCAGGTGTGTTTTGATTATATTCTCTGGACAGCCACTGACCATGTTGACTGCTTGAACAACAGGCTGGAACATTAGGCAAAATGTGTGAGATCTTACATAACATGACACAATGATATATTCAAACATCTAAAGCTTAATTTCTTTGATACTGAAAGTACGTTATCTACATTTCAAGGCAACTAGCGAAAAGTTAGATATAATGATTTGACTGAAAGTTGGTTCTTGGTATCAAAGATAATGTTTTATTCATTTTATTGCATTGCACGACTAGTGAGACTGCTACTTGCAGACACCGAGCTGAGAGTACGAGTCAAGTCAGTGACGTCTGCAAGTTTGAGACATCAATCAGCTCCCCACAGGGAGATGGTCTATCACCTGTGCTTTTCACCTGTTACCTTGCTGCTGCAATGAAATGTGTGTGGGAAAATTCCTGTAGCTCGCGGGGTAGTGTCGGGCCCTGCAATGAAATCTGTGTGGGAAAATTCCTGTAGCTCGCAGGGTAATGTCGGGCCGTTCCGGTGTATGATGTCGACTCGCCGTGCCACAAGTGCACGACGATTGATGATGCTGGTTAGCTTCCAGTCTCGGGGTGATGGATCCTGTATGATACTGCCCTACAGGTAACAAAGTCCGGCTCCTAAGGCCGGTGGAACTCAATCGTTCCGGTGGGGCCGTGCGACCATTGTCGCGAACATTAAACACAACAGTCTCATCCCAAGAGTTTGTGTCACCAGTATGCCTGTCCATAGCAATTTCATGATATATGGACTTACAAGATCTGATTTGATTTGGTGACCTAATTAAAATAAGTCTATGCAATAATTTTACCTAAACAGACTGTCGAGTATGCCAGATAAAAAGGATGAGCATACGAAAATACAAGACATAGAGACAGCCGGATGAACTTTTAAAGGTGGGGCTCCCGGAGGTACCACACAGACTCGTAGGTTCACAGAGGTATCCCCACAAGGGAGGCTCCTGTACACGAGACTTAACTATTTAACTTAATATAAGCTATTATACCTCTAAGCTGAAAGGAAAGAAAATTATCTCTGTAGTGACAAAAAATCATGTGCCTCACGCGGGCACTACTAGTGCTAGTTTGGGTGAGAAGTATTACCCTCGCGTCAACCGTCATCGCTGAATCCTTGCGAGAGGCAAGTGCCTCGCGCGGGCCTCCGTCACGGAAGGTGTCGCCACTGCTTAAAGCGGGTGAAGAGTAGTAGGCAAAAATGGGCCCACCAATATTTAACCAAAATGCTGAAAAGAAAAGACCATACCTAGTGAGATTATGACTATAGGGTTGCGTGCTGTTTTACGTGAAGACGGGATGAACGATTCCCGAAAGATTCCCACGTCACCGTCTTAGCGACAAGAACTATTTTAGGCTGCAAATGGCGGGTGTCTACCTAGCTGTTAGATACGGCTGTCATTGAGAACGGATGCCCTAAGACATGAATACTGAAGACAGCGCTCATACATGTTACTTAGCAAGATCTCCGAACTGGATAAGAATCCGGACATCCGTAACCACATAAAACGTCACAAGACACTGGTTACTTTTCACAAAAGCATTTTTAGGCAATTGATGGGGGGGGGGGGGGGGGTTGGTAAGAGAAACGAATACCCACCGTAAATGTCCTTCCCGTGAGGGCGTGTCAGATCTAAATATTGTGCCCAGACATTCTTATGGAATTGTGTGGATGCGCATCTCGCCCGTCACCTGGTCCTATGGAACTAATCATTTAACCTGTTGTTAGGTTTAAATACAAGTTTCCCAGTTTTGCACTGCGGTGCGGGAGGATTGTTCAGCAAGTAAAAGAAAATAATAATTAAGATATGTTTGCGCAGTGCTTTCCTACATTGGCAGAAGTGCTAACTATTAAGTATCCGAGGATACAGAGGGAATGTATGTGATACCACACCCTGGCCATCACCGCTCGGAAACCCCAACAGTGCACCCTTGGTGCTGAAAGGGACATCCAAACAATTAAGAAGCCACAAGGTTTAGTGGAACATGAAGAGAGACAATATCTTAGAGATATGAATCTTGCCGGAGTGCGGGGCTAAATTATCGCAACTACCGGGAAAGAGGCGTATACTACAGATTTCCTAACGAAGAAATTGTCTCTAATCATATTAAACCTATCCTATCGAGCTGAATAGAAAAGGTTTTAGTCGGTAGCATGCCGGGCTAAACAGAGTTATAGCATGGACAGCGACCTCAGTGAGAAAATGTTGGTGGTGGGAGAAAGTGCTGCATATATAATTGTTGCTGTATAGCGTTTCCTACGTGCACTGCAGTCCTATATTTTCTACAACTAAACAAAACATATGAACTAATGGCCACTGGCCATATATATATAACCAGAACAATCAATACAGTGTAATATGATCAGAATTATATATCTTTAGTACAGGTTAATGAACCTACTACGGTGCGGTTAGTGAAAACACCTTACAGAAAATGAGAATAACTATAAACATATGCAGAAATTATAACTAGCGGTCCTAAGACCGTTACGGTACCTTTTAGTCATCAGGACCATTTATACGGGTATGATATAATTAAGAAAAATACATTTAACGGAATAATTAAAATGTTAAGTATAGTTACTTGAATAATCGGTAGCCATTCTTAAGTCTGGCTATCGTGTTGCTGAAATTTATACGTCATTCTTAGGTTGACGTGAGTTGATGCATTCTCAGGAAGCTGGAAAGTTCCCGCAGGCTGGTTCCCGCAAACAGGATTCCCGCAAGCAGCTCATGACGGGAGCGGATCGAACTCAGGACTGTAATCACAATATAGAATGTCTAACGAGTAGTCAGCAAGAGATACAATAGCATTGTTGCTGTGAGGAAAGTTCCAGTACACCGATGGTACGGATGGAAGTTGATAACAACCCGATCATAAGCGGGGGTTGTAAGATGCAGATGAAGATACAAAACTAAGCTTAATGGTGCGGGGTACGTCAACCAGCTCTGAAGACGTACCGGGCAAAGTTGACTTGCTGCGGTCGAAGGTTTAGAAGAACCTGCGTGACATCAGTGCAGGGACGGTTAAATAACCACTTTTTGGCATGGCCGGCCGATCCGGCGAGTCATCCACCAAAGAACATCGCTGTCTCAAAATCAAATGGTTGTTCACGTTCCTTGGTTTCAGCAGCCAATAAGGAAGCATTCAATTATGAGCTTTCGCTCATCGAAGATGCATCAGGAGCGGCTATGGCTGGGATGCTATCTGCCTGTCAGGATTGCCTGGCCATAGTGATCACCAGAACCTTGGCAGAGAGACGGAGAATTGTTCTCTATTGAGTAGAACCAGGACCTGAAATGAGGGTTGCATTGTCTTCTGAGCCTTTCATTGGTCCAGACTTGTTTGGCAGCTTGGCTCGGCGTGACAAGTTTTCTGCAATGTCGCCTCCATGGCTGCTGAGCAGGAAGTAGTTGGCAAGTCTTGGAAATCAACAAAGAGGGCTCAACCGCAGCATTATAGACAGAGACAGCAGGAGCAGCGTCAAGATCAGAGATCAGCCCTTCCATCCTACTGGCTTTGATGGCCATCGGGGCGTCAGATTCTCAAGTACCTGGCCGGTCATCATCATACAAGGCACCAAATAAGTGGCGGTGCCGAAAAACCAAGTTATAAGGATAACAGAGGTTGTGGTTCCGGCCTGGCGTATGCTAAGAAGAGGCATGGGGCCAGTCCTGAGGGGTTTCCTGCATGACCTGTTCAGGTGGTGTCAGGGACGTCGGGCGTCGTAAATCATCACCCAAACGAGTTAACATTGTGTCATGTAATCTCAACCACGAACTGTGTGCAGAATCTAGCCATTGGAGGTAGACTTCAAGTGTTATCAAGGTTTGGGGGGGGGGGGTTGTGTGTGGAGCAGGTCATGCAAAACTCTTTGGTCTGTCATTGGCTAAGAAATGGAGGCGAACCAGATTGGCTCATCCAAGAATCTTCAGTTCCATTAACTACGACTCCTGTTTGGACTCCCGTTCCAAGGGAGGACAATTGTTTAGAAGTTATTCGCTCACAAATCAACGCTCTTCGAAGGAAGAATGTGATTCATTTAGTCCGCGATCAAGCCTCCCAAGGCTTCTGTTCGATGATCTTGCTTGTTCCGAAATGCATCAGGGGTTGGAGACCGATACTCAGTCTCAAAGTGTTGAACAAGTTAATTCAGTCACGAAAATTTCAAATGGAAACTGTGACAGCAGTAGTGTCAGGATTGAGAAGCGTTATGTGTCAATAGGTTTGAAAGATGCTTATTTTCATATTACTATGTCAATTCCTTTTCAGAAATACCTGCGGTTTGCGTTCCAAGACAAAGACTGGGAATTCAATGCGTTACCATTTGGCCTGATCACGGCGCCCAGGGTCTTCACCATGGTGGTTCTCGCCATGACCTCTTATCTTCGCAGGAGAAACATAGCTGTTAATACATATAAAGACGTGGAATCCAGTCACTCTGCGCCTCAATCTGAAAATTGTCTTAACTTTGCAAAAGGATGGGCTTTCAATCTAGAGAAATCAGAACTGACTCTCTCTGTGTACCTGGGAATATTATTCAACCTCAAGGATGGCATGGCTTATCCGGCGGAGAGCAGACTAAAGAGTCTATTGGCAGTACTGGAGTCAGTTTCTCTAGGAGTCTCTGATGGCGCGTCAGTTTCTAAAAATACTGGGTTTATTGTTCTCTCTGGAGAAGGTGGTGCCTTATGCAACACTCAGACGGAGACTGATTCAGAAGTATTTAATGTCATTCTCGTCTCTGAAGATACCAGTCAAAGAAACTTTTTTATTCCACCTTAAGTGGTGGCTATCAGAATAGAATCTCCTGTGAGGAGTTCCGTTACATCCTCCTCAAACGCAGTTGACTATTTTCATGGATGCATCTGCGACAGGTTGGGGAGCAGTAATGGACAACCTGTCGGTGTCAGGAGAATGGGATCGGACAAATGTGCAGAAACACATAATCACCAGGACGGCATACGGTCAACGGAGTTGTGTATGATGATTTGGAATCTGTTGTGGTGCCAAGTGAGGACTGTGATTCTTCGGGTAGCATACATTCCAGGCAGATTGAACATCCTAGAGGATGCTCTCAGACGAAGGACGGTTCGTCATCCGATGGAGTGGCAGCTCAACCAATCAGTAGCAGAAGTTCTTTTCAATCATTGGAGCAAACTGATGTAGATATATTTGCAATGAAGGAGAATGCAAATACAATCACATACATGTCTCCGATCACACACCCACTAGCTCTAGCAATAGCTGCACTGGCGATAAGTTTGAAATGAATGTACGCATATCCTCCAACAATTCTAATCCCAAAAGTCTTGCAAAAGATAAGAGAGGGCGCTTGCCAACTACTACTGATCGCTGCTCATTGGCCATGCCGATCATGGTTTATGGATCTGCTGCACCTGCTTTGCAATCCGGTGTCTTCCAGACAGAAGGGATTTAATATCCCAGAACAGGTGGTTGTATCGCCAAGACAGGCTGGAGATGTTCAAATTGACTGCATGGATGTTATCAAGCAGCTTGCAATTGAGGGTGGCTTTTCTGAACAAGCAGCAGAATGTGTTGCTTCGGCCAGATGTGGGTCAACTACCAGAACATATAGTTATCGTTGTGCAAGGGAAGAAATATTAATCTCTTCTGCAACTGTTCAACACAGCAGTTGTTATTATACCACAAAAACATCCATTACCATTCAATCACTACTTGCTAAAGCAATTATCTGCATTTAACTACCAGAATAAGATTTTTATGCTTGAATGCACTCCTCCCCATGCCTATTCCTATAAATATGGACCCTCAACCAGGCTACTGGTTAGGTCCATCTCCAGTATATTAACTGATATAGACTGGCACCATTCTGTACTCACTCCATAGTGACGCCTGTCACTAAGCGTGCTTGCGCATGCGCACTGGAGCCCAAATAGGAAACAGATTCACTTTTCAATTATTCTGCAAGCAGAACAACTGCACAAATATTATCAGAAAGTTTTTATAGCTTTGCGCTGTGTCAGCTTACACTTGAAGGACTTCCTCATGCTAAGATATGCCTATTATGAAGTCTATCCTCCCAAAATTATGTTTTTGGAAGTATTTCGTGGTTATATTGAACTTTATAACTATGTATATAAATGTTACCAGTTTTCGCGGGTTTCGTTTTCATGGTAACAACTTTAACATGCCTAAGTCATCATCATATAAAAACACTCTATTACTCCAGTGAGCCCTTAATCACTTTCAGTTAAAAGAAAAAATAGTGCTTTACAAGGAATTACATTTATTTCCCTATGATAGGAAACAATCTTGAATTTGAATTTTTCCAGCCTTTATTTGAAAGGCATTTGCATGTTTCTAGACTCCTTTTATCGAAATTCTAAGCTGGATGCTTCTTTCGTAATCTTTTCATTTTTTAAGAGTCTGTTTTGACCGATAAATCAAGTGCACATCCTCAATCTGTGAACGAGTTCACTCTGTGGAGTATGGAGGACATTTCTGTTTTAAGTGCACTACGTGTACCCCCACATCGATGTGCGGGTTTGCATAGGGTGGTCTGCATTCGTATCTAAGTTTCTTTAAGGATTATTCATCCTTACAGAGCTGCCCTATGGTCGTCCTTCCCCTTCCTCTGTTGCTAGTAGACAAAAGCTGTGTCTTTTGCAATATTCTAATATGTCTAATACAGCAGCAACGGATGGGGGGGGGGGGACTGTTTCGGCGAATTCGGAAGCCGTGATAGCTTTATTTGCGAGATTTGAATCCTTCGCTGCAGATTTGACTAAATCTTTAGATGAAAGAATATCTGCCATCATGGAGGCCAAGAACCAGAAAGTTTCTTCTGATTCCGACGATAGCCCGAGGGCTAGCGGGCGTTCCCGCAAATGGGGGAAACCGATTCAGGTCTCCTAAGCAGAAGTCTAGAGCGACTAAGCTCTCGAAGGTTGACTCATGTAGTTCACCGGGTCAAACTCACATTAGACTTGAGGGTGACGGGCATAACCCTCAAACAGTGGTGGCGGAGGTGGGAAGCTGACGTCCATAAGCCTGGTGCTTATGCTAATGCCAAAAATTTCC
Organism: Chaetoderma sp. LZ-2023a; assembly: GCA_034401795.1. NCBI lineage: Eukaryota > Metazoa > Mollusca > Caudofoveata > Chaetodermatida > Chaetodermatidae > Chaetoderma > Chaetoderma sp. LZ-2023a. Next base: position 125,070,274 of record CM067369.1, read on the forward strand.
AGTCATACCGGTCATCAAGATTCTTCATAGGTCGCCTATAGCCATAGTCCGCAATCTAGTTTTGCTAGTTCTTCCGGTTCCGTTGGGGTGGATTTGGGTCCTCGGGACTCGGGTTTACTTCCGTTTTCCAGTGCTACTTCCGTTCCGTCCGTTTCCGGTTTGTCTTCCGGTTTTGCAGGACATCCGGGTCTTCAAGATCCGGTTCTTACTTCCGTTCCGACCATTTTCGGTATTACTAATAAGCTCTTCCGACTTCCTCTTCTGGTTGGGACGTACTTCCGGGCTAGTGAATCAATTAAGAATAAAGAGCAATTAATTAGAGCAAATAAGCTCTCGAAGGTGATCTCGAGCAGGTCACCGGGTCAAACCCACTCGAGTCTTGAGGTTGTTAATAAGAAGAAAAGGCATAACCTTCAAGCAGTGGTGGCGGCAGCGGAAGCCCCCATTTTTTCACATATATGCCAATGTCAATGTCTTAGATCAGTTGTAGTGGATTCAGGTCCTCAGGACAGGGGTTACTTCCGTTTCCGGATCTACCTCCATTTTTTCCGTATCCGGCCTGACTTCCCGTTTGCGTATTTCTGGTTCCTATGCTTATTCTGGTTTTTTAATGTACATCCGGGTTCAGTTTCTGGTTGTCTTCTTCCATTTTGCACATTTCCGTTTTCTATTTTTACACTTCCGGATTCGTACATCCGGGGATAGGGTCATTACCGGTTTTCATGGTGTTCTATGATTAACTTCTGGTTCTGTCTTCCTTTTTTGGATTTCCGGTGATAGCTCTTACTGAGATTCCAGGTTTGTCTTTCCTAGGATCTAGTCATCATTTTGTCTAAGAGTTAGTCTTATTTCAGTAAGTGCTTTTAAAATCGGAATGTTTAGTCGCTGAAAATATTAATTCCGAGACATTGCCAGTCTTGAAGTCTCTCTTGGAATTGTAGATATTCAGCATTGCTTTTATCAGTGAAACATTTCAACATAATTAGGGACTTCCGACTGGTTGCCGGATGGGTTTTTTGTTGCAGTCGATAAGTCAGTCTGTATTCTACACATTATCGCTAGATGTCGCAATTAAAATTAATTTTTAATTTCATCCAACTTTAGATGGCCAGTTGTCTCCGGCCCGTTCAGCCTTTTTTTTGCGCTCCTTTTTTCCTCTTATGTCGGCAGATTGACATATTTATTTTAACCAAGGGAATTAATTTCTTGAAGAAAATTCCTGTTTCTAACGTAATTCTTAGTCTAATTCTGACAGGCGCTGAAAGGAATAGATTCAGTAGTGGATTCATAGGGAAGAGAATGGCTCTAAGATTAATGATTACAAGAGCAAGAAAATGCTGAAAATAGAGAAATAAGATTAGGGTGAAGGAAGAAGGAATAAAAGCCGATTTTTTTCTTCTGCCTTGTCACAGTCATGGTTTAGGTGAGTCTTTTTGCTTTGAGTGATTCATCCCGTAGTGTTTAAGATTTAAATTCAGAAAAGTGAATCTGTTTCCTATTTGGGCTCCAGTGTGCATGCGCAAGCACGCTTAGTGACAGGCATCACTATGGAGTGAGTACAGACTGATGCCAGTCTATATCAGTTAATATACTGGAGATGGACCTAACCAGTATCCTGGTTGATGGTCCATATTTATAGGAATAGGCATGGGGAGGAGTGTATGCAAGCATAAAAATCCTATTCTGGTAGCTAAATGCAGATAATTGATTTAGCAAGTAGTGATTGAACAGTAAGTATGTTTTTATAGTGGTTAATAAAACAACAGCCCAACCCGCAAGGGGGTGTGTCTGTGGGGGGATTTCAGCTATCATACAAAGTTGACAACTTGTACCTTCAACCCTTGAGCATATAAGTGTGCTTTAGCTTCTGTTGTTACCAGCTTGGCCAGTGCTGAAGGGGAAACGACACTCTAAATGAAGTTATTAAAGGAATGAATAATCTGCGACCTAGACAGCCTATACCCATTCCTGCATGGAACCTTTCTTTAGTCCTTCAGGTTCTGGGTCATGCTCCCTTTGAGCATATTAGAGCTATAGACATTAAACTCTTGAGTTAACGCTTGTGTCAGTTTTCTTAGTTGCCTCGGCCTGGGTGAGAAGGAGAAGCGAAATTCATGCACCCAACCAAACCGCTTTATCATTATGAGTGACGGTTTACGACTACTACCATGTCTGCTTTATAGCAAAGAAGCAGTGACTTAAATATCCAGGTCAGCCGATCAATTTGCCAAGTCTAATCAGACATGATCCAAGCTCTTCTGCTTGGTGTCCTGTTCATTGTCTAACAATGTACAAAAAGCGTGCAGAGGAGTGGAGGCGATTTGCTCCTTATTGCTCTGTCTCAAGGCTCCTCATCTTAGTGCCTCGGAAGATACTCTTTCTTGGTGGATAGTCGATACTATTCAGATGATGCATAAGATCGCAACAGGGGAGCAGATTGATCGTGCTAATATTCATCAAGTCCAAGCACTTGCAGCAGCATCTGCCCTCTATAAGGGAGTCTCCCTAGAGGAGGTCATGTCTGTCACACAATGGCATGCCGAGTCGTCATTTACAGACTTATCTTCGCAATATATCTAGCATGCTTATTCCAGTTGCCATAGCAAATCTTTTGACTCGTAAATAGACCACCTCCGACTTCCACTTGCACAAACATCGCAGCGGCTTCCTCCAGCATCGGCACAGGTGAAGCATATGGCCAGCTACTCTGATGAGGATGGGCAAGCTCCTGGGATGAAGATGAAGATTCAAGCACTCAGAATGGCGAGTGTGCTTAATTATTGCATATAATGCTTTTAAGTCACAAGTATCATATTTTCATCATGAGTAGTTGACTTATCAGACAGCCTGGCTGGAATTCAATAAGGAGGTTTAAACCTGGTTTAGCCTAAACCTGGTAACAAATCACAAAGTAATTGTAATGTTAGTTTTATAGATAGTGTGATAGCCTAATTTTATTAGTTGAGACCCAGACCACACATGCTTCAAGGGAGTGGGACCTAAATACCAAAGTATGGGCATCCTTTGGAAGTGGGAGGAGCTCTTTGATGACCCGCCCACTTAAATATTTGGTCATTTAGGCCACACCTATTGCACGGGGTGTGACCTAGTTCCCATTCAATGAAAAGTAGGGCTATCACTCTATCTATAAAATGAACATCGCAATTACTTTGTGATTTATTACCCGGTTTAGGCTAAACTGGTTTTAAACCTCCTTAAACCGCCTTAGTGATATCCAGCCCCTGTGATCTGTCTGTCTTTCAAGAGGATTCTTATTCGATATGGCCAAAGACTCTCATTCCAATTTGAAAAACTAATCAGTATATTGATAGCATTTTCAATTTTGAGGTTGTAGCAGCTTCTTCGTACTTTCATGGACTACCCTAGCAGAGACGTGGAGTTGACACGGGTCCGGTTGGTGCTGACTCCCCTTGACGGCTCTCATAGATTTGTGCGGGCAAATGTGTGGAACGTGTTCAGAACCATTGATGTGTTTGCATTTGATGAGTTTGATAGCAGAACCCAAGGGTTGCTAGAGTTCTCAATCTCTTCATAATAATAATACTAATAATAATAATAATAATAATAAGTACATTTATACTGCGTGAAACTCCATGCAGTAGCATGCTCTAGGCGCATACAATATGAGAAAACGTTAAATTTAATTTAGTGAATAAGATTGAGTGAATAGGAATGTTTTTAGACTAGATTTGAAAGTGGGCAAGGTAGGAGACAATTTAAGGGAGATTGTTCCATTCAGTAGCAACATTTTTGCACTAGGAATTTTGAGAAGATGCTTATTTTCAGATCGTAGCGAACGGCTGGGAGAATATGGCTGCAGAAGGTCAGACAGATAGGTCGGTGCCGTATTATTTATACATAGATCGGTCAGGCAAATAATCTTATACCAAATTCTTTGAATTATTAGTAGCCAATGTAAGTCGTATAGCACGGGGGAGATGTGCTTATATTTGCCACAAAGGGATACTATCCTCGCTGCGGCGTTTTGTAATCCTTCTCTTTGACTAGCAGATGGGAGCTGGTATGAGCCTCACCTCTGCCCACCAGAATTTATGGCTGTGGAAATCTGGAGTTTATCATAATAGTACATCTGGTAAGTATTATTAGCTCACCTGGCCTGAAAGGCCAAGTGAGCTTATGTCATGGCGACCGTCCATCTGTCGTCCGTCCGTCATCCATCCGTCCATCAACTTTTCCTTTAAAACGACTTCTCAAGAACCACTGGGCCTTCCTCTTCTTTTCAATCGCTGGTATCACACTTGGAGAGCCGTTCTCAAGATGAAATCTGTGGTTTTCTGCAGTTCTTCCACAGGCCCATACAGCTTTTCAAGAAAAGAGGTTGACAAAGGCCAGATCTCTTCTCTCAGCAGCTGATACGTACTGCAACATTGAAGTATGTGCTCTGCGGTCTGTTCTGCTTCTCCACAAGGACAAGCGGGTGATGTCGTAAGGTGGAACCGCCTGTACACATGTGTTGGTTTAGTCTGTTGTGTCCAGTTCTGAGACGAAAAATGGTCACTTGCTCTGGCCTCGAGAGATGATGGTAGGCATCTTCTGATTGAGGTGTTCTATAGAGTGACTTGATGATAGTCTTCATCTCTGAATGGGTAACCATGTTTTCTGTCTGATTCTCTTCTGCACCCACCTTTGCCATCTTGTCTGCTTCCTCATTTCCTTGGACTCCACAATGTGAGGGGATCCACTGCAATGCTATCCGAAAGCATTTGATGGTTTGTAGTGCTTCTTCAAGTTGTGGCAGCTTACCTTTGGTGATAGCCTCAAGAACGAAGCGGGCATCAGATAAAAAGACAATCTGTGCAATAGGGTCTGCTGTTCTGCTGATGGTATTAGCTGCATGAACCAGTGCTTCGACTTCAGCTCTGTAGTTTGTGCAGTGTTTGCCTGTCGGTATTGCAGCTGACTCATGTTGTCCGTTTGGATACTGTATTTGCAGTCCAGCACCTCCGCTCCTAATTGCATCTTTGGCTGATCCATCTGTGTAGATCCTTATCCATGTCTCCTGAGGGTACATTTCCTCAAGCATGGCTAGGGTCGGGGCCTTCTTGCTCACATCACTGTGTTCATCTTTGGTTGTGAGATGAGGTACAGTGGTGTGAATAGCTATGCTCTCTAGTTTGTTTTCCCAGGGTGGAAGAGCAAGTGTGTGGTTTGGGTCTTCTATTTGTGCTGGCAACATTTCTTGGTGTTTCCTTTGAAATGCTTTTGTCTCTCACAAAACTTGATCTTTTAAGTCTTCCTGATGACAGCTGTGCTTGCCTGATCTTCATCGGGTGGTTGTTGAACGATTTGAACTTTGCAGCTTGGATCAGTGCTTTGCATTCCCTCCCTTTGCTAAGTGGGGGGATGCCTGCTGTCTGCTACATTTTTTCTATTGGTGTTGATCTCATTCCACCAGTGATGATGCGCAGTGCCTGGTTTTGTACTCTGTAGAGGTTCTGTTGATGAGATTTAGCTGCTGTCATCCATGAGCTGGATCCATACTCAAGGTGTGGTCGTACGGCACCTAGGTAGATGGTCTTGAGGATCCTTTCATTGGCACCCCACTTTGTTCCTGCCAGATTCCTCATGATGTTTAGCTTTCTTCTGGCCTTTGCCTCTGCATTCCGGATGTGCTCCTTCCATGTTAATCTTCTGTCATAGGTGACTCCCAGGTATGTCTGCTGTCCTCATACTCGAGTGGAGTACCGCCCAGTGTCAGATTGCCAACCTTGGTTTTGGTGGACAATGAGAATAGCATGGCTGATGATTTTTCTTTGTTGATGGTAATACACCAGCGATTGGCCCAAGCTGTGATTCTGTCCAAGGCGAGCTGCATTCTGTACGTGGCAGTCGTTGTGTACTCCTCGGTGCACCATAGTACGAGGTCATCTGCATAGAGGGCTGCATGGATCCCATTGGGCAGCTCTGCTACAATGTCATTAATGAAGAGTATGAACAGAGTTGGTGATAATACGCCGCCTTGTGGCACCCCTTGTCTCAGCAATACATTCTGTCCAGATTGTCCATCCACCAGCACCCTAGCTCTGAGATTGTGTAGGTATGACTTGGTCCATCGGAACATGTTGCCACCGATGCCTGTGCGCCCGAGCTTCACGAGGAGGCCATCCTTCCACACCTTGTCAAATGCCTTCTGCAGATCGATAAAGGCAGCTAGCATCACCTTCTTGGCTTGAAAAGTGTCCTCTATGACCTGTGCAAGATGTGTTGTTTGATCTTCTGTGCTCCTGTATCTTCTGCTCTGAAACTATAATGTTCTCCGACTCCAGGTACCACTGCAACCACTGGTTGACGATGCGCTCCATGGTCTTGCATATGCAGCTTGTAAGACTGATAGGACGGTAGCTCAGCACTTTCATCTTGTTCTTCCCTTTTTTCAGAATAGGGGTCATTCTGGCTTCCTTCCAGCACTGAGGAACCTCTCCATTGGTCCAACTGAGATTAAAGATGTCTAGCAACTTGCGGAGAGATGCATTATCAAGGTGTTGGATCATTTCATTCGTAATGCCATCTGGCCCGGGAGATTTCTTCTTCTTCAATTGGCGGATAGCCTTCTTCAGTTCTGCTAAACTAATGTCAACTTTCATTGCATTATGAGTGTTGGTGTCTGTTCTTTCCATTTGCTCTTTTCTAACCTCTTTTTGACGCATTCGTGGTATAGAAATGTTGCTTTTTGCATATGCCTTCGCAAAGGCATCTGCAGCCATCTTTCCTGTCAGTGTTTGTCCATCTTCTTCAAGAGTAATCTTCTCTCCCCCGACACCCTCATCATTCAGTGCTTTAGTCAGTCTCCATAGCTTTGTGGTGTCTCTCTAAATTAAACCCTGCCATCTTTTCCCTCCAGCTTCTTCTTTTGGCCTCCAGCTTGGTCTTTAGATACCTGGCTTTAGTTTGTTGTAGCGTGAAGTGGTTTTCATGACAGGGATTACCCTCTGCAGCTTCTCTGGCCTTGTCTAGTTTATCATGTGCTGCTTGCAGTTCTGTTTTCCAGTAGGGGCGGTAGTTTTTCCTGAACCCTCGAGGAATCGCTTCGTTGGCAGCCTTGCGGATACTTGAATTAAATTCCTTGACCACATTGTTGATGTTTCTCCCTTCAACTGCTATATTTTGGGTAGGCTCATTGGAACGAATGCCGAACAGACTCCAATTTGCCTTTTTGTAGTTCCACCTTGGATGTTGAGCTGAACTTGTCGAAATACTTCCAGAAAGAGAGAGGAGGACTGGGCGGTGGTCGCTTCCTCCTAACTGCGATCCGACCACTCTACTGAGGTTTCTGTGAATGTCTTCTGTACAAAATGCCAAGTCTGGCGTTGTTGTCGAGTGCCACCGGCATGAGTAGAAGGTAGGCTGATCTGTGGGATCGTTGACAAGTAAAAGGTGCTTTTCATCTTGCCATGCTTCAATGTCTTCTCCTCGTTTATCAAGTGTTCTGTATCCCCAGCTCTGGGACTGGCTATTAAAGTCTCCCGCAATGAGGAAGTGGCAGTCCGGGACCTGGATTGTGTCAAGTGAGAGATTCTTGTCATTAGGGCAGTAATAATTGACAATGTCAATCACAGAGTTGCTGGTTGTTACCTTGATCTTGATATATTATGCCTCTTCCATAAAGGTTTTGATCTGGCTGGCGTTCACGCTGTTTCGGACCAAGGTGATCACCCCGCCTTTCTTTCTTCCTCTTCGATCACACCCGAAAATCTGGTAACCTCTGATCTTAAATGGTTTTCCTTCTTGCAGGTGTGTCTCTTGGATGCAGCAGATATCAATGTTGTTTTCATACAGGAACTGTTCGAGCTCTGATTTCTTGTTGGTAACCCCTTCTGCATTCCAGTGCATGATGTTGATACTGGGGTTCTCTTTGGGTTTGGTCTGCTCTTTCAATTGGCCAGTAGCTCTCAATCCTCGTCCCCTGGCTCCACAAGATGAGTTGATGGGACCTCCAGTAGCTGAGGGTGGGCTCCTTTGAAGCGTGGAGCCCGGCGCTGCACCTGCCTGGCAGATCCTCACAGGGCGAGCACCTTTTCAGTTGATTCGATCTCCAAGTGTCATTTCATTAGCGTTGTGCATAATGCTCTGGTTAACCGCTCCAAATGTCTGGATTGACACCCAGTGGGTTACACCCCTGCGCCACATTGAGGCCGAGCTTATAGTCTTAAACAGGGGAACCACTGGGCCGATTTCAATTATATTTGGCAGGAAGCATCCCTAGGGCATAGAGATTCAAGTTTGTTCAAACGAAGTCGATCGGTCAAAATCCAAGATGGCCACCAGCCAAAATGGCCAATTTTTAGAAACACTTTAAAAAATCTTCTCCGAAACTGGTGGAGGAATTGATTCAAAACTCATAGCACATCATCTATTGCAACGGTAGACCCAAGTTTGTTCAAGGCAACCTGATTGACGTATTTGCCTGGCGACGATCTTGGATGACTTAGTTTTCACGAAAATGACTTCTCCCGAACAGCTGAAGGGATAGGTCTGAAATATGCTTAGGGACCAAGGTCCATTCAAGTTTATTCAAGGGAAGTTTGTACATTAAAAAAACATGGCCGCGATCAACCAATCACTTTAAAAAGTCTTCTCCGAAACCGCTGGAGGAATTGATTCAAACCTCATAACACATCATCTGAGGCAAGGGTAGACCCAAGTTTATTGAAGGCAACCTGATTGGCCGATTTGCTTGGTGGCCATCTTGGATGACCTAGTTTTCACGAAAACGACTTCTCCCGAACCGCTGAAGGGATAGAGCTGAAAATTTGTAAATTTGATTAGGGACCAAGCGCCTTTCAAGTTTGTTCAAGGGAAGTTTGTTCATTAAAAAGCATGGCCGCCATCAACCAATCAAAATTCAGCATTTCTTGGTTATAATGGCTTTTTTGTATTTGATGTATTTTCATGGCGAAAATTGCTTTATATATGCTTATCAGTGTGGCAAGTTGAAATATGCCACTTTCGAGACTGTCAGATAAACGGTTTGGCTGCCATCTTGGTTTGTTTTCCAGCCATAGGCTCCCATAGTAAAGCAATACCCCTGCCCCCCCCCCCCCCCCATAGTAAAGCAATGGGGAATTCTTTAAGCGACTTCTCAAGAACCACTGGGCCGATTTCAATTATATTTGGGAGGAAGCATTCATAGGGCATAGAGATCTAAGTTTGTTCAAATGAACCCGATCAGCCAATTTGGCCGGCGCCCATCTTGGATTTAGGCCGATTTTAGGAAACGTCTTTAAAAATCTTCTCCAACACCGCTAGGGGGATTGATGCAAACGTCATGAAATATGATTTATGGCAAGGGAACTTGATTTGTCAAATGGTTTGGCGGCCATCTTGGTTGACCTAGTTGTAGCGAAAATGACTTATTCTCCAGAAGCGCTGAAGGGATTGGGCCAAAATTTGGCAGATATGAGTAGGGCCTAAGGGCCATTAAAGTTTGTTCAAGAGAAGTTGATCCGTCAAAAAACATGGGCCAATCAAAATATAGCATGTTTGGTGGCCATATTGGATTTTTTTATTTGATGGATTTTGAGGCCGAAATTGTGTTTATATGTGTTTTTGAGGATTTTGATCTCAAATTTGCAATTTTCGAAACTGTCGGATAAACGGTTTGGTGGCCATCTTGTTGATAAAGAGCATTCTGGTTGAAATGCCTATTGTCCGGGTGAGCGATACAGGCCCCGAAAATTGTTAATACTTACCAGATGTACTATGGCCATCCTCATCCTGCTTTTGCCAAGGCAAACATAAGACGAATCTGACTGTATTCAGGAATTGACTCGGTACCTGGGGCTTAAGTCCGAAAAAAGTACAGAATTATAAGAAACGCATTTGTAGGCCTTGAAAAGTATGGAACACTTTCTGCTAAAGGTAATGTATGGAAAATTGAAATATTGTCTTGTGTAATTCTCACCTGCAAAATAATATAAATAATATTCAAACTATATTGGCGATGTCAGCTACTAATTCCATAAGGTTTGGAAAAACTATAGAATTTCATTATCCAGGCATATTAAACTTTAAAAAATAGTCTTCTCTTGGCCTACAAATAGACTTTCTATGCGTGAATTATGATTTTCATTATCAATTTTCACTATTAAAGGATTAATATAATACACAAATGTCAGTAAAATTATAACCTGTCCTTTTCTAATTTGATCTTCAATCTTGAATCAAGTTCATATAGATGAAGCACAAATATTATCTGAATGATATCATCATCAACCATGACTAGACCCATATGATGAAATGTACATAACATTGCAGTAGAGTTTGCTGCTATAGTCTAGTTGAATAGTGCCAGCTCTCCTTTGCTTCATTTACAGGTAACATACCAGCTGAAGATTTTGACCACAGCTCTGTTCTCTGTCCTTATACTCAACAAACATCTGACTGTTACAAAGTGGTCAGCTCTAGTCGTTCTTATGGCGGGTGTGGCCCTTGTACAGGTAGGTTATTCTTATTGCTTTCATAGCTGGGGTAGTCCTAGTTCAGGTATGTCATCCTTGTGCTGGTGTGGCTTTTATATGGGTATACTGTTTTTATGTTTGGTGTGGTCCTGGTGCTGGTATTTGTGTTCTTAGGGCAGGTATGGCTCTGGTACAGGTATGATGTTATTATGGCCCTGGTGTAGGTATGACGTTATAATGGCTTTCATGGCCCTGGTGCAGGTATAATGTTATAATGGCTTTGGTGACCCTGGGGTCAAATGCAAATAGTTACAATTTCTATAATGCTTTTTCATATATAGAGAATTTGGGATGTAATGGGTTAAATTATGCATACGAGATGTCAATTCCCACTAAGTAATAGTGCTATCTAGAATCAAACCAAACAGAAACCTTATCTGGAAGACAATTTGACTGGAAGCCAGTGCTGCCTTAGGCAGCAACAACTAGCATGCAAATTAGTTTCAAACTATTGACCAGAATTTGTCCTACATTATACATGCTTATGGTTCAGATTTATGTACAAAACTGTTTGTCTATAGGGTCAAATGATTGGACGAAGTAGTTGAGCATATACCAGGGTGTGATTATAAGTGACCATGTGTTAGGGGGAGAATGAATATAAAACAGCAGGATGTGTTGAAGCAATAAAGGTGCACTCTAGGTGTGGGTGCATAGATTTAAACAGCTCTTAGCTTTTCAATGATGCGAATATGTTTCATGACATAGCAAATTTTCTGTTGAATATTTTGAAATTTATTTATTTATAAGCTGCTGCTGCCTAAGGCAACAAAATATTCCAGTCAAATTATTTTCTAAGTAGTCAACTGCTTTTCTTTGTGGTTGGTTTGAAAATGTGATTTAAAGTATTCCATCCGTGAAAGGGCTAATAAATAAATTTCTCCACAAAATGAATTTCTCATGAAGAATGTACATTTGACAACAATTGGACTGTATTGGTTCCTGTGGGAGAAATGACTTTCTGACAAATTATTTTCAAAGTAACAAAATTTTAACTACAAGAAAATGTATAGTTTATTTAACCCTTTCACCGATGAAACTGGCCTTTAACACAATCTGAATGTAACCATACACGAAAGCTGTTTGAATATTTTGAAATTAATTTTAATGTAAGGCATTGCTGTCTTCGGCAGCAATAACTTCCAGACAAATTACTTTCAAAATAGCTAAAAATTGTTCTCATTAAATGCGTTAAGGTATAGGTGGAATAATGTGAGTTTAGCCAGTGAGGGCAGATGTGATTAGAAGTGGCACGGATATGTGCGGTAAAAAGAATAGAATAGGTGAATGAATACCATAGGGATTATCATAGCAATAAAAGGGGATTTGTGGATTCAATCAGTGTTTAACTATTTAATGGAATAAATCAGTCAACAATGTAGAAAATATATCATAGGGAATTTCCATTTGAAAACAAGTTGACTGAAAGGTATTTATTTCAGTGCAATCATTTTCAACCTAAAAAGATCTTAGCTCTAAGAATGTGTGTAATTTATTTAACCTTCCACTGCTAAGATATTTATTACCGTAATGAATATGTTGCTGTCAAATCTGCTTTATTGACTAAATTGTACCTGTTTGTAATATCCAATACAACATCTGACTGTCTAACGCAGCAAACACTTCCAGTCAAATTATTTTCAAAATTTTCAACAGCTGTCCTATCCTAAGAGATCACCTGCCTTAAGGTTCCTTCTGTTAAATATTTTGAAAACAATTTGCCTGGAGTGAGCCTCAGGTAGTCTAACTTTTCAAAATCTGAGAAAAGAATATGAAGGTCACAGTTTAAGATGTCACCAGCTACCTGGAAGAAACTTATGATTTTGCAAGAACTATATAGAGACACTTAGAAACTGAATAGGAGGGGTTACTTTCACTAAAACACACAATGTTCCACTTGGACCTCATACAAAATACGATGTTTCTTCTGAGTTAGTGCTTAATTCCATGTTATATCATTCGCAATAATCCCTCAGATGTGCTAATAAGAGAGTTATCTGGTATATAGACCACTTTCTTCAATTTGCAAATCCCATTTAAAAGCAATACATTTGACCCTCTACGTAATAAGAGATCATACATTAACTCTAACCCTAAAAGTTGTTCAAGAACTCATAGAAAATGTCCATTTGCAGACCAATTGAAGAAATTTTTTAAAAATGTATCACTAACGACTGGCTTGGTTACCGAGCTAGTCATTCCAGAGGTTCAGAATTTGAGTGTTAAAGGTTTAATTGAGAAGCTCTATTCTACTTTGGATGGTCTGTTAATACGAGTTTGTCTCTATATGGGTACATGTATATGTAACGTTTGAACAGTTAGAAGTCAATTTAACTGAAAGATGCTGCTGCCTGGTACATGTTATAATATGGTGTACAACTGTTAAACCCATTCCCTCTCAGCAATCATGAGAGTTATATCTGATATGGGTATTATAGTAATGAAAACCATTTGAAAGTATTTGATGTATTTGAAATACTTTTAGAAAAGTATTTGCATTTGCACTTGCATTTGAACAAAGTTGAAAGTATTTGCACTTGCATTTGCATTTGAACCAATGTGAAGTATTTGCATTTGCATTTAAATAGTTTTGAAGGTATTTGACCCCCAGGTCTGCCTGGTGCAGGTGTGATGTTATAATGGTTGGTGTGCCCCTGGTGCAGGCATGGTGTTCTTATGGCTGGTGTGTCTCTGATGCAAATATACTGTTCTTATGGCGGGTGTGATCATGGTGCAGGTATGGTATTCTTAGGCCTGGTGGAGCTTTGTTATTCGTATGGCCATTGTGGTCCTTATGCAACGATGGTGTTCTTATGTCCACTGTGATCTTGATCCAGGTCTGGTGTTCCAGTGGTTGGATTTCATAAAAATAATGACTAGACTGCAGTGCTAGTGAATTATGAAAGCATACTAGCCCATCTGTGTTTTCAGTGACCCGATTTGGAACTAGCAAGTATTAGCTAGAGTTTATATATATTTTCTAATTTAATAATTCCAGAATCCTTATGATTAGGTCCGCGCTACCTTCATTGAGGAAGCTGTATAGTAATCACTGCATTAAAATCTGCTTCATGAATTTTATCACTTTCCTTATAAAGAGCACATCACATAGAACGGGTTCAGATATTGTAATGAATCTTGGTACATGTGTTGTTTGCAGTTACGTTGCAATACCACTGACAGAAAAGATCTTGTCATATCATCTTTGTCGCACCCAATGTTGCCCTTCTGTTATTCAGTTTCTATAGCTGCTGTTCATTTTTTTCCTGATGCAACCGCGATGGAACCTTTTAGGTGATTTCTATCTCTCCCCCCCCCCCCCCGGTTCTTCAGGATGTCTGTTTGTCTGTCCATCTCTAACAGTAATTTCTTGTCAATGCAACTTCTACAGTTTAGTAACAATTCTTTTGAAACTTGGTAAAGCCAATCATTAACACCTGAAGTGTTGTCCGTATGCATGTACCTCCATCTGGTTGTGAGAATGTCCATCTATCTAACTGTCTGTACATCTCTGTCAATCATTTCTTGTCAACTCAACTTTGAGTTTGTTTGCAATTCTTTTCAAAGTTTTTTTAAGTGTTGTCATTACCACCTGAAGATAGGCATGTGCTATTTGTATGCCAGTGCATCCATCCATCTGTCCAGAATGTCCATTCGTCTGTCTATCCGTCCATCTCTGCCATTCATGCTTTGCCAATGCAACTCCTACAGTTTAGTTGCAATTGTTATGAAAGTTGGTAAGTGTTACCGTTACCACTTGAAGATGTGCATGTGCTCGCCATATGTATGTACGTCTGTCTGTCTATCTGTTCCGAATGTCTGTCTGTCTGTGTGACCATCTATCTCTGCCAATTATTTCTTTTCAACGCAACTCCTACAGTTTAGTTGCGATTCATGCAAAAGTTGGTAAATGTTACCAGTACCACCTGAAGATGTGCCTGTGCCTTTTCCGACTAAATCCATCCATATCTGCCATAGTTATCTTCCCCGGAAAGACATAAAATTCATCAAAATTGCCTTTTTTGGGCCAGATCTCTTGACTTGAATCTATGCTCAAATTTTTTTTACTTATCATATTACTTCAATATGTAGTGCTGTGATTTCGATGAATTATCTCCATATTTGCCTATCTAGGGCTTCACGGTATTAGAAAAATGAATACTGGTATCGATATCGATTTCCATACCGGTATACCTTTAATATCGGTATTATTACAATGGGCAAAATAGAGTGAGGTTTGGGTAGTATGATTCCATATTCAACGTATATCAGCACTCGTGAAATCACTGAACATTACAAATTTCCACAATAAAACAAGAAATTACATGAATCTCGATATTTACCCTTTCCTGCCGATACCGGCCATTGCTGGCCAGTTCATTCAGGACGATACCGGCCACAGTGTCAAAATGGACTTTTTCGCAGAGTTACCCTAAGGAGTCCTCTCCGTTTACCTGTTAACGGCATAGTTTTAACGACGAAATTAAGCATTGAAATACGCCCTCAGGAGCAAGGGGAGTTCTACTATTTTCACCAAAATGTCGACTGAGCGAATAACGCGTCGT
The DNA here is from genome assembly GCA_034401795.1 of Chaetoderma sp. LZ-2023a. Classification (NCBI taxonomy): domain Eukaryota; kingdom Metazoa; phylum Mollusca; class Caudofoveata; order Chaetodermatida; family Chaetodermatidae; genus Chaetoderma; species Chaetoderma sp. LZ-2023a. Next base: position 125,085,338 of record CM067369.1, read on the forward strand.
TCAACTGCGTTTGAATCCCGGGATAATTTACAAAGATTGTATGAAGACCTAGACGATTCTGACGGCTCAGCTAATGAGACAAATGTTAGTAATACTAGTAGTAATAGCGATAGTAGTGAAAGTAGCAATAGTGAGTCCAATATACAAGTTAGTTCAAAACGTGACCGGTTTTCGAACTCGAGTGAACGTGAAAGTCGGAATGTAAATTCTGGACCTCAGAGAGGTGGACGTAGCAGAGGTGGGTGTGGCAGAGGCAGGCGTGGCAGAGGTGGACGTAGTAGAGGTGTGCATGTCGAAATAGGCCTACCTACTGTATCTAATGCGGGTGATTTTACTGATAATATAACTGACACTGGTGATAATATAGCTGACACTGGTGATAATATAACTGACACAGGTGATAATATAACTGACACTGGTAATAATATAACTGACACTGGTGATAATATAACTGACACTGGTGATAATATAACTGATGGGTGATAGTATAACTGACATGGGTGATAATATAACTGACAATGGTGATAATATAACTGACACTGGTGATAATATAACTGACACTGGTGATAATATAACTGACACTGGTGATAATATAGCTGACACTGGTGATAATATATCTGACACGGGTGATAATATAACTGACACTGGTGATAATGAATCAGCTGATAATGAAAATATACCTGATTGCGATTGTGATGAAAATATTGTTTGGTCAGAAAATATGGATAATGATAAAGTCGTAGTAGAAAAATTTGACCAAAACTGTGGACCAAATACTCAATTGCCAGTAGGGTCAACACCACTACACTATTTCAAATTATTTATAACTGACGATGATATGCACGATATACTAAATAACACCAATGAATATGCTGTCATTCGAGCTGAAGAGCGTGGTAAGCCAGATACAAATTGGACACCATTAGAAACAATCAAAACGCTCTGGGCATTCTTTGCTATCACCATTATCATGGGTATCAATCAACTGCTACACTTACACATGTATTGGTCAGCTCATCCTGCACTAGGCAATACATTCATAAAACGGACAATGACACGTGACCGATTCAAGAAGATAATGGAGTACTTCCATGTTTCTAATAGAAGAACTGAACCAAAACACGATTCGCCAGAATATAAGTAAATTAATAAGCTTGCACCATTCCTTGAGAAGCTAAAAGTCGGGTTTCAGAATTATTACATTCCCGGTAAGAATCTGTCCATTGATGAAGGACTAATAAAGTGTAATGGTCGCGTTGGCATCATCCAGTACATGCCAATGAAGCCCGGCAAATGTGGAATTAAGTTTTGGATGTTGGCTTCATCATTCATGGGTTATGTTTGCAATTTTGACATATACTGTGGCAAAGGAGATGGAACTGGATGGACGGGTAATGGCTTAGTGTTTGACGGTGTGGTAAGCTTGGTTTCCTATTTGTTTGGATGATTTTATCATGTATTCTTTGATAGATTTTTTACCAGTGTGGGATTATTACTCCATTTATTGAAAAACAACATATGGATGTGGTACTGTGATGCAAAATCGTAAAATTTATCCGGCGATTCTAAAAACTCTAAAGTTGAAATAAAAATGAAATGAAAACTGTACAGTGTCAGCAAACACCCAATCTCCTGTGTACTACATGGTGTGATAGCAAACCATTATCTTGTCTATCGACACATATAGCTGGTGAAACTACACAAGTGAAGCGACTGGTAGGCTCTGTCCAGAACGTAGTACCATGCCCAGCTAATATTGTCAGCTACAACAGGTACATGGGAGGTGTGGACATGGCAGATCAGAAATAGAAGTACTATAAGTTAGGACGTAAGAGCTTACAGTGGTGGTTTTATGGTTGCTGGTATATTTTTGATACTGCCATGCACAATGCATTTATTTTGTACACCATGTCAAATTTCCCTTTGACGAAAAATCCCATGACCTGGCTTGATTTTCGGATGAACCTTGTGGAAAAATTAGCCAAATGTTATAGTGAAAGGATAAAGACTGGATGCCCTTCCACCTCTACCATTGCACCACCAATTAATGATAACAATGTAGCAGAACACAAAATGGTTACAATTAATGGATGTAAGAGAACATGTGCATGGTGTTGACAGAACCAGAAGAAAACACCATCGGGCCGTCAAGTGGAGAGCAAGCGTGAGTGCAATTTCTGCAAGATATGTCTGTGTGTGGGCCATGACACGATGCTAATCTCAAGTCACAACACAATTAGAGGTAAGATATAGATATATAACAATAAAACAATAACAAATTTGAACGTAAAACTTTATTTTGCGAAAAACGTCGATTTCCCGCAAATAGTGGGGAAAAACTCAGACAGGAAATGACGTTTAGAAAATAAATATTAGGTAGGAAAGGGTTAAACTACAAATCTGTACAATTCCGACTAGTAATCGAGATAAAATATTACGACGCAAAATATTCATTTGAAACTGATTTTCTAGCAAACAATGGGCTGAAATTATAAAGTATTAGCGCAAAAAAAGATATTTTGGACATTTCATGATTTGTAACCATTCCCTGTCCTATGAGGTTAATTAAAATACGTTTTATTCTGTTTTTGCGAGACTTGCGTTCTTATAAATAACCAATTTTCATAGCAGTAATCGTTAATTTATCAATTTCCCAAGCCTTCAAACAACAATTTGACAGGTCCGGATAAATAAGAAAATGTTAAGTGGTCTCTAAATACAGATATATCAAATATCATTTTCCCATATGAAGAGTAGTTGCTTATCTCTTTAGACAGATTGACTATTGAATTTTGTTAATAGAAAGCAGATTATCTGCCAAACAGAATTTTTACCCGTTTTATGTTATATCTCAATATTTCGGTATCAACAAAATCATATCAATATGACTAACGGGTATAGCTGTGATACCAGTATTCATTATAATATCGGTATATTGTGAAGCCTTAGAGTTATCTCCCTTGAAAAACCTAAGATTTATCAAAATTGTCTTGCCCAGCCCAAATCTCGAAGAATTCTAAACTTACACTCACATTTGATATTATATTATGTGGAAATACAGTTCAATGATGTGGTTTCGATGAAAGCTATCTATTTAAACTAGAGATATCTCTCTTAACAAATATTAAGCTGGGTGAAAATATCGTTGCTACCAGATTGCTTGAAAATGCCTAGGCAATTTCAGGTCTAATTTGATTGATGGATACCATGTGACAGAACCTCAGTTGTGATCATGTTTCAGCAAAATCTGTTTGTATTCCCCAGAGTTATCTCGTCTGACAAACATAAAATTCATCCAATGTCTTGTCCGAAAGGTTTTGTACTTGCAAATCTTTCTTAGTGGATATATTAAGGGAAGATCAGCATCAAGATTTCAGTTTTCATTGATTTTTTTTTTTCGAAAATATTCTCTACAATAAACGATATTTCAACTCTTGATGAAATCTGAAATCTTTTGATCCTGGGGAATATGCCATCTTCTGATGGCTCTTGTTTCTTAATCCTTAAGTCATATTAATCATTTTCAAGATAATTTTACAGGAAAGCTGTCGACTAATTTGAAACAAAATGCATAAAATCACTTATAAATATATAATTTTATATCTAACTTCATGGTTTTTAATTGCAGTTTATAACTAGAATTCACAGTCGATTGCACACCATCGCAAATCTCTGTGCTTTCGACAAGTTTTACATTCTGCCCCTCACCCCACCCTACTCCACTGACACCCCGTGGGCAGCACCTAATGTAAATCTTGTCTCGCAATCCGCAATTATATGGTAACTTTAACATACCAAATTGTACTTTCTGCTGCCCCCATCTCCATCCTTGGGGTGGAGCCTAATGTAAATGTTGTTTTTCAGTCCGCAATCATAGGGGTAACTCACATAGCAAATTTGATTGAATTCAGTTTCGGAGGAGATAGTCAGATGGATGGATGAATAGACAGATGGATGGAGTTGATTGCAATATCCCCTCCATTTTGTCAAGATGTGTGGGAATAAATACGCAACCTAGGCTAACAGATTGACAAAGGCACATGTTTACTGTTCAAAACCATGCTGGTGAATAACAGAGTTAACAGGGTCACTGCTTTTTAGTTCAAATAAAAAGGCTAGGACAAACGAAATTTAAACTGGCATCCAGTTAGTTAATGTATCTATAAAGTAACAAATACTCCCCAATTTATTTGAAATCTGTCTATTATCAATTTGTAAGAACTTTTACAATAGCTATTAACCCACTCAATGCTGAAGACCTAGTCTATCAATGTCAAAAACGACTGAATTTTTTTTAATAATCTGAATGGATGCAGTTGCTGCCTAAAACAGCAATGACATCCAGTCAAATTATTTTCATAAAACAGAGTATTTATTTTCTATTAAAGTTCTACCGCTAATTTTGTTTTCTTGATGAGGTCTGATTATTGGAAAACTGAATCCATTCTACGAGATATTTTGAGTTACGTTAGTTTAGAGAAGGTTTTAGTTTTTTAGGCTTTGGTTTCACTCTCTCTCTATATATATACATTTCATTTGAACTGCGAGTTTGAACCAATTTTCATTATTCGATTGTGGTGCTCCTTACATAGGAGGGATATTTCTCTTCAGTTTGTTTACCGGTCATTTTTGTGAAATGACATTATTTGCTGTTCGACGGACTTGCTATGGATGGAGTTTATTTGAGTGCTTATCAGATGCACGCATTTACTTGAATACATTTATATTGGAATGTGTTCACTTGAGGAATAGTTATCAAAGCCTATTCATAGGAGACGAACGTGAGTTTTAGACGGCGTGGCTTTTGTTAGGTTCCAGATTTGCAGATCAAGTAATAGCTAGCCCGAGACGTTAACCACTCGATTCTGATAGCCTATTTTTTAGATTCTCATCATACGGTTGGTGTCTTGGAATTTGTTTGATTTTTGTCTCGCCTGCGGCAGTGGCGGCGTACACTTTTAAGTTAAGTTTATTTTTCAGGAATGCCTGAGCCAGTTGGAACCAAACTTGGGTGCATAGTAATATACATCACAAGGAAGCAGCCCGCCAATAAAAAGGCCATGAAGTCAAGGTTACAGGGGTCAAAGGTTACAGTGTAATCTTTGTTAATATTTTACGTTAAGTTTTTGCATTAAACAAAGGTTATTGTCTTATATCTCAGCAATGCCTGATCCAATTGGAACCAAACTTCGGTACATGGTGATATACATCAAAAGGAAGCAGCATGCTGATGCAGACATCATGCGCTCAAGCTTATAGGGGTCAAAGGTCACGGTATAATCTTTGTTAATATTTTATGTTAAGTTTTTGCGTTAAACAAAAGTTATTGCCTTATATCTCAGCAATGCCTGATCCAATTGGAACCAACCTTGGATACATGGAGATATACATCAAAAGGAAGCAGCACGCTGATGCAGGCATCATGAGGTCAAGTTTATGGTGTCAAAGTTCACAGTATAATCTTTGTTAATATTTTATGTTAAGTTTTTGCATTAAACAAAAGTTATTGCCTTATATCTCAGCAATGCCTGATCCAATTGGAACCAAACTTGGGTACATGGTGATATACATTGAATGGAAGTAGCCCACTGATAAAGCGGTCATGACGTGAAGGTTATGGGGTCAAAGGTCACAGTATAGTCTTTGTTAATATTTTACGTTAAGTTTTTGCGTTAAACAAAAGTTATTGTCTTATATCTCAGCAATGCCTGATCCAATTGGAACCAAACTTGGACACATGGAGATATACATCGAAAGGAAGCAGCACACTGATGCAGGCATCATGCGTTCAAGGTTATGGGTCAAAGGTCACGTAACAATCTTTGTTAATATTTTACGTTGTTTTTGCGTTTGGAATACAATTGATCACTGTTGATTTTGTAAACATCAGGCAGTCAACTCTATCACCTTTGTTTATTGTACTTCTGACCCCATTAATCCACCCACCCCGCCCCACCACCTGACTACACCGCCTGTGAACCGAGTATTGAAACCACTCATCTACTGCGTATGTGATTGAACAAAATCTCATGGGCGCGCCTTTGATATAATTATCAAAGTAATTACCGGCACTGTTAGAGTGAGCCAAAATGGATTTGAGTTGGGTTTTTTTATTAAAATTGATTTTATTCTCTCAAGTATCAGCAGCGCACAACTCGTATTATATGAATTTAAACAAAATAAATATGTAATTTTTTATGATCTAACGACCATTTATGTTAATGAGCGTTGCTCAAATCAAATTCGGATTCTAACCTGTTCTGATGGAAATTATATTTGTATTTTTATATCATTCAATAAAGTTTAATACAAAATATTTGCTAAAAGTGTAGGCAAATGATATTCCCATGATTAAACAACAGAGTAACGCACGCCACAAATGGGATTTTATAATGAAAGCGTATTTGACATGCAGTAAGTCATTGGGTTTTTTTTACCAGTTTTCGTTCACATGTCTCACAATCTTACTGTGCGCTATACACGAAAACAAGGTTTTTTCAGGCTGATTTTGGTCAAATTTAGGGGTGCGCACTATGCACGATAGCGCAATATACACAGAATTTTACGGTATATTTCAGGATTGGTTAAGCCTATTGCAACTAAACTTGGATACATGGTTACTTAGCTTGATGATGTTATGGTCATAAGGTCAAAGGTCAACGTCACTGTTACCTTAATACAGAACTTATTTCAACATTAAGATTTTGCGTTTAGCAAAACTTCTCATCTTATATTTCAGGATTGCAAATGAACTTGGATACATGGTTACCTATCATGTTAGGAAGCAGCGTGATGTTGGGATACACAAGGTCAAGGTCACTCATCTTGATACAGAACTGCTTTTTCAACATTAAGTTTTTGCGTTTAGCAGAACTTTTCACCTTATATTTCAGGATTGGTTAAGCCTATTGAAACTAAACGTGGATACCTGGTCACTTATAATCTTAGGAAGCGGCATGTTAACATTGAGGGCTGAAGGTCAAAGGTCAAGGTAGCTGTGATAAACAGGAGATAGGCGAGACATTTAATTCCGCGGAATTCTTGTCTTTGAATGATAATGCTAGAAGTTGTTGCGATGCGCAGTGCAACAGTTTCCAGTAGTTATTCAATGAATTTCTTGCAGATTCTCAGACCGATGCTTTCTGTTATGTGTGTCGAAGCAGAATTCAGAGTGGAATCGTTACATGTCAATTTTGGAGTAATGATGTGACTAGATCGTGAGCGTTATATTAGCATGATTTCAAATCCGAATATAAACTGCTACTTTGGCAGTTGCAGTTTGTCTGACGTTGAAGTTTCCAAAATATTAGCGTTCTCTTTCGCCGGCTGTTGTGCAGTATGGCAGTGTGTTGCTTTCTAAGTTTTATTTATGTAAAATGTTAGTGGGCTCAGATTCTGTATGACAAGCTGATTAATTGGTAAACATGGCTGTGTTTTGTACGGCAGAAAGTTGCTGTATTGCCACTTAATTTGAAAGCGCTTTTGCTGGCTAGAACCGAGTGCCAAATGCGCACAAGACCTATTTTCTGGTTACAGATTTGATTTTTAACTTATCTGTGATAGGTGTATAGTTTAAGTACTGCACAGTCGGAGAAAGGGAACGCTCAACGTCATGACCCAAGGAGGCAGGTTTCATTGCTGTAATAGCAGGTAACATTAGTTTTTGACATTTCCACCTTCTTGTACTAAATTGTTATTGGTCTTAAACCTGTGTTTTTAAGCAGCTTTTTCTAAACCATTATTAGCTCACCTGGCTTGAAAGGCCAAGTGAGCTTATGTCGTGACGACCGTCCGTCGTGTGTCCATCCGTCGTCCATCCGTCAACTTTTCCTTTAAAACGACTTCTTCTCAAGAACCACCAGGCCGATTTCAATTATATTTGGTAGGAAGCATCCCTAGGGCATAGAGATTCAAGTTTGTTGAAATGAAGCCGATCGTCCGAAATCCAAGATGGCCGCCGGCCAAAATAGCCGATTTTTAGAAACCCTTTAAAAGATCTTCCCCGAAACCGCATGAGGAATTGATTCAAAACTCATAACACATCATCTATTGCAACGGTAGACCCAAGTTGGTTCAAGCCAACCTGATTGGCATATTTGCTTAGTGGCCATCTTGGATGACCTAGTTTTCGCGAAAACGACTTCTCCCGAACCACTGAAGGGATAGAGCTGAAATTTTGTAAATATGCTTAGAGACCAAGCGCCTTTCTAGTTTGTTCAAGGGAATTTTGTTCGTTAAAAAACATGGCCACCATCAACCAATCAAAATTCAGCGTTTCTAGGTCATATTGGCTTTTTTGTATTTGATGTATTTTGACGGCGAAAATTGCTTTATATATGCTTATCAGTGTGGCGAGTTCAAATATGCCTCTTTCGAGACTATCGGATAAACGGTTTGGCTGCCATCTTGGTTTGTTTTCCCGCCATAGGCTCCTATAGTAAAGCAATGGGCCCATAGTAAAGCAATGGGGAATTCTTTAAATGACTTCTTCTCAAGAACCACTGGGCCAATTTCAATTATATTTTGGAGGAAGCATTTATAAGTCATAGAGATCTAAGTTTGTTCAAACGAAGCGGATCGGTCAAAATCCAAGATGGGCGTCGGCAAAAATGGCTGATTTTTAGAAACACTTTAAAAAGTCTTCTCCGAAACCGCTGGAGGAATTGATTCAAACCTCATAACACATCATCTGTGGCAGCGGTAGACACAAGTTTGTTCAAGGAAACCTGATTGGCCAATTTGCTTGGTGGCGATCTTGGATGACCTAGTTTTCGTGAAAATGACTTCTCCCGAACCGCTGAAGGGATAGAGCTGAAATTTTGTAAATATGCTTAGGGACCAAGCGCCTTTCTAGTTTGTTCAAGGGAAGTTTGTTTGTTAAAAACATGGCCGCCATCAACCAATCAAAATTCAGCGTTTCTTGGTCATATTGACTTTTTTGTATTTGATGTATTTTGATGGCAAAAATTGCTTTATATGCTTATCAGTGTGCCGAGTTCAAATATGCCACATTTGAGACTGTCGGATAAACGCTTCTGCTGCCATCTTGGTTTGTTTTCCCGCCAAAGGCTTCCATAGTAAAGCAATGGGCCCATAGTAAAGCAATGGGGAATTCTTTAGACGACTTATTCTCAAGAACCACCTGGCCGATTTCAATTATATTTGGGAGGATGCAAACCTCATGAAATATAATTTATGGCAAGGGAACTTGATTGGTCAAATGGTTCGGCGGCCATCTTGGTTGACCTAGTTGTAGTGAAAATGACGTATTCTCTAGATGCACTTAAGGGATCGGGCCGAAATTTGGCAGATATGATTAGGGCCTAAGGGCCATTAAGGTTTGCTCAAGAGAAGTTGATCCATCAAAAAACATGGCCGCCGTGGGCCAATCAAAATATAGCATGTTTGGTGGCCATATTGTATTTTTTTATCTGATGGATTTTGAGGCCGAAATTGTTTTTATATGTGTTTTTGGGTATTCTGATCTCAAATTTGTAATTTTCGAAACTGTCGGATAAATGGTTTGCTGGCCATCTTGTTGACAACTTCTTCTCAAGAACCACTGGGCCGATTTTAATTATATTTGGCAGGAAGCATCCTTAGTGTATATGGATTCAAGTTTGTGCAAACGAGGCCGGTCGGCCAAAATCCAAGGTGGCCGTCTGCCAAATCGGCCAATTTTGAGAAATGTCTTTGAAAATCTTCTCCGAAACCACTCAGGGGATAGATTCAAAATTCATGGAATATCATCTAGGCGTGCAGCTGAACCAAGATTGTTCAAGGGAACTTGATACACCATATGGTCTGGCAGCCATCTTGGATGACCTACTTTTCGCGAAAACGACTCAAGAACCACTGAATGGATCGGGCCCAAATTTGGGAAATATTATTAGCTCACCTGGCCGTCCGTCAACTTTTCATTTAAACGACTTCTTCTCGAGAACTGCTTGACCAATTTCAATTATATTTGGCAGGACGCATCCTTAGGGCATAGGGATCTAAGTTTGTTCAAATGAGACCAATTAGGTCGGTAGCCATCTTGGATTTTGGCCGATTTTTAGAAACGTCTAAAAATCTTCTCCGAAACCGCTTGAGGGATTGAAGGAAACCTGATGAAATATGATCTCAAGAGCAAGAGCTCAACCAAATTTGTTCAAGGGGAACTTAATTGGTCAAATAATTTGGTGGCCATCTTGGTTGACCTAGTTTTAGCAAAAATAACTTCTCCAGAACCGCTGAAGGGATCAGGTCGAAATTTGGCAGATATGATTAGGGACTAAGGGCCAGTAAAATTTGTTAAAGAGAAGTTGATCCATCAAAAAACATGGCCGCCATGGGCCAATCAAAATATGGCATGTTTGGCGGCCATATTGGATTTATTTATTTGAAGGATTTTGAGGCCGAAATTTGGTTTATATATGTTTTTGGGTATTCTGATCTCAAATTTGCAATTTTCGAAACTGTCGGATAAACGGTTTGGCAGCCATCTTGGATCATTTTCCCACCAAAAGCTCCCATACTAAAGCAATGGGAAATTTAAAATGTCTTCTCGAGAACTACTGGACCGATTTGAATTATATTTGGCAGGAAGCATCCTTATGGCATAGAGATTTCATTTTGTTCAAACGAAGCCGATCGGCCAATTTGTCCAGTGGCCATCTTGGATTTTGGCCGATTTTAAAAATGTCTTTAAAATCGTGTTCTCCGAAACGGCTTGGGGAATCAATTCAAAACTTATGAAACCTCATCTAGGCAAAGAGGTAAGCCAAGTTTGTTCAAGACAACTTGATTGACCGAATGGTTCAGCAGCCATCTTGGATGACCTAGTTTTCCCGAAAACAACTTCTCCAGAATGACTGAATGGATCAGGACAAAATTTGGGAGATATAATTAGGGACTAAGGGGCATTAAAGTTTGTTCAAGGGAAGTTGCTCCATCAAAAAACATGTCCGCCGTGGGCCATTCAAAATGTAGCGTGTTTGGCGGACATAATGGATTTTTTTATTTGATGGATTTTGAGGCCAAGAATTGGTTCTATATATGTTTTTGGGTATTCTGAGCTCAAATTTGCAATTTTCGAAACTGTCGGATAAACGGTTTGGCGGCCATCTTGCATAATTTTCTCGTCAAAAGCTCCCATGCTTAAGCAATGGGAAATTAAAAATGTCTTCTCGAGAACTGCCAGGCCGATTTCAATTATATTTGGCAGGAAGCATCCTTAGGGCATAAGGATCCAAGATTGTTCAAATGAACCCGATCGGCCAATTTGCCCAGTGGCCATTTTGGATTTTGGCCAATTTCAGGAAATGTCTATAAATCTTCTCCGAAACCACTTGCAGCATCTTCATCTAGGCCACGAGGTAAGCCAAGTTTGTTCAAGAGGACTTGATTTACCAAATGGTTCGACGGCCATCTTGGATGACCTGGTTTTCACGAAAATTACTCCTTCAGAACTGCTGAAGGGATCACGCCAAAATTTGGGCCATTAAAATTTGTGCAAGGGAAGTTGATCCATCCAAAAAACATGGGCGCCGTGGGCCAGTCAAAATGTAGTCTGTTTGGCGGCCATATTGCACTTGCAAAAATGTCCACCAACTCATTTAAAAGACTGCTAAACCACCCACCAACAATTTTGACAAAAATTGATGCTGCTCCAAGTGAGCGACACAGGCCCCTTGGGCCTCTTGTTTGATTCCATGTTTGTACATGCTCGCATAATTAGTCCTTGTGGCTATGGGCTATGTTCATGGAACCAGATACGTCTCATTTTCTGCTGTCAGCCACATTGTCACGTGATTCACTCAATTGCAAAGGTAACTATGTTTTTACGTCCGGCCGCCATCTTGGTTATTTAATCATTATTGTATAAAATCCAGTAAAAGTATAACTTTCAGACTGTATTGGATAGTCATGTATTTCGCCAGTAACATTAGATTAAGAGATGCATTATGTTAAAATTATCCAGTAGTAAATGAATTGAAATGCATTGTGTTAAAATCAGCATTTGGGACTAAAAATACAAGTCACGCTTCCAGATATAGAAATGACAGAGAAACTGAAATTTCCTCTTGTTGCAGATATTCCACCACTTTGAGGCGCAACCAGTTATTGTTCAGTTTATGAAGATTACATTCATGTAGGCACACTTCAACAGTACACGTACAGAACTGATAATTGTTATTACATGTACCTAATATACGACACTAGTAGTTTATCTGATTGTCAATTAAAAGATGCCATTTATTGAATATTTCAAATCTGTTTGTTAACTTGCTAGGTCATTGTCAAAGGGGCATTCCTCCCTCTTGACGATGGCTTCAGTACTAAAATGTCATAGTCTAGAGATTTCTGGTAAAGTAAGTCGGCCGCACACATTTTAGGCTATAGCTAGGATAGGTGAACCGGATTTATTAGATAGCAGCCTAGGGTACTTAGCTGTTCTGTTTTGGCTGTTTCTGATTAATTTAGTAAAACTTTGACTGGGTACTTTAAAATTAGTTCCAAATTTCCACAAAATTGGCTCTAGGTATATCACCCTTTGGATGCTCAAAACTTATACCGGTGTCACATTAACCCAGGCCCCAAGGGAAAGCTTGTCCATCTTAGCAGGGAGTGTGAAAGTAAGGGTAGAAACTCTTTCTTGTAATGAATGTTGGTTAAATGTGTTTTCAAGAACACATTTGAACAATATTCCTCGCCATTAAGGGTTTACAATTAAGTTATACGTCTGCTTTATTTGCCCGGGCTATTTCAATAGCGAGTTCGCTCTCGTATAACCTAAGAAGTTAGCCTCAGGACACTCTAAAAATCAATAGTCTTATTAAATCCATTCAGTAGCCGGCTTCTCTAGAATTTAAGGTTCTTTGGCGTCCTTATCCTTATTCTTATTACGTTTGAATAGCTTTGCAGGCAAAGTAATCTGCTGATTCACCTCATGCTTCATCAGCGGCTCATGATTGCTTTCCATGCCAGGTTGTTCTAGCTAATTTGTAGAGTTAGTTTTCCTTTTCACTTGTTAGATTTCAGGATAGTAGTTTGTGCTTTCCAGTTGGTACTTGTTGCCGGATTGCACTCATAGTTGGTACTTGTATACCCGACATCATCGCTGAGCCCAGTCTTTTCATTTTTGGTGCTTCATTGCCGAATTGTATTCATGGTGTTCTGTTGCCAGATGGTGTAAACATTGTTACCCCATTAGTATTTTGTAGTTATATCAAAGCCGGATAGAATTTAAATTGGAGTGTTGTTGCCAGATAGTGTGCAATACAGAATCGGAGCATTGTTAACTGTTGCCAGATTGTTATCAGCACAATGTTTCCAAAGTAACCGTAGGCATTATTGCCAGATAGTGCGCTCAAACGCTATCACTGCAGTATTTAATCTGTGCACCATTTACTTGTCAGATTGTTATTATTTGTCTCTACCTTAGCTATTGTTTATAATAAGTGACATTTATTTATAACATTCAACTTTGATGCCAATCACTTAGTCAGTTTTTAATTTACTTTTTTTTTTAAAGTGATTTACCAGATAACCATTACACTTTTCTGGGACACAGTAGGTTAATTTGACCTTTGAGCCATTAGCTAGCTATTAGTTCATTAGGTTTTCCCATTTGTTGGTATTTGAACTGTTGTTCTGTCCGATTGCAAATTAAGTTGCAAGGCTGGCCAACAACTTTTCAACAAATAACATTTTAGCTTAAGATCTATTTTTCTTAGCAAGCTCGGTCTTTTCTTGTAGAACCTTTATATTGCATTACACTTCCGTTAAGAATTTGATTCTTCTTTAGAATTTTGCAGTCAGGCACAGCCTTAGATAACCCATCAGGAATTTGGTGCCACTCCCAACCTTTTGCACTAAATAACACCCTCTACATCGCTCTGTCTTTGCACTAACATCACATTTGCACACTACTCCTCAAGAAATTATGAACATTTCATCTTAATGCACTCAGTGGATCTTTCAAGCGAGTCAATTGTTTGAGAGGTTCAGGGACTGCAGGGAGATGGAATCTTCTGTGTATAAAAAAGGGTTTAAACTAGGTCAACGACGCAGAGATGAAGCAGCTATCTGGCGACACCAGCAACCTTCAGATGCAGATCATTAGCAGGGTGGTGGGCGGAAAGGCATGTGGGGAAACCTTTACCCATAGGTTCCATGTAACCCATAATTAGTCACCTTTTTACTGTTCCTGGTTTTAGTAGCATCCGTTTTGGCCTGTTAAATCCCTATTTTATTACAATAGATATATATATATATATATATATTGATTATATATATATATTGATTATATATATATTGATAGACTTTGTCTAGGTTTAGGTTATGTCCACTAAGTGCCACTCCATCATTTACATTTATTCACATATTTGAGTTGTAAATAATTGATGGTACCAATTCTGTTTCAATTTATCAGATGCCATCAAACAGTGTATCATTTAGCAGCAATAGTCAGCGGAATGTGACCTCGCAGTTCATTGGACTCACCGCAGTGTTGTGTGCATGCTTCAGCAGTGGATTCGCCGGTGTTTACTTTGAAAAGATACTCAAAGGTTCATATCAAACTATATGGATCAGAAATATACAAATGGGTATGTTAAACTGTACAAACTATTACATCTGAGAGAGCGAGAGCGAGAGTGAGAGAGAGAGAGATTGTTTTACCGTAATTCCGGGGACATTTTCACGTCTAGGCCCTACACTCTGGGGACATATTGTCCCCACTACGGTAGCTCAAACGATCTACATAAGTGTGAAACGTCCAAAAATGTATTTAGAATTTGTGTCCCCACAATTCATGTTTTTCCATTTTTTTATGTTTTCACCTTCTCTCACATTGAAAAGTCCCCACAAAATTATCTCGCACGAGGCATACGAACACGTGATATGATAAACACACACGTGCACAGACTAGGCGGCGGTGTACTCTCCCATCCACATACTGCTGCTACTGCATGAACTGCCAATCAGAGAGTATGTCCCCACAGTGTTTCTCACATTTGTGGGGACTCTCGCACTTGGTCCCCACTCTGTGTGGGAACCGTCCCCACAGTGTTCTCTCACTTTTTTTTAGTTAATGGTAATAATCGCTATCCCTCTTAGAAGTATTTTTTATTTTGCCAACACACACACAGAAACATGAAGGAAATGAAAATCAAAAAATGAGAGAAAAAAGTGATGTAGTGGGCAGAGAACTCAACTGACAGCTTGCCGGATGTGCTACCCAATGGCGCACATGCGCAGGCTGTCTTCTCCTTTCATAATTATTGGCCACCATTTTAAGATGCTATTCAGAATTCTAGCTCTAGTTTTGCTTTTTGCTTCAGTTGCCTTTGTTATTTAAGCAATTATTTAGCTTATTCTTTTGTTAAATTGTTTGGTTTGAGTATTGTGATTATGTCTGATCATCCAAAGTCGCTGGAGATCACTGCTGGACCAAGCAATCAGGTGACTTCTAATTAGAATTGTTAACACGGTACGTTTTGTAATGTATATCCATGATTGTTTTTTTTACTCAAGTAGCCTATCTATAAGTTAATTTTATCTTATAAGATGCCTTGAACAGCTAATCACTCTTTGTGCTTATACCAACAGGTACTTTTCAAGCCATTGCAGTTTAGCAGAGTTCATCAAGTCGTGGAATTTCTATCATTTTTCCCAAGAAATAAAAATTTTATGCCCAGAATGCTGGGGGAAAGTTGTCATAAGAAGTAACTTCTCATTCTGCCCCTTGTCCTCCTATCGCGGATTATGGTGGCTGGCTGTTGTCGACAGATGATCCTCACTCATGCTTTAGGGATGGTAACATGTGCTAAGTATAGTCCAGGTATAAGAACGATATGCAGAAGAGCACTATATATTTGTAAATTATTGCAATTATTGACTGCCAATGTTTCATTCTGCTTATCTGATGGTTATGCATATGTTATTGCTAAAGTCCATCACTTATGAAACTTTGCAATGGGTGTTGAATACAATTCACTTTACACTTTTATGGTTCAAATTATAATTACCTCCATTCTTGACTTAATGAAATCAATAGAGATATGATGTCATAATCAGACTTTTCATTATTAACAGTTTATTATGTCCTGACTGGTTTGTTTCTGTAGCAGCTCCCTTTCTAAGGTGGAAGTTTAATTACTGCCCTTTTTAGTTTGTTTAGTTCACTAACGACTAAAAACTAATTGTCTCTGTCTCATATCTTTCAGAAGTTTGACTGTCCTTGCCACTGGTACATCAGGCAAAAGTTCTCGCCCCATGACTGTTCTACCTGTAGTACTTGTTAGCACCTGTTTAAATGTTCCATTTGCCAGAACTGGCCTGAGGACCTGTTAATTCTGTCAACGTGTCAACAGGTTAAAGATAGGGTGGCGGAAGAGAAGAGTGGAAAAAGAAAGTAAGGATTTGAGGTGTTTCATGTAGATATGATGGGTGAGATGAAAAAGTCATTAAAGGACTTGGTGCCAGAGATGCTAAGCAGCATGCTTCCCAGCCCAGGTCCCTTGGCATCTTCTTCATCTGCACCGGAGGAGAAAGTTCCTGCATCTGGTTCTGGTTTTTGTCCCGCCTGCGAGACATAGCTATCACTCTTCCGGCGGCGATGGCGGCGTAAACTTTTAAGTTAAGTTTATATCTCAGCAATGCCTGATCCAATTTGAACCAAACTTGGGTGCATGGTAATCTACATCAAAAGGAAGCAGCCAGCCAATAAAAAGGCCATGAGGTCAAGGTTACAGGGGTCAAAGGTTACAGTATAATCTTTGTTAATATTTTACATTAAGTCTTTGCGTTAAACAAAAGTTATTGCCTTATATCTCAGCAATGCCTGATCTAATTGGAACCAAAGTTGGGTACATGGTGAAATACACCAAAAGGAAGCAGCATGCTGTTGCAGACATCATGCGGTCAAGGTTATGGGGGTCAAAGATCACGGTATAATCTTTGTTAATATTTTACATTAAGTATTTACATTAAGCAAAGGTTATTGCCTTATATCTCAGCAATGCCTGATCCAATTGGAACCAAACTTGGGTACATGGTGATATACATTGAATGGAAGCATCCCACCGATAAAGCGGCCATGATGTCAAGGTTATGGGGCAAAGGTCACAGTATAATCTTTGTTAATATTTTACGTTACGTTTTTGCGTTAAACAAAAGTTATTGTATTATATCTCAGTAATGCCTGATCCAGTTGGAACCAACTTGGGATACATGCAGATATACATCGAAAGGAAGCAGCACGCTGATGCAGGCATCATGCATTCAAGGTCATGGAGTCAAAGGTCATGGTATAATCTTTGTTAATATTTTACGTTAAGTTTTTGCGTTAAACAAAAGTTATTGTCTTATGTCTCAACAATGCCTTATCTAATTGGATCCAAACTTGGGTACATGGAGATATACATTGAAAGGTAGCAGCACGCTGATGCAGACATCATGTCAAGTTTATGGTGTCAAAGTTCACGGTATAATCTTTGTTAATATTTTACGTTAAGTTTTTTCGTTAAACAACAGTTATTGCCTTATATCTTAACAATGCCTGATCCAATTGGAACCAAACTTGGATACGTTGAGATATACATCGAAAGGAAGCAGCACGCTGATGCAGGCATCATGCGTTCAAGGTCATGGAGTCAAAGGTATAATCTTTGTTACTATTTTATGTTAAGTTTTTGCTTTAAACAAATGTTATTGCCTTATATCTCAACAATCCCTTATCCAATTGGAACCAAACTTGGGTACATGGTGATTTACATATAAAGGAAGCAGCCCATCAATAAAGCGGTCATGACGTCAAGGTTATGAGGTTAAAGGTCACAGTATAATCTTTGTTAATATTTTACGCTACGTTTTTGCGTTAATCGAAAGTTATTGCCTTATATCTCAACAATTCCTGTTCCAATTGGAACCAAACTTGGGTACATGGTGATATACATCAAAAGGAAGCAGCATGCTGATGCAGACATCATGCAGTCAAAGTTATGTGGGGTCAAAGGTCACGGTATAATCTTTGTTAATATTTTACGTTACGGTTTTGCGTTAAACAGAGGTTATTGTCTTATATCTCAGCAATGCCTGATCCAATTGGAACCAAACATGGGTACATGGAGATATACATCGAAAGGAAGCAGCACGCTGATGCAGGCATCACGTGACCTTGATACAGAACTCTGTTATTTCAACATTAAATTTTTGCATTTGACAAAACTTCTCGGCTTATATTTCATGATTGATTAAGCCTATTGCAACTAAACTTGGCTCTGAGGTTGCTTATGCTGTTAGAAAGCATCATGATAATACTGAGGTCACATGGTCAAGGTCACTATGATCGTGATGCAAAACTGCTTTTTTATTGTTAAGTTTTTGTGTTTAGCAAAACCTCGGCTTATCTTTCTGGATTGGTTAACCTTATTGGAACTAAACATGGATAACTTGTTACCTATGATGTTAGGAAGCAGCATGCTGACACTGAAATCACAATGTCGAAGGTCACGGTCATTCTGACTTCTACAAAAGTTTGTTACTTTTCAATGTTACGTTTTTAGGCTTAGCAAATCTTATCATATTATATTTCAGGATTGCTTAACCCAAATGGAACACAACTTGGGTACATGGTTGCTTATGCCAAGAAGATACAGGATGGTGACATGGAGGTCACCAGGACACAGGTCAAGGCCATTCTATTATTGCTATTTGAACTTTGCTTTTTCAACCTTAAGTTTTTCCATTTAGCAAATCATGTATATTTCAGGATTGGTTAACCTTAGTGGAACTAAACTTGAATATATGGTAGCCTATAATGTTAGGAAGCGGCATGATAACACAGAGGTCACAAGGTCAAAGGTCAATGCCACTGTGACAAACAGGAGACAGGCAAGACATTTAATTCCGCGGAATTCTTGTCTTGATAAGGTACCAGTTTTCGGTGTAGAACCAGAGGTGGCCCCCACATGTCCAGGATGGAGGTTTTCCTCATCCATGTATCCAGGGGCAAGAGGTGTTGGCTTCAGACATCCGCTTAATGGGAGAACGATTAAAGCCTCCTACTCTAGGCGTCGATCCCTCTATTGAGTCCTATCCTGGCCAGGCTGGGTTAGCCTTCTTTGCTAACCCGGCATCTAACCTTTCGGGCCAGGAAGAAGAGGACTTTCTGCTGGTGTCACCCGATGAGCCGATGACTGGATTTGGAATCTCGTATAACCCCTGTGAGGCTTATGGGAGACCTTTTCCACAGAACCACTTCCTTGGGACTGGGTTTCATGGCTCAGTGGGTTGGCCGGGTTTGAGCCGATGGCCATCCGTACCGTATACCTCGGCTTGCCGAACGTTACCCGACGGATGGCCCAGACCATGGTGTCATGCATTTAGCCCCTCATGGCTCCGGCTCCTGACATAGCCACGGCAAAAGCCATACCAGTCCTTGTGGGCCCATATGGCTTCCCTGGCTATCCAGGGTTATCGACAGCTCCAGCCACCACTCCATCTGGGAATGATGTTGAGGACGACGAGGGTCCTAGACTTGTCGAGCATTCTCAGGTGGCGACTGAAGAGGACTGGGCGGATGTCTGCCAATGGCTGGTAGGTGTTCGACCAGAACTCATTGATATGTTCGCAGTGGCAGAAACGTCCATTAAGCCTAATGGACGCTTAATGGATGGCTCGCGAAGGCCCCTCGCGAAGTGGCAAGACATTGCAGAATTTCTGCTGACCAGTATCAGCATTTCGGCATTGTCCCAAAGCCATGCACCGCATGGCTTTGGGAGAGGATACGCGGCCAGGGTCCCATTCTGACACTGGACCCTTGTGCCCTAGCGCTTTGCACAGCGCAAATTCCGCGTTGCACGATATGGAGGAGTCTACAAGAGTGGACAGTTCAGCCCTCTCGCATGTCTCCCAGCTGCTACAGGGGGTGGTAGCAGCATCCACATCGTGCATGCCTCACCCGTCACAGTCCAAAGTGCCATCCTGGATGGTGTTAACCTGGCTTTGGAATGTATGACGCAGTCAGTAACCTCCAGTTTCCGGGCGCTTGACATTTGCTCTTGACAATTTGTGCCCGTCCCAGGACCTGTACAATCGACTTCCACCCCCCAGCTAACTTGCGCTGGCGTTGACTCTTTTGAGGCTTACGCTGCGCCTGACATTGGCCTCTGACATGGCCACCACCTCTAGCCTGCAGCGGGCGGGAAACAGGGGGAGCTGTGCAAATGCGTTCCATATGGAGCACCTCGAACTGCTCGTGCAGCGCCCTCTGGTTATTAGCCAGCATTACCGTCTCTTGGAGGTGGCAGCATCCCTCCCATCCAACTGCTGGTGAAGCCGATGTTTTCATTCAAACAAGGTCAGACTTATGCTTGTATTGTCTCGTATTTTGTCATGTGATCATGTTTCTAGTACTGTGATGGTTCGTATTTTATGTGATTCGCGATCGAATATATTCGAAATAAAACATTTCGCCTGATGCCCTATAGTATGTTGACACTAGTGCATAGAGAACATGTAGGACATTGATATAAACATACCTCCTCCCTTTAAGGTGGGGGTGCATGCAGTGCATGTTGCATAACAGTAATTCTCAATCATCGGTCTTGTTATCGATGTCGTATTCATTTCCTGGTTGTGTTTCATACACAACTTCAGACGTCAGTGCAGGAAACGCAAAAGAGTTCACTCGAGCTAGTCTTCTGACCTCGCCTCCCTCCCGCCAAATTCACTTTCGATTTCTAGCTAATATCAAAGAGTATTAGGGAGGTAAGTATACACGTGAAGTAAAATAAATGAAATCACATTTTGTTTATCATGAGAGAGTTGATACTTACCTCCCTAATACGGGCCTGACCTCTCCGCCCCACAGAGGCTCGGGCTATCGGCAATATGTTGTAATGCTGTCAGCCAATAATTAAGTCAGAGAAGAGACCGCCTGTGCATGCATGCCATTTTGTTGCACAGCTAGCGAACTGTCATTTGAGTTCCCTGCCCACTAGGGGCAGTTTCATTTAAGATTTGAGTTTTATTGAAGCTAGACTGATAATTATCAACAAGTATTAGGGAGGTAAGTATCAAATCTCTTGTGAAAAAAGAAATCTGATTTCGTTTAATCTATCATATGATGTCATAATCAACTACATAATGTGTAAGATAATGTCATAATAAATGGCTGCATGATGTCGATAAATTTGTCATGAGTGCATAATTGATGATGGACTAAACATTGTTGTACGAATTGTATGTCTTTACTATTTAATAAACATGCTGTTGAATGTGTTGAAACTAATCTGACTGGGCGGGGCGCTGTTGCTTCCATTGGCAGCAACAGCACCCAGTCAAATTAGTTTCAAAATATTCAACAGCTTACCTATATAGTTTTCTGGAAATTGATAGTCATGGAGTTCGGGAAACGATCGATCAATCCCAACATGAGTGAGGTGTGGGTGGAGCTTAGCTAGAGATGAGTGGGGCATAGCTAAAACTGGAACTGTCCATTGTAAGACTGATGGTTAAAAGGCCGGCTTTCCTAGATAGCAAATGATGTGTATTAACCATTTATTTGCCAGGCTGGCCAGCATGTGGTCTTGAGGAATATCCATTTGCAGAGCAAGATAATACTATTTTTTAAATCACTGGAATGACTGGCTTGATACTGGAGCCAGTCATTCCAGTAGTAAATTTAAAAAAAAAAAAGTCTTGGCATTCAAATAGATATTCACTGAGAAAAACTGTCTATTTAAAAACTAATTTTTTACCATTAAGGGTTTAAAAGAACCAACACTTTTTGCGAACATGTTGGCCATCTGTAATATCTTTTTTAAATTGTTTTATATGTTTAGAATACTATCGCTAAGCTAGTCCTGAGGTACTTTGTTTAGCTACTGTTCAATGTTGTAAGCATACCAATGCATGTATGTCAGATTATGTACGATGTAAGAAATACTCTCTTGTATATTCTGAAACCAATTTGACTAGAATATGTTGCTACACAGTCAAAGTAGTTTCAAGGCAATCAATATCTTTGCATTTGAGGTTGCTTTACATTTGAGGTGCTAGAATTACATGGATCTAAGAGTTTAAGTCATGAAGCTGTGCGGTTTTGTAAAAAACCAAACCAGTCATGGTGTCGACCACGAATCCAGTTTTAACCGTATAGCCGGTTTATTTTGTGGATAAATATTGACATAGTTTTCATGAAAAATGATTAAAAATACCACAAAATTTTAAAACCTTTTGCGGTAGACATAAATATGTAGCGATAAAATATGACGTAATCTTTAGAGGATGTAGTGAAATTATTGCTTGAATTGTTTTAAAACAGATTTTGCGTGTAATTTAGTGAGATAGAAATCGTTTCTAATGTTATAATCCTATTCTGCGGTTGCTAACTTAAGTCGCAGGGTCAGGCGAATCTATGGATCGTGGATTTTACACCGCCCTGAGCGATTTCTTTATTTGGCCTAAGGGATCTGCCTAGTGCATCCTAGTGATTGGTGTGAGTTTTTGGGCTGTGAACTTTCCCTATGAAAAAGGTGGAAAGGTCCTAAGACCCGTCTTGGCAGTCGAAAGGATGCCAGGGTTTAGTAAAGGCCGGGAGCAAGGGCATCCGTGGGGAGTGGTCCGTATGTGCCGCGAAGTGGTATCTCGACGTCCAAACTGTTCACTACGGTACTTGCTAATGGGCGATGATTGTGTGGGTAAGACGAGCTGAGAGGCGTGGCGAACCAAGGGACTCTGCTTTCCTAATCCTAGCAATATATCCTACTCTTAGAGGCAGAGACAGCGCAGATCAAAGAGTTTCAGCGGGGATAGCCATGAGGAAGCGGTTGAAAGTCCGCTTGTGATGATTATTACTAGTTAGAAGTGGTCCAAGTGAAGTGCGTGGGGCCTGCTGAATGAGAAGAAAAGTGTCCTTGTTGGCTGGGAATACTTTTCACAAAGCGCGGAGGGTGTCACCCGCTTAGAAAAGCAGCGAAAATGGTGAGCATCCTTACTGGTAAGAATACTCAGTAAAGGCGATGCCACTACAATGCTAGTAATTTCTCTTCATGTTGAGCGGTGTGGGAGATCATCATCCGCAATTTACAGCTAAGAAGAGCGATCCCTTATTAAAGCATTCCTTAGGCGACACTTCCAGGAATGGGTGAAAGTTCAATGGTTCCTCGCGTAATGAGCGGTCGCAGAGACGACGCGAAAAAAGTTAGTATTTTGCGGTGGAGGCAGGTTTAGCAAATGGCACAAGGAGGATGACACAGTTAGAATCAGCAGTCATAGAACGGTTCCTTTAGTTGTAGTAGAAGGTCATGTTTAGAATGAAATTAACAAGCGACTGAAAAGTTCTTTAGAATGAGAACCGTAAGCGGCAGAAGCCGGGGTTGCTTGGAGGCTGAGGTTTACCGAGTTCCTTAGTAGCAGGCGAAGGGAGACAGAGATGTTGCTAGGCGATGTTCCAACATGGAGGAACTAATGGTGCTGCTGATGTGCAGTCAAGTCTACTTCTCTCCAGAGGATTGAGACAGTGTGGAGGTCTCGAATCAGCGAAGTTTTCTTGAGTGGTGCTATAGCAGTGGAGGGTGCAGGAGACGGAGAACATTATGATATTAATTTGGCCGCTTTTGCTAAGCTGCCTTTTAAAAATTTACGGTTGCTCCGCTGTCTATGTAGATGTTGGCCGGCTCTGAGCGGTTAAAGCCCCGGTGGTCCCACGGTGCAAATTCCCCGTCATTACTGAATCGGTGAGCGGGACGTATATCGTCGACCGGGGCCGTTGGCGAGGCATCGGCGTGAAACCTTGACGGGTGTCACGGTCCTTTAAGTCGCAGAGCAAGCAGCTTTTGTACCCTCTGCATCTCATTATTTCTCAACGAATGGCTGACTTTCTTACGATATCGCCAGCCAATCAGTGATCGTCTGTACAGAGGTGCCAACCTCGGCATCGTACAGCAAGAGTCAGCCATTGAATGGCAAAGATCGTGCTCTGTACTATCTTAGTACACACAAGGATTCGGTAATTCGGGGGTCGCCTTCTTGATTTGATTCGCTGTTGTCATCTTGAGGAAGCGGAATCTTCAGGCTTTCTAATGGTACCAAACATTCCCAGGAACTTTTGTGATCATGGCCATTATGTCGAGGAAGAAGTTGTGCAAAGATTATATATACAGCCTAAAAGTGCCCACTCAGTCATCGGCATCACGCGAGTGTGGCCGTGTCCCACTCTATGAAAGAAAACCTGTCCATTACGGGGCCACTACCAGTGGCCCGGCGTTTTGCGCAGAGGGGGCAAATCGTGTCAGACATTCTTGTCCTCTAGCCATCCATAGGGCAGCCGTAGCATCGCCCGTGGCGGCGGTTTACTGGTTCCGGGTTGGCTAGTCTTTCCTGTTACCCGACCACAGTGCAGCTCGAATGAAGATTTATCCATCTGTGGTTTTCATCCATCAATAATTGTCCCATGTGTCATGATTTATTTCTGAATCATAGAAAATTTATAAAAATTCATGATTTCTCAATAAATCATAGTCGGAGGTATGGCATATTGCATGGGAAATAAAAATAATGACATACAAGGCAGTTTTAATCTATATACAACTTACTTCTTTCAACTAATTTCACCAGCTATAATGCAAAAGTTAAGCGCTGACCATGCTTTGTCTCTAGCAAACCCGATCTAATAAACCGATTGGCTAACAAATGTTTCCATGGGAAAATACAGTTAGTAGCAATATTTTGTCAATGGAAATCTTAATATTTCTTCCTGCCGTATTAATCAGGCGATGCTTTGTTGATAAAATTTGCCAGCATGCAGTTTTACATTTATTTCATCAGAGACATATTGTTATTGATTTTTCCATTAAAATTTGACGAAAGGAGGCAGTTTTTTTTGGTCATATTACATGTTCTATAATCGAGTACAGTCTTTGAGCACATTTTTTTGTCAAGTTTCGTAAAAAGAAAATGATACCACGGAAATTGAACTCATTTTCGCACCTTACAAATTCTCGGCGCCTTACGAATATGTTTAATGTATACCTCAAAACATCATCGCAGAAGTGAAATTATTAAATTGGAGCCTAAATATTGCATATCCATTAATACAGATCATTTATTACATCAAAATTAATCCTGAATTTGACATAAAATGGCGTTAGAAAAGATAAATCACCTGATTTGCCTCCAAACGCAAAAGATTGTTTTTAATTAGAACGAGTATTCGGATAAAATATTCTGGACTCGGAACTCTGAATTCTATATATTATCATTGCATGATAGGACCTAAGTATTGCTGCCTGGGAGGAGGATACTGTAGACTTTTGGAGGATATTGCTGATTACTGTAAATTTTGGAGGATACTGACAGGGCGGTGGTGGGAAAAATTAGCAAGATGTTGACTGCCTGGCATTGAGAAACGGACTGAAGCAGCCAAGTCCAGTAGCTACTAACATGATTACCTCACTGGTACTATGTTGTAGAATCCAATGATTGGCTGGAATAATCATGCGATTGTATGAGGTGATGGGCTGTTGGTTTAGAACATTCAGATTTTCATATATGGATGGTGACTGCTTCATTACCTCATTAGTTAGGTATGCTGCTTGCTTACCCTGCATGATGGCTTGTTGGCTTAGAATATTCAGATTTTCATATATGGATGGTGACTGCTTCATTACCTCATCAATCAAGGGGTATAACTCTTGGACTATCTTCTATCAAGGAGGATAACTCTTGGACTACATTGTACCTCAATCAGCTTAATACCACTTGGTTTGACTCTGTGAATTATATCACAGTAATATCCAATGTGCATCCATTAACCATGATTAATGATTTACTTGACTGTCAACCATTAAACTTCAAATGTAATAAACGATCTTTATTGAAGATACGCGATATTTAGGCTGTCCCATTAATAATTTCACTGATGATATTTTTGAGGTGTACATTAAACATAGTGGTACGGCGGTAAACATGCGTATGGAAATTGCGTTCAATTTCCGTGCTAGGTTCTATATGAGTTTTAACCATTTCAGAGAATGGATTTCAATTTCTCTATGTGTCCTTTCTATGAGTATATGGATTTTTGGGAAGGATTTGGGGCAAAAAGTAGCCTGTGTCCAATACAAGCTAGCGTCCTTTCCTTGAATAAAAACGGTAGCCGAGTTCTCACAAACAATGTTTAAAGATTTAATTATGATTGACAATTCATTTTGAGAAGAATACAAGGTTTTGAGAGTAATTGTATTGATTTTGTGTCTCGCAAGCTTCTCCTTCCTGAAATGATGTTTACAAGATGTGTTCATGTGTCTAACACGGAACAAGTGCTACACGCTTATAGTTTCTGCATAGGTAGCTTTGTAGGAAATGTGAAAAATGTGACAGATCGACAGACATTTATTTTGATGTTTTTCTAGACAGGCCATAGCATTGGTCACATTAATTGCAATTTTATGACATTTGTTGTTTCAGCTGTGATATGCATAATTTCTGGCTTTCTGGGTACTTTTGTGTCTGACTACAAGGCTATCTCTGAACATGGATTTTTTCAAGGCTATAACAGTCTAACTTGGATCGTGATACTATTGCAGGTAACCAGCAGATCAGCCATTATTGTATGAACTTAACCCTTTACTGGTCACATCGGCCAAAACTGGACGCTAAAGTCATCTTGCATAATAGATATTTGCAGCACAAGAGAAGACTATTTTTATTATGTAACGGCGCGGTCTGGGCGAGTGAACGGGTGGGCGCGTGGCAGAGTGGTTTCCGGATGATAACTGTTCTCATTTATCAGATCGCTCTGAAACTTGATAGGATGGTTGGACTAGGGCTGGGGAAGAAACCTATCGAAATTAACGATGGTCCCAAATCCAAGATGGACACCAGCCACCATCAGACATATTGAAAATTGGTTTCCAGATGTTAACTGCGTTACCGTTTAACAGATCACTCTGAAACTTCATAGGATGGTTGGACTAGGGATGGGGAAGAAACCTATCGAAATTTACAACTAGATTGATCGGTCGATGAGGCGTCATCACAAATCCCCATGTTCACCGCTTTGAACCTTTGACACACCCCACAACCCACCCCTTGGGGCGGAGCCAAATGTACATGTCATTTTGCACTCCGCGATCATATGGGTAACTCACATACCAAATTTGGTTGAATTCTATCCAACAGTGTCAGAGGAGTTGCATTACAATCAATTTCATGACCTTTTGACCCCATCCCCCACCCCTGGGGGCGGGGCCAAATGTAAATGTGCTCATCCACTCCACATTGATATGGGTAACTCACATACCAATTTGGTTGAATTCCATCCAATGGTTTCGGAGGAGATGCATTAGAACCAATTTCTGCAGGTTAAAATTTGACCTTGTGACCCCTCTCCCACCCCTTGGGGGTGGAGCCAAATCTAAATGCCCTTGTGCATTCCGCAATCATAGGAGTAACTCGGATATCAAATTTGGTTGAGTTCTGTCTAACGATTTCAGAGGAGTTGCATTACAATCAATTTCATGACCTTTTGATCCCCATGATGGGGACAGGACCAAATGTAAATGTGCTCATATACTCCGCATTGATATGGTTAACTGACATACTAAATTTGGTTGGATTCCGTCCAATGGTTTCGGGGGAGATACGTTACAATCAATTTCCGCAGGTTAAAAGTTGACCTTTTGACCCCTCCCCCACCCCTGGGGGCGGAGCCAAATCTAAATGGCCTCTTGCACTCCGCAATCATATGGGTAACTCAAATATATATATATCAAATTTAGTTGAGTTCTGTCTAACGATTTCATTGGAGTTGCATTACAACTGATTTGACCTTTTTTACCCCTGCCAAATCTAAATATCGTTTTGCAAAGCGGAATCGTATGGGTAACCCACATACCAAATTTGATTTAATTACACCCAATGGTTTGGGAGGAGATAGCGTGACGGACGGACGGACAGACGGATGGCGGCGATTACAATATCCCCAACATTTTTTTAAAACGTGGGGATAATGACCCGAAATCTTTTTGTCAAATTTCGTAAAAAATCAGATTGCTTTGAAACTTCATAGGGTTGTTGGATTAGGTCTCAGAAACCTTTCGAAATTGACGATGATCCGAAATCCAAGATGGCCACCAGCCACCGTCGGCCATATTGAAAATTTGGTTTCCGCATGGTAACTCTGTTACTGTTTATCGGATCGCTTTGAAACTTCAGGGGAAGAAACCTATTGAAATATACAATGATCCAAAATCCCAGATGGCCGTCAACAACATGCGGCCATATTGAAAAATGGTTTCAGGACGGTAACTCTGTTACCGTTTATCGGATCGCTTTGAAAACTTCATAGGGTGGTTGGACTAGGCCTGGAGAAGAAACTTATTGAAATCGATGATGATCCTAGATCTAATATGGCCACCAGTGGCCATCTTGAAAATAGGTTGCCAAATGACAACTCCATCTCCTCCAATTTATCTGAGGAGGAAACCTATTGAAATAGAAAATGATTCACAATCCAATATGGCCGACAGCCACCGGCCGGCATCTTGAAAATTGGTTTCCGGACAATAAATACATGACCGTTTAGCAGATCACTTTAAAACTTCATAGGATGACAGGTATAGGTCTGAGGAAGAAATCGCTATTTATTGAAAGCTCTCATTCATTGGTTTGTCATCACGGTGGGGTATTATGCGCCATTTGCGGAGCTCTTGTTGAAAATTTACCACTGGAATGGCTGGCTCAGTAACCTGCAAATGGACATTCAAATATTTAGATTTTGTCGACTAAATTTGACCATTAAAGGGTTAAATAAGAAGGCATTTGTTGCCTGCTCTGTTTTTCAGGGTTAGTGAATCCTATTGTAGCTAAATTTAGTTCCTATAAACAGACAGTGTGTTGAAATTGAAGTCAGTGCCGAATTGTATCTATTGTACAGAAACTTATTTAAACATTTTAAATTCAGAATATGATCCAAATCTAGATCCATATTTTTACATACAATTCATGACCAAAAACTTTAAAGCCCAGTATATAGTAGCAACATTTTTGTGTTAAAATATGAGCCAAATTAGATTATGAGATTTTGGAGATATTAACTTTTCAGCCAAAACCGGCCTCTGCAGTGGTCTTGAGAAATGTTCATTTGCCAAATGAAGATTAAAAAAAAATATTACCACTAGAATGACAGGCCAGTCATTCCAGTGGTATCTATTAAAAAATGGTCTGCTTTTACCCTACAAATAGACATTTGTCAGCATATATTTAGATTTTCTTGACCAATTTGACCATTAAATGGTTAATAGATCGAGAATTTGATCCAATCCGGATCACAGATTATGAATCCAGATCACGACCAAAGTCTGGAAATCCTAGTTTAGTCAACCTCTTTGTACTAAATTTTGAGACAAATCGAGTCAGCTCTTTCTGAGATACATCTGTGGACACCAACATACGCATTTACACACGCACACCCCGCAGTATGCACTCATCATGCATGCATACACACGGACATGCTCATAACTAAACTAATAATACCCACCTTAGTTAATAAGATGTGTCCTTTTTGTCTCATCTGCAAAACAGAAGTGAGAGATTGATGTCACTTTGCTGTCTTATCCCCAAGTTTATTTCGGCATCGCCCACACCCACCCACCATGAGCAAAAAAGACCAATATTTAAATTGATAAGTAGCCGCCACTGCGCATACATATTAAATTTGTTTTAATATAATAACGCTATATACACATAGGTACAATAGGTGCATACAGGGCTGTAATTTTGGCCTTTCAGATTATTGGACTTTCTTACTGAGGCTCTAAGGTACTGCTCAATATCTTCCAGTCAAAGTAACTTAAAATTATTTGACGCTGGTTTTCATTGACACTTGGCTATATGGCTTGTAGCATCTAAGTTGGGCCCACCCATTTATCTGTGTATTGTCCTGATCCACCCCATCTACCCACAGACTTCTTTTATTGGATGGTACGTATTGATCCATCACCATTTTATGTACTATGTATCACGATATCGTTAGCTCACCTGGCCTGAAAGGCCAAGTGAGCTTATGCCATGGCGATTGTCCGTCGTGTGTCCATCAACTTTTCCTTTAAACGACTTCTCAAGAACCAATAGGCCGATTTCAATTATATTTGGCAGGAAGCATCCTTAGGGCAAAGGGATCCAAGTTTGTTCAAACGAAGCCAATCGGCCAATTTGGCTGGTGGCCATCTTGTATTTTGGCTGATTTTAGGAAACGAAACTGCTGTAGGGATTGACGCAAACCTAATAAAATATGATCTAGGGCAAGAGCTGAACAAAGTTTGTTCAAGGGAACTTGATTGGTCAGATCGTTCGGCCGCCATCTTGGTTGACCTAGATTTAGTGAAAATAACTTCTCCAGAACCGCTGAAGGGATGGCGCTGAAATTTGGCAGATATGATTAGGGACTAAGGCGCATTAAAGTTTGTTCAAGGGAAGTTGATCCATCAAAAAACATGGCTGCACCCGACCAATCAAAATATAGCGTGTTTGGCGGCCATATTGGATATTTTTATTTGATTGATTTTGAGGCTGAAATTGGTTTTATATATGGTTTTGGGTATTCTGATCTCAAATTTACAATTTTCGAAACTGGTGGCCATCTTGGATCATTTTCCCACCAAAAGCTCTCATACTAAAGCAATGGGAAATTTAAAATGTCTTCTTCCCGAGAACTACTGAGCTAGTTTCAATTATATTTGGCAGGAAGCATCCTAGAGATTCAAGTTTGTTCAAACGAAGCCGATCGGCCAATTTGGCCGGCAGCTATCTTGGATTTTGGTCGATTTTTTATAAACATCTTTAAAAATCTTTTTCTCCGAAATCGCATGAAGTATGATCTAGGGCAAGAGCTGAACCAAGTTTGTTCAAGGGAATTTAATTGTCCCATGGTTCGGCGGCCATCTTGGTTGACCTCCAGAACCGCTAGCGGGATCGGACTGAAATTTGACGGATATGATTAGGGACTAAGGGCCATTAAAGTTTGTTCAAGGGAAGTTGATCCATAAAAAAACATGACCACCGTGGCCCAATCAAAATATAGTGTGTTTGATAGCCATATTGGATTTTTTATTTGATGGAATTTGAGGCTGAAATTGGTTTTATATATGTTTTTCGAAACTGTCGGATAAACGGTTTGGCAGCCATCGTGGATAATTTTCCCGCCAAAAACTCCCATACTAAAGCAATGGGAAATTTTAAATGTCTTCTCAAGAACTGCTGGACTGATTTCAATTATATTAGGCAGGAAGCATCTTTATGGTGTAGAGATTCGAGTTTGTTCTTCAAACGGAGCTGATCGGCCAATTTGGGCGGCGGCCATCTTGGATTTTGGCCAATTTTTTGAAACATAATTAAAAATCTCCGAAATCGCTTGCAGAATCAATTCAAGACTCGTGAAAGATCATCTAGGGCAAATGTCCAAATTTGTTTAATAGATGGATGACATAGTTTTCACAAAAACAACTCCAGAACCTCTACTTATAGCCAAACGCCTTTTAAACACCTGTTCTAGGTGAGCGATACAGGCCCCATTGAGCCTCTTGTTTAGGGCAGTATTATAGATTATGCTCCCCCCCCCGAGATTTATGGGGTGATGGTGGGGTGGGGAGGGGTATATAGCATTTACTTTGTTCGTTTGTTCATTAATCTATGTGTCAGTTCATGCTTTCATTTCTGTGCAAGTTTTACTGAAAGGATTGTCACCAACCTTAGCCTGTGATTTGCCCTTGGGGCCCGAAGGACCCTATTAATTTTGGTGTTGAATGTTCAATGGTCAAGGTCACAGTGACCCAATTAATTAAATTGGTTTGTGTTTCCAAAAAAGAACTCATGTTCTATTGAATAGATCTTCACCAAGCATGGCCTCTGTGTTGCCTTTGGGGTCAAAAGAACCCTATTAATGTGTTTATGTAAGCAATTTACAGTTTATTACTCTCACAGCGATATTCGTAATTGGGAGGCACATGTTCAAATATCAATTGCACCGAAACCAACGTAAATCTCCGTTTGCTGCTACCAAATGTGGAAAGAAAATTGGAAAGCATTCACATATGTGCATCATGGGCTTGGGGAATGGAATTCCCCTTTTGCAAATATCGGATTGCTTTGAAACTTCATAGGGTTCTTAGACTAGGTCTGAAGAAGAAATCGGCGATCATCCTAAATCCAAGATGGTAGCCAGTTACTGGCAGCAATCTTGAATATTGGTTTCTGTTCGATAACTCCATTTCTGTTTAGTGGATCGCTTTAGACCTTCATATAATGAATGGTCTAGGTCTAAAGAAGAAACTTATCCAAATTAAAAAAAATTAAAAATCCAATATGGCTACCGGCGGCCATCTTGAAAATTGGTTTCCGGGTGATAACTCCATGACCATTTAGTGGATTGCTTTGAAGCTTCACAGGATGACTAGTCTTGGTCTGAGGAAGAAATCGCTATTTTCTGATGCCTCTCATTCATTGGTTTGTCATCCTAGCAGGCCTGTATGTTGTCCTTGCCATCTGAAGAACTCTATTTATTTAGGGGTTGAAAAGTCAAGGTCACAGTCACACACAAAATTCGTATTGCTTTTAATTCTATTAATATTCCCTTTGTGACTGACAGTGCAATACATTACTTGCATACATAAATTAGCATGAACACAATATACTATGTCAATTTCCTTTGACACTGCACTGCTAGACAATCTTCATGCTACATTGATCCATTGTGTGATGGTGACGGGGTAGGAGCATAGATGTCAGCAATCTCTGATTGTAGTTCATGTTTTACTAATGACCTTTTCACTTCAAGAGTATACTTACCTCCCTAATACTCTTTGATATTGCTAAATATCGGCTTTCACTTAAGAAAACACTCAGATTTAAAAAGAAAGGTGCCCCTTATGGGCAGGTAGTCAGAAGTCAGTCAGGCGGATGCCAGCCCCACCACCGCGCATGCGCCGACTAGTACTTCCTCTTTGCTAATTTATTGGCAGAGGGGTCACACATGTTTCATGTTTAAGGCTTTTCTGAGCTGTTTAATCGTTTAATTAATATATTAGAAGTGTTTTATTAACCTGGAGTGATGGCAGATCAGATTATTTCGCCGGAGGAGCGCCCAGGACCTAGCCATCAGGTGACTTCTAGTATATTTTAGCGAGTTTATCCCATTGTAATGTGTTTCCGGGACTCGCGTTTATCATGATAAGCGCCTAAAATAATTAGTTTATTTCAAAATGGCACTATGAAATGCTAATCTCTCTGCGTTTATGTCCACAGGTATCTACCTTCGGTTGTTTAGGACATCACATTATCAGAGAGTGGGTTTTTCTCTCCACCAAGGTTCCATTTCCTACTAACATTGTTAGGTTTTCTAACCAAAAATTATGCCCAGTGAGTTGGAGGCCTCGGATGAAGGTCTTTTCACTTTGCCCTCTTGGTCCGCTTCCTTCCCCCTAAGGTGGAGAGAGTTAAGAGGTCATAATGTTGGTGGAGCGTCCGGTTCATCAGATCAGATGGTTTGTGTATACTAAAGACTCAGGTACTCTAGTTAGGATATGAGGCTTTTCAATTATATTTGAAAATATTTATAAAATCTTACTGCCATTTATCACTGTTTGTCTGATGTTTGTATAGTCTGTATAAACTATCCTGTCTAGTTAGGATGTTCTGGATATGATTACAATTCGTCCTTACACCTGGAGGTTTTGTTTCGGATCGATTTAACTTCTTATTCTTGAAGTTATGACGTCATAATCAGCCTTGTGCCTTACTGTCAGTTATAAGTTTTGTCCAACGCTGATTTATTATTATTAGCTTGGGTCTTTATGGCCCCTTCCTCCTTGTTTATTTCATGTTGAGTTTCAATTCAATATCTGTAATACTCATTGTCTTCATCCTCTGGTGTGTTTCAAAGGCCTGGTTCTCCTTCATGTGGTAGGATGGATAAGTTCTTCCCCCATTTATGCTTCCAGTGCATCCCATGTGGGCCATTGCTTAAATGTGAGATCTGTCAAAAGTGTGGGGGGGGAGCTAATGTCTGAATATCTATCATTGCAGACCAGCGAGAAGGCTCCAGAGGAGAGGAAACTTAAGAAAGAGGCTTGTGGTAAGAAGGGTAAGAGGAAGGCCTCGTCCGCTATGGATATGGAGGCCTTCCGTATTGAGATGATGGGAGAGATGAAGAGGACAATTAAAGATTTGGTCCCAGAGTTGCTTCGTGGCATGCTTCCTGGTCCAAATCTTTCGTTGTCCTCTTCATCTGCTCCGGAGCAGATATTCCCCGCCTCTGAATCGGTACTATTTAGGGACCTATCAGTTTTCGACCATGATTCAGAGGTGGCTCTAATAGAGGGTGAAATCCACGGTAAGAACACTGGCAGCAGGCTTGCCGCGCCGGTTGTTCGTGGTCAGGTGTCGCTGGAACTTGCCTGCTTATCAGGCCAGGATTAACCGCACCTTGCAGGTACCAGTTCCTCCTATGGTACCTCTCCTGGCCAGTCCGGGTTAGCATTCTTTGCTAACCTGGAGTCTAATCTTTCTGGCCAGGAAGAAGAGGATTATCTGCTGGGTTTTCCTTCTGGCGCCGTGGCCATGGACATTGACGTACGTGCACTCCTCGCGGGGAACACGGGCGACATTGTCCACAGTACTACTCACGCAGGAGTAGCGTTCACGGCGCAGAATGTAGCCCGGGCTGGTTCTGATGGCCAGTTTTACCGCATACCTCGGCTTGCCGATGGTGTAGCAGGTGCTGGCCAGGGCCGTGGTGTGGTGAAATTTTCCCCACGCAATACCACGGCGCCTGCTCCTGGTCAAGCCAGTCAGTTTGGCATGCCTGTTCTTTCAGGCCTGCATGCTTTCTCTGGCTTGCCAGGCGTATCAGTTCCACCAGCCACATACACACCTGTGATTGCTCAGGAGGATGACGAAGGCCCTCGTCTTGTAGAGCATTCACAGGTGGCCACGGAGGAAGACTGGTCTGACGCTTGTCAGTGGCTAATCAACGTTAGGCCAGATCTTTCCGTGGATCAGTCGGCCAGTCAACGGGACCAGGGCCCGTGGCTGGCAGGAAAGCCGACTGTTACCGCTATGCCATCTTTGCCGTTAGCTGATCATATTGTTGATACATTAAGGCACATGGACGTTTAGCGAAGGCCCCCGGCGAAGTTGCAAAGCGGTGCCGTATTACAGCTAATCAATATCAGCGATACGGTGTAGTACCGAAGCCAAGCATGGATGACCGTGCTGCGCTGGGTGAAGATACGCGGCCAGGTTCCCGGTCTGATACGGGAGCACTGTGTTCGAACGTTTTGCGTTCAGCTAACACCGCATTACGTGATGCGGAAAAGAGTTCGAGGGCGTCTATTTCAGCGCTTTCACATCTCTCACAGTTGTTATAAGGGGTAGTAACGGCATCCGCATTACGTCAGCCTAGTCCGGTGACTGTCCAGAGAGCCATCCAAGATGGAATTAACTTGGCTTTGGACTGTTTAACCCGGTCTGTAACCAGGAGTGTCCGGGCGAGGCGCACGTTTGCTCTTGACAACTTGTGCCCATCCCAGGATTTGTATAATAGGCTGCTGCGTATGCCTGTGACAGGTCCTGGTCTTTTTGGAGGTGAGGGATGTAAGCATCTCCAGGAGACGGTTACCCTGGTCAATAACCAGAGGGCATTACGTGAGCAATTTGAAGTGCTCCGTAGAGAGCGCGTTCGCGCAGCTCCCCCTGCATATCATCCCCTGCAGGCTCGAGGTGGCGGTGGCCAGGTCAGAGGCCAGCCACCTGCGCAGCGTCGGCAACGGCCACATGCGCTTCAGCCAGCAGCGAGGGGGGCGCAGTCAGCCGCCCGCGCACCGTGGTGCGTGAGGATCTGGTCATGGTAATCGTACCTGACAGGGTGATTACCACAGTAAGAGCTACCCCAGTGCATCTGCACCAGGAGACAGTGCCACTCTTGCGCTTCTTATGTCCACCTCTTTCCCTAGGTGGACCAGTGGGAGGCCGATTGCCCAACCACATGCAAGAGTGGGAACGGTTGACTCAGGACCGTTTAGTCTTGCGATGGCTTTCAGTCGGGTATCATCCCGACTGGATAACAGGCCCACCATCACGACTGTCTCTGGTGCCGGTCTGGACTCAAATTCCAAGAGATCCAGATCAGCAGTTGTGTATAGAGGCGGAAATAAATTCCCTCATACTCAAGGAAGCAATTCAGCCGGCGCAAAATTGCCCGGGCTTCTATTCAACCGTGTTCTTGGTAACGAAAAGCACTGGAGGGTGGAGACCAATTCTCAACCTCAAGCCGTTGAACAATTTCAGACACACCCAGTTTCAAGATGGAAACTGTGAGATCGGTGATGGCAGGGTTGGAGAAGGGAATGTGGACAGCTTCAATAGATTTGAAGGATGCTTATTTCCACATTCCAATAGCGAGGAGTTTCCGTCGCTTCCTGAGATTTGCATTCCAGGGCAGACAGTGGGAATTCAGGGTGTTGCCCTTCGGAATTTCTACGCCTCCTCGGGTCTTCACCAGTGTGGTTCTTGCGATAACAGCATACCTCCGCAGGAGAAGCATAGCAGTCCACACGTACATAGACGACTGGCTGTTAAAAGCACACAACCAGGAAAGTTTATCAGCAAATCTGGAGATAGTTTTGAAAACTGTCACAGATTTAGGCTGGATAATAAATTTTCAAAAATCAGAGCTGACTCCATCCCAGAAGTTTGTTTACCTGGGAATGTTCTTCGATCTGGAGATAGGATATGTTTATCCTACTCAGGAGAGGGTACAGATACTCATCTCAGTAATACAGTCAGTGTGCAACAGTTGTCATGTCCTGGCACGGGTTTATCTGAGAATGCTGTGATTGATGGTTTCTTTGGAACCAGTCATTCCTCAGGCGGCCTTACGCAGGCGGCCGATCCAGTTATTTCTCATGACACAATGGACCCAGAGTACAGGTTCACTGGACTCGAGCGTGTCAGTGTTGGAGCCTCTAGTTCATCACCTTCAATGGTGGTTGAAGACAGAGAATCTCCTGGCAGGGGTGATGTTAACCCCTCCTCACCCTCAGTTAACGATGTATACAGATGCATCGATGGAGGGGTGGGGAGCTTGCCTGGAAGAATCCACGAGATCAGGGCTTTGGAATCTGGAACAGTCAAAGGAACATATCAATCTACTGGAATTACGAGCAGTAGTCCTGGGCATGGAACTTTTCTTACAGAAAGTTCAGGACAAGAGTGTTCTAATTCGATCAGACAACTCAACAATAGTGACTTACATAAACCACCAGGGCGGAACGAAGTCTCCCAGTCTCTGTATGATGACTTGGAAACTGCTTAGTTGGTGCCTGGATCACAGGATTACCTTGAAGGCAGTTCATATTCCAGGAAGGTTAAATCTGTTAGCAGACTCATTGAGCCGAAGGATGAGTGTTTTACCTATGGAATGGCAACTAAATCAATGTGTGGCGGATCGTCTGTTCGACCACTGGGGGAAACCCAACATAGATTTATTCGCAACGAAGAAGAATGCGAAGATGACGACGTACGTCTCTCCGATTCCAGATCCAAGCGCTTTCGCAACAGATGCGTTAGCTATCAGCTGGGTGGGAATGTATGCATACGCATTCCCTCCAGCAATCCTGATTCCAAAAATTCTTCAGAAAATCAGACAGGAGGAGTGCCAAGTGCTTCTGATCGCCCCAAATTGGCCAAGCCGATCATGGTATACGGGTCTGCTGGACCTTCTGGTCTGCAATCCGGTTCCTCTGCCTCTGATGGACAATATTATCTTCCATGGCAAGAACCTTCACAACAATCCGTCAATGTTCCAATTGACTGCGTGGATGTTGTCAAGGAATCTAGAATTAAGGAGGGCTTTTCTTAGCAAGCAGCCATGTTCATGGCTAAAGCCAGGAGGGGGTCAACCTCCAGAGCATATAATTATAAAATCAACAGATTTGCAGAATGGTGCTCAAAAAGATGTATTAATCCAATGGATTCATCTATTCAGGGAGTAACAAATTTCCTCTGTCACGTGTATGATGCCTATAGCCTCAAGCCTAACTCTATTGTTGGCTATAAGTCAGCTTTAATGACAGTTATCCCTTGCTTGGCTATTAGGGGAAGTGATGAAGTAAATACATTAAATACTTTAATCAAAGACCAAGGAATCCGCCAGTGATTCCGTCTTGGAGTTTATCACTAGTGCTTCAGGTGCTAGCTGATAGGCCGTTTGAACCACTAAGCTCCATTTCTATGAAAATGTTGACGTTTAAAACTGTATTTTTAATTGCTGCGGCCTTGGCTAGGCGTAGGAGTGAGATTCATGCCTTGTCAGCCGAGGCAGACCGTTTTGTGGTTACAGGGGAAGGCCTTAGGCTTCTACCCAGCATAAATTTCATGGCGAAAAACCAGTCTGAAATATCCGGGTCAACCGATAATTTTACCATCTTTGACTAGGTTTGATCCTAATTCAAAACTATGGTGTCCAGTCCGAGTATTAACCCGGTACAAACAACGTACTCAAGATTGGCGGACGGACCCAACAGCGTTATGGTTGCCATATATTGAGCCCCATGGCAGTGCGTCAAAGGACACCATTTCCAGGTGGATTGTAGAGTATATTCAATTTTGCCATAAATCCGCCACAGGTAAACAAGTTGACATGACCAAGGCTCACAGTGTCCGAAGTGTAGTGGCTTCCACTGCCATATTTAATGGGGTACCTGTGGATGACTATGTCAGTAGCTCAGTGACACTGTGAGTAAAGTTTTACCGACCATTATCTCCGTGACACCTCGAATCCTCTCGCCTTATCGATTTTGAAAAGCTAATCTAGGTGTACATATTTTGATGAGGTGTCCTCATTTTTTATATATTTCACATTTAATCAATGGAAACATCTACTTTATGGGCTGCATCAGTCTTCACCAATGAGGAGATGATGACAGCTCCAATCTTCCACAAGGTCAGTCTTGTATGTGTTGTCCATTGTTTTTTGTAATGTCACGTGACCCTTCGTTATTAATATGGTGATTGTACGTGTTTTATGTGGTTCATTATTGAGAGTATACGAAAATGTAGCCTTTTCGTTTAATGTCCTATAGTACATGGCACTTGTACGTAGAGAGCGTATGGGACATTGAGGTCATTCAGTCTTCCTCCCAAGAGGAGGGGGGGGGGGGGGGAGAGCGCTTATGACTTTTGCTCATCTCTCAGCCATCGGTTTGTGTTAGCCGATGTTTTCCTATCTATTCCTGATTGTGTTTCCACACAATTTCAGAAGTTTAAGTGCCTTAATCGCAGAAAAGCGCATAGGGAAGAGCTGGTCTTTTGACCTCGCCTCCCTCCCACCGAATTCACTGATGAATTCTGGCAATATTAAAGAGTATTAGGGAGGTAAGTATACTCTTGAAGTGAAATAAACGAAATCACGGATTTCTTTTTTCACGAGAGAGTTGATACTTACCTCCCTAATACGGACCCGCCCTCTCCGCCCCACTGAGGCTCGGTCTTCAGGCTCTTATTATGTTGCATGTGTGTCAGCCAATAAATTAGTCAGAGGAAGTACTAGTCGGTGCATGCGCAGTGGTGGGGCTGGCATCCGCCTGACTGACTTCTGACTACCTGCCCATAAGGGGCACCTTTCTTTTTAAATCTGAGTGTTTTATTAAGTGAAAGCCGATATTTAGCAATATCAAAGAGTATTAGGGATGTAAGTATTAACTCTCTCGTGAAAAAAGAAATCCGTGATTTCGTTTAGTGCACAATAGTCAAATATATGATGTCATAATCAATTATGTCACAGGTAGGCTGACGTCATAATCAAATACATCATGAATGGCATATCTAAATCCGTCATAAATTCTTACTAGTCCATCAAGTTGTACGATTTGTATGTCTTTACTATTTAATAAACATTCTGTTGAATATTTTGAAACTAATTTGACTGAGCCCTGTTGCTGCCATAACAGCAACACCCAATCAAATTGATTTCAAATTTTGCATTGTCTTACCTGTATAGTTTTATGGAAATTGATATTCAGGGACTTCAGGGTTCGATTGAACCCAACACAAAGCATTGGCAGAGCTTGGCTATGAACGGAAGGGGCATAGCTAAAACTGTATTCATCCATTGAGGAAAGAGGGTACATCGCTTTTGGATCTATGATCTGAGTGTTTGTTTATCCATTTTTTTCTTTTATCCTGGGGACTTATCTCTGAAACTAATGATTAAATTTGAGTGGAATTTTAATACTTGTGTTCTTGTAAACTAGAAATCCACAACTTGATATTGAACTGAAAATAAAATCATGGGTACATAAAATGGAAAGAGTGAGTGCATGCAATGTTTGATGCCTCTTGTTTTCCCCTGATTATTCAGGCTTATGGTGGACTCATTGTTGGTTTTGTGGTCAAGTATGCTGACAATATCTTAAAAGGATTCGCTGCCTCGCTATCAATCATATTTTCCACATTGCTATCTGCATGTGTTCTACATGACTTCAATCCATCCTTGTAAGTAGCTTAGTAATACATAATTATATAATAATTCACTGGGTCTCAACAATATGATCCCCTATACATAATCTGTCCCAGCGCCACAACAATATGATGCCCACACATAATCTCCCAGTGCGACAACAATATGATCCCCCATACATAATTTCTCCCAGCGCCAGAACATGATCCCCATACATAATCTCTTCCAGCGCCACAACAATATGATCCCCCAATCCCCATACATAATCTCTCCCAGCGCCGCAACAATGTGATACCCATACATAATATCTCCCAGCGCCACAACAATATAATCCCCATACATAATCTCTCCCAGCGCCGCAACAGTATCATCCCCATACATAATCTCTCCCAGCGCCGCAACAATATCATCCCTATACATAATCTCTCCCAGCGCCGCAACAATATCATCCCACCAACATAATCTCTCCCAGCGCCACAACAATATGATCCCAATACATAATCTCTCCCAGTGCCACGACAATATTATTCCCCATACATAATCTGTCAAAGCACCACAACAATAAGATCCCCCCGTACATAATCTCTCCCAGTGCTACAGCAATATGATACCCATACATAATCTCTCCCAGTGCCACAACAATATGATTTTCCATACATAATTTATCCAAGCGCCACAATATAATCTCCCATACATAATCGCTCATGCGGCAACAACAATATGATCTCCCATACATAATTGCTTGTGCGGCAACAACAATCTGATCTCCCATACATAATCTCTCATGCGGCAACAACGATATGATCTCCCATACATATTATCTCCTGGGGCCACAACAATATGACCTTCCATACATAATATCTCCCAGGCACACAACAATAATTGATCTTCACTACATATTATCTCATTGCTGAGGCGACAACAATATGATCTTCCATACACAGTGGCATAGGCAGAGCATTCTAGGCTAGGATTTTCGATTAAATCGTAGGTCCAAATTCCCAAAAGTATAAACCGGGATAACGTGACTTGTTTCTAGAAAAAGTTTAAATAAATGATACAAAAATAGCACGAAATTAGAACACATTTTCATGCGCCAAATTCTTACCATCCTACGTCTATGCTTAATGTATACCTTATATCCATCATCGCGGGAGTGAAATTATTAATTGGGACCGCCTAAATATTGCGTATAGTTTAATAAACATTATTTATTTCATCAAAATTTGTGATAAAATGTCGCCGAGACAAAAATTAATTACATGATGTATCAGCTTCTGCTTATAGTCTCCCTTTGTAGGACGAGTTTAGGTCATTATCAAAGTAAAGCGAAGACGTTAATATTAGTACCCGGGGAGATACTGGGCAATCCACATACATAGGACGGGAGCTTTGAGTAGGTACGAGTGTAAAAGCGTAAACTCGTCCTATATAGCAGTTTATAGTTTCTTTCAGAATGTACGATTTACATTTAAGAGTAATCAACAGAACGCACAGTTCAAAATCAAACAACCTGGAATGCTGTTGCTTTATTTTCTTTAATTTGACATGACAACCGAATCAAAAAGGAAAAATTATTGCACCGCCTGAAATGGCTGACCCTGTAATTAAAAAGAATTCTGTTCACTGATTGCCTAACACTCTGAAACTAAGTATATACTTGGCATTTCACGACAGACTCAGGGTCTGCAGCGAAAGAAAGAAAATTATATGGCGATTCGACGGATTAACTAGCGGGTTTTCTCAATGACAAAAGTGTTACCTCGCTATTGTTAGTTTGTTTATTGTAGCGCTTTGTGTTATGATTTGTAAGTATTCGGCGCGGCGGAATATAAACACAATGAACACAGGCGTGAATCGATTATAATTGTACTCATGTACTGATAAAATGCGACGGAAAAGTACACACTTTTTTTGGACGATTTTCCGATTTTTCCTCAATTACATCGTAAAAATTGCGATTTTAAAAATAAATCGAGCTTCACAATTAAATCGAAAAATTGCGCAAGCCTACAGCATTCTGTAGTTGGTGTTCGGATTGGTCTGAACCAGGATAAATGTTCCTCTTGCACAATCGGGGTTGTGAGTAGGCTTTGGCCTTTAGGCATGTTATACATTTTTCATGGTAAGTTGCTTAAAGTTATCCTGAAGCAATAGGATTAGGAGATTATATGAAAATTTATGTGCCAATCATCTTCTGTGCCACCATTTTAGTTTGATATTTGTAGGCACATGGCCATTATTATCCCCTCAAACGAAGTTTTAGGGGATATACGAATGTCCCCATTCGTTGGTTTCCCTGCAATAACTTGTGTTAAACTAAACAGATTTCACTCAAATTTGGAATGTAACTTAATAGTAGTAAGGTGGATTTCAAGTTCACATTCTGTTAGTTATGCCCCACCCCTCCCATATAGATATATAGCATTTGCTTTGTCTGTCTGTTCATCCGTCTGTTTGCCCATTCATCCGGTGGGATAAGTCTAGCTCTACTGGAGGGACCTTCAGCAAACTTGGGTGGGAAATTGTCATTGGTATTCCGAAGAACCCTATTGATTTTGTGGTCAAACCCTCAAGGGTCAAGGTCACAGTAACCCAATTAATAACATTAGCTCACCTGGCCTAAAGGGCCAATTTAGCTTATGCCATGGTGGCCGGCCGTCATCCATCCATTGTTTGTCATCCATCCATTCATCAAATCACATCTCATTTATGCTCTGACCGATTCAACTAAATTTGGTTGGAAGGGTCCTATGGTGGTAGGCTCCAGAACTTCTGTTCAAAGTTTTGTTTGATCAATTTTTCTGGTCGCCATCTTGGATTTTCAGAAAGTTTTTCGAAGAGCATTTAAAATGCTACTCCAATATAAATGGCCTGACTGCACTGAAACTTGGGTGGACTAATTCAATGCTGGTAGGCTTCAACACTTCGAATGCGAATTCTG
The DNA here is from genome assembly GCA_034401795.1 of Chaetoderma sp. LZ-2023a. Taxonomy (NCBI): domain Eukaryota; kingdom Metazoa; phylum Mollusca; class Caudofoveata; order Chaetodermatida; family Chaetodermatidae; genus Chaetoderma; species Chaetoderma sp. LZ-2023a. The sequence goes on from CM067369.1 coordinate 125,128,789, forward strand.
ATTGGTCAATATTTCCGGTGGCCATCTTGGATTTTCTGAAAATTTCTGGAAATCGTTTTAAAAGCCTACTTACTCTTCATTAACCACTTGGCCGATTTCAAGCAAATTCGGTTGGGGGAACCCTAGAGTGGAATGCTACAGAATTTTGATCGGTCTATTTTTTCGGTGGCCATCTTGAATTTTCCATCATTTAAAATGCTACTTCTCATTAACTGCTTGGGCAAATTCAATCAGACTTAACTGGAAGGATACTGGGCTGGTAGGTTTTTAGAGTGGCATGATGGGTGAGTCGTTAGTGATTTGAGCTCGTAACTCTAGGTTCGCAAATTCGCTTCCCTTCCGATCTGCCACGTTGTGTCTTTGAGCAAGTCACTTAACTCTGCTATGCTCCAGTTGACCTAGCTGTAAATAGGTACCTGAGATGACATAGATTGATGAAAATCATGGGTAATTGTTTCAATTGCTACTAATTAACTGCTTGTTTATTTTTTAATAATTGCGATTATCAATTAAATTGAATAATTGTGCACTATCTATCTATACTAGGTTTTTCTGGTGGCCATCTTGGATTTTCTGAAACCTATTGATTTTGGGCTCAAACGCTCAAAGGTCAAAGTCAGATCTTGGCTGGGAGATTGTGCTTAGCGGAATGGGTGTTGGGGGGGGGGTGTGTGTGTGTGTGGAGAGTCATACTTTAGCAATCTCGTGTTGTCGTTCGTGTATTCATCTGTATTTTCCAGAGTTATCCCCTTTGAAGGTTTTTTTTAATTCTTCATTGATCTGCACTTTAACTTGAGGTAGACATAGTAGACATAGTGACATATAACTAAATAATATAAATGCGGAGATCAAGTTCGTGTTCCGTAAGTTTTCAGCCATATTTGCAAGAGTTATTGTCCTTGAAATATACAAAGTTCATTTATTCCGAACATTAACTTGTGGTAAACTAAACGGATTCAAACCGAATTCAGAATATAGCTTTAAAATACTACGGAGGCTGACGGCGAGTTTATGTTTCATTAGTTGCCCTCAATATTTGGTGACGTTATCCCCCGTGAAAAATACAAACGTTAATTTGACGGTTTCCAAGCAATAACTTAGGTTAGACTACACCAATTTTTACCAAATTCAGAGTATCGCTTAATACTCGTGAGGTAGAAATAAAATTTATGTTCCATTAGTTTCCGTCAATATTTGTCTGAGTTATCACCTTGGAACATTACAAACTTCATGAATTTGGCCTCATGCTAGACTAAACCGATTTGAATCAAATCCAGAATTTAGATTAACACTATGAAGACGGAGGTAAAGTTTGTTTTCTGTTAATTTTTGTTAGTATTTTTCAGAGTTATTCCACCTTAAAAATGTGGATATTAATTCATTTCTTTAGTAAAATTTATGTTAGACTAAGCGGATTCGAATCATATTCGGAAGATAACTTAATACCAGAAGGACGGAGTCCACGTTCGTGTTCCATTGACTCTTGTTCATATTTGACAGAGGTAGTTCCCTTGAAACATACAGTCTTCGCTGGCCAATAGCTTGATTGCTAATGGAATTTGAAACAAGAGTCATTGCCCTTGAAGAACAGCACTGATAAATTGTTCCTTTCTTACATTAGGTTAGTCCAATCGGATTGTAACCAAATTTGAAATATAAATAAAATAGGCATAGCACAGACATAAAGTTCCTGTTCCGCTAATCTTTGTCAACATTTCGAGTAGCTTATATTGGACTTGAAAAACATAAACTTTTAAAGGTATGGCCATTTCCTTGCAACAAACTCATCATTTCAACAAAAACGGGAATCAAGGGGATTTGTATTGTTTGCAATGCCTTGTTTGGATTTCTATTATTCTCGCTGTCATGTAAAGCCCAGTATAAAACCATTCTCATAACGCTAATGATAGTCAGTCGACTGTTGGTCTCCGAGGTGAGTGGATCTACCTGGATAGAGCGTAGTAAGAGTATTGTACTGCGATTCTAATCACGTATTTCCTATTGTAGTCATGAAATGCATTAGGATAGATATGTTTTACAACAATTGGACTGATAATTGCTGCTGGTGATAACATTCAATGGCTGTCCTTCAAATTGTTTGTGAAATACACAGCAGAAAATGCAAGTGCTACTTCATGCATCTAAAGTTTTGAAAATTATTTGACTGAAACTCATTGCTGCAGCAACTTGTCAACTTAGATTGTTCTAGATGGACAGTCCTTGCTAACTAAAGCAGCAACAACTTTATCAGATTCTCAGAATAATAAGTGTCGCCCTTTCAATATCTAGTGCGTTCAATATGTGAATCAGTGAAACTTTTTGGAGAACTTGAACAACATACTTTTCTGGAAAAGTAATAGCATAAGGATACCAGAAAACAATGTTGGCATTCTGGCAAATGATGTGTGATGTCACTGTGACATCGTCAATATACAGTTTGAAGATTCCCATTTTCCAAACACATCTCCGCAAAATGGTTTATGATTGCTTTTCATGGTCATATGCAGTCACAACTACACCTATTATATGCAGCTGTTATTATAGCAGCCATTCTGTTAGCTATAATATGTCATGTGGTGTCATAGTGAAGTCAATTACGTCATCCTAACAAAATAATAGAAAATCACGTTTCTAAATCATATCAGCCAAAAAATGGCTTCTGCACTGATGTTGAATAATCTCCATTTGCAGACCAAGAGATTTTTTTTTTAATTTATCACAGGAATAACTGGCTCGATAACCGAGCCAGTCATTCCAGTGGTAAATTTTCAAAAATAGTCCCCTCTTGGTCTGCAAATGGACATTTTCAATAACATGTATGAGAAAATAAAAAATTTTTAAAACAAATTCGAGGGTTAAAGGGTTAATTCAAAATGACATAAGACAAATAATTTGAAATAACTGAAAGGCCAAGTGAGCTTATGCCGTGGCGACCGTCCATCATGTGTTCATCTGTCATCCATCCTTCTGTCATCTGTCAACTTTTCCTTTAATCGACTTATTCTCAAGAGCCACTAGGTCGATTCGAATTGTATCTGGCAGGAAGCATTCTTAGGCCATAGGGATCCAAGTTTGTTCAAACGAAGCCGATCAGCCAATTTGGCTGGTGGCAATCTTGGATTTTGACTGATTTTTAGAAACCTCTTTAAAAATCTTATTTGATTTGAAAAAACTTGTGAGCTGCTTTTTGTTCTGACGCTAACGGTTAGTGTCTGTTGAGTCTGGCTGTCAGTGCGCTGTTTGTACGCTCCTTTTATACTCTTTGGGCTACACTAAGTGTACCCGATTGTACCTGATCTTATGGGTATGTACCCGGTTTTGGTAGAGAACCTGTAACGATTTTGAATTCAATAAAGAATGCTTTCTACAAATCGGCAGAACAACCATGGGAAGAAAAGTCACACCCAGCTACGCCATAATCTTTATGGTACAATTAGTACTGAAAGCCGCCACCACTAAACCGGCGCTTTATTTACGATACATTGATGACATCTGTATGATCTGGACATCAGGCTTGGAATCATTGAATGAATTCATAAAATTTATGACTGATTCACATCACTCCATCAAATTTTCAGCCAAAAAATCCCAAAAATCAATCACTTTCTTAAACTGTCTCCCTATTACCAAATAGGCATATAGGGTTTGATCTATACACCAAACCAACCGACACCCATGGATATCTACACTTTTCTTCAGCACATCCAGATTCCACCAAAAAAGCCAACTCATATGGACAACTGTTGAGAATTAAACAGATTTGCAGCAGAAATGAAGATTTCCTAAAACATGCACACGATATGATACACCATTATGTCATACATGGATACCCTGAAAATGACCTGGAAAATAGTCTGTCCAGAACACTTAGCAAAACACGCGAATCACTCCTCGCACAAAAACCACCACACCCACCATCCACCCGGATTCCATGCATTATGGACTTTCCATACACACAGCACACTAGCCAAAAATATTATCCTAGGACATTGGGATCAATTACAAAGCAGTCCTAAATGCCGCTCCGCATTCACACAACTGCTATTATTCGGCCACAGGAGGAATCCGTCCTTCAAAGACACACTAGTATCAGCCCAATTTTCAGACGCCAAAACATATGGCATCCAGGGCAGAAGCATAACAAACCCAGTTATTCCCTGCTATAAACAAACCTGTATTTTCTGCAAAAAAAATGGACCAAACACGCACATTCCGCTGCTCTCACAAAGGGCTTAATTATCACATCAAAACAAAAACGTTTTGTCACACAACAAATGTGGTTTATTTAATCACATGTAACATTTGTTCAAAACAATACATTGGTGAAACAAAACGTGAGTTTCAAATTCGTGTTAAAGAACATATATGGAATATAAAACATAAGAAAGACACACCAGTTGCAGAACATTTTAATCTTTCCGCCCACAATTATACTTCAGTCGACCACAGAATCATTGAAGTGCTCCATCACGATCCTGATTCACTGGAAGCCACTTCTTTCCGTAAGGAACGTGAGAAATTCTGGCTTCATCAGATGCACTGCATGAGTCCAATCGGGATTAATCACGCCGATTGGTAACAAACTATACCTGAAAGTAGTAAAATAAATACTCTTTAAAAATCTCCGAAAGTGCTTGAGGATCGATTCAGAACTCATGAAATATCATCAAGGGCAAGAGCTGAACAAAGTTTGTTCAAGGGAACTTGATGGGCCAAATAGTTCAGTGGCCATCTTGAATGACCTAGTTTTCGCGAAAACAACTTCTCCAGAACCGCTGAAGGGATCAGGCCAAAATTTGGGAGATATGATTAGGGACTAAGGGCCATTAAAGTTTGTTCAAGGGAAGTTGGTCCGTAAAAACATGGCCGCTGCTGGCCAATCAAAATGTAGCATGTTTGGCAGCCATATTGGACTTGTTTATTTGATGGCTTTTGAGGCCGAAATTGGTTTTATACGGGGGTATATATTTTTGGGTATTACTTCAAATTTGCCATTTTCGTAACTGTAGGATAAACAGTTTGGCGGCCATCTTGGATCATTGTCCCGCCAATATCGCCCATACTAAAGCAATGGGAAATTTAAAATGTCTTCTTCTTGAGAACCACTGGGCGGATTTGACTTATATTTGCAGTAACAATCCTTAGCGCATAGGGGTTCAAGTTTGTTCAAATGAAGCTCATCGGCCATCTTGGATTTTGTCCGATTTTTAGGAATATATTTTTAAATCTCCAAAACCACTGTGATAATTGATTCAAAACTCATGAAATATCATTTAGGACATGAGATAAGGCAAGTTTGTTCAAGAGAACCTCATTGACCAAATGGTTCGGCAGTCATCTTAGATGACCTACTTTTTGCAAAAATGACTTCTCCAGAACTGCTGAATAGATCAGGCCGAAATTTGTGAGACATGCTTAGGGACTAAGGGCCATTTAAATTTGTTCAAGGAAAGTTGATCCATCAAAAAACATGGCCACCATTGGCCAATCAAATTATTGCGTGTTTGGCGGCCATATTGAATTTTTTTATTTGATGGATTTTGAGGCCGAAATTGGTTTTGTATATGTTTTGGGGTATTCTGGTTTCAAATTTGCCACTTTTGAAACTGTCAGATAAATGGTTTGGCGGCCATCTTTGATCATTTTCCCGCCAAAAGTTCCCATACTAAAGCAAAGGGAACTTTAAAATGTCTTCGCCTTGATAGATAGCCACTGGGCCGATTTCAATTATATTTGGCAGGAAGAATCCTTAGGCCACAGAGATTCAACTTAGTGAACCCGATTAGCCAATTTGGCTTTGCGGCCATATTAGATTTTGGCCGATGTTTAAAAATATCTTTAAAAATCTTCTCCGAAACCGCTTGGGGCATCGATTCAAAATTCATGAAATATGATCATGGGGAAGAGCTGAACCAAGTTTGTTCAAGTGAACTTGATTGGCCAAATAGTTTGGTGGCCATCTTGAATGACCTAGTTTTTGCGAAAATGACTTCTTCCGCAGAAACTCTGAACAGATCGGGCGAGATTTGGCAGTTATGATTAGGGCTGAAACACCATTAAATTTGTCCATGGAAAGTTGATATATCCAAAAACATGTCCGCCATGAATCAAGCAACATTTAGCGTTTTTGGCTGACATTTCTGAGAAAATCATAAAAAGACCACTTATCAACCGCCGGGCTAATTTTAATGAAACTAGGCTAAACCTTTTCACAAAAATTTGATTGCTAAATTTTTCCAGCAGTTGGACATCTAATTTTCTTCGTTTGTGCCAGTGGCCAATAATTCCAGGTGAGCGATACAGGCCCCTTGGGCCTCTTGTTTTATTGTTTATAATGTTTGCTATAATAATTAGATTTGTAATATTCAGGACCTAGTCCAATAAACTAATTGTGACGTCATAGTATACCTTTGCTTGAGGTAGTGACAATTTTCAAGCAAGTTTTGGTCACGGACACTGTACAGTAACATTTTAATTACAATTATAATATGAAGCAATAGTAAGCTAACGTATATATACAAAAATTCTGCATGGCCCAATTATCATATCACAAACATGCATTCTATGCTTTTACATATTAAAGGGATACTCTCACAAACACATCTTTATCTAATCTTCAGTGTCTATTTGTGTAAAAGATGTTTCCTTGTCACAGCTTTGACAGTCACGCAGATCTGTACATATAAGCTGTGACTTGCGATAAGCACATTGTGCAATTTATTTCGTTTGATTTGCTGCAACCACATTTAACTAGCTCTAGCAACACATCACGCGCTGCATTCAGGTCAGTTGTTGATCTAAAAGTACCATCCTCATTACCATAACAGCCATTTCTAGTAGGATCTAAATTCGTTTGTTGGGAAATGTCAGTCTGCTTCCATACAGGAGCTTGCAAGTGCATCCTAAGTAGGCTTGCACAATTTTTCGACTTAATCGTGAAGTTCGATTTATTTTTAAAATCACGATTTTTACGATGTAATTGAGGAAAAATCGAAAAATCGTCAAAAATTTCATGTTTGTTTAAAATCTAACGTGTGTACTTTTCCGTCACATTTTAGCAGTAGATGAGTACAATTATAATCGATTCATGCCTGTGTTCATTGTGTTTAAATCCCGCCATGCCACGCACGTGTTGAATAATTACTAATCACATCACAATGCGCTACGATAAACAAGCTAGCAGGCCTGGGGTCAGTTACATTTAAATGTAACTTGTTACAGTTATATTGCACTATGTTAGTTGAGCAATGTAACTATTTACATTTCAGTTACTTTGCCTAATGTAACTAAAGTTACATTTCAGTTACATTAGTTACTTTGATGGATAATTAGTATGAAGGACTATACGAACATCAATCTCATCATAAAAACTAATGTAGTCAAGCAAATTAAGATCTAGAGTAGAAACAAAATACCACTATAACCACTGATACAATATACTGACAGAACTGAATCCATTTCAGATATAAAATATAAAACCTGCTGAATATTCTTTAAAAAATTTGACTGAATTTTGTTGCTGCCATATTCAATAACAAATTTCAATCAACTTGTTTCCAATGTAATAAGACACTAGTTTAATTCCACAGCCTTCATAGATGTACATATATATTTCTTCCTCTAACCCTTTCAGCCCAGACATGCCCTATAACAAACATTAATCTTATTGTACGTGTTGTGAGAAATAATTGGTTGAATGTTTTGAAATTAATTTGATTGAAATCTTTGCTACTATAGGTATCAACATTTTTCAATGAAATTACTTTCAAAGTGTTCAACAGATTTCCTCAGGGCATTGACTTTCTATGATAAGATAATCCGCCATCTACCATGGGGCAATATAACAGTTTCCAGTGAAATTAGCTTCCAAATGTCCATCAGCTTTGATGTTTACTTAATTTCAAATAGGAATTTAATATATATTTGGAAAATAATTTATTACCGTTAAATTCTGTGTATATTGCACACTTTTTTGCTCAAATTACATGCTATATACAAGGATAAGTATTTGTCACGTTTTCCCTCAGAATTTTTTGTCAGAATCGCAAAATTCCAAGCTGAAAATGTGATTTTATGGATCGGGAATCAGTCGGGAATAACAATCGCATTCTAACATGTCTATAATGGTACTACCTCAAATGAATCTTTCAAATGTCTTACTACTGTCTAAATATTGTGTTATACCTTTATTAAATACCATATAGTGTTGTAAAATGATCAAATAAACCATCAGTCAACTTTTTTACAACGCCATTGTTTCCTGTAATTTGTTCTAATTTATATCTATAAAGGGAGGTTACTCTTGTCTTCCCAAGTTGAACATAGAGATGTTTAAAATCCATAGATTACTACACAGATACGGACATAAATGTGTTAAAAAAAGAATGATAGAGCCGATGTTTTCCAAGGTGATCTAGCATTTACATAGATATAGAATGGACTGTTTTCTATGGGCTAAACAGCACAATGTTTTGACCAATCGGCGGGCAGGATGATGATTATGATTGACAGGTTAAGGATAAAGGTCACAGTTGTCAAAGTATGACGAAGTAACTATGGAAACGAAAGGATGAGAATAGAAAATCATTTCAAATTGAAGATAATTTAATTTATTTATTAAACAATGCGTGGAATAAACTAGATTGTAGCACTATGTCATATATTATTATGATGATGATATACTATGATATATTATGTAAAATACGATATGACAGTGATACGATGGGAAATGTTTGGATTTCTATTGATCACTGTCGATTTTGTACACGTCAGGCAGTCAACTGTGTCACCTTTGTTTATTGTACTTCTGACCTCGTTAATCCACCCACCCCGCCTCACCACCTGACTACACCATCTGTGAACCGAGTATTGAAACCACTCATCTACTGCGTATGTGATTGAACAAAATCTCATGGCTCGCCTTTGATATAGTTATCAAAATAATTACCGGCACTGTTAGAGCGAGCCAAAATGGATTTGAGGTTTTTTTTATATTAAAATTGATTTTATTCTCTCAAGCATCAGCGCACAAAACTCATATTTTATAAATTGAAACAAAATAAATATCCAATTTTTTTATGTTCTAACGACCATTATGTTAATGAGCTCTGCTCAAATCAAATTCAGATTCTAACCTGTTCTGATGGAAATTATATTTGTATTTTTATATCGTTCAATAAAGTTTAATACAAAATATTTATTAAAAGTGTAGGCAAATGTTATTCCCGTGATTAAACAACAGAGTAACGCATGCCACAAATGGGATTTTATAAACAAAGCGTATTCGACGCGCAGTAAGTCATTGATTTTTTTGTTACCAGTTTTCATTCACATGTCTCTCAATCTTACTGCGCGCTATACACAAAAACAAGGTTTTTTCAGGCCGATTTTTGTCAAATTTAGGAGTGCGCACTATGCACGATAGCGCAATATGCACAGAATTTTACGGTACTTTCATTAGTTGCAATGGCAAATTCATTCCGATCAGATAATCTGCTGAATACTTTATACTTACTACATTTGTAATTTTACTTTCAAAAGCTGTTGCTTCATAGGGCAGCAACGGTTTTGTTCAGGACAGATTAGTTTCAAAATGTTCAACAGCTTTCCAGTACACTAGTTTAATTCCACAGCCTTTATAAACTTTGTCTGCTATACCAAAATGGTTGATGACTTGACTTTTATCAATGGCATGGCATTGTCCTTTGATCTTTATCACCACATCTGTGTGAATTGAATTTAGCCTGAGTATAATTGCTGAGCAGTGATGTCCTAAGCTGGACTAATCAATAATATATAAAGAAAAGAACGGGACACGCTATGTACATACTGTGGCAGATTTTAACTTTTTGCAATTCAACATTTGGTGGTTTTAATCCTTTTAACACCTTAACACTAAAAACTGGACAAAACAGCTTTTGCGGTGTTTTTTGAGAAATGTCCATTTTCAGACAAATATAAGATATTTTTGAAAATTTATCAATGGAATGACTGGCTCAATAACCAAGCCAGTCATTTCAGTGGCAAATTTTCTAAAATAATCTCGTTTTGCAAATGGACATTTTTCTATGAGAAAACTAGTTTATTTCAACAAATTTAATCTTTAAAAAGTAACAGTTAATTCTATAATGATCTAGTAAACAACTTGTTTCTAAGCTACATTGTAGATTAATGTAAAGGTTGTATAAGTTTTGATTAAAGGTTGATGTTGCCTGATGTAGCAATAACATTCAGATTATCATTGCTAAAATATCACATATACAGATATAGAGTGGGTTAACCCTTTAATGGTGAAGACTGGTCAAGAAATGTCTAATTTGTAGGCCACACGATTTATATTTGAAAATTTACCACTGGAATGACTGCCCCAATAATCAAGCCAGTCATTCCAATGGCAAATTTCTAAAATAAATATCACTGATGCTTGGAAATAGTTGTTGCCCATTGCATCAACATCTTCCAGTAAAATTGGCTTCAATATATTCAACAGCTTACCTGAATGATTACATTGAAATTGTGATATTGGAGTGTCACATGTATAAGAGTAGCTATGCCGCACATTAAGAAAATTGTAATAAATTTGCTAAAAAAGTTTGAAATGTAACTGAAATGTAACTGAAAAGTAGCTGAAATTTCGGTTACCTTTGCAATGTAACAATGCAATGCAAAAAAACCTTTCAGTTACAAGTTACTTCAGTTACATGAAAAATGTAACTACAAGTTAGTCAGTTACACTTACAAGTTACAGTTACCCCAGCTCTGTACGCTAGCAATAGCCAGGTAACACCTCTGTTATTGAGAAAACCAGCTAGTTAATCCATCGAATCGCCATATAATTTTCTTTCTTTCGATTCAGACCCTGAGTCTGTCGTGAAATACCAAGTATATACTTAGTTGCAGCATGTTAGGCAATAATCATAATTCTTTTTAATTCTAGAGTTAGCAATTTCAATTAATAACAAGGTCAGACGTTGTAATAATTTTTCCTTTTTGATTCGGTTGTCATTTCTAATTAAAGAAAATAAAGCAACAACATTCTAGATTGTTGTATTTTGAACTGTGCATTCTGTTGATTACTCCTAAATATACATCATATAATCTGAAAGCAACTATAAACTGCACCATAGGACGAGTTTACGCCGTCAATCTTGTAGCTACTTGAAGCTACCGTCATATGTACCGTAATTGGATTGCGCAGTATCGCTTCAGGTACTAATACTAATATTAGTGTCTTCACGATACTCGGGTATACTCGGGTAATGACCTAAACTTGTCCTACAAAGCGGAAGCTGATACATCACGTGATTTATATTTTTTCTCGACGACATTTTATGTCAAATTTTGATTACGTAAACGATGTTTATTAAACTATCAGCAATATTTAGGCGGTCCCAATTAATAATTTCACTCCCACGATCATGGATGTAAGGTCTACATTAAGCATAGACATAGGATGGTAAGAATTTGTTGCATGAAATTGTGTGCTACTTTTTTATGATTTATTTAAACTATTTTTTAATTTCCAAGCCCCAGTTTTCGTGACTTGTCACGTTATCCCGGTTTATGCTTTTGGGAATTTGGACCTACGATTATCGCTATTTTTTTTTTCAAAGTCAATCACGATGTTTCAAAGCAAAAATCGTGCAAGCCTAATCCTAAGTATGTGCTGCTTAAGTGGTGATTGAGTTGGTGGAAGTTTCTCGCTTTCCGCCATTGATTTGCAAAACAATGACCACAGAGTTCGGGTAAACTCAAATTTATTATTCCACCTGCACAGTATACATGCCTTCTTAGAAAGATAGATAGCTAGACTCTTTTGTTTTATCATTTGCTAAAATAGCATTCATGGTTATATGTTTGATATTGGTGGAATCACGGACATGATACTGAGTTGCTTTCTTGCCCCTCTGCCTTTTTTGTAGAATCTCTGAAATAGTCTTTGTAGCAATCAAGCACTAGATGGACTTCACTGAAACCTCTGGTGATATTATGTAAATCGTGTAAGATTTCATCACTAAGATCATTCATGGTGTGAATCCAGTGTGGCTTTTCTTAACCTTATGAAGCAGTGCTATTCCATCTATAATAGTAATTTGCCCATGTCTCATTGATGGCGATGTTGCGTCTTCTTGTGGTGGTGCTGATGAGTCATCTTGCCATGGCAAAGCAGCTGTAATCAAAAGATTGATGATGCTAGACTTGTCACCTGAAGCAGAATCTGCTGTAAACAGACTGGGATAAATTCATATTTCCACACAGTTTCATGCGAATTTATCTCTGGCCTCACTGTTGCGACAACAGAAAGTTGTACAAACAGTGCTCTGTTTTCCTTGTGTTCAATGAATTTGCCTTGAACGTTCTTCTGCATTTTGTTAGCTTATGTAAAATTCTGGATATTGGCTAATTTCTGTTCAGGTAGATTTTTATTTCCATGAAATCTGTCTTGAATGAACTCTTCGTGCAACCTTTGGCCTGTTTAGTCCATATTAAGAATATCTTTAGCCCCAGCATGTGGAATAATAGCCTGAGTCACAATATTGAAGACTGTTATTGGTTCTACAATTGTAAATGGGTTGGTATGTGAAATGATGCATTCCTTGAGTTAGGCCACAACGGAATGGCCATGTGAGCTTATGCCATGTCTACCATCCGTCGTCCATCCGTACGTTTGTCAACCTTTGCTTAAAACGCTACTTATAACCGCTTGGCAGATTACAACATAATTCGCTGGAAGGACCTTATGGGGTAGACTTGGGGTAGGCTTCACAACTTATATACAGAATTTTGTTTGGTCAATTTTGTGTGTCAAAATCTTAGATTTTATGAATGATTTCCCAGAAATTGTAAACATGCTACTCCTCATAATAAGGAAAATTTAGTTACCTCTCCGGGATGTAGAAATTGTTTGAGTGTAGCTTTCGTGATCATCTTGGTCACTTCCTCAGCACTAACTGACGGCCGCTGGCAACGTCACTCTGGTCAGTTCTTGTGGAGTCATGTGACAGCATGGACTGGTAGACTGCTGGTATACGGTAGCCCTCAATTAATAATTTCACTCCCGTGATGATGGATATAAGGTACACATTAAGCATAGCCGTAAGATGGTAAGAATTTCTAGCGTGAAAAATTTAAAATGTGTTCTAATTTTGTGTTATTTTTTTGTATCATTGTTTTTCAATTTTTTCTTGAAATATGCCTAATAGAAGTCGCCAGCCTTTCTTAGATGTTTGGATTTAAAGAATTTACAACCCTTGTCCTATTAGAAGGTGTGGTTACTAATGAGCGTTTTACGGTACCAATTTTCGTTCGTTTGGAAAAATCTTTTGCAATCTTTCTGAACTATGACTGCATGTTATATACCTGTATAAGGCTTTTTTTGCTCATATTTTGTCAAATTTTGCCCTGCGTGTTATCTGTTAGTGCGCAGTATAGACACAAAATTACGGTAACATAAAACTTTCCGGTATGACTAATAAGCTCTTCCGACTTCCGCTTCCGTTTGGGACGTACTTCCGGTCTTGTGATTGAATTAAGAATAAAGAGCAAATAATTAGAGCAAATAAGCTCTCGAAGGTGATCTCGAGCAGGTCACCGGGTCAAACCCACGTGAGTCTTGAGGTTGTAAATAAGAAGAAAAGGCATGACCTTCAAGCAGTGGTGGCGGCAGCGGAAGCCCCTGTCTTTAACATATATGCCAATGTCAATGTCTTAGATCAGTTGTAGTGGATTCAGGTCCTCAGGACAGGGGTTACTTTCTGGATCTACCTCCGTTCTTTCCGTATCCGGTCTGACTTCTGGTTTGCGTATTTCCGGTTCCTATGCTTATTCTGGGTTTTTAATGTACATCCGGGTTCAGTTTCCAGTTGTCTTCTTCCATTTTGCGCATTTCCGTTTCCTATTTTTACACTTCCGGATTCGTACATCGGGGGTAGGGTCATTACCGGTTTTCATGGTGTTCTATATTTAACTTCCGGTTCTGTCTTCCTTTTTTGGATTTCCGGTGATAGCTCTTGCTGAGATTCCAGGTTTGTCTTTCCTAGGATCTAGTCATCATTTTGTCTAAGAGTTAGTCTTATTTCAGGAAGTGCTTTTAAAATCGGAATGTTTAATCGCTGAAAATATTAATTCCGAGACATTGCCAGTTTTGAAGTCTCTCTTGGAATTGTAGATATTCAAGCATTTATTCTTTTATCAGTGAAACATTTCAACGTAATTAAAGACTTCCGACTGGTTGCCGGATGGGTTTTTGTTGCAGTCGATAAGTCAGTGTATTCTACGCATTATCGCTAGATGTTGCAATTAAAATTAATTTTTAATTTCATCCAACTTTAGATGGCCAGTTGTCTTCGGGCCGTTCAGCCTTTTTTTGCGCTCTTTTTTCCTCTTATGTCGGCAGGTTGACATACTTATTTTAACCAAGGGAATTAATTTCTTGAAGAAAATTCCTGTTTCTAGCGTAATTCTTAGTCTAATTCTGACAGGTGCTGAAAGGAATAGATTCAGTAGTAGATTCATAGGGAAGAGAATGGCTCTACGGTTAATGATTACAAGAGCAAGAAAACGCTGAGAATAGAGAAATAAGATTAGGGTGAAGGAAGAAGGAATAAAAGCCGAGTTTTTTCTTCTGCGTTGTCACAGTCATGGTTTCGGTGAGTCCTTTTGCTTAGATTTTATCTCGCCTCTGTTTTTCAGCCTTTTGTTTCATGATTCATCCCGTAGTGTTTAATCATAATCAAGTATTAGTGGTTTGTGTATTTAACATCCAGCTGTTCCCGGGATTCATTATCATTCTATCAATCATTCCTTTTATTAGCATATCAAACTCAATGACATCCGTCTTTACAAGATGATAATATTGGTTCTAAGTCTTTAATAATAATGAGTAAAGATAAGTATAGGTCTCTTCCTTCATCCTCTGGCCCTTCTCCTTCTAGAGTTTTCTTCTAGTCATGTTCTCCTTCCTCTCTCTCTCTCTCTCTCTCTCTCTCTCTCTCTCTCTCTCTCTCTCTCTCTCTCTCTCTCTCTCTTTCTGTCTTCCTTCTTTTTTCCCTCTGGGGTTTTCCCGTATTTCATCTTCTATCAATCCTCTCCAGGGATCTTCTGGTCCTGTTCTTTCCTCTTCATAATCATAATCATAATCATAACATGTACAGCTTTTTAGGACATTGTATCCTATTATCAGCTAATTCAATAAATTTGGTGATGAGCTACATTATCTAATAGCCATTTTTGGATTACATGGTTTGTCTAGAGCTCTATAATTATAGGATTATCACAGGGGGGAAATTATATACATATAACCTGTCTTGAGGGACCACCTATGGGGCACATAAATTAGCCACTAACAAGACAGAGTCTCTTATAAGAAGGGACCTGCTATAGAATGGTTTGCTTGGTGCCAAGAGATGGGGGTTCGTTAATACAGGTGGTCAAAATGTCACTGTCTTAAGGAACCACCCTGCTATTGGTCCAAAGGGTAGGTGGTTGTTCAAGCAGGTTGAACTGTATTTGATTTCCAATATTATGCAGAATAGGCTGGTACATGCTATGGAATTATATAAGTAACTCCATAAGCCCAAAGCCTAGCCAAGCTAGAACTTAACTAAGTGCGCCGATAAGCATTTATCAAATTAACCATTATAGCGCTAAAGTCAAATGTAGGGATTTTATGTGAATCTACTATTGGCTCAAGTAAAACTGATTTTCATATTGAAAACAGTATTGTTGAAGTAGTTGTTGTCATAGACATCAAACATCAACAGCTTACGACAACATTATTTTCAAAATAAACATCAGTTAGCATGTTAGAAAAACTGAAGAATGTGAACTAACAAAATTCAGCATTAAAATGGTTAACCCTATCCAATATCATAACCCTAGTACATCAAGCTCAGAACATATGAAAGAATAAGTTTCCGACTTTATTCAATGATTTTGAAATTGGATAATTTCCCCCCCCCCCCTCACCCCCTCCCACCCAATGTAAATAGTAGATTGTAAAATGAGCCTCTATAGGTAACACCCCCCCCCCACCCCACACCCCTCTCTCTCACCACCACCATAAGCACAAAACCATCTTTGTATTTAAGATTATTTCCATGAAGCGACATGTTATGCCGGTTTCTTGTTGTAGAAATATTCCCGGGTAACAATGTATTTTAGTCTGAAAACGTCAACAAGAAACCAGTATAAATGTCAGCTTTTTAAGCATATTCAGGGATCTAGCTGTGGTCAGAAGACCAGTTAGGCTGTGCGGTTCGGTCACAAAAATAAGACCACAACAAATAGAATAAGATTGCTAGCATACCTTTAGCTAGGGAGTAAGCGTCTTAGTTTAATATTTGATTTATATAGTCAAAGTCAGTATTTAAAGTCTGTTATTTTTACAAGTTCAGTTATTATTGTTCTAATGAACTGTATTATCTAGTTAACTGTATTAATAGATGATTAAACTAAAGTGTATCATGGACAAATAATTCTCAGCGAGTAAAAGAGGAATAATGTTTAATGAAGTCTTCTGTGTTATCAACTAATTATTGACTGATGGTGAATCTGCCATTAAGACTGTCATCAACGGAGTCATAAGCAGTGTCACCGAGCATCAAAGTAAGTGAACTATGCACCACTTATCAACCAGCCTGTCTGTCCTAAGAACTGTCTTGAGATTTGTGATACAACAAAGATAGCCTGTCAGTCCATAGTAGGCAAAAGTTAGCAGTTTGTACAGCTCTCCTGCCCTGGTCATAAATTAGACGGGTCACAACCGTGGCACCACTGGTGGGCAGTTACATGTCTGTCCAGCCTGCCTAAGCTTGGTATCAGGACCAGATCCAGTCAAGAAAACCTCCCCCGTTACAACTGGTGGAGGACAGAGGTTGTGTCTAAGCTTTCTTCTTAGGCATAGATTCTGGTCTTCTCGATTAGCCAAGCGTGTAATCTACCATAGGTAAGGTGAACTTATGAAGCAAATTCATTAATTCATATCTAATGGATACATTGCTAATTCCCCCAAGCAGTGTCAAAATAAACATTGAGTCTGAAAACTGTCAGCCTATGCAACCTCCAAATCCATGGATGCGTGTTCAAAGCAAGAAAGAAGATAGATGAGCTACCTACAATGAACAGAGGCATGCATATTTCACTTCCCACCATTCCAGGAACCAACAGAGTCATCATTGTGGTGAGTACGGCAGTAATTATAATCATGTAGTTACATGTCATGCTAGATTTAAAAGGTGCTTTTACTGTTCAAAGGTTGGTCATCCCATATGCTATTTTAAAATTGACAAGTAAGCACAAAAGAGAAAAACACAAAATGTTAGTTAGCAAGCTAGGCCAAAATCTTGCAAAAGCACTAGTCTGCAGATTAAAAATAATCAGCTTAAAAACTCAAACCCACACAATGCCATAAAGCCTAGAATTAGCAGGAAAATAAGTGCTATAAAGCCCAATGCCAATAATGATGGTAGCTTGTCAGCAAATGCTTCTTTATATAGGAGAAATTGTGTCTCAAACCCAGGAATGAATGGTAAAACATTTGGGATTAAAACTAATAACATGCCTAAGTGTGAATGTAATATGAAAACTGGTGCTAAACAGTCATCCAATAATAAATCTGTCGGTCAGATAAACATGGTTCAAAATTCTAAAGCGAGTTCTAAAAGATTTGGGAGTAAAAGGCCTAAAATATCTAATCAGAAAGCCTATTATAATATTAGAAATTCTGATGTGAATGAACTTCCATTTTCCACCGTAGGGCTATTAGAATTTCAGGATGAAATGTGCTTGCACATTGATGTCATCAAAACAGAGCTCAACACCATGAAATCTAAGTTAAATTCTGCCCGTAGCAAGCATCAGTCAAAATTTGATGTCAAATATAACAAATATTTAGAGTTAGAAAATCTTGTAGGTGTCCTGAAATGTGAAATTGCAGATCTTAAGTCTAAGATTATTATTCTTAATGTTGAGCTGGAAAGTAAATTCCAGCCAAACACTGATCATTTATCAGCGCCTTGTGAAGAGGATATAGCAACTGAAAACCTAGTTAGCAGTAAAGACATAGAATTAGCTGGTTGTTATGCAGAAATTAAAAGTTTGGGAGAGAATTTAGCCTCTCAGACTAAATCAGCTGATGAATCCAGGGATCTGCTCCAAAAGCTAGAACAAGAGCGAGCTACCAAAGAAAAGATAATTAAAGACAGCTTAACAGAAATTAAACTAATTCTTATTAACAAAGAAAATGAGGTTAGTGATTTTAAATTGAAGCTTTCATTTTATCAAGCCGCAAATGAACATAACAGCAGTGAAATGAACAAATTAACAATTGAAAAGGATAAGCGTATTCAGGAATTAAATAGACAAGATTCAGACATTAAACACATGAAAGGTGATTTAAGAAATTTATCGAGCGCTAAGCATACACTAGAACTGGATTATCAAGATCTCAAAAATGAGTTTGCTTGTTATAATAATAGACATAATCACAATTCCCATCATAGAGGACACTAATTATACAAGCATCCTTCAAAATCTAATCTGGTATATGTTACTTGATTATTTCCTCTGCGCTCATACACTAGCTTGAATGCATTGTTGAAATTATTGAGGATCCATCACCTGAAAAGCAGCTACCTGTAATGTACAGCCGATTCTTAGTGATACGGCTATATATAGATGTACACCTGTGCAAAAGTTAAGCACCACCCTATTTTTACGCACATGCGAGGGTATATTCATGTGCTATGAAGAAAGCAATAGCATAAACATTTATGTACCCATCCATCTTAGTGCAAGAGGTAATAATGCAACTAGAGGAATGCTGATTATGATGGTGGGGAAACACTGTATGTTTTTGTTTGAACTTGAAAACGAGGCCTGAATATGGTTACGTTGACAC
Source organism: Chaetoderma sp. LZ-2023a (assembly GCA_034401795.1). Taxonomy (NCBI): domain Eukaryota; kingdom Metazoa; phylum Mollusca; class Caudofoveata; order Chaetodermatida; family Chaetodermatidae; genus Chaetoderma; species Chaetoderma sp. LZ-2023a. The sequence continues at coordinate 125,147,687 of CM067369.1, forward strand.
AACTGACAACTATTGCCCTACAGTTGACACACGTGGCTAGATTGTCATTAATGGTGTCTGAAAACGAAGTTTAACATCTGTGCACGAGTTTGAGACTGTCATTATTAATACCGGGTATATCCACCTTGTGCCTGGATGACGGCCTGGACACGACGTCTCATGCTGGTCACCAACCGACTGATACGCCATTGTGGTATTCGTTGCCATTCAAGATGGAGTGCGTCTGTTAATTCCTGTAGGTTCTGCACAGGAGGATCCCTCCTTCTCACCATGTTTCCCAGAATGTCCCAGATATGCTCAATAGGGTTCATGTCAGGGCTCCTTGCTGGCCATGGTAGGGTTTCGATGGCATTCTGGCGGAGGTATTCATGCACAGCTCTAGCACGATGTGGTCGGGCGTTGTCATCCATGAATATAGGGTGGGTTCCAGGTGCATGATTTACAAAATGAGGGACCACAACTCTATCCAGTATGGAATCTTGATATCTTTGTCCATTTAGTGTTCCAGGTACAGTCAACAGATCCAGCTTACAATCAAATGAGATGCACTCCCATATCATAACGGAACCTCCACCAAATGGAACTTCTTCCATGATGTTACGTTGGTCGTACGCCGTGCGTCTGGACCTCCATACACGAGTTCGACCATCTGTGGCATGAAGCAGGAACCGACTTTCATCGGACCAGTGTACCCGTCTCCAGGATCTCATGTTCCAGTGTCTTCTTTCGTTGCACCACCTCAGACGCTCCTCTTTGTGGTGTGCAGTGAGGAGAGGACGTCTGACAGGTCTCCTAGCTTTCATGCCAGCAGCATACAGTCTCCTTTTGACGGTAGACATTGACACTCTATTGCGCGTTTCCCATTGCTGGCTGAGCACTCTGCTGTTGGTGAATGGAGATCTCCTAACAAGGCGTACTAGGGCTCGATCATCACGGGCAGTAGTCTTCTTCGGTCTTCCAGATCTAGGCCTGTCCTTCACCTCGTTAGTTTGCCCATGTTTTGCAATCAAACGACTGATTACAGGTTGGTTAATGTTCAGCTGTCTGCCAATCTCTCTGCATGACATACCAGTGGTATGCATGCCTATGATTTGCCATTTCACACGATCACTTAACCTTCGTCTTGCCATAGCGGTTCACAATCAAGAGCTAATTCTCTCTGTACAAATAAACCACGGTCATGAACACAAAATTCCTAATCTTGTCGCCTAAATCTGTATGTAATGTTCTACACCTCAAACTGGACTTTTACATAACTGAACACGTGTGCTGTTTCCCGCCATGCACGGACATCAAGCGGCGTGAAGTCATGCATGCATGTGCATTTCGTACTTGGAATTATGTCAGCTAACGCGGGGACAAAAAGTATGGCAGCCTAGTTGTACCATCATGTTTCTATGTTCTATTGTTTTTGCTGGTGCTTAACTTTTGCACAGGTGTATATATATATATATACTGAGCCAAAAAAGTTTAGCAACAGTGAAGTTTGGTTTGTTGTATTAAAACTATGCGTCCATTTATAACCAAATTTGCAGGCATCTTTCGTCAATATAATGTGTCGCTGATCATGAAGAAATGCAAATCATTTCTTGCATTTCTCAGCCGCATGCTTAATGCATGTGGAAAATGCATTTTTCATGCACTGGCCCACATTGGCGGGTAGCGAAGGCAAAAATTCACCATATTGCAAAAGCAGATAACGAACGTTAACAGAAAACGCTTAAAAGTTTACCCTACCGAACATGGGCCGTCGCCCAGGGCTACCCGAAAATCAGCGCCATGAAGCAATGGGAAGACTCGCTGCTGGGCAGAGCATTCGCGCTGTTGCTCGACATTTTAATGTTCACGCCTCAACCATGTCCCGTCTCCGCCAATGTGAGCAGGAAACTGGACATGTTAATGACCGACCACGATCTGGCAGACCGAGAGCAACAACACCACGAGAATACTGCTACTTAGTGACGTCATCACGACGTCACAGATTTGAGACTGCGCCGCGGCTGTCCCGTAATTTGCACACTGCTACCGGCACTACAATGCATTACAAACTGCATGAAACAGACTCCATGATGCTGGACTACATGCTCATTGTCCACTTGTTGCTGTTCCGCTTACAGAGCGTCACATCGAGAATCGGTTTGCATGGGCAAGAACTCATCAGCGATGGCGTGCTCAACAATGGAGCCACGTTTTGTTCAGTGATGAGTCGAGATTTTGTGTGGATGTGGCGGATGGTAGGCAATGCGTTTGGCGACGTTTAAGAGAACGGTATGATGCAGCCAACATCATTCAGCACAACAGATTCGGTGGTGGCAGTGTCATGGTGTGGGCTGGAATCCATGAAAATGGCAAAACAGATCTTATTGTGATTCGTGGAAATTTAACGGCTGAACGTTACTGTGAAGAAGTTGTCGCCCCTGTTGTCATCCCTTTTATGCAGAATCATGCAGACTTTATGTTCCAGCAAGACAACACCCGTCCTCATTCAGCTAGCGTCACCAGTGATTTCTTTGAGGCTAACAATGTTCCGGTGTTGGACTGGCCAGCGCGATCACTGGACCTGTCTCCTATCGAACACATGTGAGACATTCTTGGGCGTATGGTGCGTGAGAACCATCCACATCTTCACAACGTGCAGGAGCTGGAAGCTGCACTGCTCCAGGAATGGTATGCGATTCCTCTTCATGACATCAGGTGCTTAATTCGAAGCATGAGAAAGCGATGTACGGCGGTGGTTAATGCGCACAGAGGTCACAACCGGTATTGACAGCTCAGTGTCATTATTTAAATTGGACCCTTCCGTTGAATGATGCCGTGTTAAAGGCGCGATGCTAGCATTACAGTAACAAGAGACTGTTGTTTAAATTGGAAAATGACCTATCATCCTTAAAATGATGCCGCCTTTCATGTTTTCATTTACCCTTCCTTCAGAAAATTTCTGAGATTTGCCTACTAAGATCGAGTTTGGCAGTTTCGCGCCTTTTAGCCTGACCACGGCTCCTTTTCTTTTTCTGCCTAGTCTCAGCCGTGGCAGAAATTTTCACCGTCGTTCTATCCATTCACGTTTATATAGATGATTGATTACTAAAGTAAGTCTTCAATTCTCTCAGGAATTCTTCCAGAGGTTTGCAGTCTGGCATGCAATCTAGGGTGGATTTTAAATCTAAAGAAATCAAGCCAACGTCCCTCTCACATCTTCATGCATCTAGACGTTTCTTTCGATCTGGCACAGGGTCTAGTCTTCCCCTCAGATCCAAGAATAGAGGCTTTATCAGTGGCAATGGAAATCCTGTCGTCTTCCATGGTCTGAGCAAGATTTCTGCTAAGAGTGATAGGTTTGATGGTCAGCGTAGAGAATGTTATTCCATGGGCGGCGCTGATGAGAAGACCCTTCCAAATGTATTTAATGTCCCTTTGGAAGCAGTTGGTTCACTCTATTTACCATCAGATTCCCATCAGAGCACACTTGATTCCTCTTCTAGATTTTTGGAAAGACTGTTCTCTGCTACTGATGGGTGTTCCACTGGTAAAGTCCTCCCCTCAGGCGATTATCATCACAGACGCTTCTCAGGAGGGATGGGGAGCAGTCTGGGACTCCTGTCGGTTTCCGGTCTTTGGTCCCTGGAGGAGTCAACAGCTCATATCAACATTCTGGAATTGTGGGCTGTCAAGAAGGCTCTCCTTTCATGGGCAGATCTTGTGATAGGTCTCAAAGTCTCGATTCGGTCGGACAATTCGATAGTGGTCTCTTATATCAACAGGCAGGGGGTACAAGGTCATCCCTCCTTTGTCTAGAAGTGTGGAACCTTCTCTTATGGTGTCGCAAGAATCAGATTCTTCTAGTGCCTTATGTCCCAGGCAGTCTGACCAATTGTCTCGTCCCAGCAAATTCACCCACACAGAGTGGCAGTTAAAGAGGTCGGTTGTCAAAGCGATTTTCAGTCTTATGGATCGTCATCTGGTAGATCTGTTTGCGACATCTCTGAATGCTCAGATCTCCTCTTACATGTCTCTTTTTCCGGACAGTCAAGCCCTGGCGGTGAATGTCCTGTCTCAGTCCTGGACAGGAATGTTCGTCTATGCATTCCCTCCAACGATTTTGATTCTGTTAGTGTCAGAGCTCTAGATAAGCAGGGTTTTTGCGTTTTCACCCAATAAAAATTGCCAATCACCCAATTAATTTTTAACATGAGTACTGAAATAGAAAATCACCCAATTAATTTCAGTTCTCTTGCTAATAATGTATAATAACCCAATTAAATTCCAAAGAAACCCAATTTACAAAATTTCTAGGAGTAAATCACCCAATTATTGAAAAGCTTATCTAGAGCTCTGGTTAGTGTTGAAGAATGTCAAAGAACAAATCTGCGAGATTCTTTTATAGCTCCTTTTTGGCCAAAGAGGATTTGGTTTGTAGACCTTCTAGATCTCCTGGTAGACTTCCCTCCTCTTCTTCCATTCTCCCAGGATCTTCTGTCTCAAGTAAGAGGTCTTTATCTTCATCCAAACCCAGAAATCTTCAGTCTGTGTGTTTGGAGAATATCGAAACTAAAGTCTACGAGAATAAAGTTTCTTCAAGATCTCCAGTAATTATCGATTCTTCCAGAAGAGAGTCGAACCGCAGAGTTTACAAGTGACGACTTAAAAATTTTTTTGAGAAGGGTGTTCAGACCAAGGTCTCATGCCCTTTTTTTGTTTCTATTCCCCAAGTATTAGACTTTTTAACATATCTCTTTGATTCCTTACATTTATCGGCTAATTCAGTTAGAGGATATAGATTTTCTCTGGCATTTTCTCTTCTTTGCCTTCTGTATGCCGATGTCAAGGACACTAAGACCTTCAATAGTTTTTGTGAGCGGTCTAGGCAATATTCGTCCTCCGATAGCTAAACCCTTACCTTCATGGAACTTGGCTTTGGTTCTTCAAGTGATGGCAGGCCGTCATTTTGAACCTCTCCTCTATTAGTATTAACGGCCTCTGCTAGAAGGCGTTCAGAATTCATGCTTTTTCTGGATAGTTTCAGGAGACGGTTTAGTTTTAATCCCAGAAGGGATTTTTTTATCTAAAACTCAGTCTAACCGATTTCCTGCTAGTCCGATCATTTTAAAATCATTATCGTCTTTTTCGACTTCCGATAAACTCTGGTGTCCTGGTAGGGCATTAAGAGTGTACCAACAGCGAACTGGTTTCAAAAGATTTGATCCGTCCCTTTTATGGTTTTCTTATGCGGAAGAGTTAACTCAGCCGGTCTCAAAGTTTACGATATCCTGATGGATTTGGGAGACGATTAAGCTTTGTTACTAGATTGTTTCTCCGGAACAAATTAATCTCTGCCATATTAAAGCTCACGATTTTAGAGGAATGGCTTTCTCTTTTGCACTTTTTACCAGTTCGTTTTTAGATGAAGTCATACAGGTTGCAGGATGAAAATCTGAATCCTCTTTTACAACCTTTTATCTGAAAGATCAGAGTGCAGCAGCCTCCTTCTTTCGTAATATTACGATTTTAACCAAAAAAGCTGAAGACCATTTACCAAGCACATCTCGCCATTTTCGTTACGGCTGGGCGTCTAAGAAATGGTGAGAGTTTATTTTGGTTTTTATTTATCTCTAAGTTCAAGTTTTCCTTATTTGATAATCACGGTGTGATTGATTTAAATGCACTATTATGTTATGTTATTAACATTTGGATAAGATTGGTTTGATTCTCAAATCGCCTCCCACCTAATGTTTTAAGTGTGGCACTGACCAACTCTACAGGTTTAGCAAGTAGCGATTGAATGGTAATGGATGTTTTTGTGGTGTAATAACAACCCCCCACAGACCCCCCCTTGCGGGTTGGTCTGTTGTTTTATTAACCACTGTAAAAACATACCGTTCAATCACTATGACCCGGCCTCAGCCACCCCGCATGGAATTGATTTGAGAATTTGCCTATAATATTTGTCACTTAAATTCGGAAAAGTGAATCTGTTTCCTATTTGAGCTCCAGTGCGCATGCGCAAGCACGCTTGGTGACAGGCGTCACTATGGAGTGAGTACAGACTGGTGCCAGTCTATATCAGTTAATATACTGGAGATGGACTGGAGATGGACATAACCAGTAGCCTGGTTGAGTGTCCATATTTATAGGAATAGGCATGGGGAGGAGTGTACGCAAGCATAAAAATCTTATTCTGGTAGCTAAATGCAGATAATTGATTTAGCAAGTAGTGATTGAACGGTAAGTATGTTTTTATAGTGGTTAATAAAACAACAGATCAACCCACAAGGGGGGTCTGTGACGGGATATCAATTGATTCAAGCTACTCTAATGGGAGGGAGCGTAGGACTGTATTCTCAGCATATAAGGTGGTCTATTTAATAAGTGGTGTAATTGCTAAGTTGTACGCCTGCAACGATTTCCACGATTCCTGGTGGTTTCCCATTGCAAATTCATCCTATATAGCACAGGATGTTGTGGAATGTTTATTTGTTATTCTGTCGTATATCAATACAAGTAGCCAGGAAAATTAGTAAAACATAGGTTTACATCCATTATCCAATGTTTTTTACTCATAGCATTGATATTTGTCAGTCAAATATCAACAGGTTTAGCTGTTGGCAAAGTCTCATTAGTCTAGTTTATTTGGGACGAGATGGTCACTGGTTATCTCATGATCTCCATGCAGGTGTGTCTCTGTGGAGGTTGCGAAAATAGGTGTAATTTTGTGGCAAATTCTAATCATTTGTAGGGCTGATTTTGGGAAAATTTACGGTAACAGTTATAATTTAGCGTTTAATATCGGATTCATGTAATTTTTTGGTTTTATTGTGGAAATTCGTAAAGTTCAGAAACTATTTCAGGAGTGCTGAAATTCGCCGCTGATATACGTTGAATATGTTATCATACCACCCAAGCTTAACTCTATCCAATAATACCAATATTAAAGGTATACCGGCATGGAAATTGATATCGATACCAGTATTCATTTTTTTAATACCATGAAGCCCTACTCGCACAGATAGTTTTTCGTAGCAGAAAATGGCCCACTTTTTAGTGCATTCCTCTTCCTCAGGTTCAAGTGCTCACATATCTGCAAGGTATTGGGGCCACATTTTCTTGTACTTCAGCCTGTCCCTAGAGTTTACAAAGGTTTTCTCCAGCCTCAAGATGCAATTACCAATTACATGATCAGGAAGCTTTAATAAACATAAGAATATCCTCTGCTCTTAATGTAATTATAGTTTTTGCCTGAAACATGTTATTAGCTCACCTGGCCTGAAAGACCAAGTGAGCATATGTCGTGGTGACCGTCCATCGTGTGCCGTCCATCAACTTTTTCTTTAAACGATTTCTTCACGAGAACTGCTAGGCCGATTTCAATTGTATGTGGCAGGAAGCATCCTTAGTGCATAGTGATCCAATTTTGTTCAAACGAAGCCGATCGGCCAATGTGGCCAGTGGCCATCTTGGATTTTGACCGATTTAGAAAAATCTGTGAAACTGTTCGGGGGATCGATTCAAAACTCTTGAAATCTCATTTAGGGCAAGAGCTGAGCCAAAGTTATTCAAGAGAATTTGATTGACCAAATAGTTGGGTGGCCATGTTGGATGACCTGGTTTTCCCAAAATCGACTTCTCCAGAACTGCTGCTGAAGGGATCGGGCCGAAATTTGGCAGATATGATTACGGATTAAGGGCCATTAAAGCTTGTTCAATAGAAGTTGATATGTCACAAAACCTGGCCACCCTGGATCAATCAAAATGTAGCGTGTTTGGCGGCTATTTTGGATTTTTTTATTTGATGGATTTTGAAGCCGAAATTTGTTTTATATATGTTTTTGGGTATGCTGATTTCAAATTTGCCACTTCCAAAACTGTCGGATAAACGGTTTGGCGACCATCTTGGATTCTTTTCCCGTCCAATACTCCCATAATAAAGCAATGGGAAATTTAAAATGTCTTCCCGAGAATCACTGGGCCGATTTCAATTACATGTGGCAGCAAGCATCCTTAGGGCATAGGGATCAAAGTTTGTTCAAACGGAGCCGATTTGGCCGGTGGCTATCTTGCATTTTAGTCGATTTTGGGAAACATCTTTAAATATCTTCTCCGAAACTGCTTGGGGGATCGAGTCAGAGCTCATAAAGTATCATCTAGGCCAAGAGCTGAACCTAGTTTGTTCAAGAGAACTTGATTGGCCAAATGTTTCAGAGGTCATCTTGGATGATCTAGTTTTCGTGAAAACAACTTCTTCTCCAGAAGCGCTGAATGGATTGGGCCAAAATTTGGGAAATATGATTAGGGACTAAGGAACATAAAAGGTTATCTCGAAATGTAGGATTTCTGGCTGTTCTACCTGGATTCCAATGTTCCAGGTGAGCGACACAGGCCCCCTGGGCCTCTTATTTTTTTCAGCCATTCGCTGAATAAATTCAGAAAGCAGATTTGCTACATTTGTGTGTTTGAGTATATTCATCATAGCTTCATTAATGGTAGTGAGATGATCCCTGACACTGCTTTCTGAGCATGCTTGTTAGCTCACCTGGCCTGAAAGGCCAAGTGAGCTTATGCCATGGCGACCGTCCGTCATCCGTTAACTTTTGCTTTAAAACGTTACTCCTTAACCAATAGACAGATTTTAACCAAATTTGAGTCAAAGGATCTTATTGGGCTTGGCTCCAGAAGTTCCATTCGGAAGTGTGATTCCTCAATTTTTTGAGTCAAAATCTTAGATTTTATTAAAAATTTACCGGAAGTTGTCAAAATCCTTCTTCTCCTTACCATTTTGACCAATTTCAACCAAATCTGGCTGAAAGGACCCTACAGTTTTAGGCTCCAGAAGTTCCATTCAGAATTTTGATTCGTCAATTTTTTGGGTCAAAATCTAGATTTTATGAGAAATGTGGCAGAAATTGTCAAATTGCGTCTTACCATTTTGAGCGATTTCAACCAAATTTGGCTGAAAGGACCCTGTGGTCGTAGGCTCCAGATCTTCCATTCAGAATTTTGATTCATTAAATTTTTGTGTCAAAATCTTAGATTTTATGAAAAATGTAGCAAAAATTGTCAAATTGCTTCTTTTTACCATTTTCAACCAAATTTGGCTGAAAGGACCCTATGGTCGTAGGCTCCAGAACTTCCATTTAGAATTTTGATTCGTCAGTTTTTTGGGTGAAAATCTTAGATTTTATGAAAAGTGTACTGGAAATTGCCAAATTGCTGCTTCTCCTTACCATTCTGATGATATAGGCTCCAGAATTTCCCATTCAGAATTTTGATTCATCATTTTTTGGGGTGAAAATCTTAGATTTTATGAAAAATGTACCAGAAATTGTCAAAATGCTTTTTCGCCTTACCATTCTGAGCGATTTCAACCAAATTTGACTGTAAGGACCCTATGGTCGTAGGCACTAGAACTTCCATTTGAAATTTTGATACATAAATATTTTGGGTGAAAATCATAGAGTTTATTAAAATTTAATGGAAATTGTCAAATTGCCTACCATTTTGACCAATTTCAACAAAATTAGGCTAAAACAATCCTATGGTCATATGCTCCAGAAAATCCATTCAGAATTTTGATTACTCAATTTTTAACATGAACATCTTAGATTTTATGAAAAATGTACTGGAAATTGTCAAAATGCTTCTCCTTATCATCTTGACCACTTATAACCAAATTTGGCTGGAAGGATTCTATGGCCATAGGCTCTAGATTTTCCATTCAGAAATTTGATTGATCAATTTTTTGCGTGAAGTCTTAGATTTTCTGAAAAATGTACCTGAAATTGTAAAATTGCTACTCCTGCTTAGCTGCTTGACACTTTTCGCACAAATTTGACAATATGGATTCTATCGTGGTATGCTGTAGAAGATTTATTCAGAATTTTGAATCATTTTTTGGGTGAAAATTTACTGCAAATGGTCAAAATGCTACTCCTCCATAGCTGCTTGACATATTTCAACCCAATTAGCCTAGAAGGATTCTATTCAGAATTTTAATTGATCAACTTTTTGAGTGAAAATCTTAGATTTTATGAAAAATCTACCGGAAATGGTCAAAATGCAACTCCTCAGCTGCTTGACATATTTCAACTAAATTCAGCTAGAGTGACCCTATCATGGTAGACTCTAAAACAGCTATTCAGAATTTTGATTGGTCAATTATTTGAGTGGCCATCTTGGATTTTCCGAAAATTATCGATCATATCTATTTATATGCAAATGGTTCAAATGCTAATGGTTCAGGTGAGTGCCACAGACCCATGGGCCTCTTGTATAGCTGATGCACTAGTTTCACATGGCCCACTTAGTTGAGGGTGTGCATTTAGAAATGCATCAAGCAGTAGATCAAATAGTGCGAGAAAGTTATAAGTAGGTGCATTGATACATCGTTCATAGCGCGTACACTCTACAATTTGTCGTGTTGCTACTGGCTTATAAATACCACTTTCTGTCCAAAAAGCATTAAACCCTGAATTTCTAAACGTCTTTCTCAATTTACAAAATGCATTAATTACATGTACCACATAGAATTCTCCTTATCTCAAAACATCTGCTTTTAAGTCCTGGATTTGAATCTGTTGAGAGCAATGCTTTTTCATAAAGGGATATGTTTTCTTCTCCGGTCCCACAATGACTGTTGATTTTTTGTATGAGTTTTTGAAATATTTGAAAGTTGTCAACAGTGTTGACCATTCATGAGCAGATGAAGGAATTAATGGCAATGCTTCAACATTGACAGTCAGTTGTGAATCACCTACAAAGCAGTTCAGAAAAACCTGCTTTCTTCAGTGTTAGACATTGCATTAGCTATAAGCCACCATCATGTGTTGTTTAATTGGCACAGCTCAGTATCACCAGAATTGATGGTAAACCTTTCCATGCTGGTTGTCTTCATATTTGTGAACGTCGGGTTTACCACATCCGAGTATGTCAGTGTAATGTGGTGTTAATGTCATAATGTTCGAATCTTTGATATCGAGTGGAGGTGATATATATTCTCTTGCGGCCTTGATGCACTGCAACAATTCTGGAATGTGGGGTTCCTTTCCCATTGGGTGTGTCCTCGGAAAAGTCTAAGTTATCAGCTTCAACATATACGACCTGATTCTTCACAGGAAAAGGGGGGCATGTACACACCAAATCGCTTCATGTTCTTTATTATAGCATTTGCTATTTAGGCTATAGATGTTTCAATACGCAGTGTATGTGCATATCCAACACAGAACTTGTGACTACTTAGCAGATTCAACACTTTTTTGCTTCATTTGTCATTATGCAATGTAAGTGCTAATCCTACAGTTTCAGGACTTTGACGGTGTACCAATTCTTTGGAGACAGTCTTATCATTTTCAGTCGGTGCTGCACACATTACATATTGTGAATGCGTTAAGACGTTGCCCTGCTAAGAAAAGTATATTAACTGGGTGGTACGTTATCAAGGCTGCTAGTCAATGTTCCATCAAATTCATAAGCATAGAAACCCAAAATCGCTTCTTAGAGTTAATGCTGCAGCGTAAATTGACTCCAGACTACTGTCTTGTTGTTTGTGATAATCATCAATAACATGAAACTACAACTCTGAATCATATTCTTCATAATAATTCAGACAGGGTTTGTTCTTCTGCTTTGGGTAAACAATGATGAGATGTTATAGTCGGTCAACTATAAGATTCCAAAGCCATGTTCTGTGAAACTTAAGAAAATGTGTGTTAATTATACTTCTATATGTCATGTCAGTTTTATCCATAGCAAATACAGCCTTTTGCTTCATAGTGTTGTGAACAATATTAATTAAGGCTCTGCAGCGGAAGGTGCCGAAGCCCTATAGTAAACTCATGATTTTTGTCAGTTTCCTCGTAAATACCATATCATACAGAATCGCTTAAAATAATTTAATAATTTAATGAAACTTGGCAAGTGGCTTCTTTATGATGGCTAGATATGCCTTTGAAAGGATTCAACTTTATATGTTCAATATTTTGGGTGAAAATGGGCTTTTTAATGCAAAAAAACTCATGATTTTTGTCAATTTCCTCGTAAACAGCATATCATACAGAATTGCTTCAGATATTTTAATGAAACTTGATGTATGCCTCAGTTATGGTACGCAGATGTGCCTTTTGAAGAATTCACCTTAATAGGTCCAATATTTTGGGTAAGAATGGGCTGTTTAAATGCAAAAACTCACAATTTTTGTCAATTTCCTCGTAAACACCATATCATACAGAATCGCTTAAAATAATTTAATGAAACTTGGCAGGTGGCTTATTTATGATGGCTAGATGTGCCTTTTGATGGATTCAGCTTTATAGGGTCAATATGTTGCGTGAAAATGGACTGTTTAATGCAAAAACTCACAATTTTGTCAATTTCCTCTTAAACACCATATCATACAGAATCGCTTAAAATAATTTAATGAAACTTGGCAGGTGACTTATTTATGATGGCTGGATGTGTCTTTTGAAGGATTCAACTTTATAGGTACAATATTTTGGATGAAAATATGCTTTTAACTAATGCAAAAACTCATGATTTTTGTAAATTTCCTCGTAAACAGCCATACAGAATCGTTTAAAATAATTTAATGAAACTTGGTATATCCATCAGGTATGTTAGGCAGATGTGCCTTTTGAAGGATTCACCTTTATAGATCCAAGATTGTGAGTGAAAATGGGCTTTTTAATTCAAAAACCCAAAATTTTTGTCAGTATTCTCGTAAATGGGCTGTTTAAATGCAAAAATTTGCTTAAAATAATTTAATGAAACTTAGCAAGTAGATTCTTTATGATTGGTCGACGTGGTTTTTGGCGGATATACCTTTATAAGTCCAAGATTGTGAGTGAAAACATACAATTATTTTTTTTTTTTTTTTTTTTTTTAATAATATGAAGGTTTTGAAGAAAATTACTACCTATGCCATAAAGAAAGGTATTTCCAGTGATTGCGGGGCCCCTGTGAGTCAAACAAAAAAAAGCTTTCTGAAGATGACTCATACACAGGGTTTCTGATTGGTCTTTCCTTCACAATACATGGAATACATTGATCTCCAGCAATTCTTGTAATGCGTTACATTAATAGCATGGACATCATCAGGTGAAATAGCTGTATTCAAGAGAACCTTTAATTCTACATTTTCGCTTTTCTCTATAGCCTCACACAATAATTTCCAACATAGGTTCTAACCTCATGCAGTGCCTCTTCTGTATTCCTTTGGCAAAAAATGCACATCATATGGCTTGGTATGGGAGTGGATATGTACGCTACAAGAAGGTTTGTCCTGTTTATCATTCTTACTAGATCAGGGTACACTATATTCTGCTTGTGTATAATGTTTCTGCTCTCCTTATCTCAGTTTTGTTTGTTGACTTTTGATAGCATTTTCTATGCCAGAAAATATGCATTTGAATTAGGGAATCGACAGTCTCGCATTTAAGTTTATTGTATACATCTTATCCAGATACAGGCTCGTTCCTTGAAGTCTGTTAAAAGTATGGCATATGATTCAAGTCTGGGATTTAACACTGTGTCTTCATTGGGAATATTGTTAGTGCCAAGTGAGCTTATGCCATGGCAGTCGTCCGTCCGTCATCTGCCTGTTCATCGTCTGCCCGTCACTCATCTGTCTGTCAAATCGCATCTACTTAACAGTTCGACCAATTTCAACCAAATTTGACTGGGCAGATCCTATGGTGGTAGGCTCCAGAACCTCTATTCAAAAATTAGATTGGCAAATTTTTCTTGTGGCCATCTTGTTTTGCCATATAATACAGAGACCAGGGTCTAAAGTTTTGACGCATTTTTCATCCTGTCCTGCATAGGCAGTTACTGGAATTTCAGCTGCCATTTCACGTCATATTGAATGAAGCGCATGAATAATTTAAGAATGGCTCAGTACACAGAGTATATATAATACTCATTACCCCAGAACATTTGTAAAATAATAATAATAATAACAACTAGAATTCACTCGAGGGAGATGCTGACTCATGCCTTTGCGCTCTGTTTGAGCAATGCACTTAGTGACCCCCATGGCCTATATAGTTGTTCCACTGACCTCAAACTCAAAGCAATCATAAGCTGTCGCAATATGAATGTGTGTGCTAAATCTGGTTGTTTGACCTTGCTTTCCAGAGTTATGGCCAAAAATGTATATTACAGTATGCACTTTGTAACCCTGTGACTTAAATGTTTGGCGTTTTGTCCTGAAACTAATAGAACTTCTATCCACCTGTAATATGAAAGGATGGGCCAAGTTTGATGTTTCTACCTACATGCATTCCCAAGATAATGCATATTTTGGGAGGCACTAAGTAACCCTTTGATCTAGCTATTTGAACGATTGATTGATCTAAAACAAAGTTTTCTCTCTAGCCAATGGCAAGATGAATGTATGTTACCGATTTGGCAATTCTACCTTCTTGCACTACAGAGTTATTGACGAAAATCTGTATTCCACTATGCACTAAGTGACCCTGTGACCTCAATTTTTGAACTTTTGAATCCAAACTAAAACATTTTCTAGCCACTCATAATATCAATGTATGTGCCAACTTTGGTGATTCTACCTACATGCGTTCCAGATGAATTGCTAAAAAGGTGTATATCGGGATACACTAAGTGACCTTAGTCACCTCGATTTTTTACCCCTTGTCATTGAACTAAAACATGCTCTAGCTACTCATAATATGAATGTATGTGCCACATTTGGTGATTCTACCTACCTGCAGTCCTGACTTATGGCTACAAATGTATATTTTGGGATGTACTAAGTGACTCTGTGACCTCAATTTTTTTCCCTTTTGACTACAAGCTAAAACATTTTCTATCCACTCAATATCTATGTATGTGCCCAATTTGGTGATTCCACCTACTTGCCTTCCAGGTCTATGGTTAAAAACGTGTATTTCGGTATGTACTAAGTGACTCAGTGTGACATTTTGACCCCAAACTAAAAATTGTTCTAGCCACTCATAATATCAACGTATGTACCAACCCGACGTCATGTGGTTAAATAAAGCGATTGATTGAAATATTACTTGATGAATGTCTCCCATTAAAATGAGTTAATTTAGTGGATAAATCTATAAAATTCATAGTATTAGGCATATTTTATAAATTGGTATTGGTATGTGAGGTAGAGTAAGGTTTAGACAATGCTTAACATATTTTCAAGCTATAATACCACATATCTTATAAATTCCAGCGTCTTGGCAAAATTGTCAATTTATTAACCTGATGACATCACTATGACATCATGAACCCCTCACCTTTACACCACTCTTGTTATCACTACATCTGTCAGATATGATAGCTATTTATAGAGTCCATATATAACTAAATTCCAATAAAACATGTGTATAGACCAAAGTGGAAATCATAGCCGCTAAGACAGATTTGCTTGTATGCCCAATTTGCAAACAAACTAGATTGTTTGGTCTGTGTCATCGCAAATCCCAACACTTATCACTTTGACCTGTTGACCCACCCCACGCCACGCCTGCGGGTGGAGCCAAATGTAAATGTCTTCATGCACTTCACAATCATATAGGTAATTCAGCTAGCAAATATGATTTCAGAGGAGTTGCATTACTATCAATTTCCTGGCCTTTTTACCCCTTTTCCACCCAGTGGGGGTGGAGCCAAACATAATTGTTGTCATGCAATCTGCAGTTATATGGGTGACCCACATACCAAATTTGTTTGAATTCCATCCAACGGTTTGAGAGGAGATAGCATGATAGGCAGTTTTTATAGAACATTTGACCTTTGGACCCCTCCCCCTGATCCCTCATGGGGATGCAGCCAAATGCAAATGTTGTCACGCAATTCACAATTATATGGGTAACCCATATAAGAAATTTGGTTGAATTCCACACAACAGTTTATCATGATGGACAGTTAGGATTTTTAACCACACCCCATGACCCCCAAGGAGCGGAGCCAAATCCAAATGTTGTCTTGCAAAGCGCAAACATATAGGTAACCCACATACCAAATTTGGTTCACTTGCACCCAACAGTTAGGAGATAGCATGATGGCTGGACAGGTGGATGGACATCATCACGATTATAATATCCCCAACATTTTTTCAAAACGTGTGGATAATAATTGTAGGAGTAAGTAGCAGTTGTACAATTGAACAGCACAACATACAATTAGGGACTTGGTTTAGTGCTATGTTTATTTTTCAGGCATCCAGTACCGTACTGATAGGATTTTCATTTAGTCAGTACAGATCCAGACAGATAACTTATATTTAAAAGAAATATTAGTTACCTCTCCAGGAATGGAGAAATTGTTTGAGTGTAGCTTTTAATGACCATCTCAGTCACGTCTTCTGGTTACATCCCGGAGAGGTAACTAATATTTCTTTATCATGAATCATCCTCTGATTGGGACCAACATTTTCGGAAATCGATAACTTATAGTTTAGTAGTCGTCATCATCATAATTGAGCCATTCATTCCAGTGGTAAAATTAAAAAATAAATAAACACCCCTCTTCTCATGCAAACGAACATTCACTACTTAACGGGTCCTGGCCATTAACCATTTAATGGTCATGCCAACCAAAACAGCCTCTGTTATGTTCCTGTGCATGATGTCCATTTATAGGCCAAGAGAATACAATATTTGAAAATTTACCACTGGAATTCCAGGGATAAATTTTCAAAAATTATATTCTCTTGGCTTTTATAGACATTTAACAGGCAGATATTTAAATAAAAAGTTAAAGTGCTAAATGTTATGGTTATCACCTGTCATTCTTTACCTTTTGTACTTTTCTATTGGAGCCTACTTCTTATTATAACTAGTTGGCAGATTCTCATAAAACGTGGCAGGAAGGACTTGGAGTTGGAACATGGGTGGGGTGAGATAGACTTAAGAACTTTCAAATATTTCTTTATGTTCACACAATTATAGAAATTACCATATTCAACAATAACTCTGATTATCTTCACCAAATTTCCTTTTGGCTGCTGTGAACGGCCAATAAAAAGGTTTTGTATGGTGGTCAAATACTATATAAATATTGTGATCACGGAATTATGAATATTGTCCATAGAGAAATGATAGTTATATAGTAGTATATGGTGGGACATTAACCTCTGATTTTCTATTCCATGTTGTTGTTATTTTCAGTTATTTCTTGGCTGGGACTACAACTGTCATAGCAGCTACAATCATCTATGGCTTTGACCGTTCTGATGTGAAGGCAGAGTCAAAGAAATCCAAATAGTTTTCTTTATTTCTGGTTAGAATTATTTAATATGTATATCATAAATTTACATTGGGTAAAAGCCTGTTTCATTTCTATTAGTATTATTAAGTGAGCTTATGGCATGGTGACCATCTGTCCATCTGTTGTCACTACTTCTACTTCATCAGCAATCACTACTTACTAAATCAATTAACCTACATTTAGCACCAGAAAAAGATTTTTAATCTTGCTTTTAAGCCTCCTAGCGCAAGAGCCATAACTCTATTCTATTCTAGGCTTCTAGAATGAATTAACTCCCTTATTGTCAATCAATTAGAGACTGCACCAATATAGACAGCTCTGAGACCGACCCATGTCACTCCGTATGCGCACGAGCTACTACACAAACTGCAAGAATATTGAAACAAACATGTCAGTTGGATCGAGTTTTGTCAGTTGTGTCAACTTTCAATTCATTCGAATTGCAAGTTTTGAACTAATTCACAAAACTCGATTTCAGTTCTCCTTAAATGTAGGAGAGACATTCATCTTATTCAGTGTTTACATGTCACATTATAAGAAATTAACATCATGGAGTTCGACAGTGCAGCTGGATCAAGGTCTGTTGTAAGTACTGGACAGCTGAACACAGGTAGCTGACCACATTTAGTATGGGAATGTATTCGTTGGATGAGTAGTCGCCATATAACTAGTCATAAGAGATGAAGACATATTTTCACTGGTACAGCTTTTGTTAAGTTCCAGATTTGCATAACAATTAGCAGTTAGCCTGACATGTTAACCATCCTATTTTTGATAACCTGTTTAGAGATTCTGGTCTTCAAATGAAATTGCTTAAAGTTGTTGTAATCTGCATTGCAATGGGTTTTTTGGTCATTACTTGATGGATTTCTTGCATTCTTTGACCGATGCTTTCTTGACCATGCTGTTTGACAGCATTCAGAGGTAATATGGGAGTGTGTCAAATTGGAGTTATGCTCAGGCAGACTGGCTGACCTTGGTAGCATGTACATTGTGCATGTTTTTCCTTTTGAGACATTTTCATAAAACTGCAGTCTTCTCAGATTTTCTTTTTCTTGGAGTCTGTTCTCAAATGTAGAAACATAAAAAATATCGGTGTCCCGCTTATCTCTAAACCTCTTGCTAACTTCTAAAATTTTGATAACTGTAGGCCAAAGTTTCTTGAAGTTCTGGCCGAAAGAACATTCGACAGTGTTTAGCTTAGTGTAGCGACTTGGATTAATTTGAAGCCATTTATAATTTGTGTGCTCGCGCCGTATTCATTTTTACTGTTCACGTTTAACGTGAAAGGCATTTTTGCCTGGTGTTAGCACTTGTAATAGTTTCGGCTGACCTAACTGGTTAATCCATAGTCGAGTGTACTGTGCGCATGTTTCTTAATTTGGAGCTATTCCAGTTATTTAATTCCGAGTCATATGTGTTAGCTTGAGGCCACGAAAGCGGGAAACAAGACGCCAAGAGCTAGGAGGCATCTTATCACTGCTTAACAGCACGTAAATATCTGTACCGATTTGCCTCATACCAAATTATCCAGAATAAACCTTAAGTTTATTTTGTCATAATTTTAACTGTCTCTGAGGACTATTTTTAATAACATTAAGCCTGATCTAGTAGAAGCAAGTCTCCAGATAGGAGGAATTTACAGAGAGTCAGCACTGAGATGTTGTTTTGTCCAGTAAATCCTGGTCTGTAGAAGCCTGATCTAGTAGAAGCAAGTTTCCAGATGGCAGAAATTTACAGATAACCAACACTGAGATGCTATTTTGTCCAGTACATCGGGGTTTCCTTTAGAAGCAAGTTATCGAGTTGCAGTTAACATAGTAGCGAACCTGCACTGAAATACTTCTTGTTATTCAGTAGATTCCAGTTTCCTGTTGATGCAAGGTGCAGACAGCAGTCAATTCATGGATAGACAGCATTTTCTTATTATCCAGTAGATTGCGCTCTTGATTTTAGGAGCAAGTACAAAGTTTTTATAGAATTATTGTTCAGCACTGATTTTCTTATTATTCAGTAGAGTCCGCTCTTCATTTTTAGGAGCAGGTACAAAGTTTTTGCACAATTATTGTCATTGTAATCAGTTTAGAATCACATAGGCACACTCGTTAACATTAGGACATGCAGAAGATGAATTGTTGACTATTTTTTACACTACACTAGGAGTTATTTTTCAGTCTTGTTTATCGTGCCATAACCATTTGTAAGTGCCTTGCTGATACTAAGAAGGCGCCTTCCTGCCTTAGCAACGGTTCGAGCATTGTGATGTCATAATCTTTCTGTATCAATTAATTATCTAGTACGTCCAGACTCCCCTTTGGTTTGGCTAGGATAGGTGAACCGGATATGGTTCCAGTTTTGGGATGCAAGTAAACAAGTACTCAAACAGCTTCATGATAACAGTGGACATTTAGCAGCTGAACTTAGGCGTGAAATCTGCATCCTGAAGCTAAATTGTCTCATCCGGTTTCACATAAACCAAGCGTAGCTTCACAGGGAAAGGGCGAGCCATCCTTAACACAGAGTAGTCTAAACTTTAATTTTACTTGATCGATTTAGTTTAAACTTATTCTCCGTCACCCATGATTTCGAACCATTCAAAGCAGCTAAATTCAGTCTAGAAACTCGGACATGTTTATAGGCCAAAGGTCAAGTTCATTCAATTAACTTCACCCAGACTCGCCCAGTATCCTGCTTCCAAGGGCCAAGTAATCCTTGGGATGGGGCACACAGCGTCTTCCTCTACATCCCAAGTTTTGGTGCTGGACAAAAAGTATGGTGATTGTTAAGAACTGCACTCGTATGATAGGCATTTTTAGCAGCAATGTGACCGTCAAAATTTCACACTACACCGATTCAAAGTAATGTACTGAGATTTGAGTCAGAATGACTCCTTAGCCTCCAGTTCTATCAAAAATTCTAGAAATTTTGATTCTGTTTCCTGTTCAAATTCCATTTCCGAGTTTTGTTTCCCTCCAGTTCCTTTATTCCTTCCATTTCCGTTCATACTTTCACTTCCGGTTTGGACATTTCCAGCGACAATTCCAGTGTTGGGGATCTTCCCGGTGTTCCAGGTGTAGCTCCTGCTTCCAGTTTGTGCACTTCCGGTATCAGTGCTACTTCCGGTGTTAGGGATCTTCCTGGTGTTCAAGGTATAACTTCCGGTCCGGTTTTCGCAATTCCTTGTCAATGTTATTGCCGGTGATACAATCTTCCTGATGTTCCAGGAAATTCTTCAGGTGCGGTTTCCGCTTCCGGCTTGCACATTTCCAGTGACAAGGTTATTTCAGGTGGTAGGAATCTGCCTGGTGTTCCAGGTTCAGCTTGCAGTTACGCTTCCGCTTCCAATTTTCATAATTCCAGTGAGTATTTTAATTCTGTTATTAGAGATTTTTCTGTCCTTCATCATCCGTCCTCGGGTTTCTCTTCCGGTTTATGTTCTTCAGAGGCAGATTTGAGTTTCTCCAGGCCTTTTGTTAGTTATAGAGATTCTGTTACTACTCTTCCTTCTTCCGGTTCTCTGTCCTCTGGGTTTGTTTCTTCGTTAAGATGTTAGTAATTGTTGGAATTATCAGGACTGTATTTCCATTTCCGGTCCTGCTGTTTCTGTATCCTGTCTGGACCGTCTCTTTGGTCTGGGCTCTTCCTGTTCAGATCCTTCCATGTCCTTTTCAGGTCCTCAGGCTACTTCCACTTCCAGTTTGCCTTTCTCTTCCTCTTCCGGTCTCCCTTTCCCTTCCTTTGTTATTAGATCTGTCCTTTGATAATTCCTCTTCTGGTTTGCCTTTCCCATTGGCTGGTTCATCTTCTTCTGGTGTTCCTGTAGCTTCTAACACTTATTTATATTCTGCCTTTCGTTCTCCGTGAGTTCATTTTGTCAGACCACGTAGTTCTTCCTCTCTTTTTTCTAAGGACTTCTCTTCGCAGAATGTTTCTTCTTCAGCTAATTTGTTTCCTTTTAGGTCTTCTTCTATTCATCCTCCTGGTTTTTCCCCTCGTTCTCCTGATGCTAGCTCTCAGTTTTTGCCTCAGGAATGCATTCATTCTCGTGTTCAGTCTTCTGATTCCTCCCCTTGATTCTGAAGTTCCTATTGTTTCTGTGCATCTTTCTTCCATTTTGGAATCTGAGATTGTAGAGTCTGGATTGCATTTTTCATTGTTTTCTGTGGTTAAGAGATTTCTCGCTCCAGTGTTCTATTGTGTCTGCTATGCTTTCCATTCTCTCCAGATTTAAATTTAGCAGTTTGGATCCTTCCTTTTTCTCTTCAGTCCAAGATCCTGTCATCGGACTTAGTATTTTCATTTATAGAGCGTCATGATACAGAGTCTCCTCACATTTTGTATCTGAATTGTGTGCTTCTGACTCAGTGGCAGTTTCTTCTTTGGCTTCGCTTTTCCTCTACTCCAAAGTCAGCAAGGGCTAGTGATCTGAAGACGTTTTTTCCATTCAGAGCTTCTTTCAGATAATTGGTCTTCTGCCTACCTTTGGATAGCAGAGAAATTAGATCTTTCCCTTCAAGATGAATTCGCAGTGGAGGCTTCTTCTTGTGGTTCCGCTCTGTCCTCTTCTAATTCCTCTTCGGCTCTACGAGTTCTTCCTATTGAAAACTTGGTTATCGATGTACTAGTTCTCTATGTTACTGATGTTAATTCTAAAGATTTCTCACTGGCACTTAAGTGTGATGCCCCTAAGGGAGACTTCTTAAAAGTAGGTTCCACTCAGTCTGTTTTGGGCCATACTTAGGACATGCTTTCGTCTGGTTTCCCGTCTTCCTCTTCTGATAAAGAGATTGCGTTAGGCTTTCTTCCTAAATGGGAATCTGTTTTGCAGGGGGAAATTGAAATCATCTAATTTCCTGGTCCTTCTTTCTGAGACTGTTCTTTTAGCTCAGGAGAATGGTGAATTGGCCCCAGCATCAGTGCTTCACACACTTGCTGACGTCGCCAGGGGCTTACTCAATTCGATCTGTGGTGTTTTATTACGTCAAATGGAAGGTCCATGCAGCTTCAGTCTATTCATTTCTCAAATAAACTTAAGCAAAGCCTGATTTCTGCTCCTCCTTTCAGTCAGGATGTCTTTGGTCTTTGCTCCACTAATTTGATTTGTGAGGAGTCTGCTGGTCTTAGTGGCTAAAGAGATCCATTCTCAAATTTCTGTGGTCAAGTCTGTTGGCAAGAGAGATTCATTCTTTGTTAGGAGTCCAAATTCCTCTCCTAAATGAAAAGGTTTTGTGTCCGATGAGTTTGGGGGCCTACCCTTCTAGGGTTTTTACTAATTCAAATAGATCCCATTCTAGATCTCAGGAAAGATTCTCTAATCCTGTTCGCTTCAAGTCTATTTCTTCTTAGCGGCAAAGGTATCAGTATTACCCTGCTCCTGCTTCCTCTCAGTTCAGAGGTAAATTGTCTGCAGCTGTGTCTTTTAGATCTAGGTGAAGGGGGTTCATTCTTCTTTTCATAGCTACCAGGGGAAAAGGGTTTGACGTTCTGGTTTCATCCCGGATGGGACCAGCATTTTCCCCTCAGTCATTTCCTACTCAAGTTCCTGAGTCTTTGGATCCTCAAGTTCAGTGCCAATGTGAGGGCGCCTTTCTCTGAAGTTAAAACCCTCATTCAGGATGCCTGGCTAGTTAATCAAATATATTGAGGGTATGGGCCAACATGATCCAGGACCCTCCTCCACTTTCTTGTTCTCCAAGATGGACCCCAGTGCCTTCAATTAGGAGAAGCTTTTAGCTCTAGAGGAGGAGTTAAGGCCCATGATCAATGAGCAGGCAGAAGTTTTTCAGTGGAATGTAGATCCAGGCTACGATTCCACAATCATCATAGTTCCAAAGAAAACAGAGGGGTTTTTTTACTCCCCATTATAAATCTCAAAAAGTTGAATATTCTCATCCTCACCCCAAGTTCAAGATGGAAACAATTTTTCAGATCATCTCAAGTCTAAAAGTCTCAAGACTTGTAAGTGGATGTAGTCTATAGATCTGAAAGACACTTACTTTCACGTTCTCATTCACCCCTCTGAAAATTCATGAGATTTGCATACCAGGTACCAGTGGCAATTTCAGACCATGCCTTTCACCCTGACCACAGCTCCCTTACTGTTTACACGTCTAGTTTCAGCTGTGGCAGGTATCCTTCATTGTCAGTCATTTCATCTACACGTTTATATATCGACTAAAAGCAGTCATTTCAAATTCTAGAAGACATCATTCCAAGGGTCTCATCTTTCATGCGGTCTAGGCTGGATTATAAATTTTCAAAATTCAAGATCAGATCACTTTGAAACTTTACAGAGTTGTTGGACTAGATCTGTGGAAGAAAGCTGTCGAAATCGACATTGATCCAAAATCCAAGATGGCCACCAGCCACCGGTGGCCATCTTGAAAATTGGTTTCCAGATGATACTCCGTTATCGTTAATCGGATCGCTATGAAACTTCATAGGGTGGTTGGACTAGGTCTGAGGAGGAAACTTATCGAAATCGACACTGACCCGAAATCCAAGATTGCCACTAGCCACGAGCTGCCATCTTGAAAGTTGGTTTCTGGATGATATCTCCGTTACCATTTATCGGATCACTTCCTAGGGTCGTTGGAATATGTCTGGTGAAGAAACCTATCAAAATTTACGATAATCCAAAATTCAATATGGCTGCCAGTCAGAGGCCGTCATCTTGAAAATTGGTTTCTGGACGATACCGCCTTGACCGTTTAGTGGATCGCTTTGACACTTCATAAGGATTACTGGTCTGATGGGTCTGAGGAAAAAATACATATTTTCTGATGGCTGTCATTCATTAGTTTGTCATCATGTCGGGGTATTATGCGCCGTTTGCAGAGCTCTTGTTTAGAAACATAACCATTTTAACTAAGCAAGCCACCCACCAGTTGGTTTTAAAGTGAAGCACTGACCAATCTATGGGTTTAGCAAGTAGTGATTGAACAGTACAGATGTTTGTGGTGTGATAACAATGACCACAGACCCCTGTAGTTTTATTAATCACATAAACATACCATTCAATCACTATGACCCGGTCTCAGCCACCCCGCGAGGGAATGATTTGAGAATTCTTTTATGTGGTTTTCAAGGAAAATTGAAAGTAATATAATGTCCTTGCAGTTTGCAAGTGGTAGCTCGTGCGCATGCGCAGTGACCCAGGTCACTGTCAGCTGTCTAGACAGGTGGGAGTCTATAATTGATTTACAATAAGGAATTTAGTTCATTCTAGACGCCTTGCATTAGGAGGCTTAAAAGCAAGATTAAAAATCTTTTTCTAGTGCTAAATGTAGGTTAATTGATTTAGTAAGTAGTAATTGAACGGTAAGTACATTTATGTGTTAATAAAACTACAGACCAATCCATATCTTCTCGTTATCTCCCTTACAAAATATAATGTTTGCAAAATCCGTTAAATTTTACAAGGTATGTAACTTTGCATATTAACTTAACAATAGAATTATTATTTTTAAACTTACATGTAGAGGATATTATCTTTGTCAAGGTTATATACATAAATAACAGAGAAATATTCAAGGAATACCATCTTTTCATGTGAGTAACTGATTTAATTTCTGGAAATAATTAAACAGTGAATAGCAATATTTGTTTAGTTATGATCAAAATTATAGCAAACTAACTGCATACAAACTAAAGAATGAGAATTTCTTCATGAATGAATCCAAAAGAGAGTTAACCCACTTATATCTATCAACAAAGCATGAAACTAAAGAAAATGATGTTTCACTTAGCGTCGGGGAACCATGGAAGAAAAGCAAAATCCTGGACTCCCTGCTCTCCAGTACTGCTGACATTTCTGCACACTGTGTCATGGAAAACATAGCTTTCCCATCCTTCTGGAAGCTGTGGATTCGTAGATCAACGATGCCCTTGGCAAAAAGACTGCAATTATACAATGCAACCTGCATATCCTTGATGCTGTATAACTGTAACAGTTGGGCAGCTCCAAAGACAGCTCTAGACAAGCCACCACAACCACCTCTGCATCATCACTGGACATTGATGGCCGGACAGCATATTAACCAAAGATGCACTATACAAGATATATAATTCATCGCTGCTGTCCATAAATGTTGCCCAACAAAGATGGTCCATGCTTGGCCATATGTTAACGATGGCAGCAGCAAATATAAAGCCAGAAGAGGACGTCATTGCATAAATCTGTTAAGTGTGCTGCGAAGCTAAAGATTTTGGCTGAGGACAAGACGCAGTGGTCAATGGCGAAGAAGGACTGATTGCAACTGTAGGATGTTTCTACTAAGTATAGCCGGAGAACACAGTACCGGTATATCATCATCATAACCAACCAGCATCTATCAACTTTTTCGTATCGGAATGAATTTACAAGACTCACTGGGCTGTCAGGCATGTTGTTATTAGAACACATTTAATATAACATGGATTCCATGATATTAAATAGTTTACAGTATATATTCAGTGGGTCACCGCCGATTTGGTAAAAGACTCCTCTGAATCACTTGTCAAATTTTAACTAAACTTTGATGGAAGAATCCTGTGGTATGGCGGATCTTGCTAAACTTTATGATCCCAATTTGTTCATGTGTGGCTGTGCCAGTTGAGCGACACAGGCCCTTTGGTCCGCTTGTTTATTACAACTATGCAACACGATGCTAAATAAGCTAATAACGCAAATATTATTCATTATTTATATTTAATCATTTATGTTGTAAATAATGTATTCTAATGTTTATGGAGAATACTATTGCTGAAATATTGTTCATAGCATAGCAATCTCAGATGTGTGCCCATATTTACTTACCATTTGTTATTAGCTCACCTGGCCAGAATGGCCAAGTGAGCTTATGGCATGACTGTCCGTCGTCCATCTGTCCGACATCCGTCCGTCCATCCATCCATCAACTTTTTCTTAAAAATGCTACTCCTCATTAACCGCTTGGCGGATTTCAAATTAATTTGGCATGAATGATCCTATGGGCATAGGCGTTAGAATTTTTATACTGAATTTTGATTGGTCAATTTTTTCAGCGGCCATCTTGAATTTTCCAAAAAATGGCGGAAAATTGTTTTAAATGCTGCTCCTCATTAACCGTTTGGGCAATTTCAACCAGACTTGACTTTGATTGGTCAATTTTTCCGACTGCCATCTTGGATTGTCTGAAAATTTCCGGAAATCACTTAAAAGCATACTCCTCGAGATCCACTCACCCGATTTCAATCAAACTCAGATGGAAGAACCCTAGCATAGTATTGGCTTAGCTGGGCATATAGTATGCTGCTATGGGTCTGAACTTGTATACAAAATCATGATTAGTCCATTTTTTCGGTGGCCATCTTGAATTTTCTGAAAAATACTGGGAAATCGTTAAAAATGGTACCACTCATTAACTGCTTGTCGAGCAATTTCAACCAGACTTGGCTGGAAGAATACTAGGCTGTTAGGTTTCAGAACTTGTATACAGAATTTTGATTAGTCAATCTTTTTCGGTGGCCATATTGGATTTTCTGAAAATTTTCTGAAAATCAGTTAAAAGACATTAATCACTTGAACGAGTTCAAGCAAACTGATTTGGGAGGACCCGAAAGTGGTATGCTTCAGAACATGTATACAGAATTTTGATTGGTCAATTTGTTCGTTGACCTTCTTAAATTTTTTTTTGAAAATTTGTTGAAAATCGGCTAAAATGGTACTTATTAACTGCTTGGGTGATTTCAACCAGACTGGCTGGAATGAGCCTAGGGTGGTAGGCTTCAGAACTTGTATACAGAACTTTGATTGGTCAATTTTTCCGGTGCCTATCTTGGATTTACTTCATTTTGGGAAATCAGTTAAAAGGCTACTTACTAATCATTAACTGCTTGGCCGATTTCAACCAAATTCAGCTGGAAGAACCCTAGGCCGATACGTTTCGGAACATGTATACAAAATTTTGACAGCTTGATTTTGATGGTGACCATCTTGGATTTTCCGAAAAATGGGAATTCATTAATCGCATGGGCAATTTCAACCAAATTTGGCTGGAAGGATCTTATTATCATAGCCTCTAAAAATTATCTTCAGAATTTTAATAGGTCAATGTTTTGGCAGCCTGTTTTCTGAAAGTTCCGGAACCATATAAAAACGGTACTCCTTCAATGAATAGCCCAATTTCAACAAAACTTGGGTGGAACAATCCTATGACGGTAGACTTCAACATATTAAACAAGAATCTTGATTGATTAATTTTTTGGTGGCCTTGGATTTTCCGAAAATCATCCATGTCTATTTAAATGCAAATGGTTTAAATGCCAATGGTCCAGGTGAGTGCCACAGGCCCGTGGGCCTGTTGTTGTTATTAACGCACCTAGCCTGAAAGGCCAAATGAGCTTATGCCCTGGCAACCATCCATCGTCTGTCCATCTGTCTGTCATCTGTAAACTATTCCTTTAAACAACTTCACAAGAACCACTGGGCCAATTTCAATTATATTTTGAAGGCAGCCATCTTGGGTTTTGGCCAATTTTTAGAAATATATTTTAAACACTTCTCGGCAACTGTTGTCAGGATTGATTCAAAACTCATGAAATATCATCTAGAGCAATCGCTGAACCAAGTTTGTTCAAGGGAGCTTGATCGGCGAAATAGTTTGGTGGTCCTCTTGGATGACCTAGTTTTCACAAAAATTACTTCTCCAGAACTGCTGAACGCATCAGGATGAAATTTAGGACGTATGATTAGGGACTAAGAGCCATTAAAGTTTGTTCAAGGGAAGTTAATTCATAAAAAACACATGGCCGCCCATGGACTAATCAAAATGTATCGTGTTTGGCAGCCATATTGAATTTCTTTTTTTGGATGGATTTTGAAGCCGAAATTTGTTTTATAAAGGGTATGCTGATTTCAAATTTCCACTTTTGAAACTGTTGGATAAACCTGAACCAAGTTTGTTCAAGGGAACTTGATTGGCAACATGGTTTGGTGGCCATCTTTGATGACCTAGTTTTCATGAAAATGACCACCAGAACCACTGAACGGATCGGGTGGAAATTTGGGAGATATGATTAGGGACTATGGGGCATTAAAGTTTGTCCATGGAAAGATGATACATCAAAAAAACATGGCCGCTGTGGATCAACCAAAATTTTGCTTGTTTGGTAGCCATCATGGATTTCTGAGAAAATCATATAAAATACAACTTCTTAGCAATGGGGCCAATTTTAATAAAACTTGTCTAAACCTTTGTCACAGAAATTAGATAATTTTCCAGTAGTCATCTCATTTTATTCGGTTGTGACCGTGCCCAATAATTCCAGGTGAGGGGAACACGCCCTTTTGGGCCTCTTGGTATTTACTTCTTTGCAAATTCATTCACAGTCTGGAGTTAAAAACAGTGACAGTAAGTTAGCACAGTAATATTGTTATGAATGTCAGCAGATATAATTAAAAACATTTTAGTGAAGAACCAATCTCACAAATATCCAAGATTTGCATTTCAAAATGCTGTGCTCAAAGCACTCCCATCCGACATCGCAACAAATCCATGGCTCTTCATCAATGCGCCTGTGCAGTGTGCGCATACCTCCAGATCAGATATGGCTATTCAAACTTATAGAGATGAGACATTTAAGAAGAACTTAGTAGTGTTAACCCTTCAAATTTTGTCTTTTTAAATTTGATTTTCTCATGAAAAATGTCAATTTCCAGACCAAGATGTTATTTTTGAAAATTTAACACTTGAATGGCTGGCATGCTTAAGATTTCTCTTGGTCTACAAATAGACATTTCTCAAGGCAACTGCAGAAGCCATCTTTGGCCAACTTGAGAGTTATCTCTTTAGTGGTAAAATTTTCTCAAGAAAATTAAAGTATGTGCTTAAGGAATGTCCATTTGCATTACAAGAGAAGACCATTTTTGAAAATTTACCACTGGAATGACTGACTCAGTTACCGAGCCAGGCATTCTAGTGATAATTTTTTTTAAATTATCTTTTCTTGGCCTGCAAATGGACATTCCTCAAGACCACTACAGAGTCCAGTTTTAGCCTGACGCATGACCATTAAAGAGTTGAAGGATTAAAAGCAAATTAAACAATTTTTATTGAAATGTTTGCTGGACAGTCAACAAAGAAAGCTGTAGCTATCTCCAGCTCAGAAATGTGTAAACCTAATGGGTTGGAAGAGACTCATTAAATATATATTCAATCCTGTTCCGATGTGAGACCCATTAAAACTTTAAAGGGATATTTCACTGGGGGATTTTATGCATCTGACGTAAAGTACTAATTTTCGGCATTAATTTGAGACCAAGAGCACAATTTTATGCCAACAAATAAAAAAGATATACACAATTTAAATTGCTAAAGTAACCAGTACATAGAGGCGCCATTTTGGACAAGCAGCTGACGTCACCAACACACCAACTCTGTTTGCCCGATCGAGGATAGCCGTAACCAGAGGAGGTAAATCTTGCATCTCGTGGATAATTAGCATACTGGCTAAACAACTGACACTTTGCCACAGTGTTTGGAGGAAATTAAAGTGCAATTAGTGTTCCGATGATCGCGCCAGTCATTGTAGTGCTAAATTGTCAAAAATTGTTTTCTTATGGTCAATTTCTTCTTTTTTTTTTAAACATTGAAGGGTTATGCCAGGAGCGTGTTTGCAATCAACCAGCTACAACAAATTCTTGAAAAATATGTTAGTTGAATAAATGCTGAATGTAATTTCTCTGAAAGCTGTTGCTATTGCAACTTCTGCTTCCAGTCAAATTCCAGTTTCAAAATATTCAACAGGCAGTAAATATGGGTCAACATTTAAAAATTCGGGATCAATTAGTTAACCCTTTCAAGGACAGAAAAGCAGAAAGCTTAAAATTTACCCTGCATAGGCCTATAGTGTTTACTCAGTCAAAGAGCCACTTTTGGCCCCTGGGTAAAATGCTTATATAAAACTTTATTTTTCCGGTTACATCACTAGTTTTTTACGGTTACACGTAACCTAGATAACAACTAGTACATTTTCCGGTTATACAACAAATGACTTTAACGGTTATACAATCGAGAAAGTCGATAATTTCCGGTTACCAACAAACAGACAATTGGTGAATTCCGGTTACAAGATGTTAAATCCGGTTACAAAATCAACATTTCCGGTTACAAGCATGAAATTCCGGTTACATGTACCCGGATTTTTACTCGTCCCGGTTACACCAAGGAGCAACTGTAACCGGCCCGAGAGTATAAAAGCAGGCGCAACACACTGCACTGACATTCGGATTTCGATCCAACTGATCAGCATTAGAAAACCTTTAGAAGTTTTCATGACCAGTCAATACCTATTCATATACCACGAGAAAGACACCGGGTTAGAAGAAGACCAACACCCGAGAAAGAGGACTAGGCCTAACGAGGACGATTTTGATGAGAACACAACCCTCCATGAAAATCCTAAGAAGAGGCCGACCATTCCAACTGAGCTTCAGGGAAGCTATAAACAATGGAGAAACTCCTCTTGCAAACTAGTCAAAATCCAACTACAAATGGATAGACTAGAACTCTCCATTGCTAGTGGGAAAGTCTTACCGCTATTACAAATTAACTGCTGGTACGTGCCACCATCTGATGACCCCACCTTCCAAAAAGAGTGGGAAAAACACATCAGGGAATCCAGTCTACACTTGACTGGACATCTATTAGACCTACTACGAACCCGTGCAACCACACTCACTGACCGAGTCAAACGAGTGAAGGCAGGATTCAAAGCCGCAGCTGAAACCAGCGACGTAGTACTAGAAGCAGAGAGAGCGGTCCGATCCACCGTACTGAAAACTAGGGACAGGTCCACCAGCCCGCCCAAGCGCCGACGAACTGAAGGAGCAGTCCAACCTAAACAGAGGACTCAGAAGAGACGGCCGGAGAGGTTCAATACAAACGAGTTCCGTAACATACGGGACAAGGCACAGAAAAACGATAAGAGCTTTGACACCTTGAACAAAGTTCTAAATCTGCTGAAACAATTTGAACGATAACTGTCATGAATTACATTCAGACAGACAGCAACCAAGACTGTCAATTTTTAAGCTATAAAAATAAAAATCATGTCAATAAAACATGTTCAAAAAACAAAAAAAAACCACAAAAAAAAAAACCTTGCGAAAGAGCACTCTTTGAGATCTGCTTTGTTAAAAACTTGTCTGAGAAAGAACTCAGTCAGGATGTTGTACATGTATTATCCCTAGGTCTGGGATTCTGTCCCACTGTAATCGAACCAAACATGGGTAGATTACATTCTGACCGTAATAAATTCTTCAGGAGGCTATGCCTCAAACTACATTTCGAACACCCTCCCTTCGCATGGGGCACAGATGAAACCAATGTATCAGTGACGGAAACACCGCCACCTGTCTCCACATTCGCAGAAAACCTAATTAGAAAATTCAAACCTCGTAGTCAATGGACACCACCACCCGGCAATGACCATGTTTTAGATACTTTTATCAAAAAAGTTAAACATGATCTGAATAAATCTAAACACAGATGAAATTTCAGATGTAACATCTCCCAGGCTGATAGGAAACTTACTCAAACTTTAGCAAATGACAAATCCATTGTGATTAAGAAAGCCGACAAAGGACAGGCTACAGTCATACTAAACTCTTATGACTATAATACTGAAGCCCTAAAGCAGCTCAAAGACACACGCTACTATGAATTGGTGACAGAAAATCTGACCACCAAACACGCTGAAAGGGTAGAGACAGCCATCACTGGACTGGTTTTGAGAGGGGAGATAACTCGTGACACCGCTAATGGTCTTAGAGTAGATAACCCACGCACAGCGCGATTCTATCTCTTACCAAAAATACACAAAAATATTACACCCACACCGGGCAGACCGATTATTAGCGGCAATGGTTGTCCTACTGAATACATCAGTAGCTTTATAGATGAGCACCTCAAAGTTCATCTTCAAGACATTCCATCATATGTCAGGGATACGACTGATTTCATCAATAAACTAGAAACTTTCGGTAAAATACTGCAACACGCCATTCTAGTCACCATGGACGTTACATCGCTATACACAAACATCCCACACAATGAGGGACTAAAAGCCGCCGCACAACATATCAGAGAATTTGGTATGCCCGGCGACCTTACACCAAGGTCACTTCTGGAACTACTATCCATTGTATTAAGATGTAATAATTTTGAATTTAATGACAAACAATACCTACAAACGGGTGGTACAGCCATGGGCACTAAAGTAGCACCAACTTATGCTATCATTTTCATGGCCCAATTGGAGAAAAAGCTACTGCTACATTCTCCCCATAGACCGGCCCTTTACCTCCGATATATCGACGATATATTCATGATCTGGACATCTGGCCAACAAAAACTCGATGAATTCATCCACTATATGAATATATCTCACCACTCTATCAAATTTACAGCAGAACAGTCCACAACTAAGGTTAGCTTCCTGGACACCTACGTTTATATTGACACTGATCGCTCACTATGCTTCGACCTGTACTGTAAACCTACAGACACACACGGTTACCTACATTACCAATCAGCACACCCGCAGTCCACTAAAAACTCCAGCCCATATGGACAATTCCTTAGATTACGCAGAATCTGCAGCAAGGAGTTAGATTTCCACAAACACGCCCATGAACTCATTGGCTATTACCAGAGGAGAGATTATCCCCCGGATCTTCTTCTAAACAGCTATCAGAAAGCATGCACACGCTCAAGGCTTGATTTACTAATACCCAAAGTCAAAAACACAGAGATAAACACTCGTATCCCATGCATTATGGACTTTCACACTCAAAGCCATAAAGCCAGCAAAATCATCCAAAAGAACTGGGAACTACTAGATAGTAGTCCCAAATGTAGAAGCACATTCCCAACTCCACCGATGTTTGGCTACAGAAAGAATCCAACTTTCAGAGACACACTTGTCACTGCCAAATTTGAGTTTCCCGCCAAATTAGGCTTTCAAGGAAAAACTTTCCAAAACCCAATTTACCCATGCACAAGAAAAAATTGTTTTTTCTGCAAAAATATGGACAACAAACGTGAATTCACTAGTACATGGGTCTAAAATACAGATGTAAAGTCAAAACTTACTGCGATACACGCAATGTTATTTACCTACTCACATGCACACATTGTCACAAACAGTATGTGGGGGAGACAAAACATGAGTTCCACATACGAGTGAAAGAACATTTAAGGGATATCAAAAAACACAAAGATACCCCCATTGCAAAACATTTTAATTTACCCAACCATACTGGACAAAACATGTCCTATAAAATTATACATGTTCTCCCTCACGATCCTGAGGACATTGGTAAAACCTATATCAGGAAAGAACAAGAGAAGTACTGGATACACCAACTACACACATTGGACCCCATAGGGATTAATCATGCAGATTGGTGATTCCAAAAACCTGAGTTGTTCCTTAAAACGACTCAGTAACCAAACCAGCCATTCCAGTGGTCAATTTTCAAAAATAGTCCGCTTGGCCTGCAAATGGCCATTCAATAAGGAAATATTCTGATTTTCCTGACAGAATTTGGTCATTAAAGGGTTAATTAATATTCGGCCTTCATAACGCGAAGTAAACAGGTAAATCTAAAAGCGCTGGCGATATTTTGCTGGTGTGTCATTGACGTCATAATCTCGCGGTTTCTCGCTCTCTTTGCGAAGTCACGGAGTCAAAGGAGTCACGTTTTCGAGCCTTTTGGGCATACTCATTTTATTATTTCTCGGCAATGGAACAGTGTATTTTATATTTTTTTGCGGCAACTATTTCGGATTATAGTATATTTTTAATTGACTTATTCCCGATTTTCACTGGAATTTCCCTTTAATGGTCAAGACATTTCAAGAATATGGCTTGTTTATCGAACCAGTCATTCCAATGTTAAATTATAAAAAAATGTCTTGTCTTAACCTGAAAATGGACATTCCTCTAGACCACTGCAGAGGCCGGCTTGACCATAATAGGGTTAATTTAGCACATATATTGGTGATTGGTCAAAATCCAAGTGGGAATAAAGCCGCGCTGTCTCACTTCACAAGTGTCAATGTTCACAGATGCGGATTCAAGGGCGAGATGCAGCAGGAGTGATGATCTGCAGTTATAGCCAACCCCTTTCTAGCTAAGCTCCATCCACTTTTTACATGTGTTGGAATCGATTTAAAGCTTTGAAACCAAAATTCTGAGAATCTAAATTTCAAGGTAACTATACATGTAAGCTGTTGCCTATTTTGAATGCCATAGGTGACAACAGCCTCCAGTCAAATTAGTTCAAAATATGACAGCAAGAGCTCTCAGTCAAATTAGTTTCAAAATATTTAACATAATGTTTATTAAACTGTTGGTTTATCAATGGCATAAAATTTGTACACTAGTGACAGACTGATTTTCCTGGAGCTTTAAATCATTATGGTTGTGACGTCAGCTAACTACATGGCCTAATGGACCTTTCCAGTTTATCCATCAATCATGATGTCATAATTAATTATGTGATGTGTAGGACGACGTCATAATCAATGATGTCATGAATGATCTACATAAGTTCGTCATGAACACTTAATTGATGATGGACTAATGGTTGTTGTACGAATTGTATGTCTTTACTATTTAATAAACATTCTATTGAATATTTTGAAAGTAATTTGACTGGGCGCTGTAGGCAGCAACAGCCAGTGCCAGTAAAAGTACTTTCAAAATATTCCACAGCTTAGCCGTATAGCGGAGCTTAGCTAGAGATAGGCGGGGCATAGCTAAAACTGGAATCTTCCATTGAACATGACATTAGATACATGAGTGGCAGATCAGATCCCACCATTCATTATCAGCATATATCTACTGCCAAGACATTTGAAAGCATGGAATCACTGACAAGATTGGTTTAACGTGAATGGTTTTTTGCATCTTGCTTTTATGTCAAATAAATCTATATTTTGCCTTCCCCAATATTGGCCTTTGGTAGATTAAGTGTCCACTCAGTTAGTCAGAGCTCAACCTATCAAGAATGTTGACTGCCGTCACTGATATTGATCATTCTGTACACAACAACAGCAGCTTCCATTCTATCATTCATAATTTTAGGAATTGTGTGCCTGCCCCCGTCTATTCCCATTTATTTATATATGGCACTAAGTTATCATATCTGATTAGAACCCACTTGTTTGTTAGTAGTCACTTGAACTATTATCCAGTAATAATTCTGGCTGACAACAATCTAGTACAGGACAACTCAGATATAACTTTACATGTTTCCAAAGCAAAAAAGCATCCCGCTGAATATTTTTAACATAATTGGATTGGAAGATATTACTGTCTAAGGCAGCAATGTCTTTCAATCCAATACTGCCCAAAATATTCAAAAGAACATTTCTTACTAACATGTTTTTGTTTTGGAAACATGTTAAGTTATTTCTGAGCTGTCCTGCCAGCAGAACGATTTTTCAATATTTTCAAATAATGTGATTCGATCAACAATCAAAATTCTTTATTATGCCAATGTGAAAAAAGTATTAACAATTCGACGAAAAAATTGTTAACAATTCGGCGAGAGGGTGAATATTTTGAAATTACTTTGACTGAAAGATGTTGCTGGCTAAGGCAGCAACAGCTTCCAGTCAAAGTAATTTCGAAATATTCAACAGTTTTACAATGGTTCTCATTGCGTACACGACCAGAACCAACGAAGATCTCTTCCAATGTTTATGACACACAATATATCAATTTTTTCTGCACAATATATATCATGATATTGTCCAAGACAATACCATGCATCACTACAATCTAGTATATCGTCATCGATGTTCCAGATTTCAGAGAATTAATAGTGAACATCAAGAATATGGCCAAGCGTTAGCAGGAAACACCAAAAATGTATCAATTGGACGTTATAGATGCTCGGTGTTCAGTTGACCTTCTATCTAATGGGAACATTTAGTCAAAATTTCAAACTGTTTCCTTATTAAATATCCATTTGCAGGCCAAGAGAAGACTTTTTTTAATTTACCACTAGAATGACTAGCTGAAGCCAGCTATTTCATTGAAAATTGTGAAAAATCGTCTTCGCTTGTCCTGCAAACAGACATTCCTCAACACTATTGCTAAGGATTAATGGCTAATCATTTAGTTTGAGATAATCCACACAGTTGTGAATCGCGCAGCAAGAACTGTTACTACATCTCAGGCACTGACTCGTCATCCTGGTCATTCTGATGTCCTAAATATCATGAAAACAATTCTTCCTCCTTTCTGTCAGACAGCCACATCACTGGTCAGATAAAGTGTGTCGTATTTCTTAACATCTCAACCTTGCCATAGAGTGCAGGCCAAGTGTGTTGCCTAAGTTCACTATGCAGTTGGCAATCTTGCAAGATATGTTCCGTTGCCATAGGGCATAAAAACTAATCTTTGAATATGTATTCTTTGATAGCACAGGTAACTGGGCATGTACTGGGCCAATGCGGTCCGGGACTGGCCCAGTAACCTGAATTATCAGCCTTGTTACTCTAAATAGTTGGTATTACAACAACCTGTGTCCGTTTGCATCTATTAATTTGAAAATTCTATGAAATCATTGTTTAAATTGACAAAAATCAACAAATCTGTGTGGTTATCAGAAGGAATAACCAGAAAGAATTATTAAGAGAATAGTTAATTCACTGTCTGGACATATTACTCGCATTGATTGCACTTGTTTTTTCTGAGAAATGTCTGATAAACTTAGTATTATATTATAAGTTTCGAGAAAAGCCAGATTTTACATGTTTTAAGGACTGTAATTATAAATAAAGCAACAGCTTGAAACCACTTGAGTTGTCATATAACTTACATCCATGTGTGATTTGTACATATTAAATATGTTGTGGAATGGTGCTATGCCATTAATTCAGAGGGTTCAAATCTTAATGCATGGAATTAATGTGGATTTGCTGCTGGTAGTTTTATAAACATGGGCACACATGCACGCACGCACGCACGCACGTACGCATGCACAAGCACGGTTTGAGTTAACCCTTTTACCCTCACAGACCAAAACTACCGGTACTAAATTCTTTCTAATGTAATGAATATTCTCTTGAATATTTTGAACCTAATGGACCTTTCCATTTTTAGCTATGCCCCGCCCTTCTCTAACTAAGCTCCGCCCACACCTCGATCGTGTTGCGATCGATCGATCTTAGAACTCCCTGACTATCAATTTCCAGAAAACTACAGCTTAAGCCGTCCAGTCAAATTAGTTTCAAAATATTCAGCAGCATGTTTATTAAATAACAGAGACATACAATTTGTACAACATGTCGGACTATTAAGAGTTAAAGATGGGTTGTATAGAATCATTTATGACATAATGATTATTAATTCATCCTTCATGCCACTTAGCTGATTATGACGTCATATGATGTCTCTAGAAAGGCCCATTGGACACAGAGTTATTGAACCTATGGTAGCCAACATGTTCCAGTGAAATGAGTTTGAAGGTATTCAGCAGGTTTTCTGTACAGCTGTTTGAGACACTGTCATTTTAAGGGTTAACCCTTTAATGGTGAAATTTTGTCAAAATTTTAATATCTGCCTATTGAATGTCCATTTACAGGCCAAGAGAATAGGATTTTCTATTTATCACTGGAATGACTGGCTCAATTATTGAGCCAGTCATTCCAGTGGTAAATTTCCAAAAGTTCTATTCTCTTGGCCTGTGATAGAGGCTGATTTTGGCTAGCTTGACCAGTAATGGGTTAAATGGTTAATATATTATCTAAGAGGAAAACAACATCAAGCTATATACTAATGCTATTAATTTTAACATGCTCATTATTTTATTGGATTTTAAATAATTAACATTATGCTTGGGTAACATATATAATACATATATATATGGTAGATTAAGCTTTATGTTTATGTGAGTTGTTATTTGTGATATTCTAAATCATGTTTGGTTGATTTTTTGCCAAGTAAATATTGTTAAAGATTTTAATGTTATTATGTGTTTTATGTTCATTAACAACAGTTGATATGTAGTTTATCGCGCCACAAAGTGTCTCACGGCTATTATAGTGAGCCTGTATCTGAGCATACACCATGATACAAGCATACGTGTGTGTGTGTGTGCGGGTGCTCATATAACACAGAGGAAATGAAGACGTGTTGGTGGTTTATGTATAGAGAAGCATGAGCAGTGTCAAGGATTGAAAGATGAATGAGATTATAAATGGTGTGACAATTCTGAGGAAGTCCCATTTATTAGCTCACCTGGCCAGAATGGCCAAGTGAGCTTATGCCATGGTGACCGTCATTCAAATGTCCATCATCCATCCGTCAACTTCTCTTTAAGCAACTTCTCAATCACTGGGCCAATTTCAATTATATTTGCAGGAAGCATCTGTAGGGTGTAGAGATCCAAGTTTGTTCAAACGGAGACGATCGGCCAATTTGGCCATTTTAGATTTTGGCCGATTTTCAGAAATGTCTAACAATCTCCTGAAACCACTTGGGCAATCGATTCAAAACTCATGAAACATCATCTATGGCAACAGCTGAACCAAGTTTGTTCATGAGAACTTGATTGGCGAAATACTTCGGCAGTCATCTTAGATGACCTAGTTTTGGCAAAAATTATTTCTCCAAAACCACTGAAAGGATCAGGCTGAAATTTGGGATATGATTAGACACTAAGGGTCATTAAAGTTTGTTCAGGGAAGTTGATATGTAAAGGATACATGACCACTGTGGACCAAACAAAATGTTACGAAAAATCCAAAATTGATTTTATATAGGTTTTTGGGTATGCTGATGGTAAAACGATTTGGTCTTGGATCATTTCCTACCAAAAACTCCAATACTAAAATAATAGTCTTCTCGAGAATCTCTAGGCGGAGTTCAATTATATATGGCAGTTCAAATGAACCGTTCGACTATCTTGTATTGTAATTAAAAATCTGAAACGGCTTGGAAGATTGATGAAACTCATGAAACCTCATCTAGGCCACTAGCTGAACCAAGTTTGTTTAAAGGAACCTGATTTGCCAAATGCTTCGGCGCTCATCGTGGATGACATAGTTTTTGCGAAAATGACTTCTTCACCAGAATCACTGAACAGATTTGATCAAAATATGAGAGATATGATTAAGCACTAAGTTCATTAAAGTTTGTTCAAGCAAAGTTGATATGTAAAAAACATGGTCACCATGGACCAATCAAAATGTAGCGTGTTTGGTGGACATATTTGATTTTTTAGCTCACCTGGCCTGAAAGGCCAAGTGAGCTTATGCCATGATGACCGTCCATCATCCATCCATCCGTCGTCTGTCAACTTTTCCTTTAAACGACTTCTCAAGAACCACTAGGCCGATTTTAATTATATTTGGCAGGAAGCATCTTTAGGGCATAGGGATCCTAGTTTGGTCAATCGAAGCCGATTGGCCAATTTGGCCAGTGGCCATCTTGGATTTTGGTCGATTTTAGGAAATGTCTTTAAAAATCTTCTCCGAAACCACTTGGGGAATCTTCTTCTTTTCATTCGCTGATCATACCGCCAGTCCTGTAAGTGACTATCAACATGATCATAAGCGCACTCTAATAAACCATGGATCCATGCACTTAACGCACTTGGGGAATCAATTCAAAGCTCATGAATCATCAGCTAGGCAAAGAGGTAAGCCAAGTTTGTTCAAGAGGACTTTTTTTACCAAATTGTTCGGCGAGCATCTTGGATGACCTAGTTTTTCCAATAAAGACTTCTCCAGAACTACTGAAGGGATCAGGCCAAAATTTTGGAGATATGATTAGGGACTAAGGACCATTAAAGTCTGTTCAAGGAAAGTTGATCCATCAAAAAACATGGCCGCCATGGGGCAATCAAAATGTATCACGTTTGGCAGTCATAGTTGATTTTTTTTGTTTGATGTAATCTGAGGCCGAAATTGGTTTTATGTGTTTTTGGATGTTATGAGCTCAAATTTGCCATTTTCAAAACTCGGATAAATGGTTTGGCGGCCATCTTGGATTATTTTCCCGCCAATAACTCCCATACCAAAATAATGGGTAATTTTAAATGTCTTCTCTAGAACTACTAAACCGATTTCAATTATATTTGGAAGGAAGCATTCTTAGGGCATAGGGATCCAAGTTTGTTCAAATGGAGCGGATGGGCCAAATTGGGTGATGGCCATCTTGAATTTCAAAACCCCTTGTGCAATCGATTCAAAACGCATGTAACATCATCTAGGGCAAGCGGTAAGCCAAGTTTGTTCAAGAGGACTTGATCGACCAAATGGTTTGGTGGCCATCTTGGATGACCTAGTTTTCTCGAAAACGACTTCTCCAGAGCCGCTGAAGGGATCAGACCAAAATTTGGAAGATATGATTAGAGACTAAGAGCCATTAAAGTTTGCTCAAGGGAAGTTGATTTGTCAAAAATCATGGCCGCCGTGGGCCAATCAAAATGTAGCGTGTTTGGCGGCTATATTGGATTTTATTATTTGA
This sequence comes from Chaetoderma sp. LZ-2023a, assembly GCA_034401795.1. Classification (NCBI taxonomy): domain Eukaryota; kingdom Metazoa; phylum Mollusca; class Caudofoveata; order Chaetodermatida; family Chaetodermatidae; genus Chaetoderma; species Chaetoderma sp. LZ-2023a. Next base: position 125,188,430 of record CM067369.1, read on the forward strand.
TGGATTTTGAGGCCGAAATTGGTTTTATATATGTTTGGGGGGGGGGGGTGTATTTGAGCTCAAATTTGCCATTTTCAAAACTGTCGGATAAACAGTTTGGTGGCCATCTTGGATTATTTTCCAGCCAAATGCGCCAATACTAAAGAAATGGGAAATGTAAAATGTCTTCTTGAGAACTACTGAACCGATTTCAATTATATTTGCAGGGATGAGATTCTTTCTCCTTTTGGCTGATTTTCCCCTTTTTTGAAAAATTTTGAAAAATAAAAAAATTGCTAGTTCTGTCTGAAAGGCCCAATTCTGAATTTTTTTTGTTAGGGTGGGTATTACTCCTCCTTTTCTCTGACATGTTCCTCCTTTTTCTGACATGGTCCGTCACATGCCTGTATTTGGCAGGAAACCTTAGGGCATGGAGATTTCAGTTTGTTCAAATGAAGACGATCAGGCATTTTGGCTGGCGGCTGTCATGGATTTTGGTCGATTTTTAGAAATGTCTAAAAATCTTCGCCAAAACTAATTTGAGCGATTGATTCAAAACTCCTAAAATTTCATTTAGGGCACAAGCTGAACCAAGTTTGTTCAAGGGAACTTGATTTGCCGAATGGTTGGGCGGCCATCTTGGATTGCCTGGTTTTCATAAAAGCAACTTCGTCTCAAGAGCCACTGAATGGATTGGGCCGAAATTTGGGTATGATATTGATGACTAAGGGCCATTAAAGTTTGTTCAATAGATATTAATACATAAAGTAACATGACCTCTGTTTTCTTGTGACAAGTCTGCTGAACTCATTAGAGTTCTACTTATTGTCAATGACCATTCTGGTCGAAATGCCTATGGTTCAGGTGAGCGATACAGGCCCCTTGGACCTCTTGTTTATATGATTGATTTTGAAGCTGAAAGTGTTATAAGTTTTGGGTTTGCTGATTTCAACCACCAATTACTCCCATACTACCGCAATAGGAAATTTAAAATGTCTTCTCTAAAACTAGTAGACAGATTTTAACCATATTTGGTCTATAACATCATTAGCCATAGGGATCCAAGTTTGTTCAGATAAAGCTGTCTTTGATTTTGGTGGATTTTTAGAAATGTCTTAAAATTGTCCCCAAAGCCGCGAAGAGGATTGATTCGAAACTCATGAAATGTAATCTTGGTCAACAGTTGAACCATATTTGTTCGTGGAAACTTGATTAGGCATATATTCTTAGGTGGCCATTTTGGATAACTAAATTTTCACAAAAATGTCTTCTCCCGAAGGGCTGAAGGGATTGTGCCGAAATTTGGGTATGATTAGGAACTAATGACCATTCAAGCTTGTTCCAGAGAAGTTAGTATGCTGAAAACATGACTACCGTCAGCCAATCAGAATTCAGCATCTTGGTTGTTATATTGGAATTTTAATTGATGGATTTTGAAGCTGAGATCGGTTTTATATAGGTTTTAGGGTATGGTGATTTCAAAGTTTCCACTTTCAAAACTGTCTGATAACCGTGTTTGTGGCCATCTTGGATTTTTCCCCACAAAAATCTCCCAGAGTAAAGCAATAAGAAATTTAAAATGGGTTCTTGAGAACCACTGGACCAATTTTAGCCAAATTTGATAGGACTTATCCTTGTTGCAGTTCTGGCTGAATCTTAGGGTTCTACTTATAGATGATGAACTTTCTAGTTGAAAGTAATATTTTCCAGGTGAGCGAAAGCTCTTGTTAATAATGGGTGACTTTAACTACCTGCATATTGATTGGAACCTGGGCAATGCACTGGGTGAGAATACTGACAGAAACGAGTACCTTTTCATTGAGACCGTGAGGGATAACTTCTTATGTCAGCATATCACAGAGTTAACGAGAAGTAGAGGGACTGATGAACCACACATGCTAGATCTCAATGTCAAATAAAGAGGGTATGTTGAAGACTATCGAGTGGGGTCTATGGCAGCATGAAGAGGGAACTTGACCTTGATTGGGAATATAAGCTAAGCGTGAACAGTAATTATGTGGAGCAACAATGGGAGGTCTTCTCACGCCATTACGTAATACTGAAGAGAAATACGTACCAAGTAAGATTGCCAGCCCACTCTCACAATCAAAGAAATTTGGTACATGTCGTAATGGAGAAACTAGAGACAACAAGATAGAAGCAGATACACTGGCAGATGTATTGAGACAAGACTGGATTGAGGTGACCAGCGGCGTGCCGCAAGGAAATGTCCTGGGACCTATACTTTTTATACCCCGCCAAAAAATTTGGCGGGGTATTATGTAATGCCGCCGTCCGTCTGGGCGGTCGCCGAAATCCATGATGGCCACCAGCCACCGGTGGCCAGCTTGAAAATTGGTTTCCGAATAATAACTTCGTTACCGTTTGTCGGATCGCATTGAAACTTCATAGGGTGGTTGGACCAGGTCTGGGGAAGAAACCTATCTAAATTGACAATGATCAAAAATCCAAAATGGCCACCAGCCACTGATGGCCATCTTGAAAATTGGTTTCCGGATGATAACTCTGTTACCGTTTATTGGATCGCTTTGACACTTCATAGAGTGGTTGGACTAGGTCTGAGGAAGAAACATCGAAATCGACACTGATCCAAAATCCAAGATGGCCACCAGCCACGGGCTGCCAGTTGGTTTCTGGATGATATCTCCGTTACCATTTATCGGATCACTTCCTAGGGTCGTTCGAATATGTCTGGTAAAGAAACATATCAGAATTTACGATAATCCGAAATCCAATATGGCCACCAGTCAGCGGCAGCCATCTCGAAAATTGGTTTCCGGACGATACCTCCATGACCGTTTAGCGGATTGCTTTGACACTTAATAAGGATTACTGGTCTGAGGAAGAAATAAATGTTTTTTGATAGCTGTCATTTGTCATCATGGTGGGTTATTATGCACCGTTTGCGGAGCTCTTGTTCTGATATATATAAATGACCTACCTGATGGACTAACCTGCCACTGCAAAATATTTGCAGACGACACAGATATATGGCAACCCAGCTACCAGTAAGATTCAGGACAACATAGACAAAGTATGTAAGTGGTCACAGATATGGCAAGTTCAACACAGATAAAACGCATGTCATACATTTCGGCAGAAACAACCCTCAAACCAAATACTGTATGACAGATACACCCGATATGCATCCTGTATCAACGTCAGACGTAGAAAAAGACTTGGGAGTGTACATTGACAGAACTCTTTCATTTGATATACATATAGGGAATACCATATCCAAGGCAAACGGCGCATTAGGACTAATCAAGAGAACATTTACCAACATTGACCCATCTACTTTCACGCTCTTGTATAAATCAGTAGTGAGACCTATTCTCGAATAATGCAACCCGTCATGGTCACCAAGATTGAAACGGCAATCACAGCTATTAGAAAGAGTTCAATGCCGAACGACAAAACTTGAACAAAAAAGTATAACTACATGGAACGACTTGAAGCCCTAAATCTAATGTCACTGAAAAATAGATGATTTCGAGGAGATTTAATTGAAACATTCAAGCTCATCAGGGATCTATATAATATTGATAAGGACTACTTTTTCGAGCCATCCAGTATTACACAGACCAGAGGCATAGGTTCAAGCTCAACATAAAGTGCAGCAACCAAGATATTCGCAAACACTTTTTCGCTAACAGAGTGGTACCACAGTGGAATTCACTGCTAGCTACAATAGTCGAAGCAACAACACTTGAATTATTCAAGGGCAAACTAGATATCTACTTCAAAGGAAGATCATTTGATTTCTACTGAACAGGCATATGTATCCCAGCTCAACACAAAGTCATACCGCAATTCTCCCAACTTATCTTGGAGTAGGCTGTGCATCGACAAAAATGTAGTTCAGATCGACCGGTCAGGTACTGGCCGTACCAGATAAGCTGGTTATGCGTCGCCCGTCCTGGATTCGTTCCCTGAACACGTCCCCCTGGGTAGAGCCATAAGCGTATGTGGGCCTATGGGAGAGATCGCGTTGTAAAAAAACGACTACATTCGTTAAAGAGCATAGTGCGCATGGGCACGCTTGGATGCTATTTTTGATGGAGCACGTAGTTTATGACCAAGATAGGATGGCGCTTTTAGTGTACCGAGATGGTACTCTGTAATCCTTTTTGATTACCTGTTCCCGCTGAATCTGGCATTAATCAAGACCAGAATTCGACGGGCTTTTTAAATCTGTAAACCATTTCAAAATCGGTTAAGAGATGGCTGAGTTATCCACGGAAAACCCTTCTTGATTATCTTCAAAATATTGCTGCGACGTCATAACCACGTGGGCGCAGAACCTCTAGAATGTTCTAGAACATTCGACTGTGCTATTATTATCTACGCGCTGATTGGCTGTTGCTCGAACGATGATTGGTTGGAGCCTGCGCCTGTGACGTCACGAGGAGTATAAAAGGAGACACGATCCAGAGATCGGGAGCATCATCGGCCAGGGGCCAAACACGTTGGACCTGTACTAGCTACTATTGAGCGACAGATATTACGCATATAACTTCGGTTTCTGACGGGTTCTCTCCCGTAGCTAGCAGTGCCAACACACCGCACTAAAAACAATTTTGTAACTCCCTACTTGCGGGAGCAATTTGGAACTTTCTAACTATCGTTCACGAATATCAATATCTACTTCGGAACATGAACTTGCGTTGAGGCCTTTACGGCCTGAATATGTGATTCTACAGATGTAGAGGCAGGATGTTCTTTGATGGATGACTCGGCAGATCTGCTGGCCATTCCTAAAAGTGGTATTTCAACTGTCACCGCACTAATGTCGTGTAGGTTCTTCTAACTTTCGACCGCAGCAAGTAAACTCTGCCCGGTGCGTCTTCAGAGCTGGCTGACGTACCCAGCACTGTTACGCTTTGTTTTGTATCTCCATTTGCATGTGACAACCCCCGCTTGTGATCGGGTTGTTGTCAACTTCCATCCATGCCATTGGTGTACGGGAACTTTCTTCACAGCAGTGATGCTATTGTATCTCTTGCTGACTACTCTTTAGACATTCCATTGGGCTTACAGTGATGAGCGATGTACTCCCGCCATGAGTGTTCTTGCGGGAATCCTGTTTGCGAAACCAACTTGCGGGAACCGACCTGCGGGAACTTTCCAGTTTCCAGAAAATGCATCAACTCACGTCAACTAATGAATGACGTATCAATTTCAGTAACACGATAGCCTAACTTAAGAATGACTACCGAGTATCCAAGTAACTATACTTCACATTTTAATTATTCCGCTAAATGTACTTTTCTAATTATATTGTATCCGTAAGAACAGTCCCGATGACCAAAAGGTACAGTAACGGTCTTAGGACCGCTAGTTATAATTTCTGTATATGTTTATAGTTATTCTCATTTTCTGTAGGGTGTTTTCACTAACCGCACCATGGTAGGTTCGTTAACCTGTATTAAGATATATAATTCTGATCATTTAATACTGTATTAATTGTTCTGGTTAGTTTATATATAGATATGGCCAGTAGCCATCAGTTCATATGTTTTGCTTATTTGTAGAAAATATCGGACTGCAGTGCACGTAGGAAACACTATACAGCAACACTTATATATGCGGCACTTCTCCTGCCACCAACAATTTTTCACTGAGGTCGCTGTCCATGCTATAACTTTTTACCGGCGATGACCGCTTAATTATTTTAATAAACAGCCAACGGAACTCCAAATAACTACTCTAAATAAGTATTCTTCTTTTGCTGGAGGACTGCGTACAAAACATGTTTATCATTCCTTCTGCAGATGAAAGTAATCAAGCACACGCCCACTCGCGGCATCTCTTATATGTCCACTTTAGCACTCTATCAAACTGACCACAATTGGCTTCTTGCGGTGATCGTGAGAAATATCCATTTGCATTAGCTACTCACCAGAGAACTTGTTTTGAAAGTTTACCACTGGAATGACTGGTTGGATAACCGATCCTATAATTCCAGTAGTAAATTGCAAAAGAAAAACCACAATGGTCTCTTGGACGGCAATTAGACATAGGACATTTTCTATGATAATGGATTTTTCTGTATATGACGTCATAATTATGTAGGTCAGATGTAGCTGGACGTCACAATCAAAATGTGTAATAAATGACGTATCTAGCTCCACCAGGAACATTGAATAGCCAGTCAAGTATGCGAATTGCACGTCTTTACTATTTGATCAACATGCTGTTGAATATTTTGAAACTAATTTGACTAGACTCTGTTCGAATTGTATGTCTGCTTTTTATTCAACCGTCATTTTCTCCGATAATGGCTGGGTTAGATCTGTAACTGAAGGATTTGACGTCATAATCAAGTACTTCATATACAGGCTGACGTCACAATCCAAAATGTGTAAATGAATGGCATATCGAGCTCAGTCATGAACATTGAATAGTCCGGAAAGTGTACAAATTGTATGTATTTACTGTTTAATCAACATCGTGTTGAATATTTTGAAACTAATTTGACCTGGCGTTGTTGCGGCCAGAGGCAGCAAACCATTAAAAGCACCCAGTCAAATTAGTTTCAAAATAGTCATCAGCTTACCTGTATAGTTACCTTGAAATTGGAAGTCTGGGAATTCATTATTCAGCGTGTATATATATATATATATATATATATATATATATATATATATATATATATATCGATTCCAACACGCAAAAAGGGGTGGAGCTTAGCTAAAAATAGGCGTGGCATACCTAGAAATGGATCTCTATATTGAAATTGTCATGAGCAAATTGAGCATTACATGGCTAATACCACTTGGTAATGCGTGGCCCACACAATTATGGACCACTTGTATTAAGAGACCACCCATATTTATAGGTCACATATTTTAACAAGGCCAATCATAGATTGTTGCCCTGAATACAATGTACTCGTCCTCTGACGGAGGGAGGATAATTAATACCACTTGCTAATGGGCATTTTCATGTTGTCTATCCATCATATTACGTCATATGATGTCATAATCAACGACGTGACGTATAGGATGACGTCATGACTGACTCAATTTAGTCCGTCTTAAATGCTTAATAGTCCGACACGTTGTACGAATTGTATGTCTTTGCTATTTACAAAACATGCTGGTGAATTTTTTGAAGCTAATTTGACTGGGCGATGTTACTGCCACAAGCAGCAACAGCACCCAGTCAAATTGGTTTCAAAATAGTCAACACCTTATCTGTATAGTTTTCTGGAAATTGATAGTCAAGAAGCTCAGAGATCCATCGATACCAACACGAGTGCGGTATTAATGTACTAATATACCATCCGGATTCAGTGACCAATTGACTAACGTTAGGCCTATGGAAGTCATTTCAAGCAACCGCCACCAAGATGTGACTTACTTGGGCACAATTGTGTGTTTTTCTAACAAAATTCTTTAGAATGTTTAACACCGAAATTTCAATATTTCAGATAAAGACAACTATACGAATATCTTTCTAATACTTTGACTGGTAGCCCACCCACCCTACCCACCTACGTGTTGCTATCATAGACCTGTATTACGTATTGCAACGACAACGACTGCCCATGTACGCCTATCACCTTCTCTTAATGTATTTTAACCCTTTCATGAGGAGGCCGCCAAACCGCCCTCTACAGCGATCTTGAGGATGTTAATTTGCAGGGCAAGAGAAGATCGTTTTTGAAATTTCACCACTGAAATGACTGGCTCGTTAATTGAGTCAGTCATTCCAATAGTAACTCTTCAAAACAGTCGTCTATTGGCCTGCAAATAGGCACTCAATAACCAAATATTTTTTAATATATTCTTGACTCAATTTAGGTAATACAGGGTTAATAAATTATGAGGACGACGATGATGTACCATGTCTGTTTAACCTTTCCCGTATTGTATCATAGTATGATTCACATTTGTTGCATTCGAGATAGGGTAAAAATTACAGACTTGTTACAGACAGTCTTGAGGCGTACTATGTGTGTGGTAAATTTCAAAAGAAAAACATGCATAATAATGTTGTAGAGGGCGAAAAAGTAGACAGAGTTCGCTAACAATAATGGATCCATCTAAAAATAAAGGCTTGGCTTCTTCGAAACTACAACTCTAACGTAATGACCGGTCATCTTCTTGCGTTATCACAACGACTAGACTGTTAGACAGACTCAACTTCAGATTCCAGACAGACCGGGACCCAGTCTATCTCCGTAGCAGACTGTAAAAGCAACACTGTATCATGAAATCGCTACGTCAATGGCTACTCAATAGGGCCCTACATACGAGATACATTTCTCGATCTCATATCGAAAGAGAACTCGCGGGATATGAATGAATAATGGATGTGTGATTATCAGTAATATCCTTTTGTCTTTAATCCATCCATGGGAATAAATCCATGTAGGGCCAATGCAATTATGTAGCAGTATTGATAGACTACCAATGTTCCAAATTTCCAGTCAAAACTGCTGTCAATAATATTGTAGCAGATTGTTGAATACAGAAATCAACCGCAAGTGTAGGCCTATGCATGTGCTAAGTTAAGAAGGTCTACAGGAAATTGGGCCACAGAATTTCAACCATATAGTTAGATACGTATATCAATACGCTAGTGAATTAATGGATTGCGGTTAAAAAGATTTTTACCATGAAGTAATTTCGTAGTGCACAATTTCATACCAAATAAATTTGCTAAATCTCCGGTGATTCACAGTTTTCAGTTCCCTATTGTCTGTAGTATGTTTAGCCCCATAATTTCACCTACATAGACTTGAGCCTTAATATACTAGGTATATTCCGAATCTAACAAATTCTAGATGAAATAATTTTATTATGCTTAAATGTTGAGGCTTTCGTGCTTTTCGGTGCCCTACTGTTTGTATGTAATATGGTCAGCTCCAGAACTTCGCTCACATAGACGTAGAGGGATTTGAATACGATAGTTATAATGGGAATTTAAAAAAAATTTGACCGTGAAGTATTTTCGTAGTATACAATTTCATCGCGTAAATTCGTTTCAATTTTGGCAGATCTGTAGGTTTTCAATGCCCTACTATTACCTGTCTGCAACAGGTTTGGCCACAAAATTTCACCGATATGGTTAGATAGCGATATGAACACGCTAATGAATCCTGAGTTTTCTACCACGTAGTAATTTCGGAATATTCAATTTAGTAGCCACGGACACGTGTCAAATGCCAACAATTTACTATATTCGGTATCAGAATGTCTGTTCTCGATTTGTAATAATTTTTTTTTATATGGATGTATAGAACACAATATGAGCTAGTGCTTTTGCACAATTCTGCCATCAAGTAATCTCGTCGTAGGTAGTTACATATTCGCCGTTTGGGCCCATTATAATATGGTTGGTTCACATTCACCACATTCAGATAGGTGTCGGTATGTCCTGGCATATCGCTCATAATGGGTTCGGCCGCAGAATGTCACCCATATGTTTAGATAGGCAAGTAGGACCCAGTCAATTTAGTGTCAATATTCCATGGCTTACCTGTATAGTTTTCTTGAAATTTATCGTCTAGTAGTTCAGAAATCCATCGATCCCAACTCGAGAAAGGTATGGGTGGAGTTTAGCTAGAGATGGGCTAAACTGGAAAGGTTCATTGTATTAATAAACCACCACAGTTTTCAATGCCTTATTGTCTGTAGTATGTTCAGCCCCATAATTTACCCCACATAGACTTGAGCTTTAATAAGCTAGTTATATTCCGAATCTAACAAATTCTAGATGAAGTAATTTTAATACGCAAAATTTAGCTTAAATGATAGTGTATTCGTGGTTTTCGGTGCCCTACTTTCCGTAATATGGTCGGTTCCAGAACTTCGCTCACATAGACGTATAGGAGTTTGAATTTGCTCGTTACATTGGGAATTTAAAAGAATTCGAACGTGAAGTATTTTCAGCGCATACATTTGTTCCAATGTTGGCAGATCTGTGGTTTTCAATACCCTACCGTCTGCAATATGTGTGGCTACATAATTTCACCCATATGGTTAGATAGGGATATGAATACACTAATGAATCTTGAGTTTTCTACCATGTAGTAATTTCGGAATATTCAATTTAGTAGCCACGGACACGTGTCAAATGCCAACAATTTACTATATTCGGTATCAGAATGTCTGTTCTCGATTTGTAATAATTTTTTTTATATATGGATGTATAGAACTCAATATGAGCTAGTGCTTTTGCACAATTCTGCCATCAAGTAATCTCATCGTAGGTAGTGTCATATTCGCCGTTTGGGCCCATTATAATATGGTTGGTTCACATTCACCACATTCAGATAGGTGTCGGTATGTCCTGGCATATCGCTCATAATGGGTTCGGCCGCAGAATGTCACCCATATGTTTAGATAGGCAAACAGGACTCAGTCAATTTAGTGTCACAATATTTCACGGCTTACCTGTATAGTTTTCTTGAAATTTATCGTCTAGTAGTTCAGAAATCCGTCGATCCCAACTCGAGAGTGGTATGGGTGGAGTTTAGCTAGAGATAGGCTAAACTGGAAAGGTTCATTGTATTAATAAACTACCACAGTTTTCAATGCCCTATTGTCTGTAGTATGTTCAGCCCCATAATTTACCTCACATAGACTTGAGCTTTAATAAGCTAGTTATATTCCGAATCTAACAAATTCTAGATGAAGTAATTTTAATACGCCAAATTTAGCTTAAATGTGTATTCGTGGTTTTCGGTGCCCTACTTTCCGTAATATGGTCGGTTCCAGAACTTCGCTCACATAGACGTATAGGAGTTTGAATATGCTAGTTACATTGGGAATTTAAAAGAATTCGAACGTGAAGTATTTTCATCGCATACATTTGTTCCAATGTTGGCAGATCTGTGGTTTTCAATACCCTACCGTCTGCAATATGTGTGGCTACATAATTTCACCCATATGGTTAGATAGGGATATGAATACACTAATGAATCTTGAGAATTCTACCACGTAGTAATTTCGTAATATTCAATTTAGTAGTCACGGACAGTTGTCAAATGCCAACAATTTACTATATTCAGTATTAGAATCTCAGTTTGTAATCAATTTTTTTACATATAGCTGTGCTTTTGTACGATCCTACCATCAGGTAATTTGGTAATATGTTGTTACATATTCGCCATATGGCCCCATTGTAATACGGTTAGTTCACATTCACCACATTCTGATAGGTGTCGATATGTCCTGAAATATCGCTCATAATGGGTTCGGCCTAGAATATCACCAATATGTTTAGATAGGTATAGGCATAAGCTTACGACGTAGTGAGATTTAAAATTTTCGTAACGTAAATAAGCTCAAACTTAGGATAATTCATGGTTTTCATTGCAATACGTTCACCCCCAGAATTTCACCCACAAATACTTATAGGAAATATGCTAGTTGTATTCCGAATTTAATAAAATTCTACAGTAACGTAATTTCATAGTACACAGTTCAATACCGAAAATTGACGCAAATTCTGTCAGATCAACGATTTTCTCTACCACACTGTTTGCAATGGGTTCGACCCCAGAAGTGCACCCATATGGTTAGATACGTATATGAATACGCTGAATAATGAATAAAATAGTCATCAGCTTACCTGTATAGTTACCTTGAAATTGGAAGTCTGGGAATTCATTATTCAGCGTATATATATATATACGCTGAATAATGAATTCCCAGACTTCCAATTTCAAGGTAACTATACAGGTAAGCTGATGACTATTTTATTCATTATTCAGCGTATATATATATATATATATATATATATATATATATATATATACACACACGCTGAATAATGAATTCGCAGACTTCCTATTTCAAGGTAACTATACAGGTAAGCTGATGACTATTGTATTCATTATTCAGCGTATATATATATATATATATATATATATATATATATATATATATATATATATATATATATATATATATATATACACATGCTGAATAATTAATATAAGTCACATATTTTAACAAGGCCAATCATAGATTGTTGCCCTGAATACAATGTACTCGTCCTCTGACGGAGGGAGGATAATGAATTCCCAGACTTCCAATTTCAAGGTAACTATACAGGTATATATACGCTGAATAATGAATAAAATAGTCATCAGCTTACCTGTCTGTGAATGAATTCCCAGACTTCCAATTTCAAGGTAACTATACAGGCAAGCTGATGACTAATTTGAAACTAACTTGACTGGGTGCTTTTAAAGGTTTGCTGCCTCTGGCCGCAACACCGCTAGGTCAAATTAGTTTCAAAATATTCAACACGATGTTGATTAAACAGTAAAGACATACAATTCGTACACTTGCCGGACTATTCAATGTTCATGACTGAGCTCGATACGCCATTCATTTACACATTTTGGATTGTGACGTCAGCCTGTATATGAAGTAATTGATTATGACGTCATATCCTTAAGTTACAGATCGAACCCAGCCATGATCATAGAAAATAACTGTTGAATAAATAGCAAAGACATACAATTCGAACAGCGTCTAGTTAAATTAGTTTCAAAATATTCAACAGCATGTTGATCAAATAGTAAAGACGTGCAATTCGCATACTTGACTGGCTGTTCAATGTTCCTGGTGGAGCTAGATACGTCATTCATTACACATTTTGATTGTGACGTCCAGCTACATCTGACCTAAATAATTATGACATCATATACAGAAAAATCCATTATCATAGCAAATGTCCTATGTTAATTGTCGTCCAAGAGACCATTGTGGTTTTTCTTTTGCACTTTACTACTGGAATTATAGGATCGGTTATCCAACCAGTCATTCCAGTGGTAAACTTTCAAAACAAGTTCTCCGGTGAGTAGCTAATGCAAATGGACATTTCTCACGATCACCGCAAGAAGCCATTTGTGGTCAGTTTGATAGAGTGCTAAAGTGGACATATAAGTTCCGTTGGGTGTTTATTAAAATAATTAAGCGGTCATCGCCGCTCAAACTCTATTACAGTCGGACCAGAACAAATAAGAGAACTCGCCACGAATCACGTGCATGGAGATAATAATTATGAGATATCCAGCAATCTAAAAATAGAGCCGTGTCTTCGCGCCGAGAATTATTAGATCTCGTATCGATGGAGATCTCGCGAGACACAGGCCCACAATCCCCTGCGCGAAATGTCCGCGCCTATAGGCAATTCTAACCAGCAATAAATAGAAGCGATGACTGGTCATCTTCTTACGTTATCACACCGACTAGACTGTTACACAGACTCAACTTCAGATACCAGACAGACCTGGACCCAGTCTCTCTCCGTAGCAGACTGTAAAAGCAACGCTGTGGATCGTGAAATCGCTACGTCAGTCGCTGCTCAATAGGCCCCTACATACGAGATACATTTCTCGATCTCGTATCGAAAGAGAACTCGCGGGATACGAATGAATAATGGATGTGTGATTATCAGTAGTATCCTTTTGTCTTTAATCCATCCATGGGAATAAATCCATGTAGGGCCAATGCAATTATGTAGCAGTATTGATAGACTACCAATGTTCCAAATTTCCAGTCAAAACTGCTCTCAATAATATTGTAGCAGATTGTTGAATACAGAAATCAACCGAATGTGTAGGCCTATGCATGTGCTAAGTTAAGAACGTCTACAGGAAGTTCGGCCACAGAATTTCAACGATATAGTTAGATAGGTATATCAATACGCTAGTGAAGTAATGGATTGAGGTTAAACAAATTTTTACCATGAAGTAATTTCGTAGTGCACAATTTTATACCGAAAATTTGCTAAATCTCCGGTGATTCACAGTTTTCAGTGCCCTATTGTCTGTAGTATATTTAGCCTCATAATTTCACCTACATAGACTTGAGCCTTGATATACTAAGTATATTCCGAATCTAATAAATTCTAGATGAAATAATTTTATTCGGCAAAAATTGGCTCAAATGTTGGGGTTTTCGTGCTTTTCGGTGCCCTACTGTCTGTATGTAATATGGTCGGCTCCAGAACTTCGCTCACATAGACGTAGAGGGATTTGAATACGATAGTTATATTGGGAATTTAAAAAATTTTTACTGTGAAGTATTTTCGTAGTATACGATTTCATCGCGTAAATTCGTTTGAATTTTGGCAGATCTGCGGGTTTTCAATGCCCTACTATTACCTGTCTGCAATAGGTTTGGCCACATAATTTCACCGATATGGTTAGATAGCGAAATGAACATGCTAATGAATCTTGAGTTTTCTACGACGTAGTAATTTCGTAATAGTCAATTTAGTAGCCGCGGACAGTTATCAAATGCCAACAATTTACTATATTCGGTATCAGAATGTCTGTTCTCGATTTGTAATAATTTTTTTATATATGGATGTATATAACTCAATATAAGCTAGTGCTTTTGCATCAAGTAATCTCATCGTAGGTAGTTACATATTCGCCATATGGCCCCATTATAATATGGTCGGTTCACATTCACCACATTCAGATAGGTGTCGGTATGTCCTGGCATATCGCTCATAATGGGTTCGGCCCCAGAATGTCACCCACATGTTTAGATAGGTATAGGCATACGCTTACGGAGTAGTGAGTAGTGAGATTTAAAACTATCTACCATGAAATAATTTCGGCTCAAATTTAGGCCGATTCATGGTTTTCATTGCACCCAGTCAGATTAGTTTCAAAATAGTCATCAGCTTACCTGTATAGTTACCTTGAAATTGAAAGTCTGGGAATTCATTATTCAGCGTATATATATAGACATCGATTCCAACACGCAACAAGGGGTGGAGCTTAGCTAGAAATAGGCGTGGCATACCTAGAAATAGATCCCTCTATCGAAATTGGCATGAGCAAATTGAGCATTACAGGGAAAATACCATTTGTTAATGCGTGGTCCACACAATACGGACCAATTGTTTTAAGTGAGCACCCGTATTTATAGGTCACATATTTTAACAAGGCCAATCATAGATTGTAGACCCTTGCCATCCCGAACGCACATAGACCTGAATACAATACACTCATCCTCTGACGGAGCGAGGGTAATTAATACTATTATTTCATGGTAGATAGTTTTAAATCTCACTACTCACTAGGCCTACTCCGTAAGCGTATGCCTATACCTATCTAAACATGTGGGTGACATTCTGGGGCCGAACCCAGTATGAGCGATATGCCAGGACATACCGACACCTTTTCAGGTTGTCTATCCATCATATTACGTCATATGATGTCGTAACTAATTAAGTGACGCGTGGGATAACGTCATAATAATGACGTCATAACTGACTCGATTTAGTCCATCTTAAATGCTTAATAATCTGACACGTTGTACGAATTGGATCTTTTTGTTATTTAATAGAAATGCTGTTGAATATTTTGAAAGTAATTTGTCTGGCCGCTGTTGCTGCCATAGGCAGGAACAGGACCCAGTCAATTTAGTGTCAAAATATTCCACGGCTTACATGTATAGTTTTCTTGAAATTTATTGTCTAGTAGTTCAGAAATCCATCGATCCTAACTCGAGAGTGGTATGGGTGGAGTTTAGCTAGAGATGGGCAGGGCATAGCTAAACTGGAAAGGTTCATTGTATTAATAAACCACCACAGTTTTCAGTGCCCTATTGTCTGTAATATGTTCAGCCCCATAATTTACCCCACATACACTTGAGCTTTAATAAGCTAGTTATATTCCGAATCTAACAAATTCTAGATGAAGTAATTTTAACACGCAAAATTTAGCTTAAATGATGGTGTATTCGTGGTTTTCGGTGCCCTACTTTCCGTAATATGGTTGGTTCCAGAACTTCGCTCACATAGACGTATAGGAGTTTGAATATGCTAGTTACCTTGGGAATTTAAAAGAATTCGAAGTTGAAGTATTTTCGTAGTATGCGATTTCATCGCATAAATTTGTTCCAATGTTGGCAGGTCTGTGGTTTTCAATACCCTACCGTCTGCAATATGTGTGGCTACATAATTTCACTCATATGGTTAAATAGGGATATGAATACGCTAATGAATCTTGAGATTTCTACCAGGTAGTAATTTCGTAATATTCGATTTAGTAGTCACGGACAGTTGTCAAATGCCAACAATTTACTATATTCAGTATTAGAATCTCAGTTCTCGGTTTGTAATCATTATTTTTACATATAGCTGTATATAACTGAATATGTACTACTGCTTTTGCACGATTCTACCATCAAGTAATTTGGTAATATGTAGTTACATATTCGCCATATGGCCCCATTGTAATATGGTTGGTTCACATTCACCACATTCAGATAGGTGTCGATATGTCCTGACATATCGCTCATAATGGGTTCGGCCCAGAATATCACCAATATGTTTAGATAGCCATAGGCATAAGCTTACGACGTAGCGAGATAAAAAAATTTCATAACGTAAATAAGCTCAAACGTAGGATAATTCATGGTTTTCATTGCGTTACATTCACCCCCAGAATTTCACCCACAAATACTTATAGGAAATATGTTAGTTGTATTCCGAATTTAAAAAAATTCTACAGGAACGTAATTTCATAGTACACAATTCCATACCGAAAATTGGCGCAAATTCTGTCAGATCAACGATTTTCTGTACCACACTGTTTGCAATAGGTTCGACACCAGAGGTTCACCCATATGGTTAGATACGTATATGAATACGGTAATAAAGTATCAAAGGTTTAAAAAATGTTTACTATACAGTAATTTCGTCATATGCAATTTAGTAGTGGCACACTATTGTCAAATTCCAATAATGTAGTATATTCGGTACCAGAATATCTCTACATGCCTTGTAGCCAGTTTTCGAACATAAGGCCATGTAGACCTCACTATGTTCTCGTGCTGTGCGAACTATTGTAATAATTCTACCACCAAATATTTATTATAGTGATGTGAAAATATTTCTATATATCCTATATTATTAGCCGCGTGTACTGGTAGAACCTGACTTTTCAGGCTAATACCCTAACATTTGCACATATGGTCAACAAGATCGTCATCATTACAACGGTTGAGGCCGATTTTGGCCTTTTTGTCGAGCAAAAATATTTGATTTAATAGTTTGTCACTGTTTCCAGTAAAGATATGGTTTAATAGGTGACATAGCTATGATAGCTAGATGAAACAGATCCCGATGTCGTGGCTGTTTCCCACTGGGTCTTCAGTCAGAATGTTTTCTACTATGTCATTTTCGCTGGAGAAAACTAGGTTCACGGTATTGGTTCTATCCTGGCCACTTAACTTTGTTGGAAAGGTTATCTGTCGGTACAGATCGAGGTCCTGTATTAAATCAAAAATATACTTGCTCTGTGATATATCACCAATATATTTCCGGGTAATAAGCTCTTCACGTCTGTTTAAGAAGGTATCAAGATTTAGGTTTAGAATAATCTTTACAGTTTTTCTTTAATATGTTTGAATGGGTGTCAGGGTCTGCGCTGATTCTTGCGTTGATTTTCTACTGAGTGGGTTGCCAGTTCTGTTGATTTCTTTTTCTTTATAAGTTGTTGATACCTAATGACCCAAATTTGATCTGTTACGCTCTGGTGATGCAGTAGTGCAATTTTCTCATCACTGGCTGCTCCTAATTTTGTCTGTTCCTCTCTCTGTTAAGGAGTTTGGCCTGGAGAAAAAAGATGGATGGAAAAATTGTTGGACTGACCAAAAATATAAGCTGCTTTTCCTAGCCCATAGCTAATACTGCCCACATCTTTTTGCAAGAAATATTCCTTCTTTTGTGTTTATTGTCCGCGTATATTTTTTGTTATAAGTGGCTTGTATACCTTTATATAACTTCATTTTTTATGAACCAGTTGAGTTTATTCTCAGAATTATAATAACCTCCGGGCACGCTATTTAGCATTGATGCCTTGCATCAATATGTATACTTGTAGCGCTAAGATTTTGTCTCTCTTCATCCTCCACTCAGCCTTGTGGCTTCTTAATTGTTTGAATGTCCCTATCCGCACCATGGGCTGATTCGACCCTGGGAAACTGTTGGGGTTTCCGAGCAGTGATGGCCAGGGTGTGGTGTCACATACATTCCCCTCGTATCTTCGGATACTTAGTAGTTAGCACTTTTGCCAATGTAGGAAAGCACTGCGAAAACATATATTAATTATTATTTTATTTGCAGAACAATCCTCCCCCCACCGCAGTGCAAAATTGGGCAACTTGTACATAAACCTAATGGCAGGTTAAACGGTTAGTTCCATAGGACACGGTGAAGGGCGAGATGCGTATCCCCACCGAATTCCATAAAAATGTCTGGGCATGATATTTAGATCTGACACGCCCTCACGGGAAGGACATTTACGGTGGGCATTCGTCGCTCTTACCCCCACCCTACCGATAGATCAGTTGCCTAAAAGTGCTTTTGTAAAAAGTAACCAGTGTCTTGTGACGTTTTATGTGGTTACGGAGCGAGATGTTCGGATTCTTATCCAGTTTGGAGGTCTTACTAAGTAACATGTATGAGCGCTGTCTTCAGTATTAATGTCTTAGGGCATCCGTTCTCAATGACAGCCGTGTCTAACAGCTAGGTAGACACCTGCCATTTGTGGCCTAAAATAGTTCTTGTTTCTAAAAACTAAAAGCTAGTACCAGAGCGGGATAGGCTCCTCGAATGGATGCTAGCAACAGGCGGCAGTGGGCCTGCAAGGGTCCGGGGACAAGTAAATCATAAGTATAGTGCAGAGGAGATACTGAAGGCCTCCGTGTCTAATGAAGGGTGACTTAACATCCTACTGTGGTACCGTCTAGTCGGCGTATTGTTCGGGCTACTGAGATTTTGGGTTCATCCAATCTCAGTAAGTGGACATGCGTGGCACGTGGATGACAGTCCACACCCACGGCGCTACAAGGCATTGCAAACCCTTTAGGAACACGGGTTCTCAGAGGCCGTGCAGGCAAGGCCGGGGAAAACTGTCAAAGCTCGTATTCTGTTGGCAGATAGGTACGGATCAGACCGTCGGTTGCGCCTGAGCGTGAGCTCAGATGGTGATCGCTATCGACTGGGTCGCCGGCCGGTCGTCTTGATCATGTCAGTTCATCTGTGTGATCAAGATGGCTCAATGTACAGTCAGGCCATGGCAAGCGTTCGTATTGCGAGTCATGCCTCCTGTGATCAGAGGTCATGAAAAGTGATTCTTTGGGAAGCAGGAGGGTATGTGTGTGTGAGACGGTGTAACCTGTCACTTGCCAGATGGGTGGGGAAGTCTGGCGCCCAGGTACCCATGGGGTGGATGGTCTGTCTAGTACGATCTGCGCAGGGCGCTCAGCTACAATGACGTCAAAGTTTGATCTACGCGAGGGCCTTAGCTGCGATGCATCTAGTGGACATCGCCTCCATGGTACGGTCTATGCAGGGCTACGGCCCTTGCCAAGATGACCCTATTGCCGCCCAGAACTGTGTTCACTCGGCTCGGAAGTCGTCAGTGTGCATCTTGACTCTGTCCCGGATTATGGTCCCAAAACTTGAACAGGTCTTTATCTCAGGCATATACGGAGAGGTACCTAGCCTAGGCTGCATCCTGTGTGGGGAACTGGGCAACCGTCCAGCGTGGCGGGGACAGCGAACCACACCGGGAAGGCCAAAGGGTACAAGTGGAAGCAAAGCAGAAGGCCCGCATAAATAAAGCGGCGACTACTAATTCAGCATACTAAGAATCACATAAGATGGTGACATGGAAATCCTTCGGGAATCGTTTGTCCCGTCTTCACGTAAAACCGCACCCATCCCTATAGTCATAATCTCACTAAGTATGGTATTTTCTTTTTCAAGAAGGAGGCCCACGCGAGGCACTTGCCTCTCGTAAGGATTCAGCGACGACGGTCCACGCGAGGATAATACTCCTCACCCAAACTAGCACTAGGAGTAGTGCCCATGTGAGGCACGTGACTTTTCTTCCGAGATAATCTTCTTCCTTTCAGCTTGGAGGTATAATAACTTATATTAAGTTAATTGGTTAAGTCTCGTGTACGGGAGCCTCCCTTGTGGGGATACATCTGCGGACCTACGAGTCTGTGTGGTACCTCCGGGGGCCCCATGTTTAAAAGTTCATCCGGCTGTCTCTATGTCTTGTATTTTCGTATGCTCTTATTTAGTTTTATCTAGCATACTCATAGTTGTTTAGGTAAAACCATTGTATAGACTTAAATATTTAGGTTACCAAATCAAATCTTGTAAGTCCATAGATCACGAAATTGCTATGGACAGGCATATCGGTGACACAAATTCTTGGGATGAGACAGTTGTATTTAATGTTCGCGACAATGGTCGCACGGCCCCACTGGAATGATTGAGTTCCACTGGCCTTAGGAGCCGGTTTTTGTTACCCGCAGGGCAGTCTCGTACAGGATCCGTCACCCCGAGACTGGATGCTAACCAGCGTCATCATTCGTCGTGCACTTGCGGCGTGGAGAGTCAACATGATACACCAGAACGGCCAGACACTACCCCGTGAGCTACAAAAACATGCTCTGTAGAGATTTCAATTATCGGTAGATAAGTCTCCTCTTCCACCTCCGCATTTTGTGGTAGCATGAAGAGACACTAGGTAAGGAGATTCGGATAGCGACAAACACAGAAAATGAAAACAACAGCAATAAGACCAACCACAGCCTCCACAAATCAGCATGCAAACAAATGCTAGGCACAGCAGGGTGTAACCATGAGTGTAGATGGCACACCGCAGCTGATGCGGGAACACCCATCTGCACCACAGCATTTCGACAAATCAGTGTTAGCCCTTGCTGCTCCAATGTCAAGATTTAAAATTTTCATATTAATTTAAAAGATGATCTGGTGTTCATTTTTCGGTAAATTTGGGGGATGATGTTGCTGTCATAGACATCAACATCATCAACCAAACTGTTGAGAAATGTACACCGGCTTCTTTTTTATTTACACAGCAAAAGATAGAATATTGACATCGGAGTGGTAAGAGATAAACTCTTAAATCTAACTGTTTTTAGGAGACTTAATTAATCAACAACAGTCAAATCATTCAAGAACACACACGATATCCAAGAAATAACTTTTGAATGGGACTGAGCAAGCCATACAACAACAAAAGCACTGAGGCAATAACAAACCAATGGCCTATGCCTCGTAAAATTCATGATGATGATGATGATGATGATGATGAAGAGACGATGCCAAGTACAGAGATTAGAGTAGACAGTGGAATAAACTGAGCGCAATGAGCAGAGGAAAGCAGAGAGATATGGAAAGGGAGATTGCCAGAGATGTCAAAAACAATCTGAACCACTTCTGGAAATACATCAAGATCCAGCTGAGGACCACAAAGGCCATTGCAGATGTCGTCGCACCTGGTATTAATGGGATGGGAGTCTTAATAGATGTAGGCAAAGTCCAAATACCGTCAATGTTTTTCTCCAGTCTTTTACGACAACTACAGACTAAAGGCCGAGATATACATATCACTGCCGTGGACGTCTGTCCCAAAATGCTTCGGGCAGCCCAAGCCATGAGAGTTACTGACTACGCACAATCACTCACTGTACCCAACTCTGAAGGACACTATCGGGACTGACAAGGGCAAAGCCGAAGCAATTCGAGAATGGTTCAAGGAACAGTTCACTGACCACGATGATGAGCCCATGCACCCATTCTCAGGAGACCCCAGGCCATTACTAACACCAATTAAAACTGCTGAAGTCAAAAAGGCACTTAAAGCCGTGACAAATTGACGTGCATCTGGACCTGACGGTATGAGCGATCACGCACCTAATCAATTCAGCTTTTATGCGCCACCTTCCCATCGATGATGTAGGCCAAGGCACCTTATTGCACTACCCAAGCCCAAGAAGTCACATGGCCCCCAGCCAATCTGTGGCTATTGTGCCCCTCATCAGCATAGGGAAAATCCTATCCAATGTTACTCTATGCCACATCCGAGACAATATCGATGACCTAACCACTGGATAATGTCAAAGTGGCTTCAAACATGGACGCAGCTACGCAGACATAGTATGGGCTCAACGCATGCTTGTGTCAGTAGTTATATCCAAACACTGGGAAATCCAAAAAATGAGCATTTATATGTTACGAGCCTTCGGCACAGTTAAACGCTTAAAGATCCTGGATGTACTATGCAAGGCCAGTTGCAATGAAGATGACCTGCGACTAGTGAGACTACTACATGTAGAGACAAAGCTGAGAGTATGAGTCAAATCAGTGAAGTCCGTAGAATTTGAGACATCAATCAGCTCCCCACAGGGAGATATGGTCTATCTCCTCTGCTTTTCACCTGTTACCTTGCTGCTGCATTGAAATCCATGGAGGAAGATTTCACAAGGCCCCCCCCCCGACCCCCACCCCACCCACCCCAACCATACACCCCCCCCCCCCCCCCTGTGTCATGTAGGGTGGATCGGCCAGACGGGTCCAGACCGTCCCAGCTCATCTGGCTACAGGACGACCGCTCCGGGTATATTCCAAGCGTGCCCCCCCACCACCCTGAGTAGGGTAGTACGCATGTATAAAGCCATATGAGAGAGGTTTCTGTGAAACGTCTAAGTCCGTGAGATCGTGTAGCATGCATGTGCGTGCGTCAGAGCTTCCCTGACAACATGTGTCAGTGTTGGGAGAGAATGCATACTAAAGTGTACCGGGTTGGTGCACGTAATTTCTTTAAATTCCACGATTCTCGTCGTTCTTGGTACCTATCAGGACCGGAATGAGACGAGGATTCTAAAACTATTTATCTTTTTAAAATCGGACCAGAAATGGCAGTTATCCTAATTTAGCTCATTGAAATTATTTTCAAAATATTACAAGCACGTCGTAAACACGTGTATGTACTAAATGAATGGGGAAGATGTCTATGACATGATAGCGTCCTCAACCTTCCTATCTGCACGCCGATTGGCTACAGATCTCCCGCTGAGTGGCTGGGCGTCTAGTATAAAAGGAGCGCAAAACCAAGAATCGAGACCACACTTCGTCGAGAGAGAACAAGTGGCAGGTTGTGTGGCCAGAGCAGTGCAAGACGTGAGCAACTGCTTACTGACTGTGGTTCCCCTATAATCGCAGCAGTGCCTCTCGGATTTCAGTTCTTCGTCTGTGGCCCGGAATCGAACATCTGCATCTAGTTTTTGTAAGCCCTCTAACGGCCATCCGGGGGCAACTAATTGAATAGAAGAAGAGTCCCTCACTTCCAACACTTCTTAGGAGCCGTCCTGCGGATGGGCCTCGCGGTCCCGATGTAACTTCTCCAGTATGTAGAATAAGTGGTGAATCCTGGTGGACAACTCATCAGATCTGCTGAACCACGCTGAAAAGTGGCGATCAAACTTCCGTGCAGCATGTCGTGTGTTAATTAGCTTTTAGGCCGCAGTCTGGTGGGACTCTGCCTGGTATGCCTCAAGAGCTATGTGGTGTACCATGTATGGTGTACCAAGGAATGTACATGCATTTTATAATTATAACTTTCAACTGTAGCCCTTCATGTTACGGGCAACTTTCAACCTTCCGATACACTACAGAACTTTTTATTAATCTGCTTAAATTATTTGTATAGGCTATTATGACTATCTAGTGGACATCTGCAACTACAGTCGTTCTTCTTCATCGTCTTTGAGAATGAGCCGCATCAACAGTTCATCTGCGGAGATTTCCCAGCAACTCCAGAATCATGCCATCTCGCGTTCCTCATCTGTGACGCAGCATCTACAGTGACTTATGAACTTTTTCCGTACCCATGACTAATAGTTATTCATTTAGCTATATCTTTGTATTGTTGTATTCATTTGTTTCCTTACATGTACTGATAACTAATAGGTACCGACTGGTCGTCTGAGACCGCATTTTATAAAATATATCTTAAATGTAAATATTATCCTTATTTTTTTGTGCTTATGACTAACGAGCACCGCAACAATAAATCCACATAACTTTTCCCCCAGCATCAATTTTACACTGAGGTCACTGTTCATGTTCTCATTGCGCGAACCTGACATGTGATCAACAAAACCTGGCTATTCTAGCTCGATAGGATGGGTTTAAAAGTAGTTAGGGACAACCGCTCCTTAGGAGACATTAGTGTAAGCCTCTTCTGGATGTAGTGGATATGTAACACTGCACACCGGCTAGATTGTGTAAAATTGGCCAGATACCTTAGGGCCTCTTATTATATTGAGTGATTGTCTCTTTCTACGCTCCTCCAGCCGTAAGGCTTCTTAATTGTCTGGAACTCCCATCGCCACATTGGCATGATCCGACTTGGGAAACTATTGGGGTTTCCAAGCAGTGAAGACCAAAGTGTCGATTTCACATACACCTCTGTATCTTTGGATACCAGTTAGCATACATAACCCCGCCAAAGTAGGAAGCACTGTGAAAAGATATTTATTTTAACCGGCCAGCAGTGCATCTCTGGGTGTCCTGAAACTTAACCCTAACGACAGGCAAACATTAGTCCCCGGAGCCGGATCTTAGATTGTCTGCCGCCGACACACCAGGTGACGGATCGGACACAGATCTCCATCTAACTCCATACAGTGACTGCGTGCAGTCTTGGAACCCACCATGCCCTCATGGGTAGGTCCCTTAAGATGGATATCTGCCCCTCACCCCCGCCATAAACTTTTATATGCTTTTCAAATTGCTTGTGTAATATTGGCTTGTCCTGGCGATGTTGTATATGGTTGCGGTGTGATATGTAACCTGATCGTTATGTGATTCTGAAGCTGTCACTCCGTAACATGTCCACTTGCTGCCTTTCTGAGGGAGATGCTCCGAAGGGTGACCTTAGGGAAACCGAGCATCTTCGCCAATCAGGCCCCTGCATCAAAGACAGGTAGAAATTCCTGCCATTTGCGGCCAAAGCTTCGATATAATTCTAACAACTAACTGGTAGTTTAAAATTTAGCAGAAGGACCGCATAAATAAAAGCGGCAACTACCAATACAGTATCTTAGACTTACATAAGATGATGGTGTTGAATTCTACGGAAATCATCCACCCCATCTTCACGTAATACAGCGTGCATCACATTAATTATAATTTCACTTGGTTGACTCACACTACACTTAGCATAGACTTGAACAAGAGAGTGGCCCTTTTTTCCAGCTCTCTTCCTCCGCTTCGGCGTTGAAGGCATTTTCCTCTGATGGAGACCTGCGCGAGGCACTTTCCTCTCGCAACAATAAAATTTTTGTCAGGGGTATAATCATATATATTAAACTATATAAGTGACCTCGTTAGGACGCTACCTTGAAGGGATACCTCACGGATATATAAGGATCGGTGAGGTACCTCTGACGAATCCACGTTAACAAGACACCAACTTAGTTCTATGTACTGTATATTTTCTCTCCCCTGCTAACGAACGAATACCATTGTTTGTATAGTATATTTTTAATTATCATGTCTAGGCTCCTAAATTGAGTTAGGGACCATCATACCAGTGACACAAATAGTTGGGACGAGACGGCAAGGTTCAATCTTGGCGGCAATGGTCGCACGGCCCCACTGGAACGTTATCATTCCACTGGCTCTAGAAGTCGGTCATTGTACTTTTCGGAGTCGCGATACGGGATCCATAACCCCGAGAACCACAGCTAACCAGCCCTCCTGCGCATCCTGTACATGCGGTGCAATGGAGCTGGGCAGCAGGATGGACCAGCGTGTACCCCCGCGAGCTACAGTCCATACAGGGTATGCCGCTAAAGATGGAATATGCCAACGATGTGGACTTCGTGGACGTGGAAAAGAAATGCTTTGACGAACTTCTCCCAATAGCTGCATGCATACTAGAAATTTAGAATCCCTTTATGAATGAATCCAAAACATAGTTCACCTACATATACACATATACCTATACAAAGCATGAAACTAAAGAAAATGACGATCCGCTCCATGGCGGTGAACCATGGAAGAAATGTAAAATCCTGGGCTCACTGCTTTGGCGTACTGCTAACATTGCCACACGCTGCGTCATGGGGAAAATAACTTTCTAGTCCTTCTAGAAACTATGGATTCATAGATCAAAGATGCCCTTGGTAAAAAGACTGCGTTTATACAATGCAACCTGCGTATCCGTGATGCTGTATAACTGTAACAGTTGGGCAGCTCCAAAGGCAGCTCTAGACAAACTCGATGCCTGCAACCGCAAACACGTACGCACCATCTCGGGACACCAATGGCCAGACAGCATAATTTCCAATGATGCCCGATACAAGATGATTAATTCATCGCCGCATTCTGTAAACGTCGCCCAGCAAAGATGGTCCATGTTTGGCCATGTGTTAAGGATGCCAAAATACACACCAGAACAGAGAGCCTTGGAATTCGCCCTACTGGGATCCGGCAAATAGAAAGCCAGGAAAGGCTGTCATTGCATAAATCGGCTAAACGTGCTATGAGGTGACCTCAAGAAAGCAGAGCTCGGTACATTCAAATCAAGAATGGACCTGAGGAAGCTAAGGATTTCGGCTGAGGACAAGACAAAGTGGGCACAAGCGAAGGAGAACTGATTGCAGCTGTAGGATGTTTCTACCACTACAGCCGCAGAAAACAGTAATCATACATACCAAAGGTGGAGCTGTTATATATA
Source organism: Chaetoderma sp. LZ-2023a (assembly GCA_034401795.1). NCBI lineage: Eukaryota > Metazoa > Mollusca > Caudofoveata > Chaetodermatida > Chaetodermatidae > Chaetoderma > Chaetoderma sp. LZ-2023a. The sequence goes on from CM067369.1 coordinate 125,214,993, forward strand.
TTTCATAATTTTGGCATTCAATTATAATTTTCAGGCAGAAATATATCACCTATATATTTGATATTGGTATCAAAATGTCACATTTTCTATCTAGTTTTTAGAAATGTAATTTGTCAGGTTTTTATTCTTAATGATGCTAGTGCACCAGTCCTTGGTAAGACATGGATACAAGGATGGGGTGGAAATGGACACAAGAAACGGAAACGGACACGGGAAACGGACACGTAAACCGTGTTATTTCAGTGAATAAATATTAATTTTTCTGGTAATGTTAATGCTAGATGGGTGTATGACGGCTCATGTTAAAGCTCCGTTTCTCCTAATAAAAGGCCATAGAGAATAACAATTAAATCACAACAGCATACATTCGGTAAACTATTATGTCATGGCATTCATAAGTAAATCAGTTTATGCAATTTATGAAAATTGTTGGTCATTGTTCAAATATTTGTTCAGTTTCAGTATATAGTAAATGATTTTGTTTTTAGATGTCTGAACAGTGTTTACTTTATTTTGTGGCACATGACAACACAGTCACAGAAACTAAACCGTCGGCAATGCAGACTGAGGTACGGGACGCTCCCATTCTCTAAGAAGATATTGACAACCTCTTGGCAATGATATGTTCTGATACTGTCATTGCAGTCATCCCCCAGCACAGTGACGAGATCATTATTACCTGCTACATGCCATTTCTGCAGTAGTAGTGGCTTTCCAACAGCTTTCCTTACACTGTCTACATGGTCAGAGGTTATTATTGGCACCTCTTATAAACATCAGAAGTTCAATAGGAAGGGTTGTACACTCTAAAGAAACTTTAAAGGATAACTAATCTGAACTCTTGATAGCTATTCAGGTGATCTACTATGCCAGTCATAAACTACGCAGGTAATGTTAAGCTTTTCATCATGCCGCTAAAGAGAGATATTCAGGCTTCAGTAGCTAAATGTTGCTACATTTCTACAGCCTATGATGGCTGTCATGATTTACTTTTCAACCAATCAGAAAAATCAGAAAAATCCCAGCGTGCCTGCATCGGTATATAGCTCAGTCATAGAGGCGCCAGCTATAGTTTGGCAGTGTGAGATAAAAGCAATCATACAGGTAAGCAGTTGAATATTTTGAAACTAATTTGACTGGAAGTTGTTGTTGCCATAGGCAGCAACAACTTCCAGTCAAATTAGTTTCAAAATATTCAACGAGATGAATATTACATAATAAAGAATGTGATGCATTGGCACTTACATGACATCACACACTATCGCTTGAGGAGACAAAATGGTGGCGATCACTGTTCAACATGTGCGCAATATTACAAAGCAGATAATTGTGATACAGAAACGGGAATGTGACAGGATATGAATGATCTGGAATCTATAAACCATAATCTATCGGTGCAGTATAACATTTGAGATGAGATTAGCATCGCTTTTAAAAGAAGCCATAATCCACAAGGACAGTATTGTATATTTAGGAGTTCAACTTTGATAACACCCTAAAAATCCCACTACATACTGGAAGGCTGTTGAAGATTTTAAAACTTATTTGAGTGGAAGCCATTGCTGCCTTATTGCTGCTCCAGGTCAAATTAGTTTCAAAATATTTAACAGACTATCCTTTGTCTGCCAGGTTTCATGTGCTAAACGCTGTACAGAAGTGTTTCAGAATAGTTGATAATGTTTGACAATTATTTGGCTATATTAGTACATTTATGTTGTTCAAGGTAACTAATAGTTTTGTACATGTGTTTTGTAACATAATTATTTAAACAATCCGGGTTTTCACATGCTACTTTTTTGTTTATGTTTTTGGCCCTATTAATGGTACTTTTGTTATTATAAAGCTTGAAATATGCAGAATTCATGATTTTATTTAAATTTTATTTTCCTGAACTGAGGGGATTTCAAGATGGTTTAATGAGAGTAACTATTTTGGGACACAAATTCTAGTTTAACCAAGCCACAGAATTGCATTTTGTGACCATTATTGTTTTAAATGGTATATAGTTCTACATTAAAAGAGAATTTCAAAATATATATATACTTTTGCTATTCGGTGAGCTATGATTCTTGATCCACAGCCATAATTGGTGAAGTACCCTCGCGAATCATAATTTCAGTGCATGTAACACAAATTAGGACCAGTTCAAGACACATGGCCCTATATATTACTATGCATCAAAGCAATCTTATGTATTATACAAAGGATCGAATGACATGCAAACATCATCATCATCATCATCAACAACAACAACAACAACAACAACAACAACAACAACAACAACAACAACATACCAGATATTGGCCGTTTTTGTCACATGGTAACAAATTTTCTGATTTTCCGAAGTTTCCTGTTTGGATCGCGCCCAAAGTTGGTCTCCTCCTAGTGTACTGTCACGCACCTTCTTCTGTTAAAATTTTAGCCAAATTGGACTAATTGTTTCAGAGTTATCAAGAGATCCGATGGTGATCTGGGTTTTTTTATCTGGGTCAGGGGCAAAGTCTGGAAATCGCAGCTCAAAACCAAATCGGGGCAGTAGAGTTTGTCTTTTATAAATGCATCTCCGGACATACACATACACACACGCTGACGCACAAGGCGCACACATGCGCGTGCCCGCATGCGCACGCACGCATGTTCAACTTCATCATCATCACCTATCTTAGCCGCTACCAGCGCCACCACCACTAGCAACACCAGCTCCAGCGCCAGCCCTACCATCTTTGCCACTACTACAACCACCACCACCAACAATAAAAACAACATCAAGAATAACAATACTTCCGCCGCCGCCGCCACCACCACCATCACCACCACCACCACCACCACCACCACCACCACCACCACCACCACCACCACCACCACCACCACCACCACCACCACCACCACAACAACAACAACAACAACAACAACAACAACAACAACAACCAGGGTTAGGGTCAAGTACAGGCTGTTGTACAGAGTCTGAGTACGAGTACTTTGGCAAAGTATTCGAGGCTGAGTACAAGTACATGTACTTTTTAGCAATTGTACTGAGGCTGAGTACGAGTACATTGTAAATGTACTTGAGTATGAGTACAAGTACATGTTAATACCACAATAGCATCCAACGTGGCTATGGAGGGGAGTGGGGGGAGAACAGCCATACTATAATATTACCCTGTGCTTGCTATATGGCATGTATGGGGTGGAGTAGTTGTGAATTCTGTAAATATACATGTAAATTAAAAATACGGCTTTTGTAGTGGTGTTTCCCTCTTTTACTAAACAAAGGACTACCTTGTTGAATAGTTTGCATATACATGTAACTGGACTGAACGGTGTTGCTACCATGGGCAGCATTTGCTCCCAGACAAATTAGAGTCAAAACATTTCACAGAATATTTAATAATGCTTTTAACGATACAGAGAAAATGACAAATTCATTACAACGAGAAATAACCAGTTGAATATTTTTTTAAATAATTTGATTGGCAGTTTCTCCTAACTTAGGCAAAAGTTACTTCCAGTCAAATTATTTTCAAAATATTTAACAGTATTTACTTCATAAAGAATATGCTGAATTCCTGGCATGATTGCTATGAATGTATAATATAAGGCATCATCAGTGAAAGGGTTAAATTAGAAATAATTTATTTCAGATAAACCATGTATTAATGATGAATATTTGAAATTAATTTGACTGATACACATTACTGTTGATGGCAGCATTAGCTCCCAGTCAACTTATTTTCGAAATATTCAGCATTGAACTCTATTCTTAAAGTAGTTTATGTAATATTAACATTGATTAATTAATTCAAGAAAGTTTAAATTTTCTCATAGAAATTGTCAGTTTGCGGATTAGCTCTGAAAATTTACCATTGGAATTACTGGCTTTCTTTTCAAGCCAGTTATTCCAGCGCTAAATTTTCAAAAATAGTCTTATCTTTATCTGCAAATTGACATTTTCCAAAACCACTGCTTTTTTGCTGGATTGATTGTTAAAAGGTTAAGAGTTGGGAGGTCTATAATGCCTGAAATAATGGGCTTTGTCCAATTTCTTTGTCAGGACTATCATGCATGAATGGTATCTTATCAGTAGGCATATAATTGCCCAGGCCAGGTATTTGTTGACATAAGGCTTGTGTGCTTTCACAAGCTCTGAGTTAATCAGCCCTACATCTCTCAACACTTTCAATGGTAAATGACTAGAAATGACAATTTTTATGCTGCTTACCCGTATGAATGCCTTGAAAGGTAGATAAAGAGGGGTTTTTTAGTGCAAGGGTTAAAACACTTTACTTGTTTAATCTTATTCCATATTAGCATACCTACATCAATTGCCCATTTCAACACAAACATCCAGAATTTCAATTTCAAACCCAAATAACAGCTATGTTTTTAACTATTTTGAAATTAATTTGGCTAGAAGCAGTTGCTGGCTCAACCAGCAATGGATTCTAGTCAATTTATATTAAAAATAATCAACAGCTTCCTTTTTGACAACCTTGAAATTTAGATAAAAGGGTTTCAGTAGTGTCATTAGTCAAATGCTTGTTATCTTATTCCCTATACGCATACCCACTACAGCATTTGCCCTTTTCCAGGCAAACATCCAGAATCTCAATTTTAAAACAACTTTTTAAAACAAATGACTACATGTATGAAAACATATTACAAGGCAGATTAATTTCAAAATTGTGATCAGATAGCACCAAGTCAGTCAAATTGTTTAAAATATTTACTAGATTTCATATCACCTCTCTGAGAACCAGTGCTTGAAATTTTGACTGAAAAGAATAAAGTATGCATATAATTTTTATGTAGAAAATGGATACGTACTCCGCATGTACTCTTAAGTACTCAAAAGTACAAGTACAGCGTATGTACTCGAGTACAAGTACAAGTACTTTGGAAATGTACTGAGGCTGAGTACAAGTACATGTACTGAGTGCATGTGAGTACTTGAAAATCTGTACTCAAGTACACGAGTACTGATTACATGAGTACACTGGCCCCATCCCTGACCACAACCACTGCCATCTTATCCGCTACCACCACCGTAGTAGAAGGGAGGCGTGCTTGCCGCAATTCAATATCCAGACCAAGAGAAGACTATTTTTGAAATTTTACAACAGGAATAACTCACTCGATAACCGTAACATACATTCCAGGGATAAATTTTCAAAGATGGGTATCTCTTGATTTGCATATGGATGACCATTCCAATGACAAAGCACTGTCCCGAGTATAAGCGTATTTATACTTAAATTATGTAGTAGTAGTAGTAGTAGTAGTAGTAGTAGTAGTAGTAGTAGTAGTAGTAGTAGTAGTAGTAGTAGTAGTAGTAGTAGTAGTAGTAGTAGTAGTTGTAGTAGCAGTAGTAATAGCAGTAGTAGTAATAGCAGTAGAAGTTTTATAAAGCAGGGAAAAGGGTTATGTTTGCACGCGTGCGTGTGTGGGTGTATTCGTGCGGGTGTGTCCAGAGCTGTATCTAAACCTACTGAATCCTATTTTGACTCAAACTTTAACACATGTACGGGTGTAGGCGTGTGTGTATGCGCGCGCACGGTAACATGCCATACGTGCGCGTAACCGCACGGGGGTGTCGAGAGCTGTACCTCGAAAAAAACCTACTGAGCCAGAGTTTGACTCAAATTTTAACACAACCTATAATTCTCAAATACTCAGCAGGCTGTTGCCGACGGCCAATAAGTCACTGGTGCTATTAGTGGCTGTTCTCAGACTACGGATCATATTTATGCAGGGTCTTAAGCAAATATCCATTTTCAAGATTTGCAATGTGAAATAAATAAACTCAACAGGCATTCCAGGGATGAAAAAAAGTTATCTCTCGGTATGCATATGGCTGACAATGTTGATGACAGTGAGTGCTCACGAGCTTGAACGTATTCGTACATAGACTATGGAGACAGCAGTAGCTGCACCAACAAGACCACAACAGCAACGGCTACCAATATCATCAGCGCCAGTGCGTGCGGACATACATGCTCATAGGCATGTGGGCAGGCATTCGGGCATACCAGCAGGCATGTGTGAAGATGTGCGTGTCTGCATAGAGGCATGCATATTGACTTGCGGGCGAGCATGTATAGAGGCGTACGTGTGGGTGGGTGGGGTATGTATGGGGGCGAATGAAGAGGGTGGGGGGATGTTGTGGGGATCCCAGTACTAAATTATCCACAACTATGCAGTTAATCGATTCTTCATTAATAATTCATGGAGCTATGCATTACCAAACATCATATGACATTGGGTATTCAAAGGCAAAATGCAATTAACCTTGCATTGTATAAAAATAGCTAATGTTAATGAGAATGAACTTATATCAGTTCTATTAAAATTTGTAGCAAACATTAGAGGGTGCACTAGCGAGGGATCACCTAAACCAGGTAGTCCATTAGTTTGAAGCAGTTTTCACACCAATAGAGGAATCCATTTCTACATCGAGCGCGACCCATTTTTAGCTAAGATACACTCATGGGTACACTGGCCCCAACCCTGACCACAACCACTGTCATCTTATCCGCTAACACCACCGCAGTAGAAGGGAGGTGTGCTTGGCGCAATTTAATATCCCCCCACCCTGCCTGGGTTGTATTGATCCTACCTTGGATTTTCAGAATCTCTGTGCATGGGGTTAAGCGTACAGTCGTGAGTGCGTGTGCAGGGGTATCGGGAGCTGTATTTTGAAAAACTACTGAGCCTGATTTTGATATAGAATTGTACACAACATAATTTTTCTTTATCCCCGAAATATGGGGGGGGGGGGGGCGTGAATTACCACAGCAATGGTCACTCGTTACAAACGAGACTCCTTTCTTGAACTCGTATCAAAGGTGGAAGGATGGCATATCTTGCTTAGATAAAAGATCATTGGCGTTGTTCTTCTGTGTACTTTTCAAGTTTATTTATAATAGGACGAATGCTTTAACCAGGACTCCACGAGAGGTGTAGTGTGGGCAAATCATAAAATTGGCCCAAGAATGCCACGTAAGTTTCCTATGCTAAATGTGATAAAGAGGACTTGACCTTTTGATAATTGATTATTATGAAAACATAACAGGGAATACGAGTACGTCCCTCTTCACAGTGGAGATAAGGGCTGGCAGCCACGGGAAATGACGGCGAGTAGATTTAACACACGTGCTTCTATTTACCGCCAGTATCCAGTTAATATGAAAGGCAGATTGTGCTACAAATATGATACAGAAACCACAATACAGGAAACAACAATGACTGATTATTATTATTATTATTATTATTATTATTATTATTATTATTATTATTATTATCTGCCCATCGAATCACATGACAATTGCATTGGATGAACATGTGTTGTAGAAATTGTGTCTGTGTGTGAGAGATAGAAACAACTTTAAGTTCAAGTTCAAATTCGTTTATTTTGATATAAAATGTACAATTTGTAATTGCACAACAGGTGGTCCACCAAAGGCAGAGCCTATATAGACGGAAAATCCCTACGTAGAACAAAAAATAAATTATACATGAAGGACTGATACTATAAAATATAAGCCATAATTAGCTCACGTTTAAGTTAGTCCGAAAAGACATAAAAAAGAGACACGGGGCATGGGACAGATAGACAACATATTTACAGGTACATAGAGAGGTGTGCTTATCTTGTTAATTGAAATTCATCTTAACATTATAAGTTCATCTGAGTTTTAATTTACTTTCTTATTTTTGTCATGTAGTGCTGATGGTGGTTGCAATCAATGACAATATTGTTGGGTGTGTTATGTGGTAAAGATGGTGATAAAGCATTAGCAATCTGGTGATTACACTATTATTATTATTATTATTATTATTATTATTATAAACATCATTAATTATTATTATTATTATTATTATTATTATTATTATTATTATTATTATTATTATTATTATTATTATTTGTTCTGGTGACTGGGTACAAGTATGATAATGGCATGGTGGTGAGTGGGTTTTTTGTGTGGGTTTTTGTAGTTTTTTTTTAGGGCCCAGTAGTTTTTTATAATCATATTTATGTATCTTCTGTTTAGATGACTGTAGAGTAATAATATCGGTGCGCGTCTTTGTATCTGTGTTATTCCATAATTGTATTGCTTTATATAAGGGATTTTGTTGTGTTGCTTTTGTTTGGTGGTGTCTTGTGTGCAGGTTATCCCGTGTTCTTGTGTTGCGAGAGTGTATTTGTGTATTGACTGTAAAGATACTGGTTAAAGAAGAGGGTAAGTTGCCATTATGGAAGTCTCTTAAAATTGTGTATAATTGGAGCCTTCCAATGTCGGAGTTTTAGAATTTTTTTTACTTTAAAGATATTCTGGCCACCTGCTGTTTGTGCAAATAATTTAATAGGTTGCTTTTGTAGTGATTTTAGGTTTTTTTAGTTTAGCTTCAGATGTGTTAGTCCAGATAGCATTACAGTAAGTGATATCAGGAAGTATTGTGCAGTACAGATTTTTAATAATATCCGGTGTTAGATAGGGGTTTAGTCTGCGTATGATGTCAATGCTTTTTGCTACCTTGGATGTTACGACTTTAATATGCTTCTCCCATATCAGATTCTTATACAAATAGACTCCTAAAAACTTGGCATATTGGGCTTCATGTTTTACTCACATTTAAGGACAGTTTGTTAACTTTAAACTAATCTATTAATTTTTCCATTTCGTTATTAACGTGTTTGTAAATAATGTCTATGTCCTTATGGCTGCAGAAAGCATTTGTATCATCTGCAAAGAGGATTAAAGAGAGATGGTTACATACTTTGGGTATGCCATTCATATACAAGAGAAACAGGGTGGGGTGGGGGCAAGAACTGAACCTTGGGGTACACCACAGATTACCTCTTTATATTCTGAAATGACTCCATTGAATTGTACACATTGTTTTCTGTTTGAAAGGTAGCTTTGTATCCAATACAATACAGTGCCTCATATTCCATAGTATGCAAGCTTTTGTAATAGAATCGAATGGTCAATTGAATAGAAGACTTTGGAAAGGTCCAGGAATACACCTAAAATATGTTCATTATTCTCTAGGGAGACAGATAGTTTTTTTTAATCATATCCACAATGGCAAGCATAGTAGTGTTTTCCTCTGAAACCATACTGAGATGGATATAATATGGAGTTTTTGTTTAGGTAATTGGTAATTCTACTGAAATACAGCTTTTCCAGGAGCTTAGAGAAGAGTGAAAGTACCGGGACTGGCCTATAGTTAGTAAAGTCAGATGCATCTTTAGCTGTGTGCAGAGGTGTAACACGTGCAACCTTTAATCTTGTTGGAAATATACCCTGTGTCAGTGATAGATTACAAATATGATCCAGTGGAGTTAGTATTTCTGCAACACAGTGTTTTAATATTTTCCATTTAAAATTATCAATGCCAGCACTTTTAGTTGCGTTAGTTTGCATTAGTATTTTGTAAATTTCTTCCCTATCAGTATGATTTAAGAAAATGGAGTGTTTATAGCTACCCGTCAGATAGTCCTGGACATGTATGTTCGAGCTTGGTTGAATTTTTTTTTGATAAGCTGGCTCCAATGGTAGTAAAGTACTCATTAAATTTGCCTACTATTTCTTTTTTGTCGTTTATGACTGTATTATTGTAAGTAAACTGCGATGTTTCTGAAATGGGGTTTTTTCTTGTTCAATAATGAATTAATCAGTTTCCAGGTTTCTTTTATATTACTTTTTTGATCATCAAATTTATTATGAAAATAATTTATTTTCGCTGTTCTGATTATTTGATTACGGCTGTTTCTTTATTTTATTGAATTGTGAATCATTATATTTTGCCGGATATTTGATGAAATTCATATATAACTTGTTTTTCTTGTGACAGACGGCTATCAATCCTCCTGTTATCCAGGGTTTAGTTGGATTTTGTTTAAATTTTTTAATGATTTTAAATGGAAAGGCAGATTCAGAGATCTTTGAGCATATAGTTTAGAAGGTGTTGTAGGCATCTTCACATGACTGTGACTGAGTTACCCGATTCCAATTTACACTAATTTACACTTTTGTTTTTTAACAATTCCATATTTTCCTTCTCGAAGTCCGTACAGGTTACTTCTTCTTTTTCTAAACGCTTTCCTCTTTGGTTTTGTTTTTCTATATAGAAGATAGGTAAATGATCCAAAATTTCTACGACAAAAATACCTCATTCGCTCTTGGCACTTACAGTGTTATTTGAGATGATATAGCTGAAAATTCAGAAATTCTTGTTGGTTTTGTTATCAATGGATAAAAGCTGGGTGTTTAAAAATATTTAATATGTCTTGGGTGTAGAAGCTGTGCTGTTCTAGTAGATCAATTACAATATTAAAGCCACCTAATATATAGGCAGATTTCTTTTCATTTTGTAAAGTATTTAGAATTTTCTTGAATGATTTGATAAATTTATCATTGTCACTTCCAGGAGATCCATATGTAACACCGATAAGTTTATTTTTTGTTTTGAATAAAAATGGTTTCAGTATGCTCTTCAGTCATTGATAGGTCATCTCTCAAATTTCACTGTAGATTGTCCTTTATGTAAATGTCTACACCACCCCCATTTTCAGTGGGCCTGTGTTTCTCAATAAATTTATAATTTTTAGTCAGACTAGCAATGATCATTTGGCTTAAGCATCATATAATCAATTCACCATGCTTTGTCCGAACACATTGAAACCAGAATTCCAAGAATCTGAATTTGAAAATTATTAAACAGGTAAAAGGTTGACTATTTTAAAGCTAATTTGAGAGGCAAATGTTCCCAGGAAGAATTTGCTTCACGATATTGACTAGAACATTGTAATTCAGTTTCAAATGGATAATACAAATCTCCTTACTCCTCGGACGCTGTACTTGTGTACTACAGTATGGTGCGTGTTTTGAAAACATCATATTATGCAACACATGGGCACACATTATTAGTGGTGTTTCAGTGTCTGACATTCCAGATGACATGTTTGTATTTAGCACGGAGAGCCTTCTCTAGCTCCAAAGTATGTTCCTCATCCCTTGTTTCAACGACACACTTCACCTATACAAATACAAAATTTGTCATATGCATATAAAATATTGGTGCTTTCATCACAATACATCCACCCAACCCACCACCTCTGATTGATTTAAAGCAGTGTGACTATTTTGTTTACACATAAGGCCAGGCTCTCGCCATGTATGGACACTCTCACAGATCACTCACGGGGTGACACATTAATGAGATACCTGGATCTAATATTATGCAAATGATATTATATAAAGCGTTCAGACAGTGCTTACTTTATTTCTTTAACAAAGTGCAAATCGACCATTTTACTAGTTATATCCAACACTAGATGGAAGCACTGGATAATAACACAATTCTTAAAGGAAGTTGTAAAGATTCCAAAAGTCAAACCCGGAAAATTCATTTTCATGTATCAGGAAATTATTCGACCTATGTGGATGCTTGAAAAGAACTGGATCATCATTGCTCAGAGTAAGCATGCTTCCACCATAACAGGTCAACATAACACCAGGTCATTTAGCCTCCACCACGTAAGCAATTGACAATGGACTTCATGGAAAATTGTACCATAGAAGGCTGGAGATTTCTTAAAAACATTTGATAATATATTGAAGGATGGCTTAACGCTGATGAAAAGTGGAATCTGAGAGAGAATGTTAAGATATGTTACATTCCCCTGCTACAAGTGCTAGGCCTCAAACTAGATCTAAGACCTCTGATCTTGGCTCGGGCGCAGGGGTGTAACACTTTATCTGGGTAGCAAGCCGGGTATTTGGAGTGAGTGGCCAACCATAGCACTAAACAACTCATCTTTGATGACAGTTAATATTATGAATATCCATCATGGTGCTCGCCGTGTGAGTCCCCACCAGGCATGTGCAGCACCGGACCCCCAGCCTCGAAGGGGTTCACCCAAGCTACTGGTGGTAAAGTTCGTAGACCTTGGAGAAAAAGGAAGAACGTTGTCCAACCTAAAGTATAAGTACGCAAACCGCTGACTATCATGCAATGGAATGTTGAAGGAGTTTCTAACACGAAAACGGAGCGTAGCCAAATTCTCAAGGAGAAAGGCGTAGATGTTGCATGTATCCAAGAAACTCATCTGAATGCCAACAGAAGATTCTGTATAAGAGGATTTCAGTGCTTCAGATCTGACAGGGATGGAAGACATAAAGGAGGAGTCATAACCCTGGCCCGGAATAACCTAAATGCCATTGAAGTTCAGAGAGACATGGATGGACCTGAAACTCTCACAATCAAGATAATTCCAGAGAAACATCCTATCACTGTTGTCAACTATTACTGCCCTAATAGTCAACCATTGATTCTCAGAAAAATCCCATTTCAACCAGATTCAACTATCGTTGCTGGTGACCTCAACAGTCATTATCAGTTATGGGGCTATCATTCTACTGATAGGAGGGGTGAAGACATTGAAAATTGGATGGATGAGCAGAAGCTGATTCTCTTGAATAAGGAAGATGACCCCTCTACATTCTACTCAAGACGATGGCATGCCTCAAGTTCTCCTGATCTAGCATTTTTGACAGAAAATCTACATCAAGAATCTTTGCGTGTTGTTGGGGAACAACTTGGAGGCACTGATCACCGCCCTGTTTTCATTACCATTGACATGGATGTTGAGATTGACCGGAATCAGACTCGTCGATGGAACTATAAGAAAGCAGACTGGGAAAGATATCAGAAGAGAGTGACAGATTCGTATAAGACATTGATGTCAAAACCAAAATATCAATAAAGTTGTTAAAGAGCTTAGCTCTGCTTTACTCTCTGCTGCTGGCAAATGCATTCCTAGGGGATCCAGGAAAAATTACAGACCTTACTGGAGTACGTCTCTGCAAAAATTACATGAAGAAATGTCCAACACAAGGGAAATTGCAGAGAATGTCCCAACAGAAGCCAACCATGTCAGACTCCAACAATCCAAGGCAAAATATCTGAAAGCCAAAATCAGAGCCACCAGAGAATCGTGAAGAGAAAAACCGTCAAGCTTAAATCTTGAAAAAGATACAAACAAACTCTGGAGGCTTGGGAAGCAGTTTAAAGATGAAAACATCAGAGTACCGAACATAACTCTTGAAGAGGATTGTGAAATTAAAACAGGCGAGGCTTCTGCTGAACACTGCTTGTATGTTTCAGAAAGTAAGCAATCTAGATGTGCCAGTGAGTTTGTAAAAAAAGCTGCAATGAAGTCTACAAAGGGGAATGGAGAGAGACAAATACATGCCGCAGGAATGGATGAGCTTCTGACCACCAGCGCTTTGGAGAAAAGCTTGAATGTTCTGAAAAACAGGAAGTCTCCTGGACCAAATGGAATAACCAATGAGATGTTGAGGAATCTGGGTACTATTGGAAAGCACAAGCTTTTGGGGATTTTCAATTACAGTTGGTGCACATGAGAAGTTCCCCAGTCTTGGAGAGAGGCCAACATGATCTCTGTACTGAAGAAAGGCACAACGTCGTCGTGTCGT